>OY728164.1:1548636334-1551036334 GCA_963277665.1 Viscum album | reverse complement strand
TTACTATAAGAGAGGATTTACCAGTTGAGTGCCTATACAGATTTTATATTAATGTAGTCATAATACATCATGGTGACCCTCTATCGACTATGTCCGATTGAGATCCCTGATTTACATCAAAATTCTAGAAAAGTCTCTAGAATTATTTGGATATTGATCTTCATATGTGTACTGATTAGCACCCCCAAATATATGAATAGTCTTAAAGTACTATTCAAACACTAGATGACATTTTGAGATAGTGAAATATTTGATTTTGAGGTATGTGGGATCAATACCTGCCTCTAGTGGAAATTTTATACAATAATAGTTTCCATTCTAGAATTAAAATGGTTCCATATGAAGCACTATATGGTAAGTGGTGTCGAACTCCCACATTTTTTGGATGAAGTTGGTGAGAGGAAACTTGTAGTCCCAGAACATATCAAAGAGACAACTGCAAAGGTAATAAAAATTCTGGCCCATATCAATGCAAAAAAAAGTAGGAAAAAGAGTTTTGTTGAAATATATAGAATGTATTTGAAATTTCATGTATGATATAATTACTCTATAAAAGTATCTCTGTGGTAAGGTTTCTTAAGGTTTAGTATGAAAGGGAAACTGGGCCCTAGGTACATCAGACAGTTTGAAATTTTAGAAGGGATCAGAGCTGTATCATACGATTTAGCAATGCTACCATGTCTCTCCATTGTTTATAATGTGTTACATGTGTCATTGTAAAATAAACACACCCCTAACCCAAATCATGTACTCACCTATGATGAAATAGTGCTTGAACATGATTTGTCTTACTGTGAAGATCCTATCAAGATTCTTAACACTAAAGAAGAAGTATTGAAAAATCGGAAGACTATTCTGGTAATGTTTCCTCAGAGAAACCATAAAATGGAAGAAACAACATGTGAACCTGAGGATTTTATTAATAATAACCACCACATATTTTTAAATGGATTAAATTACGAGGATGAAATTTTCGAAGTTGGGACGAATATAACACCCCAAACATTTTATGGTATGTTTCTCTTAAATACATTCAATTAATTGATAGACTATATTTCATTAAGCACTATTTTATGGTGATACAACAATTTTTTTTATTATAGGAGATAGTAATAACCTATCCATTAACCATAAATTTTTAATTTCTATGTTTTGAAATTCAAAAAATGGACATACACGGTTGTGATGAGGGGGATATTTGGAGTCAGTTAGAATCAAGTTAATTTTCAGTGAATAGTATCTTACCCTTATGAATATTAAAATACCCTTATGTATAGTAACAAAACCTTATGAAAAGTAATACTATCCTTATTAATGGTAACCTTACCCAGGAATGTGTAAATAATATTTAAGCACCATAAAAATGAACTGGGACATTTTAAGTGTTGGTATTTTTCGAGTAAATGAAGATTTTAATTAAAAAATTAAATTTATCATATTTATAAATTTATTTTTGAAAAATGGAGTTCATTTTTTGGATTATACACATAGAAAAATGTTTATGGTGAATTTTTTATTTTTTTTGAAATACTTGAATTTTTTGTGATTAGTAAAATTCCTTAATTTACCGTATAAATACACTATAATTTAAACCCACTATTCCTAACCTCACGAGTGATGTAATAACCCAAATATTGAACTCAAATTATCTTATTAATATTCTAGTTCGTGGTATCCTCACTATTTATTGTCTTAGGGTAAAATAATAATCTAATGATTAAATTATTAAGAAACCCCTCCTCCCCTCCACTATATAAACCACCCCTCACCCCTCTTCCTCAAACACCCCTCAAGAATTGTTCCATTCCAATGGTCTACCAAATAAACATCCCAAGAGCCCCCCATGTCCAAGGCCATATGGTCTCACGAAAAGGCCAAAAACAAATTCCATAAAGAGATTGTCAAGGAGGAGTACTCAAGAGGTGACCCACTCTTCCTTTTTCTTTCAACTTCTTTTACAAGTTCTTTTCTTTTGTTTGTCTTTACTCACCTCCCCACATCCAAATTCTATGATAATTATATTACCATAAATTAAATTGAATTTTATTTTTCTAATGAAATATTTCATCATCATCTCTCTTTCTCCCCTCCTCTTATAATAAAAATGAAAATATCGTCCGAGATTTGTTCATTTGTCACATTCAAGGATGACGAGTTTTCAATTTATTTTATTATCTTCAATATTGTTAATGAAACACTTTTAATAGTTTAAAAAGATCATAATGTATTTATTTTAGCTTATTTAGTTTTCTTTAATCCATACACACTCATAATATAAAATAATAATACAAAACACATTCATTATGCACAAAACTGCAATGTTAATCCAAGAATTTATCATTAACTTTTAACCAATGATTCAATCTCATGTTATATAAAAGATCACCATAATATAATTTATATATCTATTATTTCACTAATAATATATATTAGAAATTATGGATGTTTAACCACAATTCAAACGAACTTCCTTTCATGAATAAAAGTAAACCGATCATGAAAACCACAGAAGAAAATGCTTCCAAAACAATAAAATTGAACCTATTAAACTCATAAAAAAAGATATTAATGAACCAAATAAGTTCATAATAAATCAATTACATTTTTATTAGGTCATGGAATTTTTAATTATTGAATATAAATTTTATTATTCGGGTCATTAAGATCTATAAATAACACATTCGAGCATAATGTAAGGGGTTTTCTCATCTCACTTTCAGTTATGTGAGATTCCCGTTGTTCACCAATTTTTTTCTTATATGTGTTGTATGTTTACTTAAATTTGATATATAATATCATTATTCTATTTATATTCATGATATTCAGTTATTCACATGATGATAACTAACTTGATTGATTACAACGTTTTAAGGGACTTTGTTTCAGTTTCCATTTCATTATGATTTACAAGTTATTGTGAACCTAATAATTATTATGTGGTGAACCTATAACCCTATTGATATAATTTTCCATTTTAAATTGTAAATATATTATATATACATATTTTGGATTCATGTATATGAAATGTTTCTTAATCCGTGAACCCTTTTACATACAGTGTTTATTTGGAATGTTGTTTTCACTATAGAAACGTTGATGAATCTGTATCCTCTACTCTATATTAATATTGGGAAGTAATATTATAATTATATTAAATCTATTTATAAAAATTTTTATGGATTTTATGTGATGGGAGGGGAGTGCTTTATCCCCTCGATGCATCAATAGGTCTAACTAGAATTGTCAGTTGGCAACAAACCCTTCGATAATGTTTCTAAAACAGAATCAGACGGGTACATACCCGCAGACATAAACTATTTCGACAGTATAGTGGTATCATGTTCCAAATACATGAAATCCAATTAATAATCATTCTATTTATTTATTTTTAATTATTAAAATCCATGAGGTTTTTACTATGACAAAATCTATTGATGGAGTTTCATTCATAGTTTATTAATTGGGTGTGTTTTTCACTTATTCACAATTCCATATTGACTATGAAAATTTTATTATGATTAAGTTATTATTGATTCATGATTTTTCTATTTGTAACCCTTACTGGGAATTTTACCTCACCCCTTTCATTTGTTTACCTTCAATAGTTTAGGAAGAGGAGACCATATATTTTTGTTCTCATGGATACAGTTTATTAATTTTTGTTATGTATTTTATTTTTTACCTTTCCCAATGTAACATGAGTTACATGTATGTATATAGTTTCTTCAAAAATACTAAACTAATTGTTCATTTTGGATTTCATTTCTTTTAATTATGCTAATTTAATAAGTAATTTATCGGCTTTGGGCTTCTAGGGTTAGGGTGTTACACATAATCGATCAGAGATCATCACTATCTACGATCCTATTACTTCATCAAAAATATCCTCGGTGACTATGAAACCCAAAGGATAACCAAAAAATGTAGGCCAATGGGTATTGATATCATATGTTACCCTTGGATCATATTCACTATGAGTAAATTGTACTATGGGAATCGACCACCAAAATGATACAATAGTCACTGAGCCCCCAAACTATACTATGGGATCCAATCCTTAAGTAGATAATATGGGAACTAAACCCCAAAAGGTACAGTGGGAATTGTCCACCCAAATGTTACTATGGGTGAAAAACCAAAAATATTACAACCTAAACTTTCCCACAAAAATGTGTACATAACACCAACATAATAAATGAGATACTCTATTGAGGTGGAGCATTAACACTCTTATGTCTCCATAAATATGATATCAATAATATATGACGAATTATCATTAGACCTAGTTGAGAGCACTCCTTGGAGGTATAATAGTACCCTCTTGTAATCAACCAAGTCACAACATGGTATCCTACCTTAATTCCTTCGGAATAGAAAAATAATGGTGAAGTGGTATATCTCAGCCATCAACTGATTGTATCATTGACAATGCCGCTATTTTACAGGGTATTATTGATGGAGAATATGTATAATTATAGTAATTATATGTCTTTTTAGTCCACATTGAGACTCTCATCGTAATCCACTCACACTACCATTGATAGATGAAAGGGTGTTATCATGTCTCCACACACTCATCCCCTTGAGGATCACAATGAGATTTCTTCCTATGAATAGATAACTAAATTCCAAAAGGTGAATATGGATATCTAAGAAATAATTGTCGGAATGATATTGGGGTGTCATCCTTGGAATTATGTACCCCCACCATATTATAAAATCTATCTTAGGAGTGATGTTCTTTATCCCATAAGGATAGGGGTATTTTAAAATTTATCATCCTCATGTTAATAAAAATCATGATATTGTTTCATGTTACTCCATCCAAGAGTGTTGGGGGATTTTTATCTTTTCAAGACCACCATCCGATAGGTCTAGTGAAATTTCCATATTTTCAATCTTCTCTTCAGGGTTATTCTATAAATCATCTAACATCAACTCTTTCCACAAATCCTCTAGGAGATTTGTGATATTTTAATTAATGGAATGAATTTTCATTCTCAAAGTCTCCCAATTCTTCAATACCAACCCCCAGAATTATAAATATAGTGATATAGTGTACCATACTCAAAACCCACCCATCCAACCATGCCAATAGAGGTATTTATAGTGTGTGAGAGAAGCAACATGGTCTCTTATCCATATAAGACAGACAATAAAGGGTATATTCCATCCAATAAAAACATGTCTCTCGATTATTTGATTATTCCATTGAAAATGGTTTGATAGAACTCTAAAATATATGGAATCCGAATGATGTAGGGATGATAGGCCATAAAACCACTCCCCCTACCCCCGACAGCATGGGAACACAATAGGGAGTACCCTAACATTAAAGACTATATTTAGGAGGTGATGGATTTGGGGACGATGGAACCACAAACATCTGATTCCCGACTCCAGTCATATGTGAAAATTGAACAAAAAATTCCAATTGTGATATAGAGACTGAGCCGCATACCTTTAAAGTACAAGATTCCATCTTTCGACATAATATTGAACAAATACTATTCTTTATAAAGAGAACTTTTCCCAGTGTATTTTGATTATTACACTAATTATGGTTGGACTCAAAACTATTAATTGAGGATTCTTGGAATGGTAGGGTTTATATGATAGGAAAACAACTTCATCTACCATCAACGTTTCAAACACACAATAGATAGATGATTTTACTTCAGTGGTTTACATGATAAATTTTTAAATGAATTATTTATAGAGTTAAAGGATCCCAAAACTCATGAACCATGAAGAAGAGTTATCCATGATCCATCAAAATGGCCTCCCACCTAATTTTTTTGGCATACAATGTCCTCACCACATGATGCTAAATCACTTGACTAATGTCCTAGTCACATGATGAAAAAAATGCACAGCCATGTCCTTATCTCATGATGTGAAACTTGACGGATGACATTATAGTATCATGATAAAAAATATAGGACCACATCATATTTTACTGATATTAAAATATGTGATACAACCATAATGCATGATGTTAAACTAGATGAATGATGTCATAGTCTTAATACACTAAACTACACAACCATTCCCTAGTTACATGACTATAAACAACAAGATGCATCCTTACCGCATGATGTTGAAAATTATAAATGATAACTTAGTCACGTGATGCAAAACCTTATGACCCAATCATAGTTACATGATGTTAAATAGTGTGATATGTCTGGTCCACAAAAAGGTAAACTATAGGAAAACATCCTTACCGTTTGAATATAAACTACAAAGAACACATCCTAATCACTGGTCAATAAATTACATGACATATCATTTTATGGGAGATTTTGTCAACATAAGGTCAAAATTTATATTGATAGAAGTTTAACCAATACAACAAAATATCAATCTTATATATGTCATAAAATCTCCAATACCCCTCATTCACCTTGTAAGAGTGTTATCGTATATTTTTCCTCATCTGACACATAGATTTGGGCCTCAAGGAAAATTTGTGAGATGAAAAAGGATATTGAATAGAGAGAAGGATCATATCCATTACAGTTAAAACAACATCTACTATTATATAAAGGAAACATTTGTGGGGTAATAATATTTACATTCCCCCATGAATAATTTCCATTGTTATATTCTGATGTCATAAGGAGGATAATAGTGGCCAAACATCCCAATATCAATCAAATACATAGACGAACATATACTGGAAATTGAGAGCATTCATGAATATCTTCCTATACATACCTTATTAAAGTTCTAGTACTTTCTATTACCGCCAGAGGATATTCACTTGTATATTATGGTAAGGATTCAAGGAGGGGAATATAATCATATCCTGCCATCCATAACAACACAACATTGTGATTAGTAAGATCAAGAGGGTACTTTTGAGAATGTGTATATCCATACTCCTTTCATGATTGAGTAACTTCATATTCTAGTAAAGGACACAACATTGGGTTAGGATCATATCCTTGTTTGGACTGGGGATCACCTTGGGTGAGAATTAAATACCTCAGGAGAGGCTCATATTCCTTTATAAAAAATGCTGGTGAAATAATCCAAGAGAATAGGACCAGACTCCAATCAAATTTAGGACTAGGGATCACATAATGAGAGTGGAAAATTCCATGGGATATGCTCATATTTCAGTTAAAAAAGGTTGGTGCAAATCTCTAAAGGCATTGAACTAAGATTATACCCCATTTAGATAGAGGTTCACCAAGTTAGAGAGGCCCATTCCACAACATGGTCTCATATTCCTTTCGAAAAAATGATAGTGGCATTCTCCAAAGGCATTAGACTGAGATTATACCCCATTTCGATAGTGGTTCACCAAGTTAGAGAGGCACATGCCTCAGTATGGGATCATATTACTTAAAAAATAGAATTAAAACATACTATAAAGGTACTGGACTGAGATCATATCTTCATTCTAATTGGGCTCACCAAGTGAGAGCAATATATGCCTTGTTACATGATTTTATTCCTATTTGTAAATCTAGTCAAAAATTATAATAGATTAGAGGAATATAATAATACTCATTATCCAATTCAAAAGTTATATAAACATATTATGATAGGTAATGCATATATAAACATGTCCCATATCCCCACATCATCCAGTATTGATTGAAATTTTCCAGCAATCCCCTACAAAAAGGCTAATATCCCAAAAAATAGTATTGAATCTACTTTACAAACTCCAACAACCCCATATCACAAGATATTTATATATATATATATATATATATATATATTAAAAATCTTCAAAAATGTTTATTATATCCCATTTCAACCCCAAATAGAAGGTTAACATATTCTAGCCATGATGCAGAATGAGGATTATATCCCTGACCTACTCAATGCTTGTTTCCTTTAGACTATTTATGGAATATATGAAATATCTTAAGGGTCCATATACTCTAAAACTGATGACTAAGGTGGTCACTACATTTATATTCCTCGTTATAATAGTTTAGATAAGGATTTTATGGATTCTACTTTTAAAATACACTATGGTCAAGCCCCTCACCCCACAATAGGGATATCTCTCTCCAAGAAAATAAAATTACCCCCTCTACCAGACACCTCTTTATAGAGAGGTTATCAATAAATAGTAATACTCACATAGAATGATTATATAACCACAATTATTAGTTGTATATATCTTCACATGAACCATCAAAAACACTTCGAAGTGGTCCACAAGTGACCCTGAGAGCCAAATTCTATGGCCTGACTTGGAAATAAAAAATAGTCCTGATAAAGAAGAGGCTAAGATTGAGATATGAAGGGAATTATCTGTAAATAACCTCTCAAACATGTTAATAACAATTTCCACTTCTAGTTATGAGATCCCAAGTAGGTCAAAAAGGGATTTTTAGATTTACATTCACCCAAATATGATGGATAATTATCATAGGTTGAAGGATAGAAATCAACCTTATCGGGGATATTAAACCAACATAAAAATCATAAATACATTACTTATTTTGTAAGACATGGTTTCATACTTCTTATCCTAAATCCTAGGACTAGAGGAGCATAATAAACACCTGCATCATGTTTTTTCTCCATCATGGGAACAATATATCTAATTTGAAAGGGCCCATTAGAAGATTCAATATATGGATGGGAAAACTATGTATTTAATCCTAGATAGGAAGGATCCTCATCTCCCTACAAACAATATAAGAAAACATTATTGGCTCTTGAAACCATCTATGATGACTATATTTTTTTATTATGAAAAAGTCTCTTCCTATGACCATTATTAACATGAATGTAAAATAGGATTCCCCCAAATATCCACCATATCATAAAATTTATACATGGACTCCTAGATGGAAGAAGAATAGGATGACCTCTAGAATGACCTTATCTCATTTGAGGAAGGCGTATCAACCACCATCGATCAGCACAGATAGGTGAACCTAGGAAAAATAATAGGACTTCCTAGCTAGATAGTTTTATTCATACATTTTGTTTGAAGAGAATGATGTTTATATTAAAATTATAAAGTATCATCAATATGATTTCACCTAAAATTTCTTGTAAATTCCTGGTCTGAACTGTGATGTGCCTACATGTCACCTAGTCTTACATTATAACCAATATTGTTTCCAGAAAACAACCCAAAGCTTTCAAACCTCTATTGATTCAATGTCTAGGTTACATGAAATTAAACTTCACAATCATGTCCTTATCATGTGACATTAAACAATATAGAAGAGGTCATGGAATCATGACATTAAACTACACAACATATAACATCCTAACCACATGATGAAATATTGAAATAGAAGTCACCCTAACTGTAGGACATTAAAATTTATTAAACAAATCCTCACCACATATGTTAAGAAACATGGGAATCATATTCTCACCAATTGTTTACTACACATGATCTAGATATGTGAAAAAGAAAATCGAAGTTACATTGTCCTTGTGTGTGTGTCAGATCCACATAGGTAATTTCCCATTCAGTAACTACATGTGGATTGATTGCTTACGTTGTAGGATACATTGTGATGCCAAAACCTCCATTAATGTGATAAAACACCATATCTTTTCAAATCTATTTTCCATTTTCCTTACATCATAATTTTAATCTTCATAGCTGATGTCCTCAAGGTTTTCCACAACTATGAATTATATGATTCTAACACCAATAAGATATGTTTGGAATCATGTATCCCATATAATGGCCCAACCACCATTTGATACAAATTTACAATGTCATTAATTTAACATCCTCTATGTGGTGAGGGTAATAACTTAAATTCCTAGTCTCTCACACGAATCATAGCTCAAGTGTGATTAAAAATTTTGGTAAGGAATTCCCAACGTGATCAAGTCATATCAATTCATATAAGGGTTATAATGTTCATAGATGAAAGACCATAAAATAAAATGAGTGATTCCTCTCTACATACATTAAATTTCATTGTTGATGTTTCTGGCATGACATGAAACAACACATTATTGTGGACCTCACCTGAGAGGAAAACTATCATTGGTGTAGGTTACCCACAAAACATCATTCAAGAATTAATTATTTCTTGATTACATTCATCACTAAAAATGTTGTGGAATCTGAACCTCTAGTCTTTGGTGACAATAGAAAAAACTACATCCTTTATTTATGATGTTAAACTACATGGATTACCAATAACATCATGGGGCTTGATTCCTATCATCACATGATACATACTAATGTCCAGATATCCGATTCCAGCTCTATCTACAACAATCAATTGGAACCATGCCCCCTATATTTATGGTTTAGACATCTCTAAAGTGTTTCCCATTCAAAAACTATGTGTGGTTTGATTCATTTCATTACATGATTCATCATGAAACCCATATATCTAATCCTATTACTAGATACAATAATCAATGGGAACAATTATCTCTTCTTTTTATGGGTTAGAATGGTGTATAGAGTTTCCCGTTCAGGATCTACAGGTGTCTTGATTCCAATCATCATATGATACATAGAAACACATATACCCCCAAAATTGAGTTCTTCCAAATCATGTAAAATGATAAAAAATGAACCTCTAACTATATATGGGCATGAACTAGGAATATATATTCCATACCACATGATATTAAACTACTTTTGAAGGTAAACAACCATACCTCAAGGCATTAAATTAGATGGAAATTTTATTTTTCATATGAAATTAAAATTTATGATAGATATGTCCCCATAAATTATGATAAAATGTGTAGTTCATCACTAATAATCATTTCATATCAAATTAAAATAAGATAATAACCCTCAAAAGATCAATGTATATGGTACATTTGTTATCTGCTAATCCCATCACCAAATAAATCTAACGTCATATCTTCGATGCCTTTGTTTTCCGAAAACCATTAATGAAATATGCCATGTAAAAGTGGAATTACTTTTTGAACATGATATTTATATATAAGGTCTTATAAATCCCAACCAGATACATATTGGCCTTGTAGGAAAGGACTTTTGTTCCTTGTGAGCTTGACATCATAATCAAAGAACTGATCACATATGGTTATTCTGGGATATTGCTAGTACAATTGTCTCAAACAATTATGCATGGACTTATAACCTTAATAAATTATTTACAAAAATTATCTCCAATTTGAAATGATTCTTTAGGACTCTTGAAACTAGGTATCCTAATTAGGTTGTTGTGAAACACTCCCATCATACTTGATCCATGAGCATCATGACCATAAACTTTACGGACATTGATCAATGATATACGACATTAGTCATTATATTTTGATGGTAAAAATTAATAAACTATAAACTGAAATGAAAGAGACATAAAAAATATGTTGAAAACCAACAAAGGAAATCTTGTGAAAAATTAATGTCTTCCCTCACTAAAGTTTCCATCTATATAGTATAGCAAAGTGTTTAATAATAGTTAAATAAGTCATAAAAATAGTAATTCCCATTCATGGGAACTATTAGAAATTAAATACATGCTTTCTGGACCCCTTAGCCCTGAAGAAAGTTAGATTAGTTATTTTTCATTCATTTTATCCATGATAACATGTT
Source organism: Viscum album (assembly GCA_963277665.1). Taxonomy (NCBI): domain Eukaryota; kingdom Viridiplantae; phylum Streptophyta; class Magnoliopsida; order Santalales; family Viscaceae; genus Viscum; species Viscum album. The sequence goes on along the minus strand of OY728164.1, from coordinate 1,551,024,798 downwards.
CAATATGAGGAAACCCAACTTTTAGTGTTATTTAATACTTCTTGAATCTTAAATCTTCCATAAATTACACATCTTTTTCTCAGTGTGTCAAGTTTCTTAAAAACTTCCATGTCTCTTATAATTTAAAATAGATCTATAAATTTTGAAATGGTATTAATGAATAAGATATTTTACCTTCAAAATAGAGACATCATAGCCCTATATGAATTTATTTCTGATCCATGTATTTCTGACATCACAATGGTAGAACTCAAAACCTAGGGTGTTCTGATCCATTTTGGAAATGACTATCCCATACCATTACTCATTACCCGAGCGATTTGGACCATGATTTACAATACCATAACCAAAATATAGAATTAAATTTGTCGTACATGATGTTATGTCACCTTATATTATACCCTCACATTAATGTAAGAATATGACACTCAATTACCTATCCATTTGATGACCCATACCACTTGACTTGAAGCCACATGGTGTAGGGACCATGCCATCCACAAAAAGATCAAGTGCCCTAGGGTTCTATAACATTTCCTAGATATATTTTGTTCCATATAACACATTATCATCTAGACATACGAGTCATCAAAAATCATCTATAGAACTAATAATGGAGTGGGGATCCACACTAGATGACCTTTTATGTGAACTATATGTGTTCATTAATAAGGGTTCATTACCCACAACATAGTGAAATATCCTCCATGTAACAAATTAACTCCAATCCTCATTATCCTCACAGACACTATGGTAGAACTCAACACCTTAGGGTGTTATGGGTCATCCCCATTCTGTATTCACCATTCCAAGATTCATTAATTAAAACTCTTTTACATATGATTTTTGAATTCCAAGTTCCAACTATTCATCAAGAATAAGGTTTACTAATATATTTACCCACTGTCAATACCATATATAAAAACCTTCATGACCCTTTGGATATGTGTGGAGAAACCTCTATTTTCCCATTATAGTAATGCATATGGTCATTGACCTACCATCTAGACCTTACTGTAAAGGAACTAAAATCCCCAAAATCCCAGAAACACCATGGAATAAACAAATATTGTATATATTTTTGGGTAATTCTTGGTATGTCCTCCCCATTTCATGTTCATCAATAATATCCTAGAAGCATGACCTTACACTACATGTTTCATGTCCCAGACCCTCCTATTCCAGTACTTTTCCAAAAAACTCAGTTCCACCGAAATAGTGCACTAGTCACAGTGGAACCAGTCATGGAAGCACTGTGATGGTGGGCTGGTTCATGGAAGAACTGGTCACAGAAGCACCATGAAGGTGGTACCAGTCACGACAACACTATGATAGTGAAACCAAAGCGGTCACACCATCACGGTCGCACACTGAAATGGTGGAACCACATATGGTGTTCCACCAAATAGGTGGCACTGTGATGGTGGCACCATGACGGTGGCACCATTATGATGTCTCACCAAATGGTGTCCCACCATTTGTTTTTTTCCCAGTTTCCCGAGTTTTCCCGATTCTGCCCCCGCAAAATTTCTTTTGACGTAAAAGTGTTTCAATACCACCATTTAAAATCCATTTAAAGCACATAAATGGTATCTAAAATACCCCAAGAGAAGAGTGACCATTGACTTACCAAAATGTGTGGCTTTTCCCTTGGTGTAACACCATTTTTCCCTTACTTTCCAGTTCCTCCCCTGTTACACATTTTCCTCTATTTAAAGGAGACCCTTTAACCCATAGCTGTTATGGACACCTATACGATGAGAGTCATTAAAGGAAAATTAATTCAATCATGTGTAACCACCCCACCATATGGATAAACCACAATGTTCCTTTAAATCCATTCAAGATTTCAAATCCCACAACTCTAGGATATCACCTTTATCGCACGAGGATTCTTTCTTCTCTTTAGCTTTTATCTTTCCATTATTTAGAGCGGTTGGAGTCCCCCTTCCCAAGGCTAGTAGTGATCCTATGCTGGATACCCTCCTACTCACTCTTGGAGTTTCCCAGAATTCCTCCCCTACATGTTGTGCACCGCCATTTCTTGGCATGATGAGAAAAACTTCGATCATTGATCACCCAAGTAGGTTTCTTCATTCGTCTCTCTTTATTTTGTATCATGTGTGGTGGGTATAATGATGTTTACTTTAGTGATGGATGGAACCAAACCTTAACGATGATAATAAAAGGACTTTAAAAAACGAAGGGGTGTGTTTGATGATTATGTTGTACTCCTTTACCCTTGATTATATGTTGTGAATTTTATGGGCTTATGTCCACTAAAAATTATGGACATTGGTGGTATTTCCTTGCACACTAATGAACCCGTGTATTCTGTGATAATTTAATGACCCTAACATGGAAATTAGTTAATCCTATAAACTCGGTTGATTAAATGGATTTTCAGTGAATACGAATCCATGTGTGATCACCCCGGTTAACCAAACAGAAGGATGGAACATAATAAATGGTGTGTTTGAATTTGAAAACTCCATTTTTCTATCTTGGTAACATGTCTGGTTGTTCTAATTGATTCTTTTGGGGTGAGGTGGATGTGGATGGGATACCCTAGTGTGCAGTTTTTGGTTTGTGGAACTGAGGCCTTGTAGGGCCGTATGTTGGTACTTGGTTTGGTTCCAGTACATTGAGGGATCTCACCGATCCCTTTTGTTGTTGTGACTTTACAAGAGTACTGGGTGTGAATGCTTAATTTACTACCTGGTTGTTTTTCATTCCTTGGATTGTCGTTATTGTTGTTAGTTACCCTTAGGTGAATTATTTTTGAAATGGAATCACTTGAATATGAAAACAAGAATTGGATCAATGGGAAATTGCATTCCGGTAATGAGTTGTGACTTGGTTGACACTGTTGTGCTTCTTATTAGTGAATAGTAATGAGGGTGTTTAGGTATGTCCTCATTTTAGATCCCCTAGGTTGGTATGAGTACTTGTTTACCTATATGTATAATTTAGTTCTTATGTTTCTTATTCTCACCCCATCCAAGTTGAGAACTTCGTTCCGAACACCCCCATTTCACTGGGGAGGGTGTTTTTTCCAACACTCCAATGAGTGGATGGTTATTATCTCCTTTTTGGCTCCCTTTTCCGAGTTTCCCAAGACTCTTCAGGTAGGTTTTGAGGGTTTGAGGTCTATTATAGCCCAAGATTATTCAGGAAAGGTAGTTGTGGTGGTTTTCCCAGGTGTGTGCAGGCAGGTTGTTTCCCAAGTGTATTTGGGAGGAGGCCCAAGTGTCTTCGGGTGTGGCGGTAGTTGTTCTGGACTAGGTGGCTGTGAGCGTGGTTACCTGTGGTTGTTGTGGCGTAGGTGTTTTCAAGTAGGATGTGTGTTTATGGTAGCCCATGTGTGTGCATGTTGGGGATGGCAGTGGGACTATGATGAGAATGGAAAGGGAGGCCTGACGTGTAGGATGTTTTCAATTAACCAGTGGGTAAGTGGTGCAGGGTACCCAAACATCGATGCGTTATTACTATTATTTTACTTGACATGGATTATTTCAAGAGTTTTCATTGGTGAGGTTGGGTGGATAGTTTTTATTTTTATGTTCTTTGTTTATCTCATTTTCTCACGGGGCATTATAATGCATCCCCACTTGTGCACAAGAGCTTTTGGTTTCCTTTACTGAGTACACCTGTATATTATCCCTATGTATATAAAACTGTTTTCATGTTTCCAGGAGGGATTCAGGGATTGTGTGGGGCCGTACCAGTTCAGACATTGAGAAAATTACTGTTGTTGTTTCTCTTTTCCTGGAATATCCCTTTGGAGTATTCTTGTACTTTTAGCACTTATTATTGGAACATCCATAAAGAAATGGATTGTTTTGGATTTACATTTACTTCCTCTTTTGGTGTTGTTTGGGATTTACTATCTTATCTCCCGATCCTAATAAATAAAAATGGTAATGCCTTCCATATTACAGGTGATTTTATACCATTTGTACAAGTATCCACTCTGGGTCCAATTGAAGGTGGGACTCGGGGGTCATTATATCTCCTTCAACTTGAGGAAGGAAGGGTCTGGAAATTTTTTGTCCCTTCCCTCATCTTGGTGAAGGTGGGTCATGATAGAAAGGTATCATATGGGATGGTTGAGAGATAGGCTGGAGTCCAGGGTTAGGAACAATGAGGAATGCATGGGATGGTAGGGAAATAGTGTTAGAAAATCATGGCGTGTGAAATAGGCCATGGAAGACCAGCTAAGAGAAGGGATTTTAGGCCCCCCGTGATTTAATGCCAAGAATCTAGACCTACCAAACGACCAAGTGAGGCTACACTGATTGCAGGGTAGAGACCCTAATAAAGGTGCATGCATCATAAGGGCTTGTGTTCTTGGGTGTATTGGGTATTTTGGGGATTTAAAATAAATAAAAATTATAAGAAAAATTTAAAATCAATCTTCTACACTAATCGAGCTTAGGTATTCCTTGTTCACCTTTAAGTTATGGAACCCTGAAGGATGACCAAAGGTAGTGTGGGAGATCAAGGCCCATGAGGCCGATTTGGATAATTAGCAAAGTGATGATCTAGAGGAGGAGGACGACTAGTGGCAGAGGACGCTTCGTGCCTTTCAACGGAAGAACCTAGGGAAGTACGAGGGTAGTGTCTCTGACATGGAGACAGAGAGATTGCTTGAAGAGTTAGGATAAATTTCATCTTGATCCAGGCTCTGACAGATTACTGGGCTACCCTGGCTGTAAGTCAGATGTGGATAGTGGCACGTTAGTGGTGGATGCTCTATCTCTGGGAGAAAAAGAGGCTGAGGTTTCATGGACTGACTTCGAGAGGGAGATTCTGGTAGAATTCCACTTTTCCATGATGAAGGTGGAGGAGATGCAGGAGATACTCTCCCTTCATGAGGGGAGCATGTCGGTCAGTGATTTTGGGATCAGTTTCAAGGATCTCCTTCTATTTTCTCTGGACCTCTATCCAAATGAGGAGTCTCAAGCGATACAATTAGTGGAGGCACTCAAACCTTCTCTTCAGTATGTTGTTACTTTTTTCACCCTACCGACCCACATGGAGGTCCAGAAGAAAGTTGAGGTGGTTGAGAAGATGTACACTTTTGGAGGTGTTCCCCAAGAGGGGATTTACATAGGCCTGTAATAGGGGAAATTTGTCAGCAGTAAGCCTCCAGTATCAAGGCCTTCAAGGTTTTGGCTGGTGGGGAGAAGACCCCAGCAGTTCCTGTTTCGGTATCCCAAACCTTGCCCCTTCTTTGCGAGGAGAGGATCGAGACTAATCATCTATGGAAGTCATGGGGATCTTTAGAATCAATGCCCATACCAAGTTCTTTATAGTGGGGGTGGGTAGGTTCAACGCCCACCTCAGCAGTAGCAGTTTCTGGAATGGATCTTTCAGCAACAGCAGTAGGGACAACGAGCTCCCACTCCACCAAGAGCATACATTGCGAGAGGAGGCCGAACTCAGAGTTTCCATCAGGTACCATGACCAAGGCATTGTCGGGGAGGAATACGATAGCTAAGGGGTAGAGGATCAGGGTGTGGGATGTTTCATGCCATAGAGGCAATAGTTCCAGTAGGTCGAGAAGATGTTCGAGGTGCAATTGGATTTTTTAGTACTATTGCATGTGCCTTGTTTGATTTAGAAGCATCAAACTTCTTTTTTGCACCTATTATAGACCATGATTTGGTTCTAGACGTAGTGAGACTTTCCATACCCCTAGTTTTGATTATTCCAGTCAGAGGTCATACCAGCTTGTCTCGTGTTTGCCGAGGATGTAGACTGATGTTGGGACCACATTAGTCCAGTGGGGACCTTCTTTTACTGCAGATGAAGTCGTATGATGTAATTTTAGGAATTGATTGGATGTTATCTATGTGTTTCGTTATCAAATGCTTCTGGAGAAAGGTTGGGTTTTTAGATATGGGCGGCCGACGTGTGCCTTTTGATGGTGAGCAAGGATGCTAGGAGGGTAGCAGGTGAGTGGATCCCTTTCTTTCCTTGATAGCTGAGATGTCAGTGGATTCAGTGGACTCAAATATGGTTGAAGAAACATGAATTACATTGTTTTCATGGATTTATTCCAACAAGAGGTGGTTACTCTACCCCCTATACGTGAAGTTGAGTTCAGGATAGACTTGAAACCCAGTGCTTGTCCGATTTCGATAGCTCCCTATCAGATGAAACCTTTTGAGTTGTTGGCGTTACAGATTCAGATTGATGATCTGATGAAGAAGTGTTTTGTCTGACCAAGTGCTTCACAATGGGGTGCTTTGGTCTTGTTTGCGAAGAAGGCATATGGTGGTCTCAGGCTATGCATAGACTACTGGAGATTGAATCATGTAATGGACAAGAACTGTAACCCTATCCCAAGGATAGAAGACCTTCTTGATCAGTTGAAGGGGATAAGATAGTTCTCCAAGATTGACCTGTGGTCAGGATATCACCAGTTGAGTGTGAAGAAGGTTGAAATCTTGAAGACTTCCTTTATGTGTAGGTATGGGCACATTTAGTTCGTGGTCATGCCTTTCGGCATTATGAACATGCCATACATGTTTGTAGGTCTCATGAACTCAATATTCTAGGAATATCTGGACCAATTCGTAGTCATTTTTATTGATGAAATCCTGATTTAATCAAGATCATAGGATGATCACGTTGAGAATCTCAGGATGGTCTTAGAGGTCCTCTGGCAGCACCAACTCTAGGGGAAGTTGTCCAAGTGTATGTTCTGGAAATGTGAAGGGCACTTACTGAACATGTGGTGTCGAATCATGGGATAGAAGTGGACCCATAAATGGCCGAGGTAGTTGTTTTTTGGGAAGCACCCTAGAACATGATATAGGTTCGTAGTTTTCTGGGTTTAGAAGGTTACTACTGGAGATTCCTGTCCAACTTATCTTGAGTTTCAACACCCTTGATAGCCTTGACCAAGAAATTACAGGCTTTCATATGGAGTGAGAAGTGCCAGGTATCGTTCAGTTTTCTAAAGGGAAATCTGTTTAGTGCCCCTTTACCGAGGTTTCCAGATGAAGGGGTGAGGCTTCAGGTGTTCCGTGATGCTTCAGTCCAAGGCTTAGGGTGTTTGTTGATGCAACAAAAGGGGGTGATCTCTTATGGGTCTAGGAAGTTACATCCCCATGAGTGTAACTATTACACCCACGATCTGGAACTTGCAGCGATCATGTTCAAACTATAGATGTGGTGGAATTACCTTGTCGGGGAGCTCTTCGTGGTCTTCATAGATCACAAGAGCTTAAGGTATATCTTCTCCCAATGGTACCTGAACATGAGGAAGAAGAGGTGGATGATGTTTCTTTAGGACAATGAATTTGAAATCTCTTACACAGAAGGTAAGGGGAATGTGGTGGCTAATGCCTTGAGAAGGAAGTCATAGAAGTATGCAGTTCGAGAGTTGGAAGATGCTTGGAAGGTGATGGAGGAGTTGGATGCCATACACCTGGATGCAAGGGTGGAGGATGGAAGAGACTGTCTATTCCAAATTACAGTTCATACCTCTCTGTTACACCAAGTAGAGGAGTCTCAGTTGGGGGATGTAGAGGATGAAGTGATGCACGATCATGTTAGCCAGAATGATGCTCCAAGTGGATGGTCAGAAGACAAGCAGAGTCAGATGTCGTTTAATGGAAAGTTGTTCATCCCCGTGGGAATGTGCATGAGAGTTTTTAGTGAGTTCCTAAACTCACCCCTAGAGGTACACTTGGGAGTTTCCAAGATGTACCAGGGCATAATGGTTCAGTTTTGGTGGCTCGAGGTGACACGGGAAGTGGCAGAGTTTGTGGAAAGGTTCCTTGTGTGTCAGTAGGTGAAGGATGAACACAGCATCCCAGGAGGTTTGTTACAAACTTTAGATGTCCCTGAGTGGAAGTGGGATGACATCTCAATGTATTTCTTCATTGGACTACCCATGATTCAAAAAGGTTTTGATTCAATTGGGTTTGTGGTAGACCGGCTGATGAAATCAGCTCACTTCCTGGAAATTATAGAGTCAAGTGTGGTGGATGACTTAACACAGAGGTACGTGGATGAAGTGGTGTGGATGCATGGTGTTCCAAGGCCTATAGTCTCTAATCAGGATACCTGGTTTACCTCAATGATCTAGAAAGGGTTTCAATATGCTTTTGGCACCCAGGTATGACTCACCACTGCTTTCCACCCTAAGACAGATGGGAAGATAGAGTGCACCATCCATACATTGGATGATATGATACGGGCATGTGTTTTCTACTTTGGGGGATCATGGGTATGACACTTGCCATTTAGAGAGTTTTCCTACATCAATATCCATCACTCTACCATTGGAATGGCTCTGTTCGAAGCATTTTACAAGAGGTAATGTCGCTCTTCCGTGTGCTGGGAAGAGGTGGGGAAACATCTGTTCTTGGTCTCAAGGTAGTGAAGAGAACAACAGAGAAGGTTCAGATTATATGGGAGAGGATGAAGGTAGATCAGGACTAACAGAAGTCGTATTTTGATCAAAATAGGCGACCCCTAGAGTTCGAGGTCGGGGACCACGTGTCCTTGAAGGTATCCCCTTAGTGTGAGCAATGGAGGTCCGACAGGGGGAGTCAGATTTCCCCCAGGTTCATTGGACCCTTAGCGGTGTTGTGGCGGGTCGGTGAAGTGGCTTATCAGCTAGCGCTACCAATGCCGCTACAGAAGGTGCACGTCGTCTTTCATGTGTCTCGGCTCCATCTATATCTACACAATGATTCACATATCCTCGACTGGGGGAGCTAGATATTAAGGATGGCGTGATGTTGGTAGAGAAACCAGTGACGGTTGAGGATCGTGAGAAGAAGGTAATTTGTGGACGAACCATTCCCTTGGTTCGTGTGTTATGGAGGAATGGTGGCCTCAAGGAGATTACCTGGGAATAGGAGACACATATGAACACCCAGTACCCAGAGCTGTTTTTAGTTTTGTTCTGTTTTGTTTCGTAATTGATTGCGATGTAGTGGTTGACCTTGTTATCTATGAATTTTTTTGATTTCCTTGTTCTATGGATGTGTCTGAAGAGTCTTGACTATGGGGATGGGAGGACCCATTCCCTAATCAAGATGCATTAAGGTGGATGCGATTAAACTCATGAGAGAGAGTCAATGCCGCACAACGTAGATAGTATCGTGGCATTGGGGAAGGGACTCTCTAATCCAGATGACTGGATGGTATGACCTTTACATATTTGTGTGGTTACTCGAGTGATAGGTGTTCCTAGATATCAAGGAGGGTTACTCCTAAGATGTATCATAAGGAGGGTTGTTTGGACCTCTTTTTCCAGTCAGTTTTAAATTCTCGAGGATGAGAAGAGTTTGATAGGTATCTGATGTAATTGCTCGGACCCTCCTACTCCCGCACTTTGCCAACAAAAATAGTTCCACGGAAACAATGTCACTAGTCAGAGTGGCACCAGTCATGGAGGCAACCTGACGGTGGCACCATGATAGTGGCACCGGTCACAGCAGAACTGGTCATGGTAGCACCGTGAAGGTGGAACTATGATGGTGGAACCATAGCGGTCACACCATCATGGTCGCACACCAAAATAGGGTTCCACCAAACCAGTGGCACCGTGATGGTGGCACCATGACGGTGGAACCATCTGGGTGTCTCACCAAACGGTGTCCCACCCTTTGTTTTTTTCTAGTTTGCTGAGTTTTCCCAGTTCCACCCCTCTAATGTTTCTTTTGACATAAAAGGGATTCAATACCCCTCCATTAAAAGCAATTTAAATCCAAAAAATGATAAATAAAATACTCCAAGTGCTTGGCGACCATTGACTTACCAAAATGTGTGTCTTTTCCCTCGGTGTCACACCCTTTTCACCATACTTTTTAGTTCTTCCCCTGTTACATGTTTTCCTCTATTTAAAAGAGACTATTTAACTCAGAGCCATTATGGACACCAATACAATTATAATTATTAAATTACTATTAATTCCATCATTTGTGACCACCAAAACTCCTGGAGAAACCACAATCCACCTTTAAAATCGTTCAAGATTTCAAATCCTGTAACTCTAGGATCTCACCTTTTATCGCTTGAGAATTATTTATTTTGCTTGGCTGGTGTCTTTCCCATCCTTAGTGAATTTAGAGTCCCCCTTATCAAGGCTATTGGTTTGCCTATGTTGGAGCCCCTCCTTCCCACTCTTAGAGTCCCCCAAAATTGCTCCCCTTCAAGTCGCGCATCCCCAGTTCTTGGTACGAGGAGAAAAACTTTGATCATTGATCATCCAAGTAGGGTTCTTCCATTTTCAGTATTTAAATTGTATCATGTGGGTGGGAATGATAATGTTTCCTTCTAGGATGGATGAATCCAAACCTTAAAAAAGATAACAAATGGACTTTTAAAGAATGATGGGGTGTGTTTGATGATTTTGTTGTACTATTTTACCCTTTCTTTTATATTTTGAATTGTATGGGATTATTTCCACTGAAAATCATGTTCATTGGTGGTATTTCCTTGTGCACTAATGAAACCCTGTCTTTTGTGATGGTTGAATGGATGTAACATAGAAATTGGTTAATCATGTAAACTCAGTTGATTAAATGGATGTACATTGAACAAGAATACTTATGTGATCACCCTGGTTAACCAAACTGAAGGAAGGAACTTAATAATTGGTGTGTTTGAATCTAAAAAACTCCCTTTCTCTGTATTGGTAACATGTTTGTTTGTTCTTCATGATTCTTTTGGGGTGACATGGATGGGGATGGGTTCCCCTGTTGTGGAGTTGTTGGTTGGTGGATCTGAGGCCTTGTGGGGCCGTATGTTGGGGCTTGGTTTTTTTTCGAGTACTTAGAGGGATCTCACAGATCCCTTTTGTTGTTGTGGCTTTACAAGAGAACCGAGTGTGAATGATTAATTTGCTGCTTGGTTGTTTTTCATTCCTTATATTTTTGCTATTCATGATAGTTTCTTAGTAGTGCTAAATTATTTAAATGGTATCAGTTGAATATGAAAACAAGAATGGTTATAATGTGGAATTGGTTTCCAGGTATGAGTTCTGACTTGGTTGAGGCTGTGGTGCTTCTTATGAATGAATAGTAACAAGGGTGTTTGTGTATGGGTAGGTTTTAAAACCCCTAGGTTGGTATGAGTGCGTTTTTACCTATATGTATAATTTAGTTCTTATGTTTATTATTAGTGCCCCACCCAAGTTGAGAACATCGTGCCAAACACCCTCATTTCATGGGGGAGGGTGTTTTTCCAAACACTCCTATGAGTGGCTAGTTATTGACTCCTTTTCTAATCCCTTTTCCAAGTAGCCCAGAACTCTTTGGGTAGGCCGTGACGGACTAAGGTCTATTATAGCCCAAGATTCTTTGCGAAGTGTAGTTGTGGTGGTTTTCCTAGGTGTTTGCGGGTAGGTTTAGTCCCAAGTGTTTTTGGGATGAGGCCCAGGTTTCTTCGGGTGTGGCGGTAGTTGTTCTAGCCCAGGTGTCTGCGGGAGTGGTTATATGTGGTTATTGTGGCCCAGGTGTTTACAAGTGGGATGTGTGGTTGTGGTATCCCAAGTGTGTGCGGGTGGGGGATGATAGTGGAACTGTGATGAGAATGGTGGGGGAGGTCAAACACATAGGATGTATTAAATAAACAGTGGGAAAGTGGTGTGGGGTACCCAAACATAGATATGTTATTTCTATTATTTTACTTGACTTGAATTATTTGGGGAGTGTTCCTTGGTGAAGTTAGGTGGATAGTTTTCCTTTATGTGTTCTTTGGTTATATCCTTTTCTCATGGGGCATTAGAATGCCTCCCCACTTGTGCATGAGATCTTTTGGTTTCCATTACTAAGTATATCTATATACTCACCCTATGTATATAAAACTATTTTCATGTTTCTAGGAGGGCTTCAGGAACTGTGTGGGACTGTACTAGTTCAGATGTTGGGACAATTTCTGTTGTTGTTTTTCATTTCTAGGTACTTCCCTTTGGAGTTTTCTTATACTTGTATCACTTATTATTGCAACATGCATATGGGAATGGATTGTTTTGGCCTTACATTTACTTCCACATTTGGTGTTGTTTGAGATTTACTATATTATCTCCTTATCCTATTAAATAAAAATGGAAATTACTTCCATATTACTTGTGATTCTATATCCTTGGTTCTAGTTGCCACTCCGGGACCAATTGAAGGAGGGTATCAGGGGTCATTATCTCTCTTCCAACACGAGGAAGGGTCTGGAAATCTGTTGTCCGTCCCCTCATCTTAGTGAAGGAGGGTTGTGGAAAAATGGAGTCTCAAATCCCATTCTAATAGTATCTAAACCACCAAAATAAGATGTTATGAGCTAAACGACATTAAACTCTACGAAACATAAGGTCTCAGCTAATATAAATTAATGTAATGAAATAGAATGTACAATCTAGAAGACTCTAAAATAAAAAAATATATGATCAAAGATAAAAGACCATGAACTATAGATATGGAATATTTGAGCTAGAAGAACTTATACCACAACAATAATACATCTAATCTACAAGTACCTAAACTAAAATAATAAATGGTCTTACATGGAGGACCCTAAACTAGAAAAGAACAATGATAAAAATTGTACTACTATTAAACAACCAACTCAAAAGTATAAAATGGATACGAGGATGAAAACCCAAAAAGGGAATCGAACGAAAAAAAAGTATATACTACCTATACATAGACACTAGGTTATCCAAGAAATATTGAGAAAATATAGTGAGGAAGAGTCACATTAGATGTTATATTGAAACCTATAAGAGGGTATCTAGAGAAAATGATAAGTCCATTCACACTATTTCTTCCTCCATATGAAGCTCAGAAAAAATTTAGAGAATTGAAATAATGAGATATAAATAATGTAGGTATCACTTATTTTTAGTATAAATAATCAATCTATGATCTTTATGTCCATTGACATAGTCCTAAATTTGAGCATCCACACTTCGATAAATATATCTCTCTACAATTATACTTTTAAATTAGGTGATCTCACGATAACTTATGTATGTACATTAATGAGCATTCTCATGTTTGAGGGAATTCAGGATAATTTCATAAGAAGAATTTATTTTATTTTTTTGTACTAAAATTTGGTAATTTGGGTATATATGTTATTAAAAAAGGAATCGGTATCATTAATGTTTCGTGCAATAACTCCAATAAACAATGGTTCTCTAACCAGATTTTTTTTCAGAATATAGTTACCTTACCATTCTTATATACGATCTATATCGACAAACAAACATTCAACATAGTGTTATTGATCAGTGATCCTATGTTCCCTTTGTTGGATCCTGATTTTTATAAATCTATATCTCATAACTTCACATTAATTGTTTCCAATTCTCATAGAAAATATACTGACATCCATATACCATACATTGTAACTAGCCACAAGTTCTTTTCCACCCAAATTCCCCTTTTTAGGCATGTTATACCAAGATTATCAAAGTTGATATTGTAATGAAAAAACTCATGTTAGAGTCATTCATAACCTATTCTCATGATTAATCTATAACTATTTAGATTGTTAAATGCATAATATTGTCTTTGCTTGTTATTATGTGAATGATGGGTGGATTTTATGATCCATATGATATCATGTGAAAAAATAACTAGTGGGAAAGATTCTCTTATTGATAACACCTAAAATTACACATTATACACAATTTGGATGAAAACCCTCAGATGGATCAATTTCAAATTCCATATAATGTTTATATATATGGAAAATTGATCAAAATTTCAGTTACAATCATATTATTTTCACTGAAAAAACATTCTATGGGGGTAATTTTGTATATACCCTTAATTTAGTACCCCTAGACATTGTCATAGATTATTTCAGAATGGGTGAAGTCAAAAAATATCAATTTAGTTATCCAGGAAGTCTCAGAGACCTTTTTTGGAGATTTATCTTGGGATTTTCTTTATAAGGGAATAATTTTTTTGACATGATTAATTTTACATAGATTATTTTCTATGTATTTATTGATATACATACAAATAGAGACAAATCTAATGGTGTTCCGAAGTCGAATATGCATACCATCTTGACCAAAGAACTTTTGTGAGTCACCTCAACCATGCCTAGGGTGGCACTCAGCAAGATAGATTATTGGAAAGGTGTGTGTAAAAAATATCCCATCAAATAGGGGATGATCTATAATATAGGGTATAATGTTGTATGAAGGTGTGCCGTACAAGGTTATTTCGATCAAATTTTGGAGTAGACCCTAGTACTCACTTCTAGTGACAAGTGGATCTAAATTTTTTTATTATCTAGGATGATTTCAGCTGAAAAACTAATATGTGATAAGGATGAGTGAATAAAATTTCTTCTATTAGAAAATGGGTATAAACACAACAATATGATCGGGTAGATCCAACAAATATGATCACGCTATAGCATCATATTCAATGTCTCAGTCACCCATCACAAGATAGATGCTACTGTCTGAACCTAAAAAACCAAATGTTTCTCCATCTTATAATATCATCCATGATATAAATATCTAACAAAAAAACCAGAGACACCTATATCATCCTCAATATACCAAATCCATGCATGAAACTTCTCTTTTTATTCCTGGAAACACATGAATATGATCATGTCATCTCATAAACCACCCCAATATATGAAATGTCACATTTAATCAAATAGAGATTATCCTTGATCCTACAAGAGAAAATTTGACACTATATAGGATGCATGTATATAATCATTAGATCCATCACACGAATAGTTTTTTCTATCACATAAATCCAATCACGTGACTAGTTGAAATCCATATTCAAAGTTTATGAGGATCGTGAAATGATTATATTAGGATTAGATATAGATAACTAACATAATGAAATTTTCATGAAGGGCAATGATACAAGTGCCTTCTAGCTTTGGTATTTTATTTATTAAATACCTCACGTGAAGCCTTTATGTGGGCATCCTTTTAGTACTATAAGAACATATTGGATTCCCTTAGACAGACTTGTGAAAATATTTTTGTTTCTCTAAAACTTTATCATGAAAAGGGTATCCAATCAAAATTGAATCATGCCTTTCATGCATACGATGCTCAGAAAATAGAGCCACCATAAGAAACTGATCATGAGATCATGGGAGATGTTTCAAGATGAAACATGGCTCATCCAATCATATGATATTGATCATGTAAGACCACATAATGCCTCAAGCCTCAGATTATGTCATCATCATCATGATAAGAGGAGGTACCATATATTACCTATGCCTATACAAACCTGGCCTCCCCATAAATATGACACACATGTGAGAGGATAAGGGGAGGAGTGAAGAGGAAGAAGGTAAAAGAGGAGAAGTGGATAGTTAGAGTAAGCACATGATACCACTCTTGAATAACCTCTTCACATAATAAAAAAAGTCATATATGTGATCCCCTGAAGATGAAGATACTACATGATGAAATCAATGTCTTTCAATGATGACTTCATATTGGGTATTCATCGGATCTTGTGGTACCTCACGAGTTTCTAAAATCTATCATGTATTTTTTATTCTATGTATGTGTAACCATGAGTATCCCTAACGTAGGTCCACATTGTCCCTTCAATAACACTTTATCAATCGTGTGGACTCATAGTGATATTATGGCCACTATCATCCAGTTTATGTGTTAAAATCATACATGTAACACATTTTCATGGGGAGTTAAAATGAATCACCCTCGGCTACATGATTATTCATGATTTTCATCATGATATTGGCACACTAACTTGTGGGACAACCATTTTAGTGCCCCCAAGAAAACACTTGTGGACTCACGATCCTCCACGTAAAAACTATGATGCATGGATATGATGTATAGATCATCATCCATGCTCCCCAAGCACCCAGAACCCTCATCCGTATGTGTGGTTTCAATGTGAATCCTATAAAAATATTAGAAGAACCCCACATAGTACACAATATGAAATCACATGGGATATTTTCCGTTAATAAATGCCATCATGAAGGAACCCCATTATCATGTATGAGATCCCATAGATGGATCCCCATTTCACCATGAAAATTTTAATATGTGTGGATTAAACATAGGCTCTTGGAAAATAACTCCAAGAAAAATATCATCCATATGGTCTTGGTAGATGATCTCTTAGGATAGAAAACTTCAAAACTCAGATAGGTGAGAGATCATAATTTTTTTCCAGATCATGTAGGGTGAAAAATTTAAGGTCAAATAATAACAAGATTATTCATAGTTCTCATGATGTCATTGGGATGCATTAGAAATGTCACTTTTTTCACAAATCAGGCCTTCTACAAGTCATTTTGGTAATGTCTTATGCCTTGGAAAATTTAGAATGATCATACCACTACATATTTTAATTTTATCATTGTCCAGAGACAATCCCTTGACATGTTCACATTTTCATATGATAGCCTAAGGTATGGTAATGTTGATCATGATTAAACATATTGAAAATAATAATTGATCAATATAAGATGTCATGGAAAATTCACTTTATCTCATGAAGATATCTCAAAAAATTCCCTTTGAACATGGCAAGATATCCAAGATATGTTAACTGATCATGAAAAAGATCTTGGATGCATCAAATTTGATCATTATAAGTACTTAGACCTGAAATGATAAATCCCTTGGAAATCTCATCCATTCCAGACTAAACCTAAGACGTTTCTAGCAATCAAAAAATACATGTCCAATAAATAATCAATGCATTTCCAGTTGTCAATAATAAAAATATGGGATGATCCCTCATGAAATTTACACTTCATCCATAAAATACACTTTGATATATACCTTATGGATCCATACCATGATCCTTCATACAAATACCCTATATATAAGGGGATTTTCAATAATGATTAATTGTTACACACTCATGATAGCTTATTTGTGTCATTCTCTTGTATGAGAAATTTGTTTTATGAAAAATAATACAAAACAAACATATTATGGTCATCATATTTCATTATATTGGATGAAGATACAGAATGAGTATTCTATAGGGAATCCATCATGGTATAACCTAATAGAATTTTTAAAACATCAGATAAAATAATAATGTAATTTAGTGTAATCACCCTCCCCAAAAAATCAACGGGATAGGGAAATAATGAACTATGTTAACTCTAATTTAAAACATGACTAGGATACATAGGATGCCTTCTTAAGGCCGAATATACGATGAGAATTGAAATTTTTGTATGTATCTTCATATTAAGAATATTCCTTATTTATAGTACTAAATTATCCCATGATTCTTTATCCATCATCGCACATTAGTGTATGAAATGTGGGATCCTACATGAGCATCATTTTATTTATAATCCTCAACCACACCCTCAAGAAACTCAAACCCATCAGTGGGTTAAGGATGAATCAGAATATGTTAACACTGATTCCTATTATAAACAAGATACATAGTAGGCCTTCCAAATTCCCAATAGCCATACTATATCCCTAATAAGATGAGTAATAATACTTATTAAAGGGTATTAATGATGTATAAATAAATTCATTTATGTTTCATCAAATGTCTCTAATATCTTGTTATGTCTTGTTTCTCTAATTGAGCATGAATCACATGGGATTAGATATTAGTGATGATTATAGAATTATAATGACGAAAGTTTCCTTAGAATGGTAATTTCAATGGGATGTATGTATTTCTACATATCATTTTCTCATAAAGGGTAATGCATCCGATTGGGAGATCTAGGGCCTACTTATTTGAGCAATCCCCTCTGAACTACGCTATTGTTTCATATTTTATAGTATAGTCAAGAACTATGGTGTCTTTAGTTCCAATATTAACATGATCTATAGGAGGCCTCCTCAGGGCCTGATCGGGATATTTTAAACCTTACCACATAAAGTTAAACTACATGGATTAATCTAGTCACAAAACCTTAAACTATGTCAAACGAACAATGTCAGTTGGGATTCATATCCTCAAAGAAAATATTCGATGCCTTTTAGAGGTTCAATACCATCTCCATGACATAAAACTCCTCCCTTGTTGGAAAAAAACTCTAGAGATCCAAAACATGGACATAAACTAAATCATCATATGTAAATAAGAGGATAATAGAGAACCAACAAAATACACACAATTTTTCCTGTCAATAAATGGTCTTAATTAAGTTATTGACACAGGTGTAACCAATATCATATTAGGGAATGGGATATATTTTGAAAACATATATTAAATCTAGAAAAGATTCACAATATAGACAAAAATTCCACTGAAATGGATTTTATGAGTCTGACCTCCCATCCCCTCGACCAATGGGGTTTCCTATGTTTCATTGGGTCTGAAACACTAATTGAACTCATAACTTCTTATAGGAGGTCCACACTCAGTCTCTATTATGGGAACCATTAGGAGATTCTATTAGAGGCCAATATAGTTAAACTAACCCAAATGATTATGTAACCACCCCCAATCACCCACATTCGAGCTTTAATCATTGAAAATTATAGATTTTCATAGAAGAAATTGGTGGACCTAATGTCAAATCATTTAATCATGAAGTATTATTTATAAAATAAAAAAGTTTTAATTCATAGTATTATTGAGACCATTTTTTCCTACCATGTGGGTTATCCATCCACGTGATCAATTTTATTATTCTTTTCAACCATAGAAAATGTTCTATTTTTTAAAAAAATTACCATCTAAAATTATTAAATTTATGCTGCTATTAAACCAATTAATGTAATTGGGTAATTTTTTTTATTAATTAGTGTATAAAAACATTTTTCATTTAATATGATATTTTTATGGGAAACCAATAATATTCACATTTTGTGGGATTAATTTTGAATTGAATTAATATACTTTTAAGAATTGATTTTGATAAAATGGATTCCATACATAGAACCAAAATAATTAATATTATATAATAAGTTCAAATTAATTTTTACTCATTATGAATAGTCACTATGGTAGAGTGAAAATATAGTTCATTAACATTAAAATAATTATTAAATGGATTTATTATCTACCTAAAACAACACCTCACACAATTGTATGAGGAGAATTGTTTCATCCATATATATGTTTCAATTATAATATATTTTTTACAATGTCTTGTGAAATATTATGTAAATAAACAAAAACAATGCCACCCACATGATTTTTAATTGAACTTACATGTTCATATTGGGATAAAAAATTGTTATGAATGAATTTTAATGATTATTTTGTTCATAATGAAATTTTTTTTCTGATAGAAATTTATTTATAATTTTTTTTGGATAATATAATATCTATAAACTTTTAAACAATTTTGACAAATTTCTTGTGCAAGATGTAGAAAAATTAAGGGAAATGGTTTTGAAGACATCAATAGTAATATTTTTTTTGATGAATTATGATTTCATGTGTATTTTATTTTTAATAACAATTTATTATTTATTGTTAATAATATAATTTGTTAATTTTATACTTTTAAGATGTTTTAATGTCAATATATGTGATTTTTTCTCAAAAAAAAATTAATGATATTTTATATTATATATATTATTTTATTACATAATGTATTAATAAAAAAATATAGAAATAGAAGAAGGGTAATGGGAGCTATATGAAATTATATACATTGATAATTTATGGAAATAATTGTTATAGTAGAAGTAAATTTAGAACCCATAAAGATTGAAAAATGTGTTACCATAGTTATAGATTAAAATTGGATGTGAGGGGATAAAATACAGAGATAAGTATTAATATATCGTAAAAATCTGTAAAAAATCGAATTGGATGTCTTTATTCACCTCCTACTATAAATTGTATTTGGATTTAATCAAATTAAGATACATGTTTAATGAAATTCACTTTATAATATTTTAATGTTTTGAAAAATTTTAAGAGAGTCCCTCCCCTTACATATAAAATGACACTTCATCGGTTATATTCCTCACAAATTCGATGAAATCCAACTCAAACATTTCCAAACCAACTCCCATTAAAAAATTAATCCCCTTGACATAGTGTTCATCTATTTGGATAAATCTAAGCTTATAGGTGTGAATGTCTAAATCAACCATTTTTTCCAAATACGTGGAATTAATAAACACTTAAAGATGAATGATTTTTGTGGTAGGAGATTTAAATAATAAATTCCATTTCTTTGAGATATATTCTATTTTTGAATTTTTTTTTCATTTTTTGGTGTTTAATAATTATATACGGTCATAGGTTACCATTAATATATGCCTAACTATGTTTCTTTCCTTAAATATTTTATCAGTCTAAATGTTATCAAGATGTATGAGACACTTTATCTAAAAACCACATTTTAAATGTTTTAAATATTTATTTTTTATATAATTTTATTCTATTTACGTACTATATAATGAAATTTATATATGTATTTATATGGAAATGAATGAATTATAATAAAATACTTATGGAACTCTTCTCATTCATTCAAATGTTTTCTAAAATGTATATTTTTTTTATTTGGTACGTTATTATTTAACACTGTTAACAAAAGGGAAAGAGTAATTTTTTATTTTAATATATAAAATTTCAATTAAATTTCATACATCATAAGAATTATTGTATGCTTTTCTTAATTTTCAGTAATTATTAATTTCTTAAAAACCCATCTTTCCCTTTTTTGGGTATTTTAATTTTTATTTTTTTAACATAAAAGTACATATAAATATCCACAAAATGTACTTCTTATGGGATTGAAAGTATATTTTTATTATTATGATGATTTAAATGAATAATTAAATTTTTCATATAGATATTATAGACCTTGGAAATTATTTATGATTGTGTCATCCTAGTATGGCTCTCTAATGCATTGGGCAATGATTATATTCTCTAGAAAATTATATTGGAAGTTGAATGCATATTTTATTAAATTTTTAATGGTTATGTATATGTATTATGAATATAATTTACCACTTAATGTACGCTAATTTTCTAATAATTATATTGAATTTTCAGGGAAATAATTTTATTTAATAAGGTAATTGAATGGTTATCTGTTTTAATGGAATGATTGTTCACTTTTAGGGTAAAACATATGTATTTATGAATTTTTAATTATAGTTCTCTGATATTTTCTATGAAACCGTAATGATTTTTATTTTACATTTATGTATTCTTATATTGTGTTTAGATATTACATAGGGAGGTTAAGTTGATTTTTTGTGTAAATAAATGAGTACTTATGCCCATTTTTTGTTATTTAAATGAAAAAACACTCCTTTGTGACCACATGGTTTTGAAATTGACTAACTTGTTTATTTTTATATTGTACCTTATAAATGATTTTTTCCTCATCCCTTTTCAAAATAAAAATTTTATAGGGATTTATTATGACTAGTAACAATAATGAATACTTTACATGGGAAAAAGAATAGCAGTGAATATTTTCAAAAATTCTTAGATAATGACATGGGTACTTTTATGTATGATATTGTCCTAATTCTATATGACTCTATAACAAAATAGTCATTTGATATGTAAGTGATCCAATATTTCCATTTTATGTTGTATGTTATGGATGGTTACAATTGTGTCTCATTTTATGATAAAAAATAAAGAAATTTATTGATTAAATAAGAGATTAATTAAACTTATTTTTTATAATTTTAATGAAAACCCCCTTTATGACCATATGGTTTTCATATTTACAAACATGTTTATTTTCACCTTGCACCATACTGATGTTTTCATCCAAATACTTTGTTATATGAAAAATATTATTGGGATTTAGGATGATAACGAATAATCATAAATACCAAATATGGAAAAAACAATAGCAAGGAATAGTTAGAACAATTATCACATAATGACATGTGATTGTTATATAGGATATCATCCTAATTATATAAAAATATATGAAAAAAGTTACTTTGGTATGTAAGTGATCCAATATTTCCATTTGATGTTGTATGTTTTGGATAGTTATAATTGGGTAACAGTTGTTGATATAAAATAAATAAATTTATTGATTAAATATTTTATCATTGATTTAGGATTGTAGGTCAGGATCATTATTTTTTTTATCAAAAGAAGGATTACAAATATTTGGAAAATCTGATGTATTAATATAAGGTTAGATTAATAGTTATTAGTTCCATCATGGGTGTATATATTTAATATTGATTATAGTAACCAAGGCTAGGAATACATGGATATTAAATCATTTTAGATGAATATTCAGTATATTACAAAAATACATGCCTGAGGATTATAATAGTTTATTTTCTTTGGAAACATGAAAAAAAATATTATATCATAGTGAAAAATCTTCAATATCCCGCATTAATATCTCCACATTTATTAATTCTACCTAAAAACATTTTTCATTATATGGGATAAGGAAAACTAAGAAATGGGTGAGCTCGGATGCTTAGTAAGGGTAATGGAAATACTGAAACATTACATGAAAAAATTGTATGGAACTTGTGTATAACACATAAAGATCATAACCAACATATTATAGATCATAATAAAGATTCTTATTTCATAATACTTTAATCATAAGGAAATAAAAAAATAATTCATGAAAGTATTACATAAGAAAGAAATATGGAATTTGGGGAATACACATAAACATATATAATGATTTCCATAGTATTCAAGGAATTTCTATTGAGATAATCAGAGTTGAAAATGTACATTACTAAATTGGGTTCACACCCCATTCCATCCATGTATTACTGAACCGATTTCATTTCCCATTCTAGCTCTATAATACTAAACCTTGTTCATTTCTCATTCCAGCCACATATATCTCATGGGATATTAGTCTTTACCCAATGCATTTGAGAGAGATATAGGTCCCAAAATCTCTTAATGAATTCATACATACATTTCCCACAATATCATAAATAATCATGTCATAACCCATGAAATTAAATGGGTATCAAAAACATATAAACATATCATAACCTGGGGAAAAAGATATAGGTTTCATAATCATTTCATAAAAATAATAACCTATGAATGAGAAATAGAGTTCAATAATTTATAACCCATTACATAGAATTGGATTTCATAAATACCATGATATTAGTCGTAAATATTTCATAAAAATTGTAGGAATGGAAATTTTAGATCATTTCATTAATGGTATGAGTAATATTAATATATTTTTATCATAGACGGAAAATAAATTTGAAATATATTTCAAAAAGGATTATTGAGGAATGTATCCTATCTTCTTTGAAAAATGTTTTTTAATATATAAACCCAAATAAAAATAATTTTCATAGAAAATTCCTGGAAAACTAATAATAATGACTTGAAATCATTTTGATAACATTTTTCCTAGAATAATTCTAATATAAAAATCAAAATATTTTAAAAAATATTTTCATTGAAAACACTTTGAAAACATACTATATAAGACTGAAAAGGTTTTGAAATTTTTTTAAATGAAATAATAAAAAATTATCATGAAAATTATTTTAAAAAAAATTATTTTAAAATACTTTGAACACTTATAAATAAGGCTTCAAAATAGTTTGAAAACAATTTTCCTTGAAAAAATATATAATAAATTCAAAAAAAAAATTAACCCCTTTTCAGTTGATTTTTTAAAAAACTATATATATATAGAATGAAATTTTTAAAAACATTTTTACATAAATAAATGTGAATGTATCATGAAATTTTTTTGAAAAACATATCTTAGAAAATACTTTGAAAACTTATAAATAATTCATGAAAACATTTGGAAACAATTTTCCTTGAAAAAATAAAAAATAATGTTGAAAATATTTCGAAACATTTTTCCTTGTAAAAAAATTTTATAATTGATTTTCTAAAAGACTAAAACATTAAAAATTAAATTGAGGCTTCAATGAAATAATTTTAGGTAAATTACTACATTTTGAACAATGTAAAAATAAATTTTCTTTATACGGTTAAAAGTTTAGAAAAAGTCATTGTTTAGAAAGTGATAAGAAGATTCATTTGAAGAAATTGGTAAAAGAAAAAAGGTAAAATTCCTTTTAAATGTTTTCATTTAATGTTACAATATTCTATGAATCTCTTTTTAGAAAAAAAATTATACCTAATATACATTTCCGACTAAAGAGTGGGTAAAGTCTGGCTTTCTAAAAACAATTTCTAACTATCTTATGTACCAAAGTGTAGAAACAAGGTACCAATAAATGAATTAGACTTTATAATCATATGAGACTAAATTTCATGATTTTATTGAGATATGAATCATAATATTTCATAAAAAACATAATCATTAACAATCTCGAAAAGAGATGAGATTGTTTCAATAAACTCTAACCACTTGGTTATTTGAGATCATAGTCTCCATGTATGAAAATGAAATTATATTAATCTTATAATATTATTAAATAATGTAAATTAATTATATAACATGTAAAATGGATGTGTATACACCTTGATAGAGAATTTGGGTGCATAATAAGTAATGAGTATCAAAGAATAAAAAGTGGGATAAAACAATTTTACTTATTTGGTAACTTTTGAAACATAAACCCCCTAAAAAATATCATAGGATGGATATGTGAATAACCATGTATTTATTTATAATGTACATATAATACAATCATGGTCTGGACATACCCCTCACAAAAGTAATGAGTGGAAAACATTTCATGTATCTCATAGAAATAAAAAGTGAGATGAAAACCAATTACATTGTGTCTTGACCCTCATTGTAAAAATTCAAACCTTCCATTTAATAAATATAAATTTACTGAAAATAATTTAATGAATCATATTATTATATATAATGTCATAATTTTTTTTATTATGACCATATATTACCCACTTGTTAACAATCCTATGTAAAGGTTTCACTTCGGGTAACATTCCATTTATTCCTTACTGGTGTTTTAATTTGATGAATATTTTTTATTTATAAATTATATCATGATGTCAATAAATTAAACCATGATGTAAATTTAATTTATTTATAGTATATCTCTATTATCATAGTATATATAATATATCCGTATAAAATAGAATACACTATTCATGGAGACAGTAGGTCTTACGTACGCATGAATGAAATTTGTGTTAAATTTTCATATTGAATGAATGAAAGTAAAAGGAATATATATCTGTATATTTGTATATATGTATATATAATTATTAAATTAGATTTATGAAATAATATATATATATATGATATATTCAATAAAATTATCTTTAATACTATACATGTAGTTTATAAATGAATCATATCGATGTGAGGGGGCCGTAGTGCACACTTTCTCAAAAGAAATTATCTTATTAAGCCAAAATTAAGAGTAAAAAATATACGTGTTTAAAAAGTTATATAGAATATTATATAAATAAAAATATTAATATATAACATATATAAAAAATTTATCTATCATAAATTACACTCTGATATGAGGTAAGGAAAATTGAACAATCATTGTTTAGTGAGGTGGTAGTTCGTTGTGCAAATAAATAGTATGTTCATTATCCATTAGATGGATGTGGGTGTTAGTTATAGTTGAAACCATATATTAAAATCTTACTATAGTATTTAATATACTGGTTTTTATAATTAAATTAATTAATTATAAGATATGTGGTATTGGATAATGAAAATAAATTAAATGACTTTAGGGAAGGTGTTGCCTCTAAATCGGGTAACTCCTTTTGGTTTGTTCCAAAAGGGATCCTTGGATTTCCTTATTCCCATGGTAAGGAATCTAGGGGTAAGGGATGATTTATAGGAAGTTTATGGGGATGATCCTAGTTGAACATATTATGTTTGATATGTTTGAGGATATGGGAGAGGTGGTAGCCATTTATTGCGAAGGAGGAGTGACACTCTTATAAATATTTGAAGAGAGAATTTCACAAACGTTTTTCATGTTGTAGGTGGATCCAATAATGATCCCATGTTGAGAAATTGGATTATAGGGTTGATATATGGATAGAAAACTTATTTTGGACAATTTTATAGGTAGTTTTTGGACATATGGTTCTGGTTTAGTCCATTGTTAAGGTTAATTTAACCATAATCGAGGTAATTAATTTTAAACACTTTCACCAATTATTATTGGTAAAAAACAAATTTTATCTTATTATAAATTATAATTTTTTTTGATTATATATAAGGCCCCGACCTTAAACCTTACTTAATATTGAATTAAATGAATATTTCACATTGAGGGTCTTTTCAGGTTTAGAGTTTTACAGAATTAGGACATAACTATTACATCTCAAAAGATTACAAAGTAGACACTTCTACTAAGACTCCATAAAATAAAAACTCTTAAAAAAAACATGTCTAGTTCCATGTTTTATATATCATGACTTTCCCTTGATCCCATCCTTGACCCTATTCCACATTAAGTCCTGTGAAAAACATTTCAAAAAAACATGGGGTGAGCATAAAAAGCTCAGTAAGGGATACACAAAGAATGAAAACTGTTAGTTTTTCAAACATCAAGTAAACCATGTATACCTTATCAAAGTAATACATTCATCTTCATGAAGTAGTAAAAACTATTCTCCGAATAAAATATCATTAATTACCCTTTTGTATCCAAAGGATTACCATAAAACCCATATAAAGAACACATAACATATAAATGTAACTTGGGACATAAACATACTTAAGTGGAATAACCATACGGTCGACTTCCACACATATCTCTTAATGGAATAGCCATACGGCCAACTTCCATACATTATTAATGGAATAGCCATACGGTCGACTTCCATACCCAATGCATTGGAGGTTATAACGTAACCACCCATCCTGGTATTCACGACACCACCCGTAATATGGTTTATCACGTAACCACCCGTCAAATGTCCAAGTACCAATATAAAATCATAAAACATAAAACCAATATAAAGGAATGATAACATTTCCACATTTCAATCACAATATATCATTTAAATATATTGAAATAATAGAATATTTTATGAAAACCATTTTCAATACCAAAATACATAAAAGAGTATATGGTATTTATTTTTTAAAAAACATTACGGCTTGTTGAGGAAGCCAAAGACCAAATAATACTCGCAGTGGCAGAAAATGTCGTTGTCACCGCGTACGTTAAAAGAAACATTCCTTCTTGTCATTTAGTAAAACGCTTTGTATAAAAAGATTCCTTTTGTATAAAAGTAAAAGTCAAAGGGGTTTTTACACGGTATAACAGATAGTTGTGTATAAAACGAAATATGCCTCAATGAAAGGAGATTGAGACGAAGTCCCTTACCTCGGGTCCACTTGACTCGATCGTTCTTTAACATCCTGAATAATAAACTTAAGTTAATTTCTATTTGATTAAGAACCTTTTTAGAGTTCATTATTCCTTTTATATCACTTATTGCCATGTTATAAACATTATGTAATCATTTAAGTTAATAATGTTTGTTTTGTCGATATTTGGTCTTAAGTCGAAAGTTGACTTCTTACAATTACATGTTGTTCGTGTGGTCAATGGTTCATTATATCCAGAATGACATTCCTGATTTGGATATCATATATATCATATATATCTAGCATATACATGTATTTATAATATCACATAATCATTTAGAGGTAAGAAATGAAATGCACCGTTCATGGAAACGGTAAGCCGTACGTACGCATGAACGCTACTTTCATTTCTATGTCATATTAATGGAATTAAAACTAAATGAGAGTTATGTATATTTTAATTCCAGAATTATATTAATCATTTAGATGTAGAATACATCATATATATCCATTATATATATGTACTTATAATAGTACATTACATTTGGGGATAAGAAATGAAATGCACCGTTCATGGAGATGGTAAGCCGTACGTACGCATGAACGCTACTTTCATTTCTATCTCATACATTAATGGAATGAAATAATAATGATATAGAGGTATATTATAATTACAGTATAAAATCATATATAATAACTTTAAATCCATCCTTTATACATCCCACATATGGCATTAACAAATCAAATCACTTTGAGGGGGCGATAGTCCGCACTTCCTTAAATGAAGATATCGCATTTACCCATAATGGAAACCATAAAGGTATACCACAAATGAAAAATAAAGAATCATAAGGAAAACATAAACATAATATATATCATATATAAATAGTGTGACATCTTAATGGCCACCTTTGAAGGTGTTAGAAGAATATCGAATAATCATCGTTTCGTGAGGCAGAAATTCGCCATCCACGGAAACAGTATGTTATTTAACCATTAGACGTAGGTGTGTGTAAGTGTATCTCGAATTATTCTTATAAAAAAAATCCTAGTATATGGAAGTTACTGGATTTGTTACAAAAGAAATGAATAAAAAGAGTTTAGGGGTTTGGAAAAGCAAAATAAAACAGAACGACTCAAGTGAAGAAATTACCATAAAATCGGGTAACTCCCTTTGGTTTGAGCTCAAAGGCTTCCTTGGGAAGACTTCTGCACAAATTGAGGCTTCAAGGAGTAAGAGAGGGTTGATGAGAGACAAAATTATCAGATCTTGGCCGAACCAAAGGCTTGAGAGGTGTGGGTAAGGTGGTAGAGGTGGGGGCCTTTTATAAGAGGAGAGGAGGGGCACTCTTGGAAAGTAATGAAATGTTCCATTATTTTAAAATTATTTTCGGTTTTAAAAGGTCCCACATTGATATAATTAGAGTATAACGTGATAAGGGTTCGAAATACACCCATCCAATAGGTTTTGGACATGTTTAGGTCTTAGATTTTACATTATCTTTCCATTTTATTCAAATCATTAAATAATGAGGTAATCGCTACATCATCATGGTGTCATAAATAATTTAATTTATTTAATGTATAAAAATTATAAAAAAAATAATATGATGTAAGAAATCATCTTCGCTTTCCAATGAATATTTATAGTCAAAAATCTGACTTGTATTACCCTATGTAAGAATCCATTTAGTAAAACATCTCATGTTTGTGTCATTTTTACTTTAACTTTAAATAAAAGGCATAAATGTCATTATGATACCCAAGTGGCTCCATTGGGTACCAAAAATCGACCCATGGGTTGTATTGGTCGGCCATAACTCAACCAATAGGGTTAGGACAAGTTTCAAAACATTTTCATTTTATTATAATATCATTTTTACCTTAAATTACACTAATTACCTTTAATCGTGATTAATAAAACATAAAAATTACAATTCACCAAAATTTATTTTAATCCCATTGAAACAAATTTTACATAATAATGAAAATCATTTAAATTTGATTTTTGAGATTCAAAACACAGAAGTGATAAAGTCCCATTTAAACGAAAAATCAAATTTTGTAACCACCACTTTGCGGTTTCACTATTCAAAAAAAAATTGATGTTTTTCAGAAAAAACCCAAAACATCACCCTAAGCTATATTTGATATTCCGAATTCAAAAATGAAGTCCATTTTACAAAATTCAAATCATATAAGTTGCATTAATTAATTTAATAATTAATTCTTGCTGTCAAAACAAATAGCATGTTTTTATGAAACAATAAGTATCAAAAGATTGGCACCAGTTTAAGTCCAATTTCAAATTAAAATTAATTCAAACGACCGCTATTGGATTAAATGGTAAAAATATATTCTAATTGAACTTAAAAACCAATTCAAAAAATTATCTAATAATCTTAATAAATTAGATTAAAAAGAGGTTTTGAATTAAAATACAACATTTTACACTATTCATTATAAAATGAACTTTATCGGAAAAATACCAAAAATTCACACAAAGTAAATTTGATGTCCCGATTCTAAAGAAGAGTTTTATTTAGTCCAATAGAATGTATAAGAGTGAACAAAACTATATTTAATGGCGGTTCACCATCAAATGTTGATAAGTGGACCTTTCATGGAAATTAGAGTATATAAGCCTAAAATTGAATTCTTTTCGTATTTTAAGCCTTTATCCTTTATTAGATAAATGTAAAAACATTTAACAAAAATATATAATAATATTTTAGTTATTTATATCCATTCCCTCCAGTACAATGTCTACGTGTTAACTAACATTTAAATCAATATTATTTTATTACTAGTGTGCAACGTACGATTTTAAAGAAACTCTTTGTTGTGTATCGGGTACGCTATCGAACATAGAAACCCCTTTAAAGTAAAATTAATATTTAATTCTCAAATATTAATAAATATGAAAATGTAATATTATTTATTTACCTGGGATGTTACATCCTTCCCCCCTTTTGGGAATTGCGTCCTCGCAATTTTATTCACTTATCAAAATAATTGGAGGTATTTATTTTTCATAGAATTTTCAGATTCCCACGTTGCCTCTTCAACCATATAATTTTTCCACAAAACTTTTACCTAGTGAATTACCTTATTTTGCAATACTTGCTCTCTTCGGTCAAGAATCTGGACTGGTTATTCTTCATAAGAGAGATTCTCTTCCAACTGAACTACCTCTGGGCACAAAACATGAGATGGATCTGGAATATACTTGCTCAAAATCGAAACATGAAAAACATTGTGTACCTGAGATAGACTCGGAGGTAAAGCCACTCGGTAAGCTACTGATCCAACTCTCTCCAGAATTTCATATGGTCCAATGAACCTTGGACTCAGCTTTCCTTTCTTACCAAATATCATCACACTTTTCCATGGAGAAACCTTGAGAAAAACATGATCACCTACCTCAAAAGATAGATCTTTCCTCCGGTTATCTGCATAACTTTTCTGTCTGCTCTGAGCTATTTTCATGTGTTTCTGAATCAACTGAACTTTTTCTACCATCTCTTCTACCAATTCTGGTCCCATCAGCTTCCTTTCACCCACTTCATCCCAAAATTCTAGAGTTCGACACCGCTTCCCATATAATGCCTCAAATGGTGCCATCTGTATACTGGAATGAAAACTGTTATTATAAGAAAACTCAACCAAAGAAAGATGTTGGTCCCAACTTCCCTGATAATCCATCGAACAAGCTCGTAGCATATCCTCCAAGGTCTGAATTGTTCGTTCTGACTGCCCATCTGATTGCGGATGAAAAGATGTACTAAAATTTAATTTAGTACCCAAAAACTTCTGAAGGCCTTTCCAAAAGTTAGAAGTAAACCTGGGATCATGGTCAGATACAATGGAGAGAGGAAATACATGTAACCTAACTATATCATTAAGATAAAAACGGGAAAGTTGATCTAGGGAAAAATTATCTCGTATGGCAAGGAAATGAGTAGATTTAGTCAAGTGATCAATAATAACCCAGATTGCATTATTACCTCGAGATGTCTTCGGTAATCTCACAACAAAGTCCATGGATATATTCTCCCATTTCCACTCTGGCACTGGTAGAGGCTGAACCATCCCTTTCGATAACTTCCGCTCTGCTTTAACCTACTGAAAAGTCAAACACATCACAGTAAAATCAGCAATATCTCTTTTCATTCCATCCGACCAGTAATACTCCTGCAGATCTCTGTACATCTTAGTACTGCTAGGATGAACTGAAAACGGAGAACTATAAGCTTCAAATAACAACTCTCTCTTCAAATATGAGTCATAAGGCACACACAATCTCTTCCCAAATCTCAAAACACAATCACTATTAATGTTGAATTCATGAAACTTACCTTTATGAAACAGCTCTATCTTTTTCTGCAACTCACTGTCTTGCTTCTGTGCTTGCTTGATTCTGTCTGATAGAGAAGATATCACTGATACCTGAAACAAAACATAAGGACATCCTGCGCCAACAAATTCTATTCCAAAG
Organism: Viscum album; assembly: GCA_963277665.1. Lineage (NCBI taxonomy): Eukaryota > Viridiplantae > Streptophyta > Magnoliopsida > Santalales > Viscaceae > Viscum > Viscum album. Next base: position 1,550,993,114 of record OY728164.1, on the reverse strand, counting down.
TTCATCAAATCCTTAACCAAAGGATCAAGTTCCAAACACAACATCGTTAATGAAGCATTACTTTTCTGACTCAAAGCATCAGCAACTTTATTGGCTTTTCCCGGATGGTAATGAATTTTACAATCATAATCCTTGATTAATTCCAGCTATCTCCTCTGTCTCATGTTCAATTCTTTCTGAGTGAATATATACTTTAAACTTTTGTGATCAGTATATATTTCACACTTTACTCCATACAAATGATGCCTCCAAATTTTTAAAGCAAAAAAAAACAGCAGCTAATTCCAAATCATGTGTAGGGTAATTTACCTCATTAGTTTTCAACTGACATGAAGCATAAGCAATTACCTGATCATTCTGCATAAGGAAACAGCCAAGTCCCTTCAACGAAGCATCACTGTATTTTAAAAACTCACCATTCCTGGAAGGAAGTGCCAAAACTGGAGCATTCACCAATCTTCTTTTCAACTCCTGAAAACAATCATCACATTCTTTTGTCCAGATGAACTTAACACCGTTATGAGTTAGCTTAGTCATTGGACTAGATAACTGTGAAAAATTTTCAACAAAACTTCGGTAGTAACCTTCCAAACCAAGAAAACTACGGATCTCGGTTACATTTGTGGGTCTTGGCTATTCTTCAACAACTTTTTTTTAGCAGGATCAATAGTTATGCCATCTTCTGAAACAATGTGACCTAGGAAAGAAATTTGTTGTAACCAAAATTCGCACTTGCTGAATTTTCCATATAGTATTTTTCTTTTAAGGTTTGCATGATAACACATAAATGACTTTCATGCTTCTCTTTACTTTTAGAAAACACCAAAATATCATCGATGAAAACAACCAAAAACTTATCCAAGAACTCATGGAAAATTATATTCATAAGGTCCATGAATACAGCAGGTGCATTGGTTAACCCAAAAGGCATAACTAAAAATTCATAATGGCCATATCTAGTATGGAACGCAGTCTTTAGAACGTCTGCTTCTTTTACTTTCAAATGATGGTACCCCGACCTCAAGTCAATCTTCGAAAAATACTAAGCTCCCTAGAGCTAATCAAAAAAATCATCGATATGAGGCAAAGGATTCTTGTTCTTAACAGTAATATTATTCAAGGCTCTATAATCAATGCAAAGTCTCATTGAGCCATCTTTCTTTTCAACAAACAAGACAAGAGCACCCCATGGTGATGTGCTAGGTCAAATGAAACCTTTATCTAATAACTCCTGCAATTATTTCTTTAACTCTAAATGTTCAACTTGAGCCATTCGATAAGGGGGTTTAGAAATTGGCTTAGAATCAGGAACTAAGTCAACAATAAATTCAACTTCCCGAAAATGAATAATACCAGACAACTCATCAGAAAAAACATCAAGATACTAATTTACCACTGTCACATCATTAATCTGAACAGTTCCTTTATATTCAACAATATGTGCAAGGTAACATTCATTTCCTTCTTTTACTAGTTTCTCAATTTCCTGATATGTTATCAAAATCAAGGGTTCATTCCTGTACAAAAACTGAAAATATTTCAGAAAAGAAACCATTTTAGCTCTATAGTCAATCTTATCATGATAAACAGAAATCCAATCCATGCCCAAAATAACATCAAACTCTACTAGAGGCAAAACAATAATATTTTCTGGTAGATTCTTTCCACACACAAGGATAGGAAGGTTCTTATAATTCCTTTTTGTCTCAACGTTCCCTCCGGGTGTTTTTACCATAAGTTCAGGGTTTATATCTTGAGATGGAATTTCAATTTTACTAGAAAACTTTTCAGAAATGAAAGAATGTGTAGACCCTGAATCAAACAACACATTGGCATAATCTGAACAAACAAACAGTGTACCTGATACCACTTCATTCGATGCCCCAACATCTGCTGAGGTTGTTGCAAAGGATTTCACCACCCCTTTCTGCTTGTAGTCTGGATGCTTTCCCCCAGTCTAGTTTTTTGTTAGACACTCATTTGCATAATGAACCATTTCATTACACTTAAAACATCTTACCACTGGCTTTTCATTGCCTGCTTGATCATCTTCCTTACAGTTACGAGCAATATGACCAGACTTACCACACCGAAAGCACTTACCAGACTTGGATAAACATTCTCCAGGATGCATTTTACCACACTTCTCACAGGATGGATATTTGGTTTTCTTACATCCTTGCTTATTTGGTGAATTCTTCCCCTTTGTCTGCCAATTGGACCTCTTATTTTGTTGTTTTTCATAGAACACCTGATCATCGGCAAACTCTATTTCCACCTTCTATGCACATCGAACAAGTTTTTCATAACTTTTAAACTCATGAGAAGCTAAATCCCTTCGATACTTTGGCTTTAACCCTGAGTAAAAACGGTTTATTTTACTATCAAGATCTCGTATAAAGTTTGGAGCATACCTTTCCAATCTAGTGAACTTTGCTTCATAAGCATCCACATAATCATCCTCCTGCCTCAATTCTAGGAAATTTTTTTCCATCCTAAGACGAACCACCTTAGGAAAATATTTCTCAAGAAACATACCTTTGAATTCATCCCAGTGAAGATCCTCAATCTCATCACTATCCCTGATATTTTTTACCATCGACCACCATTGATCAGCTTCACCTTCAAAACGGTAAACAACAAGACTAATCTTTTGATGTTCTGAACACCCCATGACATCAAAAATATTCTCCAGTGCTTTAATCTACCCTTCAGTTTGCACGAGGTCAGATGATCCTCTGAATGATGGGGGATGTTGCCTCATGAAATGTTCCACCAGTAACATGTTCCTCTACGGTTGATCTGGTTGATCTCGTGCATGGATACCACCACCATTTATAGCCTGAGTCAGCTGTTCCATCACTGCAAGAAACTGTTCAGTTCCGATTCCGACCATCTCAGTTTTCTGATTTGGAAGGTTGTCTTCCTCCTGATGTCATCCCAACATAGCTACTTTGTTTCCTCTGTGGAAAACCATTCTGAACACAGAAATATCTTAGGCGAAGCAACATGATAATCTTTAAATGCTATATCATTTCAGTCATACCATAAATTAACTTATAATTTAACAATTTTCTAACTCCTAAAGTTGTCTAAACCGTCCTTTGATACCAACTATAAGGCCCTGACCTTAAACCTTACTTAATATTGAATTAAATGAATAATTCATATTGAGGATCTCTTTAGGTTTAGAGTTTTAGAGAATTAGGACATAACTATTACATCTCAAAAGATTACAAAGTAGACACTTCTACTAAGATTCCATAAAATAAAAACTCTTAAAATGAAGCATGTCTAGTTCCACGTTTTATATATCATGACTTTCCCTTGATCCCATCCTTGATCCTATTCCACATTAAGTCCTATGAAAAACATTTCAAAAAAACATGGGGTGAGCATAAAAATCTCCGTAATGGATACACAAAGAATGAAAACTATTAGTTTTTCAAACATCATGTAAACCATGTATACCTTATCAAAGTAATACCTTCACCTTCATGAAGTAGTAAAAACTCTTCTCCGAATAAAATATCATTACTTACCCTTTTGTAACCAAAGGATTACCATAAAACCCATATAAAGAACACATAACATATAAAGGTAACTTGGGACATAAACATACTTAAGTGGAATAACCATATGGTCGACTTCCACACATATCTCTTAATGGAATAGCCATACGACCAACTTCCATACATAATTAATGGAATAGCCATACGGACGACTTCTATACCCAATGCATTGGAGGTTATAACATAACCACCCATCCTGGTATTCACGGCACCACCCGTCATATGGTTTATCACGTAACCACCCGTCAAATGTCCAAGTACCAATATAAAATCATAAAACAAAAAACCAATATAAAGGAATGATAACATTTCCACATTTCAATCACAATATATCATTTAAATATATTGACATAATAGAATCCTTTATCAAAACCATTTTCAATACCAAAATACATAAAAGAGAATATGGTATTTATTTTTTTAAAAACATTATGACTTGTTGAGAAAGCCAAAGACCAAATAATACTCACGGCAGCAGAAAAGGTCGTTGTCACCACGTACGTTAAAAGAAACATTCCTTCTTGTCATTTAGTAAAATGCTTCATAGAAAAAGATTCCTTTTGTATAAAAGTAAAAGTCAAAGGGGTTTATACACCGTATAAAAGATAGTTGTGTATAAAACAAAATATGCCTCAACGAAAGGAGATTGAGACGAAGTCCCTTACCTCGGGTCTGACTTGACTCGATCGTTCTTTAACGTCATGAATAATAAACTTGAGTTAATTTCTATTTTCTTAAGAACCTTTTTTGAGTTCATTATTCCTTTTATATCACTTATTTCAATGTTATAAACATTATGTAATCATTTAAGTTAATAATGGTTGCTTTGTCTATATTTGGTCCTTAAGTCGAAAGTGGACTTCTTACAATTACATGTTGTTCGTGTGGTCAAACGTTCATTATATCTAGAATGAAATTCCTGATTTGGATATCATATATATCATATATATCTAGCATATACATGTATTTATAATATCACATAATCATTTAGAGGTAGGAAATGAAATGCACCGTTCATGGAGACAGTAAGCCGTACGTACGCATGAACGCTACTTTCATTTCTATGTCATATTAATGGAATTAAAACTAAATGAGAGGTATGTATATTTTAATTCCAGAATTATATTAATCATTTAGATGTAACATACATCATATATATCCATTATATATATGTACTTATAATAGTACATTACATTTGGGGATAAGAAATGAAATGCACCGTTCATGGAGACGGTAAGCCGTACGTACGCATGAACGCTACTTTCATTTCTATATCATACATTAATGGAAAGAAATAATAATTATATAGAGTTATATTATAATTCCAGTATAAAATAATATATAATAACTTTAAATCCATCCTTTATACATCCCACATATGGCATTAATGAATAAAATCACTTTGAGGGGGCGGTAGTCCGCACTTCCTTAAATAAAGATATCGCATTTACCCATAATGGAAACCATAAAGGTATACCACAAATGAAAAATACAGAAGCATAAGGAAAACATAAACATAATATATATCATATATAAATAGTGTGACATCTTAATGGCCACCTTTGAAGGTGTTAGAAGAATATCGAACAATCATCGTTTCGTGAGGCAGAAATTCTCCATCCACGGAAACAGTATGTTTTTTAACCATTAGATGTAGGTGTGTGTAAGTGTAGCTCAAATAATTCTTATAAAAAAATACTAGTATATTGAAGATACTGTATTTGTTACAAAAGAAATGAATAAAAAGAGTTTAGGGGGTTGGAGAAGCAAAATAAAACAAAACGACTCAAGTGAAGACATTACCTTAAAATCGGGTAACTCCCTTTGGTTTGAGCTCAAAGGCATCCTTGGGAAGACTTCTGCCCAAAGTGAGTCTCCAAGGAGTAAGAGAGGGATGAGGAGAGACAAAAGGATCAGATATTGGCCTAACCAAAGGCTTGAGAGGTGTGGGTAAGGTGTTATAGGTGGGGGCCTTTTACAATAGGAGAGGAGGGACACTCTTGGAAAGTAATGAAATGTTCCATTCTTTTAAAATGAGTTTCGGATTTAAAAGGTCCCAAATTGATATAATTCGAGGATAAGGTGATAAGGGTTCTAAATCCACCCATACAATAGGTTTTGGACATGTTTAGGTCTTAGATTTTACATTATCTTTCTATTTTATTTAAATCGTTAAATAATGAGGTAATCGCTGCATCATCATGGTGTCATAAATAATTTAATTTATTTAATGTCTAAAAATTATAAAAAAAATACTATTATGTAGGAAATCTTTTTACATTTCCAATGAATATTTATAGTCAAAATTCTGACTTGTATAATCCTTTGTAAAAATTTGTTTATTAAAACATTTAATGTTTGTGTCATTTTTACTTTAACTTTAAATAAAAGGCATAAATGTCATTAGCATACCCAAGTGGCTCCATGGGGTAGAAAAAATTGACCCATGGGTTGTATTAGTCGGACATAACTCAACCAATAGGTTTAGGACAAGTGTCAAGATATTTTCATTTTATTATAATATCATTTTTACCTTAAATTACACTAATTACCTTTAATCGCGATTAATAAAACATAAAAGTTACTATTCACCAAAATTTATTTTAATCCCATTGAACCAAATTTTACTTAATAAAGAAAATCATTTAAATTGTATTTTTTAGATTCAAAACACAGAAGGGATAACGTCCCATTTAAATGAAAAATCAAATTTTGTAACCACCACTTTGCGGTTTCACTATTCATCAAAATTGAAGTTTTTCAGAAAAAACCCAAAACATCACCCTAAGCTATATTTGATATTCCGAATTCAAAAATGAAGTCCATTTTAAAAAATTAAAAACATATAAGTTGCATTAATTAATTTAATATTTAATTCCCGCTGTCAAAACAAATAGCATGTTTTTATGAAACAATAAGTATCAAAAGATTGACACCAGTTTAAGTCCAATTTCAAAGTAAAATCAATTCCAACGACCACTATTGGATTAAATGGTAAAAATATATTCTAATTACACTTAAAAACCAATTAAAAAGATTATCTAATCATCTTAATAAATTAGATTAAAAATAGGGTTTGAATTAAAATACAACATTTTACTCTATTAATTAAAAAATGAACTTTATCGGAAAAATACCAAAAATTCACACAAAGTAAATTTGATGTCCCGATTCTAAAGAAGAGTTTTATTTTGTCCAATAGAATGTATAAGAGTGACCAAAACTATATTTAATGACGGTTCACCATCAAATGTTGATAAGTGGACCTTTCGTGAAAATTAGAGTACATAAGCCTAAAATTGAATTCTTTTCGTATTTTAAGCCTTTATCCTTTATTAGATAATTGTAAAAACATTTAACAAACATATATAATCATATTTTAGTTGTTTATATCCATTCTTTCCAGTACAACGGCTACGTGTTAACTAACATTTAAAATAATATTATTTTATTTCTAGTGTGCAACGTACGATTTCAAAGAAACTCTTTGTTGCGTATCGGGTACGCTATCGAACATAGCAACCCCTTTAAAGTAAAATTAATATTTAATTCACAAATATTAATAAATATGAAAATTTATTATTCTTTATTTACCTGGGATGTTACATTATAAACATGTAAACCACTTTTCTAAATTGTAATCAATAATTGGAGGAAATTAATATAAAATTAATCCCGAAGTTGGGTGGAAAATACATGGGTTTAATGTAAAATTGATAAATAGTTTTCTATGTTTTTATGTCCATTCTCCATGAAAAATTTGTTATAATAAACTAAATTTGATTAATTTATAAAAATAAAATCTATCTAGAATTTTAAAACAAAATAATATATACTTTATCCTTATAATTCAATTAGATGAAAATCAATTTTGAATTAAAATACAATATTTTTCACTAATAATAAAAAAAATAAAGTTTCATACAAAATTCCCAAAAATTCACCATATGAAATTTATTCCATTATAAGATCCAAAATGAATTTTATTTATTATAATTAAATTTCTTGATATAAATTTAATTTTATTATTTTTCATTGAATTTCATGAAATAGAGTTTATCATATTTTTAATCATATAAGGACATTACCAAAAATTATATAATTCATCATCAATATGTTTTATTTATATAAAATGATTATAGAAAATATTTGAAAAATAGTTATTAATATTAATATCACTATGTTTAATTACTATTTTATAATTATATAATTTAAAAACATTATAATAAAATGGTGTTTCTCAGAAACTCAGTGTTGTGTTTGACATTCACCAAGTCAGTGTTACGGGTAGTGAAATCCATGCTAGTTCCAGGTGAAAGGAATGTTTTATGTAGTGTTTTAATATATATAAATATATAAATAACTATTTATAATGTCCCAAGAAAATAAAAATATCAAAAAATAAATTAAATCGAGAAAAAAAAATCACAAAATCTTGGGGTGTTACATTATACCACCATTAAAATGAATATCTCCATCAAAATTAATCTGGGTTATAAAACGTTTAATACATAAAATTTTCATTTATAAAAACCCACATCATAAAAATGGATACTAAAACGTCCCATAAAATGGTATGTTGGGACCCTAATTTTTACACAATGTAATATATAACTGGGTTTCCACATAGTATAATACAGGTTTGGAGTGAAGATCAGAAAGACATGGAGGAAAGGCCTAAATATTTATAGGGAGTGATTGAGGCCATAAATCACAAAAAAGTGAATTATCAATCAAAATTTCAGGGTCTACAAGTTATAAGTCTGTGGTGATTTAAAAGGCCATGGTTTCCACAAAATTATGGTATTAAACCAATACATTTTATGATGATAGTTATCATAATGACGAGTAATTATTTTTTTGACCAAGAATATAATAAAATATACTTACTTGATATATTTATATAATCAAAATTTTATTATTTATTTGTGATTTTATCATTTTCTAATTCATCCATTACTTCATGTAATGGATGTGAAAAAATTAAAAAATATGACTAAAGTGATAAAATACACTTTTATCGGTTCTTAAGGATCATAAAAGAATGAAATATATTCCAATTTATATATAAAAATTATTCAAAATGAATATGGTTAATATATTATTACCTAATTATAAAAATTAACACCATTATTTCATCAAAAATAATTTTTCCTCAAAACAATTATATATTATCCAGGACATCGTATAGGCCAATGGTAGGCGTGAAACCATTAACATCCTTCATTCATGGGTTAATGACCTGTGGCCTTGGATAACTTGATTTGATGACAATCAACATACATGTTCTAGATTTATAAAACCATATTAATATAATTCACAAAATATGATTGAGTTCCATGAAATAAGTTTAATCACTAAATAAAATTTTAATCATGGTTTTCAATACAATATTAATACATAAATACATCCTCTAAAGTTTAACATAAAAATTTAATGAATTGGTTACCTTATAACACTTTTGATAGATGAAAATCCAAACCATTAGAAATAGAGTCTTGAAATCATCTTAACATTGATTCCCCCATATATCACAAAGTACATATTGGTTTTCACATTCCAAATATGTGAATACCCTCATTGTGCATTCTCTTGGAACATTGTAAAAACCTAAAATATCATAAAAAAAATTTCAAACAAAAAATTATTCCTCATACCATAGATTATAGGATATATTCCATAAATATATGATTTTTTAAACATCATCCATGATAACATGATCTACTTGTCAACATGTCATTAATTAGTTCCAAGGTAATCAATACTATCCAATTTACTTATTCATAACAGCATTATCTTAACATAAAGAACCTATTATGGTTTACCTTCCTTTAATCAAAATATCACATTGTCTTTAAATCACATCACCGGTCCATCGGTAACATTCATCATGAACTAGTAAATACTAAGGGAAATAAGAAGTAGAACAATCCTTGTAGATTTAACAACTAATATTTCATATTTTTCTGATACCACACACATACAAATCATGATTATTCCACATCAACCTTGTTTAATTATCACGGAAACCTCATAATATTATACAATAACTATTTCATGTAACATTTCATTTGGAATCTCATCATTATCAAAAAATTAACCATTACTCACACCAACTTGATGGTTCCCTTCAAGATATTTCATCTTGAACATTGGGTTTCATAATTACTATTTATTCCACACATAAAACAATTAATATTTGATGATGTATTAGGGAGGAAAACGTTCTCTTCCATTTTGTTAACTGAACACTTCATTTTTTTCCAACATTAACTTGCATTATGACCTTCTTTTACACAGTAAAAACTACCTCTTGATCCTCTAATACATACTCTTAGGTCATTATTTACACATTATTTGATATAAAGGAAACCAAATATTTTTTCCTCAATGTTATCCCTTACCCAAACTCTATGCTAAATCCTCTTTTCTCTTCCTTGGGAACTCTGAGAGTTGAATAAGGTACACATTGTTAATCATGTTCTATAGAAACATATTTGGCATGATTAGAACATATCTCACACTAGTTATCATCTCACATGACTGGTCATGGGAAATTCATCAATCACATTCATCATTAATCTATTTCCTTTTGGTTACTACTATTGACTAAAACCAAAAGCATAGTCTGATCGTTACTTAACATATCATAAAACCACATAGTTATGAAAATAATTACGTATAGTCTGCCTATTTAATGACACCTTCATTAATATATGAAACCCTAGGTTCATCCTAGGTTATTAATATCCATATTATTTTTAAATCCTTGATTGTGGTTCCTGAATAGTTTTTGAATTCCCATTTAATATTCCCTAGGAGTGTCAATCCAAGTGTACAACAATGACTATTTTTATGTACTATATTTCTATGAGTCAGGAAGGAGACATATTTTTGGAGTTATTACCCATAGGTACATCTATACTCGATCCAAATCCACATTTAGTATCCAAATATGGATGTATTTCTAGGAAACCACTCAATATATTATTTACCCAAATTCCATGATATTTTCATAAACATTAACTCATCTTTATAATTATCCTTAGAGATATCCTTAGGAATATCCTTAGAAATGTACTTAGGGATATCACTAAATTTTTATCAACCATGTTTCTAAAGTTTGACTAACACATTCCATTTAAACCAACTATAGTGACCCATTCTTAGCATACATGTACATTTCATTATTTTAGATGAATATTTAGATCATTTAATAAATAAATTCCTGGGGATTATCTTAATTTTGTGTATTTGGAATCTTGGAAAAAAATATTGTATCATTGTAAATGTTCATCAAAATCTCCCATAATGATCTCCAACAATAATAATTGTACCTCAAACATTTCCTTGTAATCTAGGGAAAGTAAAAATAATAATGGGTTGAGCTCAAATGCTTAGTGTAAATTAAATATGTAATCATAACATAAAAAAAAATGTTATGGATCTTGTTCATATCATTTAAAGATCATACCCCTCATATTATATATCATAATAATGATCAGCAGTACATATGACATGAATCATAAGTAAATAAAGACCATAATCCAGGAAATAATTACATAGGAATAAATCATGAATTTTTGTAGACAGATAATCATATAAAATGATTTCCATTATAGTTAAGGAATTTATTTTGAGACCATCTTAGCAGAAAATTTCGATCAATGAAGTAGGTTCACACCCCGTTCCATACCTATATTACTGAACAGAGTTCATTTATCATTCCATACCTATAATAATGCACAGACTTCATTTCCCATTCAATCCCTTTAACACTAAACGATGTTCATTTCTCGATCCAACCCTATCTATATCATGGGATATAAATCTTTACATAATTCATTGGAGGGATATATAGGTCACTTCCATCTCATAATGAAATCATACATACATGTTACACTAGATCATAAATAATCATATCATAACCCATGAAATAAAATTAGTATGATGAACCTATAAATATATGTTAAAATATGGAAAAATATATAGGTTTCATAATCATTTCATCAAATGAATAAACATTGAAAGTGAATTTAATTTCATAAACATATAACCCATGAAAGGGAAACAAGTTCCATAAATACCATGAAATTAAGCATAACCCATTCGTAGAATGAATATTAATAGAACCATTAGATCAATTCTTATAATGTAATTAGTAATATCAAAGGATTCAATCTTAGATAGAAAGTAATTTTGAAATATCATAGAAAACAATTTCTTGAGGAAAATATACGTTATTCTATGAAAAAATATTTTTAATACATAAAACGATTTGAAAATTAATATCTTAGAAAATTCCATGGAAACATATAAAGAATAATAGGAAATATTTTGGAAAAATTTTCCTTGAAATTAGATTCAAAATATTTTAAAAAAACAATTCATTGAAAATAATTTGAAAACATATAAATAAAGAATGAAAATGTTTTGAAACCCATTTTATATGAAAAAATATGAAAGAAAAATGAAAATAGATTTAAAAACAATTTTATAGAAAATAATTTGAAAAAATATAAATAATAATGGAAAACATTTTGAAAAATAATTTTCTTGAACACTTGTAAAATATGGTTAATAACTTTTAAGAAAAATTTTATTTGAATTTTTTTTCAAAAAGTTTAAAGAAATATTCAAAAGGTTTTTGAAAAAATTTTCTACTTGAAAACATGTTAAAGTACCCCGGATATGTTTTGAAACCCAATTCAATGAAAATAATTTTAAAACTTATATATAAGGATTGAAAAAATATTGAAATCAATTTTCCTTAAAACATATAAAATTATGATGTAACTATTTTTCTAGGAAATTTTATAGGAAAATAACTATCAAAAATCATAAAAACTAACCGTTTAAAAATTCAAAGGATGCTTCCAATAAATTAATGTGGGTAAATATATACATGTTGTCTAATGTAACAAAGAACATTCATTTTTAACGGTAAAAATGGTTAGAAAAATGACTTGTCTGGAAAGTGGAAAAAATATTCCTTTGAAGATATTGGTAATAGAAAAAAGGTAAAAATGTTTTTTAATTATTATAAGATAATGGTACAATATTCTTTTAATATGTTTTAGGAAAACTTGATTTTTATAGAACATAGATTTCTGACCGAAGGGAGGGTACTGTTAGGATTTCTTAAAACACATTCTTAACTATCTTACAAACTGAAGAGTAGAAAAATGGTACCAATACATGAATATATTCTGAATAACTAGAGGATAATAAAATTCAGGATGTTATTGAGAGATGGAAGATAATATTTCATCAGAAAAATCAGAGTCATTAACTACCTCGAAAGAAGAAGAGATAGTTTCAATAAACTCTTACCACTTGGTTACACACGATCATAATCTCCATGAATTAAAATGGAAATTAAATCAAGATTAAAATAAAATTCCTGAAATAACATTAAAAATTTAAGTATATCCACCTTTAAATAGAATTTATGTTTTTTAAAAAATTGCTCTCAATAGAGAAAAATTGAGAGAAAACTATTTTACAAATTTGGTAACATTTGAAACATAAAACCCATAAAATATAGGTCATAAAGTATATATTTGAATAAAAATAAATTTATGTGAATTATACAGAGAGTAAAATGAAGCTATGTACATAATCCACAAAAAGGAAAGACTAGCGAACATATAATGTATGTCATAAAGACAAATATTTGAGATGAAATCGCATTACTTTGTGTCTTGAATCTCACCCTACAAGTTTGAACCACATTTATAATAAATATTAATTTATTATAAATAATTTATAGAACCATATTCTTTTATCTAATACATTATATATATTTATTTTGACCTTATATTAACCGCTTCTTAACAATCATATGTTATTTTTTCTATCAGGTAATATTTTATTTATTTATTGAATGTGTCTTATTTTGTTATATCATTAGTATATATACTTTATATAATTATTTACAAAATTTAAAACATGATATAAATATAATTTATATAAACAATATGTGTATTATAATATTATATATAATATATAAGTATGAAATAGAATACACCGTTCATAGAGATGGTTGGTTGTACATATGCATGAACGCTATTTCAATTTAATTGTTGTGATAAAAGAAACAAAGAAAAAGACATATATGTCTATATTTTTATATATATTATTTTTTTAGTATAATAATGATATCATATGTGTATCATGTTTTAAAAAAACTACCCTTAATATAAGCCATGTAGTGTATGAGTGAATCATATCACATTTAGTGGGTGGTGGTCTAGCCTTCCTAAAACGAAATTATCTTATTAACCCCAAATATAATGTAGAAATATTAGTGTTTTAAAAGGAATATATAATAATAAATAAATAAAAATATATAATATATAACATATATAATCATATTATTCATCATAATTTCCACCATGATAGGCATTAAGTAAAATTGAACAATCATCGTTTAGTGATGCTGTAGTTCGTCGAACAAAAAAGCAATATGTTTGTTATCTTTTTTACGGAGGTTTGTGTATGTGTTTGTTTAAAACATAGAATAAAAAATCCTAATATATATCATATAGTGGAGTTTATATAAAATAATGAAAAAAAATATCTTAGGTCATGGGGAAAGAAAATAAAATAGAGGACTTAGGAGAAGGCCTTACCTTCTAATCAGGTAACTCCTTTTGGTTTCTGTGAAAGGCTATTATGGATTTAATTCTTCCAAAGGGATGGATTATAATAGAATGTTATGATTTTTTTATGTTTATTGGGAAGAAATTTTCTATTCTTAAAGATCATTGAGATATACAAGGACGTGGGAGAGATGGGGTCCTTTTATAGGAAAGGAGGCGTGAAACTCTTGTAAATATTTTATAAGAGGATTCCACCCATGTTTTCCATGTTTCAAGTGAATAAAATAATGATACCAAGTCAATAAAATGGAGGATAAAGTCAGAATATTTTAATACAATGTATTTTTACCATTTTTATTTGTTTTTTGGGACTTAAGGATATGGTTTAGTCACATATTATCCTTAATATAACACTATTTGATGTAATTAATTTTAATCACATTCAGTGATATTTTTTTTCAAAAACTAATTCTAAATTATTAGATATTATAAATTATTATTTTTATAAATATTTAATACATGTTTCCAAATTATAAAAATATTAGTGAAATAAATTATTTTGAAAATAATTCTACAGTCGGGTCGATAATGTAGGTTTTTGAAGGAAAAATAATCCAAAGTGTGCTATGTTTTTTATATCAAATACCATTAATAAATTTTTAATAATAACCTCAATTTGATTAATCGATAAAAATATAACAAAATTAAACTTTTAAACTCAATTAAATTACAATTTAAACTTACCAATAAATTTGATGTTAGTAAGTTTTGAATTAAAAATTGGTATTTTTACCTATTAATCAAAAAATGATGTTTCTCAGAAAAATCACAAAAATTTATCATAAGATAATTATGAAATTATAAATTAAAATAATATTTTTGATTTTATCAACATTAATTTATATATATCTCTAAAATTATATTTTTTTAGAGAAGGACATGAAGGGTATTTCAAAGTATTTTTAAACACATATGGACATTACCGACAATTATATCTTTCTTTATCAATATGTTTTAATTCTATAAAAAAATTTAAAAAATATTTTCAATGTAGTTATTAATATTCATATCAGTATGTATAATTAATAGGTAATAATTATATCTTTAAAAAATTATAACAAAATGATGCTTAATGGGAACTCAGTGTTGTGTGTGATATACGCTAAGTCGTTGTTGTGGGTAGCAAAAGAAGAGTCGGTGTTGTGTGAAAGGAATGTTTAAATTTGTTTTTTAACAGGTATATATATATATAAATATTTCAATTTTTATTTTAAATGAAAAATACCAAAATGATAAATTTATTTGATGTTTTTTTCAGAAAGACTCGATGTGTTCCATTGATCATAAGATATACGACATTGACACCCAGTTTGAGGTTTTAAGGATGGGATTTTATGATTATTAAGGTTATTTTTGATAACATATATGGTAATACAACCCATGGATTTTATATGTTTTTTTAGTTAAAACGTTGTTGGATGAATAATTTAAATATTTTAATAGACATAAGTTCTATTAAATTTATAACCTTCAGGGTTTTGATGATCTTTGATGTTGATATAATTATGGTTAATTAGGATAAAATGTTTATTACATGTTTGGAACATATGATTTATCATATTTATATCCATGTCCATTCAATGTAATTTGGTGACTATGTGACTAATGTTATTTTTTAAATAAGATAACTATTTTTGGGGCATTATTTGACTAAAGAAAATATAATTATTTTTTTCAAAGATGGATTTTTAGTAGATGAATAGTGGTTTTTTTTTGTAGAATATATGATTTTTTGTGGTGATTATTTATAGAAATAAAAAGTATATTTTAAATAATATATGACCATAGAATATATATGTTTGTTATGATAATTTAGAATTGATATATTTTATTTGGAGGAAGATTTTAAATTTATGTTGGATTAATTAGCGATCAGATACCTAAAATATTTGGATTTCAAACATTTTCAACAATTATTTCAATTATTTTAAGGAAAAGTATTTATTGAATTATTTCTGTTTAAAAGTTTGTATAAATTTTTAGGCATTAGAGATAAATTTTTCATTTCATCATATAAATGTTTATTCATATTGGATATGATTTTACCATATGATAATAATTCTGGTATTAGTTAATGTCCAAAAAAGGATGAATAATTTATTATGTCTTTCTGGATCATGAAGTCCTTTATAAGTTCTTTTTAGATTAGTAGGAATGAAAAAACATATTTATTATTCAGTTAATAGGGTTAGATATGTGATATATGTGGAAACTAATTGCAACATGAAACCAAAAGACACAATTGTGTTTAGGATATATTCAAAAATAATAATTTATATTTTCCTATTTTAATCGTCTAAATGATAATGTAATTACTCAACACAAGTAACATTGCCTAGAATTGAAAATATTTTTTGATTACCGTCATTTATAACAAACAGAAGGTCTTTTCAACACATAATTAGTTCAAGATTATGTGTTAATTGACTTTCCAATGAGCAATAACATTCTTTCAGATTAATCTATTCAATCACAAAACATCACTATTTAGACATTTACTTTTTTCCTTTATGTCTTTCTTTTATCATCCAAACAATATTCTCTAATTGTTTTGATCTATAATGTTTTATTTAAGTTTACAATCATATTTCCCATATCCTATATTAAAAATAAGATTTTATTATACCTTTTTAGGAGGTGGTATTTCCAGAAAGGTATTTTTATATATACAAATTATCTTCCAATAATGGTCATAAAATTTATCTTCATCTTCTTGGAATTGAAATTGAAAATGATTTTAACCCTTTCTATTGGTACCCATTTATTGTGGAGGAGGAGTGACACTCCTATAAATATTTGAAGAGAGAATTCCACAAACGTTTTTCATGTTGAAGGTGGATCCAATAATGATCCCATGTAGAGAAAATGGATGATAGGGTTGATATATGGATAGAAAACTTATTTTGGACAATTGTATAGGCTTTTTTTGGACATATGGTTATGGTTTAGTCCATTGTTAAGGTTAATTTAACCATAATCAAGGTAATTAATTTTAAACACTTTCACCTATTATTATTGGTCAAAAAAAGTTTAACTTATAATAAATTATAATTTTTTATGATTCTAAATATGTAAATAGTTTTTTTAAATTTTAATCACTAAATTGGAGGAAATTAATTTAAAATTAATCCCATATTTGGGTGGACAATACAAGGGTTTAATGTAAAATTGATAAATGGTTTTCTATGTTTTTATATTCATTCTCCACGTAAAATTGGTTATAATAAACTAAATTTGATTAATTTATTAAAATATAATCTATCTACAATTTTAAATCAAATTAATATATAATTTATCCTTATAATTTAATTGGATAAAAATCAATTTTGAATTAAAATACAATATTTTCCACTAATCATAAAAAAATAATGTTTCTTACAAAATTCCCAAAAATTCACCATATGAAATTTATTCCATTATAAGATAAAAAATGAATTTTATTTATTCTAATTCAATTTCTTGATATGTCTAAATTTAATCTTATTATTTTATAATGAATTTCATGAAGTAGATTTTATCGTATTTTTAATCATATAAGGACATTACCAAAAATTATATAATTCATAATCGATATGTTTTATTTCTATAAAACAATTATAAAAAATATTTTAAAAATAGTTATTAATATTAATATCATTATGTTTAATTACTATGTTATAATTATATAATTTAAAAAAATTATAATAAGATGATGTTTCGCAGAAACTCAGTTTCGTGTTTGACATTCACCAAGTCAGTTTTATGGGTAGTGAAAATCATGCCAGTTCCAGGTGAAAGGAATTTTTTTATCTAGTGTTTTAATATATATAAATATATAGATAACTATTTATAGTGTCCCAAGAAAATAAAAATATCAAAAAATAAATTAATTCGAGAAAAAAAATCAAAAAATCTCGGGGTGTTACATTATACCCCAAATAAAATGAATTTCTCCATCAAAATTAATATGGGTTATAAAATGTTTAATACATAAAATTTTTATTTATAGAAACCCACATCATAGAAAAGAATACTAAAATATCCCTTAAAATGGTATGTTGGGACCCTAATTGTTACCCAAAGTAACATATAACTAGGTTTCCACATAGGAGAATATAGGTTTAGAGTGAAGATTAGAAAGACATGGAGGAAAGGCATAAATATTTATAGGGAGTGATTAAGGCCATAAATAAAAAAAAAGTGAATTATAAAAGAAAATTTTAGGGCCTCAAAGTTATAAATATGTGGTGATTTAAAAGGCCAATGTTTCTACAAAATATGGTATTAAGCGAATACATTTTATGATGATAATTATCATAATGATGAGTAATTCTTATTTTGACCAAGAATATAATGAAATATACTTTCTTGATATATTTATATAATCAAAATTTTATTATTTATTAGTGATTTTATCATTTTTTAATTCATCAATTACTTCATGTAATGGATGTGAAAAAATTATGAAATATGCCAGAAGTGATAAAATACACTTTTATCGGATCTTAAGGATCATAAAAAATGAAATATATACCAATTTATCTATAACAATTATTAAAATTGAATATTGTTAATATATTATTACCTAATCATAAAAATTAACACCATTATTTCATAAAAAATAATTATTCCTCAAAAAAAAATATTATCCAGGATATCGTAGATGCAAATGGTAGGCATGAAACCCTTACCATCCATCAGTCATGGGTTCATGACCTGTGGCCTTGGAGAACTTGATTTGATTTCAACGAACCCACACGTTCTAATTTTATAAAACCATATTAATATAATTCACAAAATATGGTTGGGTTCCGTGAAATAAGTGTAGTTACTAAATAAAATTTTAATCATGGTTTTCAATACAATATCAATACATAAATAAATCCTCTGAAGTTTAACATAAACATTTAATGAATTTTTTACCGTATAACCCTTTTGATAGATGAAAATATAAACCGTTAGAAATAGAGTCTTGAAATCATCTTAATAATGATTCCCCTGTATATCACAAAGTACATCTTGGTTTTCATATTCCAAACATGTGAATACCCTTAGAGTACATTCTCGTGGAACATTGTAACAACTAAAAATATCATAAAACCTTTTTCAGAACACGAATTATTCCTTATACCATAGATTATAGGATATATTCCATAAATATATGATTTTGAAAACATCATCAATGATAACATGAACTAATTTTCAACATGTCATTAATTAGTTCCATGGTAATCATTACTATCCAATTTAATTATTCATAACAGCATTATATTAACACAAAGAACATTTTATGGTTTTCTTTCCCTTAATCAAAATATCACGTTGTCATTAAATCACATCACCGGTCCATCGGTAACATTCATCATGAACTTTTAAATACTAAGGGAAAATAATAAGTAGAAAAATCATTATAGATTTAACAATTAATATAACATAATTTTCTGATACCAAATACATACAAATCATGATTATTCCACTTCATCCTTATTTAATTATCAAGGAAACCTCATAATATTACACAATACCTATTTCATGTAACATTTCTTTTGGACTCTCATCATTATCAGAAAAATAACCATTACTCACACCATCTTGATGGTTCCCTTAAAGATATTTCATCTTGAACATTGGGTTTCATAATTACCTTTTATTCCACACATAAAACAATTAACATTTGATGATGTCTCAGGGATGCAAACATTCTCTTGCATTTTGTTAACTGGAAACATAATTTTTTCCCTACATTCACTTGCATTATGACCTTCTTTTCCACAGTTAAAACTACCTCTTGATCCTCTAAGACATACTCTTAGGTTATTCTTTACACATTATTTTATATAAAGGAAACCAAATCATCTTTCCTTAATGTTATCCCTTACCCAAACTCTAAGTTAACTCTTATTTTCACTTCCTTGGGAACTATGAGAGTTGAATATGGTACAAGTTGTTAATAATGTTCTATAGAAACATATTAGGCATGATCAAAGCATATCACACACTAGTTATCATCTCACATGACTGGTCATGTGAAATTCATCCATCACATTCATCATTAATCTATTTCCTTGTTGTTACTACTATTTACTAAAACCAAAATCATAGTGTGATCATTACTTATCATATCATAAAACAACATAGTTATGAAAATAATTACGTATTGTATGTCTACATAATTACACCTTAATTAATATATGAAACCCTAGGTTCATCCTAGGTTATTAATATCCATCTTATTTTTAAACACTTCTTGGTGGTTCATGAATAGTTTGTAAATTCCCATGTAATATCCCCTAGGAGTGTCAATCCAAGTGTGAAACAACAACTGTTTCCATGTACCAGATTTCTATGAGTCCAGCATGAGACATATTTTTGGAGTTATTACCCATAGGTACATATATACTCGATCCACATCCACATTTAGTATCCAGATATGGATGTATTTCTAGGAAACCAATAAATATATTATTTTCCCAAATTCCAGAACATTTTTATAAACATTAACTCATCCTTATACTTATCCTTAAGGATATCCCTAGGAATATCCACAGAAATATACTTAGGGATCTCACTAAATTTTTCTCATCCATGTTTCTAAAGTTTGACTAACACTTTCCATTTAAACCAACTATAGTGACCCATTCTTAGCATACATGGATATTTAATTATTTTAGAAGAATATTTAGTTCATTTAATAAATACATTCAAGGGGATTATCTTAGGTTAGTGTATTTGGAATCTTGAAAAAATTATTATATCATTGTAAAAGTTCTTCAAAATCTCCCATAATGATCTCCAACAATAATTATTTTACCTCAATGATTTCTCTGTAATCTATGGAATGTAAATATAATAAAGGGTTAAGCTCAGATGCTTAGTATGTGTAAATTATATATGTAATAATAACATAAATAAAAATGGTATGGATTATTTTCATATCATTTTAAGATCATACCCAACATATTATAGATCATAATAATGATTGGCAGTACATATGACATGAATCATAAGGAAAATAAATATCATAATCGATGAAATAATTATATAGGAATAAAACATGATTTTTTGTAGACAAATAATCATATAAAATTATTTACATAATAGTTAATGCATTGATTTTGAGACCTTCTTAGTGGAAATTTCCTTTAATGAAGTAGGTTCACACCCCGTTCCATCCCTTTATTACTGAACAGAGTTCATTTCTCCTTCAATACCTATAATAATGCACCGACTTCATTTATCATTAATGCCATTTTACAATAAACCATGTTCATTTCTCAATCCAACCCTATATATCTCATGGGATATAAATCTTTACATAATGCATTGGAAGGATATATAGGTCCCATCCATCTCATAATGAAATCATTCAAACATGTTACATAAGATCATAAATAATCATATCATAACCCATGAAATGAAATAGGTATCATGAACATATAAATATATGTTAAAATATATAAAAGGATATAGGTTTCATAATCATTTCATCAAATGAATAAAAATTGAAAGAGAGTTGAATTTCATAAACATATAACCCATGAAAGAGAAACAAGTTCCATAATTACCATGAAATTAAGCATATCCCATTCATATAATGAATATTAATTGAACAATTAGATCAATTCTTATAATGTAATTAGTAATATTAAAGGATTTCATCTTAGATATAAAATAATTTTGAAATATCATAGAAAAAAATTTATTGATAAAATTATACTTTATTCTATGAAAAATTATTTTTAATACATAAAACGATTTGAAAATAAATATCTTAGAAAATTAAAAGGAAACTTATATAGAATTGTAAGAATAATTTTTTGATCATTTTCCTTGAAATTAGATTCAAAATATTTTTAAAATAGAATTCATTGAAAATAATTTGAAAACTTATAAATAAAGCATGAAAATGTTTTGAAACCAATTTCATATGAAAAAATATAAAATAAAAACGAAAATAGTTATAAAAACAATTTCAGAGAAAATACTTGTAAAAAATATAAATAATAAGGGAAAATATTTTGAAAACAATTTTCCATGAACACTTATAAAATTTTATTTGAAAAATTTTCAAAAAATTTAATGAAATCTTCAAAAGGTTTTTTAAAACCTTTTCTACTTAAAAACATGTTAAAGTATCTTGAATATGTTTTGAAACCCAATTCAATGAAAATAATTTTAAAACTTATAAATAAGGATTGAAAAAATATTGAAATCAATTTCCATTGAAAATATATAAAATTAGGATGAAATTATTTTTGTAGGAAATTTTACATGAAAATAACATTAAAAAATAAAAAAAAACTAACCTTTTAAAAATTCAAAAGATCCTTCAAATAAATGACTGTGGGTAAATATATACATGTCGTCCATTGTAAAAAAGAACATTCATTTTAAATGGTAAAATGTTTAGAAAAATTCCTTGTCTAGAAAGTGGAAAAAAGATTTTTTTAAAGAGATTGGTAATAGAAAAAAAGGAAAAAATGTGTTTAATGATTATAAGATAATGGTACAATATTCTTTGAATACGTTTTAAGAAAACTTGATTTTTATGGAACATAGATTTCTGACCGAAGGGAGGGTACTGTTGGGATTTCTTAAAACGCATTTGTAACTATCATACATACTGAAGAGTAGAAAAATGGGTCCAATACATGAATATATTCTAAATAACTAGAGGATAATAAAATTTGGGAATGTTATTGAGAGATGGAACATAATATGTCATCAAATAATTCATTGTCATTAACTACTCGAAAGGCGAAGAGATAGTTTCAATAAAATCTTACCACTTGGTTACACAAGATCATACTCTACATGAATTAAAATGGAAATTACATCAAGATTAAAATAAAATTCCTGAAATAACATTAAAAATTTAAGTATATCCACCTTGAAATAGAATTTATGATTATACAAAAATTACTCTCAATGAAGGAAAATTGAGACAAAACTATTTTACTACTTTGGTAACATTTGAAACATAAACCCCATGAAATATAGTCCATAAAATAGATATTTGAATAAAAATTAATTTATGTGAATTATAATAAGATTAAAATCCTGGTATGTACATAATCGACAAAAAAGGAAAGACTAGCAAACACATCATGTATGTCATAGAGATAAATATTTGAGATGAAATCCCATTACATTGTGTCTTGACTCTCACCCTACAAGTTTAAACTACCTGTATAATAAATATTAATTTATTATAAATCTTTTATATAACCATATTATTTTATCGAATACCATATATATTTTTATTATGACCTTATATTAACCACTTATTAATAATCATATGTTATTTTTTCTATCAGGTAATATTTTCTTTATTTATTTAATGTGTCTTATTTTGTTATATCATTAGTATATATACTTTATATAATTATTTACAAAATTTAAAACATGATATAAATATAATTTATATAAATATTATTTTTATTATAATAATCTATATAATATATAAGTATGAAACAGAATACACCGTTCATGGAGATGGTAGGTTGTACGTATGCAGGAACGTTATTTCCATTTAATTGTTGTGATAAAAGAAAGGAATAAATATATATATATTTCTATATTTCTATATATATCATTTTTTTAATATAATAATGATATCATATGTGTATCATGTTTTAAAAAACCTACCCTTAATATAATCCATGTAGTGTATAAATGAATCATATCGCATTTAGGGGGTGTTGGTATAGCCTTCATAAAACGAAATTATCTTGTTAACCCCAAATAGAATGTAAAAACATTATTGTTTTAAAAGGAATAGAGAATCATAAATAAATAATAAATATAATATATAAAATATATAAGAATAATATTCATCATAATTTCCACGATTATTGTCATTATGTAAAATTGAACAATCATCGTTTAGTGATGTGGTAGTTCGCCGAACACAAAAGCAATATGTTTGTTATCCTTTTGATGGAGGTGTGTGTAAGTGTTTGTTTAAAACATAGAATAAAAAATCCAAATATATATCATATAGTGGAGTTTATATAAGATAGAGAATAAGAATATCTTCGGTCATGGAGAAAGAAAATAAAATAAAGGACTTGGGAGAAGGCGTTACCTTCTAATCAGGTAACTCCTTTTGGTTTCTGTGAAAGGCATGTGCAGATTTCATTCTTCCAAAGGGATGGATTATAACAAAAAGTTTTTATTTTTTTATGTTTATTGGGAAGATATTTTCTAATCATAATTATATTTGAGATATATGAAGAAGTGGGAGGGATGTGGTCCTTTTATAGGAAAGGAGGAGTGACACTCTTGTAAATATCTTAAAATAGAATTCCACCCATATTTTCCATGTTTCATGTGAATAAAATAATTATACCAAGTCAATAAAAAGGAGGATAAGGTCAAAATATTTTAATACAATGTATTTTTACAATTATTATTTATTTTTTTGGGACTTAAGGATGTGATTTAGTCACTTATTATTTTTAATATAACTTTATTTGATGTAATTAATTTTAATCACATTTACTTATTTTTTTCAAAAACTATGTCCAAATTATTAGATATTATAAATTATTCTTATTATAAATATGTAATACGTGTTTCCAAATTATAAAAATAGTAGTGTAATAAATTATTTTTAAATTAATTCTACAGTCGGGTTGATAATGTAGGTTTTTAAAGTAAAAATAATCCAAAGAGTGCTATTTTTTATATCAAATATCATTAAGAAATTTATAATAATAGCCTAAATTGGATTAATTGGTAAAAATATAATATAGTTATACTTTTAAACCAAATTAAACTACAATTTAGTCTTACCAATAAATTTGATGAAAATAAGTTTTGAATTAAAAATTGGTATTTTTCACTATTCATCAAAAAATGATGTTTCTCAGAAAAATACCAAAAATTAATCATAAGATAATTACGAAATTATGAATTAAAAAATAATTTTTATTTTATCTACATTAATTTATATATATCTCTAAAATTATATTTTTTATAGAAGGACATGAAGGGTTGTTCAAAGTATTTTTAAACACATGAGGACATTACCGACAATTATATCTTTCATTATCAATATGTTTTAATTATATAAAAAAAATTAGAAACTATTTTCAATGTAGTTATTAATATTCATATCACTATGGATAATTAATAGGTAATAATTATATCTTTAAACAATTATAACAAAATGACACTTAATGGGAACTCAGTGTTGTGTCTGATATACGCTAAGTCGGTGTTGCGGGTAGCAGAAGAGAAGTCGGTGTTGTGTGAAAGGAATTTTTAAATTAGTGTTGTAATATATATATATATATATATATATAATTATTTGATTTTTTTTTAAATAAAAAAAATAAAAAAATGATAAATTTATTTGAATTTTTTTTCAGAAAGACTCGATGTGTTCTATTGATCATAAGATGTACGGCATTGACACCCAATTTGAGGTTTTAAGGATGGGATTTTATGATTATTAATATTATTTTTGAAAATATATATGGTAATCCAACACATGGATTTTATATGTTTTTTTAATTAAAACGTTGTTGGATGAATAATTTAAATATTTTTATAGAGATAAGTTCTATGAAATTTATAACCTTTAGGGTTATCATGATATTTGATTTTGATCTAATTATGGTTAATTAGGATAAAATGTTTAGAATATATGACTTATCATATTTATATCCATCTCCATTCAATATAATTTGGTGACTACGTTACTAGTGTGATTTTTTAGAGAAGATAACTATTTTGGGGGAATTATTTGACTAAGTCAAATATAAATATTTGGTTCTATGATGGATTTTTAATTGATGAATTATGGTTGATTTATATTTTTACAAAATATATGATTTTTTAGTGCAGATTATCTATAGAAATGAATAGTATATTTTGGAGAATATATGACCAAAGAATATATATGTTTGTTATGATAATTTAGAATAGATATATTTCATTTGGAGGAAGCTTTTAAATTTATCTTGGATTAATTAGTGATCAGATACCTATAATATTTGGATTCCAAACATAGTAAACTATTATTTAAATTATTTTAAGGAAAATTATTTATTGAAATATTTATGTTTAAAATTTTGTATAATTTTTTAGGCATTAGTGATAAATGTTACATTTCATCATATAAATGTTTATTCATATTGGATATTATTTTACCTTATGATAATAAATCAGGTATTTGTTAAATTCCAAAAAAACGATGAATATTTTATTATGTCTTTCTAGATCATGTGATCCTTTATAAGTTCTTTTTTAGATCATTGTGAAAGAAAAAAAAATTATTATTCACTTAATAGGGTCAGATATGAGTTATATGTGGAAACTCATTGCAACATGAAACCAAAAGACACAATTGTGTTTAGGGTATATTCAAAAATAATAATTTATATTTCCGTATTTTCATAGTCTAAATGATAATGTAATTCTTCAACACTAGTAACATTACCTATAATTATAAATATTTTTTGATTACCTTCATTTATAACAAACTAAAGGTCTTTTCAACACCTAATTATTTCAAGATTTTTTGTTAATTGACTTTCTAATGAGCAATAACATTCTTTCAGATTAATGTATTCAATGACACAACATCACCATTTGGACATTAATTTTTTTCCTCTATATCTTTCTTTTATCATCCAAATAATATTCCCGAATTTTTTTGATCTATAATGTTTTATTTAAGGTGACCATCATATTTCCCATATCCTATATTAAAAATAAGATTTTATTATACCTTTTTATGAGGTGGTATTTCCAGAAAGGTATTTTTATATATTTACATTATTTTCAAATAATGGTCATAAAATTTATCTTCAACTTCTTGGAATTGAAATTGAAAATGATTTTAACCCTTGCTATCGGTATCCATTTATTGCGAAGGAGGATTGACACTCCTATAAATATTTGAAGAGATAATTCCACAAGCGTTTTTCATATTGAAGGTGAATCCAATAATGATACCATGTCTAGAAAATGGATGGTAGGGTTGATATATGGATAGAAAACCTATTTGGGACAAGTGTATTGGTTGTTTTTGGACATATGGTTATGGTTTAGTCCATTGTTAAGGTTAATTTAACCATAATCGAGGTAATTAATTATAAACACTTTCACCTATTATTATTGGCCATAAAAAGTTTAACATATTATAAATTATAATTTTTTATGATTCTAAATATGTAAACCATTTTTATAAATTTTAATCACTAAATTTGAGGAAATTAATTTAAAATTAATCCTGTAGTCAGGTGGAAAATACAAGGGTTTAATGTAAAATTGATAAATAGTTTTCTATGTTTTTATGTCCATTCTCCATTTAAAATTGGTTATAATAAACTAAATTTGATTAATTTATAAAAATATAATCTATCTAAAATTTTCAAAAAAATTAATATATAATTTATCCTTATAATTAAATTGGATAAAAATCAATTTTGAATTAAAATACAATATTTTTCAATAATCATAAAAAAATAAAGTTACTTACAAAATTCCCAAAAATTCACCATATGAAATTTATTCCATTATAAGATCCAAAATTAATTTTATTGATTCTAATTCAATTTCTTGATATGTCTAAATTTAATTTTATTATTTTTCATTGAATTTCATGAAGTAGAGTTTTTCTTATTTTTAATCATATAAGGACATTACAAAAAATTATATAATTCATAATAAATATGTTTTATTTCTATAAAAAGATTATAAAAAATATTTGAAAAAAATTTATTAATATTAATATCACTATGTTTAATAAAAATTTTATAATCATATAATTTAAAAAAATTATAATAAGATGATGTTTCGCAGAAACTCAGTGTTGTGTTTGACATTCAGAAAGTCAGTGTTACGGGTAGTGAAATCCATGCCAGTTCCCGGTGAAAGGAATGTTTTACCTAGTATTTTAATATATATATAAATATATAGAAAACTATTTATAGTGTCCCAAGGAAAGAAAAATATCAAAAAATAAATTAATTCGAGAAAAAAAATCACAAAATCTCAGAGTGTTACATTATACCCTATTTAAATGAATATCTCCTTCAAAATTAATCTGTGTTATAAAAGGTTTAATACAAAAAATTTTATTTATAGAAACCCACATCTTAAAAATGAATACTAAAACATCTCTTAAAATGGTATGTTGGTACCCTAATTGTTACCCAAAGTAACATATAACTGGGTTTCTACATAGGGGAATATAGGTTTGGAGTGAAGATTAGAAAGACATAGAGGAAAGGACTAAATATTTATAGGGAGTGATTGAGTTCATAAATCACAAAAAAGTGAATTATCAAAGAAAATTTGAGGGCCTCAATGTTATAAATATGTGGTGATTTAAAAGGCCAAAGTTTAAACAAAATTATGTTTTTAAGTGAATACATTTTAGGATGATAATTATCATAATGATGAGTAATTCTTTTTTTGACCAAGAATATAATGAAATATACATACTAGATATATTTATGTAATCAAAATTTTATTATTTATTTGTGATTTTATCATTTTCTAATTCATCCATTACTTCATGTAATGGATGTGAAAAAATTAAGAAATATGCCAGAAGTGATAAAATACACTTTTATCAGATCTTAAGGCTCATAAAAGAATGAAATATATACCAATTTATCTATAACAATTATTAAAAATGAATATTTTTAATATATTATTACCTAATCATAAAAATTAACCCCATTATCTCATCAAAAATTATTATTCCTCAAAAAAATTATATATTATCCAGGACATCGTATATACAAATGGTAGGCATGAAACTCTTACCATCCATTAGTCATGGGTTGATGACCTGTGGCCTTGGAGAACTTGATTTTATTTCAACCAACCTACATGTTATAATTTTATAAAACCATATTAATATAATTTAGAAAATATGATTGGGTTCCGTGAAATAAGTGTACCTCCTAAATAAAATTTTAATCATGGTTTTCAATACAATAGAAATACATAAATACATCCTCTGAATTTTAACATAAACATTTAATGATTTTTTTACCTTATAACCCTTTTGATAAATGAAAATCTAAACTGTTATAAATAGAGTCTTGAAATCATCTTAATAATGATTCCCCTGTATATCACAAAGTACATCTTGGTTTCACATTCCAAACATGTGAATACCCTTAGGGTACATTCTCTTGGAACATTGTAACAACCTAAAATATCATAAACATTTTTGAAACCACGAATTATTCCTTATACCATAGATTATAGGATATATTCCTTAAATCTATGATTTTGTAAACACCATCAATGATAACATGAACTAATTGTCAACATGTCATTAATTAGTTCCAAGGTAATCAGTACTATCCAATTTACTTGTTCATAACAACATTATCATAACATAAAGAACATATTAAGGTTTACCTTCCCATAATCAAAATATCACGTTGTCTTTAAATAACATCACTGGTTCGTCGGTAACATTCATCATAAACTTGTAAATACTAAGGGAAAATAATAAATAGAACAATCCTTATAGATTTAAAAATTAATATAACATAATTCTCCAACACCACACACATAAAAATCATGATGATTCCACTTCATCCTTATTTAATTATCAAGGAAACCTCATAATATTACACAATACCTATTTTATGTAAGATTTCTTTTGGACTCTCATTATTATCAGAAAATTAACCATTACTCGTACAATAGTGATGGTTCCCTTCAAGATATTTCATCTTGAACATTGGGTTTCATAATTACCTTTCATTCCACACATAAAACCATTAACATTTTATGATTTCTTAGGGAGGTAAACATTCTCTTACATTTTGTTAACTGAACACTTCATTTTTTTCCTACCGTCACTTGCATTATGACCTTCTTTTCCACAGTAAAAACCATCTTTTGATCCTCTAAGACATACTCTTAGGTTATTCTTTACACATTATTTGATATAAAGGAAACCAAATATTCTTTCCTCAATGTTATCCCTTACCCAAACTATATGATAACTCCTCTTTTCTCTTCCTTGGGAACTCTGAGAGTTTAATAAGGTACACATTGTTAATAATGTTCTATAGAAAAATATTAGGCATGATCAAAACATATCTCACACTAGTTATCATCTCACATGAATGGTCATGGGGAATTCATCCATCACATTCATCATTAATCTATTTACTTTTGGTTACTACTATTTACTAAAACCAAAAGCATAGTGTGATCATTACTTATCATATCAGAAAACCACATAGTTATGAAAATAATTATTCATAGTATGTCTATATAATGACACCTTAATTAATATATAAAACCCTAGGTTTATCTTAGGTTATTAATATCCATCTTATTTTTGAATCCTTCATGGTGGTGCATGAATTGTTTGTGAATTCCCATGTAATTTACCCTAGAAGTGTTAATCCAAGTGTCCAACAATGACTGTTGTCATGTGCTAGATTTCTATGAGTCAGGAATGAGACATATTTTTGAAGTTATTACCCATAGGTACATATATACTCGATCCAAATCCACATTTAGTATCTAGATATGAATATATTTCTAGGAAACCACTCAATATATTATTTACCCAAATTCCAGGACATTTTTATTAACGTTATCTCATCCTTATACTTATCCTTTGAGATATCCCTAAGAATATCCTTAGAAATATACTTAGGGATCTCACTAAATTTTTTCCATCCATGTTTCTAAATTTTTACAAAAACTTTCCATTTAAACCAACTATAGTGACCCATTCATAGCATACATGGATATTTCATTATTTTAGAAGAATATTTAGTTCATTTAATAAATACATTCTGGGGGATTATCTTAGTTTAGTGTATTTGGAATCTTGAAAACAATATTATATCATTGTAAAGTTCATAAAAATCTCCCATAATTATCTCCAATAATAATAATTCTACCTCAAACATTTCTCTATAATCTAGGGAATGTAAATATAATAAAGGGTTAAGCTCAGATGCTTAGTAAGTGTAAATTAAATATGTAAGCATAACATAAAGAAAAATTGTATTGATCTTGTGCATATCATTTTAAGATCATACCCCGCATACTATGGATCATAATAATGATTGGCAGTACATATGACATAAATCATAAGGAAATAAAGATCATAATCCATGAAATAATTACATAGGAATAAAACATGAATTTTTGTAGCCACATAATCATATAAAATTATTTCCATAACAGTTAAGGCATTGATTTTGAGACCTTCTTAGTGGAAAATGTCCTTTAATGAAGTAGCTTCACACCCCGTTCCATCCCTATATTACTTAACAGAGTTCATTTCTCATTCCATACCTATAATAATGCACCAAATTAATTTCACATTCAAGCCCTTTTACACTAACCCATGTTCATTTCTCGATCCAACCCTATCTATCTCATGGGATATAAATATTTTCATAATGCATTGGAGGGATATATAGGTCCCATCCATCTCATAATGAAATTATACATACATGTTACACAAGATCATAAATAATCATATCATAACCCATAAAATGAAATTGGTATCCTGATCATATAAATATATGTGAAAATATGGAAAAAGATATAGGTTTCATAATCATTTCATCAAAAGAATAAACATTGAAGGAGAATTGAATTTCATAAACATATAACCCATGAAAGAGAAACAAGTTCCAGAAATACCATGAATTTAAAAATACCCCATTCATAGAATGAATATTAATTGAACCATTAGATCAATTCTTATAATGTAATTAGAAATATCAAAGGATTTCATCTTAGATAGAAAATAATTTTGAAATATCATAGAAAAACATTTCTTGAAAAAATTATACTTTATTATATGAAAAATTATTTTTAATACTTAAATCTATTTGAAAATTAATATCTTAGAAAATTACATGGAATGTTGTAAAGAATAATAGGAATAATTTTTAGAAACATTTTCCTTGAAATTAGATTCAAAATATTTTAAAAATATAATTCTTGGAAAATAATTTGAAAACTTATAAATAAAGCATGAAAATGTTTTGAAACACATTTTATATTAAAAAATATGAAAGAAAAATGAAAATAGTTTTAAAAAAATTTCATAGAGAATACTTTGAAAAAATATAAATAATAATAGAAAACATTTTGAAAACAGTTTTCCTTGAACACTTATAAAATAGAGTCAATAACTTTTAAGAAAATTTTTATTTGAAAAAATTTTCAAAAAATTTAAAGAAATCTTAAAAAGGTTCTTGAAAACCTTTTCTACTTAAAAACATGTTAAAGTAGATTGAATATGTTTTAAAACCCAATTAAATTAAAATAATTTTAAAACTTATAAATAAGGATTGAAAAAATAATGAAATCAATTTTTCTTGAAATCATATAAAATTAGGATGAAATTATTTTTGTAGGAAATTTTACATGAAAATAATTTTAAAAATAAAAAAACTAACCTTTTAAAAATTCAAAGGATCCTTCAAATAAATTATTGTGGGTATATATATACATGTTTTCCAGTGTAAAAAAAAACATTCATTTTGAATAGTAAAATGGTTAGAAAAATACCTTGTCTAGAAAGTGGAAAAAATATTCCTTTAAATATATTGGTAATAGAAAAAAGGTAAAAATGTTTTTAATTATTATAAGACAATGGTACAATATTATTTGAATATTTTTTAAAAAAACATGATTTTTATAGAATATATATTTTGACTGAAGGGTGGGTACTGTTGGGATTTATTAAAACGCATTCTTAACTATCTTACATACTGAAGAGTAGAAAAATGGTACCAATATATGAATATATTCTAAATAACTAGAGGATAATAAAATTCAGGAATGTTATTTAGATATAAAACATAATATTTCATGAAACAATTCATAGTCATTAACTACCTTGAAAGGCGAAGAGATAGTTTCAATAAAATCTAACCACTTGGTTACAGAAGATCATAATCTCCCTGAATTAAAATGGAAATTACATCAAGATTAATATAAAATTCTTCACATAACATTAAAAATTTAAGTATATCCACCTTGAAATATAATTTATGTTTATAAAAAAATTACTCTCAATGAAGGAAAATGGAGACAAAACTATTTTACAGATTTTGTAACATTTAAGACACAAACCCCATGAAATATAGTTCATAAAGTAAATATGTGAATTAAAATTAATTTATTT
Source organism: Viscum album (assembly GCA_963277665.1). Classification (NCBI taxonomy): domain Eukaryota; kingdom Viridiplantae; phylum Streptophyta; class Magnoliopsida; order Santalales; family Viscaceae; genus Viscum; species Viscum album. The sequence goes on along the minus strand of OY728164.1, from coordinate 1,550,959,746 downwards.
GAATTATACAAATATTAAAATCAGGGTATGTACATAATACACAAAAAGGAAAGACTATAGAACATATCATGTATGTCATGGAGATAAATATTTGAGATAAAATCCCATTACTTTGTGTCTTGACTCTCACTCTACAAGTTTAAACCACCTGTAAAATAAATATTAATTTATTATAAATATTTTATAGAACCATATTATTTTATATGATATCATATATATTTTGATTATGACCTTATATTAACCACTTCTTTACAATCATATGTTATTTTTTCTATCAGGTAATATTTTCTTTATTTATTGAATATATATTATTTTGTTTTATCATTAGTATATATACTTTATATAATTATTTAAAAATTTTAAAACATGATATAAATATAATTAATATAAAAAATATTTGTATTATAATAATCTATATAATATATAAGTATGAAGCAGAATACACCGTTCATGGAGATTGTAGGCTGTACGTATGCATGAACGCTATTTCTATTTAATTGTTGTGATAAATGAAAGGAAGAAAAAGACATATATGTCTATATTTCTACATATATCATTATTTAATATAATAATGATATCATATGTGTATCATGTTTTAAAAAAACTACCCTTAATATACTCCATGTATTGTATGAATGAATCATATCGCATTTAGGGGGTGGTGGTATAACCTTCATAAAACGAAATTATCTAGTTAACCACAAATAGAATGTAAAAAGATTAGTGTTTTAAAAGTAATAGAGAATCATAAATAAATAATAAATATAATATATAATATATATAAGCATATTATTCATCATAATTTCCATTATGTAAAATTGAACAATCATCGTTTAGTGATGTGGTAGTTCTCCGAACACAAAATCAATATGTTTGTTATCCTTTTGATGGAGGTGTGTGCATGTGTTTGTTTAAAACATAGAATAAAAAAATTCAAATATATACCATATAGTGGAGTTTATATAAAATAATGAATAATAATATTTTAGGTCATGGAGAAATAAAATAAAATAAAGGACTTAGGAGAAGGTGTTACCTTCTAATCAGGTAACTCCTTTTGGTTTCTGTGAAAGGCATCTTTGGATTTCATTCTTCCAAAGGGATGGATTATAACAGAAACATATTATTTTTTTATGTTTATTGGGAATATATTTTCTAATCTTAATGATCTTTGAGATATATGAGGATGTGGGAGATATGGGGGACTTTTATAGGAAAGGAGGAGTGACACTTGTAAATATTTTAAATGAGAATTCCACCCATGTTTTCCATGTTTCAAGTGAATAAAATAATGAAAACAAGTCAATAAAAGGGAGGATAAGGTCAACATATTTTAATACAATGTATTTTTACCATTTTTATTGAATTTTTTGGGACTTAAGGATACCGTTTAGTCACTTATTATTTTTAATATAACCTTATTTGATGTCATTAATTTTAATCACATTCACTGATTTTTTTTTCAAAAACTAAGTCTAAATTATTAGATATTATAAATTATTATCTTTAGAAATATGTAATACATGTTTCCAAATTATAAAAATAGTAGTGTAATAAATTATTTTTAAATTAATTCTACAGTCGGGTCAATAATGCAGGTTTTTAAAGTAAAAATAATACAAAGTGTGCTATTTTTTTTTATCAAATATCAATAACAAATTTATAATAATAACCTAAATTGGATTAATTGGTAAAAATAAAATATGATTAAACATTTAAACCAAATTAAATTAAAATTTAAACTTACCAATAAATCTGATGAAAATAAGTTTTGAATTAAAAATTGGTATTTTCCCCTATTCATCAAAAAATGATGTTTCTCAGAAAAATCCCAAAAATTCATCATAATATAATTATGACATTTTAAATTAAAAAATAATTTTTATTTTATCAACACTAATTTATATATATCTATAAAATTATATTTTTTATAGATGGACATGAAGGGCAGTTCAAAGTATTTTTAAGCACATAAGGACATTTTGACAATTATATATTTCATTATCAATATGTTTTAATTTTATAAAAAATTTTAAAAACTATTTTCAATGTAGTTATTAATATTCATATCAATATGGATAATTAATAGGTAATAATTATATATTTAAACAATTATAAAAAAATGATGCTTAATGGACACTCGGTGTTGTGTGTGATATACGCTAAGTCGGTGTTGCAGGTAGTAGAAGCGAAGTCAGTGTTTTGTGAAAGGAATGTTTAAATAAGTGTTTTAACAGGTATATATATATATATATTACTATTTGAATTTTTATTTTAAATAAAAAATATTAAATTGATAAATTTATTTGAATTTTTTTCAGAAAGACTAGATGTGTTCCATTGATCATAAGATATACGACATTGACAACCAATATGAGGTTTAAAGGATGAGATTTTATGATTATTATGATTATTTTTGAAAATATATATGGTAATACAACCCATGTTTTTTATATGTTTGTTTAGTTAAAATGTTGTTGGATGAATAATTTAAATATTTTTTTAGAGATAAGTTCTATGAAATTTATAACCTTTAGGGTTATCATGATCTTTGATTTTGATCTAATTATGGTTAATTAGGATAAAATGTTTATTACTTGTTTGGAACATATGATTTATCAAATTTATATCCATATCCATTCAATGTAATTTTGTGACTATGTTACTAATGTTATTTTTTGAAGAAGATAACTATTTTGTGGGAATTATCTGACTAAGGAAAATATAAATATTTGGTTCAAATATGGATTTTTAGTTGATTAATAATGGTTGATTTATATTTTTACAGAATATATGATTTTTTGCAGATTATTTATATAAAGGAATAGTATATTTTGGAGAATATATTACCAAATAATATATATGTTTGTTATGAAAATTTAGAATAGATATATTTTTTTGGAGAAAGATTATAAATTTATCATGGATTAATTAGTGATCAGATACCTATAATATTTGGATTTCAAACATAGTCAATGATTATTTCAATTATTTTAAGGACAATTATTTATTGAATTATTTTGTTTTTAAAATTTTGTATAATTTTTTAGGCATTATTGATAAATGTTTCATTTCATCATATAAATGTTTATTCATATTGGATATGATTTTACCTTATGATAATAAATCTGGTATTAGTTAATGTCCAAAAAAGGATGAATAATTTATTATGTATTTCTGGATAATGTAATCCTTTATAAGTTCTTTTTTAGATAATTAGGAATGAAAAAACCATTTTTATTATTCACTTAGTAGGGTTATATATGAGATATATGTGGAAGCTGATTGCAACAAGAATCCAAAAGACACAATTGTGTTTATTATATATTCAAAAATAAAAATTTATATTTCCCTATTTTCATAGTCTAAATGATAGTTTAATACTTCAACACTAGTAACATTACCTATAATTAAAAATATTTTTTGATTACCTTCATTTATAAGAAACTAAATGTCTTTTCAACACCTAATTAGTTCACGATTTTGTGTTAATTTACTTTCCAATGAGCAATAACATTCGTTCAGATTAATGTATTCAATCACACAACATCATTATTTGGACATTAACTTTTTTCCTCTATGTCTTTATTTTATCATCAAAATAATATTCTCTAATTTTTATGATCAATAATGTTTTATTTAAGGTGACCATCATATTTCCCTTATCCTATATTAAAAATTAGATTTTATTATACCTTTTTATGTGGTGGTATTTCAAAAAAGGTAATTTTATATATTTACATTATTTTCCAATAATGGTCATAAAATTTATCTTCAACTCCTTGGAATTGAAATTGAAAATTATTTTTACCCTTTGTATTGGGAATGAAAACAAATATGAGTAAATAATTTTTTTTCGATGGTACAATGTAAAACCATGAAATTCAAATATATATTTTAACTTTAAATGAATATTATGTTTGATATATTTTATTACATGAAATATCAAAATAAAATGATTGGTTATAATTTTATAGAAAAAAAATTATTTTATTGAAATATAAACTCTAAATCCTTATGAGGGTGAAGTATGAAGAAAACTTATGAAAGTATTAAGTCAATTAAATGAAAATAAAGATATAAATACCAAAATATAAAATATTTTTCATCATTGCTCAATATAATTACTATGACCCAACTGTAACTCTATAAATAATTAAATGAGTAGTAATACAATTGAAATTATGAAGTATAATAAAATTAATAATTTTTTCTAAAGTATATAAGTATATATATTTTAATGAAATATAAATAATATATGTAAAATAATTGGGCATATAGACATTCTATATAAATGAAATATTTTCAATAAAACCATTTTTATGTTTACAATTAATCTTTACATAAATAAATTAGATTAATAAAATTGATTAATTATTCTAATTATATATGTGTATTATAAATTCATTTGTTTATGTTTATTATAAATGGAATGAGAATAAGTTCATCTTATGCTTAAAAAATACATTTTTATAAAAAATGGATGTTATTGTATTTTACGTATAGATAATATTAATAATTTCATAAAATTTTAGGAATATCATTTGAAGAAGTTGATATAGTTTTTTAATTTGACTTATCAATATTTACATTTTATTATTTTTTTGAGAATCATAAGAAATGTTTGATTTTTTTGAATTTAGAGTGAAAAAAAAACAGATTTTCTAAAACTGTATTTTCCATTTAGAAATTTATATGTTGACATTTTTTTAAATTGATTCAATATATATTTAGTAAATTTATAATATTAATTATCCAATTTAGTTCATTAGACTAAATTTGAACTTATTTTCTGGAATAAAATATTTTTATACATGAGAATATATTTATTTCATTAAAACATATTGTCGTCATGTTTTAGGAGATTAATTATAAATTAAATTATGAAATATAAATTAATAAAATTTAATAAAAATTATTAAATATTGAAAATAATAACAAATAATAAAATTTAATATTATCATCTTATTTTTTTCTAACTATCGATAGTAATTATGGTAAATATTTATAACCAATGTAAAGGGAGAAACATGCTAATTAATGTCAAAATTAATGTGAAATGGATTTGAAATCTACAAAACAAATAAATTTAATATATTTTATTAGTTTAAATAAAAAATCCCCACCAATTTTTATAATTTCTAGCCACATAGATCCATTTTTTTTTGATAATGACCTAAATAAGTTTTTGAAAAAAAGAAAAATATAAAATGTAAATATCTTTTACATTTCTCAAATATGTTCACAAAGGGATAAAAATATGTTTTGAATGAATTTTAGTGTTTATTTTGAAAAAAATAAAATTAGTATTATTATGTTAATTAATTTTAAATTTTTAATGTTTAAGAACATTCCCTACATTCATATACAAGTTTTACACAGTTCTTCTACAAGCTGTTGAAAAATTAAAGTAAATGATTTTATAAAAATCTAATGTAATTATTGTTTTATGAATATGGAGCCATAATAATTATATGGTTAATATTATTGTATAATATATTGTTAATTGTTGAAAATTTTAAATAAATTATTTTCTTGATGTTGTTAAAATATAATCTTTGAAAAGTACATAAAATTCAATTAATGGAATTTTATGCTATATAATATCTAATTAAAAGATTTATTAATCATATAAAGCATGAAGGATTAAAACTAGAAATTTAAATCATCTAAAATATCATCTATATACCACTAATGAACTAGTTTATACCTTTATTTTTAATTTTCATCTGATAATTTATGAAAAATTTATTACCACAGTTAAAGATAAAAGGACGAACCAAGAGGTTAACCTAAAGAAATAATGGTTATGAAAACCAAATAACATATATAAATCATATGGAATGAGTTTATTTAGATAATATCTCATATTTAATTCTATATTAACTCTTTTTCTAAAATATTTCAAATGAATACAACTTTATAATATTTTAATGTTTTGGAAAGTTAAAAGAGTGACCCTCCCCTCTCATATAAAATAGAACATCCTCCCCTCTCTTCCTTAAATAAATTAAGCTCTCTATATTGGTCAATACCTACCAAGAACCCCTATTAATGTCCCCAATTTTCTTATATGTAGTTTTATTTGAATAATACTATATTTATATAGAATATGGTTTAAATAAATTATGGTCCTATCAAGAAGAGGAATTAAAGGATATCTGACACAAGATAGTTCTTAATAGAGGGGATTCCAAGTCTCAAATAAATTTATTTGAGTCATATGATATTTTCACCACATGTTTTTTTGTGTACAATAAATCATTATGTATTAATTTTATCATTTATAAAAATTTATTCATATTAGATTCCTTCAATGTTGTATTATTCAAAATGTTATCATGCCATAGTGGAAACTTTATCAAAATCTTCATTTTAAATGTTTTAATAAATTTTTCCCTAAATATTTTTTTTATTTTACATATTAAAAGAATTACATTATGGCTAAAATTTTATATAAATAAGTGAACTATAAAAGACACTTTGAGTCTCTTTTTATATTCATTTAATGTAATTTGTTGTGGAATCCTTTTATATTTTTTATACTAGATGTTTTATATTTATTTATAAATGAATTTTTTTTTAACATATACAAAAAAAAGTAATTTACCATTTACATAACCATAATTTTATGTTTGTATTTATATTCATGATTTCATTTTTTTCATTAAAAAACCAAAAAATTCATTAGTTTTATGTAATTTATCTTTATAAAGATTTTTTATAGTGGAGGGATATATCAATATCCAAAAATGTTTCTCATATGGGTTCAAAAATTTATTATAATGTTTCTGATTATGTAAAGTAAATCTTTAGTTTGTTTTATAAATTTCATGGCATTTATAAATGTCTTATTATTGGGTGACCCTGGTATATATCTTTATTGAATTGAGTAGTTATTATGTTCTTTGGATAAATATATTGGATGATGACCAAATAGATTATTCCAATTATAATGGTTCTTACAAGGGTTCATGTAAAATTTATAGAAAGATTATATCCCATGGAACCTACATGACTATTTTTTAATTTATAATTATGTTTAGAAAAATAATTGGATTCCAAATTGAAAACTAACTATCTTTTGTACGAATAAAATTATTTATCACACATTGGGTAAAAAACTAATTCCCTTATGAAAAGGTTCATCCTGGTTTATAATATTTTATATCAAAACCCTAATTATTAAGATCTACCCTTTATTTATTCTTAGAATGTTTTTATAAAAAAATTGGGTAGTTTATATTATTTCATTTGAAAGTAAATGATTATTTAAGAAAAAAGTTGAATATGTTTCATTAAAAAATTCCATTATGATCTCATAGTGTTGAAATAAACTAATGGGATTCATTTATTATATGTCCCTTAATGATATTATTGTGTTCTTCACACATTATCAAATGTTTTTAAAAATGGATAAGGGTTATTCAGATAAATTATGAGGAATTAATATAAAAAATAAAAATCTAGTTATGGTTGGATAAATCATCACATATTGACATTTCTATTTTTATGTAAGGGTTTGTTCAAATTTTATATAAAATGAATCCTAAAAGAAAAATATTTATATTAGTGATCCAATATTTATGTTCAATGTTGTATCATTTGGATTTATTAAATTTTACCACATTTATCAATATCAATACCCATATTATTAATATTATGTTTTTAGCACCAGATTAGAGAGTGTGCATTTGGGGCTATTATAGTTTCCAATAGTTATCTTAGATTTTTTTGATACAATCTATTAATAGGTTTAATAGCTACCCTATCAATTATATATCATGTTTAGGATACTTATAAAACTTGATGTCTCTCTGATTTCTATGGATTCTTATTAGATGTAACCTTATGAGTTTTAGGATCCAAGGAATCGAATTAACAAATTATTGTTGGAGGTTTTTCATTAGGAATATTATGTCATGTATGGGTGCTCCGGTGTTATTCTATTAGAATATGGATGCTATTATGAGGTTGTTATTATATTACCAGTAGTTAAACAATTTAAGGATGTGGAATTGTTACACCCAATTGATGATGTGTGACTTTTTTATGTTTTAAAAGTAGAAAACCAATTTTTATGACCAGTGAATTCTCTTAATATGAAAAAATTATGTTGAAGGAGAATGATATCCACAGGGATTGTATTAGGTTTTTTTATTGTAATATTGAGATGGTGTTAATTCTCTTCAATATAGAATATTCTATTAATATTCTCATGAGACACATAAACTTTGTGTTGAAAGGGGTTATAGATAAGATTCATTGATGTATTCATCAATGAAATTATAATATTCTCAATGTCAAGGTAGGATCATGCTGGTCATAGGAGGACCATACTAAAATTACTTCAATAGATACATCTCTATGGTAATCCATTGAAGTGAATATTTTAGACCCATGATTCACATTTCATGGTAATGTAGTGTATCAACAAGGTGTATTAATGGAACCTTCATAAATTGAAGTGGTTAATTAATGGTCAGTAAAATAGAACATCATGGACATTTCTATATCAATAAATGATTTTTGAGATTATAGGAGTTTCATTCCTTGTTTTTATTTTACTGTGGATGATTTTATATCCAATACCATAATTTAATTACCCCTATTTTATATGGATAAGTATCTAGAATATTTTGTGCACATTAAGGATAGGTGAATATTTATCTTATCCTTCAATTACTAGTGTAAGATTTCATTTTTATAGTTTATTATGAAACATCGCATATAGGATTGATGTGGGTTCTTATTCAAAAAAACAGAATGGATCTCATGTGGGTCTCAATAGATATTCCTTCATGGGAATTATTATGCCACTCATAACCATGATTTGGAGTTTCTTGATATAATGGTAGGTCTACATTTCATCATTTGTGAATGATTCATGATATTCAATGAACATAGATTCATGTCTTATATTTTCTCTCAATAGTATTTGAATATATGTTTAGGGAGGTGGATTTTAAGGAACTAACCCAGGACAGCCTCAATTTTCCACTCGATCCTGCTCTCAATTGGGCATAAAGGGAATTCAAGATACTAAAGTGCTAGAAACTACTTCCCTCTATTGAAGACTAGAGTACACTTAATTCATTGTGTCTATATTTATGGAGTTTCCTATTTTTGGTAGACATATATTAGTTCATCAAAAAAATTAATCATAGTGACACATTATTATTTGGGTACTTCTAGGTACATTGGAGATTAGAATCATCATTAAAACCTTAGAGTTAAGCATGTGGATCAATATAGCTAGATCATTATTCTTCATATCCTTCATTAGGCATGGATTTTTTGGGGTTTAGTTTCTATAATTATATTATTATGGTTTTATTATAATTTTGGATATCTGATAACTTTTTTGGTGAAAATAGATGAACAAATGAAGATACCCGGTTATGTCACATAGTTCAGAAAAATATCTAGAGCATATATAGATGGATTTCAAGACATCATAGGTTAAATCACATAATTACATCCAAACATAAAAATACATGAAACCATGTCATTCACATAATGGAATCTCCACATGATTAGTTTTTATAGGTCCTTAATGGTTTAGGATTAATTTTAATGTTGTTTCACCATATTGAGGATTAATTGAAAGGGGATTTTGATTTGATTTTGTTGTCATTGTGATGGATTCTGTGAAATTTTTTGATTTCATGGTTTAATGATATAAAAGTTTATTTGGGTGGTAAAGTGGTATAATTTTATGAAATATTTTATTTTGATGTCAGTTTTAGTGGGTTTTGTTTATTATTAATGAATTTTAAGTATTATGAAGTTGGAAATTATTTCATTCAATTTTTAAAACAAGTTGGAGTTTTTAAAATAGGTTGTTTTTTTCAATTGTGTTCTTTCGAAATTAATGAATTTTGAAAGCCTTTATTTTTTATTTATTATTTAAAATAAATGAATGTTTTAATGTTATGTTTTTTTTGAATTTACACTATGGACATGTTTTGAGGATTTGGAAATGATTTTATTTAATTATAAAATGGTTCTACTGTGTATGAAAATATTAAATTAATTTCATTTTTTAGTTTTTAAAATAATTGTTATTTTATCCATTGTAGAGATTTTTCTCAAAAGGGTTGACTTGTTTTAACTGTATGCCTTGGTAGTTTTCGTTTTTAAAAAACCTACATTAAGAGTTAGTTGTTTAAATGAAAAAGGTTTTTTATATATTGAGATTGTAGTTTTTTTCATTAAATACTTTTATTTTCAAATTCTTCCTTGATATGTATGAGACTATTTAGTTGTGTTATTATATGGATTAGTATATGATTAGAAGATGTTATGTTATATAATATGACTCCAATATATTTTGATAATGTAGTAGATGTCCTATATCTAGGATGACTCTTTAGCCGATTCTTACTATCACTAAGATGAGAGTCCTTCAATTTTGGAATCATCCTAGGAATAATAAAGAGTTGTAGAATCAAAAACATATTTTCTATTAGAGTATCTATTAGACTTATTGATTAGGAGTCCAACTTCTTTATTTGGTTATTTTATGTAATTTCGAACCAATGGATGGGGATTTTTCCAAATCATCAGGTCAGTTCTGATTCAATCATGCTAGGAATATTTTAATGAAATAGTGGAAAGGGATTTTAATGTATGTAGATCTAAAAAAATAAGTATCGGGTTTTATTATTAATATTGTGATGTTGGGTAATTTTAAAACATCAATGGGGTGGGTTTTGAGCAAGTTTGGATTTCAAATCATTAGTTAGAAGTACCTGAGTTTTATAGGGATATAATTTTATGAATGATAGAGAATACATATCTTATTCATGAATCATTGTTAGGGTTATATTTTTTTTAATGTTTATTTATGGTGTTTGTTATTTGAATGATAGAATCCTTGGGTTTATTCCTTGGAATCTATGATGAATTTGGAATTAGGGTTGATAAAAACATAGGTGTGATGGTTTAAACTTTTTGTGGTCTTCCATAAGATGGTTTCATAGTATTGAGTTACTTTACAAACCTATTCATATATTGAGAACTAGTTTTGGATACCATTTTATTTCATTATGAGGGCTATTTTTTGTGGCCGAAAGATTTTTTTGTGATGTTTTCAATTTGAAGTGGTTGGTGAACTTGGTGAGAATTTCTATTTGAACAGAACTATTTTTCATATGGGATGTGTTTAATTAGGAATTATATTCTTCATCCAAGGGTTGTCTTTTTCATGTTGTTTCTACAAAACAATATGAGGTTTTTTACTTTTCTATCAACCCATACATTTTTCCACATGTTTTAGGACACCACACTCTAATAATGATTTCACCTTTTCATAGGAAAAATGGAATTCTTGGGATGTTTTGGTGGTTAGATATAACCATGAGCAAACTTTTCTCTACCCATATTCATTATCTAAATAGTCTATATGGTTTCCTAGAGAGAACTCCATGGTTTCCTCTAACATTGTGGTAGACGTTTACCACCTTTAGGGACACTAAAACCCTATAAAACCAACCAAAAGCTAGTTGAAAATTCATCCCTAAAACAAATAACTCAAAAAATTAAAAAAGTTAAATATAAGATATTTATTTCCTGAAAAACTCCAAACCATTTTATTCCACCCTCTCGGTCATTCTCATACTTGAGATGTATCAATAAGGTTCTAGGATAGAAAAATCTAACCACAGAGATCATATATAGGATTCCCACTACTAAGTATCTTCTTGGATACATTCATGCCACCATAGAAATCTAAAATGGGTAAGTGACTTTCCTCACAACAATTTCTCGCACTTTTATATGATCCTCACTGAGAACTCCAGAAATAATGATACTGGTTCCAACTCAAAATTCGTCTAGTAGATCACATAAGTAAGATTAGAAATTTATCACTGACATTGAAAGATATGGATCATATCATTCAAACCATAATCATATGGATGATGATACAAATGGTATGTATCTTTATTAAATCACTTGGTAATATCCAAATGATAAATAATTATAATTTCATGACTTTTTTCATAAAAAACAATTGATTCCCTATTTAATGTTTCATATTAAATAAAAATAAGTCACACAAAGAGAACTACAAGGTTCAAATACACCTATAATCATATAATCAATGTAATCTCTGAGTAGGGAAAAATTAAATTCCAATCAACTTCACTCTATCAGAGGTTTCCTGTACCCACCTCAGCGCAACAACTGCTACCTCACCAACCTAATGCAAACGTAGAAGTAAGGGACACACCTGACCATGATGATCCCAAAAAAATTAATCAAAATTGATTCATAGAATATGTTTTCATAAGAAAACCCAACCATTTATAGGTGATCATACCAAGCTACCACATTGAGAATAATTCTTTCTTTCTAAAAATAATCGAAAATATGGATCATCCCCCTTGTAATTTTATCATTTTTCAGATTATATGACGTACTTTGTTTTAGTTGGTTACCCTAATACTTCTATAAGACATACCAGAACAAATATGTGTAGTTATAATATTGGTCAAATAGTAATCTCAAATGTGATCCATTCATGTATAAAATCTCATTCACATATATATTTCAGGAAACATCATCTAAAAGGGTCATTGAAATTGGAATAAAATGAGCCACATTCATCGACTATTGATCTTTTACCACATAAACATAATGACTTGATGGGGCCCAAAGAATCCTCATCAAAAATCACATCTCCATGTCATCTCATTTCCACATAGGGGACATAAGTTGATGAATCAACACAATATGATTTTAATGAGTTGTCTTTATCATCATGAAGGTATGTCATCAATAATCAAAATCAATGTTTTCACCCTTCACACCTTGACACAAAAATTGATGTCAGATATAATAGTGAATCTTCATCAACCATAGATATGCTTCCCATTATGAATCATGGGAGTCCCTTATCAACTCCAACCTCATGGAATCTATAACCTCCAAACTACATTGAACTGAAATCATTTCATAATCATTTAATGTCCACCTTAAAACATAGTCATCCCCTATGGATTTCTCTCATATCACTACCCTGTCTAGATCCACCTCTATTATAGAATTTACTCATCTAATTAAGAAAGTCATGTTTTAAATGGAACACATTTAATTACTCCGTTATCATTATATGAATCTACTATAAACTCACCGATCGAAGTCAACAAAAATAATTCCACATATAAAAGATACTTTCTATATTCCAGAGTCTTGGATTTTTTCCTTTTATGATCTTTTTTCAATGAAATTACCCTTCCTAGGAGAATATGTCATCTCAATGAAGAAAATATTTACAAATTACACCTAGTTAATATGACTCATATTAATATCCTATATATATAATATTTTAAAAAATATATTATTTCCTATATCTATGATGAAAATCCTACTGAATACATACTACCATCAATAACTTAGATCACTGAACTATATTTCCAACTCTATGTCAAGTAAGGAGTCCCTCCCCTCATGGGGATATATATTAAGTGATCCATATGTGAATACATGATCTCCTTAGATCGACATGTGACCCAATAAAAGTCAAGAGGATTAAAAATACAAAAAATATCTAATCTAGTTGGATCATGAATGATACAAAATAACATTATCGTTATTAGCTGCTATAACCCTAGTTTGTCCACTTTATAAAAATAATTACACTTATACATTACCCCATTTTAGTAAACTCTATCATGATCTCTTACCAATATTAGATATACTAGATGAAACATTAATAGTACAATGAAATCCAAAGGAATTCGATGACCTTAAAAAAATTTATACGGTGTTCTCAAGACATTTCAGACTATAAATTCTATAGTTCTACATAAATCCTCATGTCATAAATTTTATTACTATTTAATTTGACCTCTTAAATATTGAAGTGGTAGTTTGAAAATTTGGGGAAAGTATGATATTCTATCATTGTACTCAATACTATATCAAGGTATTTATAAATAATATATGATGTATTAGAATATATAAGGATATCATACATGAATATAATGATTAAGGAGTTATGATATGGAAATAAATTCCTCTTTAAGAGCTTTGAAAACTGTTGTATATATTTTCAATCGAAAATGAAGTAAAAGATACTCATAATATCCATATATACTCTTAAACACTATCTTTGGAATATACACCTCTATATCCAACATCTGATGGTCACAAGAATACCATTGGTCCTGTAAAACCACTATGGTTCTCGTAACAGATTAAACAAATGATCCATCATGGGTAAATGTAAATTGTTCTTCTCCAATAGCTAATTCACCTTCCATTATTCATCAATAAGTCATATATTACAATCATCATTATTGAAAAAAAAACATATTTGAAACCCAAGGATATGATCAAATTCTAATAAAGATATTTCTCCCCAAAATCCTAAAACTATACATTCAAACATCTCAACTCAATTGGTGATAAAAGATAATGTGGAATCAATATCATTCTAACCCCATGTATAAGAAAACACTCAGAATAAGTTTATCTTCATGTAGGAACATATAGAATGTAATTTGGTAAGAGATATTCACAATGAACCATCGGTAGATGATTGATAGAGGGGGATAATATATATTTTTTATCTAGTGAAAACCATGATACTTTAATCCTATTATTTCTATCAATGATCAAGTTTGGTGCCATTATGTATTATCTGATATCTCACTCATCGGTCAACATGAAACTCTCTCATTTTCGAATAGTGAAATATACATGTCTATATTAATATTTTATATGAGATTTATAACTATTAAACCAATCCATTCCATATATCTAATGAAAACTATTTATTTCTGAGATCATGAAGTCCCATAGATTTCGTTACATAGAAATAACTATTGGACCTTTATGAAATAATTGGATATAGTCTACTATCATTCACCATGTTGTGTCAAGAGAGATAAATTTTTAAGACAGCATAATGGGTAAATATATTTCATTAATTTAATGAGAATATATAATAGAATGTGAATTTGATTTATCATAACAACTATTTGATTTTCAGGAGGCATTCAAACCCATATATCTAATTGTAAAATGTCTCTCTCCACTGATTATTTGAACCTTATATATTGTGTACATCCTTCCTATACATGGAGGAGGACCTTGTATATGTTGTTCATGAATCACTTTATTCACTAAATTCATTCATTTTTAGGATTGATACTGAGACCCCTACCCATAAAATGACATCGGATTCTTGAATTTGGACATAAAATATTATAAAAAACAACATCAGATGAACTAAATTTCCATATTTGTTTAATTTCCATGGTGTCTTTAGGAATTTTGTACTAAAATTTAATTAGTATCCTATATTTTTGTACCTGGTAGATCTCCCTACAATAGAGTTAGTATAAGAATACATACTCTACTCCTCCTATCTTCAACCCCACTACAACTCCTCAACCTTCCTCTTCATAAACCATAATAAACCCTTTTCAACATTACTAGGATGAATGGATGTTAGTGTAGCATAAGATTTTAGTAAACCAATATTCACCTCCTCCTCTAGTACATTATCTAATGAAATAAACATGTGAAAAAATATGTATACATATGTAGGTAAAGCCTCATAACATTAGGAGTACATTCATAATGAAGGTGAATCACAAACTTCATGTCCTCTTTAGCATAATTTCTATCCAAAATAAGATCAAATCATAAAAACTCCCTAAATAGTTCAAGGTAATTAGAACCCAAAATTTTACCCTACTGAAGTTCCATAAAATCCTTTAATTATTCATCCTTCATAATGTTAGGAATTAAATTCTCATAGAATATTACCTTGATGGCCTACCATGTAAAACTATCATGCCAAATTTCTTACCCCATAACACCCAAATTTTTTGGGTGGGTCCCTGAAACACAAACGATTACAATATCACCCTATTATTCTCATAAGTCTCCACTAGGTCAATGATTTCCATGATAATATCATTCATTTCCTCATTATCATAGGGTCCCCCAGTGCCTTTGAAGGTTTGTAGATGCTGGAGGTAGAAATCAATGGCATAGTCAATCATCATTCTCTATGTCCCTCCACCCAAATCAACTATATACAATAATACTCTATCCTTGGGTGGTTTTAACACTAAAACCAACAATTTTAGTGAGATAGAATTATTAAGTGAACCCTAATATATATCCTATGGTGGTACAAGTGCATCATCTCTTGCATGAGGATTATGGATTTATTCACCCAAGCATCTCTAATGTGGCATTTTTTCATCATCACCAAGAAAAAATTAAGAACACCTATAAATAAATTCATTCGAGAAAAAATAAAAATGTTATAATGAAGAAATATGGGATTTGTTTATAAATACTTGTCCTTGTATATACTCACACAAAAGTTATAACCATCCTAATTCTTTCCAAGGCTCAGGACTAGTCTTACATATAATTACTTTAATCATAATCATTTATTCATATCATATTTGCATCACAATTTCAAATAACTTATTTCAACATTGGTAAATAAAAAAGTAGAGTAAACATATATTGAATTAAACAAATATAAAAATAAATAATTTATAAAAAGAATTAAAATGATAGAATCAACAATTATATAATTTGAATATGAAAATATCTTCCATATAATGATGCCTTAACTCAGCCAAATCCAAAAATATGTAATAGGAATATGTTCATCATTAAATCAGTGGTCAATTACACATGATATATCTTGATACATGGAAACTCCCCAACTTTATTTTAACACAACCTATCTTCCTTTTTCTATAACCCCAAAATAACTTAATTGAAATAAATCCAATGACACTATTTTATAACACCCCACCCTAAATCACCATATTCACTAAATATCTTGAAACATTTTCATGTGTTCTTACTCATACTGAAGGGAATTTTGACTATAGATGAAGGTAAATATTGACCTGGAGATATTATTCCATCAATTATAAAATCTATAAAAAAATAAAAACATAATAAAATAACTGTTGAAAATACAAGATGAAAACACAAATAAATGATGTAAATGATGTCATGTCAAGTAATAAAATGATAACCAATGGATCTACAATTTTAATGGATGAAGGTAATATATATTACAACTTAAAAATTTTAATAAAAGATGCATAGGTTGTTTTTTTTGTGTTCATTGGGTAACACATCCATCCCTAACTCCAAGCACATCAACAACATACCATAGGGCTCTTACCCTTCTTCATAACCCTGAACATGATGTTTTATTATTCTCTAAGATTACCATGAATTGTGTCAGTATAAACCTAGTTGGGAAACCACAATGATTCAATAAAATAAGGTAAAAAGTATAAAGGTTTGTATTTCATGATGGAAAGGTAAATGTGTATATAATAATACACCCAATTATGTAAAAAGTTATCATTCTTAGACTAATATATAGTGAACTTCAGCTATACCAACATCAATTCCATGTTGGAAGAATATCATATGTATTCATCAGAAGATATAAATTATATATTTAATATATACAAACCAATAAGAAAAATTCATGTTTAAAATTTAAATAATATATCCATTGGAACATAAATGGTTTGGTTATACCCATGATTCATGGATACCTACTCACCTATAATGATACGCTTGATTATCATGATCGGATCAATTAATCTCTAAAAATACACAAGAACATTCCATATTGGTACTTCATATGACATATGAACCATACTCCAATAAAATATTGATTCCCTCCATGTTTTATACACATTCCATGATTAGGTTCTAACCATCATATTCTAGAGCCACAACCAATGTGCCATGTCATTGAAGATAAACCTATAGAGGGTCGGTGAGGTTTGTTAGGACCACCTGTCAATATAAACCTGAAAAAACCCTTCACATTTCTATGTACAACAACCATGTAAGGAATAATTTTGAGTGGAGAAACATATATCAATAATAAATCCTCCTCATATGATATATTATACATGAAATACACAAAATAATATGATAGAAAATGTGAATATTTAACAATATTTATTTAACTTGAATTAAAATATCACACAAGTTACACACAACCTATTAAGTAAAAACATTTCTTATCAAAAATTATATTTGATATGAAATAAGAAAATATTAGGTGAATCATATCATGGAACAAATAATCCAAAAAATAATACATGTCTCACAGGACATCCTATGAATTAAAAACATACTTATCATGAAAGGGTGTCCACACCAAAAAAACATATAATAAAATCACACCAAACAAACCATACAATGACCCAATATCTTATGGAATTATTAACTTTATATTTTAAATTTATTAATATAATTTCTAGTATGAAATGATACTTATATATTTTCTTCGCGTAAAAATTCTTTGGAACGAGATCTAATCCATTATCAATTGAATTAGTATTCATGGAAGGGACCATGGAAATAGATGAAATCTAAATCAATATACCCAAGGTGATATTCCATCAAATATAGATCAATATATGGAAAAGGAGTCAATTATTACTCATTATATTAGGATTCTATCAAAAAATGGTAATGAAAACTCTATTAAATCACAATAGAATCCTTAGATCTATCAAATATTGATTGTTTTTGTGATTCATCATTTTATAGAAAGAGGAGATCTAAGATAGGTGTGATTAATGGAGAAGGAAAAAACCTATTACCTTGAATACAAGTAATACAATTCTATAAATACTTATAATTTGGAGTATATTGGGAGATAAAACATCAACAATCTTCAATAGAGTCCCTAGTATTGAGGTACCTGAGTGTTGGAAAAATAAGAGAATTTTTAGAGAGGATTTGGGTATAATATTATATTTTTTTAGAATAATGAAAACCACTTTCATGGATTTCATTCACATTTTTCTAAACATGTTCCATTCATGGGAGTATTTCATTCACTTCAAGGAACCCAAATGTTTTATCCACATGGTTTAGTAAACAATGCACCCACTACCTTTCTATAAACAAGTAAACAAATCATTTAGGTTGAACCACAATGTTTCCCCCAAACATAACCTACCATGAAACCCCATTAAGGCCTCAGAAACCCTCCCAAACTAGGTCTAATATACATGATACATCAACCAATAATAGTGTAACTCAGGAAAATTAATTATCTAATAAAATAAAATTTTAGGGTAACAAAAATATTTGTTTCATTAAATAAATATAACTAAATTGTCTTAGAATTCATCAAAATAATTACCCATCTCATTTCTACCCTTAAATCAACACTAGCAGCCATTTATAGGGAAATTCATTTTAAGAATATGAAATAACAATAAAAAATATGAATGAAATAAAAGAGTAATATAAAATACATCTTCTGATAATTTTCCCATTAAAAGATAAAACATGATAATTTCAAGGATCCACGAAATCATAAAGATTATAAACATAAATATAAAATTATTTTTAATGAATTAAATAACCATGTACTAGTTTTACACATTATAGAAGAATGAATCATTAAATTAAATTAAATACAATAATAATCAAAATGATTTATACTAAGAATAATAATATAAAAGATATAATAAAATTTAATATATATTCAAGGAATTAAAATTTGAATAGTATAAAACAACAAGAAAGAAATAATTATAGCTGATGAGTTAATAAATTTTATTATCACATAAAAGAAAAAGTTTATAACATCAACAACTAATTTATAAGGGATGTAGATAGATAAATCTATAAAATATTCTACCTCATATAAAATAACCAATTCATATCGTGATATTATTACAACTATAATAAAAATGAATAAATTAATTTTTCTAAAGTTCAATAAACATATATCCAATGAACATTAATTTAAAATATAGCGTAAATTATATCGATTTTAATAAGAGGTAGATTTTGGGAATTTTACATATTGAGAATCCACCATACGATTTAACATTGACATCCTTATACAAGAATACACACATAATGTAATATAATAGTTTGGATTGGTAACCACATGCTATTGGTTCTGGCATTTTCGACAATTAGATATATAAACATCCAATTTTTTTTTTAATTTTTATGGAAATTTAAACTTTTAGTAGAAAAAATTTATTGGAGAAATATATATTCCTAACACCACAAATTTGATTAATCATAAAACAATATTAACTAATATATTTTTCATAGTCTCCATAAAGAAATTTTTTAACTATTGATTAGATTTTAGT
This sequence comes from Viscum album, assembly GCA_963277665.1. NCBI lineage: Eukaryota > Viridiplantae > Streptophyta > Magnoliopsida > Santalales > Viscaceae > Viscum > Viscum album. The sequence continues at coordinate 1,550,939,596 of OY728164.1, read as the reverse complement.
ATTTTTAAGCGCAATTAATTTTTTTAAAAAAAAATTATACTCATAATAGTTAATACCATGCAAATTTTTTTCATTATCTCTAGATGTTGTACCAAAAATATTATTCAAGAAATCAAAAAATATATAAAATAACTTCTTTATGACATGAATGAATTAACACCGGATAATAAAGATTCAATCTTACTAACATAAAATTTAGAACATGAATAAACTATATAACATTTATAATTAAAATCCCAATGTTTTTTAGATGAATAATATTTTTATAAAATAATAAAATCAACATATTTTATTTGATTTCTATTATTTTTATTTGAATAATAGATTTTACCATAAAGAATAAAACATTTTTCTTTTATCACTTAACATAAATATTCAATATTAAATATTTATTATTTTATTAATGTTATTATTCTTCTTAATGATCCATAAGACATAGATTTTAGTTTTTATTTGAGTAATCAACTCCAATATATAAATGATATTCATTAATTAAATTATCAAAACAACTCCATGTAGGTTTCATAGGGATCCATACTTTTACTTTTTAATTTTTACTTATATACAATTTTTTATATTTGACATTATGGAATTTAGTTATTATATGTCCACACTTATTGAATTCATAACATCTAAAGTCCATTTATTTTTATCTCTATGGAGATTTTTTCTCTTTATGTTCAACTTTTTTAACCCTTATAAAATTTCCCAATTATTATCTAATTATTTCAAAATAAAATATTTTTCATCATATGAAAAATTATAATTTTTCTCAATTTTTATATATAAATAATATGAGAATTATTTATATTTCCTTTATAAAGTATGTTCATCATCGTATAGATGCATATTACATGTATACATTTATAGTGCTCTAATTACATTATTCATTTTTGCTAATTAAAAATTTTAGACGGGCTAGTAGCAGTAGGGATTACACTCCACTAATCTGGTTATAATCTAAGTACTTTTAAAGAATGATATTTTTTTAAATATTTGTTCCAATGGTAGAAAAAACAATCACTATGATGAACCATAATTCATTCATATGAGTAATTCCTTCTCTATAAGAAATCATAAATATAGAAACTGAAATTATGCTTGTATAAATTTTTTGATATTATATGGATTATTTTCAAGGCATGGTGCTGAGATGGGTGCGATTTGGAGGCCCAATGATCCCTGAGTAATTTCTAGAAAATATTAGATAGATTAAATATCACAAGTTCATAGTTTTCTAGAAACAGTGTAATAACATATTAATAGAGTTTCAGATCAAATATATAAGGTCATCATTATGTTTAGAATGTAGGTTTTACCCTAGGGGTGACATAACCTTTATCGGTGTAGGGAATTTTTGTAAAAGTCATCACAGGAGTAAACTATATAAAATAACAAACTAAATTGTTATATTATAATTCAATGATGAAAAAAACTAAAGATGTCTATAATAGTGTAGTTATGATGAAATTACATAGTTAATAATATACCCCCAGATCTATTAGAGAGAATTTGGAGAGAGAATCGAGGTTCTATCACAAAATAACATAAACTAAATCCCAGATCGTTGACTAGTGTGTATCATAATTCAAGGATCCATAAAATCAAAATAACACTCAGCCATTATTCTCCAGTGATATAACCTAAGTGGGGAATGATTTTGTGTTTTTTGTATTCGTCGCCATTTATGATTCCAACAATAAACATGAATCAATCTATAAAATAATTTATTTGTGGAGCATACGTCTTATGGGTATGAGATAGATTTTCTCAATAATTATGGTAATTTCATTGTGATTAATATTTTATCACTTAATTGACTCATCTAAAATTAGAAAATCTAGACCAACATGAACATCAGATGAGGTTTGTTCTCAATTTTTTCAATTTTTATTTTCCTTTCCATTTTCCCTCATTTTGGATGATCCTTTGGATCATGATTTGACTTAAATACTGAGGAAATTTTTTTAACATATTTCATTGTGCAAATATTAGATATCATAGATAAGGACTTGGTAAGGAATGTGGATCATGTGAAGATGGTAGCAACTGTGGATTACAAATATTTGTGATACTCAATTCATGTTATTTGATATGTGATAAATGTTTTATGTGAGTGGATATTTTCCAAATAGATTTATGGTCAATATACCTATATTTAATTATGCAATTTTAATATGACCATAGATGCAGATTTTCTCGATGTTTGGGTAGCTGAGTCAATGTTTGGAGGTATATGAACTGATATTCAATTCCATATTTAATATTTGGGAAAATTAATTAGCACACTAAATGTATTGCAGAGATACACACCATGTAGGGTCCCCATAGAATCAGATAGGTTTTGAGCATGATTTTAAATATCACATGGATTGTGATTATGTCACAGAGTATGTGACCCCTCCCCGATGGATCGACCTTTACTTGGGTTGGTACATGGATAGGTCTAGGAGTACATATGAACCGAAACACTGTGTACTCCTACACCAAAATGGCCAGGATGACTATACACAAGAATATTCATGTACATGGACTTGAGAAAAGGTATATGGTCATGGGAACACCATGTACTTTTACATATACTTTTCATGGCCCATTAAATTTCGCAGGACATGCTACTGAGGTACACATGACGTATTACTAGTACACGTCTTGTACCCCTTCACGGACCATTAATGTGTCTTTCAAATTCATATTCCATTAGGGTTAGTATTTAATCATATCCTACACCTACGATAACGATCCCTTCAGTAGGAATTCATGGACAGGGTTATTGGTTCCTTTTGGGAGGCTCAGAGGGAGATCATATAGTATTTTCTTTCCCTATGTGATGTTCATGGAATTGTTGTGACCAACACTATGTGGGTGTCAATCCTTTACATTGTAGTTTATTATATATTATGTTTTTTATATACCCCATGGACTTATGTGTGATCCACATATATGTATATATCTCTTTATGATTCCATAATATACTTCTTATGGTGAAAACTGATGAGTTATACATCTTGGACAGATGTCATCAATTCTATTTGAGTCATAGAGTGTGTTCTCAATGTTTAGCTATATGTGAAACCTTGGAGAAGAAATCTAAGGCTGGCATTATAGTTGCGACCTTCCTTGAGGCAATGTGTCTTACTTGATTATTTTTTTGATGTTCTTGTTATATGTATTGTAGATATATTCTAGTGTAGAGCTCATTATTATTCTTGACATTATATTCATTGTGGTTTTGGGGTGTACTAATGGGTATTGTTATACTCACACCTACATAGAAGTTTCCCCGATTTTTCATCTCTTGTGAAGGTGATAAACATTTTGATGGAGTCTTATATATAACATGAATAGGAAACACTTAGTCCATCATAGAGACTAATGGGTTTTCTTGCAGTATCTTGATAGAAATCAACATATTTATTTTCATCATGGACATCACTTCTTACTCTTTATGGTGTGATTTTATTTGGATTTTTTACTTGAAATTATTTTTTTATTACATTGGTCGTCAAAAATAGATGTATACATGTATGGTTTATTAATTTTTTACATTTTATAACTGTAAAGGACTGAATATGTGTTCATGTGAATAGGTACTTTAGGAAAAGGCCTCCCATGTTAGAGATATGCCTAATAAATTATAATTACTATCCTCTGGCCTATTGAGGAGGAATTGGGGGAGAATCTAAATGGGTCCCATTATGAGGCGTCATGACTGAGTGGTATTAGAGATGTCACATCCCCCATAAGCCCATATTCTGTGATTTGTTTTTGAAGAAATCGTGTTTAGTGTTTTGAATTAAATTTTCAGGCCAGAGTCCCTAGTGTTAGTGAGATGACTAATGTATCAATATACCAAGACTCTGGTAGCGTGTCATTTAACTTAGTACATTATAACACTAGTTTTAGGGAATATAATGGAACATGCATCAAATAGAAATGTTTTTTTTGATTTCATGAACTTATTGATTCAAATATCTACATATACTCATTGGCCAAGGTACATATTGTTTATTTCATTATTCTTATGTGAATTTTTTTGACTAGGTTTCATCATTAGGATCACATGGATTATCCCCTCAATGATGAGGCCTCAATAAAGGGTCGAGTTCCAGAGGTGTAACCTCTAGGATGTGCACCATCTAAGCCACCACATTTTGAGAAGTATACGGTAACTATAGTACGAGTAGATGAGGTACACATGAATAACTCACTTCATTAGATTCATCGACTGAAAACCCTTATATTCCAAGGTACAGTCGATTGATTGGTGTCTAAGGGATGGTTTGAGGTGGTGATATGAGTTTTCCTAAGTGTCCTGTCAAAAGAATATCATATGGTTATCCTGGTGGAGAGATTTCTCCATGGGGAAGTAGGGCAATGGTGGGTGGGGGGGGGGGTTATTGACCCACTCAGATGATGAGGCTACAGTAGGATGGTCGTAATTGTAGAGATATTTCTAGAGAAGATTTATCTAAAAATAACATGTGGGATTCCTGTATCCAGAAGCTCCAACATCTTCAGAAGGGAAGTACAATATTAGATAATTATTCATCGTAGATCAAAAAACTCTCTATGTACTCGATGTATATGGTTAAGAACTATTATTTCGGTATTAGACCTTTGAGTGAGGGATCTATATATGCATATGAGATAGCAATATAACTCTATGAATTCCACAAAATGATGGGTTAATCGAGTGATCATTTGTTATTGATTGTTTTATATATGAGAAAACAAAGAAAGTGGTTACTGGGAATGGGAACATAGAAGCAGAGACATTGGTAATAGGGAGATGACTAAAGTCTTAGGGACCCGAACATGAGAGATGGTGTCAAAGGAGGTCCCAGGACAGAGGGTATATGGTTTAGAGATCACATGAGGGGTTTATTCATCCTAGGTATAGGTGGTACTTCTGATGTGGTAGAATATGATATCATACATGATATTTTTCGACCCACTATACGACTGATAAAGAGATAGTGGATGGTTCGACGAGAGAGAGGTAGAGGTAAGGGAAGAATGGTACATTGGGAGACATACATGGAATTGGAGTCGGAGTATAATCTAGAGGTTGTATATGCTACAACTTATCCAACCACCAACCCCAGGTAGTTCACACTAGGCTCTAAGAGCTTTAAGATGGGGGCATGGGAATCTATAGGTGGTTAAGGATTACGACCTAGAGGATTTGGGAATGATACGAGGTATGATTTGTGTGTTCTATACCATATATGAAGTACTAATTGATATAGGTTATAGTAATTCCATTATTAACACACATCTAGTTTGAGACTATGTATTTCTAGTTAATCCCTTTCCTTGAACCCTACACTTGGTTAATCATACTAGAGATGACTCATTGGCCACATAAATGTTCCAAAAGTGTGACCTCACTCTTAAAGGTGAGTGTTTCTATTGGGATCTCATTATTGTATAAATGAGGCCACATGAAATCATTTTATGTATATAGTGGTTATATATGGTTCAGGACCAATATTAATTTTTTAGGAGGAGGATGCAGTGTGCCTATAGTGATGGGACTATGTTTTACTTTTTATGTGAAAAGTAATCCCATGAAGTATAGTATGGGATTATACAGAGGAGGGTTCAACCGATTACCCATTATCTAAATATCTTTAATGTATTTGTTGTGAATATTATTATTTTTTGTTATCTATACTGGTGGAAGAGTATGAGGACATCATTCCTAATGATATTCTAGGAATTCAGCCCTACCAGGGGAAAGAAAAATGTATTGATATAAAAACTAGGAAATTCATAATATCTACACCAGTATATTGGATTTCTCATGAAAAGTTTCATGAGATGAGGGTTTAGTTGGAGAACTTGTAGAGGAATGGATTTTTTAGACCCAATTTTTTACTCTAGGGAACACATTTTTATCCAATAAGGCATACAAGATCTTGATATTATGTTTCAACTACCAAATCATGATCTAGGTGAATGTGAAGAATAATAATCTGTTATCAAGGATCAATGTCCCATTTTAGTAGTCAATAGATGTCTGATGGTTCTGGGATATTGACCTCAGATCAGGATATCACCAGTTCCAAGTATGGGATGAGAACATACCAAATAGGACATTAATTTATCGATATAGTATCTATTTGTAATTGGTGATTCATTCTAGCATGAACAACTCTATAGAAGTGTTCATGAGGATCATGAACCTGGTCATTAATTACTTCTTAGACCAGTTCATGGTAGTCTCAATCAATGATATCCTAGTGTACTTGGTGTCTGATGAGGATCATGAAACACACATAAGTATGGTACCATATGTAATCTAATAGAACAAGATTTAGAGAAATATCTCAATGTTCTAGTTATAGACTCGGGAGGTCCAATTTCTGGGACATGTTATCTCAGCAGATGGTCGGTTAGGGGTTCCAAGAAGGGTAGACATAGTGTTAGCTTGGGAGCCACCAAAGATCATGATTGAGGTGTAGTGAATACTTGAGTTTTCTGGATACTATCAGTAATTCAAATATTACATATCTAGGTTATCATCCACCATGATAGATTTAACTCAAAAGGGGATGCCTTTCATGCTGACAGAGTGGTTCCATTATGTTTTTCAGGCGTTGAGGTAGATATTTATGAGTTCCCCTATATAGATTTTACCATAATAGGGTGTCAATAATGTATTGTTCTGTTATCCATCAAGAAATGGGATTGTTTTTATTTTGATGAAAAGAATGGAGATTATTTCATGTTGTCCACACCATTTGAGACCACATCAGAAGAACTACGTGACCCAGAATATTGAGTTAGATGTTTTAGTGTTTTCTCTAATGATATGGAGATAATACATTATAGGTGGTATATATATAATCTATTACGTCTAAAAGAGTATCATGTATATATTCTATCAAATGGATCTTAACATGATATATATGCGATCGATAGAGTTCCCCAGGGATTTGGATATCTAAATCATCTATTATCACAGGAAGGAGAACCTTGTAGATGATTCTCTCAGTTAGATATCTTGTTTTTATTTGTTCAATGATGCTCAGAACAGTGGAACTAATTTATGTTATCCTTTTTAGATGGATATGGAGAAGCATACCTCCAGTCAATGGTTCTTACTCATCCACTTTTATAGTGAGTCAGGGAGGCACACATTAGTGATGTCGGCTATGAGACCCTATGTACTCAAATATTCCTAGGACATGTTTCTCATGGTTTTTTAAAGGCAAGGTGGAATTCCATTGTTTTAAAAGGATGCATGGTGGTACTGGTAACATTTTGGGAGGAGGTTATGATATATTTTCATACATCCCCATTGGCAATACATCCATGTGTGGAAACAATGTACCTAGAACTCCAACATAATTTTTTGTGGCTAGGGATGAATAAGGGAGTGTTGGAGTTTTACTCTTGATGCCTTAGTTTTTAGCATGTGACGGCTGAGCACATTGTCCCTCCAGGTTTAGATCAACCCCTTGAGGTTATATAGTGAAATTGGGATGGGTTATCCATGGAAATTTGGATAGGTTTATGTGTACATATAGGGAAAATTATTCTCTTTGGGTGATCATAGAGTGACTCACTAAGTCATATTGCATCACATAAATTTTATAGAAATGTTCAGTAGAGTGATTGTTTTGAATCTATGTGTAATATGTATTTTGATTAAATATAATTCCATCGGTGCTCATTTCAGATAACGATTATTTCTTCAAATCTATGTTATGGATGGGATTTTATTAGTATTTTGTGACATAGATTCATTTGAAAATGAGTTTTCACTACTAGTATTATAGCCAGAATAAGTGGACTATTTATCTTCTTCTGTACATGTGGTGAACCTTCATGTTATACTTTGGATGTAGTTCAGAGGATCACCAAACATTAATGATGTTTTAATATATTAACATCTACTATTTTTGTATTGGTATAGAACTAATGAAGGAATTGTATAGGAGACCTTATAGGTCACCACATTTCTTTGGACCAACCTAGGAGAGTCAGTATTCCCAAAAAAAGAGATTACTAGAGTTACTACCAAGAAGGTCTAGATCAACTAGGAGAATATGAGCACTGCACAAAGCCATCATAAGAATTATGAATAATGACAACATAGGCCTTTGGATTTATATTAATGAGAACATGTGTTACTATGGGTTTTACCTTGACATGGATTATGATGATTTGGAATGTGTGAAAATATATTCCAATGATTCACTATCCATTAAAAAATACTAGGTGGGGTTGGTGAGGTTGAATACCACATATCTCTAACACTGTAGTTATACTAGGTACTTAACATCTTCCAAATGATGCAAATATGGAGGAAAATGAATGAACCATCACACATTATCGATTGGGGTGAGCTAGATATTGAGGTTGAAGCCACCATTGATGACTGATTGTCACTTATTGGGGATCAGTATAAGAGGATCCATCATGTGTGTTTTATTTCTTTATTTCATGTTTAATAAATGCAAGTGAATCTTTAGAATGGAACCTAGGAATGGGAGACACAGATGCAAGATTAGTACCCACATTATTTTTATAACAAACTATTTTGGAATTTATATACATAAGTCCTGAGGGCGGGGAGATTGTGACAATTCATATATTCCATGTATTAATTTGGGTTATTTTATAGATTATTTTTGGGATCAGGTTATAAGAATGCATGCGATTATGAGGCTCAATGTGCCTAAAAAAATGTTTGAAATATACTAGATCGCATGTTCACATGGTCTTCTAAAAAATTATGAATAAATTCTAAATGGAGACTCAGATCAGAAACCCAATGGAAAAATTTAGTTTATACTATTCATTTTTTCCAATGGTTTGACATAACCATTGTCAGCACATGGAATTTCTGAAAAATTCACCGCATGCATAAAATGCCTGAAATAATTAAATAACATGTTTTATATTTATTCATTGACATATGGACTAAAGTTTCCTATAAATATATGGTTTTGATGAAAATATAGGGTCAGTTTCATAACCCTGGATCCTTTGGAGAAGTTTTGAAATGATCATTGGAGGATCTCTCTCAGTAGAACATCAAAATGTTAGATGAGCATCGATCGATGTGTAGTAGATTTCAAGGATCTCACCAATGAAAAGGGTACATAACCATTCATTAGAAGTGATCAATCCAAAATGTCATAGGATGTTGTTTTTTTAATTCATACCTATTTTATTTTTACTATAATGATTGTGAATCAAGAAAGTAACAAATTCATTCATGGATCATGCATCATGTGGATATGGGAAAGATTAATTTGAAAATTAGGGAAATTAATTTTTGATTAATTATTATATCCTAAATCTCTATACTAATGAAAATGAAATGGGATAATAAATATGAGGTTTATCCTTCATAAATTTTCTTTTACTTTTCTTCAACATTTTATAAATCATGATGGGTGATACATTAGCCCTTCATTTGACCCAAATACTGAGAAATTTAATGTTGTTCATCAGATTAATAGAGACGATTTAATGTCAACTATACGAACTCGGTATGGAATGTGGATAATGAGACAATAGAAGTGGTAGTAGATAAGATGTATTTTTAATTTAATTTATAATTTATTAGGTTTTTTGATTTTGTGATAGTGAATTTGAAATATTCAAATGTCTTTCTTGCCAACTGATAATTTATATGATTCATTGTAGTCATCAGACCATATCTAGGTAAATGAGTTATGTCATTATAAATGGATCATGATTCATATATATATATATATATATATTTAGGAATTCCACAGTTATGGTATCGTTCATATTTTAATAATTTTTTATCTAAGGGTATAACGGAAAAAGGTATATAGGGTGATCCATCTAACAATATTGGAGAATCCATTGATGGTTGGATAACTAAAGGGAATTATTTCATTTAATGGTCATATGTGGTGCTCATTTAACATAAGGAAAAAATGACTCATATTGAGCATACACGTTTTATTTTTAATCATTTCATTTTTCTTTTTAAAAATAAATACATGTCGATCATCACACTTTTTTTTGGTTTTATAAAATCATTAATGTTATCTTTTATTTTTATAAAACCAATCACAATACATAAATAATAAGATATTTTACTTCAATAAATATGTAGACACTAAACAATTTTATTTAGAAACCAATGATTTTATAGGTACGAATATTTCATTTCCTCCACCATAATAAAAAATGTATCTTTATTATTCATTTTATATAAATTATTTTATATACTTAATTTTGAAGATGAATCATTAAATTTTTAAAATAACTATTTTTACCATATATAAGAAACCATTCATATTATTTTTTAGTAGTTTTATATTATATTTTATTATAAAAAATTAGGTTTTTTATATACTATTTAATTCCTTCAATTATTTTCTCTAAACAATACAAACTTACAAAAAAAATTTCTTCATATGAGAAAAATAATGAATATAGTTCATATATTATTAATTTATTAATGGTATTTGAAAAGTGATTACGAACCCGTTTTTGGGGATTATCATAAAATAATTTCACTATTAATTAAAAAACTATTCAAAATACTTGTAAATTATATTTAATAAATTAATGAGAAATATTTACCATATAATATCACAAATTAGGATAAATATATTATTTTATCCCAAGAATATATTGATTTTCCAGAGACTCTCTATATTTACTTGAAATTCATATTTAATTTATTATATTTCAATATATTATTATCCAACTAAATCACAATATAAAAACTTTTTAATATTCATTTGATGTATTAAAAATTTTACCATATAATAAGTTGATGAGTATTCTACTAATGGATGATTATAAATAGAATTTGTAGGTTACACGTGTTGGAATATTTAAAATTTTGTTTCTTATTATAGATACTCTCATGAAATATATGTAAATTATATGGAAACTTATCTTTCTATTAAAAAAGTAGTATATTTTGATTAAAATATTAATTGTATATTAAAAAATATATTACATGTGATTCAAAAACAAATATCCATAATGATACATAATTGATTAGGTAATATTATCATTGATCTGGATTTTTGTTGGGAATGTTTATAAATTGATATTACACTTGTGTAAAACATCATTAATTTTCATTGAAATTATTGGGGAATGAATATGATGGAACCTGAATATGTAATAGATATATATAAATCTAAAAATGATGAATTGGGTCATTGATTTCCAAAATATAAATATAAACTTTTAAACTGCATTATAATTATAGATATAATAAGGGAGACATATTTAAATTTCACATTAAATTAATAGAAAAATCAAGATATTTATTAGTAAAAAATAAGTTTCCTAATTTAATTTTTATTTGTTCCATCAAAAAGTATCCTTGGAATAATTCCATTATAGGAATATAGTAATTGAAAATTTTTTATGGATTAGAGAAAAATAGATCATACATTAATATTATATTATAAAATATAAAATAATTATGTAATATCAATTTAAAATACCCAATAAAAAGAGTCTAAATAAATTTCATAATACTCAATGTAAATAATTATATATTGGATATTGAATCAAATAGTGTTCAGAATTACATTATTATAAATGTGTATTTAAACCCTATTCAAATTAATTAAATTTTTTAATCATTATATATATCCAAAACTAAATATCATAAAACATAAATATATGAATACAACTCTTCCTATTTCATAAATATTAAACACAGAGAGTTGATTTTTGAATCAGTGATATTCAATTATTCCATTCATTTAAATAAATTTTCCCTAATTTGTTATTTTTCAAATAACCTAACAACAATCACTTATTATAATAATTATGGATTTGGTTATCCTTTTATAATACCTTAGTAGTATGAGATAATATAAATCAAACATAATAGGAATAGTAATTTAATGAAGTTAGTTATATTTTTGTTGGTTATATACTTGTTTTACATAGTATCATCCCCAAATATATATTCTTTTAATTTCATAAAATATGTTATACTGAGGGTAGTTTTATCAATACACCAATGATTATAACTCAATATATATTATGAGAACGCAACATTCTTACTTGGTACCAAAAGTAGTATTAAAAATTAAAGGTGTACTACTAGGGGAGGTTATCCTATTTAATGTTCGTATGATAATTTATTTGTCATTAATGGAGTTAATTTAGTATTGAAATACTGATTGTAATAATGATCAATAATTTTTTTATTATCCTTCTCAATTATATAATTTATACATGAAATAATATATTGAATGTGGGAAATGTTATATTTGATAAATATATCTATCACTTATTTAGTTTATAGGTTGTTTATTACCCTTATCTCACATTAAGGATTCTTAATATCACTTTTTCTTGATCCCAAAGGAACATGCATCATTATTTTTTCCATTCACATTCTTATTCATTTAATAGTATAATGTTATATCAATTATAATATTTATTATTTTATAATTAATATATAGATTATGTATCTATTAAAAGATATGGTTAGTTAACCTTTATTCACATTAATTTATTCTCTTTATGATCATAACATTGTGTGGAATAATTACTTGTTGAAGGGATGTATAGAAAAAATATTCACAAAAAAGGAAATCTAAAAATATGATATTGTTTGACTAAAATATTAAAATAATTGAAATAATTATTTTTATATACAAAATACCTAAACAATTTAGACGTATCAATGGTTGGAGATATTTTCCAAATTGTATCATGACAATCACATTTAAAAAGTGAAAACAAATTTCATTTAAAAAATCGAAAAAAATTATGATTTATATATAATTATTTCATTTAAAGTTATCCTAATATTTAATCCTCACATGAATAAATTTATTATTGAAAATATAATATAACTAATTTATAATACTTTTCTATAACTACTAAAATATACTTAAACTCATTATTAGCATTCTTATTTAAAATCCTACATATACATGTTTTATAAAAATGTTCTAATAGTTATTTAAATATAATTTCCAACAATATATTCCATGCTTCAAATGAATCATTATTAATTTAGTAATGAAATTATGAAAAATTGTTTCGTAACTAATTTTTTTGACAATCTTGATCTATTTTTTCAACATGAAGAGCCTAATTATTTATTGAATTTTACTATTAAAATAATCATATATTTCTGAATATATTGAAATATTAAATATAAATTCCATCAAACAATGATAAAATAAAAATAATATATAACTCTCATTTAGGTTTTTCAATAATTTTTTTTTCAATATTAGTAGTTATGAATATCCTCTTGTGATGTTGATATCTAAATGGGGGTATTATTTATTATCAATTTGGAATTTTGTATATCGATATCCAAAAATTATCAAGGTAATATATTCTAATAATTATTATTTTTTAAAATATAATATTAAAAATAAAACTAAAAATTTAGAGTTATAGAACAGAATATAATTTTATGCAACTACATTCCATAATTTAAATAAATTATTATTATGTTCTATGATCTCTGCATTTCCAAATAGATTTTAGATTTACATTCAATATTATAATATTGAAATATTATTCATGATTTATTATACAAGAATATATGAAGATATAGGCACATACAATCTCATACATCATCACATTAGTCATATGGGGGGATAGATTTATGCATTTATGTGATTCCCTAGATGCATCATCTTTGAATCAAATTCTCATTAACACCATAATTGTATTTAGGTATTTAAAAGAACTATATATACTCAATTTTATCCATAAATAAGTATAGTATGGATAAAATATATTTAGTCACATAAATTAAAATGATCATTATGGTATTGATATTAAAAACATAATAAAAAATTTCAACTAAAAACCCCAGGTATTTCTCATTAAAAAGTCACTTTTTCAATTATATAAGAAACTACATAATCAATAATAATTCTTCAATTTAAGCCACAAATTTTCCAAAAATTCTAATATTGTAGATATATCATGTGTAATATATTTAACCATAACCTAGGGAAATGTAAACATAAAATCAGTGACCTCAAATACTTACTAAGGGAAAATGTTTGTTAGAATCTATCAATGATAAAAATGGAATTAATAAAATTTCATAAAAAATGATAATTAAATAATTATTTATATCTAAGAAATGACCTTGAACCAAATAAATGGTAAATAAATATAAATATTATCATGGAAAATAATAAATGAATTCATCATGATGGAATGCATAACTCCATAAATATGATCATTAATTTGAAGGACCCATTAAATACACTATTCTTGTTGAAAATTCCATAGAAAAAACATCATTATTTAATCAATTTATCAATAAAGATATCATTTTTTCATCAGGAGGACACACACAATAAACCCAAATCATTTTCCTAATGATACTGACTAAGGAATGAGGGGGGCATATAATATCATTCATAAATCATCAATTAATTTAGACCAGTTTATTCCCATATAAATGAAATTAATATCCATTCAATGAGAAATATAATTAGATTCGGAATCAATATACATCTATATTAAGATAAAATCATACAAAACATCAACATATTCACTATACGTAAATAAAAAAATATATATAGAAACCATCTACATAAAATATATAGATTGATAAAAAAACAGAATCAACATTCCATATAAATCCATAAAATTCTATAAGGAATAATTATATACAAGATTCATGTTTATTTAAAAATAAATAAACATAAAACATGATCCTAATCAATAAAAATAAATAATTTATCTGTTAAAACAATACAAATCCCAAGCCTAAGATAAAAGAAGTCAAAAAATGTTAACATATATGAAGAACACATTTGGAAGAGTTAAATATAAATAAAACACTCCATATAATTAAAATATATATAATCATGATAGAATGTTTCAAATAGGAAGTATATACTCCACATCAAGGAAGGTAGGTACATAATTCTTAACATGTATCAAAGAAGGAAATCTCGAGATGAAACCTTTTTGACTTTGATAAATATTGAATCAAAACTCATTGTAAGAAAATGATTAAAATTCTACATTATATAATGTCAAAAAAAGTAATGTTGTCATATTTTATAAAATATGTAGTGTCTACACCATATAAATGAAATTAAGTGCATAATATAAACAAGACCCTTTGAATTTAATTTTTTATGAAATCAAAATTATGGTTATGGTAATGTTAGAAAAAAATAAACATGATGTGGATTCTATGAAATTAAAATATATTGAAAATTATTGTATTCATTAAACATGATGTAAATAGGGAAGTGAATAAAAAATATAAAAGAAAAAAGGGTTCTCAATAATGAAATGTATAATTAAATTGAAAATATAGTCAAATAACACTTATCAATTTAGAAACATAAAAATAAAAAACCCTTGTAGGGTAGAATTTTCCACACATAGGTTTTTATTTTGGCATCAAACATGGCCTGGGTCAGGTCTCTGTTGTTTTACTCAGGAACCGGGTGTGGCAGGTTGGAGGTCTCGAGATAGTGTTGTTGTAGTTTGGGTTAGATTCTAAGGTTAAATTTTTAATATTTTGAAAATTTGCAGGTTTTAGGCCATTGCGCAGGCACCACAAGGTAGCTGATACCATGTGGTCAAACCCAATACATGTGTAGACACTTGTTGAATGGGAAGAGACCGCCGCACGGTCTACGCACGATCCGTTGACTGTGCGAGGTGACTGCACAGTCTCTGAATAACAAAATAATTAATGCATTAAGATGTGACTAAAAATGAAATAATAAATTTATTTAAATGGAGTGATTAAATAAAATAAAATAAGTAAAATTTATTTTGAATAATTTTTATTATAATAAAAATATTACTATTATTATTGAGAGTACTATTATTATTATTAATAATATTAATTACTTCATTAATATTATTAATATTAAATCTATTTTGGTGTAATAATTTATATTTTGTTAATCAAATAATATTATAATAGTAACTATTATAATTAATATAGTTTTTTAAAATTTTTTATATTTTTTAGGGCATCATTTATCCCTCTCTCCTCTCTCCCCCTCCTTCATATATCCCCTCTCCCACCCTCTATGGAGATAGTAACCCCCCATGGTGAGCCTACTCATTCACCACCACCACCCTTTAGCCATCTTATTTTGTGTTCCTTCCTCCCTAGGTTCCCCAAAGCCTCACATGACCCATCTTGCACCCCACTTCCCCCATGAGTCCCCCTTCTCATGCACTATCTCCTCTGGTGCACACCACATCGGGTAGCCCCCCACTCCCACAGCCAACCTCCATGGTCTCTTGTTGTTTCCCATATTCCTCTGACACTGGGCGATCTATATCCAAGTAGGGTGTTTCTCTCATTTATTTAGGGTTTTGGGTTTTCACAGTTGGGGTTTTGGTTTTTAGGGTCCAATATTTATCCGTTGGGTCAATCACATTTATTTGGTTTTGGTGCGGGTTTCTTGAGATGTTGTTAGTGTACAATTGAGATATGGATCGTTTTCACACCATTTTTTGGGAGCGACTTGGTCCATGGTTGGATATTCCTTGATTAACCATATTTTGATGAATTAATTATTCATGATAATATTTTTTGAATGTTTTAGAAATTACGTGTGATGTGAGGAAGTGGTTTTTTTATGTTTTATAAATAACCATTTTTTTGCTTTTAGATGTATTTGGTTTGAAAATATTTTATAAATTTAAAATCATAATTTTTGAGGTGTAATACTTGTGGTACCCTTTTGGGATTTTTTTTTATAATTTTTCTAAATGATTTTGGATATTTTTTAAATTATGTGAACTATAATTTTGATTTTTAAGATGTGCCGTTAGTTTTAAAGTTGTGTTTTTAGATGAAACCAGGTGTGTTTTTAGTGTAAACCCTTATTGATCCATTTTTTAATATTTTATAACTTGTTAAAATTATTTATTAAATTATTCATGTGGCTCAAAAGTGTTATTTGTTATGATTATATCTGCTTTTACATTTAAACTATTACTTTTACATGAAATGGGATATTTTTCATGTGTAAAACCACATTGAATCATATATTAGTGTAATATAAATTGTGAATTTGATTTGTTATATTATGTATGAAATGAAGATTATATTTTGGTTTGGCATTCAAGTGTGTTTCATTTTAAACGATAATTTTTGGTGCATTATTTGGTGGAGAAGCCTTGTAGTGTTTTAAAAAAATTTATATTATAAATTTTATAATTGTTTATTGAGTTGTATGGGTAGTGAAAACCATGTTGGGATACGATTTGGTAATTATTTTTGAACTGTGAAAAAGGTTTATTAAAATGTCCAAGGGATTCCCATTTTTCATTGGTATGGTCATTGTGTACTTTTTGTCCTAAAAGAGGGTTAGAAATGGGTTTTGCGTGGAAAACTGTGATGCATAACTTGAAATTTTGTTACAAATTTTTGAATGGTTTATTAAATGATATAAAGGGGTGTGAGACATGTTTTTCAAATTTTTTGGTGTGTTCATGGCATTAAAATATAATTTGGATAAGCAAGTGATGTGATTTGATATGTTAAACTTGATTTATCATAAATGGGAAGCTCAAGTATCTAGGTGGGAAGACTGGGACTCTAAGCTAGTGATACAGAGTGGTATCATCCATGTTTCACATAGAAAGTATGATGATGACAAAACTAACTGGACTAGGATGATGATGATTGGGAGCCACTAGGTTATAGGTAAGTTCCCTACTAATTTCACTTGCATGAGAAGGGTATTGGCTATAACTTATGGTTACATTTACATCGAGATACAAGGTACCTAGGGACCCACAATTGACTAGTGCATAAGCTTGTTCTCTTGACTAGTGCTCAATGTTCATTTCTCACTTACCATCTGCAAAAGATAGGTTGGGATGGAAACTATTAAAAGTAAGTTTGTTTTCTTTAATGTGGAATTCTTTGTAACTTTTATATTTAAAATTTTATTCATTGAGACTAGTTTATATTTTAAGTTTCCCTCATTAAATGTTTTTATACTTTAATGTTATTGTAATAAAAATTATCCTAGAATTTCTTTCAAATATCAAGATTGAATATTTATTTGACATTTACTCTTGAATTCATGGAATCTTTGCTTGGATAGAATCCTAATTGATTTTGGCTCACACAAAACACAGACCATTGGGTGTATGCCAACCTAGGTGTCTCATTGTTTTAGGTTAAGGAAATATCTGTCTAGTTGGGAGTTTGGTTACCTGGTGGCATGGATTTTGGATAATGGTAGTGGAGGCTTGAAGAAATTACTCATCCTATTGCACAGAGGTTTGGGGCTTTTCTAGTGTCCTTTTGTGTCATAACCCTTTTTCGGTCTTTTTTAGATGTAAACATAAAATTTGAAAATAAATAATTGTACATTTGTTTAAATTATTATGATCTAGATTTTTTGTATGTAATGGTAATTTTACTCTAATTAATTCAGTTAAATTGTTCACACATGTTGTATTTGATACTAGGGAACTTATGCTAGCCTTTGGGGATTGGAAACACCATTAGGGCCTTATTAGGGACCGATTTGCGTTACCCATTTGGGGTAGACCTTGGTTGGTTCATGAGAAAATGGTATTAGAGGAGTTTATGATGTTTTGAGTCTTCTTCCTTATGGTAGAGTATATGCAGACAGGAGATATGACTTTTGGGACTTGCTGTTATGGTTACGAGTAGGGTGTCTAGCTGGCACGACTTGTGGAAGGACACCAGTCACTAGGGGATGTCCGGTTTTATCTGAGTTGCTTTGTTCTTGTAGTTTGAGGTTGTTTGGAAATGAAATGGGAGATGGGCCAATGCTCTCAGTGAGCTTGCAAGACTTGGTATTCCATGTGGTACTGGGGATGTTGTCCTAGAATACTCTTTGTGTTAGAGGAGTTATTATCATTTGGCCTCCAACCATATGTCCAAGTCACCCATTGGATCTATCCCCTTTCATCGTCCTATGTCTTTTTTTTGGAATCATGGAAATTTGGTTATCAAGTAAAAATGTGTTGGTTTTGAGGAAGTAGAAATATTTTTTAGATGAAGTGATTTGAAACTGATGTGTGAGGTTTGAAAAGTTTTTGTTGAATGTTTTGGTTTTGAAAAAAAAGAACGGGATGGTTTTGATCATTGGTGTTCTCATAGGAGAACACTTTCATGGGAATATATGGAAAGGTGGATTGTAAATGAAATGAGTGGAAGATTTTATAGATGTACATGAGGTGGTTGCTCAGTGGAACCAAAATGTGCATGTGTGAGCCAGAGAAACCATTTGTGATGATGCAACCCAATAACCTTGTTTATTTTAAAAAATTATTTCAAAGAACTTTGGCACTTTGATTTCTAGTGTTCGCGTAGTGTGTCTTTGTGTATTTTCTAAAATATTGTTTACGAGGTGTTTCGAGCTAAGAATCCTTTTTTGTTGACTTACGTATAGAGTTTGAGTTCATGTTCCCTTACGGTATGTCTTGGCTATTGGACCGGTTTGATTGGGTCCATGGTTTTCTTTAATATCTAGTGAATGTCCCTAAAATTTATTGATGTATATTCGATGTGTGGTCATGGGTGATCCACCAATGGAAGACACTCTGGTTGATCAATGTAAGGAATCTTTGGGTTAAGTCATTTTCTCTTTATTCGGCTAAGTGGATACTTTTGTTATAGAAGAGAAGTTCTTAAAGGATGGAAGAGTCCATAGTTCCTTAAGTTTCCCGAGCTATCAAAGGAAAAGAATGATGTCATCATGTCTGAAGGTCATGTTTGAGAGCCTTAAAGGAAACTTCAGTGAGGAATTGTATAGTGGTATGGGTTCATATTGGATGACGATGTAGTTTCTTGTGGAAAAAGTAGGAAGATGTTTCGATTATGAGTTTTCATCACCTAAATACAAGGAAGGAGATTATTTAACCATTAAAGCTATTTCCATATGTCTTGGAGTGATGTTAGATCATAGTCAGGAAACTCTCGAGGTTGTAAGGGACCTCAGTTCAGTGTCTAATTTTAGTTTGAGAAATAAAGACAATTTATGTTTTCAATGATTTCATTGCATTCTAAGCATTATCATTTGTTTGAGGTGTTATGAGGACCCTGATTATTTGATATGAACAAAATGATTCCTCATGCATGTTTTAGAGTGTCTATAGTCAGACCCTTGCAATGGGTTGTTCGGTTGTGCGGGAATCCCCCAGGTTAGTCCATGTCCGGCTTTCTGTGTCTGCCCATACTAGTCAGTTATTTAGGATACCATTATTTTGGGTAGTAAATTTTCTCCTCCCCCTTTTGGTATCCTAGTCCCATAATAGATGTTATTTTCCTCTTATGTCTTTGGAGTCTTCCCGGGCCTCCTCGTGTCACTATCCCTGTTTCATCACTAGTTTTGGTTTGTTGGTCGATTGTCTAGTTCAGAGCTATCTAGATTATTTTTGGCAATATATGTGATCCTCTATTTGAATAAATAAGGTGTTTTGTATCTGATATTTAATATTTCATTGGGAGATTTTGTTTTGTTTATTATTTTCTACCAGTGTCCTAACTTTAAGGGGGTGGGAAGCACTTGGTGAGTAGTCTATTTTGGGACTCCCATGTTTATTTTTTAGTTTTTTCTAATTTTCTATAGTTTGTAATGTTCAAATTTTGCATTTATTATTTTGATATATTATATGGAATTATTAAGGGACCAACCGCAAATACAACATGTCATTACGAGTCCTGTTGAGCCCAGAAGGGTGTTATGAACTTTTTAAGTTATATGAGTTGGCGGGTGTGAACGGTTGTGGAAGTTTCCAAATGGATTCCCAGATTAAAAATAATAGGTCCGCATTGCGTTCAGGTTGAGAACTTTACCTAATAACAACCCTAACCTCGACTAGAACAGGTAGAGGAAAAAAGTTAATTTTCACAGGTTTTTAGTAAAATAAAATAAAACAAAATAAAAATAAAGGAAAGTTTATTTTATTTTATTTGGAAACATTTTATGAAGCTAAATGATGAGGTAGTTGTTTAAAAAATTAATACCACGCCATAATGACATAGAAATAGAAATACTGACTCATCAATGTTGCATCGTTATGGAACACTGAAACACATTCCCTCCTTTTAATGGGTTAATAGAATGTTAGAAGTGAAGAAAAATTGAGTGAACTTCATGGACCTTTGGAGAGTCCTCTCAGTGACGAACGACATCGATCAAAAGTGTGAGTTATTGTGCCAACTAAGTTAGAGGATCTTGATGATTATGACAATAGATTTCCTTCATCATCGATCGATACATTCTCAAGGTAGGGGTTGTGTTTTAGATTTTTTCTTCCTCGTTCTTTAATTAAACGATCAACTTGGATCAAACCACGAACCAGTTGAATCGTGCATCATCATTCTGGTGTTAATGATTTTCTTTATCTTGTTCATTCCTGGTATTTCTTTTGTCATGTTTAACGTTTTAATTTTCCCCATTAAATCTTTCTAATGGGAGCGAAATAACGCCGTGGTGAATAAAGATGGAGGTTCGTTTCTCCTTTTGTGTTTTGTTTTCCTCCTTCCGCTTCCCTGTTTTCATCATTTCTTCTTTGGGATATGAACGGGGAATCATTTTGTGCCTATTTCATGGCAAAACGATCCCAAAACAGATATCCGGCATCGTGATGCCCCAACAGAGGTGCAATGACGATAACGACAAATGAATCGACATGGTTCAGGAGTTCTCGTTAATCAAGCGTTCTTCATGTGGGTAAATTATTACTTGTTTTTTAGGCTAATCGGAGGCCCTAATCCCATGATAATGGCCTTGGGGTGTCTGAGCAACCTCAACCATGGAGTTTTACAATGATTTAGTGGCCATATCGAAGAATGGGCATCACTAGAGGAGCACCAGTGAAGAACCAGGGATTATGGAAATTTCTAGAACACACAGCATGTATCCCAAAAAACATGGTGTGTGGGTCCGGATAAGTGGCAGCAAGGGTTCCACGGTGCATGAGGATATGACATGACATTTTCTCCAAATAACATGGTGTGTGGGTCCTTACATGGGGCTCGGCGTGAATCATGGATGATACATGGAAACGGGGTGGAGTACACACTATGTACTCTACCCCACGGCCATACGAGGCCGGTAATGCGGGTCCCCCCGTGTGCCGATTACACAGGTTGGTATTCATGGTTTTAGGTCATGTATAAGAACAAGGACATCATACACGTAGCAGACCCCAAATATATTGACACAACATGTGATCCTTTCCACATATCTTTTAGTTGTATTTTACACGACAAGCCTTACAACACATGATGTTGTACACAAGCCGTACCCTGGGTTAGAAGACATGATGTGTGGAAATTCTACATGCCCTGTACTTCTCAATACATTTCTTGATCTTCTTGTACACCGTTTCATGGACAAGTTTCATTTGTGTTAGTTACCCTTTTCCATGTTCACTTAATGGTCATGTTTCATTTCCATCAACAGGAGTATGATCCCTTCAGCAAAACATTCCGAGATAATGTACGGTATCCCTCTGACATTCCCGAAGTGAGATCCTCTATCCATTCTTGAACCTCGGTAGAGTCAAGTATCGACATGACTATTCCCATAAGATGTCGATCCTCTACAGATCAGGTGAATCCAGATGAGCTGAGGTATCCACTAAGGCCCTTGAAGTGATCCTCATATGTGTGTCATGATCTTTTCCCAGGCAAGAGTTGATTTTACCGGAATGAGTGTATCAATCTCTCATGACCTTTACCAATGAACAATACTTCTTAGATGGAATTCATCATGACCATCAGACTCGTGGATTGAGTTATCTCATATGATTGATTCATGGAAACTTCAAACTAAATACCTAGTGGCGTTATGGAGTTATGTGACTTGTCTCTAGACTTCGGGTCTAGGTTTTGATTGTATCTAGATTTTGTTTCTCCTTTTTTATTTTTAGTAGACATATACTATTTATAGCTAACTGTACCTTTCATTTTTATATTTATTTTTGGTTTTTGTGGTCTTCTACTGATTATTGTTATACTCACCCCTTCATGGGCCTTTCCCGCACGTGTCATGTCTTGTGCAGAAGAGCGGGATTTTGACGAAGTCTAGGGAGGTAAAGGACCGGACCGAGGTTTGAAAGATCCCTACAGGCTGGGGTGTTCTTACAGCTACAAGCAGCAGTCTCAGTACCACTTTGTGCTTATAGTTTGGACTTTGTAGTTTTCATACACCTGTTTTTTGTGGGCATGTATTCTGGCCCAGTTTTACATTCTGTACTTTACTTATATTGTACTCTGTTGGTTGGGTTTATTTATATGAATGGATTTTTTCCCATAGTTTTTTTTACATTTCATAATTTTTGGGCTTGGATATGTGTGCGTGTTTACAGGTACATAGGCAATGCCTCCCATGATATTAATATGCCTAATCAGTGCTAGACACCATCCCCTAGCCTATTGGAGTCGGTTTTGGGGAGTCGTAGTGAAGGCCCCATAGGGATGGGTCATGAAAGATTGGTATCAGAGGCGATCAGTTATACCATAAGACTAAGAGTCTGTGACATTGGTTTGGGTAAATAGTGTTATGTGTTTCGATCTTGGCTCTCGGGCCAGAGACTACAGTGTTGGTGTGGTCAACTGATATATCCACACACCAGGACTCTGATGACCTTATTTTCATCTCGGTATATGAAAACTCTAGTTGCAGGGAAGTAAAAGAATGGTACATGAATCATAAAGAAGTGGGTCTTATTTTTCAAGTCCATTGTGTCAGCAATTAAGATATACTCATTGACCATGGTACTTCTGGTTTTCGTTAGAGGATGCCTCTGTGATGCATACCCTCTAGGATTCAGCAGCTCTATCATGAGGATGACCCCCTCAGTGACAAGGATTCGATACACATACAAGTTCTCCAAGAAATACCTCCAAGTGGTGCACCTATTATCCCACCAACAGTAAAGCAGCCCGTGGTACCTGTAGTACAGACAGATGAGGGGAGCAGGCTGAGTGCGCTCCATGAGTTCTAGTCATAGAGACACCTCAGGTTACGAGGCGAGCCCCACCCTCAGGAGGCTGAGGACTGGTATGAGGTGGTGACTAGAGTTTTCCGACTAGTGTGGACACCCGCAGACCAGATGGTGATCCTAGGAGCAAGCCTTCTTTAGGGTTCGGTGGGACGATGGTGGATTCTGGCCACACAGACTCATGACAAGGAGACTCATTCATGAATGGAGTTTGATTTACTCTTTATGGAGGAGTTATCACCGGTTATGTTGAGAGTAGTGCATATCAGGGAGATTCTTCGTCTCCAGTAGGGCTGTTAGATGGTGACTGACTATTCATCTAGGTTCACTGACCTCACAAGGTACTCGTTGAATATGGTCAGGGATAAGTAATTCAGAGCTCAAACATTTGTGTGAGGTCTGTGATGGAAAAAATGATATACTATCGTGCCTCTATGTATTTTGACTTACACTGGATTTCTCGAACTGGACTTTGTGATTAAGATCTTCTTGGTAGAGTAGAGACAACCAATGACAGTCAGTATCAAGAAGACATGGCAGAGACCTTAGCAGCCGGGAGCTGATATTTGGAATTGGAATCAGGATGTAAGAGACATCAAAGGAGGACCTAGGATAGGGGATCAACAATCCAGGGAACTCAGGATGGATCCAGTCAACCTAGGGATAAGTGATTCTCCTTGTGTGATGGTAGTGGACATCTAGCTAGAGACTATCTGACCCGTCAAGCTATATATAGAGAAGTAGTAGATGGACCACTAAGGCCAAGTCCGAGAGTGGAGAAGACAGACCTTCCAGGAAGTGGACATGGAAGAGGAGCTGGGAGAGCTGTAGGTGGTTGTAGGCACTTTGATCTAATCCCACCACCACCCCAGGAGGTCCTCACCAGGCTCAAAGAGCTGGGGGACCGGGGTAGGTACAACCTTATGCGGTCGAGGCGTATGACCTAGGGACTCCATGGATGATCCGAGGTATGATCTATATCTTCTCTACCTTAGATGTTGTACTTATAGACACCGGTGTCAGTCATTCCTTCCTCTCCACATGTCTTGCGTAAAACCTTGAGATTCTAGTAGAGAATTTTACTCGACCCTTAGGCTTGGAGACACCTGTGAGAGGAGACTCGATGATCATGCATTATTTGTGGATAGTGTGATCTTACCCTTGGATGTGAGAGTTTCAGTTGGAACATCTTCGTGGCAACATCAGGGCCTTATGATGTCATTCCAGGTATGGATTGGTTATCATTGATCCCAACCTATATTGACTACTTTAGGAGAATATTATGGTGTGTCTGCAACAATGGGATGATGTTTTCCTTTTCCAGTGAAAAGGAGACCTAGGCAGAACAGGATTAGATCATGCATAGGGGGGTGCAACCGATCACTCATGATTTTTCTACCCTTACCCATAGTGAAGTAGATGTTGTGAGCTTCCAATTCCTAGAAGTAGCGTCAGAGTATAAAGATATATTTCTTGAGGATGTTCCTGAATTACCTCCCCACTAGGAGATCAACTTCTGCATAGACTTACATCCCGGGACGACACTGATTTCCTCACTGGCATATCGGATGGATCCCGCAGATCTCTGCGAGCTGAGGGTGAAATTGGAGTATTTGTAGAGTAAGGGATTCATAAGACCCATTATTTCACCCTAGGAAGCCCCAATTTTGTTTACCAAGAAGGCAGATGGGAGTTTGAGGTTGGGCGTGGATTACCTGTTCCCGAATTAGGTAATGGTGAAGAACATGTATCCACTATCGAGGATCAAAAATCTCTTAGATCAGCTAAGAGGGGCACAATGGTTCCCGACAGTCGAAATTCAGTCATGTTACCACCATTTACGAGTACGAGATGAGGATATACTGAAGACAACTCTTATAAGCCGCTACAGTCACTATGAGTACTTGGGGATGCCTTTAGGCATGATGAACACCCCTTCAATGTTTGTGGGACTTATGAGCCTACTCTTCCAACCATTATTGGACTGCTTCGTAGTGGTCTTCATCGATGACATCCTTGTGTACTGGGTCATAGAGGAGGAGAAAAGGAGACACATGAGGATGGATCTAAATGTACTCCAAGAGCACCATATTTATGTGAAGCATTCAAAGTGCCAGTTCTGGATTCATGATGTCCACTTTCTGGGAAATTTCATCTCAGCATATGGAGTATCTGTTGACCCATCTTAGGTAGAGGCAATGTTAGCATGGGAGCCACATCGTAGCGTAATGGTGGTGTGGAGCTTCCTTGGGTTGGCCAGATATTATCAAAGATTCATTCCTAATTTCTTTTAGATATCATCAATGATGATAACCTTGACTAGGAATGAGCAACCCTTCATATGGATAGAGATGTTCCAACAGGCTTTTGAGCAACTGATATAGAGTATGACGAGCACCCATATTTTGAGATTGCTGGAGGATGGTGTCAAGTACATAGTTTTCTACAACACATTTGGGACTGGGCATGGATGTGTCATGATATAGGGACATGCAGTTATTGCTTATGGTTTGCACCACCTTAGGCCACATGAGCATAATTATGTGACCCATGATCTCGATTTGGATGTGGTAGTATTCATGTTGATGATGTGGAAACACAACCTTATGTGTGAGCAGTTTATCATCTACTCTAAACACAAGAGACTCAAATACATAGTTTTGCAAAGGGATATGGATCTAAGATAGAGGCGTTGGCTATAGTTCCTCCAAGAATATGATTTTGAGATCATCTATACTCTTGGGAAGGGGAACAAGGTGGAATATGCTCTTAGCAGGAGATCTAGCTCACAGATTTTGAGTGAGGCGACAAAATGGTTGGCCTCGTCAAAATTATCCTTCGTGGATAGAGAGGATGCATCTTACATTCAGTCGATGGTTTTCCCCCCTAAACTGTTACAGTGAGTTAGGGAGGAACAACTAGTTAATGTCAATTGTGAGACTTTACGTGATCAATTATCCACAAGACATGCTCCCGATGGATATTCGCAAGGAGGGGAGAATTTTGTTCTTTTTAGGGGACACACTTTTTTACCAGTGGAATTTCAAGAGGATTTCCAAGGGGATTTTTATGCACCCCCTTAGTGGTACACCCTTGCATGGCGAAGATGTACCATGATCTGTGGCGTCTATTCTGGGGGTTAGGTATGAAGAAGGCAGTAGCAGAGTTCAGTTCTCAGTGCCTTATGTGCCAGCACATGAAGGATGAGCACTAGGTTCCAGTAGGGTTAGATCACCCATAGAAGATCCAGAGTGGAAGTGGGATGGAATTTCAATGGAATTTGTGACATTCTTTCCATGGAAATCCAAGGGGCATGATTCCATCTGGGTTATCATTGACTGGCTCACAAATTCGGCCCACTTCCTAGTCATTATAGAGTAGAGTTATGTAGTGTGCCTAGGATTCCTCTATGTGCAGGATATAGTTCGGATTCATAGAATCCCTTAGAAAAAAGTATTGTTTTGAGATGCTCACTTAATATCTCGGTTGTAGAAGGGATTTTAGGAGGAATTTGGGACTCATCTACCCTTGATCACATCATTCCATGCCCAGAGAGATGGTTAGATAGAGAGGACCATTCAAGTTCTGGAAGATATATTGTGGGAATATATCATGGACTTTGGTTGTAGTTGGGTGGACCACCTACCACTAGTGAAGTTTTTATACAATAATAGCTATGAATCCACCATTTTTATGGAATCGTTCGATACTTTATATGGCAGACCCTATCGGTCACCACATTGCTGGACTGACCCTAGAGAGTCAACCCTCATGGGTCTAGAATTGGTTCGAGCTACCACCAAAAAGGTGTAGATCATCCAGGACCGGATGAAAACTATGCAGAGCCAACCGATGTGTTCTACTGATAGGCGACAGAGACCTCTGTAGTTTGAGTATGGAGACCATGTCTTTCGTCTGGTCTCACCTCGACTATGGTTACAGAGAGTTGGTCGGGGTAGAAAACTATCCCTGAGGTTCATCAGACCATTCTAGATACTACAAAGTGTTGGCGAGGTGGGGTACCACCTAGATCTACCCCCACAGTTGCACCAGGTGCATGATTTCTTCCATATGTCGCATATGGTGAGGTACGTGCATGACCCATCACATGCCATCAATTGGGGTGAGCTAGACATCGAGGATGGAGTGACCATTGTTGAGTACCTGGTGGATATCGTGGATCAGTAGGAGAATATCCTTCGTGGGAGATATAATATCTTGGTGTGCATCTGGTGACATCACAATAATATTTTGGAGTTCATGTGGGAGTGGGAGGCTTAGATCCATGTCCAATACCCACATAGTTTTGAGTAACCTTTGTTTTTTCATTCCGGGGACGCAAAGCCCCAAGGTGTGGAGAATGTAATGTCTCAGATTTTCTGTGTATCATTTTGAAATATTATATGGAATTATTAATGGACCACACGTAGAGACGAAACGTCCTTCCGAGGCCTAGTGAGACTAGAATTTTAGTTTGAAATTTTTATGTTATGTGGGTTGGCGGGTGTGCATGGTTGTGGATGTTTCCAAACAGATACCTAAATAAAAAATATGAGGGCACCGTTGTGTCCGAGACAACAACTTTAGCTAAAATGGGCCTAACCTCGACCATCACAGGTCGAGGGAAAATGTTAATTATCAAGGGTTTTTTGTAAAATAAAATAAAGTAAAACAAATAAAAGGTTATTTTATTTTATTTGGAAACATTCACTACAACACAACGATGGGGTAGCTATTTCAAAAATTAATGCCACACCATAATGACTCAAAAACACCAATGCTGACTCATTAATGTCGCAGCGTGATGGAATAATGAAACACGTTTCACCCTATTAATGGGATAATAGAATGATAGATGTGGGTAGAAATTGAGATAACTTTTGGAGCTTTAGAGAGTCCTATGGGTGACAAACGACATCGATCAGAAGTGTGAATAGTTGCGCTAACAAAGATGGAGGATCTCGATGACGATGGCAGCCAGTTTCCTTCATCAACAATTGATCCATTCTTTAGGTTGGGGTTGTGTTTTTTATTTTTCGTTCATCATTGTTTAATTAAACAACAAACGCGGATCAACTCACAATACTGTTGACCTGCACATCATCGTTCTAGTGGGATGGATTTTATTTATTGGGGTTGTTCTTGGGATTTAATTTATCATGTTTAATGTTTTATTTTTACCCATTAAAACATTCTAACGGGAGAGGATTAACACTATAGAGAATGACAACGGATGTTCATTCTTCTTTTGTTGTTTTGTTTTCTTCTTCCCGCTTCTCCATGTTCTTCATGGGGATATGAACGAGGAATATTCGTGTGCTCGTTTTCTAGCACAACCATCCCCAAATTAAGATATGGCATCATGATGACCTAGTGGTGGTGCGAAGACGATAGCAACCGTTGATTTGACATGGTTCAGAAGTTTTTTTTCTTCGAGCGTTCTTCATGCGAGTAAATTTGTACGTGTTTTTTGGGGCGATCGGAGGCCTAAAACCCACGGAAACAGCCTTGCAGTGTCAGGGCGGCATGATCCTTGGAGTTTCATGATGATCAGGTGGACGAATCAAAGAATGAGCATCACTGGAGGCGTGTCAGTGAAGAACCTGCGATTCTAGAAATTTTCAGAATACATGGTGTGTATCCCAAAGAACACGACATGTGGGTCCATCTAAGTGGCGAATATGGTTCCACGGTTCTTGGGGTGATGACACGATGTGTTCTCCAAAGAACAAGGAATGTGGGTCCTTACTTGTGGCTCGGTGTGTATCTCAGACGATACATAGACACAGGGTGGATTATAGGCCATGTAATCCACCACACGACCATACGAGGCCAGTAATGCGGGTCACCCTGTGTGTTGATTACACTGGTTGGAATACATGGGTTGAGGCTGATTATGGGAACATGTATAGCATACATAGATCATTCCCCAGATACATTGACATAGAGTTTGATCCTTTCTACACCACGTGTAGTTGTATTTTACACAACAAGTCTTACGACACGGGCTGTTAGACACATGCAGTACCTGAGGCAAGAAGACACGACATGTGACAATTCTACATGCCATTTAATTATTAGTACATTGATTGATCTTTTTGTACACCATTTTTGGATAGGTTTTGTTTAGTTCAGTGCCCATTTTCCTCATTCCCTTGAAGGTCATGTTTCATTTTGATCAATGGGAGTATGATCCTTTTAGCAGGACATTCTGAGAGAGAGTCAGGTATCCCTCCGAGAGGCTCGGAGCAAGATCCTCTATCCATTACTCACCCTTGGTAGAGTCAGGTATCAACATGACTATTCCCACAAGACGCTGATCCACTACTTAGAAGGTGAATATAGATGATCCGTAGTATTCTCCATGCCTTGGCAATGATCCTCATCTGTGTATCGTGATCTTTTCCAACTCAGGAGTGTGTTCCCCTGGAATGAGTGTATCTATCTCTCATGACCTTTCCCAACAAAAAATAATTCTTAGATGGAAGTCATTGGGACCATAATACTAATGGAGTGATTTATCCTACATTAGTGCTTTTTGTAACCTTCAAAATGAATCCCTAGCAGTGGTATGTGGTTGTGTGACTTGTCTCTAGGCTTCGGGTCTGGGTTTCGTGTGTTTCTGGAATGTGTTTCCCTTATTATATTTTCAGTATACATATATCGGGTAGAGATTATTGTACCCTTCCTTTGTGTATTAATTTGTGGTTTTGGGGTCCTCTACAGAGTATTGTTATACTCACCCCTGCACAGGCCTTGCCCATACATGTCATGTCTTGTGTAGACGAGCGGCCTTTTGATGGAGGCCATGGCAAA
Organism: Viscum album; assembly: GCA_963277665.1. Lineage (NCBI taxonomy): Eukaryota > Viridiplantae > Streptophyta > Magnoliopsida > Santalales > Viscaceae > Viscum > Viscum album. The sequence goes on along the minus strand of OY728164.1, from coordinate 1,550,908,831 downwards.
CTAGGATGGGACTGAGCTTTCTGATTTCCCTACAAGTCGAGGTTTTTCTACGGCTTTGAGCAGCAGTCCTAATACCTCTTTGTTATTACAGGTTGTAATTTTTAATTTGAAGACTCTTGTTTTTTGTGGGTTTGTATTCTGGACCAGTTTTACATTCTGCAATTTACTTCCATTGTACTCTATTGTTTTGGAATAGTTGTATGTATGCATTTTTCTTCCTTGGTGTTTTTTACATTTCTTTATTTGTGGGAATGGAGATGTGTTTGTGTGTACAGGTACATTGGCAATGCCTCCCTTGTTAATAATATGCCTAATTGGTACTAGTCCACAGCCCCTGGCCTATTATATGTGGGCTTGGGAAGTCGCGGCATGGGCCCTGCTGGGATGGGTCATGACAGTGTTCTTGTTTATTATTTTGTACCATTAGTCGGGAACTTTTTTGGGCTAAGAGGGTGTTTCAGATTTTTTTATAGGAAATATTGGTATGCCTTTATGTGGTTGAAAACATTTATGGTGGGAAGAATTGTCACGCCCAAGATTTTATTTTATCCTCGGACCTGGCCGGGGTTAGGTCACGATGGTTTTTCTCAAGAACTGGGTGTGAAATGTTTGAGGTCTCCTGTTAGATTTGTCGCATTTCATGTTTTATTCCTGAATTAAAATATTAATATTTAGAAAATTAGAATGTTTTTGTATGGTGTGCAGGCACCACACGGTAGAGGAAACCATGCGGTCAGTCCATATACTTGTGTGGTCACTTCTTGAATGGGTAGAGACCACCACACAGTCCACACACCGTCCCTTGATGCATGTGGAGTGAAAGTGCGATTTCCCTACAATATAAATAATTAATGCATTAATATGTGAGTAAAAATAAAATAATAAATAAATTTAAAAGGAGTGGCTAAATAAAAACAATAAGTGAAATGAATTTTGTAAGATTGTAGTAATAAAAATAATAATATTATTATGAGTATTTTTATTATTATTAGTATTATTATTAACATTAATGTCATCATTAATATTATCAATCTTAAATCTGTTTTTGTGTAAAAATTTAATTTTTATTAATCTTATCATATCAATTTTTTGATGAATTAATTATGCTTGATTTTATTTTTTGTATGTTCTATAAATTATTTTTGATGTCCATAAGTGGGTTTTGGAAATTTTTTACATGTATTCGATTTGAACATATTTTATCTATGTGAAATTGGGAGTTTTGGTGTGAAAAGTTTGTAGTACCATTTAGGGATTAGTATTATACTTTTCCTAAGTGATTTTTAAATTTTTTTAAATGCTGTGAATTATATTTTGGAATAGGTAGAATGTGCAGTTAGTTTTAATGTGGCTTTATTAGATAAAAACGGGTGTTTTTTAGTAAAAATCCTTGTAACGCCATATGTGAATGTTTTATAATGTGTTCAAATAATTTATTAAATTATTCATCATGTGGGAAAGTTGTATTTGATAGATTTGATTTGAATTTAATTTTAAAGTGTCATTTTTACCATAAATGGGGTGTTTTTTATGTGTAAACCCACATTGTGTCATTTGATAGTGTTGTATAAATTGTGAAATTTATTTGTTATGTTATTTAAGGAATGCATGTTATATTTTTGAATGGAGTTCATATGTGGTTTATTTTAAAATAGAATTTTTGGTTCATTGTGAAAAAGGTTTATTAACACGTGTAATGGCTTCCCATTTTGCTTTAGTATGGTGATTGTGTACATTATTTCTTAATAGAGGACTTGAAATGGGTTTTTTTTGTAAAACCATAAGGCACTTCGTGAAATAGTTTTATAAATATTTTAATGGTTTATTATGAGATATAAAGTGGTGTAAGACATGTTTGAGAACTGTTTTTGTGTGTGCATGGTGGAAAAATAGAATTTGGACATGCAAGTGATCTGATTTTGTATGCGAAACTTGATTGAGCACAAATGGGATGCCTGAGTATGTAGGTGGGAGGACTAGGACCTGTAATCTACTGATCTAGAGTGGTATCGTCCATGTTTCACTTAGCAATTACGATGATGAAAACACTAAATAAACAATGATGATGATTATTGGGGACCACTAGGTTATAGGTATGTTCCCTACTAGTGGCTTGTGAATTAGAAGGTTATTTTATATTTGATATGGTTACTTTTACATCGATATTTGAGGTACCTAGGGACCCACAATTTACTAGTACCTAAGGGTATTCCCATGACTGGTGCTCAATGTTTATTTTTTACTTACCGTCGGTATTTGATAGGTTGGGATGGAAAATTTTAAAACTAAGTGTGTTGTAATTAGTATGGAATTATTTTCAATTGTTTTATTTAAAATTTAATTCTTTGAAACAACTTTATATTTTATGTTTAACTCATTCAATGTTATTCTGATTTGAATTTATTTTCATCAAAATTATCCTGGAATTTATGTAAGATTTCATGCTTGACAATTTAATTGTCATTTAAGGTTTAATTCATGGAATCTCTTCTTGGTTCGAATCATACTGGGATTTGGATCATGACCTACAAACACCTTTAGGCATATGTAGACCATGTTTTCTCCTTGTTTTAGATTAAAGAAAGATGTGTCGGGTTGGTAGTTTGGTTTCCTAGGGGCTTGGTTTTGGGATCTTTGCAATGACTCCTCGAGGTTATTAAACCACTTGTTGCACATGGGTTTTGAGAATTGTTTTAGTTTCCTTTTATGTTGTAGCCCTTTTTGGGTCTTGTCTAGCTGTAAACACAAAATCTTAAATTTAGTAATGGTGTGTTTGGTTAAAATTTTCTATTCCGAATATTGGGTTTTTACTAGTTATTTTATTATAATTAATTTGGGAAAATCATTCCCACAATTTCTATTTGATACCCGAACACTAATTTCAACCTATGGTGATCAAGAACACCCTTTGGGACTTATCGTAGACCGATTCAGGTGACCCGTTTGGGGTCGTAAAAGTGTTGGTTCTTGAAAAAATTTGAAAGGGGACAATAAATTCTTTGAATAAATATAGAATCATGATATCAAATATTGAGGGTTAATTATATAAATAATACTATAGAAATCATGGTGTACTATATAATCATGTCTCAAGTAATTGTTATTTGTGATAAATAACCATTACATTTAATTCATTGTTATTAAATATGTATTCAAACAATGAATATGAATAAATACATATGCGATTAAACTATTTTAGAACTCCATTCAATAACATTCTCCATTATACAATACTTTTACAACCATTTATTACTAACATATTAGTCAATTATGTTTTTATTTAATCATTGAATTCTAGAAATTCAAATCTCTGTTTAGTACATGTTTGGTAATGGAATTGATGATGATTATTTAATAAAAATTATTATCATTCCCATATATTAAATATACAATTATCATTTCGTTTTAATGATTTGTTATATCCCTTTTAATTATGTGAAGGATAAAATTATTTTTGTGATTAATGAATATCAGAAGAACTTGTTTCAACATGTTTTTTGATCATGTGATGATATGTTAATAAATATATTAAATAAAAACAAAACAACTCCAAAATAATTAAAAACTATTTAATGAGGTATTATTATAAGAAATAAAAATTGAAAAAAATGTATATAAAGTTTGATAATTTAAACAATATAATATCGCTCTTAATGGTGGAAGAACAAACCCAAATGAGAGTGTGTTATATGTATTTCACATGCAAGGAAATGGTTTTATATAATTATAGTACAACTTTAAAGGAAGAATATAAATTTCATAAATTCCATTTAACTCTATTAAATTAATTCTAAAACCATCCATGTAGTCTAACATAGAAACTGAGTAAATAATAATTCCACCCAAAATGGTCTGCTATAAGGCTCAAATTTCATTTCAAATTACCATTAGATGGAGGCAATCGGCTGGGTATCATAATAGTGGATATGGGTATGGTTTTACCCTCATAAGATGTATTTTATAATAGAATTAGTCAATTTATCACACCAGATAACTATAATACATCACAAAATAAACAAAAAATTCATACCCAACAATTGGGTAACATTTTGTTAGCAAACAATATATAGATCATAAAATAATGGCACCCATATGAACTAATGGGTTCATATCCATGTGATAGTGTCTCATGAAAATCACAAAAAACTATAAAGGAAACATGTGAAATTAGGGATATCAACTTAATGATTCACGTGCATTTATAATTCTATAATTAAATTAATATTAAAAATTCCCAAAATGTAAAACTAGGGTGTCAGATAATGATCTCAATAGGATACCACCAATATTAAATAAATTTGATAACTATATTAATCCATTAGGTCATAGATAAAATATATTTTTAAAACATTTACAAATAATTTTTTCAAATTTATATATATTCCTTTGGTTTTCTTTTAGAAATAGTTTCATTCCATTCGAAATCATGTCATAATGATATATAAAGAGAAATGTGGAATTCCACAATTCTAATGGAATTGAATACAAATAATATATTTTTGAACATAAATATCCTTATCAAGATCATTTAAGTAGACAATAATATTCATTATCATTCATATAATGTGTTCTCAATGAAACTGAAGATGAAAATCCATGACACAGTGGTGTAAAAAAACAAACCACTAGGACACAAAAAGGAATAGTTTCTGAAATATGTAACTTCTAAAGTCTCCAGGACATGATCCCATTGAATGGCTACCTATTTCCTTCATGGTATCAATAGATCACCCCTAGTGATAGATATAAACCACTAGGGATTTCCCATATTCAGTTTTCATACATACAATATGGTCTTCAAATGTTAATTATATCATTATTACATTAGATAAACATAAAACCATGTTAAATAAAAACTTTCCATAGAAAAATAAATTTCAAATCCAAACCCACATTTTATAAAAAAATTGTTGATCCTAAAAATATTTAGGCATAAAAACCAATTTCTATTTAGAAACCACATTAGAGTTTATTTAATAATAATATATATAATCTCAAATGGTTTACAAAAAAAAACCATTTTAAGAACATTTCCATATCCCAAAAAGAATAAATCCATCTTCAATAAAAAAATTAATAAATAAAAAAATTGAATTAATCATAATAAAATATGGCCTTCTATATATAGACCGTAGGATAATGATCCATACCTTAATAATTATTAAAAAGAATTTACTTCCTAACTGATGATTAGAGTGGAAGAAAACAGATCCTCGGGAATTGAAATTCAATAATCGTAGACAAAATAATCATCCATCAAGAAGATTTACCACATGGGGGTGATAGGTCCATGAATACCACATTGGATCCTATAAAAAATCAATATTAGGTTTGAACGTATGGATTTAGGGATAATAAAAAATTAATTTAGGTATACCGTAAGGAATCACTAACAAGATAATGTACCTCAAAATTCTTCTATAGGTGAATGAAACCTATAGTTATCAGAATATAGTGAGGCTTAGTTACTACCATAAAACAACATTGGGTATGTATATTAATATATTTGAAAAGTTCAGTTGAGTAAAAATCATATTTTTAATATAAAATATACCCTTTGACCCTTTATCAAATTCTCTAGGTTTAGGTAATCCAATGTTACTTTCCCTATTCTCTCCATATCCGAGTACAAAATTGTCATGATGATAGAAGCTATGGTCTCTGTAGAATATAATTCAGTTCTTTAGGGATTGATTTTTACCTCTACCGCCACTTGTCAATATGGAAACACTTTTTTAAATCATACATGAGGTTTCCATCTCAATCATATGACCTTATAATTTCCATGCCTTATGATCATATAGTTTTTTCATTATGTATTAATTTGGAAATTTATTTTTTGAAATGAATTTTTACTTTGGGGGATAAAGAAATATTTTAAGTAATATTATTTTTATGGAAACCATTTTAGGCATATGATATTATTGATTAATTTCCTCTAGGACTAATTTTAATGGGAAAATTATTTTCACAAATTAATGTGGTGTGGAATTCCATAAAAAAAAATAAAAACATGTTCTTTCATTTGAAATTAATTTTTAAATAGATAATGATTTCTATAACATTTTTTTTTTATTAAATGAAATGATGACATAAATAAAAATTGGAGACTATGGTATATGGGGGAAAACCAAACAAAGATGATCCGTAGTAGTGTTTTCTATCATTGGGTGTGGTTTCATTGATGCCATGAATGATAATGTGTATCCTTACAAAGGGACTTAGGATCGTCAACATTAGGATTCATATACGATATCTAATTATATTTTATGGGACATAGTTTTTTATTTTTTTACATCATTTCATCATGGATTTTCCTCTCTGGTTTCATTAAGATTACATTATGCACATTTTTTTTATAAACATATTTTTACAGTAGATATTGATATAGATATTGATTCTTGATAAATATACTATTTATATTTTTATTTCATTAGAAATGTGATATTTCATATTTTTATATTTATTTTATCTTGTCAATATTTTTAATGGAATGGAATGATATTGAAAATAAATCCAAAGGTTTATTTCGAAACAAAAAATTATTTCATTTCAACTTTCTTATAAATCTATTGTATTCATGATTTATTTGATTAAAAAGGTTATACATTATATTTATTCTTCATGTTGTCTTATTGGTCCCTTGATATCTCCCCCAACTTATGCCTTTTAGAATTTATATAAATTTTTTTCCAAGATATAGGTAAAAGGAAGAGAATCTTATTGAAGATGACTCTCCATTCCAATTTTTCCTTTTTTCTATGGGTTGGGATAGTGGTGAAACATTGTATCATAATGATTGACCCATGAGTTTATTTTGGGTTCCATGTTTTTATGGAAGATTTATTTTTTAATGAGACAATGTTATACAGATATTATATATATCAATTTTGGTTTTTTGACATATGATATATTCTAGCTGTCTATTGTGAAACTCTGATTTATTCATTATTATCATATGTTTATTGATGGTGAAATCATCTACATATCAACTTAGTATAATACCCTAGTTCTTATGACCATGTTATAGAAATTGGGAAGATGGTTCAATCCTAATGGAGGTACAGCAAGAGTACTCCTCAAGTTTGAACCAGGTAAGTCTTCTATAAATTTTTATCAGAGAGTTGGGTCATGTTAAAGAATATGTTCATTATTACATATCTTCATCTTGTGTCATGGTGTTTTGATCGAATGTAGGTAAGACATTTAAAACTCTAAATGGAGTGTGCTATTATTCTTGTACATAACACTTTCCTAAAAATACACGAGTTAGTATGGGGTGTTTGGTTTTTCTACTTTTATTGTTTATACTTTTATCCTTTTTACTTCAATTTTTAGATTTAGTTTATGATTTATTAATCTAGTTCTCTTCTAAATGGATTACATACTATTATTTTATTATTTATTAATTCTAAATGAATAATAATGTCTAATTATAGAGATGAGTATATGAATAAATCCTCATAGGTTAATCCTATAGCTGAACCAATCATTGTTGAAACTATCTCATAAGCTATCTAGTCTGTGTGAAATGTATCTAATGTTGAACCACAAAAAAATGGACAATGATACAAAATTCACTAAGATTAATCAACTATTATTCTATGAAGAAATGGTCCAGAATAACTAGGGGAATGAATCAAAAGGATCAAAAGGATTTTATTCATTCTAAAAACACTATAATATTTCATGGTTATCTTTACCACATATAATCTTTAAGGGATATGGTGGAAGTGGATGGAATATATCAAAAATGTCATGTATCCTGAATGTATCACCTAGAATAAATTTAAGAAACACATAAAATAGAAGTTTTATCTTGAGAAAAAAATATAAGATAAGGATTGAGAGTTCATTACATTCGAGTAGGGAGATAATTCTATTATAGAGTATGATACTCATTTTCCAAAGTTTGTGCATAGTTTTTTAGTGCTTCCTTCCTGTTACTATCATAAGGTTTCATGGTTTAAAATGGTTTCCAGTAAAGAAATTTGGTCTATAATGACTTTTATGTTTTATCAATCCAATACAGAGGTTAGAGAAAAGGTATCAAATACAAATTCAAAAATGGATGGGAATATATGGATCTATTGACCATTAATGAAAAGAGGAGGTAGTCAATGATTTAATTATGGTCATAATAGGAAAAGGGACATCCATCACCAAGGTTGTAACTCCCCGACCCCTGCTACCCAGATTCAGTGCATTATTACGTATCATTGGCATGATCACAAAAGATCAAGTCTCAATAGATCGATTAGTTTAGTAGCCATGGAAACACTAGATATATTCATAATGTTTACATTACATCATAAAATGAAAACTACAACAACATAGTATCCATAGTCCACCCTCATATCCCCTCATACTATCCCTGCAGGTCATTCATAAAATACTTCTTCACATCTTGGAAAAAATAATACATAGAAAGGGGTGAGCTCATATTCTCAGAAAGGATAACAATATAGTCGAAACATTCATAAATAAGCATAAACATTTAAGGCAATGTATAACTAAAACAAAATCCGTTTAAACTTGAAATTCAGCATAATATGGAAAAAATAAAATGAAAAAATGCCATTTACTTATTCACATGGATATTCTACTAGTCGAATAATCACATACAATATCAATAACTACTTTCATAATTATGGAATGCATAATGATAGACTATCATAACCACGTAGCCAAGGCCTCATGCCAAGACCACAAATAAGATTTTTTCAGGGCCTCGTGACAAGACACTAGTTTGTCTGATGAGACCTACTGATGCATTGAGGAGCTATAACGGTGTCCACCCATCACTTACTAAGTCCAATGCATTCCTCATATGAAAAGGTGTAAACATAACATAAACATTCGTATTAAAACTAGCATACGAAATGTCAATACTTTACCCATAAACCATGAATGGTATAAAAATAACACATCCACAGTCAAACATATCACAAAACCTTCAACACAATATGAAAGATTTGTATCATGATAAATCAACTTCAAAACAAGTTTAAAATCTATTAAAGTATTTTGAAGTTGATGAAAATGATTTGTAAAAATATTTTAGAGAAATACCCTTTTTCATGAAAAAATTTAAAAGTCACACAATTTGGAAAGGAAGTCATTTAAAGAAATTATTGAATCAATGTGTCCCTAACAAATTTGAATCTTTTGAAAGGAATTAACATTTTAAAAACATTTATGTCCATATAAATAAATCCTTAAAAACAATTTTGAAGACATGAACATTAATGAGAAAGATTTAGAAGAATAAATATTTAAAACATTTGAAATGATGTTTTAGTAAAAATTACCTTAAAATAATCCCTTTGAAAACTCTTTTATAAAACATGTACATGGATAATAAATATGTCCCATAAGATACTTACATAAAAACAACCTCGGATAATAAAGAGATTGAGGAATTAACCTTTACCAATTTGGTAACTTACGAAACATACACCCCATGAAAGAGGTATCATACAATGAATATGTAAGTACACATAAATTAAAGTGTATTACACAAATAATACAATTATGGGCAGCACATACACCAAAAAAAAGTTAATATTGGCAATATGGCATGAATCTCACGAAAATAAAGAGTGAGATGAAAACCCCTTACCTTGTACTTTTCCTTTGTCGAGAGTAGGTTAACCTCATGTATAATAGTTAAATGATTTTTATTAAATAATAAAATAATAATATACATTAATATTATATCATATATGATCTTTTAACATTGCTTTGTTAATAATATCTTATTATTATCGTCATTTCAGGTGTTAACTAACTCATTTTCTTTTATATGTTTTGTTACATAGGTCGTGTTTGTTATGAATATATTGTATATTATTCATATCCAGAACTATATCAAGTACTTAAAAATTATATTTAATCATAAAATGAGAATTATACTTGAATGGATATGATGGGTAATTAATCTCATCGCGTTCGTGGAGATAGTAGTTTGTACGCACACACGAACGCTACTTCCATTTCATTTTTCATTTTAAATGGAATCAAAACTAAATGATACAAAGTTATATTATTATTCCAGTATAATATAATATCTTATATATTTTACTTAATTTCATTAACAACATCCTTTATATGTTCCATGTATGGTATGACCGAGTCATATCCCTTTGAGGGGGTGCTAGTCTGCACTTTCTCAAATGAAATTATCGTATATATATACAACATGAAAAAAATAATGGTATGATATAAAATGGAATTACATAACATTATATTTAAAATAAATATCATTAATATAATATTTAATTATATTTCCATCATAATTTCCACCATGAGAGGTGGTAGGAGATAATTGAACAATCATCGTTTCGTGAGGCATTTGGTTGCCATCCATAGAAACATTATGTTTTTCACCCATTAGATGGAGGTGTGTGTAAGTGTAGTTAGAATGATTATAATAAAAATATCTTATTATATTTATGATACTTTTTTTCTTACAAAATAAAATAATAATAAGATTTTAGGGGTTGGAGAAGTAAAATAAATGAAAAGAAGCTAAGAGAAATCGTTACCTTTAATTTGGGTAACTCCCTTTGGTTTGAACCAAAAAGGACTCTTGAAGTGCCTTATGCCTAAGTTAAGGATTGTAAGTGGAGGATAGAGATGTTGGGAGCTTAATTGGTCAGATTTTGGACGATCCAAAAGACTTTATAGGTGTGAGGAATTGGTTAGAAGTGGTGTCCTTTTATAAGGGGGAAGAGGGGCACTTCAGCAAAAAATAAAGTATTATTTTATAATAAATTCATATTCGGTTTATAATGGCTCAAAAAGGTATTATTTAATGTATAAGGTGGAGAGGGGTCTAAAAACACTCAAACAATTGGTTTTAGACAAGTTTGGGTCACTATTTTACCCTTATCATTTAGATTTAACTCTTAGTTAAATAGTTTGACATTTACAATGTCTCTTTGTATTTTTATGTTATATGGTTAGTAAACATACTATAAACTTCCAAGAGAACCCCAAGTTGTTCATTAATGACATAACTATAATCATATATGTCCTTTGGCTGAACCATATATTTTTTTAAGAATATTATATCAATTAATAATATAATATTTGTTTTAAAAACTCCTTAATGTCTATTATGATACTATTTAATAATTGATTTTTTTAAAGTCTTAATAACATTATTAATTCAAAAAAAATTTATTTAATAAATCATAACATGTCATATTTACCAATAATATTCTTGTAATTTATTAAAAGTCTCAAATTATATTTATTTGGGTATTTATAATATCAATTATTTTAATATTTCACTAATAAGGTAATTACTGCATCATCATTGTGTCATAACTAAATTAACTTATTTAATGTCTAAAAATTATAAATAAAATAACATTATTTATGAAATCTTTTTATCTTTATAATTAATATTTATAATTGAATTTATCTTATGTATAACCGTATATTAAAAATGTTTTAGTTATTAAACTTTGATTTTAACTCTTTTAACTCTTCTTGAATTAAATAATAATAAAAGTCCTAATCTAATCCAAGTGGACCAAAGAGGTTAATATTTTATTTATATGGTTGTTTTTGGTCGAATTATTCTTATCCAATATAATTAGGGCATGTGTTAGGGTAATAATAATTTTATTTTTACCCTTAATTACCCTATTTACTTTTTACTGTGGTAAATAAAAGTAAAATGTTACTATTCACCAAAAAAAAATTTTATCTTATTGAACCACATTTTACTCCTTTATATTGAACATGTCTCTCGGATTTTATAAATTCCACTCATAGAAATGGTAAAATTACGTTTTCTGTGAATTTGAAAATTCTCATAGGAGATGGGTAAAAGACGGTGAAAAGTTCAATAAAAATTTTATATGATTAAATTTATTATAAACTGACTCCAATGAATTACATTGAACTTATAAAGGTATTAAGTATCTACTTTTACCTAAAAAAAATTTAAATAAAATATCTAATTATTTAAATAAAATGTCCATTTTAACCAATAACTCAGCGTTTTTTACTATTCATCAAAAATTGAAAGTCTTCAGAAAAATACAAAAAATTCACACTAGGCTAATTTTGATATTCCGAATCCAAATATGAAGTCCATTTTGAATGAAAAAATTAATAAAATTTCAAAAATTAGGTATTACTATTCATAACGGCTAGTTTGATTGGTTGTGGTGTGTGTTAGAACTCAAAGTTGAATATAACACACGCTACTGTATTATTCAAAGAGAAGCATACCATGGAAGCTTGGGGTGTTACATTCTCCCCTCCTTCAAATAATTTCGTCCTCGAAATTTATGCTCGGTATTGGAAACTTGGGGTTGAAATTTCAAAATATCTTAGTTGAAATCCCACATCGAAAAATGGATTAATGAGGTCTCTATTTAAAATAAAGAGTGGTAAGTATGAAGGTTATCAAAAATAAAACATACTAGGGTTACATGTAAGAAAATATGGATATGGAAGATAAATATAACCATCAATATCTGATGGAGTGTGGTTGAGAACATGACTATGAAATGGACGACAATCCCAAAGCCATAAATTTGTGATGATCTAAGGTACCATCTAGGACAACATTTTTTTTCTAAGTTACTTTTCTTAATGTTGAGGAATTTATTTATGAGATTGGCTAAGATCATAATGAGATATACTTAATTTATAATTAAGGTTTTATCCATTAATAAATTTCTACCACAAACTCATCCTTTACCCCAAGACATAATACAACTAAAAAATACTATATTTATCCTAATCGTATAGGGTTCCAAATATAATGAATTTATAATTCACATACCTGAACCTTAAAAAACTACATTATAAAATCCAAGAACTTCACATAGTCCAATGGTAGGTGATAAATCCCAATTGCACTATGGTTGTGGGTTTTATTCCTGCAGCTTTGTCTGACATGACGCTTCGTCACACAGTCCGCATGTTGTCCTTTTGTAAAAATCCAAAAATAACCTTTTCAACTTAATCCCTTCCAACCTTTATAATTATCCAAAATAATTCTATAAACTCTCAGTTCAAAATTTATATGAAAGGTAAACATCATGTAGATCCTTTTTATCCTGTAATTGCATGTGAATACCTTATCATGTATTCTTTTAAAACACTGAAACATCCTGAATTACCATAAAACCATATTGATTACATTCATTCTCCCTTATTCCTTATAGAATACTGGATATACATCATCCATCCAAAAATGTTGTAAACTCCAAAAATGATGGAATATACAAATCTTTAATCAGTTTCAAGGAAGTCAAGAATATCCAATATAATTTACCCAAATCTACCACATATTATTCCAAAATCAGTACCTTGATATTAGGTCCATATTAAGGTTTGTCTTTCCTTCAGCCATGTAATTTCTAAAAAGTTTAAATCACTATAGAGTCACTTTTCTTAGTACCATAAAATCTCAAATCCTCAATGAAATAGTACTACAGTACAATCCTTTTTTATTTCCAGTACATCATTGATACAACACTTCAATGAAATAATTCCAAAATAATAAAATAAGAACACTAGTCATTACACTTCATCTGTGGTAGTATCATAACTTAATTATTATCCAATAGAATCATTTGTGGCATAGTCTGATGACTGGGGCATTTTTTCACATATTTTCCAAACTCCTTGCAGATAAAGCATTGTACATTTGAAACCTTTTTCTTACCCTTGTAGTCACGTACTTGGTGTCCTTTTTCTCCACGCTTATAACATACTCCCATTCCCTTCAAGAATTTTCCAAGGTGATTCTTTCCACAGTTATCACATATGGGAAAATCATTCTTTACATTATTCCCTTTATCTGTCCTTCTCTCTATCATCCTTTCCTTCTATGGATTCCATTCAAAGCCATAGGACTCTGAGAATTATTTACTTATCTTATCAACACATGATACTATTTCTTCATATGACGATAATACGTGGGAGACTATTTACCTTATAAATTCTGGCTTAAAATGATGAAATATATGATCTTTCTTACTCTTTGGATCATGCATATTGCTGGAGCTCTCATTCCTTCTACCGGGTTCCATTTCTAAACAATTTCATACAATAGATTAGTTTATGAATACAAATACCTAATCCCAAACACGAAAAACACTTAACATAAAATAAACAGTTTATGGATATAATCCATAATCATAAAAATGTCTTCCTGGAGGAAGTATATACTCATAAACCCTTCATAATGGTTTGTAAATAAAATGAGAATTATCCTATGCATATCCCCCAGGAGTGTTGTAACCAAGAGTGCAGCAAGGCCCATTGTGATGCACCAGTTCCTGTTCGACTCTATCTCAAAGCGGTGTTTTCAGGTTTTACCCCTAGGTACATCTGTGCTAGATCGTCCTCTACCTGCTTGTATCCAAACATGGATGTATTGCTCAGAAAACTCACAAAATCTCTAAAATATCATAATTCTAGGAAGTTATTCTCTACTAATCCTTAATGTCTATCTAAGGGATATGTGCTCTAATTAGAGTTTATCTATATCTAGATTCCAAGTTTATTGCTAAACTTCCTATGATACGAACTGTAACACTTTGACCCCAGTTACCCAGAGTTAGTGAATTATTATGTATCATTGGAATGATCATAAAAGATCAAGTCTCGAAATATCAATTAGTTTAGTATCCTTGGAAACACTAGATATATTAATAAAGTTTACATTAAATCATAAAATGAAAACTACAACAACATATTCTCCATAGTCCACACTCATATCCCCTTGTACTATCCTTTCAGGTCATTCATAAAATGTTTTCTTCACATCGTGGGAAAAATAAAACATAGAAAGAGGTGAGCTCAGATGCTCCGTAATGATAAAAATATAGCGGAAGCTTTCATAAATAAGCATAAACATTTAAGGAAATGTATAAATAAAAAAATTCTTTTTAAACTTGAACATCCACATAATATGGAAAAAATAAAATGAAATAATGCCATTTACTTATTCAAATGGATATTCTACTAGTCGAATAATCACATGAAATATCAATAACTACTTTCCTAATGATAGAATGCATAATTCCAGACTATCATAACCACGTAGCCAAGGCCTCGTGCCATAACTACAAATAAGATTTTGTCAAGGCCTCGTGCGAAGACACTAGTTTTTTTCATGAGAACTACCGATGCATTGAGGAGCTATAGCGGGCTCCACCTATCACATACTAAGTCCAATTCATTCCTCATATGAAAAGGTATAAACATAACATAAACATTATTATTAAAACTAGCATACAAAATGTAAATAAATTAAACAAAAACCATGAATTGTATAAAAATAACACATCCACAGTCAGACATATCACAACACCTTCAACACAATATGGAAGATTTTTATCATGATAAATAAACTTCAAAACAAGTTTAAAAATCCATTAAAGGATTTTGACGTTGATGATAAATGATTTGTAAAAATCGTTGAGAGAAATACCCCTTTTTCATGAAAACATTTAAAAGTCACCCAATTTGGAATATAAGTGATTTAATGACATTTTTTAATCAATTTTTCCCATACCACTTTGATACTTTTGAAAGTAATTAACATTTTAAAAACATTCATGTCCATATAAATAAATCCTTAAAACCATTTTGAATACATGGACATTAATGAGAAAGATTTGGAAGAATAAATATTTGAAACATTTGAAATGACGTTTTAGTAAAAGTTCCCTTAAATTAATCCATTTGAAAACACTTTTATAAAACATGGACATGGATAATAAATATGTCATGGAAGATACTTACATAAAAATATCCTCGGATAATAAAGAGATTGAGGAATTAACCCTTACCAATTTGGTAACTTACGGAACATACACCACATGAAAGAGGTATCATATAATGAATATGTAAATACACATAAATTAAAGTGTATTACACAAATAATACAATTATGGGAAGCACATACACCACACAAAATGTAATAGTGGCAATATGGCATTAATCTCACGAGAATAAGTAGTGAGATGAAAACCCCTTACCTTGTACTTTTCCTTTGTAGAGGGCAGGTTAAACTCTTGTATAATGGTTAAATGATTTTTATTAAATTATACAAGAATAAAATACATTAATATGATATCATATATGATCTTTTAATATTTCATTGTTAATAATATCTTAGTATTATCGTCGTTTCAGGTGTTAACGTACTCGTTTTCTTTAATATGTTTTGTTACATAAGTCGTGTTTGTTATGTATAGGTTGTATATTATTCATATAGAAAACTATATAAAGTCCTTAAAAATTATTTTTAATCATAAAATGAGAATTATACTAGAATGGATACGATGGGGAATGAATCTCATTGCATTCGTGGGGACAGTAGTCTGTACGTACGCACGAACGCTACATCCATTTCATTTTTCATTTTAAAAGGAATCAAAACCAAATGATAAATAGGTATATTATTATTCTAGTATAATATAATATCTTATATATGTTACTTAATTTCATTAACACCTTCCTTTATATGTTCAATGTATGGTATGAACGAGTCATATCACTTTGAGGGGGCGGTAGTCCGCAATTCCTCAAATGAAATTATCGTATATATATACAACAAGAAATGGATAATGGTATGATATAAAATGGAATTACAGAAGCATATATATAAAATAAATATCATTAATATCATATTTAAATATAGTTCCATCATAATTGACACCATGAGAGGTGGTATGAGATAATTGAACAATCATCGTTTCGTGAGGCGTTTGGTTGCCATCCAAAGAAACATTATCTTCATCACCCATTAGATGGAGGTGTGTGTAAGTGTAGTTCGAATAATTATAATAAAAATATACTTGTATATTTAGGATACAGGTTTTGTTACAAAAGAAAATAATAATAAGAGTTTAGGGGTTGGAGAAGTAAAATAAATTAAAAGAAGGTATGAGAAATCGTTACCTTAAATCTGGGTAACTCCCTTTCATTTGAACCAAAAAGGACTCTTGAAGTGCCTTCTTCCTAAGTTAAGGCTTCTGAGAGGAGGATGGGGATTTAGGGATATTAATTGGGAAGATTTTGGATGAGCAAAAAGGATTGAGAGGTGTGAGGAATTGGTTTCAAGTGGTGTCCTTTTATAAGGGGGAGGAGGGGCTCTTTAGGAAAAACATAAAGTATTATTATATAATAAATTCATCTTCGATTTATAATGGCTCCAAACTAGATTATGTAAAGTATAAGGTAGGTATGGGTCGAAAAACACTCATCCAATAGGTTTTAGACAAGTTTGGGTCACTATTTTACCCTTATCGTTTAGATTTAACTCTTAGTTAAATAGTTTGACATTTACCATGTCTCTTTGTATTATTATGTTATATGGGTAATAAACATACTATAAACTGGAAAACGAACCCCAAGTGGTACATTAATGACATACCAATCATCATATATGTCCTTTGGCCAAACCTTAGATTTTTAGAAATATTATATCAATTAATAATATAATATTTGTTTTAAAAACTCTTTTATGTCTATTTTGACACTATTTAATAATTGATTTTTGTTAAAGTCTTAAAGACATTATTAATTAGAAAAAAATCATTTAACAAATCCTAACATGTCATATTAACCAATAAAATTCTTGTAATTCATTAAAAGTCTCAAATTATATTTATTTTGGTATTTATAATATCAATAATTTTAATATTTCACTAATAAGGTAATTACTGCATCATCATTGTGTCATAAATACATTAACTTATTTAATGTCTGAAAATTATAAATAAAATACCATTATGTAGGAAATATTTTTAGCTTTCTAATTTATATTTATAATCGAATCTATATTATGTATAACCCTATATTAAATTTTTTTTAGTTATTAAACTTTGATTTTAACTCTTTTAACTCTTCTTTGAATTAAATAATAATAAATGTCCTAATCTAATCGACGTGAACCAAAGAGGATCATATTTTATTCCTAAGGTTGTTGTTGGTCGAATTATACTTATCAAATAGAATTAGGACATTTTTTAGGGTAATAATAATTTCATTTTTACCCTTAATTACCCCATTTTTTTACCGTGGTAAATAAAAGTAAAAAGTTACTATTCACCAAAAATTATTTTTATCTTATTGAACCACATTTTACTCATTGATATTAACCATGTCTCTCGGATTTTCGAAATTCCACTCATAGAAGTGGTAAAATTAAGTTTTATGTGAATTTTCAAATTTTCCAAGGAGATGGGTAAAAGACGGTGAAAAGTTCAATAAAATTTTTATATGTCTAAAATTATTATAAACTGACTCCAATGAATTACATTGAACTTATATCGGTATTACATATCTATTTTGACCAAAAATAAATTTAAATAAAATAAAAAATTATTCAAATTAAAAGTCGGTTTTAACCAATAACTCAGTGTTTTTCACTATTCATCAAAAATTGAAAGTTTTCAGAACAATACCAAAAATTCACCCGAGGCTAATTTTGATATTCCGAATCTATATATGAAGTCCATTTTGAAGGATAAAATTTATAAAATTTCAAAAAGTAGGTATTACTATTCATAACGGCTAGTTTGATTGGTTGTGGTGTGTGTTAGAACTCGAAGTTGCGTACAACACACGCTACTATATTATTCAAAGAGAAGTGTACCGTGGAAGCTTGTGGTGTTACAAAGGTGGTAACATGAGTGTGAAATATATATCAGTATAGAGTTAGGATAAATTTTAAAATTATAAGAATAATTAAAACATCAAACCTAATTTTAATGTTTTACCTAGGCTGTATCACACTTGTGTGAAATATTTCCTTCATATTTGTTTCTATAACTAACCATCCCCATGTAGTATATATGGTTCCACTTTCATTATGGGATCTCAGTATAAACCTGATGTATAAAAATGGGTGGGATATCAACCTCAGTTGAAGGTTGATCCCCGTATTTTGATTAAAAGCTAGGATGGGGTATGGTTTCTATATATTGTATATGGTCCACTAGAGAAGAGAGATGCATGGATGACTACCATGAGTGTAATTAGGTTTATTACATATTCTATATTTATGATTTTTCCTAATAAATGTGAAACAAATTCCATTATATAATCCGTGATTAATTATAATTTTTTTTCTATTTAGTTATTATACCATTGATGATGACTATATCCACTCCTTTTGGAAATAATTCATAGCAGGGATATAAATTTCTTTCATATTGGGTGATTATTACTGACTACGAAACAATAATGGTAAATTTATCTCGTAATCATGAAATATTTGATATTATCATTGCATTGGATTGGATTATTAAATATAAATCCCATATTTATTTCAATAATCATCCGGTGTATTTTCACGACATGATGGAATCACTTGGATCTTCTAGGGTGAGGGAGATCTGAGGACGGGGAGGAAATGTCCTTTTGATCAAAGTTCTAGTATGATCTATTCTCATTTATCAAATATATTACATGATTTCATTGATCTGTGTTTTTTTACCCGCTTCATCCTATAGTTTATTAGTATTATGACATTTTTCTAAATTATTTCCATAGTTTACAACATCACCATAAAAAACTTTATGTATCGATGTTATTTCTATGAAGATACTAATTTCCATACCATAAAATAGAATATAACCCCATAAATTAATGTAATTATAAAAAAATATTTATGATTTTTTATGCGATGGTGTTTATTCATCATAGTGTTCATCTTGGGAATTTCAAAATCAATTTGCATCTAAAGAGGATGATAGACTCAAGATTTTTATTAACTATAGATGTAACAACCCAAAGTTTCTCTTGATATACAAAAATGTTTTAAAATTATTTTTTATCCTTCAAATGATCATTTTTATAATGAGTTTAGTTGGTATTTGGGAACATCTAGTGATTTTTCAGAGCATAGAGCTATGATCTTTAGGGGAATATATAGAGGAATATGGTTAACACATTATTATTAATTACTCTAAGACTCATCTATGTGTCCCCATAAGATTTTGAAAATAGTTTGAATTCCATTAATGGTAGGAAACATGGATTTTATAAGCGATGCTGAGAAATTTTAGAGATGATATGCAAGGTAAATTCATAGTTTAAAAAACTATTCCCCTACCCCACATGGTTAGTCCCACTTAGGCAGTGGAGCCCCACTATTGGAAGACATTTTTTCCAAACAGTGTGGCCAGAACATGTTTCATATTAATGACCATTAAAATTGATTTTTTAACCACCTATATATAAAACATAAAATAATCTTCTAAATTTATAAATAACATAGTAAATTTCATATTACAACCCTCAATCCCCCTCTCTTAGGATTTAAGCATTGTACTTCATCTAGATTTCAATTTTTTTTTACTTTTGGAAACATAATAATAAGTTATTATTTCATCTTGATTCCTCCATTCAATTATCTCATCATATATAAATATAATTTAATGTAACTAAATGTGCCCAATTTTTTTGGGTATCCATATATTTTTCCTATTCTAGCCCTAAAGAAAGGCCTACAATGGATGAGCAGAGTACTACATATAATTTCTTGGAGATTTATATATTTTCACATATATATTATATTTTATACATTTTTAGTGTTGTACCATATGCCTAAATTTCTGGAAATTTATATAGAAATTAATAAATCAATAAATTTCCTACTCAATGTTCTATATAAGCATGTAATGACTCTATTATCAAAGGTTATAGGCTCTCAAACTCATCCCAAACCACCATTAAGGTGGGTTTAATCAATTTTTTTTGGATTATACAACATTTATGGTGAGTTGATCTCCCCAATTATTAATGGTTCCATATATAATTTAAATCAATTGTTAAAGGTAAAATACATGGTGTATTACCATGATCTTTATTAATTAAAGTAGTATTGAAATAGAATAAAAGTATGTTTTGGATTAAAATATAAAATCCATTATCTTATGAAAATTTAGGCAACTTATTAATTTATTGAATATTATATATTCAATTAGTTAAATGAATGGATGAAAACCTAACCCCACTAATCATGTTTCTAATTCATCTGATGAAAATGATAAAATAATATGGACAATACTATGATCCCAAAAATTATAATATATATTTTGATAATGGATGGGAAAGTATGGTATCGATGTGAGGTAATGTGGTACAGAAGTAATGACCCACTTAGATTTTGATATTGGTTGTATTGGATTATTACCTTTTAAATGGATTGCTTTAACAGGCTTAGACATGATATTTGGTATCCACCCAAGTCTATCACAATTTTTATATCGATTCATTCCGTGGACTTGAAGAGTATGTCACAGACATGGGATATGGGTTCCTAACCCATGTATCTCAATATTAGATAATTTTTTCTAGGGATTATCTATATGGACTCAAAGAGGATAGATATTTCACTAGAGATGGGTCACAGACTTGTAGTACTGATACTTGATTATTCAATGTATGTCATAGTTTTTTAATGCATTATCGATAAACATATATCATAGCTGATGTCTTACTCTATTATATAGTTATTCCTATTTTGTGGACTACATTGATCAAATTATGTACTAGGAAAAAAGATTGTATCACCTTTTCATTAATAATATTTATTACTACTAAATCTTATATAAAATTAATGTATTTTTTATAAAAACCCTCCATGGTGTAAAACTGTGTATATCTCACACCCTGTTTGGGATTCCCTTTTGGTAAATAAAAAAAATTAATGGATGTAGATCCGAGATAATGATAGAGGCCTACTTTGGTTCCATGATTTCAATTCTAGTATGGATTACAAGGGTAGTAGACTAATCCTATATTGATGATACTATTATATATATGTTTGATGTTTTTTAAAAATTATTGTATAGAATTGTGTATATGCCTACTAATCTATTTACCATTGTACCACACATTTTATATAGCATGAAATAATAAACATAATTTTGTATTAGAAATTGTATATTATTTTTAGTTTTATATTTATGAAATCTATATGATTTAATCTTTGATTGATGGGTATTTATTCTACTTACACTATTTATATTCTTATCATACTACACTACTTAACTCTAATCATGGGGTTATATTATCTAAATCACAATATCATATACCCTTGTATTTATTTGGAAGCCTTTGGAAAATGGGGAGGTGAACCTGTGGTAATGTTACCCATTGCTTCGACTACTGTTATCGAGTAAGTCGGGATATGATGTCATATAGGTATACTAGTACATATTTCAATCTATCATACTATTTGGGTTATTATTAAGGTGACTAGTAATTTTTCTAAATTTGGTAATAAAACTGTGCTTTGGAGTGGGTAACATATATAAAATTTGAATACAAATTACAAAGAATAATACATTTCTTTATTGGTTTTTTCTTATTATAATTGTATCAATATCATCATTGGGAAAGGAACACAATTTTTGGCATTATTATTATCATTGTTTTGATGGATTCACTTTTCCTTGTCATGGTAAGGAAGGGAGGTATCATATCAAGAATCATAGTAGGAACTTGGGGATTCACATTTCATGAATATGACATTCTATATTTTAATTGTCTCATGCATTTCATAATGTATATTTTTAGCGCCTTGATTTTTTTATTAAGGGACGTGATAATGTTTCTTTTACGATAAAATAATTGGATTAATTAAATTTATTGGAATAATGTAAATGATTTTTTCCCTTATAGATTGATGGTTTCACAATAATTAACAAATTATGACATGTTTGATGCATAAACCATAAGACACATGGGATTAAGTGGTAGTTATCTATGATTACATGGATTCCAACTAAAATTTATAAAGATGGTACTTTTATAAATTTGGAGTTGTGATTTATCTATTATAGATACCACTACAATGTCCATTAATTTAAATGTCGAATGTTAAAGTCTAGTTTCAATTACATGACCTAGAAATGGAATATTATAAAGAACAGTATTATATAAACATAGGATGGTAGATTTTATAACTGGACCATTATATATATATGTCTATAAAATATTCATTATTAAAATTTTAATGAAATGGTTTCAAGTAAATGGTGATGTATATTACAACATAAAAGGCGGATTCCATTATAACATGATAATGAAATACATTATACCAGACCCCATTATATTAAATAGATAACTTGAACCTTAACTGACTTTATTAGTGGGAAGAATATAGTATACCTTGTGATTTTTCCTAGTCTTATATGTTGTCCAGACCTAGATTTATGAACAGGAAGATTAGTGTGACTCTTATATATGATGTTTGATACCTATCCTATTCTTAGTTTCGTGATTTAATTAATTATAAAATATTTTCAAAGAAATTTTATTCTAAATTATGTTGATATTCCATTATAATTTCCTCGAGTAATGTTCCAATATATTGTTAATAAATAGAATCATGAGGTGGTAGACACTGATCCACTATTATTACATTCTATGGAGACAAATGAGGCACATTCACATATACCTAATGAGAGAACTAATTCAATGTTCAAGAGGGATTCTTACAGATCATGATAACCATGCAGGGATCCCCAAATCTTTTCCCTACTATATTATAGTTGAGGATAGAATTTTGTTACAAATAGAATCTTATTCTTCGAATGGTGGTGGAAAATATGGTGTGAAATAATGGAATGAGGGAATGTTATCTATTTTCAGTCATATGTAGACACCACCCGAGTAGTGGGTCCTGATCATAGACTCCATTAAATGTCAATAATCCATGAGTGGGTTGGATTTGTGGATACATTATAATTATCAAGAGGCTATGGTCAAGAGGCATTTATAGATAGAAGTTTTCAATTATTTCTTTACAAAGACACTATGGGAGAAGAGTTATAAAGTTTTTTAGAACCTATAGTATTGAAATCTTTCATTTATGGATTATTCATCTTGTTCTATATAGATTCATTATGTTTTTACTTACCTCCTTTTTCAATATATTTATAATGACTTTTTAGTATCATATTTTAAATTCCATATGATCAATGGTGAACATGTTTCCATTAAAAATTTTCATAGAGATAGTATATTAGTCCCCCATTATTAATTATAGCCTTATAAAAGATTGAGTTATGGTGAATAGAGGCTTAGTACCCCATCAGGGATGTATCTCCTCAATAGTAAGAAGATTCATTTCAGTCCTACGTCATAAGATAACTGTAGTTTGAGTATCAACCAGGGTAGCCACATGATCTATCATCATTGTGGTAAGACGATACATATGGAGACCCATTATGATATAGATCCCCATTTTAGTACATAGCCTATGGAAACATGGGTCATCTGTTGATTTTTGTCTGACTATTTCAAAAATGTATTGTGGAATAGGTTCCGTGTTATCTACTCCATCAAGAGCAGGAACCATATTTCTAAATTAGGAAGGAAGATAGAGTAGTACTGGTCATATGGGATGTGGAGGCAGTTGTAGCTATGGGAGAAAGACACCAGATTTATTGCACCATCTGAGTGGCCCAACCCTGAGTAGTCAAGCAATATCCCAAGGTCATGAATATGGACTGATTTATACAGTACTGTTGAGCCCTATGGTTCATAGTTCCAGTACATCAAAGATTAAAGGCATGATTTTAGTATCATCAACATTTTTATATTATTTATTTGATATATGGGATTTACAGTCATTGATATATGTGGTTAATACGTGTATCATTTTCCTTAATATGGAGTATTTTTTTTGGTTTTATTAATCACAATATGTCATTGGGAATTCTATTAGAGAGTTCAAGATCGTGAAATTCACCCCCTTGAAATATGTGGGTATTAATTCTTATGAGACTTCCTTATCCTTGAAATGATAGGTTTTAAAATATTCTAAATATTCAATATTTGGTTATTTTTCTTTATTATATTGATTTTTATTATCGGCGGATTAACATCACATAATTTTAGGGTGATAGTTATTCTGAAAATGGTGAATTGTATGACTGGGAATGTCGATATCGAACTGAGGATAATGGGTTGAGTAGGGTGAAAACATAGAATACTAGCCTTTATTTGCATGTTCATAGAATTTTTCATGGAAAATTTCTCTCTAGAGAGTGAGGTATAGATTACTATTAATCTATTTCCAGGATAATCACTTAAATCCACTCCTCTATTAATGATGGAAACCAATAACATAATATATCATAAGATAAATATAGAGGACTAGGAATATAAGGTTTTTATATAGCCTAGTGATGTCTTATTGGGTTCACCTAACCTTTTCACCAAGAAAGAAGATGGTACCCATACAATTTTCATGGATTAACATTGGTTGAACCATTATACGACTAAGAACCTAAATACAATTCCATGTATAAATGACTTCTTTGACAATCTATAAGGAGAAAGGGCATTCTCTAATATCAATTTGAGGTTAGTATACCATTGGTGAGTGATAAAAAATAATATATTCCATGTAAAAAAATTCCATAATAGATATTATTTCTATAATTATTTGGTCATTTTTTCGGTATTATAAAGGAAAAAATAATATTCTTCGATTTTGATGATTCAAGTGTTTCACCCATATCTATATTAATTTATAGTATTTTTTATAGGATACATCTTGGTTTACTCACATAATTGATGTGAACATCCCCAAAATATTGGTATCATTTTTAGCACTTTGAGAGAAAACACTGTGTAAAAAAACACAACAAATTTTACATTTTGATCGATAATCATTACTTACCCATTCACTTTATCTCAGATCTAGAATTATCTATTGAACAAGATAGTGTGAGATTCATTGTTTCCTGGTTTCATCAAAGATCATATTTTATATATGGATAATTTTTATAGTTGGAATATTATTAAAATAACTTCATTTAGGATTTACGGACCTAGAATCACCTCTTATGGTCTTAACAAAAAAGGGTGCGAAACTCGTGTGGTCATAAGTGTGTGAGAGAGCGTTTCAGTTGTTGATTGAAATTATTACTCCTTCATTAGTCCAAATTTTTCCTAATCCTACCATAGTCTATATGGTTTGTTGGGATAAGTCAGGAATTTATTTGGTAGAAATTATTATACAGTAATATTTGATTTTAGCATTCAGATCTATTCTTTTAAGGAAACATGAGTGGAATTACCAGATACATGATCTCAAGATAGAAATTGTGGTGCATGAAATGAATTATTGAAGGTATTACATACTTTTAGATAACTTATTTCAATTAAAAACAAAAACAGACTCATGTATAAATTTAAAAACAATGATATGAAACTCAAGTAATAGATATGGGTAAAATATCTAAAGTTTTTTGAATTTGAAATTCCTTACACTACTTATAAAGGTAATGTTGTTAGTGATTCACTTAGTGAGAACATTTAGAAACATGTTGTTCAAGAGATCAATATTTAAGGGAATTTGATTTTCCTCTTTTGTTAGAATCACATAGAAGTCAATGTTGGATCAAATATTTAAAAATGAGATGCTCAAATACAGGGGGTTGAACTCTATACTTTAAAAATTCCTTAAAGAAATTTTTCATAAAAAAATTTCACAACACCTTTAAGCTCTAATAACTAGCTTGATTCCAAAAAAGTGATTCCAGAAATGAAACTTAACAAAAGTTTACAACAACTAAGATTCTACCATAAAGCATATAGAATTATATATAATCAGAGTAAAAGTTTAAGGAAGTATATGAAAATTATACTTTCCTAAACAACCAAAATTAAAGCGGAAAACAAAATTGAAACACTACAAGAAACAAGTAGTAACTCTTTTAACACAAAAAGAAGGGTATCCAACAACCTGGTATAAAGGTCCCCTGATTTATACTTTCAAGAAAGTCTGCCTTACCCAAACTCAGGCAATCCCTCAATCTGAAGATCGATATCTATCTTTCTATCCCCGAAAACCCTCGATTTGTAAGGAAATTGGACCCTATGACTTCACAACCTGATGTCTCTGATTTCAAGGAAATCACACCTCTAAACAAAGAAACTCTGCACGAAGCAAAGTTTGAACAAGAGGTTCATACTTTCTACATGAAGCCTAAGAGTTTATTAGAGCCTCTCTCTCTAGAAATCACTTCAACTTTATTTATGAAAAGTTGTAAAAGTTTAGTTCTCTATTACTTTTCTAAGCTCGTTCAAATGAGCTCTAATTCATAGGCACGACTTCAACAGTCAGGTCCCTCCTCCAATGGCTATATTGTTTCCTTGAATTTTTGAGGGACCTATACAGGTGTCACTAAAACAATGATTAGTTAGTAACTGAACGCATGACATCATTTGTAAGAAAATAAAGTGTAAGCAAAAATATAGTTACATAACCAAAATCAAATATTCAAAATGTAAGCAAATAAATGTTCATATTCTAACCAAAAATACATTCAGTATCTATAATACAAGGATATTAAGATTCTATTTTTTAAGGAATTCAGAACCTGAATTCTATAGAATTCCGAAGTCTGAATTTCAAGGAAATTCAGAATATGGATATACAAGAATTAAGAGTTTGAACTCATAAGGGTTCGAAGTCAGAACTCAAAAGAGTTCGGTGTCCGAATTTAGAGAGTTTGAAGTGAGAACTCATAAGAGTTTAGAGTCTGAATTCAGAGATCTCAGAGTCAGAATTCAGAGAGTTCGGAATCAGAACTCATAAGAGTTTGGAGTCTGAATTCAGAGAACTGGGAACCTGAATTCGGATCCTGAAAATAGAATGCTCTATATCTAAATATTATATGATTCTGAGGTTTTGGATACGAAACCTAATTTTATACTTAGAAAAAATGAATTAAAAAAACATGGTAAGGATACATTTCCTTGGGGAAGGAAAATATTCCTTATGAAAGTAAAACATAGGGTAGAATGAAATTTTCCTTAAGATAAGGTGTTTGTAATTTTAAGAATAATATTGAATGGTAAAGTCATAAGGAAACCTTATTGACTCAACAATCTCCTCCAAGTATGAAGGAATGGAAGAGTCATAAGGAAAACCTTATTGACTCGACAATCTCTCCCCTTTTGGAAAGCACAAACATCCTTACGAAAAAGAATATAAGGGATTAGAAAATATTTTTCTAGACATTGAAATAAAAATTATTCACCTTTACACATGGACAATGATGAATACAACTAACTCCTCCTTAGTCTTTGGAACTCCAAGGATCGTATTCTTGATTTACGGAATGAGATTTTTCATTATCTTGAATATGGAAATCTCTGTAATGAAAACTCCCCCTTAGATAAACTCTCCCTTACTTAGGGGTATTTCTTCCTTACTTAGAATTCGTTTTCCTCTCTCAACATTTGTGATTTTTAAAAAGAAATTGATGGAATGGAAATGAAATTATGGTACCTGAAAGATTAGTACAATACATGGGAAAAACAAACAACCACAAATTTCATTATGATTAGGAAGAATTTGTACAAATAAACGAATTTAACAAAAGATTGGATTGAAAAAAGGTTATCATTACTTTTCCTTCGGCAACAACTTCTTGACTATAGTCTTCATATTTTTTTGAGCTCCTTATGATCTTACTCTCCTTTCTTAAGAACCTGTTCCTAATCATCATCTTTCTTCTCTAAAGTCTTGATTCCTTCTTCCTGAGACTTAAGAGCCTCTGCTAGAGCCTATAAGACTTCTTCCTGCTTGAAAACTTTTTCTTTAATCTCAATTTGAAGATCACTTTCTCTCTTCCTGCTTTGGGAAAAAGAATATAAGTTCCCATTGAGATCCTTCACTTCTGGAATCCGGATATTTTGTTCCAAATTTAACATTTGTTAAAAACTGTTTGTAAGATCTTTGATCTTACCATATTCAATATCAAAATCATCCTTTACACCATCTTAGAACTAATCATGTTCTCTCAATTCTTTTAATATATTCTTTGACCTGCCAACCATTTTCTTACAGGACCTCTTGTGGGCTTCGTAGTTAATGAAGGAATTCTTGAAATCAGCCTCAAGCTTTACACACTTTTCCATCACCATGGACACTGAATCTGAAATATGATTGAGTGTGTGTTAAAGCATCAGGCATCTGGAGTCTATGATTGGAAAAATAGGTATGGTCCCAACAAGCTTCTTCAATGATTGAACTACGAAATCATGTCCAAGGGATGATGATTCTGAATATGAAACTTTGTTAGGTGAAGGTTCTTTCTCCAACTCAGCAAGTTTACTCTTTGAAGATTCACCAGATTTATTCTTTTTTATAACATCATTAGTAAATGAATCAACAACCACATGTTTCCCCTTATCAGTTCTTGGAATGGCTTCCCCATCTAGAGATTCATGTTCACTATCAGACAGCTGAAAATTTTTATCTTCATCTATCTTCTCCTTCTCAGCTCTTGCCTCATAATCTTCAAGATGAATGAATTCATTATTAGAACTTTCTTCCTCCGAGAGCTTATTCACTTCATCTTCAACCTTGTCATCTAACACAAGTTTATAAATCTTTGAATATTCGGCTTGAGAAGTTTGGATTGAAAATTTCTCAGATGGGCTTTCCTTCTCATGAATGACCTCCATTTTCTTAATCACGTTATTTGTACCACCACTGCTTTTAGATTCCTCTTCTACTCTTTTGATAGCTTATTTTTCTTCAACAATATTCTCTTGGACTTTTTCCGGAGTCATGAACTTCTTCCCCAGAGTCTTAGGTAAGGGTTCTACCATTAAGGATTCTGGTACCAGAATTTTTCCAGAATATTTTCCAGTATCCCTCAGAAGGGATTTCACTATCTCAGTCTCACACAACTTTTTCATTAAATTATTTTCATTATCTTTTTTATCAAGCTCATCATCTTTCTTCTATTTTAAATCCTTAGCTTCTACAAGAAAAAATCCAAACTGTGGCTCTCATTCCTTCCGATTTTTCTTATCTTCTCTCCACTTGGCTACAACTTCATCTGGATAAGATTTTTTATTCTTAGGTTTCAGAGGTGTAGATTGAGCTTCCTTAGCTTTTGGAGTTTTTCTTCTTCTTCCCATTCCTTCAACTTCTTATTCTTTCGAATTTTTTTTGATGGTTTAGAAAATTCTTGATTTTTCAAAACAGCTTCATCTTCTCCCTCTAGTAGGTCATAAAATTATATTCAGTCTATAGAAAAAACAATGTTCATCCTCTTCAGGGTATCATCAATAAAAAGAATTATGTTGAAATTTCTAGGCTTCGAACGGCAGGTAATTTTGAAAAATTCTAGACACTGAACAATCAACATAGAAAGAATGGTCGGGTACATGATAATTTGATCCTTCATATTCCCATTCTTGATATTCTCGATTGTAATCAGAATATTCTTAACCAAATTAACCTTCTTCAGGTTCACCAAAAAATCTAAGATGTACATATCACTCTTCTTCAAGGTGTCCTTGTCACCTTTTATTGGAATGATAAACCCCTTAACCCATAATTCGAGGATCTAATTATTTGTAGAGAGGTGAGAAATCATCAAAGTCTTAACATCAGAAAGACTGAGGCACTCCAAGAATTTCACCTTAAAAAACTTCCTTTGACATCCAGAAACTTGTGGGAACAAAACATGGATTTCCCTTCATATGGAATTTCTACCAAGATGGTCTCCTTTGTATACGAAATATCATTAGTCTTAAAATATCTCTTAAAGAAAAATTATCTCTACCTTCTTCCTTAAAGAAACTGATTGATTCATAAAACTCAATAAGAAAATCTGGATACACCAAATCCCGAGCCCCTGGATTTGATATTCATACACTCTCCCATCTATAAAGATTGAAATTCTTCGAGATTATAGAATCATATTTGTTGAAGAAATTCAGATGCACCAACCTTTCTCTATATACCAGCCACTTCGAAATTGACTTGACGACAAACATATCTTTCTGAGAGGATTCTTCTACAGACATTCGGATTTGAGAAAACTCTGAGAAGTTCGTAAGGATCTTAAGTAGAGAGGCACAACTTCAACACTCAATAGCTTCAGATCGATGTGGGAAAACCGTCGGGGGTCCTTTATATAGGCACTTTATGTGGCAGTTCATCTTCCAAAATTAATCCAATGGATGTAAATCCTTTGATTAAATCTGATGGTTGATATGATAGGTGCAAGGAAATCTTGGTAGGATCCAATCTTTTGATGTTTTTGAAGAAAAACATTCAGATATAAGGAAACTATAATATGAAATTAATGAAAATACCAACAAGTAAATGATGATTACAAAAAATTAAGAATGGAAACATACCTTTTAGATTTCCATGAGGATTATTACTATTGAAGAAAAATCTTCTTGAAGAACTTTCGATTCCAAAAATTTGAATACGAAAAAGAAAATTTGAAAATGAAAATCTCCATTACGAAAAATTTTAAAATCTTCATTACGAAAACATAGAAAATATTCGTTACAAAAAATTTCGTTACAAACCATTTGAAAAAAAACTGACTACAATAATTTTCAAAATGAAAATTTTAAAAATCTGAAGGCGAAAATTTTCATTATGAAAGATTTCAAAAATATGACTACAAAAATATTCATTACAAAAAAAAAATTAATCTAACTAACATGAAAATGTACTCCACATATAAAAAAGAGTTTATTTCTTTTAGGTGATTGGTTTCAACAGAAAGTTAAAAAGGAAGGTTACCTTATGGTTATCATTTCTAGCTTCTATTTTATGTATTCAAATCAATCAGAGGGTAAATATTTTGTGAAGATATCAGCAAGTTGATCTTGTGTTCCGATAAATTGAAGAATGATATCCCCTTTTTTGTGAACCCTAAGAAAGTGATGCCCAATATCTATGTATTTTTCATGAGAGTGATGTGAAAGGTTCATACATAATGCAATGGCACTAGTATTATCACACACAATTTTTGTTTTGGTAAAACTCATACCATAGTCTGTGAGTGTGTATTGCATCCACAACACTTGAGCACAACAACTTCCAACTGCTACATATTCAACTTTAGCAGTGGAAAGTTCTATTTAGTGTTTCTTCTTGGTTGACCAAGAAACTAATGAGTCTCCTAAGAAATGAAACGTTCTTGATGTACTTTTTATATCCATTCTACATCCACCAAAGTCAGCATCCAAAAAACATTTCAAAATACAATCATTTCAGATGTATAAAAGAGTCCTAAATCCTGGGTTCCCTTTAAGTAGAAAAAATTCTATTCACTGCCTTTAAATGAGATTATTTAGGATTGGATTGATATCTTGCACATAAGCATACTAAAAACATTAATTCTAGATGACTAACTATCAAGAAAATTAAGCTTCCTATCGTAATTCTAAAAGATGTTTGATCTACTGGTTTCCAAGATTCATCAATATCAAGTGTGTTAGAAGTACCAATATGAATAATAATACTCTTAGTGTTGTCATATCCATACTTTTTAAGAAGATATTTAATATAATTATGATGGGATATATAGATTCCGTCTGGTTTTTGAGAAATTTGAAAACAATGGAAAAATGTTAACTCACCCATCATACTCATTTCAAACTCAGGTTTCATTAATTCCGCAAAGGAAACAGTTAGAGATTGCTGAGATGAACCAAATATAATGTCATCAGCATAAATTTGAACAATCAAAACATTTTTCTCATCTTTATTTATAAAACGTGTTGGATCTACATTTCTCTTAAGGAAATTATTTTGAAGGAAAAATCCTGTAAGTCTATCATACCAAGATGGAGGAGCTTGCTTAAGTGCATACAAAGATTTGGTAAGTTTATATACACATTCAAGGTGTTTTGTATCTTCGAAACTAGGAGGTTGTTCAACAAAAACATCCTCTTATACAAAACCATGAAGGAAATCAAATTTCACATCCATTTGAAAAATGTTTGAAGTTGAAGAATGCTGCAAAGGCAAGTAAAATACAAATAGATTCAAGTTTATCTACTGGAGCATAGGTTTCTTCATAGTCTATTTCTTCCGGTTTATTGAAGCCTTTAGCATTTAATCTATCATTATTTCTTACTATGATTCTATTTTCATCACACATATTTCTGAAGACCCATTTTACTCCAATAATAGAAGTTTCCTTAGGTCTTTCAACCAAGGTCCAGGCTTTACTCCTTTCGAATTCATCTAGCTCATCTTGCATAGCTTTTTTCCAATCATCATCACCTATAGCTTCATCAATGCTTTGTAGTTCTAATTGGGAAAGAAATTCTAGATGTTCTACTTCATTTCTTAAGGAACTTCTAGTCCTTACGGGATGATTTACATCACCAATGTTACTATCACTAGGATGATTCTTAAGAAACAAATTATTTGGGTTTTGGAAAACCTATTCATCAATATAGGGTAGAAAATATTCTAGGGTAAATCCTTTAGAAGCATATTCTTGGACATTTTCCATATCAAAAGGATCTTCTAACAAAGGTTGATAATCAGTTTTTGAAAACAAATCTGAAGATGTAGGTTGGGGTTGTTTAAAAACAAAGGGATTCATATAATAAAATTTGACATGTACTGTTTCCTCAATAGTAAAAGTGTTTTTATTAAAAACTCTATAAGCCTTAGAAGTTGTGGAGTATCCTTAGAAAATTCCTTCTTCAAATTTTGGTGCGGATTTTGGTAAGTTATCTTTAGTATTCAGAATGAATACCTTGCAGCCAAAAACCTTGAAGTAGGAAATTCTAGGTTTCCTACAATTCCATAACTCATAAGGAGTTTTATTAAGAAAATGTCAAATTAAAACACGATTTATCGAATAACAAGAAGTACTTACAACTTCAGCCCAAAAATGTTTGGCTATATAATATTCACTCAACACGGTTCTTATTATCTCTTGAAGAATTCTATTTCTTCTTTCAATAACAACATTTTTTTTGAGGAGTTCTAGGTGCTTAGAAGTTACAGGTAATGCCTTTTCTAGTACAAAAAGTTTCAAAATCATAATTTTGAAATTATCCTACATGATCACTTTGAATAGTTATTAAAGGAAGGTTTTTCTCATTTTAAATTTGGGATCTAAAACTTTTGAAATAATAAAAAGATTAATATTTCTTTACTATAAAACATACCAACATATAACAAGTATAATCATCAACTAAGACAAATAAATAATATTTTCCCCCAAATCATCCAGTTTGTGTTGGACAAAAAAGATCCATATGCACCAACTATAATTCATTAGTGATTGAGACTTCACTGACTGATTTAAAACATTATTTATATTTCTTTCCATATTGACAAGGATCACAAACTTTTTAAGAATCAATCTTAAGCTCTGGTAGATCCTTAACTAGTCTTTTCTTAGAGAGTTTCAATAGGTTCCTAAGGTTACAGTGACCTAACCTTCTATGACATAACCAAGAATGATATTCTATTGCACTGAGGCAAGGTATATCTTGGCTCCTAAGGTCTTTTAAGTTTAGTTTGTAAACATTCTCTTGTCTATTGGTAGAAATAATAAACTCTTCCTTGGAATTGTGTACTAAGAACTTTTCATTCCTAAAATTCACAAGGTAACCGTCATCACAAAATTGACTTATGATAATGAGTTTTTTCTTAATACCCTTAACAAATAAAACATTTGAAATAAAAGTTTTTCCAAGAAGAATTACGTTAGGTATACCAATAATTTCCCCCTTATCATTATCTTTGAAAGTTACTTTTCCTCCTTTCATCTTGATAATCTTCTCAAAGAAGTTTTTGTTACCAGACATATGTTGGGAACATCCACTATCCATGTACCAAGTATTGATATTGGTACCTTATTTATTTTCCTCAAAATAAGAAAGTTATACTTTTGGAATCCAAACATTATTGGATCCAAGAATTTTAGACAACAAAATTTTGGGTATCCACATTTGTTTAAACAAATAAGATTTATGAAACCCAAGATATTGAATATTATTCAACGGGAAATTTTTCTTCCAAAGCCCACCACTTTGACATTTAGTACAAAAAGAGGCTCTAGACGGAATAAAATAGTTGTTTTTGAAAACAAGTTTTCGGGGAGTATAACCTAATCCAGTAGTATTTCATTGAGGTTTGATTTGAGAATACATCTTGTCAAAATTTTCATTACCAGAAGTAATGTTTGGAAGAAGTTTCTTAAGAGAATATATTTCGAATTTTAGTCTGATGACTAAATTCCTATCCTTAGGAATTATTTCCTTAGAGTTATATTTTTCCTCAAAACATTTATTTTTGAAATATCATTATTAAGATCTTTAGAATGTTTTTCTTCTTCAGAATTTACTTCCTTAAGGTGTTTAGAATGTTTTTCTAAAAACTCATCCTTATATTCAAGATCTATAGAGAGGTCTGAAATCTCTTTTGTAAGAACTTCTTCTCTAGTATTTTCCTTGTCCAATTTCTTAGAAATTTTACAATTTTTTTCTTCTAACACAATGGAAAATCTAAATAATTCTTCATATGAAAGTATTTCTTCATTATCTGAAGATGAAGTATCTTCATTAAAAGTAAAATCTCTAGAATAGTAATTCTTTTTAAGAGATAAATTTGTTAAAGCCTCGACAGAGCGTACCTTGGCCATAAGACATGTATATGGGAAAGAAGTAGTAGCAATGAATCCAATATTTTTTGTGATGAAGATTCATATTCAAAATATCGACTTCCCAAAGAGTCTCCACAGCTAGCACTCCAAGTATCGTTTTCTTTAATACTTTTCTTGTGCTTCGAACGATAGAACTTCTTCTTGTTTCTTTCTGAATTTCTTTCCTTCTTTTCTTTCTTTTTCAACAGAGGGAAATCAAGTATGATATAACATGTTCTTATATATTCATAACAAGTAACTTCCCCATCTTTCTTGTCTTTGTAGTCTCTCTTCATGCACTAATTTTGATAGTTTTTTTGAGCTACTATCTTGTCCATTATCTGAGCAAGATTAGCTAATTCATTCTTAGACTATTCTGTATCACTAGATTCTGACTGAATAATATCTTTTTTGACTTTTATCTAGTTAATCTTTCTAGAGTATTGGAATTAATACGTTTAGAAGTAGTTATAAAATCAACTCCACCATTACCATTCTTCATTTTAACATTATCAGTATCACTCTTCATTCTAGTATCATGCTGAAGAAGAGTTCCAAACAGCTCATCTAAGGTAATCTGGGTGACTTTCCTGTTCTCATCAATTGATGTTCTCTTGGATTCCCACTCATTGGGAAAGATTTCTATGATCTTATCTACAAGAGCCTCATCATCCGAACCTTTTTCTACCATAGTCTGTAAGCTATTCATGATAGTCATAAACCTTTTCTAGACTTTGCTTATAGGTTCTCCATAAGGAAAGTTAAAGCCATGGTATTCAGCTCTCAACATAGCTCTTCTTGTTTCTATAACTTTAGAAGTACCAAAGTGAGTAACTTCAAGTTTCTTCCAGAAACTGTTTTCATTTTTATATTATGATATTTAAATATATATGTTCCTAGTCATGGAACATAGAAATGTATTTCTGACTCTAAAATTTGCTTGATATTATGATGTCTCCTGATTAGTAAAATTTATCAATTCCTTACAAGAATCTTATAGTATCCTATCAGAAATAGGTAGTTATCAACTCCAGTGTAAATAATGAAAGTCTCCATCCTATCTCTCCTGTACTCATAATAATTTCCATAAAAAGTAGGAGGTTTGGTAGGATTTAGATTGTTGATTGAACCAACATTTAAACCTTCCATCCTAAGGAAATTATTTCTACTCAAACTTGTTATTAATATGAGTTTGTAAAAAAATAAATTATCCTAATCAAAGAAAATAGAACTATAGTATCTCTAAGTAAAATATGAATCCAAACCTTATGGATCTAAAAATATGATTTCGAAAAAATGAAGTAGAAGATTCATCTTCTAAATCAAATCATGAGATTAATTCAGATTTAACCAAAACTCTGAATCCAATTGTTCGATTTGTTCAAGGTACAAGGTAACCTCCTCTAATACCAATTGCTGGATCGAATATGTAAAATTTAGATGCTCAAATACAAGATTAGGGCGAATTGTATACATTAAAAATTTCTTATGGAAATTTTTCATAGACAAAATTTTCCACACCTCTAAGCTCTAATAACTTGCTTGATTCCAGAAAAGTGATTTCAGAAATGAAACTTCACAAAAGTTCACAACAACTAAGATTATAGCTTAAATCATATATAATCAAATATAACCAGATAAAAATATTAAAGAAGTATAAGAAAATTATACGTTCCTCAACAAAAAAAATTACAACGGAAAACAAAATTGAAACATACAAGAAAAAAGTAGTAAATATTTTAACCCAAAGAGAAGGGTATCAAACAACCCTAGATAAAGGTCCCTTGATTTATAGTTTCAAAAAAGTTTGTCTTACCCAAACCCAGGTAAGCCCTCATTCCAAAGATCAGTATCTTTCTTGCTATCCCCATAAGACCTAGATTTGTAAGGAAATAAGAACCTATGACTTCACAACCCAAAGTCTCTGATTTCAAGGAAATCACACCTTTACATAATGAAAATATGCACGAAGAAATGTTTGAACAAGCCGTTCAAACTATTTGAACAAAGACTAAGAGTTTATAAGAGCCTCTCTCTCTAGAAATAACTTCAACAGAATGTAGGAAAAGTTATCAAAGTTTAGTTCTCTATTAATTTTTTTGATCTCGTTTAAATGAGATTCTATTTATAGGCACGACTTCAATGGTTTTCTCCCTCTTCTAGTGGTCATATTTTTCCTTGAATTTCGGAGGGACCTGTACACATGTCAGTCAAACAACGGTTAGTTAGTAACTGGAAGCACAACATCATTTTTTAAGAGAAGAAAGTGTAAGAAAAAATATGGTTACATAACCAAAATCAAATAATCAGAGTATAAACAAATAAATGTTTAGATTCTAACCAAAAATACATTCGGTATCTATAACACAAGGATATTCGTCTTCTAATATCTAAGGAATTCAGAACCTGAATTCTACAGAATTACGGAGTCTGAATTTCAAGGACATTTGGAATCTGGATTTACAAGAATTCAGAGTCTAAACCTATAAGGGTTCAAAGTCAGAACTCATAAGAGTTCATAGTCAGAATTTAGAGAGTTTGGAGTTAGAAATCATAAGAGTTCGGATTCTAAATTCAGAGAACACAGAGTTAGAATTTAGAGTGTTCAGAGTCAGAACTCAAAAGAGTTCTGAGACTGAATTCAGAGAACTCGGAACCTGAATTAGGATCCTGAAAACATAATGCTCTATATCTAAGTATTATATGATTCCAGTGTTTTGTATGAGAATCCGAATTTTATACTTTGAAAAAATTATTAATGAGAAACACGGTAAGGATAAATTTCATTGGGGAAGGAAAATTTTCATTATGAAAGTAAAACATTGAGTAAAAAGAATGTTTCCTTAAGATAAGGTATTTGTGATTTTAAAAACCATAAGGAATGGTAAAGTCACAAGGAAACCTTATTGAATCATCAATCTCCTCTAAGTATGAAGGAATGGAAACGTCATAAGGAAAACCTTATTTACTCAACAATCTCCCTCTTTTATGAAAGCACAAAAATTCTTACGAAAAAGAATATAAGGACTTTGAAAATATTTTTCTAGAATTTGAAATAAATCTTATATCCCTTTACACAAAGACAATGATATATATAAATAACTCCCCCTTAGGATTTGGAACTCTATGGATTGTATTCTCAATTTATAGAATGAGATTTTTCCTTATCTTGAATATGAAAATCTCTATAATGAAAACTCCCCCTTAGATAAACTCCCCCTTACTTAGGGATATTTCTTCTTTACATAGAATTCTTTTTCCTCTCTCCCCTTTGTGATTTTTAAAAAGAAATGGAGGGAATGGAAAAGAAATTATGGTACCTGAAAGATTAGTACAATAAATTCAAAAACAAAAGAACCATAAATTTAATTACAATTAGGAAGAATTTGTATAAATAAACGTGTAAAAAAATATTGTATTTCAACAAAGTTATCCTTCCTTTTCCTTCAGCAACAACTTCTTGACTATACACTTCTTATTTTTTATCTCCTTATGATCTTCCTATGCTTTCATAAGAATTTGTTCTAAATCCTTAGATTTCTTCTCTAAAGACTTGATTATTTCTTCCTGAGACTTAAGTGCCTCTTCCTAAGCCTTTAGGACTTCTTCCTGCTTGAAAAGTTTTTCTTCAATCTCAATCCAATGATCAATTTCTATCTTCCAGCTTTGGGCAACAAAATACAATTTCCCATTCAGATCCTTCACTTCATGAATCCGGTTATTTTGTTCAAAGCTAACTTTTTTTCAAAATTTTTTATAAGATCCTTGATCCTACCATCTTAAATTTCAAAATCCTCTTTTACACCATCTTCTAACTCATCAAGTTATCTCAAGTCTTCTACTGTATTCTTGGACCAGCCAACCATTTTCTTATAGGACCTCTTGTTGGCTTCATAGTTAATGAAAAAATTCTTGAAATTAGCCTCATGCTTTACGCACTCTTCCATCACCATGGACACTAAATCTGATTTCTGATTGAGTTTGTGTTGAAGCATCTTGCATATGGATTCTATGCTTGGAAAAATCGGTATGGTCCCAAAAATCTTCTTCAACGACTGAACAATGAAATCATGTCCAAGGGACGATGATTCCAAATTTAAAACTTTGTTAGGTGATTTTTCTTTCTAAAACTCATCAACTTTCCTCTTTAAAGACCAGAATTCTCCTTATTTATAACATCTTTAGTAGGTGTATCAACAACCACTTATTTCCCCTAATCAGTTCTCGGAATGGATTTCAAATTCGGGGATTCATGTTCACTTTCAAATAGGTGAACAATTCAATCTTCATCTATCTTCCCCTTCTCAGCTCTTTCCTCTACATCTTCAAGATGAATGAAGTCATTATTAGAACTTTCTTCCTCAGAGAGCTTATTCACTTCATCTTCAGCCTTGTCATCTAACCCAGGAGTAACAAGCTTTGAAGATTCATCTTGATAAGTTCGGATTGAAAATTTCTCAGATGGGATTTCCTTCTTATAAAATTCCTCCACTTGCTTAATCAAATCTTCTGTATCACCATTTCTTTCAACTTATTCTTATACTATTTTGAAAACTTCTTTTTCTTAAACTACCTTCTATTGGGATTTTTCCGGAGTCATGAACTTCTTCCCTAGAGTCTTAGGTAAGGGTTCTACTAGGAAGGATTCTGGTACCGAAATTTGTTCAGAAGCTTTTTCAGTATCTCTTAGAAGGGATTGCACAATCTCAGTCTCAGACATCTTTTTCATTAACTTCTTTTCATTATCTTGTTTCTCAAACTCATCAGTTTTATTCTTTTTAAATCCTTGGCTTCTATAGGATCCAAGCCAAACTGTGGCTCTCATTTCTTCCGATTTTTCTTATCTTCTCTCCACTTGGCTACAAACTCATCTGGATAAGCTTTTTTCTTCTTAGGTTTTGGAGGTGCGGATTGATATTCCTTAGCTTTTGGGGGGGGGGGGGGTTCTTATTATTCAACTTCCTTTAACTTCTTCTTCATTCCAAACTTTATTGATGGTTCAACCACTTATTTATTTTTCGGAATAGCTTCAGCTTCTTCCTCTAGTAGGTCATAAAATTCACCTGAGTCCTTAGAAAAACCAATTTTCATCCTCTTCAGGGCATCATCGCTGACTAGCACGAATTTTCAATTTCTAGTCTTTGAACTGCAGGGAATTTTGAATGATTCTAGACACCGAACAATCAACATAGAATGAATGTTTGGGTACATGATAATTTGAGCATTCAAATTCCAATTCTTGATATTCTCAATCGTAATCAGAATATGCTTAACTAAATTAAGCTTCCTCTGGTTCACCAGAAAATCTAGGATATACATATCACTCTTCTTCAAGGTGTCCTTGTCACCTTTTCTTTGAATGATAAACCCTTGAACCTATAATTCAAGGATCCGATTATTTGTAGAGAGGTGAGAAATCTTTGGAGTATTGACATCAGTAATACTGATGCACTCCATGGATTTCACCTTAACAAAACTTCCTTTCAAATCTGAAAACTTGTGGGAACAGAACCCGGCTTCCCCTTCACATGGAATTCCAACCAAGCTGGCTGCCTTTGTATAAAAAAGAGCATAAGTATTACCATATCTATTAACTGAAAACTTCT
Source organism: Viscum album (assembly GCA_963277665.1). Lineage (NCBI taxonomy): Eukaryota > Viridiplantae > Streptophyta > Magnoliopsida > Santalales > Viscaceae > Viscum > Viscum album. The sequence goes on along the minus strand of OY728164.1, from coordinate 1,550,867,769 downwards.
CCCTACCTTCTTCCTTAATGAAACTGACTGATTCATTAAACTCAACAAGCAAATTCAGATATGACAAATCTTGAGCCCCTGGATTTGATATGCATACACTCTACTATCCATTAAGTTTGATATTCTTCGAGATTATAGAATAATATTTGTTGAAAAAATTAGGATGCACCAACCTTTCTCTATTTACCTTCCACTCTGAAATTGACTTGATAGTAGACATATCATTCAGAGAGTATTCTTCTACAGAAATTTTCATTTGAGAAAACTATGAGACGTTCAAAAGGAGCTTAAGTAGAGAGGCAAAGCTTTAGCACGTGAGAGATTGAGATCGATGTGGGACAACCATCGGGGGTCCTTTATATAGGTTCTTGATGCGACAGTTCATCTTCCAAACTTAATCCAATGGCTCAAAATCATTATGATTAAATCTGACGGTTGATATGATAGTCGTGAGGAAATCGTTGTAGGATCTAATCTTTTAAGGTTTTTAAAGGGAAACATTCTGATTTTTAAGGAAACTATAATCCGAGAAAAATGAAAGTACTTGCAAGTAAATGATGATTATGAAAATTTATGAAAGAAAACACGCCTTTCATATTTCCAGGAAGATTATTCGTATTGAAGAAAAATATTCTTGAAGAAATTTAGATTCCGAAAATTTGATTACGAAAAAATAAATTTGAAAACAAAAATCTCCATTATGAAAATTTTGAAAATACTCATTAAGAAAACATAGAAAATCATTGTTATAGAAACTTTTGTTGCGAAATATTTGAAAAAAAACATACTACGAAAATTTTCATTGCGACGAATTTAAAAAATCTGATTATTAAAATTTTCATTACGAAAGTTGTGAAAAATATGACTACGAAGATTCTCATTACGAAAAAAACAAATTAATTAACTAATAAGAAAATGTACTACCCCTATGAAAAGAAGTTATTTAATATAAGGAGATTAGTTTAAAAAGAATGTTAACAAGGAGTATTACCTCGTGGTTATCATTCCTAGCTTCTGTTTTATGTATTCAAATCTATCAGAGGGTAATGATTTTGTGAAAATATCAGCAAGTTGATCTTGTGTTCCAATAGAATGAATATTGATTTCCCCTTTTTGTTTGTGATCCCTAAGAAAGTGATGCCTAATATCTATGTGTTTTGCACGAGAGTGATGTGCAAGGTTTTTACTTAAGGCAATGGAAATAGTATTATCAAACAAAATTTGTGTTTTGGTAAAACTCATATTATAGTTTGTGAGTGTGTGTTGCATCCACAACACCTGAGCACAACAACTTCCAGTTTCTATACATTCAACTTCAACAGTGGAAAGTGCTACTGAGTGTTTCTTCATTCATGACCAAGAGACTAATGAATCTCTTAATAAATGACATGATCCAGATGTACTTTTTCTGTCCATTCTACAACTACCAAAGTTAGCTTCTGAAAAAAATTTCGAAATAAAATCATTTCCAGAAGTATAAAAGAGTCATAAATCCATGGTTCCCTTTAAGTAGTGAAAAATTATTTTCAATGCCTTTAAATGAAATTAGTTAGGATTGGATTGATATCTTGCACATAAGAATACATAAAACATTAAGTCTAGATGACTAGATGTCATGTAAAGTAATATTCCTATCATACCTCTAAAAGATTTCTAATCTACTGGTTTCCCATCTTCATAAAGATCAAGTGTGTCTGAGGTACCAATGGGAGTACTTATACTCTAAGCGTTTTCATATCCATACATTTTAAGAAGATATTTAATATAATTATGTTGGTATATATAGATTCTTTCTGGTTTTTGAGAAATTTGAAAACCAAGGAAAAATACTAACTCACCCATCATACTCATTTCAAACTCAGATTTCATTTAATCCACAAAGGATTTAGTTAAATATTACTGAGTTGAACCAAATATAATTTCATAAATAGAAATTCAAACAATCATAACATTTTTATTATATTTTGTTATAAAAAGTGTTGGATCTGCATTTCCCTTAACATAATTATTTTGAAGCAAAAAACTTGTAAGTCTATCATACCAATATTGTAGAGATTACTTAAGTCCATACAAATCTTTGGTATGTTTATAAACACGTTCAGGATGTTTTGTATCTTCAAAACCAGGAGACTGTTCAAAAAAAACTTCCTCTTGTACAAAACCATTAAGGAAAGCACATTTCACATCCATTTGAAAAATTTTGATGTTAAAGAATGCTGCAAAGGAAAGTAAAATACGAATAGATTCAAGTCTAGCTACTGGAGAATAGGTTTCATCATAGTCTATTCCTTCTTGTTGATTATAGATTTTAGAAACTAATCTAGCTTTATTTCTTACTATGATTAAATTTTCATCACACTTATTTCTAGAGACCCATTTTACTCCAATAACAGAAGTTTTTTTAGGTCTTTCAACCAAGGTCTAGAATTTTTTCCTTTTGAATTCATTTTTTTCATATTGAATAGATTTTACCCAATCAACATCACCTAAAGCTTCATCAGTTCTTTTTGGTTCTAATTGGGAATGAAAAGATAGATGTTCTACTTCATTTATTAAGGATCTTTTAGTCCTTACGGATTGATTTACATCACCAATGATACTATAACTAGGATGATTCTTAAGAAACAACTTATTTAGGTTTTGTAAAACCTGTTAATCAACATAGGGTAGAAAATCATCTGGGGTAAATGCTTCCAAAGCATATTCTTGGACATTTTCTTTATCAGAAAAATATTCTAACAAAGGTCGATAATTAGATTTTGAAAACACATCCGAATATGTAGGTTGGTTTGTTTAATTACATAGGGATTAGTTTCATCAAATTTTACATGTACAGTTTCATCAACATTACAAGTGTTTTTATTAAAAACTCTATAGGCCTTAGATGTTGTGGAGCATCCTAAGAAAATTCCTTCATCATTTTTTGGTGTGAATTTGTGTAAGTTATCTTTAGTATTCAAAATGAATACCTTGTAGCCAAAAAACTTGAAGTAGGAAAGTCTAGGTTTTCTACCATTCCATAACTCATAAAGTGTTTTATTAAGAAAAGGTCTAATTAAAACATGATTTATAGTATAACAAGAAGTACTTACAGCTTTATCCCAAAAATGATTGGCTATAGAATATTCAATCAACATTGTACTTGTTATCTCTTGAAGAATTATATTTCTTCTTTCAACAACACTATTTTGTTGAGGAGTTCTAGGTGCTGAGAAGTTATGAGTATTGCCTTTTCTACTACACAAAGATTCAAAATAAGAATTTTGAAATTCTCCTCTATGATCACTATGAATAGTTATGAAAGTAAGGTTTTTCTCATTTTTTACTTGGGATATAAAACTTTTGAAATAAGAAAAAGCTTCAGATTTCTTTTCTAGAAAATTCACCCATGTAAACCTAGTGTAATCATCAACTAAGACAAATACATAATATTTTCCTCCAATTCTTCTAGTTTGTGTTGGACCAAAAAGATCCATATGCACCAACTGTAATGGATCAGTGGTTGAGACTTCACTAACTGATATAAAACATGATTTATGATTCTTTCTATATTGAGAAGGGTCACAAAATTTTAAAGAACCAAATTTAAGCCCTAGTAGATCCTTAACTAGTATTTTCTTAGAGAGTTTACAGAGGTTCTTGAGGTTACAGTGACCTAACCTTCTATGCCATAACCAATAATGATCTTCTATTACACTAAGGCAAGGTAGATATTGTCTCCTAAGGTTTTCTAAGTTTTGTGTGTAAACATTCTCTTGTCTATTGGCGGAAAGAATAAAATCTTCCTTGGAATTGTGTACTAAGCCCTTGTCATTCCTAAAATTGACAAGGTAACCATCATCACATAATTGAATTATGCTAATGAGGTTGTGCATAAGACCTTTAGTAAATAAAACATTTGAAATCAATATTTTTCAAAGAAGAACGTTGTTACCTATACCAATAATTTCTCCCTTAGCATTATCTCCAAAAGGTACTTTTCCTCCTTCCATCTTGATAATCTTTTTAGAGAAGTTTTTTTTACCAGACATATGCCGGGAACATTCACTATCCATGTACTAAGTACTGCTGTTGGTAATTTCTTTATATTCCTGAAAATAGGAAATTTAGACTTTCAGAATCCAAACATCATTGGATCCGGAATTTTTAGACAATAAAACTTTGGGTATCCACATTTTCTTAGAAAAATAAGATTTATAAAACCCAAGATATTGAACATTATTCAAAGAGAAATTTTTCTTCCAATTCCCACCACATTGACATTTAGTACAAAAAGGGGATCTGGATGGAATAAAATAGTTGTTTTTGAAAACTGGTTTTTGGTGAGTATAACCTACTCCATTAGTATTTCCATGAGGTTTGATTTGAGAATATATCTTGTCAAAATTTTCTTTACCACAAGTAAAGTTTGAAAGAAGTTTCTTAAGAGAATATATTTCGGATTTTAGTCAGATGACTAAATTCCTATCCTCAGTAATTATTTCCTTAGAGTTAGATTTTTCCTAAAAAAGATTTATTTTTGAAATACCATACTTAAGATCTTTATAAAGTTTTTACTTTTCCTAATTTACTTCTTAAGGTCATTAGAAGGTTTTTCTAAAAACTCATCTGTATCTTCAATATCTCTAGAGAGGTTTGAAATCTCTTATATAAGAACTTCTTCTCTAGTATTTTCCTTGTCCAATTTCTTGTAAATTTTACAATTTTTTCCTTCTAACAACTTGGAAAATCTAAATACTTTTTCATATGAAGGAAATTATTCATTATACGAAGATCAAGTATCTTAATTAGAAGTAATATCTCTAGAATAGTAATTCTAATCAAGAGATAAATTTGTTAAAGCCTCGACAGAGTGTACCTTGTCCAAAAGACATGTATTTGGGAAAGAAGTAGTAGCAATTAATCTAATAATTTTCTATGCTGATGATTAATATTCAGAAGATACACATCCCGAAGAGTCTCCACATCTACAACTCCGAATATCATTTGCTTTATGACTTTTCTTGTGCTTATAATGATAGAACTTCTTCACGTTTCTTTATGAATTTCTTTCCTTATTTTCGTTGTTTTTCAATAGAGGGTAATCAGGTCTGATTGACCTGTTCTTCTACATTCATAACAAGTAACTTCCTCATCTTTCTTATCTTTATAGTCTCTCTTCATGTACTTATTTTGATAGTTCTTTTTAGATATTATCTATTTTATTCACCTAGCAAGATTAGGTAATTCATTCTCATACTTTTCTATATCACTAGATTCTGAATGAATAGTACTTTTCTTTGACTTTGATCTGGTTAATCTTTCTGGAGTCTTAGATTTCATATGTTTAGAAGTAGTTGTAAAATCAACTCCTACATTCCCATTCTTTTATTTAATATTATCAGTATCTCTCTTCATTCTAGTCTCATGCTGAAGAAGAGTTCCAAACAGTTCATCTATGGTAATCTAGGATACTTTCCTATTCTAATCAATTGTTATCCTCTTGGATTCCCACTCAATTGGAATGATGTTTATGATCTTATATACAAGAGCCTCATCATCCAAACCTTTTTCTCCCAGTGTCTATAATCTATTCACGATAGTAATAAACCATTTATGGGATTTTCTAGTAGGTTCTCTATAAGTAATGTTAAACCCATGGTATTCAGCTCTCAACACAGCTCTTCTTGTCTCTATAACTTTAGAAGTACCAAAATGTGTAACTTCATTTTTCATCCAGATACTGTTTGCAGCTTCACATGATTATATTTGACTATAGATGTTCCTAGTCATGGAACATAGCAATGTATTTCTGACTCTAAAAATTGCTTGATATTCTGATTTCTTCTGATTAGTAAAAGTTCTCAATTCCTTATCATGAATCTTATAGTCTTCTATCAGCATTAAGTAGTTATCAACCCCAGTGTTAATAAAAAAAGTATTCATCCTATCTATCCAGTAATCATAATCATTTTCATCAAAAATAAGAGGTCTGGTAGGATTTAGATTGTCGATAGAACCAACATTTAAACCTTCCATCCTAAGGAAATTTGTTCCACTCAAACTTGTTAGTAATATGAGTTTGTAAACAAAAGAAAATATCCTAAGAAATGAAAATATAACTAAATTATCTCTATGTAAAATATGAGTCCGAGCTTTATGGATCTGAAAATATGATTTTGAAAAAAAAATGAACAAGAAGATTTCTCTTCTAAATCTAATCGTGAGATTAATTCAGATTTAACCAAAACATTGAAGCCAATTGTTAGATTCGTTCAGGGTATAGTTTGACCTCCTCTGATAACAATTGTTGGATGGAATAAGTAAAAATGAGATGATCAAATACAAGAGGGGGGGGGGGTGAATTGTATAATTTAAAAATTCCATTTGGAAATTTTGCATAATCAAAACTCACAACACCTCTAAGATCTAATAAATTTCTTGATTCCAGAAAAGTTATTTTGGAAATGAAACTTAACAAAAGTTTACAACAACTAAGATTCTACCTTAAATTTTATAGAATACTATATAATCATAGTACATGTTTAAGTTAGTATAAGAAAATTATACTTTCCTCAACAACCAAAATTACAATGGAAAACAAAATTGAAACACTACAAGAAACAAGTAGTAACTCTTTTAACCGAAAGAGAAGGGTATCCAACAACCCTGGATAAAGGCCTCTTGATTTATACTTTAAAGAAAGTATGTATTACCCAAACCTAGGTAATCCCTCAATCTAAAGATCTGTATGTTTCTGGCTATCCCCATAAGCCCTCTATTTGTAAGGAAATCGGCACCTCTGACTTCACAACCTGAAGTCTCTGATTGAAAGTTAATTACACCCCTGCTCAGAGAAAATCTAAACAAAGCAAAGTTTGAACAATCCCTTAAATATTTCTGCACAAAGCCTGAGATTTTATAAGGGCCTCTATCTCTAAAAATCACTTCAAAAGCATGTAAGCAACATTGTCAATGTTTAGTTCTCTATTAAAGTTCTTAGCTCGATCAATTGAGCTCATATTTGTAGGCACGACCTCAACAGTCATCTACCTCCTCCAACGGTTATATTTTTCCTTGAATTTTGGTGGGAATTGTACACATGTCACTCAAACTACAATTATTTAGTAACTGAAATCATGACATCGTTTTGTGAAAGAAGCAAGTGTAATAAAAAATATGGTTACATAAACAAAATAAAATATTCGGAATGTATGAAAATAAATTTTCAAAGTCTAACCAAAAATAAATTCGATATCTATAATACATGGATATTCTGATTCTATTTTTTATGGAATTCGGAACCTAAATTATATAGAATTTCATAGTCTGAATTTCAAGGAAATTTGGAATCTGGATTTCCAATAATTCGGAGTCTGAACTCATAAGGTTTTGAAGTCAGAACTCATAATATTTCTGAGTCTGAATTCAGAGAGTTCGGAGTCAGAAATCATAAGAGTTTAGAGTTTAAATTCATAGAACTCAAATTCAAAATTTAGAGAGTTCGGAGTCAGAACTAATAAGAGTTCGGAGTCTGAAATCATAGAACTCAGAACCTAAATTCGGATCTTGAAAACAGAATTCTCTATATCTATGTATTATAAGATTCTGAGGTTTTCGATACAAAACTGAATTTTATACTTATATAAAATGAATAAAAAAACGTGGTAAGGATAAATTTCCTTGGGGAAGGAAAATTTTCCTTATGAAAGTAAAACATAGGGTAGAATGAAATTTTCCTTAAGATAAGGTGTTTGTGATTTTCAAGACAAGAAGGAATGGTAATTTCATAAGGAAAACTTATTGACTCAACAATCTCCTCCAAGTATGAAGGAATGGAATATTAATACGGAAAACCTTATTGACTCAACTGTCAAAGGGCATCATGGGTAGTCTATTATTTTAACTTTTTAGTGAAATCTTCACTTATTGATAGATTACAGCTGAGTATACTCTCTAATCAAATCATATTTATCCTATAGTAGTGTGTTTTAGGTGAGGAGTAAACATATGGATTGATCCTTAAGGTGGATGGGGTATTTCATATTCATGGATTCAGTTTGGTGACTATAGATATCTAAGATTAGTTGATTTTAGATTCTATTTCCTATTCTTGTGTGTTGTATCATGGCCTTACGAACATATACCATCATTTATGAAACCATTACTGGTTTCCTCACATGGTAATATATATATTTTATTTCCTTACTCAATGATCCACTAATTAGAAATTGTATGGAAAACCCCAGAAACTAGTAGATATTTTGGATTCACTTCGTACTGTTTATTGGAAATTGGACTACATCAATATAGATTTGATGATATGATTACTTAGTTCACCTCATTGGTCTGATGTAATTTTAGATGACCATAGATAGTTTGAAAATGATTTCTCCCTTCCTCCCAACCAGAGAGACCATTTGAATGGATGATCTAGGATTGTTATATATCATAGAGTCCATATTACTTCATGGAGTTCCACATAATATTATATAATATTGAGTTACATGTTTTATGTCATGTTTCAAAAAGGGATTACATAGGACACTTGGATCTTAGGAACTGTTATGTATATCCTATCAATCATAGTCTGATGGTTATTTTGATCATAAAATGTTAGTGTCATAGGTTATTCTTAGAGAATGCATAAAAATATTTAGAGTATTTGGGGAGATTCACATACCTATCACAGAGTTTTCATACGATAAAAACATCTAAAAAACTATACAGATGGATCATTTGGAGGCCCTATAGTTTAGGCAATGTCATTAACTCCTATTCCAGTTAGATGTGTGAGAGATAATAATACATGGACCTCTAATCTTTTAGGAGTCTTTTGAGAATTTATATCTTATTAGGAAGAATATGGATGGAAATTAGTCTTGGAAAAATTCTTACACTAATCACTACCACCAACAACTGGGGTTCATAATGGGGGATCATGTTTTCTTATATACTCCAATTAAAATGGGGTACATATAGATTTATAAACATGGTATGATTTCAACATATTATGTTGGGCCCTTTTAGATTTTGAAACAAGTCAGGTTGATAATATATCGATTATATTTACCTATGAGTTTACAAATATTACACAATATCTTACATATATCTAATATTCATCATTTTTATTGAAACATGAATCATATTATTCATCCTAATGCAGTTTAGTTTTTGGTAGATGCATCCTTTGAGTAGCTTTCACAAACCATCTAGGGTTCCCTAAAAACATGATAACTGAACCAGCCTTGATATAACATCCCTGGTAAATAAAGAATATGAAATTTTCATATTTACTAATTTTGGTGAATTAGATATTAATTTTACATTAAAGGGGATTCTATGTTCTATGGTGTACTTGACACACAATAATTGGTATCTCCAAAAATCTCATGTTGCACAAAAGGCCGAGTCACACAAAAAATGATAATATAATATTATTTTAAATGGTAGTTAATGCGTAGCTATAGTATTTGAGGGAATAAAAATAACAAACTAAAATATGATTATAAATGTTTGTCATATGTTTTTATATTTATCCAATAAAATTAGAGGCATAAAATGTGAATGAATCCAATTTTAAGCATAAATACTCTAATATTCTTTAAAAGGTTGATTTACCGCCTTTTGATGGTGAACCATTTTTAAATGCAGTTTTTTTCACCTTTATTATGTTCAATTTGAGAAAATAAAATTTTTCTTTAGAGTCATAACATCATAATTTACATTGGGTAAAATTTTGGATTTTTTCTGATAATGTTCATTTTTTATGAATAGTAAAAAATATTGAATTTTAATTCAAAACTTCTGTTTAATCTAATTTATTTATATGTTTACATTAACCATTTAGTTGGTATTAAAGTGTAATTGGATTATATTTTTACCATTTAATCCAATTCTGGTCATTGTAAGTAATTTCAATTTGAAATTGGACATAAAAAAGTGTCAATATTTTGATAGTAATATTTTCATAAAAACATGACTTTTGTTTTGACAACGGGAATTAATTTTAAACTACATTCCCAAAATTTTGTATTTTTAATTTAGAAAAATTGATTCCATATTTGGAATTAGCAGTTCCAAATTGTGTAAATAGGTAAATTTTATTTTTATACATTATGAATCTTTACTTTAGTAAATATTTTATTTACCATGGTTAAAGGATAAATCTGGTAAATAACGGTGAACAATAATATTATAATATTATTAAATTACCCTTAAACCTATCCTAACTTCAGATTAAGTGATATTTACAACCAAATAAATCCTTCGGTAGATTTTGGGACCACATGAAGCCACTTGGAAGTGATAATGACACATTATATTAATTAATTTAAAGTAACGACAAAAGTAACCTAAACATATATATGTTAGTAAAAAAATATTTATATTGACTTATATAAGTGATATCTTCGACTATAAATATTCATTTGAAATCCAAACAGATTTCCTAAATCATGTTAGTTTATTTATTATTTTTATACATTAAATAAACAAACTTAATTATGACTCAATGGTGATACAATAATTTCTTTATTAATAAAGGATTCAAATAAATGATATTATAAATATTAAAATCAATTTAGTTTGAAACTTTTGTTTCATAAACGAATTTTAGGGATAATAATGGATTTTTATTTTTTAATTAGTTACGGTTTTTAGGAATAATCAAGTTGTTATAGATTTTTTTAAAATTCTTGGTACTAATAATTTATAAATTGACATAAATGAGTTTTTAAAATAATTAATATTTTATTAAATGATAAAATAATCCTAATAATATAATATTTTTCCAAATGAATTAAATAATGTTAAAAATTTCATAAATGAGACATTTTGGGTCTCTTGGAATTTTATATTAAATATATTAACCATATAGTATGAATATATAAGAGGATATGGTAAAAGTTACATAAGTTAACAAAGGTTTAAATAAAAATGATAAGGATTAAAAAATATCAAAAACCTTTCCAATTATTATTGGATGAATTTATTTCCACTTATATGCATCATATATTATAATTAAATACGTTTTGGACATTTTCAAACCGAAATATTTTTTATAATAAAATAATACTTTCAAACTTTCCTAAAGAGCACCTCCTCTCTCTTATAAAAGGCCACCACCTCTAACCCATTACTGAAACCTATCATGCCCCTTGACTCATCAAAACTCTCCCCCAAGAAGCTCCCAACATATATATATTATTTTTAGTAGCATTACCTTAGGCAGAATGAAATTAATGTATTCATTCTGGTTCAAACCAAAGGGAGTTACCTGAATTAAAGGTAATATCTTCTCTCATGTTCTTTTCTTCTATTTTCCTTCTCCAACCCCCTAAACTCTATTTGTTAAAATATTTTTTTATTAATACCAGTATAATAAATATACTAGGATTTTTTTATTCTATGTATTGGAAAGACACTTCCACACACCTCCATCTAATGGATACGAACATACTGTTTTGGTGGACAACGAACTAGTGTCTCACAAAACAATGATAGTTCAAATATCTCCTACTGCATCTCATGGTGGTCATTATGATGGAACTATATTTATGTGTGATATATATATATATATATATTATATTTACATTTCCTATAGGATTTTTTTTTTTCATTTATAACATACCATTATGGTGTTTATAATGGGTAAATACGACAATTTCATTTGAGGAAGTGCGGACTACCGCCCCCTCAAAGTGATATGACTCTTTCATGCCATATGTGGAACATATAAAGGATAGAGTTAATGAAATTATATATGATTTTACAATATATCTATGTATAATTATGTTTTCATTTCATTAAATACAAAATAGAAATGAAAGTAGCGTTCATCCATACATACGGCTTACCGTCTCCATGAACGGTGCATTTCATTTCTTATCTCCAAATATTATATACTATTATAATTACATATATATAATTAATATATATGATATATATGATATCTAAATCATTAATATAATTCTGGAGATGATTTACTTTTGACCACATAGACAACTTGTAATTATAATAAGTTCATTTTTTACTCAAGTACCAAATATAGACAAAACGACCATTATTAACATAAACAATTTTTTAATGTTTATAACTTGGTAATAAGTGATATAAAAGGAATAGTAAACTTGAAAAAGGTTCTTAATCAATTAGATATTTACTTTAGTTTATTATTCAGCAGATTAGAGAATGAACATGTCAATTCAGACATGAGGTAAGTGAACTGCTTAACCCAATTTCAATTCTTGAGGTTGATATTATACTTATTGATTTTGTCGTGCTATGATTGTGTGAGAAATTAATTTGGATATATTATCTTTTATTTGTAATATCTTTATGTGTAATTATAGTGAATACACATATTTGATCTATTTTATTTCCCAAATGATCTTTGTAAGGGAATTCGTCTCAATCTCTTTTCATTGAGGCATATTTTGATTTCTACATAACTTTTTTAATATGGTGTATAAAATACTTTGACATGTATTTTCATTCAAAGGGAATATTTTTCTATGAATAATTTTAATAAATGACAAAAATAATGTTTAGTTATAATGTACGTGGTGACAATGACCTTTCCACCACCATGAGCATTATCTGATATTTGTCTTCCTATACAAGACATAGTGTTTTTAAAAGGAAAATAAATACCATATAACCTTTTTACATATTTTGGTTTTGAAAATGGTTTTGAGAATGGATTGATTATTTAAATATCTTGGAATGATATATTATGATTTGAAATGTGGAAATGTTATTTTTCCTTTATGTTTGTTTTATGTGTTATGAATATGTTATGGTTCTTGGGTATTGTTTATGCATACAGTTGGTACCGTGATAAACCTAGGGAGGGTGATCATGAGATAGATCTCCAATGAATTGGGTAACATGACATAGGTAAGAGTTAATGTTTCTCCTAAGAGATTTAGGGAATATACTGCGATGGGTATTCCCAATGTAACTCCATGCATAGTTGTGAAATCTACAACGTAATTATGTTATGGATTCCACAAGATACCTTTATGATTTATGTTATCATTGTGTTATTCATAAATATTATGAATTTTTGTGGTATGTTGAAGATTGAAATGTATGATTTCATTGACTTGTATGTGTTGATGGACTAATGTTTGGTGTACTTACCCTTACTGAGATTTTTATGCTCATCCCATGTTTTTGAAATGTTTTTCACAGTGTATAAGGAAGGGTAAGAGAAAGGATGAATTAAAGAAGATTTAGATCATGAAAAGAAACCTTGTTTTATTTAAGGATTTTTATAACTGTGAAAAAATTTGGATAGATTAGAAGTTTCTACTTTTTTATTTTTTAAATGGAATGTAATAGTTACGACTTAATTGTCTTATACTCTAAACCTGAAAATATCCTCAATGTGAATTATAAACTTAATTAAAGATTATGTAATGTTTAAGGCTGAGGACTCATACTGGGTATTAAAGGTCGGTTTAGACAACTTTGGGGATTATGAGTTTTCTATAAACACATGGTTAGTCCCAATGTCTATTATATTAGTTAAATCCTTGTTTTATAACCATTTTAGATCAAGGAATTTCTGTTACAAATTGGAGGAGGAGGATCTCAAACAACATTTTTATCTCTTCCTAATAACATGCTTGCAATAATTATTGCACGGTCATTTTAAGAAGATTTTGAAACTTTTTATAGCATTGAACTCACTTTTATGTAGTTGTTTGAGATATCAAACACCTCTACAATACCTCGATATCATCATAAATCATGGGATGTATTTAATAAAATTATTTATTCACAATATTATTATATTTTCAAGAAAGGCAAATATTATCAATGAATTTTAAAATATTTAACCTTATCAGAACATTTCAAAGAATATTATGATTTTGAAAATTGTACTGAAGTAGGAGACCCTTGAACAACCTATTTATATTTTACTTTAAAATATAGTCGCTCAACACATACTTACTGTATTTTAAAAGGACAATTGATTGAAATTTTCAACTAAAACTCGGTACGACTATTTTATAAAAATAACGTTTTATCAAATGTTTTGAAATTATATGCCATACATGATTATTTTCCAAAACTATTTTTCTACGAACACTCATATTACCCAAGGTGTACAAGGTGTATTTGGATGAAGGAAGAAGTTGATTTTGAAGGAACTATAAATCATTTTATCAATGTGTGGACCTTCTACCTACGTGATCAAGATAATGATGAAACCATACAAAAACCATGATCAAGGTATGATTTTCATTCTATTTGGAATAGTTTAATTTTATCATATGGAGGTGAAAAAAATGAAAATATATAAGATGTTGTGGTCTTAATGTATTGGTATTAAAATGAAATGTATAAGAAAACCATTGGAGTTAAAATATGTTATGGTTATTTTTTAAGATTTTATCTCATTATTTGGGATGTCATAAAGTTATATAGTTTTTGAAAAAGTACAACATGCACACCATGTGACAACCCTTCACGTCGGACAAAGATGCAAGAATCAAACCCATGACCAAATTTTGATTGGGATTTATCACCTACCACTGGACTGCGTGATGTCCTTGATTATTATAGATAACTCCTTTTAGTTGGATGATTTTATGGATCAATAATATGTTAATTTTGGGAACATATGTTTTATCAAAAGGATATCCTTAGTATAAGAATTATATTTGGTGATTAAGTGATAATGGTTAGTTTGGAATATGTTCTCCCTTTTGGGAACGCTATATACCTATGGAAAATAGAATACTACGGGATTTTATTTGTGGAGTAGTGGTTGAAATTTTATTTTGAAAGAATATATTTTTTTATTGTGGACATATGGCAATTTCAGATTATTATGGAAATGATTAACCTATCATATAGGAGATGTGATTAGGTTAATTACATTTCAGTATGAGACGTTATGAGTAACTGATGTTATTTGGAGACTATGTTATCAAATCATTCTGAGTTTTGGGTTTCAATCATAGTTGTATTATTTTGAAGAATTTTTTATGGACCTTTTTTATTGAATGGTCTTTGATGAACTTTGGGTATTGTTTGTTCATTTTTAGAGATTAAGAGTAGTATTTCTTTTTATAAAAGATTATAATTTTTGGGGATTATCTAATCTTGTAAAAACCATTTTGGTATTGGATAATGTCAAATGATATAGGAAATATATAGTTAATCTTCATTGTACTATGTGATTCTCTTGAAGTTGATTCTACCGATGTAGGTCTGATCAAGTCATCTTGAATACTCATATTTTATAAAAAATATGATTTTTTGGTAGAAACTTATTAAAGGTTGAAACTCTATTTGAAAATTATGTATATTTCCTTATGTCCTTAGTCAATATCATAAATAAATTCACCAGCTTTACTAAATTAAAATTTAAACAAAAAAATTGTCCGTTTACTTTTCCTGGTAGGAAACCAATGACCGTTTAACCTATCACAAGTTTGTGGTTTTCTGGTGTTTAACTTTCCTCTGATCATGTTTTCTATCCCTGTCCATCAGAAGAACACACTTATTTTATCCCCCAAATCCATGTTTTCATGGAATCCTAGTCTGGGTTATCTCAGGTGACCTTATTAATTCTCTTTCTTTCTTTTAAAGTGATAGTTTTATAGACTCTTTTTCCCGATGTTGGACTTTTAATTATGTTTCAAAGCCCAATTTTAAAATTGCGAGGACACAATTTCCAAAAGGGGGAAGGATGTAACATCCCAAGTAAATAAAGAATATGAAATTTTCATATTTATAAATATTTGTAAATTAAAGATTAATTTTAATTTAAAGGGGATTCTATGTTCGATGGCCTACCTAGAACGCAACAATGGGTTTCACCGAAAATCTCATGTTTCACGTAACGCTGAGTCATATTGAAAAATGATATTATAATATTCTTTTAAATGATAGGTAATGTTTAGCCATTGTATTGGCATGAATGAATAGAACTAACTAAAATATTATTAGACATGTTTTTTAAATGTTTTTACATTTATCTAATAAATGTTAGAGGCTTAAAATTTGATTGAATCCAATTTTAATCATAAATACTCGGATATTCTTAGAAATGTCTATTTACCACCTTTTGATGGTGAGCCATTTTTAAATCTAGTTTTTTTCACTTTTGTATGTTTTTTTTGAAAAAATAAAATTCTCATTTAGAATTAAAGAATCAAAATTTACTTTTGATAAAATTTTTGTTTTTTCCTGATGAAGTTAATTCTTTTTTGTGAATAGTATATAATACTGCATTTTAATTCAAAACTGTCTTTTAATATAATTTATTTATATTTTTACATTATCCTTTTAATTGGTTTTTAAGTCTAATTGTGTTATACATTTATAATTTAATCCAATTATGGTCATTGGATGTAATTTCACATTGAAATTGGACATAAACCAGTGTCAATCTTTTGATAGTTATTATTTATAAAAAACACAGTTTTTTGTCTTGACAATGGGAATTAATTTTAAATTAATTTGTGCCACTTCTATGTTTTTAATTTGTAAAAATTGATTCCATATTTGGAATCAAGATGTCTAAATTCTTTAAAGAGGTTTCTTTTATTTTTATACATTTTTAATATTTACTTCAGTAAATATTCTATTTACAATGGTTAAATGGTGAGTCTGGTAAATAAAGGCGGAAAATAATATTATAATAAAATTAAATTACCCTTAAACTTTTCCTATCTCTTTTGGATGAGATATTTCCATCCAAGGGCATCCTTTGGTCTATTTTGGGACCCAATGGAGGCATTTGGGAGTGATAATGACACTTTGTATTAATTAATTAAAAGTAAAGTGAAAAGTAACATCAAAATATATCTTTTAGTAAAAAAAATTTATATGGGGTTATATAAGTGATCTCACAACTATAAATATTAATTTTAAATCTAAAATTATTTCCAACATCATGGTATTTTATTTATAGTTTTTATATATTCAATAAATAATCTTAATTGTTACACAATGGTGCTGCAGTAATTGCTTTATTAAAAAAGGATTCAAATAAATGACATTATAAATATTAAAATAAATTTATTTTGACACTTTTCTGCCATAAAATAATTTTTGGGGATAATAATTACTCGTTATATTTGAAATAAATATGGTTTTTTGAAATAATCTCGTTGTTATGGATTTTTTAAATGTCTTGATATGAATAATTTATAAATTAACATAAATGAGTTTTAAAAAAATTAATATTTTATTAAATGATAAAATAATCCTAAAAATATAAGAATCATCCAAATGACATAAATAATGTTTAAAATTTTATAAATGATACATTTTGGGTATCTTGGAATTTTATATTAAATATATTAACCATATAGTATGAATATATAAGAGGACATGGTAAAAGTTAAAGAAGTTAACAAAGGGTTAATAAAACAAATAAGGATTAAAATAATATCCCAAACCTGTCCCATTATTATTGAATGATTTTATATCGACTTATATTCACCTTATCATATAATTAAATATGTTCTGGATCTTTTAAAATCGAAAATAATTTTGTAATAAAATAATACTTTCAAACTCTCCTAAAGAGTCCATCCTCCCTCTTATAAAAGGGCACCAACTCTAACCCATTAATCACACTTCTCAAACCCCTTGGATCATCCAAACTTTGATCTAAGAATATCCCAACATACTTATCTTCCTCCTAGAATCCTTCTCCTATGATTAAGGAAATTAAAGAAATCCTTTAGGTTCCAACCAAAGAAAGTTACCCGGATTAAAGGTAACATCTTCTCTCATGATTTTTTCGACTCCAACAACCTAAAATCTCTTTATTAAATTATTTTTATAAAAACACTAGTATAATCAATATAATATGAATTATTTTATGAGAAGGATTCGGAATACACTTCCACACACCTCCATCAAATGGATATGAACATACTATTTCTGTGGAGGTCGAACTACTACCTCACGAAACGATGATAGCTCAAATATATCCTACCACCACTCATTGTGGATATTATGATGGAACTATATCTATATGTGATATATATATGTGATATTTATATTGTCTCTATGATTCATTATTTTTTCATTTATATCATACCATTATGGTTTCCATAATGGGTAAATACGATAATTTCATTTGAGGAAGTGTGTACTACCATCCCCTAAAAGTGATATGACTCATTCATGCCATACGTGGAATGTATAAAGGATGGAATTAATTAATTATATTTTATATTATACTGAAATTATAATATACCTATGTATAATTATGTTTTAATTCCATTAAATACAAAATAGAATTGTAAGAAGCGTTCATGCGCATGTACGACTTACCATCTCCATGACCGGTGCATTCCATTTCTTATCTCCAAATGTTATGCACTATTATATATATATATATAAGGGATATATATGATAAATATGATATCTAAATCATTAATATAATTCTGGATATAATGTAAATTATACCACATATACAACTTGTAATTATGAAATGTTAATTTTTTACTCAATTACCAAATATCGATAAGACAACCATTATTAACTTAAATGATTTTGTAATGATTATAACATGGTAATAAGTGATATAAAATGAATAATAAACTTGAAAAAGGTTATTAATCAATTATAAATTAACATTAGTTTATTATTCACGAGATTAAAGAACGAATGAGTCAAGTCAGACATGAGGTAGGTAAACTTCTTAACCCAATTTCCATTCTTTGGGTTGATCTTATACTCATTGTTTATGTCATGCTATGATTATATGAGAAATTAATTTTGATAAATTACCTTTTATTTATACATTATTTATGAGTAATTATTCTTAATACACATATTTGATCTATTTTATTTACAAAATGATCTTTGTAAGGGGCTTCTTCTCAATCTCCTTTCATTGACGCATATATTGATTTCTACACGACTTTATTTTACATGGTGTATGAACTCCTTTGACATGTATTTTCATTAAAATGGAATGTTTTTCTACAAATCATTTTACTAAATTTAAAAAAAATGTATATTTATAATGTACGTGGTTACAATTACCTTTCCTACACCGTGATAATCATTTAATATTTGGCTTCCTGTACAAGCCACAATGTTTTTAAATGGAAAATAAATACCATATACTCTTTTTATGTATTTTGGTATTCAAAATGGTTTGGAGAATGGGTTTATTATTTCAATATTTTGAAATTAGATATTGTGATAGAAATGTGGAAATTTTATCTATCATTTATATTTGTTTTATGTATTTTGAATATGTTATGGTTCTTTAGAATTATTTACTTATATGGTCGGTTCCGTGATAAACTTAGGGTGGGTGAGCCTGATATAGCTCTCCAATGAATTGGGTAATGTGACAGAGGTAAACGTTAATTTTTCTCCTAAGTGATTTATGGAATATACTGTGACGGGTATTCCAAATGTAACTCCCTATGTAGCTGTGAAAACAACAACGTAAGTATGTTATGGATGCCCCAGGTTTCCTTTATGATTTCTGTTTTCCATTTGTTATTCATAACTCTTTTGATTTTGTCTGTTATGTTAATGATTGAAAAGTATTATTTCATTTATTTCTTTGTATTTATGGACTAATGATTTATTTCCTTAACCATTACTGATATTTTTATGCCCATCCCAAATTTTTGGAATGTTTTTCATAGGGTATAAGGAAGGGTAAGATAAAGAAAGAATTAAATAAGATTTATATGAAGAAAAGAACTCATGTTTTCTTTACGGATTTTTATTATTGTGAAAAAATTCGGATATATTATAAGTTTCTACTATGTAATTTTTGAAATGTAATGTAATAGTTACGACGTAATACTCTAAAACTATAAACCTGAAGAGATCCTTAATGTTAATTTTTAACTTAATTCAAGATTATGCTATTTTTAAGGCTGGGGAATTATAATTTACATACCCCAATGTAAATTCTCGATCCCCATTGGTTGACGACTACCACCTAGAATCATACAATATGTAACAAGGAATGAATTTTCCACAAAACATAGAGGAAGAAGGAGAAGAATTTAAATTTGGATAAAAAAGAAACTCTACTAGGAGTAATGTACCCAAAGACAATGAGGTATTAAATCCCATATTCCTACATCCCAAGTACCAAAACAATGGAAAACACCCCATGTCCGTAAGGAAAAAACTCACCATATAAAAGGTTCAACATATGGATCCACCTCTAATTGATCCATTCCCCTTACTCGAAACTGAAAGGAGATAATCAACGAACACATGATGGAACAAGTGGGGCGTG
The DNA here is from genome assembly GCA_963277665.1 of Viscum album. Lineage (NCBI taxonomy): Eukaryota > Viridiplantae > Streptophyta > Magnoliopsida > Santalales > Viscaceae > Viscum > Viscum album. The sequence goes on along the minus strand of OY728164.1, from coordinate 1,550,847,533 downwards.
AGATCAAAATCCCAATAGGGACACACCACCTATTCTATAACAAATTCTAAAAATATATATTACACTAATGAATTATTTTAATTATAAAATAAACATGATTGTAATTTTTAAATAATATTTAAACAAATCATGCTATATATTTCAAATGATGGAGTATACATTATGGAAAGGCCTTACAGATGATGGAATATTTCTAAAACAAGGAATTAAATAAAAAAATAATATAAAACATCTTATATAAATTAAGAAGTTGTGTAAATCAATTTTAAAACACTAGCATTCATTTGTATCTAAAATATCAATAACAAGAGTGAAACATGGTTAGCTACCAAATATGTAGGATAATATTCAAGTTATAGGACTCCACACTCTCTATGTGATCTCAAAAATATTTTTATATACATATCCTCTTAATAATAGCCAATGGAAACTCATCACCACCTCATCAGGGATGTGACCCACTGTATTTATGTTTTAGAACATTATAATAGCGTAGAGTGTGTAAAAATAACTCACCAACTGCCTACGTATTTCATGTTATCATTCACAATTAATAATGAGAAACATAATTTAAGACTTCATAAAATTAAATAAAATCCAATTATTTCATTTCAGTGAAAATTTCACATTTGAAACCAAAATAGTTATTAATAAAAAGCATGCCTCCCTAACAAGATAAAATCATAAGGTTTCTATAAAAACATTGTAATCCATTTCCACATGTTTAAAGACTATTCCTAAAAAACTCTATCAATTTCACAATTCATTTCCACAATTATATTCAAATATTTAATTGAAATCATTATCATCAAAAATCACATTTAAATTAAACAATTTTAATCAACAAATTTCCATAAACACACCCCAATTAAATGGAATTTTGGTTTTTCAAATTTCTCATGCCAAAAAAATTTAAAATCCTCCAAATAACTATTTTTTTATCAAATCTATTGAATAAATGTTTGATAAAATAATTTTAAATAAAAAAATAAAATAAATCAAGGATTTTTAGGTTTAAAAATTAGGCTAATAAGGATGGAATCACCTGACATAATTTAAAAAATCAAAATGTGAAACACCACCTATCAATGAGAAAGAAGGTTTATAAAACCTCAAAGACCACATAGAAAAATTATCTAACACAATGGGGAATGAATATATCAATTTTAGGATGGTCTACTGAAATCCCATTATGAAAGATGAAGATCGAGGAGGAACCATGCCCAAGAATCCCACCACAAGTGAAACTATGATCGAATACTGAACGAATGGATCTGGAAGGGTTGGATAGCTCCATGGTTTCATGGGGAAGTATTTGGGACGATATGAGTGAAATTAGAGAGTATCCAAAAGGGAGAGATCAGTCATGCTTCCAGTTATAAAAATACAGTCGGGGTATTACATGACATGTAAGACCAATAGACATCATGAAATAGTTCATTCTAGAAATTACTATAAAACGTGTCACCGTGAATTAAAATCCTAGACCTAAATTAAAAATAATATCAATTCATTCATTTACAATGTGTAACATCCCATCACATTGTGTACCCTTCATATCATGAACGCTTTCACAACATGAATGTTGAATCATTACATGATGGTTAACCTTGTTACATGACAAGAAACCCCCCAGTAGCCGATCATAAAAGGTTGGTTAAAGCAGAGAGACCAACAGATCTCTGACTATGCCATTATAGGTTTCCTCTAAATTAATTTTCAATACAACATGATCAAAGGAAACATGGAAAACCATTAAAAGTTTAAAGATGTACCAGTTTGATCGACAAAGGGATGTTACAATCTCTGCTCCATAAATACTTTATGTCCCTAGATATCCTATGATGAATCTTCCATGAAAAAAATTATGACACCACTACTATATCATTAATTCCTCAAATTCCCATGTCTATTGACTATCTGAACCATGATTCCATATAATAGGAACCAAAGATATCTTCCTCCCATGAAGCACTTTGGACTCAGAATCAACTATACTAATAGGTTTCTCGGTCAATGATAAATCTAATTCAATATCAGGATAAATCTAGATCAAAAGTTGAGATGGATCAGATAGTTAATTTCACATCCAAGATACATGGATTATGTTATGCATCAACTTCACCAATGGTTAATGTGGTAAATGTCATGCAACATTCCCCACGTTCTCAAAAACATCTAATGTTCCCGCAAAATGAGAAGTTGTTTTCCCTTTATCCCATGATGATGATGACCCAACCGAGTTGAATCTTTCTAGAACACCTTGTCTTTAAATGATAAATCCCAAGGTCTATGCTGATGATCCAACTAAACCATATATCAGCTGTATTCTATCAACATTCTCTAAAAATTCATCAGAATCAACACTATTTCTTCTTTCCCTAGTGTTGGTAGAACCAAGGAACATTCACTAATCTCAGACCAACACAAAGGATAAAAACATGGATAGACATAAAAGGCATAAAAAGGATCCATTCTGAGCACATACTAAAAAATATTGTTATATTAAAACTCAAATATCCCTGAATGATCTTCCAAATTTCCACTGAATTCAAGAACAGCAGCCTAAATCATATCCTCTAGAATCTGTATAGCTCTCTCTATCTAGACATTGGACTGCGGATGGTAGTAAATGATTAAATGAGCCACTGATTTTAGTGCATCATAATGGATTCTCTAAAAGAGGTAAGTGAAATGGGGATCAATATGAAAAAATATAATAGATGGAACTTCATGAAAATGGAAAATATCCTTCATATAGATATTTACCAAATCATCAACCTTTGTTGTATCTCAAATGGTTATGAAGTGAGCCAACATGGTCAGTCTATTGATCAAAACATATGTCACATTATTCGTTATCTAGTTATGATAAATTCCATACACAAAGTTCCAAGAGATTTTATCCCAATTCCATATAGGGATAGGAATTCGTAGAAGAAAACTTGAAGGATTTTATTGCTTGACATTTTCTTGCTGACATGTATAGAAACGTGAGACAAAATTAGAAATTCTCATCTCATCCCTTGCCACCAAAACTACCTCTTTATGTCATAGAGAATCTTAGTGGTTCCTAGGTGGATAAACCACTAGGAATTATGATAATCCGCCCTAACATCCTATATTGCTGGTAATTTCACAACGAAGAATTTCTGGTAGTATAGAAAACCTTATTTAGACAGTGACCACATGAAAATTGTCAATCCACCATAAATATATTTTATAATTATATAGAACTCATCACCAAAATATTGATATTTTAGAGTCATTTGGAGAGGATAATATGTCAACTGAACACTCGCTAAGGAATGTTCAGCCCCTTTCTCCCAGACCCCAATACACATCCGTACAAATAGATCCATCAAAATCCACTCATCTAAGGATTCTTTTACTTCCTGGGTTGGTAGATTCCTATACAACACATCTGCAATGAAATTTTATTTTCCCAAGTTATAGGCTATGTCAATGTAGAATTATTTCAGGTACTCCACCCAACACCATTATTGAAGATTAAAATATATTTTAGAGAAGATCTAACATAATATTTTATAGTATTAATACATAATAATCATTTATCCAAAAAGGTAGTGTTGCCGAATACATAAATGTGTGTATCAAAATGGGAATTTGAAGTTCAAGGGATGGATATTTCCTCTCATGGGGCCTATGATGACGATATCCATAAGCCACTATGTGATCAAACTGCATAAGAACACATGCCAAGCTTGAACCTGGTGAATCAAAAAATAACACATAGAACCTCATGGCCACTGGAAGAGTTTACACCGGTGTAGTATTAAAAAGAAATTACATCTCAATAAAATATATATGACATTTATAATTCCAAGTAAACTTCACCACCTTCTGAGTCAGAATATTCATTACAGAATCCCACTTTGAGAAGTTTTTCATGAACCATTATAATATTAGCATAATCCCAAGAATCATCTAATTTCAATGAAATTTCATTACTTATCCATAGCCATAACGACCATTACCTTCTCAGGATTCAACTGATATACCCTATCCAGACAACACATGTCCCAAGAATTTCACTTTTCAAAATCATAAATCACACTTTGAATGCTCAACATAGTGTCTATGATTTCTGATAATACTCAGAGTATTTCTCAAATGATACACATGATACTCCTTGAATTTATTGTAAACAAGTATGTCATTAACAAATAATTCCACAATGGTATCTAGATACTCAGGGAAAATCATTTTCAACATAGCCATGAAAACTAATGGATAATTTGTTAGACCAAATGGAATAACATGTTACTCACAACACCTATATATTCTCTGAAAGTCTATTTTAATAGTGCCATATGATTTTATCCTTAGCTGATGGTAACCATATCAGAGTCTTATTTATTAAAACCACTTCACCCCTTTTAACTGATCAAAATGGTCATCAATCAGTATAAATGAATTTTTGATCTTTACTACAACATGATTCAGAATTTGATAATCAAAACATAAGTGAACCGAACCATAATATTTCTTAGTTAAGAGAACTAAGGCCATCAAAGGTTACACACTAGGGAATTTAAATACATTCTGAAGAAGATCCCCTAAATGGGACATCTCCTCTTTCATTTTCATTCGATCCATGCAGTAAGAGGGAATTGTTACTAGTTAAATTCCATGAATTAATTCAATATAAATATCAAACTCTCTTATCTGTGGAAAACTATATAAATTAGAAGGGAACTATAACAACCCATACTTTACATACATGGTTATTACATCAAAATTGAATCATAATTATTACAACATATAACAAAACCATGAAAGGGCCTTATAGGTATAGTGTCTTTAGAAACTGGGAATCATAAACAACTGATTCATAAATCATCTACGTTGTATCCCATTTGTTTCATCATATCTAGAGTCCCTTTTTGGCATATCCTACTTAATATCCTTCTTCCTGACCTGGGGAAAAGAAAACATACAAAAGGGTGAGATCAAATGCTCAGTAAGGGTAAACAAATGTAATATCAAACATATCATACTCATAAGAACATATCATTTTGAAAATCTTATCCTGCAAAAGAGATCATAACATGGGATAAATCATAGAAGTGAAATGTAATCCCAATAATCATAACATAAAACATAAAGCTGTTTGTAATACACACATAATTATGGAAAATCATTTCTTTTTATTCAAGACTCATTTCCAAGACTATCTTAGCAGAAAAAGTTCATTTTCGAACCGAGTTCACTCCTCATTTCAGTCCTGTTTCACTGAACCAGTTTAACCTTCCATTCTAGCCATATCTATCTCATGAGATATAAATCTTTACCTAATGCATTGGAGGGAGATATAGGTCCCACTAATCTCATAATGATACCATTCTTATGTGTTCCACAAGATCATAAATCATACATCATAACATAACCCATGTAATAAAAATGGGGTTCTTAAACATCATGCCATCATAACATAATCCATATAAGATAAAAGGAAATCATAAAAATAATTATAAAAAAATCAAATAAATGTAAAAATAGGGATAGAAACAGAACCCTATATTATCTTATATGGAAAACAATTTTGATAAAACACTTGAACTCCATTCTTGAGGAAAATATCCTTTCTACTTCAAATTTTTTTTCCCTTTCTTAAGATGTCATACATTTTTAAACTAAAATAAGTTGATTAAAAATAAACATGAAAGATTTTAAAGTAAGCTTCATTGAAATAATGTTCTATGAATCTATTCATATCGTATAAGTTAAAAAACATTCTTCTCGTACTTTGGTTGGAAAAGTCAAAAAGTATCTCGTACTAAAAACGAAAAAAGATTCCATTCATATCTTTTACTAAAAACTCACCAATGGGTAAAATTGGATTTAAAAATATTTAGGTGGATGGAAATAATATTAAATATTGAGGAAACATGGATGTGGATGATAAATATTCCCTAGTAAATTCTGAAGTATAAACAATCTTGGATAAAAATGAGATTGTGAGATTTTCCCTTACCTTTGGTCTGATATGCTTCGTATGAATCTAAACCTCCTGTAATATGGTTTAAATAATTTCAATTGACTTATTACAGAATCATATTCATTGTTATGATATCATATATGGTAATATTTGTATCTTCTAAGTAGTAATATTTCATTGCTACTTGTTATTCGGGTGTTTATTGCTTTATGTTCATATGCGGGTTTTGTCGAATAGATTCTTATTAATCTTTATAGGATATAGATATATCATTTACAGAATGGTATTATTGTAATATATATCATATTAATTCATTCAATTCATTTATATAATCATTATTGAATTAAGATCATATAGAACGAGTCGCATCACATCGTGGAGACGGTAGGCCTTACGTACGCAAGAGCGATGATATTGTTCCCATGATCATGGAATTGTATTGATGTGTATGTATAATATTTCAGAATTAATACCACTTTACAATAGTAATATATAGTTATTTATTATACCCATCCATGTTAGGTGGTGGTGGAAAACACATTTCACCGCGGCGTGGAGACGGTATTCCGTACGTACTCGCGCGCCGTGATTTTGTTTACCGTAAGATGGATAAGAGGTGAAATAGGGTTGTTTCATATTTATAATAACATATCAGAATATGAGGTATACTGATGTTATTAATTCATAATGAAACAACTAAAGAAGAGGGAGTAGAAGAAGAATGGAACTTGAAGAAAACGGTAGAAGGTATTACCTCTTTGTCGAAGTGCCTCCTTTAAACTTTCTCTTAGGGCACTAGAGTTGGCCTTTTGAGAAGACCAATACCTCTAGTAGGTTTCTAAGGAAGTGGGTAAGTGAAATGGGCAGGTTTTTTCCGAGAATGAAGGCTCAAATTTGTGTGAGGAGGAGAGGGAGGAGGTTCCCTTTTATAAGGGAGGAGAGGGGCACCTTTGGAAATATAAGAAATATTAGTTTATATTAAATCCCAACCCCACATAAAAACATCACAAATGACTCATATCCAAATATTAGAAGATATAGGGTTTTAATATCCTCAACCAATAAAATTTAGACATGTTATAAATTTATTTTAAACATTATCAACTTGGTTTATCCTTATTTGTCAATTTAATTTTATTTGTGGTAATAATATTCTAAATTTTAAATTATTATAAATAATTACATATGTGTTGTGACTTTTCCATAATTTGATGATTTATGAGATTTTAGACCATATAAATTTTAATTTATTATTTTTAAATATTTTTGTTATTTTTAAACAATTTTATAATATGTTATTTTCAAAAATAACAATAGTGTCAATTTTGACACTATTCATTTATTTGAATTTAAATAAAATATATACAGAAGATAAGTTCAAACTAAAAGCTTTAATAGATTCCTAAAATCTCATATGTATCTATAAAATTAGTGGAGCATATTAAATAGTTTATATAATATTTATTTTAATATTTTTAAAACAATTTATTTTATATTTTAATTAATTAAATAATATCAACATCACAATTGTGTCATAATTAATGATAATTATTTAATCCCTAAAAATTATAAATAAATTCATATAATATAGATAATTTTATTATATTTCTGGAGACTATTTATATCCAATGTTTCATGAAGTTTATCACTAAATTTAAATTATTATACTTATAATATTTAAGAGAGTGACATATTGTAACTTTCCTTGGTTTTTATAATAATTATATTATTTCATGGTCCAAAGTCCATAAAATAAATATATTTCGGCCCTTAGGTGATATGGGTTGACTTTTATTCATCCAATAGGATTTTTTCAGGTGTTAGGGTAATTTTATAATCTTATATTTACCCTTAATTACCAGATTTACCTTTAACTATGTTAAATCAAATTTACCGTAGTTACTATTCATAATACCCAAAAAAAAGTAGCCTATTAAAATAATTTTTACCCACTGTTTCCAAATATGGAATCCATTTTTTAAAATTCAAAACACATAAGTTGCAGTAATTATTTTAAAATTATTCCCATTGTTAAGAAAACGGGTTTCAGAAGTTAAAACATTGCCAATGATTGAAATGTTTTTACCTATGAATTCAATGTGAAAATTAATGATAATGACATACATTATATTAAATGGTAAAAATATATTCTATTTATACATTAAAACCATTCATTATTATAATTTAACCATATAAATTATCTCAATGAAAAAAGTTGTTTTTAATTAAAAATTAGAGTATTTTTACTATTCATCAAAATATGAAAGTTATCAGAAAAGTATCAAAATTTTTTCCAAAGTAAATTTTTATATCCTGAATCCAAAGAAGAATTTCTTTTGTCAAATTGAACTTATAAACATTTCAAAAACTAGATTTAATGTGGGTGCACCATCAAAAGGAGACAAAACTGCATTTTTTGAAAAATACTTATTTTACCCAAAAAATTCATTTTGCTATCTTACCATGTTATAGAAAATGTGTAACATGAATAATAGTGTTATAAAATTCAAAATTTAGTTAATTGTATTCAGAATGGCTAGTCCATAATATATCGTTGTTTATTGAAACCTGGTATTGCGTACTACACACACTATCGAGGAAGGTCGTGATTGCGTGTAATGCAAGCCAAGTCAGTATTGTGTGTTGTGAAAGATTCCTTTGGTGTTGCGTATAACATAAGACATAAAAAAATATTTCACATAAAATGTCAGGGTGTTAAATTCTACCCCCCTTAAAATGAATTTCGCCCTTGAAATTTGTCACTTCATTACAAACAGATGAGGATACCTCTCCCTCATCATATCCTCAAGTTCCCATATAGCTTCTTCTAATTGGTGGTTCCTCCATAAAACTTTAACCAATTGAGTGGTCTTGTTTCGCAGAACTGTGTCGCTACGATCCAGAATCTCTATCGGCTGTTCTTCATAATAAAGATCTAGCTCCAGTGGTACAACTTCTGAGCTAAGTACATGTGAAGGATCAGGTATGTACTTTCTCAGGAGAGATACATGGAACACATCGTGAACCTGAGAGAGATTCAGTGGAATCTACAATAAGTAAGATACATTCCCAGCATGATCCAGTATTTTAAAAGGACAGATATATCTAGGGATCAACTTTCCCTTCTTTCCAAATCTCATTACCCTCTTCCATGCACTTTATCACCAACTTCAAACTCTAGGTCTTTTCTTCGGTTATCGACATAGATTTTTTGTCGACTTTGATCTTCTCTTATGTGTTGTTGAATAGATCGGACCTTTTCTGCCTTCTCATCAATAAGATCAGTTCCTAATAGCTTTCATTCCCCAACTTCATCCCAGCAAGTTCGAGTTCTGCATTTGTTTTCATAGAGGGCTTCAAAAGGAGCCATTTGAATATCGGAGTGAAATCTATTATTATAAGAAAATTCCACCAAAGATAGGTGTTGATCCCAACCACCTTTGAAATCCATAGAGCAAGCTCTCAACATGTCATTTAGAGTTTGAATTTTCCTCTCAAACTGACCGTCTGTCTGAGGATGGTAAGCAGTACTAAAACTCAACTCTATATATAGAGCATGCTGAAGACTTCGCCAGAATTTCGAGGTAAACCTCTGATCCCGATCAGATATAATGGAAAGTGGTACTCCATGCAATCTTACCACTTCCTTTACAAATATCATGGCAAGCTGATCAAGAGAAAAATCTTCTCTAATAGCAATGAAGTGTTCCGAATTCGTAAGAAGATCAACTATAACCCAGATAACATTATTGCCTTTGGATTTTTTAGGAAGTCCCGTGACAAAGTCCATAGTTATGTTTTCCCATTTCCATTCTGGTATGGGTAATGGTTGTAACATTCCATTAGACTTTTGTCTCTCAGCTTTATCTTGATGACAAATCAAGCATCGAGAGACATATTCAGCAACATCTCTTTTCATGCCATCCCACCAGAAGTACTCTTTCAAGTCCCTATACATCTTCGTGCTTCCAGGATGAATAGAGAATGAAGAACTATGAGCTTCATCCACCAACTCATTCATTAATTCGGGGTTTGGCGGAACACAAACCCAATTCCTGATCCTTATTATCCCTTTACAATCAAGGTTGAATTCAGGAACATTTCTCACCTTCTTTTGTAACTCTATATCTTCTTTATGTGCCTCTTTAATCTTCACGTGTATATATGGTTGAACATTTTTTTGAGAAAGATAAGATTTTCCCATTCCATTTTAATTCCATGATTCATCCTTTGTAAATCCATAAACATTGGATCTTTTGTGATCCTCATCATGGATAAGCTAGCATGGTCTTGTCGACATAATGTGTCTGCCACCTTGTTTTCTTTCCCAGGGTGATAATGAATTGAGCAGTCGTATTCCTTAATCTGCTCCAACCATCTTATTTGATGCATATTCAGCTCCTTTTGTCTGAAAATATACTTTGAAATTTTATGATCAGAATAAATATCACACCATTCACCATAAAGATAATGCCTCTAAATGTTTAATGCAAAGATTGCCGCAGCTAACTCCAAATCATGAGTTGGGTAATTTTGATCATGAATTTTCAACTATCATGAGGCATAATCTATCACCATATCATTTTGCATGATATGAAACCCTAATCCCTTGATGGATGAATCACTGTAGATGAAAAACCATTCTCCACTACAAGGAACTGTGAGTATAGGTGCACTGGATAACCTTCTTTTCAACTCCTTGAAATTCTCTTCACATTCCTCCATCCACACGAACATAACTCCTTTTCGAGTCAACCTGGTGAGTGGATTAGATAATCATGAAAAATCATTCACAAATCGTCGATAATATCCAACCAAATCAAGAAAACTTTGGATCTCAGTTACTATTGTTGGTCTCGACCATCTCTCTATAACCTCTGTTTTTGCTAGATCCACAGATATCCCTTCTTTTGAGATTATGTGACCAAAAAATGAAACTTTTTGAAGCCAAAATTCACACTTGGTAAATTTGTAATAAAGCTTCCCCTTTCTCAGGGTCTTCAATACAAATCTCAAGTGATCTTCTTGTTCTTCCTTTCTCATTGAATAGACAAGAATATTGTCTATAAAGACTACCACAAACTGATCAAGATAGTCTCTAAATACTCTATTAATCAGATCTATGAAGATAGCAGGGGCATTAGTAAGACCAAGTGGCATCACTATAAATTCATAGTGTCCATACCTTGTACGAAAAGTCATCTTTGATATATCCTCCCTTTTGACCCTTAATTGATGATACCCCGAATGAAGATCAATCTTGGAAAAGTATTGATCTCTGCGTAGTTGGTCAAATAGGTCATCAATGCAAGGGAGAGGATATTTTTTTTTGATAGTGATCTTGTTAAGTTCTTGATAATCAACACAGAGTCTCATTGATCCATCTTTATTCATAACAAACAGAATAGGTGCTCCCCAAGGTGACACACTAGGGCATATGAATCCTTTATCAAGATTCTCTTAGAGTTGCTTTTTCACTTACTGCAACTCAATTGGGTCCATTCTATAAGGTGTCTTTGAAATAGGTAAAGCACTCGCTATGAGTTCTATTGAAAACTCAACTTCACGATGTGGTGGAAGACCTGGAAATTCCTATGGAATGACATCATCAAAATCTCATACAATGGAAATATTATTAATCCTGAGTTTCTCTCCAACCATTTGAGATAAATAACCTTAATTTAGTGGAATCAAGACCCATAAGATGGAAGAAATTTCCAATGGAAGGTTACATTCATCCTTGCATCGATAGACGATCATAGATTGATTTAGAATATTAAATGCGACTTCCCTTATTTGCCAATTGATATGAGCTCCATATAAAGAAATCCAATCCATGATAAGAATCACATCAAATTACAACATAGGAAGGATCACCAGATTTGCAGGAAGCACTTTCCTACAAACATCAATCGAAGAAGAATTGTAAACTTTTGATGCAACCGTTCTGCCATTAGGAGTTTTCACAGCCAACTCAACATCTAATTGGTGAGGTAATATGATGATACCCTTAGAAAATTCTTCAAAAATAAAAGAGTGGGTGGATCCCGAATCAAATAAAACATTTTCTACTTTAGAGTTGATGGTAAGTTTACCTCTCACCACTTCGTTGTCGTACTCCACATCACCGATAGTAATTGAATGTGACTTTCCTTTGTCTTTGGCCTTAAGAGTTTATTGACGTCGATCATCATCATCAACCCTTAGATTTGGGCATTGATTGGCATAATTCCCCATCTCCTTGCACATGAAACATTGATGTGTAGTAGGTGCATTATGTGTAACCCTTCCTTTGTTTGCATCATTAGACATCTTATTCCCATTATTTCGACATTCAATTGCCCGATGACCTTCTTTTACACACTTCTAACATTTTCTTGTCCCCTTAAGACAATTTCCTCCATGTTTCTTTCCACACATTGAGAATAAGGGAAAACTCATCTTCTTTTTAGTGTGGTCTTTAGATTTTTATTTTGAATTCCATTTTCCTCTTCTTATCAAACCCATGTGACTGATGGGTTACACCAATCTCCATCTCAACCTTGAGATCCCATCGAACAATTTCCTCGTAGCTATTGAAGTCCCTTATGGCTAACGCCCTTCAAAGACATGGTTTTAAGACACTAAAGAATCGATCGATCTTACTCTCAGGTTAGATAATAATTCCGGAAGCGTACCTTGCAAGTCTTGAAAAATTTTCTTCATAGGTACCAATGGATTCATCATCCTTTTGCTTCAGTTCAAGAAACTCCTTATCCATATTTTTTCAAAGAATACGAGGGAAATGATTATTGAAAAAAAAAGTTCTTGAACTCGTCCCATTCCATGGACTCAATTTCATCCCTTTGCCTCATATTCTTAATAAGATTCCACCATTGATCAGCATCACCTTCCAAACAATATACTACTAAGATGACTTTATCATGTTCATAACATTGAAGAACTGAAAATATCTTTTCAGTGGTACTGATCCTTTGTTCAGCCACTAATAGATCAGAAGACCCGCTGAATGAAGATGGACGCTGCCTCATGAAGGATTTAATAGAATGTTGCTCCTTCCTTTGCTCGTTTGGAAGTCCTTCATGATTCATAGCTTGAGAATGTTGTATGAGCATGGCTACAAGATTTTTCACTCCATCTCCCATAACATTTGGTAGCTCAGGGGGACAATGATTTCATTGCCCGTCGCATTCCGCATTAACATGATTCCTTCGGGTTCCAGCCATTGACTAAAACAAAGAAGAATAGTGTGAGCAACACTAATTATAATAGAAAAAACACATAATCAAGAATAAAATTCCACACTTAAGGTCTTATCATAGGTTGTTTATGGACATTTCTAAAACACTAATATTGTGTTCTATGCTTAGACATATCCTTAGGTTTCTTACTAAGGCTTTTACATCCTAGTTTCCAAAGGTTGATTATACCTTTTCTCTGATACCAACTATAACGTCCCATACTTTACATACATTGTTATTACTTAAAAATTGAATCATAATTATTACAACATATAACAAAACCATGAAAGGACCGTATATGTATAGTGTCTTTAGAAACTGGGAAACATAAACAACTGGTTTATAAATCATCTACGTTGTCTCCCATTTATTTCATCATATATAGAGTCCCTTTTTGGAATATCCTACTTAATATCCTTCTTCCTGAACTGGGGAAAAGAAAACAAACAAAAGGGTGAGCTCAACTGCTCAGTAAGGGTAAACAAAAGGAATATCAAACATATCATATTCAAAAGAACATAATATTTTGAAAATCTTATCCTGCAAAAAAGATCATAACATGGGATAAATCATAGAAGTGAAATGTAATCACAATAATACTAACTTAAAACATGAAGCTTTGTGTCATACACACATAATCATAGAAAATCATTTCTTAGTAGTCAAGGCTCATTGACAAGACTATCTTAGCGGACAAAGTCCATTTCTGAACAGAGTTCACTCCTCATTTCAATCATGTTTCCCTGAAACCGTTTAACCTGCCGTTCCAGCCATGTCTATCTCATGAGATATAAATATTTACCCAATACATTGGAAGGAGATTTAGGTCCCAACCATCTCATAATGATACAATTCTTATGTGTGCCACAGGATCATAAATCATACATCACAGCATAACCCATGTAATAAAAATGGGATTCTTAAACATCATGCCATCATAACATAATCCATATAAGATAAAGTTACATCATAAAAATAATTACCTAATAAAAAAATCAAATCAATATAAAAATAGGGATATAAATAGAACCCTATATTATCTTAGATGGAAAATAATTTTCATAAAACACTTGGACTCCATTCTTGAGGAAAATATCCTTTCTACATCAGACACATTTTTCCTTTCTTAACATGTCATACAATTTTAAACTAAAAGAAGTTGATTAATAATAAATATGAAAACTTGTAAATTAAGATTCATGTAAATAATGTTCTACGAATCCATTCATTCCGTATAAGTTAAAAAAATCATTCATCTCGTACTTTGGTCGGAAAAGTCAAAAAGTACCTCTTACTAAAAACGACAAACGATTACTTTCATATATTTTAATAAAAACTCACCAATGGGTAAAATTGGATTTAAAAAATTGTAGTTGGATGGAAATAATATTACATATTGAGGAAACATTGATGTGGATAATAAATATTCCCCAGTAAATTCAGAAGTATTTACAATCTCAGATAAAAATGAGATTGTGAGATTTTCCCTTACCTTAGGTCTAATATGCTTCGTATGAATCCGAAACTCATGTAATATGGTTTAAGTAATGTCAATTGACTTATTATAGAATCATATTTATTGTTATGATATCATATATGGTCATATTTGTATCTTCTTAGTAGTAATATTTCATTGCTACTTGTTATTCAGGTGTTTATTGCTTTATGTTCTTATGCGTGTTTTGTCGAATAAATTCTTATTACTCTTTATAGGATATAGATATATCATTTAAAAAATGGTATTAGTGTAATATATATAATATTAATTCATTCAATTCATTTATATAATCATTATTCAATGAAGATTATATATAGAACGAGTCGCATCACATCGTGGAGACGGTAGGTCATACGTACGCACGAGCGATGATATCGTTCCCTTGATCGTGGAATTGTATTGAAGTGTATGTATAATATTTTAGAATACATACCACATCAAAATAATCTTATATAGTTATTTATTTTCACCATTAAACCCATCCAAGTAAGGTGGTGGTGGAAAACATATTACACCACGGCGTGGAGACGGTATTCCGTACGTACGCACGCGCGATGATTTTGTTTACCGTATGATGGATAATAGTTGAAATAGGGTTGTTTCATGTTTATAATAACATATCACTATATGATTGATACTGATGTTATTACTTAATAATTAAACAACTAAAGAAGAGGGAGTAGAAGAAGAATGGAACTTGAAGAAAACGGTTGAAGGTATTACCACTTTCTCGAAGTGCCTCCTTTAAACTTTCTCTTAGGGCACTAGACTTGGTCTTTTGAGAATACCAGTACCTATAGTAGGTTTCTAAGGAAGTGGGGAAGTGAAATGGGAAGGGTTTAGCCTGTCTTGAAGGCTCAAATTGGTGTGAGGAGGAGAGGTAGGAGGTACCCTTTTATAAGGGAGGAGAGGGGCACCTTTGGAAATTTAAGAAATATTAGTTTATATTAAATCCCAACCCCACATAACAACTTTCAAACTGACTCATATACAAATATTAGATGATATAGGGTTGTAATATCATTAAAAAATAAAATTTAGACATGTTAGGATTTTATTTTAAACACTATCAACTTCGTTTATCCTTATTTATCAATTAAATTTTATTTGTGGTAATAATATTCTAAAATTTAAATTATTATAAATTATTACATATGTGTTGTGAATTTTCCATAATTTGACACTTTATGACATTTTCAACCATATAAATTTAAATTTATAATTTTTAAATATTTTTGTGATTTTTAAACAATTTTATAATATGTTATTTTTATAAAATAACAATAGTGTCAATTTTGACACTATTCATTTATTTGAATTTAAATAAAATATATACAAATTATATGTTCGAACTAAAAGATTTAATAGATTCATAAAATGTCATATATATATAGAAAATTAGTGTAGCACATTAAATAGTTCATATAATATTTATTTTAATATTTTTAAAACCATTTATTTGATATTTTAATTAATAAAATAATATCAACATCACTACTGTGTCATAATTAATGATAATTATTTAATCCCTAAAAATTCTAAATAAATTCATATGATGTAGATAATTTAATTATATTTCTATATATTATTTATTTTCAATGTTTGATTAATTTTATCACTAAATTAAAATTATTATACTTATAAGATTTAATAGAGTCACATATTGTCACTTTCCTTGGTTTTAATAATAATTATATTAGTTTATGGTCAAAAGTCCATGAAATAAATATAGACCGGCCCTTATATGATATGGGTCGACTTTTATTCATCCAATAGGATTTTGGCAGGTGTTCGGGTAATTTTATAATCTTATATTTAACCTTTATTACCCGATTTACCTTTAACTATGGTAAATAAAATTTACAATAGTTACTATTCATAATGCCCAAAAAATAAAAAGTAGCCTATTAACATAATTTGGACCTAATAATTCTAAATATGGAATAAATTTTTTAAAATTCAAAACACATAAGTTGTAGTAATTAATTTAAAATTAATCACGTTGTTAAGAAAATGGGTTTTAGAAGTTAAAACATTGCCAAAGATTGAAATGTTTTAACCTATTAATTCATTGTAAAATTAATGATAATGACATAAATTATATTAAATGGTAAAAATATACTATATTTATACTTTAAAACCATTCAATATTATAATTTAACCATATAAATTATCTCAATGAAAAAAGTTGTTTTTAATTAAAAATTAGTGTATTTTTACTATTCATCAAAATATGAATGTTATCAGAAAAGTATCAAAAATTTATCCAAATTAATATTTTATATCCTGATTGCAAAGAAGAATTTTATTTTTTAAAATTGAACTTATAAACATGTCAAAAACTACATTTAATGTGGGTGAGCCATCAAAAGGCAGAAAACTGCATTTTTTGAAAAATACTTATTTTACCCAAAACATTTATTTTGTTCTCTTACCATGTTCTAGAAAATGTGTAAGATGAATAACAATGTTATAAAATTCAAAATGTAGTTAATACTATTCATAATGGGTAGTCCATAATATATCGTTGTTTAGTGAAACCCAGTATTGCGTACTACACACGCTATCGAGGAAGGTCGCGATTGTGTGTAATGAAAGCCAAGTCAGTATTGTGTGTTGTAAAATATTCCTTTGGTGTTGCGTATAACATAAGACATAAAAAAATATTTCTCATAAAATCTCAGGGTGTTACAGGAACACACTAGGAAACTCTTCAATAACTGTAGGGATATCACTACTAAAAGAATACCACTCTAAATGAAAAGAAAAAACTAATATTAATTTACCATATTTTGGATAAAAAGGTCTATCTCTGTTCGAACATGGGTCCCATTATCCTTGAATGATAAGAGACACACCACTGGGTGTAGTAAGGTAAAACCATTTAAGATAACAGTTAACCTATTATATTTTTTCGGAAATGAGCCAATACATCTGGAATATGACATCAACAGATTTCAAATAGAGGGACAAAAAATTCTAAGTCATCACGACATCAGATAGAGAGAAGATATAAGCATACATATGGATACCCAACTCTCTATTTCTTTCAGAGGGTTTAGTAATATAAATTCGTTAGATAAAATATCTATAAGAATATTAAGATTATTGAAAATACATGTTTAAATAAATGGGTGAGATTCACTAGTTTCAAATAGAGAATTCACTAATAATGAAGCTGTAGTAATGGTACCACTCATAATAGTTGGACTGGCATTTTCTTTCTCTAGAGTCTCTTACAATGCGTGAGGTAGTTTAATTTTGGATGCCTATGGGTCTGACCCTTTTATACTCAAGGCATCTGATTACCCCATAGTTTTAGTAGGATATAATGATCTTTTACCACTATGCGAAGAAGAAAAGTCATGATATAATCTCTATAAATGTCTTGAACCTCCGCATGAGATATATTTCTTTGGTGCCTCAGTGTAAACACTTTTATAATTTCTTGGATTTATACACTAATAAAAAATAAAAGGGATTCTCCATGGTGTTGTATTGGATCAAGAATGAACCTTCCATGAATAACTATCATGAGAATCATCAGTAATAAATTTACCTTAAAGTAACTAACACAACCACTGGGAGAGAAAGAAACTCCTAATAACTATGACATTACATCCATGTCCATATCAAGGATAATCAATGTATGTAGTACATCAAAAATAGTGGGAAGCATCAACAAGAAATCATGAGAAAAGACATCTGATCAAATTCCCAAATCAAACTGCCAGTCTTTCATCCTCTCATTAGATACAATATTAGGTGAAACCTATATAAGTTTAGTAAACATTTTAATACTCAATCATGGTTTTGTCAGCCTGCTAAATCATGAAAAGATTAATAGACTTGGAAAACACCATAGAAATTAGTTAGAAAAAGTCATTTAAAATAATATTCATGTATTTCCACTCTAATCCCTAATGTTTCTTCATCATCACCATGATGGCACACCATCTCCTACTAGATCCCTCCAGTAGAAAGGTGGAAAACTTCACCTTAATATCATCTGATTTCTCTAAGAACTCAAAATTTTTTCTATTATTCCCATCCATTCCTCAATATGTTGAGGATTAATGGTTCCTTTGAAAACTGGTGGTTCTAGGTGAAATAACCCTTGAGAAAGATTTAGAACAAAACCCCCAAGTTTCTATAGCTATCCTGAATGATAACTAGTGGGTGTGCCTATCCCAGAGCATGGGTAGTGCGCACAATAACCTCAACATGATTTAGGTCCACTAAAGGATTCACTCACTATGGCTTACTTTCATCATCCTCTAAAATGTAATTTTCATGTCCTCTCAGAGGCATGTTGCTACACAAAATCAGTAGATAACAAATAATACATTAGATTAACACTAAAATGGAGACATAAGGGAACAAAATCCCAACATATGGAACAACCAGATTTAAATTCCACTCTATCAAAATATGATTACGGAAAAAGACTAGAAAAACTTCACAAGATATTTTTCCCTATCTACATCAATTGATATAAGGTTCATTATGGTGGGATTAGGACATGCAATAAATATAAAATACCTCATATGTCCCAACCTGCTTTTAGAAATGCATACTGACTTTATATAAAAAAAATATAAACAACCTCCTCTAATACCATTTTGTCAGAAACCATCCCATGTACCCTGGTAACCCAATAAGAAATCCAACCCTAACATAGCCTGAAGGGAGTTCCCAATCCCCACTGGTCAATAACAAGAACATTGAATCATACAATTTGAATGTGGGAATGAATTCTCCACAAATCGTAGTCTTTGTAATAAAATAAATTCAATATTCATTCAAAATAAACTCCATTAGGAGTAATATTCCAGAAGTCAATAGGGAATCAAATCCCAAAGTACGACAACCCGAGTAATAAAATAGATGAAAACACCAGAAGTACCTATGGACACAACTCAGCATGTACGGGGTTCAACAATTACATCCACCTCCATGTTATCATTTCCCCATGCTCAAACCTAGAAGGATGTAATCTATATACACCCATAGGAAAATGTAGGGTGTGATCTAAAAATCCCAGCAGGGTCTCACCATAGATTCCATAATAGAATCCAAAACTATATATTATCCCAAAATAATTCACTAAATTTAAAAATAAATAGGTTTGTAATTTTCAAAGTACTTTTAAACAAATCATGATACACATTTCAAATGATTTAAAATACATTAAGAAACTTCCTTAGAAGAGTTGGAATATTTATAAAACAATATCTTAAATGAAATATTTATATAAAATAGACTATATAAATTCCCAAGGCATGTAATATAGTTTTAAATAATTAACATACATTTAAATCTCAACTAAAAATAACAACCATAAAACATGGTCAAATTCAAAATTGGTACAAGATTATTCTAGCAATATAAATCCACACTCTCCAGGTGATCTCAAAAATATGTTTATAGAGATGTTCCCCTAACACCAGCAAAAGGAAAATAATCACCATCCCATCAGGGATGTGACCCACTTCATGCATATTTTAGAATGTTGAAATAGAGTAGAGTGTTTCCAAATAACTCAGAAACTTTCTAAGGATTCCATGTTATCTTTCACAATCAATGATGTTAAATTTATTTTAAGACTACTTAAAATACAATTATATACCAATCATCCAGTTTAGTGTTAATTTTCTATTTAAAACCAAAAATTCTTTTAATAAAAAAACATTCCTCTTTAACAAGATAATACCACTATGTTTTTATCAAAACATTTGATGTAATTTTCACAAGTTCAAAATTCATTCAAAACAAAATCCATAAAAATAACAATTCATTTCCACAATTAAATTCAAAATTTTAATTAAAATAATTTTCATCGAAATAATAATTTAAATCCAACAATTTAAAGTTTCCAACTTCCATAAAAAGACCCCAATTCAATGGAATTGGTTTTTCTATAAATTCTCATGCCAAAACCATTTCAAATCGCACCAATTCACTGGAATTGAGTTTTATATAATCAATTGAAAGAAGGTTTGAGAAATTAAATTTCTATCAATAATTGAAATAAATTAGGATGCATAAGGTCAATAAATTTGGATAATAATGATGGAATAACCTAACTTTAACTCAATACTCAACACATATCAATGAGAATGATGATGTAGAAGACCATGAATCCCAACCTAGAAATGGGATACAACAATACAGGTCATGAAGTAATAAATTTCGACATGATATATTGAAATTATAATCGATTAGAAAGGTAGAAATATGATGAGTGAGGGAGGAAGTATACCAAGTAATCACACCACAAGTGAAGCTATGATTGAACCCTAAATGAATGGAATGAGAATGGTTAAAGAGATTCAAGATCGGTTGGGGAAGTATTTGGGTTAAGAGGAGTCAAATTGGAGAGAATCCAAAGGAGAGATACAGGTCATGCTACCTATTTTAAAAATTAAGTTAGGGTATTACACAACATGTAATACCATTATGCATCATAAACTAGTTAAATTTATAAACCACCAAAAAATGCCTCATCTTTAATTAGAAACTGATGCTCTAAAATTAATGACTGATCAATAATTCATTCAAGACGGGAAATGCAATATCACATCATGTAACCTTCATAACATGACCCATTTCACAACATGCATGCAAAATCATTACACAATGTGTAACCTTGTTACACGATGTGAAACCCTTGTACAGCCTACGGAAAGTGTTCTGTTAAAGTAGAGAGACAAAAAAAACTACGATTTCACTATTATAGGTATCCTACCAATTCAATCTCAATAATACAAAGTCAAATTAAAAATTTAAAACCATGACATAGTTAAATATATACATATCATAACGATAATGAGATGTTATAGTACCTTCCTATATGTATCATTAATTAGATTATAGATCCTCCTAATGTAGTTCAGTTACTCTGGTACCGGTGTTATGGTAGAAAAAAAGTATAATGATACAAAATAGTTATATGATGACGTAATATAATAGGGGGAAGACATATTTTTAATGATTTTTTACCACCTTCTAAAGGGATACATGGGGATAAGTTTTATAGTAGATTGTAATAACCCTGTTTTTCTATTGAGGTAGATAACCATATTAAATTAATGTTTTAATAGTAATTTGATTCTATTTACTTTTTAACATGGTCATGGTGGTTTTAGGAGAATCTAGGTATTTTTTTGGAGCAATGTGATCTTATTTTTTGAGGAACATACATATTTGAACAGAAGGAACAATATTAGTAGAAACCATTTGGCTCAATAATGCTTCCCTAGAAGAGTTGAATCAATGTTAGGAAACTATGAATGGAATGTTTCATGGACATGTAAGGATCTATCCAAAAAATTTAGAGTGGATCCACATGATCTACACCTGATTTCACAAACCTTGGGCCAATCCTAGATGGTATATTCCAAATAGGCAGTGGAGCTACAATGTTGAATCATGTTCTAGATCAACCATGAGGACAAACCATGTGAATCATTAAAGTCCCTATAAAATGAAATATTTTATCTCCATTAGTTAAAATAAAAAAATTATTATCCCCTAATAAGGAAACTAACTCCCCATATATTGGAGACCCATTCTCCTCAACTCTTAGGCTTTAAGTCTCTTATTTCATATGGCTTCTAAATCACTCGTCATTTTCCATTTTAGAGGAAGACTAGTAAGTATTTATTTCTAGTTCGTCTTTCCTTTGAATATCTTACAATATGGATTTCTACATTCATGAGAGTTAACATGCCCAATATTTAATTGATTCATCCATTTCTTTATTTCATACCATTTTAGATTGAGTTAATGTCTGATAACTGATAAATATAGTAATAACTATCAATGGTTGGTGGTCTATAAATTTTATATAAATGTTTGGATATGTATAAGTTATTTTTATTCCACACACTAAAATTTATGATCATCTAGCATGTAATTAATAAAACTTTTAATTGATTTATTTATAAATTATTTAACCATGTAATGACACCGTTATAAAATTTTGGAGTTTCTCAACCTCAACCCAAAGCACTCTTTAGGTTGTATTGTTCTATTGATTATGATTATTACAACAATGGGGTGGGTTGAGCGTGATAATTATTAATGGGATATATATACATATAATATACCTTTTTAATGTTGACATACATTTTAAAGAACAGTGTAATTTATGAGTGAATGAATAATTTAAATAGAATAAATACGAGTGCATTAATGAAATGGAAAATATTTTGTCTTATACATAATTATATAAATGATAACATATTAGAATATGAGAAATTCATTTCAGAAAGGTGGGGACACTATCATGGACCCCATTAATCCTTTTAATATATTAATGAATTAAATTTATTAAGGGTAATTTAAAGCTATATAGTCTATTGAGTTGAAATTTTTTATGATAATGGATGATATAGTACAAAACTCATTTTCAGTTATGACATATGGAACTGAAGAACAACATATATTTTTATATTAAATTTCTTGTATTATTAATAAATATCCATCTCAAGTTGACAACTGTGGACATGATCCTTGGGCTCTACCTTTAATCAATCATTAGTTTATTAGGATGCTCCATTTGGACTCAAAAACAATTCCATGGCCATTGATCATGGGTTCTAGGCCAATTTATGTCTATATTACCTAGACTTTTATATAAAAGAGCTATGTGGACTCGAAGAGTATTCCTTGGTCATTTCCCTATGTACTATCCCTCATAGCTTTGATACATGATTATTTTTCATTGCCATATCTTCTTGATACTTGATATGTTATCATAGGTCATAAAAGATTTTGTACTCTGTATATAGTTATTCAAACTTTATGGGCTAAATTGACCACAACATGTACTTATGGATTGGGTAGTATCAGATTTCCATTCATAGTATTTATTTTTATTATACCAACATATTGAATTATCATATATTCATAGACTAGATATTTTATATATAATGTTGGTGGTGGTCTAATGAGAATATATCACACTATATTCAGACCATTGTTTATACCACAAGTATAATTATTGGATATAGATAGTAATAATGAGAATTATCCTGATATGGACCCATGATTTATGTACTCGGATAGAGTACGATGGAATATTAATGGTACCATTCTTGGTATTCTAGTTCATCTATATTATGTAATTTGTAATTTTTTATGTATAAAATATTGAATATAAATGATATCTATTTCCCCATGTACATCCATTTTTTTATATCTTGACTTGATTATGATAATTTTTATATAGTTTTCGATATGATTTCAAATAGTTTTATTATGATATATGGTATGTTATCTCATCAACTATTTGTTTTTTCTTCTACTTCTAGTATTTATCTATCAATAAAACCATTGTTCTATACTATAATCATTATGGTATATTCTCCCAATTATATTATTGATAACCCTAGATACTAGTCAACAACCTACAGAGTATGGGGATGTGTTATTGAAGATATGTGACTAACTAAGTTTTCTATTATTATTGATTGCGGTTGGATGGGAGGTCACAACTAGAAACTCAACCCTGTGTAATTTAAGATCAAATATACATTTCCCTGAATAAATGATCCTTTTGGTCAGCTTATGGGTGAATAGTGGATTATAAAACATGATCTAATATCAAGGCACCATCAGCTATGGTTATTAGAAGAATATATTCCTATGATGGTTTTGTTAAGTAAGTTTGATAATTTTCAGTTTTTTATTATTCCATTTTTCCTTACTAAATCCCCAAAGGGTTTTATAGACTTGATGAAGAGAATGTCAATTGGTTCATGGATTCATTTTTGGTTATATTCATGGATGATATTCATGATTACAGTAGATTAGACTATAATCAGGTATATCATTTGAGTATCTTCCTTTGAAATCCTCAGAGAACATCACCTATGTGGAAATCTATCAAAATTTAATTTCTTGATTCTAGAGAAAATATGTCTCGGACTCATAATTTCTATGAAGGGTGTTTTAGTGAATCAGGAGATGATCAAGGTAGTGATGTCCTGGGCGTGTCCTAGAAATGTGTTTGTGGTCTATAGATTCTTGGGATTAGATGATTATTATAGACACATTACTTGGGGTATATCAAAGACTTCGTCCCTATGATAGAGTTGAACAGTATATGTTTAATATTTTATTTGAGTGATCAATTCCATAAATATTTTAATGATTTTAAAGTGATAATTTCTTTAACATCATTTTTGATTAATCAGAAGAAGTGTGTTTGTTAGTATGTATAATTTAATTTCTCAGATATAGGTTTTGGTTATTTTCTAATGAAGGTTACATGGTTAGAATCTTATGGATCTGATCAATAATTACCTCATGAGAATAACTAGTCCATTCGTGATTTTTTTTGTTGGTGGTAGTGATGAATGCACTTAAGACATGTCACCACAACCTATTTGGGATTCGTTTCAGAGTTCATTTATAACAGATGAGTCTTAATAATATATTCACATAGAGGGATATAGACATGAGATAGATATGATGGATATATAACCTTTAGACCTTTAAATTTGATATTAATTATTCACCAGATAAAGTTAATATGGTTATATAATCTTTGAGTATGTAGTTACAATATCATGTAATGAAGGAATCAGTAGAATAGCGTTGCTTGATGATATTAATTTTTGAGATGCACTTCAATTATAATATAGCTGAAAATATGGTATTTCAAGTGTTTACTTGGGTAGAATCATTTATATCTGATCAGAATCAACTACGATAGTCTGATTATGAATATTTAAGACAAATTAATAAGAATAGTTATAGGCGGAGGGGCCTTGAGTGTGTGGTATCAGTATCCTAATTGAGTTTCTATTGTACAAGGTAAGAGGGGTTTTAGGATAACATGAGTATGGATTTGATTGATAATGGATAATATTCATGTTGGTATATGAACACTGGTCTTTCAAATATATAGAGTGGAATGAGAGATTATTAGTTTTGGATTGGAATGAGATGATAAATTTCTAGTTTTATGTCATGGAGCCTCATATATAAGAAAATTATGGTATAACATCAATGAACAATCGAGATGAAATATGCATTAACCATTATAGTGTGAAAATTCATGAGTTCCCTTAAGGCCTTCATTTTTATTGATTTTTGATAACCCCCCTTTCAAGGGATGAGGGGGAACCCTTACAAGGCCCGTAGGCTCATAGATTACATGGCCCGTAGGATTAGGAGATTACATGACCCGAAGGTCTTAGAGAATTCAACCAGACTATCTACAAGGAACTGCCGCTCCCCAGCATCTGTATCTTGATAGTAGCTCTCCACCTTTGCATGACCGTCTGGCTAGGCTTCCCGTGCAAGCACTGGCTAGTTCCGATGGCATTACCATAGCCTATCATTCTGAAAATCCATTTGGCTCTGCTCTGGTGAGTGCACCTGATCTGAATCCTCTTCTGGGGATGATTCTTTTTTGTAGTGTCTCTGGGGACTTCATTAATGTGGCCTGAAGTCCTTGGGGTGGCCCAAAGGCCTTAAGGTGGCCCTAAGGCCTTGAGAATCAACTGACCTGAAGGCCTTGGGTGGGCCGAAAGCCTTGTAGGACCTGAGGACCAAACTGGTGGCCCGGAGGCTTTGATGGATGAATAGTTCTTGCTGCTATAGTACCAAACAGTGCCTTCTATGGTGCCTGCTACAGTAACCCGGAAATATGCCTCCACCCAGATTTGATCTCGAGTCTCTTGGATGAACCTAGGGAGTCATCGCCAACTGGGCTGAGGCTCTTTGTGCCTAGTGTGAAAATGTAATGAGATATCCCATGACATTGTTATTTGAGAAACAATGTATTCTATTGATAGGGATATAATATGGTGGATTGTTAATAGACTCATTAAATCATCTAATTTTCTACCAATTAAATTTTCAATGATGGTGGGGGTCCTAAGAACATGTATATGTCAGATATTTTCTATATTCGTGGAGTGAAATAAATGATCATTTATGATAGAGAGTCTGTCCAAACATCAAGGTTTAAGTGTTTATTGTATAGTGTGAGGAGCTATTATTTGAAGTTAAGCATTTACTACCACCCAACAAGGGATAATAGACTGTGGGAACCATCCAAATTTTTTAGGACAACCTCTGGGAATTCATTCTTGAATTCGGTTGATAATGGGAGAAACATCATCCCCTATTTGAATTTAGAATTATAATAGTTTTCAATATTTGGCCAATATAGTTCCATTTAAGCAGTTGTATAGTATAAATTTTATGTAACCTCTCTATTGGGTGGATATTACAGAATGGTCCTTGGTTTTAAAGGACATTATACATGATACTATAGATATCACACAACTGATCAAGATGATTTTATTAATAGGACAAATTTCATAGAAGTATTATTCCAATTAGTATCATCTTCTATTAAATAATGAGGTTGTTGATTATTTTTACCTTAGAGTATCACCTTGGTTGGGCCATATGTGTTTAGAGAAGCAATGCATGATATATCCTCAATCAATCTTCCCTTTTGAGATTACTGAGTTACTTAAGAATGTTTTATATTATTTGAACATAACTTATCATCTGAAACCATCCCATATGGTTTCCCATATTTCATACCTAAAGATGTGTATATGGGATCAATATCATGTTATTGAGATGGAGGATATTTAAATTCAACCCAAAACCTAATTGCTTGAAATACAATTTTAGATAGGGAACTAACATGATATGGTGTTGTGTGGAAGATGATTCCTTTGGTTTGGGAAAGATAGAAATGTGTTTGGGAAATCCATGAGGAATTAGTGAAAGACTAATTCATAAGACAACAATAACCTTATCTATTCTCTGATTCAATATTAGGTTCCATTATGAAGGTATAATAATTTATGATGGGGATAATTGTCACACCTAGGTATGTAGAATTGGTTAAAAAGATCTCTATTCTTCTTTTCTTTTCACATGTGATGTCGTTTGTAAGTTGGGAGAACAATTACGAATTATTGGCAGCATTTTGAGGCTGTAATATAGATAGTATATGGTATAGACTAACTAATTTTGGATTCTTGAACTCATTTTTGTCTTCAAGATACACTGACTAGTAGGTGGGATTCAATCTATTGGTTGATGGAACTTGAATGGTTTTTAGTGTTATACCTAGCAGCACCAGCTAGGCAGTGCCCTCATAATTCAAGAAAAAATCCAAAAAAATTATCTCTAAAAAAATTCAACCAAAATTTGAAAATAATTGAGTAATAGAGAGATTAAAACATTATTCCACATACCTTGGTCTTAAATTTAATGTGGTGACAACAAATAAATTATTTAATTCATGGATGTAGTAGTCTACACATATAAATGATTAAAATTTCTACATCTCAATGAATGTAGTTACATAAAAGTATGTTATTAGTTTAAAAAATCTGATTCATAAGCTTGAGTTCGGAAACATATCTATTCATAAAATCCATTAATTTTACTATCCATCAAATGTGGTGATGGAAAATGAATTAAATCATTTATGGGTGATGATAATCTGTGAAAATGAATGATTGATGTTGTTATATATTTGTTAATTAATGGAAAAGAATTAATAATGGATGATGAATAAAAATATTAACATTATATTATAAGAATAATATTTTGAAATTATATTATCATGGATTGAATATGTTTTAACTGAAATATTATTAATAAAGGGATATGGATTCATAAATAATTTCATTTAGAAAATAATTTTTCACAATGAAATATTCATGTAAATGGAGGCTATAGGCTATATAATTGAGACAATGGGATTGTAAAAATTTGATAATAATCTTAAAGCTAAAAAATTGCATACTATCAGGATGAAAGTATAGGTGATATTAGTAACATGAAGTGGTGGAAGTGATCCATTTTTATATTGGAAGAGAAGGGTAATTTTGGATATACCCATTAAAATTAAATGATAAAATATAACAATTAAATGATCAAATAATCTTAAATTAAGAAATAATTTTTTTTGTGATATAAGGTTGATAAACCCTTTAACATTTATTTTCAAAAAATATTTAAACATGTCACATTCCTTTTACTGTTCGAATATTCATATTTATATTTTTTTACAATAGTAATTGGTTTTTATGTGACCATTGTACTATTAACTCATAAATATGAAATGGACCTTATTACATAGTTTTAACACTATAATTCAAAATGTCAGATCCATTTTATCAAATAATATTTCTATGTTGAATAAAAAATAATTTATCATCAGCACATTTTAGGCATAAAATGATATTTTTAGAAAATGTGTAAGTTTTAGATTTAAATTTATTTGAATAATAATATCCCAAATGAATTATATTTTAATAAAATAAATTGTTTTATAATAAACTAAATTATTTGGATTAAAAATAAATTAAAATAATAATAATATATAAATAAGACAACAAACCAAAATAGTTTTTTATATTGGGAATTACTAATTATGTGTATAAAATTTTGAACAAAGGTTTTATAAATCTGTAATAGTTATTTGAAATTATTAGTTTTACTATATAAATATATATTTGATCATGTAATTTCTTTATTAGGAAACATGTTATAGTTACTTCTTTATATATCAATTAGCGCAATGGATTTAGTAAAAACGTTATATTTTACAATTCTCATAAAAATATACTACTTCATAAAAATAAAATAAAAATATCATCATGAAAAACATATATTCTAAATAAAAAAGTCAAATTTTGGAAATTATAATTATAATATCTATGAATAGAACCGTTAAAATAATAAATAAATATATATTTAAAACTGTTTTCAAAGGAACATCACTTTTAAAAATATTTATTATTCTTATTTTTATTCCTATGAATTAATAATAATTTTTTGTGTTAACATATTATTAATATAAATAATATTATTATACATAAAATATAAAGTTTCATAATTTTTTTTAAGAGAATACATTTTTATAGGACTATAAAATATTGAAATTACAGTGATATTGCTAATTTTAATAATGAATTAATAAATGAAATTCTTTTGATTAAAATTTAAAAAAGAAAAATGTGTAAAATATATGTAATAAATATATTACTATATTATTAATTAATATTTTATACCATTACAATTTATTATTATAAAATCCATGATGATTATCCATGTATGATTTAACCATAAAGTATGCTCTTGATGAAGTCATGGGTGGACATTTTGTTAGCATGGATCTTGGGGAAATAACTTCAAGTATAAACATCGCTCTCATAACATTTTCCTCAAACCATAGTTGTTGATGTTTTGTGTGGGCCTAGATTAAGAAAACATTGTTACCCCAAATAATTTATAATCCCTAACATATTAGATTCATATGAGAGACTCCGACAAATTTAACCCATTTCATCTATATTTTTTAGTAATTTTAATGTATTCTTACATGAATTTTTTAAATTTAAACAATAACTATGTTATAACATTAATTTTTAAAAAATAATATTTGGGTTTTGTTTTATTTCTTTGTTTCATACTGAATAAGCATTCATACTCACTATGTTTGAAAAGAAAATATAAATTAAAATATTATTGGTTTATATTTAAAATATCATTTTATGTATAAAATAATAAAAAATATCTTTTGATTAGTATTTAAACACCAATAAATACATTTTTTGTTACATTATGAAATACTAATTTTATTGTATTAAGATTATATAAATGACATGATCAAACATTCACCATATCCAAATTTCTATGTTAATGAATTTTAACAGTTCTTTTGAGATTACATTTTTGACATCCAAATATTATATGTGTTAAATTAACAAGAATTTTTGACATTTAAATTCTATTTTCATAAAGAAAAACCTTAATAATTATATATATGGTATCAATATATTTCAAAATTATTATATATTATTTATTATACCCCGTTAAGGGTTTCTTTGTCATTTTATTTTTTGACTCTAATTCCAATTTTCATCGATTGTAATTATTGGTCAATAAAATTTTAATTTTACAAAATATATTGTTAAATCTTAATTTCTCAAGAGTGTATTTCCCCCAGGAACGTGGATTTATTCTTGATATCCATGCCTTTAAATTTTTTAATTAGTTCCTTTTTTATCTATATTTTTATTTAGACACATAATAATTTTGTTACCATATATAACACACATCCAAAAATATCCTTTAAACATCATATGATATCATTAACTTGAATCAGTAAGAATTCACCAGTTTTATTTGGAATCATGATATCCATCATATTTGAATAAACTATTTTACTCATCTAATTCTGAGTTTCTAATGTTTTTGAGGCTTCCATTTTTTAGGGATAATTCCTATCAAAATATTAGTTTTCTTATTCTAATATAATAGATTCTCAAACAAATATTCAATTAAATTATATCTCGTCATACCCATGGACTAATATATTTGATATATTTTTCACACCTTCATCATCCTAAAATCTTATTGTAAAACACTAAAAATTTATAATATATTTATATTAGAATAAATTTCTTCATTATATTGTAATGCACATAACACAAAATTTAAACAAGAAGAGATACACTAGTGACATATTATTAAATGTAACCATTATAAAAATCAAATAAAATAAAATAGTATTAAAATAACTAAATAAATTATTAAACATATATATTTAAAACACATTCATTTTAATCAATTTATTATAAGTAAAAATAATAATTATTTAAAATATAGAATAAATGTCTTCTGAAAAAATTTATTCGTTTTATAAATGGAGGATTAATCATGCTTCATGAACATAATATAAAATTAATTATTACCACTAATATATAATTTATTTTTTAAAAGGAACATTATTTCATAAATCCTCAAAGGACATATATCATTGGGTGATTTTATTGTGATTTTTAAGAAATGTGTAATTTTTAGATGAATAGGGGAAATACTAAATTGTAATTGAAAATTTCCTTTTCAGTTAAATTATAAAAAAAGATAAATAATTTGTAAAATTGGTTGAAAAATAAAATTAGTTCAAATTTATACCTATTAATATTATTTATTTTATTGGAACTATTTTCATGTCGGATTTTTAAATAAAAACATAGCAACATTTGAACATTTATCCTTTAAATACCTGTTTTGTAATTGTGTATGTGGGACTAATTTTAAATTAAAATTTTACACATATTTGAATTAAAATTTAAAAAAATTATTCTATATTTGGAATCAGCAGAATTTATATTTTATAGAAAATTCTACATAATTCTTGGCCCAAATGAATAGTGAAAACAATAAAATTTATTTACAGTAGTTACAGTTGTAATGACATTTATGGGGGTCTAAAATAATTATATAAGGAATAATATTACTTAAAAATATGTATAAAATATATTTTATGAACATATTTCTGCCTTATAGTGTTTAATTTTATATAATACTTAATTTTAGGCCGTTGTGTCATGTGAACAATTTGGTTAAAAATTTATATTTTCAAATATGAGAAATGTGCCAGTAAAATCACTTATAAAACGCCACCCATATCCCCTCTTATTCAAAAATTAATAAAATTTTTTCCAATAAAATCACCAATAACATAAAATATAAATCCTATTATCTTATAATCCAATAATCCATTTTTTTTATAAATGCAAACTAATAAGGCATTTGGTGTAAACCATAGGAGGTCAGCCGAATAAGAGATAACTTTCTTCAATGATCATTTTTAATTTGTTTCTTCCAACCCCACATTTTATTAATAATATTAAATGATTATATAATTAACAGATTATATACTATATAATAATATTTTTATTATAATTTAATTAAAAAACCATCCCTAATTCCTTAAAAATCACTGTAGATATCATTATTCATGTGTACGCAGACTACCGCCTCACAAACCAATGTCAATATTTATTTCCATTACCACCTTTTAGGGTTGGGTATGATGATTGATATAAATTATAAATATATATATATCTGATATTTATAATATAATTATACCTCTATATTCATTATAACTTATCTATATTTTTACATTTTATTTCATAGGTGGTTTAACAATGTCTTTAATTTGTACGGTGGACTACCACTTCATGAAGAAATGTGATTCATCCTTCACTAACATCTTAAATTGAAGGAGGTATGGTTAAATTTAATTAATATACATGATATACATGAGATAATTATGATATTAATGAATTTTAATCATTTTAAGAAGATAATATATCATTTCCTCTAGTACCTTGTCACTCACCGTAAGATGATAGCATCATTGGTGTATGTGTGGACATTAGCATTCATTAAGTGATGTGAAGCATTATTCATAGCCACATCACTTGGACGATATATTTTATTATATCAATGAAATACTTTTTTTACATTATATTATTATTTTTTAATTGTAAAATATTATTTATCGTCATTCCATAATGATTGTTAAAAATGGAAATGTTACTCAATTGTATATATGATCAACTATTTATAGGATCATAACATAAATCATTTATCATAATAAATATCATGATTGATATTAAACTTTAATTTATGTACATATTTGATAAATATGCAATTATTATTTTCTGGATACGTTGTGAAAATGTCCTCTTATAC
Source organism: Viscum album (assembly GCA_963277665.1). Classification (NCBI taxonomy): domain Eukaryota; kingdom Viridiplantae; phylum Streptophyta; class Magnoliopsida; order Santalales; family Viscaceae; genus Viscum; species Viscum album. The sequence continues at coordinate 1,550,814,289 of OY728164.1, read as the reverse complement.
CAATAGTCACCATTTGATGTCATTTTTGGAACATAAGTCATATATCATTAAACAATTGACGTAAAACTAATTGATTATGTAATTTAATATTAAATTATTATATTTCATGTACCATTAATAATAAAATTAATAAACTTTCTTAAAAAATTAAATTATTAAAATAACTGTATTATTCAGAAAGATAATGAATGTATATGATGTTTCATACTCCAAGTAAAGGACTTCGTCGTAAATTCCATTCATTGAGGAATATTTTAATTTTGTGCATGTAATTTGTATTATGATTTATATAATTCTCCATTAACATTTAATATCATGATTAATATATTCTTCATGGTGTTTTATGGTTCAATTTGAATTATTTTATCCAATGGGATTTTTCTTGAAAGTTAACAAGTGGTAATAGTTATTCTACAATCTACTTGTTTTTTTCTTGTTAACATTATCATAAAATAATGAATTTCACATGATCATCATTCATTATATATTAAATTTATCTTAAATATCCACATTCTTATCTGATGGATATGATTATATCCTAAATTACAAACCATTTTGATATATGATACAGACTTGGAATATTATATGATTATCTAGGAATGTATGGATAGATATGTATTCTTTAATCAATATGTATAGTTGATGAATATGTATAATGATTTTTGAAATAAATAGATTATTCTATATAAGTGTGTTTATTTGGACATGCATATATGGTTGGGGATCATTTATAGGTATTCCATTGTTTCGTTAGTAGGTCTCCCGAGATAAATCAGTAGACAAAATTAAATAGGGTTCTATAAGTTGTTTTAGATCATATTTTAATGGTATTTATGGTAGAGGTAAAATGATCCCTTATATCATTAAATACAATTATAAATCATTTTATTCATTGAGAATTAAATTATTAGTTTTATCCATGATATTAATTCAATGAAATTTTCTCTTAATGCATTTCATTCATAATTATTTACTAAATTGATAGTGTTTTCTATTATTTACCTTTGAATACAAATTATGAATAATATAATTATGACATAAAACTTATTCATAAATGGAATATGTGTTCATTTATTTAATATTCCATATTTTTAATCATTATTTATTCAGGATATATTCTATTATACTTAATCCTTACTGAGAATTTGGGATCATCCTTATTTTTTTACATTCCATAAGAAATGAAGATGAATTATTGGTATGAGTTCATGGATGCCAAATATTTTCTATTTCTATTATATTTATTTTAAAACCCTATGTAAAATTGATATCATGTATGTAGTACTTTCTCTAAAACTAATAAATTGATTAGTCATATGTGATTTTATGCCTTATATATATATATATATGATAATGTAATAAAATAGACACTAGCCCTGGGACACTTGGGTTGGGTTTCTAACAGGTGGTATGAGAGGATGTTTAGTAGAAACCTTTAGAACTATATTATGAAGAACATAGAATATGGAATATAAGACTATGATATACTTTTGATAATATGGAAATAATATAATCTGAATGTTTTGTAAAGGAATATATTATGTTGTTTTCATTGAAAAGAATATGTATCTCGACAATATAAGTGAAATGGTTCAATAATAAAGATACCTTGGGGAAACAACACAAAAATGTCACATTAGGAATCATCCAATCATCACATGGTGCATGAAAACAGCCCTTACTTCGCACATGGTTTGGAAATACCAAGGGATATTATATTGATAATTATTATTATCATTATAAAATATTATGAAGGATTTGAAAATAAATATGTCCCCAAAGAAACATAATTTTTTTGAGATTAACCATGATTATATTTTTAAATTTGAGTTATGTGTTAAATAATTTTTATATTTTTTATCATTGTTTAAAATTCATAATTCTATGAGCTAATATAATATATTACATTGTTTTGAAATGGAACCCTGAAAGTTGAAATGTATCAATACACATGGCGAATGTAGATACTTCCCTATTTAGGAATAAAATATATTTTTCATTAATACTAAGAAAATTATAGCTATATTTGGATAATATTATCAGTTTATAAAAAAATCCATTCCCAAATGGAAAAATTCTTCCACAATAATATTATACTTTTTTATCTCTTTATGCGGTAGAATACCCTTGAATTTCAGGGGAATACTAATCCAATGGTAGTTGATCAATTGACTGTGAATGTGGTGATAATATTTATATCCTTTAAATGTAGTGAAAAATAAATGGTTACAGTTTCAATATAGTGTACCAAAGGTGATACTGATCAATGAAGGGAATTGATCTAGAGTACTAGAGAGGAAGAGTAAATATAAGTTGTAGAATGGAATCCTTTTAATAATACACTATTCAAAAAATATTTCCCTCATGAGGAAAAATTTGAAATGAAGAGATTGTTCCTTATATAAAATCAAAATTAAAACAAAGTGTTTCATAGTATAAAGAAACCATTTAAAGGTTATCTAGGTATGGTATGGATCACAAACCCACATATAGTGATGTAATGACCATTTATTTGAAGGAAATGAGTTATGTTTTGAAAGGGAAATTGTATATCAATATTTTTCATCATATTATGGAATAATTTTATGTATCATAAAAATAGATAAGTAATCTAATATTTATTTCATATTTAAAGGAAATCAAGTGAAGAAGAGTTCATCCAAAAACGATGAAAATGGGGAATGTATCAAAGAGGAATAAAATAACATTGTGTTTTCCATAGTGTGAAATTTATAGAAATAATCACCTTAGGAAATGATTTTTTGATTGTTTTTTTATAATTATGTTTACCAAACTCATGATTTCAAGAGAAATAATGAAATTTTCATTTTTAATTTTTTAAACTATATCTGTATTGGGTTCCACACCAACTAATTCCCCAAAAATAGATGAATTCCACAACTGAAGAATCCAAGGGGGGATGAAAAATATTATGACATCCAAACAGAAGATGTGGGACTACCAAATATTTTTTTGGAAGGTACATTAATCCTATATTTAAATTTATATACTTCTATATTTCATTCTAGATCCTCACTGTGTTTTATATATACCATGTTTACCAATAAAATATGAAATTAATCTTCTAATATAAGAAGGGAGCCTTTTATAAGTACTCATAGTTGATGTCTAAGTAAAGAAATATTTGTCTGGATGTCCCATCGTGACATGTTAACAAGATTTATTTTCTTACATTTTATCATAACTATATATGACATAGATAGATTCTTTTGTATCAACTAGATTTCAAAATATGATTCATTTTTTGGAATAATATGGAAATTACCATTTTTATAGAAGATTTATAATTCATTATCATGAAAGAAGAGACTCCATTATCATAGTCATATCTATATCCACCCCTATAGCTTAACCAAATTTTAATATTGGTGAAGAAGTGATAAAAATATATTTATAGAGAGTTCAATATTAAAATTGAACATATACCTATGGTTCCAGAATAGATTGATGTATTTCCCAAGGAATTGCCAGGATATCCCCAAATGTTGAAGTTATGTTCTAAATTGACTACACCTATAATGAATGATATTATTAAATAATTCATTTAGAATGGAAAATATTTAATTAGTGGAGTTGAAGGAAAAAATAGATGAGTTAGGTGATAAGGGATTTATTCTAACTACTTTTTAGATAAGGAAATCACTTAATCTCTTTATTAAAAAAATACACATCTATAAGGATATGAATTTATACTAGAAAAATAAATGTAATTTCAATAATGAATTACTATCATATACCCCACTTTATGTCTTACTTGATAAAAATCACAAATAACATTATTTCTCAATTATTGGAATTATTTATTAGTATCATAAATTATGATATATATTGAATAACTACATAAGAAAACTCTATGAAATAGGTATATAGATTAATATTTTATACTAATTCCATTAATAGTGAATAACGAACCCTTTATTTTTATGGATCTAATGATTTGATTATTCAATGTTTATCATTATGTTTTTTATTAATTCATCATATCTTGGTGTATTATAAGATCTATGAGGACTATGAGAATCACATGTGGATCATTCTTTAGGAATATTAAAGTAATGATTTGTATATGAAATATAGTATGTGTGATTTCTATCTTTGTAATGTTTTTTCTCTGACTATTGTTTCACTATGCATGGAACACCTTGACCCTAGTTACCTAGAGTCGGTGCATTATTACATAACATTGGAATGATACAGAGAATCATGTCCTGAAAGACTAATCAGTTTAGTAGCCTTGGAATTACTAGATACATTCATATGTTTTACATTACATTATAAAATGAAAAGTTACAACAACATTATTTACATAGAGAAAACTCACATTCCCTTAGACTATCCCTGCAGGTCAGTCATAAAATAGTTTTCACATCCTGGGAATAATAAAACATAGAAAGGGGTGACCTCAGATGCTCAGTAAGGATGACAATATAGCGGAATCTTTTATAAATAAGCATAAACATTTAAGGCAATGTATAAGACTAAAACAAAAGACTTTTAAACTTGAACATCAGAATAATATGGAAAAGATAAAATCAAATAATTCCATTTACTTATTCACATGGATATTCTACTAGTCAAATAATCATATGCAATATCAATAGCCACTTTCATAATGATGGAATTTATAATGCCATAACGCATAACCACATAGTCAAGGCCTTGTGCCAAGACTACAAATAAGATTTTTTTCAAGGCCTTGTTCCAAGACACTAGTTTGTCTAATGATACCTACTGATGCATCGAGTAGCTATAGTGGGCTCCACCCACCACTTACTAAGTCCAATGATTTCCTCGTATGAAAAGGTTTAAACATAACATAAACATTCGTATTAAAACTAGCATACGAAATGTCAATACCTTATCCATAAACCATGAATGGTATAATAAGAACACATCCATGGTCAAACATAACTCATTCAGTACAATATGGAAGATTACATTATAATAAATCAACCTCAATCGATAATAATGAAGGATATTGACATAGATGAAGTTAATCATCAAAACTATTTGAGAGAAATATCCACCTTTTTCTTTAAAACAATTAAAAGTCTCACTATTTATCAAGAAGCTGCTTAAAATATATTATTGAATCAAAGTGTCTCATAACACTTTGAAACATTTAAAAGGAATTTTAATTTTAAAACATTAATTTCAATATAAATAAAACCTTAAAACAGTTTTAAAATATAGACATTAATGAGAATGATTTAGAAGAATAAATTTTTAAAACATTTAAAATGAAATTTTAGTTAGAGTTACTAACCAAATGAGAGATGCTTGATTACAAATTATTGTGGTAATAAAAACATTATAATATCAGGAGAATAATGTTATTCATGATATACTATGTCATAGTACAGTATATACACAAAATAAAAGTGGATTGGCACATAACAATAAAGAAGTCTCAATGGAATGTAAGATGGGATTAATTCATTTATAAAGACCATATACTTAGGTTATTGATAAATAAATGAAGTAATTATGTGTTACAATTATAAATACACTCAATATGATTCTATATTCAGCATAAATCAATAAGAGGTCATTCACACATATTCTTGTAAAAACAACACCAATGACATGGATGTTTAACTCAATGAATAGAAATTGAGTTAAAATTACTCTTATCAAGTTTATATCGATGAATTGAGAATTTATCAATATAGTTATTATGTGTATCAAAATTATATCCATGAAAAGGGGAGTGTAAATTACTACATAAGTAAATAAATAGTGATTTCACAAATAATCTTGGGGTAATGTAATCAGTGAAGTTTGCGTAAAACCGAATGAGTGGAAATTGAAATTTGAAGTTCCCTTATTGATTTGGTAACATACGAAACATACACCCCATGAAAGAAGTATAATCAAATGATGATGTAAATATCCATAAATTAATGTATATTACACAAAAAATACAATCATGGGTAGTACATACACCACACAAAAGGCTGTAGTGGCAAATATAGCATGAATCTAATGTGAATAAAAGTTAGATGAAAACACCTTACCTTGTACTTTTCCATGGTCGAGGGTACGTTAAACTCCTGTATAATAGTTAAATAATTTTAATTAAATTATATAAGAACTATATACCTAAATATTTTATCATATATGATCCTCTAATATTTCTTTGTTAATAATACTTTAGTTATATCATCGTTTCGGGTGTTAAATGATTCATTTTACTTTATATTATTTGTTATGTGAGTAATATTTTCTATGTATGGGATGTATTTTATTCATATAAATAATTATATAAGGTCTTTAAACATTATTTTTAATCATAAAGTGAAAATTTGTCTGGAATGGACACGATGGGTAATTAATCTTATCGTGTTCGTGGAGACGGTAATCCCTACGTACACACGAGCGACAATATCATTTTATTGATACTAAAATCGTATATAATTGGATGGAATATCATATATATAGAACCATTATCATGTTATATTTATTATTTGAATAATTTATACTTATTATTATACTCATCCAAATGATGAAGTGTCTGAATAACAAACTACACCACGACGTGGAGACGGTAAGCTGTACGTATGCATATATGGTGACATGTCATTCATAGGATGTATAAAATAATGAATATGGTTGTAACATATTTATAATAACATCACCGAATATATAAGATACTGGAGTTAATATTTTAAAATAGAAACAGCAAAGAAAGAGGAAGTGGAAGAAGAAAAGAACTTGGAAGAGGTGATGAAATATTTACCTCTGCTTCAGGTTCTTCCTTTTGATTTGATCAAAAGGGATCCATAGGTTGGCTTTATATCTAAAGTAATCCCTATATGATTAAATGAGAAGCATTGGGAGAGTATTTGGGCAGGTGTTGGCCGAGCCTAATGTCCTTCAAGGTGTGAATTTGAGAGAAGGGGAAGTTCCTTTTTATAAGAGGAGTGGGGGGTACCTTAGGAAAAGATTGAAATATTATATTATAATAAAATTATTTTCGGTTTCTAATGGATCCAAAATGAATTATTTAAGGGATAAGGTTGGTATGGGTCTTAAACCTCTAAACTAATAGGTTTTAGACAGGTTTCGGTCACTATATTAACCTTATCTTTTACACAAATAGTTGGACGTTTACCATGTCTCTTTGTATTTTTATATTATATGGTTAATAAAATTACTATAAACTTCCAAGATAACCCCAAGTTGTTCATTAATGATACACCTATATTTATATAAGTCTTTTGGTAGAATCTTATATTTTTAGGATTATTATATCCACCATTAATATTGTATTCGTTTAAAAAACTCATTTATATCAATTTTGACATTATTTAATAATTGATTTTTGTTAAAGTCCTAAAAACTTTATTACTTAGAACTAAATACATTTAATGGACCCTAACATGCCATATTAACCAAAAAAATTAGTTTAATTTATTAAAAGTATCAAATTACATTTATCTGGATATTTATAATATCAATTATTTTAATATTTCATTATTAAGGTAATTACTGCATCATCATTGTGTCATAAATAATTTAAATTATTTAATGTATAAAAATTATAAATAAAATATCATTATGTATTAAATCTATTTATCTTTATAATTAATATTTATAGTCTAATTTTTCTTATGTATAACTTTATATTAAAAAGGTTTAGTTGTTAAACCTAGATTTTAACTATTTTAACTCTTCTTTATATAAAATAATAATAAATGCCCTACAAGTGGATCTAAAGGATCATATTATATTCTAAAGTTTTTTTTGGTCTAATTACACTTATACAATATAATTAGGACATGTGTTGTGGTAATTATGATATCATTTTTACCCTTAATTACCCTATTTAGTTTTAACAGTGGTAAATAAAAGTAAAAAGTTACTATTCAAAGAAAATTATTTTCGTCTTATTGAACCCAATTTTTCCTACTAATTTCAACTATGTCTCTTGATGTTTTTAAATTCAACTCATAGAAGCGGTAAAATTATGTTTTATGCTAATTTGCAAATTCTCCTAAGAGCTGGGTAAAAGACGGTAAAAGTTCAGTAAAATTTTATACATCAGATTTTATTATAAAATGAATCCAATTAATTACATTGAAATTATATAGGTATTATAAATATATTTTTACTTAAAATAAATTTAAATAAAATAAATAATTATTTAAATAAAAAGACGGTTTTAAACTATGAGGTACTGTTTTTCACTATTCATCAAAAACTGAATGTTTTCAGAATAAGACCAAAAATTTACCCTAAGATAATTTTGATATTCCAAATTCAAAAATGAATTATATTTTATAAAATTCAAAACATAGAAGTTTCATTAAATAATTTAAAATTAATCCCCATTTCCAAAACTGAAAAGCGGGTTTTTAAAAAGTTAAAACTATCAAATGATTGACATGTTTTTATGTCAAATATTAATTTTAAATTACTTATAATCACATATATTGTATTAAATAATAAAAATATAATCTAATTATACTTTCAAACCATTCAAATACATAAATTAACACTATAAATTATTTTTATTAAAAAAGTTTTTTAAATTAAAATTTAGTATTTTTCAGTATTCATCAAAATATAAAACTTATTAGAAAAGAACCAAAAATTTATCCAAAATATATTTTTATGTCTTGATTCTAAAGAAGAATTTAATTTCATTAAATTTAATATCTAAAAGTGTCATATATTGGTTTTAAAAATGGTTTTCCATTAAAAGGTGGTAAAATTTCATTTTTTTGAAAAATACTTATTTTATCTGAAAAAAATGAATTTTTTCTCATATCATCTATAAGAAACACATAATATGGATTATAAAATTATATGAAGTATATAAAATTCAAAATTCAGTTAATACTTTTCATAACTTCTTTTGAACGACTAGTTCAATAAGTCATGGTGCGCTCGAACTCTGTGTTGCGTGTAGTGCAATATATTGAATTACATTAAAGAAAATAACTTAATATGAAATATTGAGGAGTTACATTCTTCCCCCCTTTTGGACATTTCATTCTCGCAATTTTAAAATTGGTCTTGGAAACTTCATTGAATTTCCCACATTTGAAAAAGAGTCAATAAAATTATCTCTTTAAAATAAAGAAAGAGATGTACAATGATCACCTGAGATAACCCACAATAGGATTCCATATTGAAATACATGGATATGAAAGATAAAATAAGTGTCATATTCTGGTGGAGAATTATAGAAAACATTATTAGGATAAAGTCAACCACAAGAAAACCACAAACTTGTTATGAGATAAACGTTCAATAGTTTCCAAGTAGCAAAAGTAAACAGATAACATTTTTTTTGTTATAAGTTCCATTTCATAAAGTTGAGGAATATATTTATGAGATTGACTAAGATCATAAAGGGATATACTTAAATTTTAAGTAGAGTTTCATCCTTTAATAAATTTCTACCACTAACTTATCTTTTTTTCAAATGATGAGTATTCACGATGGCTTGGTCACACCTAAAGCGCTAAAATAAACTTCTTGAGAATCATATATTCCACAAAGGCTAAAATATATATATTTACCATGTCTTTTGAAATTAACAAAAACCAAAATGGTTAGTACAAGATTAGATTATCCCTAAAATGGATAATCCTTTAGAGAAAGAAATATGTATCTTAATTATAAAAATAAACCAACAATTCCCAAAGTTCAATAAATACCATTCAATAAAAAATTGTCCTTAAAATCCTTAAATATAATCCAAACTAATATTGAAAACTAAATCATTGAAAATTTTTGTTACGTAGTCTTCAATGTTAAGTTGTATTTCCAAATAACATCAAATACTCTTAAAGTCACATACATAAATGTAATTAACCAAATCACATATTCTCTATGATAGGTTAATAATTTCCATAAATAACCAAAATCACTATAAATCCACAATAAAAACATTGATAAAAAATCCACCATTACTCCTCAAATGAAATCCCATATTTTTCTAGTTTCTTTAGGCATATAGTATTCCCAATAGAGCGAATGTCTTCCAAAATAACATTTATCACTTAATCCCCAAATCATTTTCCTATACTAAGAATATCTATTTGATAAGACATAAGACCCCAAATCAACTTATTATTGATCAATAAAATCATTTAACTTAAAAGATTTAGTCACACTAATGAGGGACTTCACGTAGTCCATTGGTAGGCGATAAATCGCAATCGCACTATAGTTGGGGGGTTCGATTCCTGCATCTTTTTTCGACCCGACGGGTTGTCACACGGTCTGTGTGTTGCCCTTTTTCAAAAACTATATTTTATAACATTCCCAAAATGATATAAATTTCTCAAAATAACTATAACATAATTTCACCACAAATGTTATCTCATACCTCGTATTTTCATCCCAAAATTTAATAACATGTAATTATCACAAAATCAAGGATCAAATAAACCAAAATGATTATTTATAACCATATCGACAATAGAAAACAGAATTCTTCATGAAATATCATTTTCACCCAATAAACTATAGGGTTACACATAAGAGAAAAGTATTCAAATGTTATCCCATCAACAAAGAGCACTAATACTTTTAAACATTTCACCATCCATTTATTTCCACATAGGTTCTTACTCGACCAAGGGGTTATCCTATGGATTAGCGCATTCACTAAGGTAATGCCAAGACACCCTACGTTTCCAGAAAATGACTGTAAATGGATTCTTGGGATCTTTTTTATTTTCTTCTATAGTACTCTTTATTTTTCCACGGCTATTTTTTACTTTGTGTCCTTATTTCCCACACATAATGCATTTCATTATTCCATTGAGACACTTCCCTATGTGTCTCCTTCCACATTTCCTACATGATAGAAATTGAGCATTCTTTTCTCCTTGGTCTCCACTACTGGAGCCCTAATCATTCACAACTTTTCACTTCTTTATTGAGTTTTGGAGTTGGTTAATATATATGTTGTTGATCATATTTTGGGAAAATTGATTCGGCATGAACACAATATCTTTTACACCTATCAACATTCCATTCCATTGCTCATTTCCTCCATCATTCCTACCTTGTAAATCAGGTTCAATGTTACTATGACTTCCTTGGAATCCAGCCATCGAATCATATAAGAAAGCATAGACTGAGTCATAAAATCATTTAAAGAATATCATGACACCTTATTTTCAATCTAAAATACCATAGGATTAAGGATGATTATTTATTCTCATATTATATTTAAATCATTCAAATCTGTTTGTAAAGAAAATGTGAATTATCTTAAGAATATCCCTTGCTAGTGTCGTAACCAGGAGTGCAGCAAGGCGCGTTGTCGTGTAACAAGATACCTCGGGTCAAGCCCAAAACTCTTGGTAAGAGTTTTCACTCCTAGGTACATCTGTTCCAGAGCCGCCTCTACCTAATTATTTCCAGACAGGGATGTATTGTGTAGAAAAACCCAAATAATATTTACATTACAAATTTTTTTGAAAGTTCTTCTATACTAATCCTCAATGTCTATCTTGGGGTAGTGTTTTCTAATCATATTGTTTTCTAAATATAGCTTCCAAGGTTTGTACTAAACATCATATGATACCAACTATAATGCCCCGACCCCAGTTACCCAGAGTTGGTACATTATTACATAACATTGGCATGATACAAGGAATCATGTCCCGAAATACCAATTAGTTTAGTAGCCTTCGAAGTGCTAGATACATTCATATGATTTACATTAAATTATAAAATGAAAATCTACAACAACATTGTTTCCATAGACCACACACATATCCCCTCAGACTATCCCTGAAGGTTAGTCATAAAATATTTCTTCGCATCCTGGGAAAAATAAAACATAGAATGGGGTGAGCTTAGATGCTCAGTAACGATGACAATATAGCATAAAATTTCATAAATAAGCATAAATATTTAAGTAAATGTATAAGAATAAAACAAAATCCTTTTAAACTTGAACCTTAACATAATATGGAAAAGATAAAAACAAATAATTCCATTTAATTGTTCACATAGATATTCCACTATTCTAATAATCACAGGAAATATCAATAGCCACTTTTATAATGATGAAATGTATAATTCTAGACTGCATAACCACATAGTCAAGGACTTGTGCCAAGAATACAAATAATATTTTTTCAAGGCCTTATGCCAAGACACTAGTTTTTCTCATGAGATCCACTGATGCATCGAGTAGCTATAGCGGGCTCCACCCATCACTTATTAAGTCTAATGAATTCCTCATATGAAAAGGTTTAAAAATAAAATAAACATCCGTATTAAAACTAGCATACAAAATGTCAATACTTCATCAATAAACCATGAATGGTATAAAAATAACACATCCACACTCAAAAATAACTCATTCAATATAATATGGAAGATTGCATTATAATAAATCAACCTCAATCAAGAATAATGAAGGATATTGACATAGATGAAGTTAGTCATCAAAACTATATGAGATAAATATCCCTTTTTTTAAAACATTTAAAACTCTCAATGTTTATCAAGAAGCTGTTTAAAATAGATTTTTGAATCAATGTCTCACATACCAGTTTGAACTTTTAAAATGAATTTTAATTTTAAAACATTAATTTCCATATAAATAAAACCTTAAAAACATTTTTAAAATATAGACATTAATGAGAATGATTTAGAAGAATAATTTTTTAAAACTTTTAAAATGATATTTTAGTTAGAGTTCCTAACAAAATGGGAAACACTTGAATACAAATAATTGAGGCAATAAAAACTTTATAATATCATGAGAATAAAGTTATTCATGATATACTGTTTCAATGTATTGTATATACACCAAATAAAAGTGTATTGGCACATAACAACAAAGAAGTTTCATTGGAATGTAAGTTGGTATGAATTCCTTTATAAAGACCATATCCTTAGGTTAAGTATATATCAATGAAATATTTATGTGTGACCAATATAAATACTCTGAAGATTATTGCACATTATTTTTAAATAAATTAGAGGACATTCACACATATTCTTGTAAAACCAACACCAATGACTTGGATGTTTAACTCAACGAATAGAAATTGAGTTAAAAGTACTCTAATCAAGTTTATATCGATGACCTGAGAATTTATAAATGGAGTGATTATGTGTATGAAACGTATATCCATGAAAATGGTAGTGGAAATTAATACATAAGTATATAAATAGTGTTTTCACACATAATCTTGGGGAAAAGTAATCAATGAAGTTACGTAAAACTGAATGAGTGGAAATTGAAAATTGAAATTCCATTATCGATTTGGTAACATACGAAACATACACCCCATGAAAGAAGGATCATACAACTATGATTTAAATAACCATAAATTAAATTATATTACACAAACAATACAATCATGGGTAGTACATACACCACACGAAAGGTAGCAGTGGAAAATATATCATGAATCTCACAAGAATAAAAGTGAGATGAAAACCTTACCTTGTACTTTTCCTTGGGTGACGATATGTTAACCACCTGTATAATAGTTAAATGAATTTTATGAAATTATAAAATAACTATATACATAAATATGGTATCATATACGATCCTCTAATATTGCTTTATTAATAATATTTTAGCATTATCATCATTTTGGGTGTTAACTGATTCATTTTCCTTTATATTCATTGTTATGTGAGTAATATTTGTTATGGATAGGATGTATCATATTCATATCCAGAATGATATCAAGTAGTTATTTTTTTAATCATCAAATGAAAAGTTGTCGTTAATGGATACGACGAGGAATGAATCTCATCGCGTTCGTGGAGACGTTAATCCGTATGTATGCACAAGCGACAATATCATTATTTTGATATTAAAATTGTATATAATTGGATGTAATATCATATATAAATAATCATGATCATGTTATAATTATTATTTGAATCACTCATACTCATTATTATACCCATCCAAATGATGAAGTGTTTGAATAACAAACCACACCACGATGTGGAGACGGTAAGCCGTACACACGCACGTATGGTGACATGTCATTCATAGGATGGATAAAATAATGAATATGGTTGTTCCATATTTATAATAATATCAAATTTTATAGAAGATATTGGATTTATTATTTTATTATAGAAACAACAATGAAATAGGAAGTGGAAGGAGAAAAGAACTTGAAAGAGGTGATGAAATATTTACCTGTTCTTCGGGTTCTTCTTTTTTATTTGATCAAAAGGGATCCATAGGTTGGCTTTATAACTAAAGTAATGCCTCTTGGATGAAGGTAGGAGATTTTGGAGGCTATTTGGGTAGTGTTTTCCGAGCCTAATGGCATTGACGGGGTTAATTTTAGAGAATGGGAAGTTCTCTTTTATAAGAGGAGTGAGAGGCACCTTAGGAAATGATTGAAATATTATTTTATAATAAAATAATTTTCGGTTAAAAATGTCTCCAAAAAGAATTATTGAACATATATGGTGGGTATGGGCATACAACCTGTCAACAAATAGGTTTTAGATGGGTTTGAGTCACTATATTAACCTTATCTTTTAGATTTAACTCCTACTTAAATAGTTTCACATTTACCATGTATCTTTGTATTATTTTATTATATAGTTAATAAACTTACTATAAACTTTAAGTATAACCCCAAGTGGCTCATTAATGATACACCTATCATTATATATGTCTTTTCGCTGAACCATATATTTTTAGGATTATTATATCAACCAATAATATTGTATTTGTTTTAAAAACTCATTTATGTCAATTTTGACATTATTTAATAATTGATTTTTGTTAAAGTACTAACAACTTTATTACTTCGAAATAAATACATTTAATCAACCCTAACATGTAATATTAAGCTATAAAGTTAGTGTAATTTATTAAAAGTCTCAAATTACATTTATTGGGATATTTATAATATCAATTATTTTAATATTTCATTTTTATGGTAATTACTGTGTCATCATTGTGTCATAAATAAATTAAATTATGTAATGTCTAAAAATTAAAAATAAAATATAATTATGCATAAAATATTTTTATCTTTATAATTAATATTTATAGTCGAATTTATCTTATGAATAACCCCATATAAAAAATAGTTTATTTATTAAACTTTGATTTTAAATCTTTTATCTCTTCTTTAAATAAAATATAATAAATGTCATAATCAAATACAAGTGTACCTAAAGGATAATATTTTGTTCCTATGGTTTTCTTGGTCGAATTACCCTTATCAAATAAAATTAGGACATGTGATTTATTAATTATGATATCATTTTTACCTTTAATTACCCAATTTACTTTTAACCAGGGTAAATAAATGTAAAAAGTAACTATTCACGAAAAATTATTTTCATCTTATTGAACCCCATTTTCCTTACTGATATCAACTATGTCTCTCTGATTTTTTAAATTCCACTCACAGAAGAGTTAAAATTATGTTTTATGCGAATTTGAAAATGCTCTTAAGAGGTGGGTGAAAGACGGTAAAAGTTCAATAAAATTTTATACATCTAATTTTATTATAAAATGACTCCAGTGAATTACATTGTACTTATATAGGTATTATAAATATATTTTGACTTAAAATAAATTTAAATAAAATATATAATTATTTAAATAAAAAGTCGGTTTTAAACTATAACACGATGTTTTTCACTATTCATCAAAAATTGAATGTTTTCAGAAAAATACCCAAAATTTACTCGAATATAAAATTTGATATTAAGAATTAAAAAATGAATTATATTTTACCAAATTTAAAACATATATGTTTCATTAATTAATTTAAAATTAATTCTTGTGGTCAAAAATAAAAAGGGGGTTTTTAAAAAGTAAAAACTATCAAAAGATTGACTTGTGTTTATGTCAAATTTAAATGTGAAATTACATATAATAACCTAAATTATATTAAATGATAGAAATATAATCTAATTATACTTCCAAACAATTCAAATACATAATTTAACATTATAAATTATTTCGATTAAAAAATATTCTTTCAATTAAAATTTAGTATTTTTCAGTATTCATCAAAATATAAAAGTTATTAGAAAAGTACCAGAAATTTATACAAAATAAATTTTTATGTCCCGATTCTAAAGAAGAATTTAATTTCATTAAATTGAATATATTAAAGTGTCAAATATTTGTTTTGAAAAGGTTTATCCTATTAAAGGGTGGTAAAATTGCATTTTTTTTGAAAAATACTTCTTTTATCTGGAAAAATGAATTTCTTCTTATATTATGTCTAAGAAACAAATTATATGGATTCTAAAATTATATGGATTATATAAAATTCAAAATTAAGTTAATACTATTCATAAATGCTTTTGAACGTCTAGTTTGGTAAGTCGTGGTGCGCTCGAACTCGGTGTTCTGTGTAGCACAATCTATTGAATTACTTTAAAGAAAATAACTTACTATGAAATCGTGGGATGTTACAATGCATGGAATCTAATGTTGATCCTTTGATGAAAAAGGAAATTATTAAATTTCCTAACCCAATAAACATATATGAGGTATATATTGTCATTGGTTTATAGGTTATTACTGATAATTTAGTCATAATGTTTCCGAATTCCCTAACCAGTAAACCAAGATTATATGTAATTGGGTTATGTATTTTTGTAAATTGGAATGTGAAGAATGTTTTCTTGAACTAGAGATGATTTTTTCAATGCTTCAATATTTAATCTTCCATTTTGAAACAACGGGGTTGTGATATATTTTGTTTCATGAAATAAGGTTCTTGGTTTCTTTCAAATTAAAAGACATAAAGTTATTGAATATTCATCTTGGAAAATCATGACTACAAACAAATTTATCATACCCATGATCTTTAGTTATAAGATGTAATATTTTCCTTGATTATATAGAGAAAAAATCTATATGGTGACAAATGTGAGATATAAAATTACCATAAGATTATAAAATACACAATTTCAAAATATTAGGACAAAACGAGGACAATTCGATGGATTGAGCTACCCATGGATTATGATTTCTCAATATAGTAACACCCAGTGAAAGAAAATAATGTATCAGATGAATTAATTAAAAAAGAACATGGAATTTTGACCCAAATGAGGATTGAGAGCTATATCTTGTTCATTCATCGAGTAATAATCTGTATTGGAATTATTAAGGAGGTAGTGACATAACTCACTTTTCAAATTATTACAAGACCAAATTTATTGTAAAATATTAAATGTTCTCAATATGATGATGAGAAATTTTTTAATAAGATTAATGATATATATGATTCAGAATTAAATGATTTTTATTTCAGAATATGGTTCTCTATAACATGAAAAAATAAAATGTGTTTTAACTATAAATGAGCTAAAAATATAATTATTGGATGACACTCATAAATAATACTTCTCTATAATCCATGGTAGAAAAAATGTGTATAGGGATTTGTGGGAACGTTTTTGTGGGAATACATGAATATTAAAATTGTTGATTATGTGTCCAGATTATTAGTTTGTTAGTAAGTAAAAAATGCGAGGAAATATATTATTGGAATGATGCATCCTCTTACAATTATTATATGGAAATTGAATTACATTACTATGGAATTTTCTATTAGACTATCAATGACCTGTTGAAAGAATGATGTAATAATGGTTATAATTAAACTTCTATGAAAATATATACATTACCTCTTTGTAAGATACTAATGAACTCATCATCAACTATCATGGATCTAAATTAATGATGATTTAAGACTTCAGCGTGGACCTATTTCAATTTTTTCTCAATGAGATCCAAGTTTTACCTTGAAATTATAGAAGTATATTCATAAGTCTCATGATATTGAGCTTTATTTGATCAATTACTATAATTTGGAAACTAACAGAAATCCCAAAAGGAAGATTAAAATGTATATGAAATGATTAGGTCATTATCTATTGAATTTTAAGGTATATTGGATCATTATTTTCCTTTTTTAGATTATTTCTATAATAATACATGCCATTGAATTATTAAAATTTTGTAATATTAAGATTATATATAAAGAGATGTAATACTCCAATTTGTTGGGATAATTTTTTATAAAGGAAATTCATAGGCCCCGATCTTTTTTTAAAGAAAAAAATAAAGATAAACTCTATTTAACATCATGTCAAATCAGCTCAAATTAGGAAAAAGAGTTATTATGATAATCATAGGAAGGATATTCAATTTCATGTGGGAGATCAAGTGTTGTTGAATGTATCTCTATAGAAGGGAGTTATATGGTTCAGTAAGAAGGGAAATTATTACCCATATACATCATACCCTAGGAAAATCCGGAAAAAATTGGATTTTTTTGCTTATGATTTGGTAATGCCACTATGTCTCTCAAAAGAACAAGACATGTTCTATATATCATCGTTCATAATGTACATGCCAGAACCAACACATGTGATATCATCTAGTGAAATATATTTGAAATATGTTTTATCTTACTATGAATATCAAATCTGAATTATTATACTATAGATAATCTACCGAGGAATAATCTCACTTCCCTAGAAAGGGTACAATTGATAAATCAAAAAATTGTGTATGAAACGTGCGAAAGAGAGTATATTAGCAATAAGAGATACCCTCATTTGTTTATAAGGTAATATATATAGAATTTTGAGGATCAATTTATTTTATGATGGGATAATTTCACAACCTAATAATTAATAATATATTAATTTTAGAATAATATTTTTGATATATTTTTATTCCCTCTATTCCATGTTTAAACAAAATAGGGTTCTCAATTAAAATTTCAATTAAACGTGACCTTTATATGCTAAAAATTAAATTAAAATGTTGAATAGAATAAAAATATAATAAATATATATCTTCAATATTTTTTTGTTAAATATTGATTTTAAATAAAAATAAGTTTCATTTAAATGAATGATATCTGCTTTTTGATAAATTGTATTTTTCTTGAAAAGGTGGTTTAGTCCCACCTCAATCATATAATATAATATAAATTATAACCTATTATAATGAAATAATTTATTAAATTAAATTAAATATTTAAATCTTTATTCCAATTTTATCTTTGGGGGATTTTTTTAGATTTATAGGAAATGGTTCATTTTTTGATGAATAGTTGACAATACTAAATTTTAGTCAAAAACTGGAATATCATTTAAATTATTTATAATATTATATTAAAATTTATATCAGTTTTAATTTAAAATTGTTTCAAATATATATATATATATAATAACAAAAAATATTCCATTTTAATCATTCACATATTGAATTTTTATATATAAAACATTGTAATCTTTTGAAAATAAATTCATTAGAAACCTCCTTTCTTATCACGTAGGCGAGATTAATTTTTAATTAATATTTTTTAATACTCTAAATGGAAGTTAGAAAAGTATATTTCATATTTGAAATCATTATATTATATATTATTTATTAAGATTATGTAGAATTTTTTCCAAAATTTATTCTAAAAAACTGGAATAAAATTATTTATATTGTGGTTAAAATGGTTTTAATGAGGTTTAAACAAAATACATAAAGGGTCAAAATACATAAAAACTTGTGTAAAATATATTTTATGCCTTTATATAAAACACATTTAGTCTATTTCCTAATAATAACCACCTTGTAATTCTTTTTTCATTTGAAAAATTTTGGTAAACCTTTTTCTTTTAAAAAAAATTAAAAGTGTTTCCCACACCTCAAATATAAAAGGCCACAACCCATAACTTAAAAAATGGTTATTTCCATGGTTCAAAAAATTTTAAATAGGATAGAAAACCATTTATATATCCTAAAACCATGTTTTTACCAACTGTGAGAGCTATCGTCATGACAGTATGGTCTGACCTATTGCCATGGTTCTAACCATGGAGATAGGCCTTGAAATTGGACACCATGACAGTTGACCCATAGCCACAGTTTAAAATATGGAAATATGATCTATTTACACGGTGGAAAACTTTATAAATAGCAGAAAAAATTATGTGCCTAGCACATTTAGATTCCTACACCCCCCTTTCCATATCAGCAACCTCACTCCTACACCATAGAACACATTGAGTATATATATATATTATGATATATATATATATTAATATAATCCATTTATATAAAATCAAAACCATGTAAATATATCATCCCACCATTTTGGGGTTGAAAATTGTTTCCCCCGTGGAAGCACGCGAGTCCTACAAGCACGGTTTTGGAAAACACTAGCTCTATCCCTTTAAAAATGGCTTATAGACAGTGTTTTAAAAACTGTGGCTATAGGACACATAACCATTTCTATAGGTGTGGTCTATAACCACGGTGTTCAAAACCAAGGGTATAGGCAATGAATAAACTAACCTATATACATGGTTTTAAAAATATGTCTATAGGCCACTTAACCATGGTCGTAGCCACCTATAGCCACGATCTTAAATCCATGGAAATAAGTTCATAGTAGTAGCATGGTTTCTAGTTGGCACTCTTCTCTCATATTCTCACCTTCATTCCGTTTTGTTTTAGAATATCCATTCAAAAATTACTTCTAAAATTCAATAATATCATTCTAAATGCCTTATTTTGGGCATACACCCAACCTAAGAAGGCTTTTTGTGTAAACCTATAGAAGTTACCAAAAAAGGAGTTAACATTCTTCTACTGTAATTATTTATTTCTTTTTTCACCTCTTTCAATTATTATTAAAACATGATGATATCATAAAATAATTATCATAAATATATTGATATATTTTTATGTTAAGGACATGGACTACCACCATCAACACATCCATGAAATGGGTTATGAAATCATTATTGTTGTGTACTACAGACTATTTCCTCATGAAATGATATCATTCATTTTCCCATTAACACAAATAATGATAGGAAATTATGATATATTTAAATTGTATATATGATATTTATAATATAATTAAATCTCAATAGTCTTTAAATTTTTTATAAAATTTAAATTTAAATTTCTTATGGTTTATGATAATGTCACTTGTATGTACGACAGACTACTGCCTCATGAAGTGATGTGATTCACCTTTCAATAACTCTTTACATGGAATGGGATATGGAAAGGCTAGTGAATATTTGTGATATAATTATAATAATTATAATATTCATGACTTATTGATCATTCTTAAAAGATAATGTTTCATCTTATCTTTTAACTTTTCACTCCCTAAAATATTATAACGTCATTCTTGTAAGTCTGGACTACTTCCATCACAAATATATGAGAATATATTTTCATCACCATAAAAAATTAAGGGCAAATATGAGAATATTTGATGAAATAAAATGTAATTTATGATATTATTATTATTATAAAAATTTAAAATATTATGAACCTTAATTCTATTAAGTTCATTAAAAAATGGGAACGTTACTCATGCATACATACGAACTACCGTCTCGCTGATTATAACACACAAAATTTCTCAAATATTAATTTCTCTATTTTTTAAAATAAAATTGGCTCATAATTAAGACAATTATGTAATTATTATTACTCTATAGATGTTTAAATAATTCCCTTTTATAATAATTGTGGCATTCTGAATAAATTTTGGAAAAAATAATTCTAATATAATCGAAACACCCTACATAAAAATAATTGATTAAGTAATTTCAATATCATGAAAATAATGGAAAAAAAATGAAAAAAAAATAAAAAAGGATTTTAATGAATTATATAATTAATAAATATTTATTATTCATGGAGATAAATATTGTACGTGAAGATTTAGAATCATGGTAAGTGACTTCATCCAAATTTTCTTCATTGATCCATATTTCAAAGTTATAAAACTAATTTATTTTATGATGTATTTACATACCATTTTACATGTAATATTATGATTCATTTATACTTCATGGTATTTTATGTATCAATTTTAATTATTTCATCCATGGGATTATAATTTAAAATTACAATGTGTTAAATGTTATCTTATATTCTCACTTTATATTTTGATTTATAACTTTATATAGAAACAACCACTTAGTTGTGATGTTATTTCATTTGATATTACATTTCTCATCTATATAAATATTCTTGTATGATTAATATTATAATTTCCAAAACCATATATAATTTTTACACACTATTTTTACATAGAATGTTATTTGATTAATTGGGTAAAACATGTTCAATTTTTATCATTTACTCAATATAGATATTTTATCATAAAAAATATTAATATATGTATTAAATCAATTATTTTATGTATGATAAATGATTTTGACATATAGATATGGGTGGGACCCATTTATAGAGATCCATTTTAGGAATCGACATGACTCATGAGGAACATTTTTCAACCAAATTAAATAGTTCCTACCATAAATTTAAACCATCTTATTAATGGTCTTGATGGAAGATGTATCGATGTCTAATAATAACTCATTTCCTTTATTTATAATTAATTTATTATTTTCTTCAACAATATTTTTACAATGATATTATCTCTTGATGCACTTAATTCTAATTTAGTGATTAAATTGAGTGTATTTTCTATTATTAACCTTGACTTATTGATTATTCCATATCTAATTATGACAAAAAAAGATATTCATTGAATGTCATGTCTTTTCAGTTATTTTCCATGTCATATTAATTATTATTTGTTATTCATGATTTCATCCATTGTAGTTAACCATTAATGAGAACTATACATCACCCGTGTTATGTTTCTTTTCCAATGATATAAAAAAGAATATTTAGAATGAGTTCAAGTATGAAATTTTTTCCATTACGATGATTCATGTTTTATAAACCTATGTGAAATGGATATCATGTATTAATTTGGTTCTCTAAGACATCTAAACTGATTATTCTATTGGGATTTTATATATTTAATCTATTCTAATGTAATAAAGAAGACATCAAGTCTATGATCAAATTGATAGGATCATTACACTTATTAAATTCTCTTATAATTATTTTATGTCTTAAAATCCTTCAATATAGTGACATGAATTAGATTTCATTCATAATTTTTGAATATTTAAATATAAAAAACATTATTTCCTTAAATCATTATAGTAATATATTTTAATGATATATATGTAGTTTCAATATCCTCAAAATATTATTATACCATTTTTAGTGTTGGAATCTAATTTTATTAATTAAAACATATTAATTTCATGCACTATAAAAACAATTTAACCTTGTAAATTTTTTTATATGTAATTATTTTTTAGGATTCCAAATCAATTTTTTGTTTTTAGAAAATATATATTAGTTTTTTAAAAGACTTATAAATACTATTTTATGATACCAAAATCGAAAAATAACACTATAAATATAGAAGTTCAACATAAATGTAAATTTACAATAAATTCTACATGTATGTGATGAAAAAAACTCAACTAGATTAAATCTTAAAAAAAATACCACAGAAAAAAATACTCAAACTTATAGGGGACTAGTACCTTTAGTCATACACCCTAATGTTTCTAATCACTATTATCATCCAATAATTTAGCTGAAATTAATAAAATTAAAACAAGAATTCATCACCACTGGAACCACATCAACCATACCTCGTAAAACATAAAACAATGAAATTAAATATTCATAACATAAATATTCACTGATTAAAAATTCATTTTCCCTAAGAACTGAATGAGTGAATAAATAATAGAATATATCCAATGATACTACTATAAAATAAAAATATATCTTTGAACCACATTAAAGGAAACCCAAATCACTAAATAAATTAACACCAAACATATTATACACAATCTAAAACCTTCCAAATCAAAAAAATAATTATTATGATCACCAAAAAGAAACCCCAGTTCTATTTATAATATCATCAGTACTGAATCTATGATGATTTTGTACCATCACCTCTAGGGATATAGAAAATATAGGGAGAATGAAAAAAGGAAAAATTTAATGAAATCCCATTGATGAGTGATCCCCACATCAAAAAAATTCTTCTAACACCAACATTAAAAAAATATGGTTATCAAAATAGATTTTATGAAAGTATGAGAAGATTATTTAAAAACATAAGCTTCGAAAAGGGAAATGTTATAGATGAAAATATTAAAAAAAATGTCTTAAACCCTCTACCACCATAATATAAAATATCTCTCTACTATGTTCTCTATATCAAGATGGGGAACTATTCATTGGGAGAGTTCCACAAGGGAAGATGGGATATGATAAGGTACATCACTACCAATGTAATTGTATCTAAGAGAAAGACAAAGAAATATTTAATAAATTGAAGACTGACAAACAATTAGAAAGTATTGAAATCATCTATGAGACCAACCATAATAGGGTATGATGAAAAATAAAATTAATAAGGGTTATATTTGAATGAAACTAGAATATCATCAGTAATGGTGGAGGGTTGAAGAACCATATTTAAAGGAGGTGAACACGTAGAACATAATAGGAGGAATTTTAGATTGAATGGAAATCCCTCAAATGGATGGGGCCATCAGAGATCCCTAAGGGGTTTTATTTAAGATAAATTATTTTTACTCCATATCCTTCATCGTCATGATAGATATTTTGTTCATATAAACCTATTAAAATAATAAGTAAGAAACCAAAAGATCTATCAACATCACAAATTCAATCTAAACCATATAATTTTATAATTAATTAATTTGAAAAACATGTAATTTATGATATAATATTTCTATTTTTATTTAAAATAAAACATTTTTTTTGAA
Source organism: Viscum album (assembly GCA_963277665.1). Lineage (NCBI taxonomy): Eukaryota > Viridiplantae > Streptophyta > Magnoliopsida > Santalales > Viscaceae > Viscum > Viscum album. Next base: position 1,550,789,611 of record OY728164.1, on the reverse strand, counting down.
ATTCCTTATATCAACATCATGAATATTCTATTACATTTTATAATATTCTTTATTTATTTTGGTTCACAAATAATATTTTTTATATTATTTTTTCCCATATAAATAATTCTATAATATAATATAATTTTAATATCAGATTGATCTACAGTCATATATTAATTCATCATATTTTATATAACATTATTCATATAGGGTCTCTTGTAATTCATTTTTAACAGGCATCTAGAAATTTAAGAGTCATATTAGTTACCAAGAAACAAATTAATGATTTTTTATCAGTTTCTCTATACTAGATATGATTCCTTCCGATTTTAATTATGTTATTGTCTCGATATCAAAGCTATGATGTTTATTTATATTCGTCCATATTTATTCTTTTTTGGTTATCATATTTTTACTTAAATAGGGTTATTCTATTTAAAAATTATCCATCTTCATTAATTCCTTATATATTCTAGGAATATAAACAAAAGAATAATTCATATTCTAATAAATCATTTTTGTCAACATTTTAATTTTGATATTCCTTTTTTGATACAAATAATTTCAAAAAAAGTATATTTTAATAAAATGGATACACAATATAGAATATTATAATTAACTATCATTTATAATTATAACTATTTTTTATTTTATACATATCTATGGATATAGATGTGATTAAAATAATAGGAGGTCATGAACTAATGAGGGAATTCAATGATAAGAACGACTAAATAGTAATTTTGGTCCCTATATCTTGGATACTAAACACTAGGAGGGTAGTGGATGAATTAATGTTTGAAATATTTACCTTATTTTAATTTTATTTTATTTTTATGGGTTTTAAATTAACCTAACATCTATCCTACTAGGATGATTTTCCCAACATTATCTTTTCCCTTTCTCCCATCCATATACATGAATATAAATCAAAAATGTAATGAATAATTATATTTTGTGGTTTACCCAAAATGTGTGAAGTATATAATATTTCACAATATAAAAAATTATAAAAAATAATTTAAACATTTTCTAATGAGGATTTAAAATAAGAGGGAAACATACATGAACCCCAGATAAGAATCCCACCAATATTATAAGCATCTCATATTGTTAAATGTTCTCCATGGTTATAATAACTACGTGTCGAGTACTTTTGGAAATTTATCCACACTTTAATGACAATAGTTTCTTTTTATAGAAGTAAATATAGTTTGTATAGAGTATAAACAGTTATTTCCTAAATATATATAACATATCTTATCATATTTTATTTTTTCTCAAATCTATACTTGATGGTTACTATTGAATATTGACTAAGATGACTCGATGAAATACATGTCAAAATCTTTTTTATATTTCACTATTATTATTCCACTAGTCATAATTCATGAAAACTTAGTCTATATAATAATCCCTCCAAAAGTTATTTAGCCTTAAAATATTTGGGATCAATATATTCTCCCTTGTATTCTAATTAGTTATAATTAGTTTTTATCTATATATTATAATCTATAATGTTTTATAGAATATTTGTATCCTCTCTCTATTGAATTTCTTAACATGTTTTATATTATCAACTTGCATGTATTACTCTCATCATGATCTTATAGTATTTTATTATTTTTAGTCAATTGTATTTTGATTACTTATTTTATAAAACAATATCCTAAATAGTATATTCCTTATATAATATATCAAATCCAATTTTATGAGATGTTTTTATCATTAAAAAATTACAAATATGTAATGATTTAAACATTTAAAAATAAATAACAAATAATAATCTTGTTTTCTACTTCTAAAACATAAAGAAAATATTTATTAAAATTATATAACAAAACTCTATTAATTAAAAAAATCAAATAACTAAAAAAACATACCAACATTACATTATTTTAATATTCATATATTTTTTAAAAAATATTCCCTAATTAAATAAAAAAAATACTTATATATATTCATTAATATATCTTAGAAATCATGAATATTATTTATGGGAAATGACATATGGAGAAAATGTTTCAGATAAATTTTCTATCACATGTTAAGAAAAAATATAATTACCTAAAAAGGAATAATGTTAGAAAAATTATGCATTTGATCATTTTAATATTTCAAATTTTGATACATTAATTTAATTTCAAAATAAATTATTTAGTGAAATTAAAATGAAATTTATCTTATAATATTTTGACATAAAAATGTTTTTTTGATATGTTTTATTATTTAAATCACATTAATCAATATATTAATATATCAACATATATTTGTACCTCTTCATAATGTACTATGAAAATGGAATGGGTCCCGTAAATTTTTTTCAATCAACATCGATCATAATGGCTATTCTAAATGAAATATATTAATAAATAATGTATATTTTTATTTAACTTGTTCAAAAATGATGAAAACCATATGAGGAAGTTTTAAATTTATATTAATTATTAGTAATTATTTATAAAAATTGTATATATATATATGTGTGTGTGTGTGTGTTTAATACTTACTAATCTCAATATATTCATTAACTTAGTATGAAACTCAACTATATTTAGAAATTTAAATTTAAATATTAATATAAATTTTCTACTCTTAATTTTTTAAAATATAATTTTAGGCAGAAAAAGAAAATAATTTTGGCTTCAAAATAATATTAAAATTATATTCATTTCCCTAAATTATTCTATACAAGGTTATATTCAAAATTATTATATATTTAATTATTCTTGCCAATATAAATCATGAATTTCTTATAAATTATTATATTCTTATAAAAATTTTATATATATTTCATATTCAATAGAAATATTAAATAATCCCAATAATATTCATATATATGATTATTGAAAAAAAATATTTTAGATTGAGTTTGTAAGAGTATGTTTTTATTACATTAATATAATTATTAAGCACATAAAAAAATTATTTTAATTGATAATAGATAGTTTTTTATTTATTCTTCATATATCAATAAACGATAAAATTTAAAACAACCTATAGTAAATATATTTATTATTTATAAAGTCAAGTTTTTTTACTGGAAATATATTTTACATTTCTCGAAAAATTGTTCTATGGATTCTTGCCAGTAGGATCCCATCTTATCCTGGATCATTTCCCTAAGAGGTTTTCATTGGACCCATAGTGACCATGCCTTATTTGTCGATAGACGACCTTTTTGGAGAAAATTACATAATGTATGAAGAAGTATTATTTTCGAATTATTGGAGTTGGAATATAAAGGGATTAATTTTTAAATGGGTTCTTCATGTAATGGAGGATTTTACTAATAATGTAAAATGGGATAGAACTCAACTGTAAAACATTTACACATTATGTATGTGTGTTAAGAATCATTTAATGGTTAATGGGTTTTAAAAAAATTAATATATAGTGATGGGTTTTTTGGTAAATTACATTAAAAACAGTTACACGATGTGTAATTGTATTACATGACTTTTCAATGATTGACAAACTATTTAAAAAAACTTTGTGGATAATTTTCATTGAAATATACAAGAGATATTCTCATCTCATCCTATGGAATCCCTCCATGCAATTTTTGGATTCCCAAGGCCCCTTCCCAGTGGACTGTTCATCTGATCGATACATATTAAGTACTTTGGGTCCCGTTTCATCCATATATTCATCTTTATCCAAATGTTGCGGTGAAATACTTTAACCAAATTGTGATTTTGGTTTTTATAATTACCATCTATACTTGAGGAACATATTCTTAATTATGAAAACCTTCTTCATCATGGATGTTGGCCATATGAAGCATTATTGGAACATCTATTAACGGTTGGGGGTCAAAATCTCTACCATATGGTTTTATTGTTGTCTTGTTTATGAAATATCATGATTGAAACAACTATGTGTGCAACCAAAATAAATAAAAAATCACATTTACCTTTAATTCCTTTTGATTCAAATGGATTTTTAATTGTCTAATGGATTAAGCCATGTTTACCATGACATGTGACCTATTTTGATTTCTTGTTATAGATTCCTAAATTGTGGATGATTTATTATTTCTAAAATTTTTACTCAACTTTTATTTTATTTGGAACATGTCATATGAATGAATCATGGTAATTTTTATAATTAAACATTGAAATGTTTTATGTGATATTTTAGTATACATGTTTATGATAAAAATTATATTCTATGTTGAGATACTTAAATAATGGGTGATTCCCATGAACATGGAAAAGTATATGTAGTAATGATGTTATTGAACATGATCAGCCCAGTCCATGTTGCAATGAATTTAGGTAGAAAGCTATTCCCTATCCCATGCTATTGTGATCATAGGGCCGTAACCCCAAAATAATGTGATTGTTATAGGGATTTGACCATTATTTTTTATTTTTAAGATACCGTGGTCATATAGCTACAGTTTTCAAGCTCGTAAGAAATGATCAAAGTTAATCTATCATGGAACATAATATGGTTGTTTACTTTTGTTATATGGTGGTCGATGACAGGATCATAAGACATTCTCAGAGATATTCTGGCATGGAATGATGTAGATTGATGTGTTTTATTTAATTATAGAAATAGTTAATACACCATTTTATCACTTTAATGGATACACTTCTTATCAGACTAGTTTTTTTACACATGGTGGTGTCAACCTACTGATATTTACTCAAACCATTTTTGGTATTCCATTTGGAACCTGAGCATTCTTCATGGATTTAGGTTGGGAAATGGGCATATGACCTTCTAGATGATTTCTTGTTTGTTGTTGGGATGGTGTTTGGAGATGGGACTGACATGGGGCTCTGGATCTAATATGATTATTATTTTATTTGTTTTTTCATGTCTTTTGAATGTATTTTTATAACATTACATTTATATAGAATCAAAAATTTCATTAAATTGCCCATATTATTTATTTGAATAATCTTTTGGATTTTATTTTTGTTTTTTATATTACATTTCTCATATTATTTCATTTTTTATAATGATGTATTTCTTTTATAATTAAACTTAATTCTAAGGGGTATAGTCACCCCACAATACTACACACACACACACACACACCGCTAGTTGAAATCCACTTGAATATGGGGTGTCATGCTTGAGGTCTCATGATCTATTGTTTTGGTCCATGTGAGAGAGTTCTATATTGGGGGACATTACAAATTTGTATCAAAGGGAGGTTCTCTTTAATTTTTCTTCACTATTTCAGAATGGTTTAATGGAGACTATGATGTGTTAGGACTTGGTAATGATCATGCACATGGTATTATATTAACCATATATGAGAGAAAATATGAGTACCTAGGGATGGGATTACTATTTGTGTTGTGTTCTTGTTAGAGTTTATGTTGTTTCACTTTGGATGATTCACATATTGTGTGGGGATTTTTGTTTTTGATGTTATTTTCGACTGATATTTTTACTTCTGGCTCAATATGGAAATATATAATAATACATGTATCATAATAAAATCATAAGGATTTTTTGACATGATCTATTCATGATATTGGTTATCAATTTTTTCTAGGGATTTATTTTTTCATATTAAACTGTAATATGAGATATCTCTTTCACTAGATAAATGATTTTTTTCATTTCATTCTAAAATACACTTAATCCATGTATAGTGCAACAAAAAGTAAATGGTTCTCTATTATAGTCACCTTTTATCTTGACCTTATTTCTATTATATGGTGAGCGTTTTTATTATAAGGAAAATACATCATCATCGTCTTTCACTTGAGTGTTAGGAGAGTGGAAATCAGTATGATTATAATATAGCTAAACCTTATCATACTGTAGTTCTTAAAAAGCATATGGATTTTTACCTTCATGATAACTTCTTTATGGTCATGCAATCTATGAAAATGTAGACAGTTCATACCATTATTTTGATGTCTGAGATAACAAGAGAGTTTCAACATTAGGATCCATCTTTATTTAATGTGGAAGTGGGATCCCATGAAGTTGTTTTTTATATTGAGTCAGTCTAGACAATATCAAACCATCTATGAACACATTATGATTGGAGGCTTAGGGTTGTTACATAAATTCATTATGAAGCTTCCAAGCATTGGTGGGATATTCTGGAACATGCTAGTTAGTAGGATGAGAAATCCTGGAAGGACTATGATATGACTTTCTTGAGCCATTTCTATCTCTATTCCACGGTGGATGAAAAATCTTACGAGTTCATTCATCTGAAGCAGGAGCATTTGTTAGTGTGTAACTATACTGGATGTTTTACCAACCAATAGTTCTTTGCAACATCATTTCCAAATGAGGCGAGCTATAAGGAATGTTGTTCCACGATGGTTTTTATCATTAGATCATGCCAAAAGTAAATTATTTTCATTTAATAATATTTTAAGATATTATGTACCAATCCCTCATAAAATGAAGGAATATGAGAGAGAATATGAGTAGTGGAGAGGCTGTTTTTGTAGGAAAATATTGGATTTCTTCTTTGAGTGATAAGAAGAATCATTTTGATAATTTCTTCCAAAGAATAGTGTGATGAGTAGTCAGGGCAGTGGAATATCATCTTATGATCCTTTTCCATAATAGTTCTTTGATTATGGAATGTTCAGGGGAAAGATTATGCAGTGTCTTTATGCAATAGTCATGTGTCATATCTATGGTATACATGGTCATATTTAGAGGATCTATTGAAACATTATATATAAGATATGTGGAAGAGGATTATGATAACCATAAGAATCAGTAAGCGGCTCAGCTACCCCTTAGTAGGCTTGTAGCTGGGGTTTTGCTGGCTTTTCAGGATGAGAAAGGGGACATGGAACCCTAGTGCATTTTAAATATTACCATGTATGGGAACTAGATCAGGGTAGTCATATTAGAACCTAGGGTAGTGGGACAAGTCAATTTCATGTTATGTGGAGTACTCCGACTAATGTGTATGCAATACTATCTACCATCAGATGTAAAATTCTTATATCATCTACAATATTTTTTGTTTTTTATACATGAGAATCAAATTATTTTTTAGTATGATATTTACTAAAAATGATATGGTATTTGTATGGAATTATTAGATTGTTTTTTAACCATTGAAAAATAGTTGGGAGTGCAGTCAAGGAATATCAATCATTGCATAGTGTTTTCATTGAAGATTGATGGTTACCATTTCTTCTGGGAACCATTCGTTTTAGAAATCGAATTCTTCGTATTGATTCTTTATATGGATGGTATAGTTATATACAAAGCTCATATAGACTATTACGGGATGAGAGTCATAATATCCATAAAGAAGAAGTTATTCTCACTAGGGTGAGGGTAATCTTCAAGGTGGTCATGTAGGAAAAATTAGTGAATATTGGATTGTCTCACATATAAGATCTCTGGAAATGACGTAGATAATAGTGGAATGAAACAAGATTCTTTTCCTCAAATCTTATACCATTATTGACATTTTTTACCTTGGGAGTTTTATGGCTTACTACCTAATTGATAGATTTATTCCATGATCGAGTTAGTATAGGGAGGAAGGCCAATCTCTATGCCTCCTTACCTAATGGAACTAACAAAGCATTGGGAGTAGTTGGTTCAATTGGGAGGTCTAGAATCAAATCGATTAATATTTATTACTATATCTCCTTTTATTCTATGGTTCTCTTCAACAAAATTTCTAATGGATGTTTTCACTTATGTGTTTACTATTAGAGGTTGAACTAAATGATGGTCAATAGTCGGTATCCTATTCCATGCATTGGAAATCATTTTTATTAGTTGAGAGGTGCTAAAATAATTACAAATATTGAATTGATATTAATGTTTCATTTTTAAAGTTTAATTCTGTCAAACATACCTCAATCTTCATTTAAGATAATGTGTGGCTAGTGTGAATTCACAGTGATTCTATTTTGTTTAACTGATTCTCCTACAGTATTCATTGAAATAATGAATTGGTTCTATTACCCTATTCTAGATTAGGTTTTTTTGGTTTTAATCGAAGATTTCTTAGTGTACTCCCGGTTAACATATGATCATAAGAAACATCTTGACATCCTCCAGAGTATATTTAGAGGGATCCAGATCTATACCATGCTAACCAGGAAAAGGAGTAGCTCCTATATCTTTTGAACAACCCAAGAACCTCTTCCAAAATATGGAGCTTTCAAGGTTTAGTAGGTTATTACCAACATTTTATCCAATAATCCTCCAATTTGGAAGAACCAATGTCTAACCTAACAAATAAAAGTGTGAATTTTGTTTGGTATGATGATTGAGAAGGATATTTTTAATAGTTTAATTATAGGATGACATGAAATCCAATACTCAGTTTATCTATGCCAAGTAAATCATATTCTATGTACTTTTATTCATTCTGAGTTTTACATGGAACAATTCTAATTTAGGAGGATCATGTGGTTGCTTATAGATCGAGTTATCTAAGACCAAATGATAGGAATTTTCCTACATATGATATGGAGTTAGAGAAATTCAATCATCCCCTGAGTTGTTGGAAGAAATGTATCATGTGTGATATTTTTATGGTATACAAAGATCACAATATCCTATGGTACATAATTTCTCATAGAGGACCAGATCTTTCAGAAGATGTGGTTTGTCGAGTTCTTTAGTGTTTCAACATTGAATTGTCTTATATACTAGGAAAGGGAAATGACATTGTTGGCACCTTGAGAAGAAAGATATAGAAATAGGTAGCATGGGATTCTTTTGATGAGTGGGGGATAATGGATCTCTTATAAGACATGCATCAGGATTTTTAGGAATCTCATTGGTGGGTAGATCAGACTTCAACGCCAATAATACCCATTCATTTGGACTGGATTGAGAGAGAATAGTTGTCAAATATGGAAGGATGATTTATGAGATAAAAATTATCTAATGTATATATTCTTTTTTGATGGTATCTCAGTAGTAGAAATTATATTTTTTTAATGGTCGAGTATGGGTTCTTAAGAACTTGCACAACGAGCTGATGAAGGGGTTTTGTGCTTCTTGATAGGCGGTGCGTCTAGATTTAACAATATTAATCTTTATCTCCATAGGATAAGCTGTTTTTCAGGAATGAAGAATGATGTGGAAATATTCATGGATATAGGATTCTATTTTTAGAAGGTGAAAGCTAAGAATCAAAGGAAAGATGCACATTTGGAACATTTACCTTTCTTGTAGGGGACATTGGATGATATCATGATGAATTTTGTGATGGGATTACCTAGGAAAACCTGTATTAATGATGTTTTGTGGGTTGTTGTGGATCAAATGACTAAGGTAGAACACATCTTACCTATTAGGGAATGCTTTAATATTGATGAACATGGAAATATTTACTTGTGTGAGGTGGTGTGGGTGTATGGTGTTCCAAGGAGTATTGTTTCAGAAAAAGATCCTCATTTCACATCCCATTTATGGAAGGGTATACCCAAATCCCTTGGATCACATGTTATTTTATGTGTACCCTATCGTCCACATAATCATGGTTAATCTGAGTAGACTATTCAGGTCTAAGTGTATATTCTATGATCCTTTGTTGGGAATTTTTGTGGTAATTAATATGAGAAATATCTGGCACTCATGGCGTTTGTATATAACAATGGATTCTAGGAATCAATCCAAAAAAGTGTCCTTTTGAGTATTTTTATAGAAGGCAGTGTGATTATCCTAATTGGTGGATAGTGGTAGGTGAGTTAGCACTTTTTGGGCCTAGTCTCATTTAGGAGACATCAAAATATCTTCAATTGATTATATAATGGTCGGTGACCTTGCAGAGTGGGAAAAAATAAAGCAATGATCTTTGGACATAAACTCTTGAATTCGAGGTTGGTCAACATTTTTTCCTTCTAGTGTCACCTATATTTTCCAAACACTATATCACAAAAAATGGAAATCTATAGACCTGGTCTGTTGGGATGTTTGAAATACTATCCTGGTTCGGCCCAGTGGTAATCTGTCTAGCCATTACCGAAGGCTACATTTCCATTCATGATGTGTTCCATGTGTCGATTATATTAAGATATCATTCTATCCCTTCCCATGTGATAGACATAGCATAAAAAGATTTGTATTGATTCATCTTTTGAGGAACATCCGATATGGGTTGTGGATCATTGTGAAAAATATTTTTATGTTCAGAATATAACATTTTTTTGAGTTTCGTGGTAGTATGGGAAAGTTTTGGAGGAGACCTAGGAAATGGAGTCTCATGTGAGAACACAATTTCCAGTCATATTCATTTTTCCCAAAAAATAATTCACCCAAATTAAATAAATAAAAATGATATTGCCCCTTTAATTCCATTGGTTTCAAATCGATTTGTAATTGGATGTTGGATTAAAGAATATATATTATGACATGTGACCTAGGGTGATTTCTTATTATAGAATCACTAAATTTTGGTTTATTTCTTATTAATATAATTGATAACCTATTTTCAACTTAAATTCAATGTGGAAAATGAATGGATCATGGTAATTCCTATAATTAACCATTGAGATATATAATGTGATATTGGGATTTACATAAAATATGTCAGGAATTTTTTTCTTGGATAAGATGCTTATATAATGGGCTAGGACTAGGTAGTTGAACATGTATAATTTTTTATATCTAATATTGAGAGGGCTCAACCCATTGTATGAAATAATTAATAAAGAGAGTAGGATATACCTAGTCACATACTGCAATGATTATTGGGTTTTAGCTCAGAAATTAATTAATGATTATAGGGCATTGAACCTAATAGTTTATTGTGACAATACCACAATATATGGTGGTGGTTGGAGTGGTCATAGGATAGGATCAATGATATTATAACATGGGTTTGAAGGAAGTGGTTTACATTAGTTATATAGAGGTGGTTGGCATGGTCATAATGCATGCTCTGAGGATTTACTACATGGATCCGAAATAGGTTGTTGTATTAATTTAATTTCTTAATTAACTAATATGCCTTTTTTCACTTTATTACATAATTTGTTTCTCCGAGTGTTTTTTTCTATAAATAGTAGTGTTGATCTACTGAGTTTTACACAAACCATATTTTCTCAATCTTTTGGCACCTAAGACGACATTGGGGATGGAGGTTTGGATATCAACAAATGACCTTACATTTTATTGACTATTTGTAGTTTAGTTAGATATTAGAGATAAGTATAGGTGGGGCTCAAGACCCAGGACATATGGTCTTTTATTTGAGTATTTTAGTATATTTCTTTTATTTCTCATGCCTAAAATTCAGTTAAATTCTATAATGTAATAATATTTTCTTTTTTTATTTATTTGAATATTCAATTGGATTTTATTTTTTCCATCCTAATAGTTTTAATTGGATTATTTTTAATTTTTAATTCATTTTTTAATATGTAATAAATCTTCATACCAAATGGTTATACTCTCCCTATTATACTATTAATACCCCCACTGATAGTTGGAATCATTTGGTGTGTGAGGAGGTGCATTTGAGGACCTATAACCAACCCTTTCCAAACATGTTAGAGAGTGATATATTGGGGGACGTTACAAATCATATGTTTTGTTCAATTTTTGATCCCTAAATTCATAATAGCTTCATGACATATTCATTAAAAATAATGGTAAAAAATATTTAAAATAAAAAACATAATTAAAGATATATTTAGTGTAGCTTAATTTATTATAAGAACATATAATAAGAATATAATAAAATTTGAAAGGTAAAAAGTTTACTAGATATTTCTTGATCGGAAAAAATGTTCCATAATTTTATGTACTGTTAAAATCACTTATTTATATTCTAATATCAATTGAAATCCTCGAAGAAAATTTTATATTTTAATACACGGTAGAAACTTTAAATATATTTTTTTACTCAAAATTTTTTCACTAAAGTGTCTATAATTTATTGAATACTACACGTTTTCTATAGTGAAATACCATTAAATACGTTATAAAAACATTAACCACATTAGTATCTATTCAATACAAGTGAAATGCAATATTCATGGACTTCTATACTATTTTAATACCATTATATTTTCTACCAATAAATATAAACTTGATGATCACATGGTCTATAAATAAAATGTTCTAGATACATAATAATATTGAATGATCTAAAATTCCACTGTATGATTTCCAATGTTCATTCATATATTTTATTGACCATCAATATGGTATTACTATACAAAAAATTTATTTTTAATATATATTTTATAGTAATATATATGTTATATGATTTCATATATAATTTTATATGTGTATATTTCTTTGTTGTTTCTTCTCAAAATGTCTAATGATTATAATTAGATTAATATTAATGATTATTCATAATCCTCTTTTATATATTTATTTAAAATGAATCCTTCTTATCATAATGTTTATTCGATGTATTTACCATGAAAATATGTAATTTTAAACTCATATATGATGCTTCAAATCATCTCCCATATACTATTTTTATTGTTTTAATAAAAAATGAAACATAATAAATTGATAAGATATTATCAATTTGTCTATTATGACATGGAATATTAAAATATCATAGTTCATTTAAATTGGACTGTTAAGAAATTAGAAAAATCCATGATAAAATAAATACTATTCCTAGAACTTAATCATATTGAACTTTTACATCAATGCATAATTAAATAATTTCAATCAAAATGTATTTGAACTTCTCAATATTGGAATTTTCAAATTATTATAGTAGTTTTGGAAAGAAACGTTTCATTTTAGTTACTCAAAACTAAACCCAATTAGGAACTTATTGTACTAACAGAAATAAAACAAAGATACTATTTTCAAAATAAGAATAAATTAGATAATATAAAAAATTTGTAAAACCTTTTTGTAACTACCAATAATATGGAATAGACGTTTTCAATGTACATATATAAATATTTTAAGGTCTTATTATATTTATCTTCAAACATATGATTTTTATCTCAAATAAAAATGATCAAAAAAATTAGGATTGATGTATCTCGTGAAATCCTTATTTGGAAAAAAATGCTATCAAATGAATTATGTGATTTGATTATATTTTTTAACAATTACTAATGTGAATCATAATTAAACGTAGTGTTATATTTATAATGGTTGTTCTTAAAAGTGAAATGATGATTATTGAAAATTTTTAAACCGTATTAAATTTTATGGAGGTAAAATCACATTCTATGATTACTCTATTGGTACGATTATTAAACTAGTATAAGTTTGAGAAAATGTTAAATATATTATTTAATTTTTTTACTGTTGGTTAGAGGAATTTGTTTTATAAAATTTAATGAAATGTGGGAATGTAAAATAGAATACTTTTTTATAGAAAAATGTATTATGAAAAATATTTAATGGAAATATTTTTTTCAATAAAAATTAAAACATTTCAAATGTTTATTTATAAAATTTGTTTATTTATATATATAGTCAATACCTTATTTATTTTGGATATAAAGTTATTCTAGAGAGAAATGATGATTATTAAAAAAAATTGAGCTTATTAATTTTTTTTAAGATCGATAAAAAATATCCCACAGAATTAAATATTTCAATAAGCATTAGTAATGATTTAAATTCTTCAACGTATTATCCAATATTTGGTATTTATAAATAATTAATAAATACAATTTTAGACATAATAATTTGAAATTCATTGATAATGATAATATATTTATCTCCCATTTAAGGATCTAAAATATTTTTTATATAATTTTTCTTTTATTGTAATATAAATCATGTAAATTTTTCAATATATTTTTTTTTGGAAAATTTAAATTCATAGAATTTATCAATTAGTTTCACCTTTACATGATATTAATAAAAATTATTAAAATCGTGATTTTGGAAAATTACCAAATTATTGTGGATTTAAAATATAAAATACCAATACTCTCATAATAAAATAGAGTGTTTAATGGTAAAATAAAAAAACTTTTGAAAAATTCATATTATTTTTCAGGCACAAAATTTCATATCTTATTTTCAAACAAAAAAAATATATATAAATGATATATGATCAATGTAACATTAATATGAATAATCATGAAAAAATTATTTATGTGTTATTTACTAATCAAAAATTAGCAATATGGAATATCCAATATTTTGGGGTCTATGTTAATAATACAAATATTAAGGATAAAAATTGAAAATTTCACCATAATTTTCACAAATGTATATTTCATTTTTATCACATAATAACAATTTTTTTCCAATGTTAATCAAAGTAGAAATTGTTTCTGTAGACTTATATGGGTTATAATTTTGAAAAAAAATGTATTTTTGAAAACCTAATTTATAAGAAAGTGGTATTTTGTATAAATTTTTGAATAATGTAAATATTACATATTCAATATTAAATTATTTATAATATATTTGTATTTTTTTTAAAATAAATGAATTTATAGAAACATCAAACACTTAAGCTTAAGGACTGGAATATATTGTTAGTCATCTATTAATGAATTTGGAAGGTAAATAAGATAAGTGAATAACAATTAATTGTACAAAAAAGTAATATATGAAAATATATGGAATTTATTTTATAAGATAACTAATGTCATTATATTTTAATATAATTAATAAGATTTTTATCTCAATTTTGGAACTAAATCAATAAATTTAAAAGGAATGAGATATGAAAAAATAAATATCGACAAAAAAAAATTTAATAATAAGTTAATTGGATGGATTTTTTAATTGAAATTAATTAATTGTTTAATAATATTAATAGGTGATTTTTTTAAAAAAACATGTTGTTATGAAAATGTATGAAATATAAATAAAATCTATTAGAAGATTCTATGTCCATTATTATTCTACAAGACTTTGACATTCCTCAAAATCTCTATTTTTTATTAATACATATCAAAATATATTACATAATTATTTTGGTTCTAGTACAATGTTATGTTGAACACCCTCAGGTTAGTAATTGATAATGAACACATCAAGATTACATTTAGATAAATAATGTCCATTTATGGATTGAAAAAAGTACTCATTTCTTAATTTAAGATAATACAAAATCATATACATCGAAATAATATTTTACGGGAAAGTAGAATAAAAATATTTGGATATATAATAGGATTAAATACATTTTAGTTATGTTTACCCACATTGATGACATTATTTCTAATTCAATTAAGAAATATGTATTCAATATTTTATTATACTTTGATTTGAATGTTTATATATGAATGGTACATGAGTTGAATTTATAAAATAGATTCTAAAACATTGAAAACAATTGAAAAACTAATTGTAATCATTATAAATATTCCATGGAAGATAAATAGAATCATGTATTGTAGTTCGAGTATAAGTATAAAAAAGTCTTTTACATTAATGTTTGATCTACTAGAATTGATTAAATAATAAATCAAAAACATTACTGAGAGAAGATATATAATTTTATATTATAACATATATAAATATAATGGTTTTATTTTTTTTATTGATCATTTTCAATTTTATATAAAAGAAATATACTCTACTAATTAACCTGTTGTATTTTTAAGATAATTTATATGAATAAAAATTGATGTATTATTTTATCTATATATACATTATTTTGATTTTAAATTCATTAAAATCCTATATTTATGTGGAATATTTACACACTTGAAAGAATGTTATATATTATATCAAAAATAAGAGTGAAAGATAGTAAATTTGTTAATAAGAATGGATTTTCTCAAAATCATTTCAACTTATTATGTCATATTTATCTGATTTTATTTCATTGCAACAAATTCCTTAATGTTAATTTATTTACTTAAATACTGGAAAAGTTATCATTATAGTGTACATTAATATGGGAGTAAATTCATATAAAACATTTCATGGGAAATTATATATATAAATATATTATAATTAGTAATAATAATATAATTATAATTCATTTATTTTTTATAATAACAAATTGATTATTTAATGAGATGAACAATTAGTAATGTTTTGGTATTGAGGATATGTAATGTGATTATTATTGTTTTTATATGATATGAATTTATTAAATGATGAATATTAATTTTGAATAGTTGTTCGGTCTCAAATATATAAATATATAATTATAGAACAATAAATGGTGGTATATATTAGAATGTTTTATAGATGGAATATTTTTGTTATTATTTATTTTCCTAAATGCTTGATAGTTATTAAATATGGATTTTGTTTTGTTTTTTAGGAAGAAAGATGTATAAATAATAATAAGAATATATTTTAACAGATTAATTAATAAATGATCATTTTATAGAAATGGTAGAATCGACAAATGTTTGTGATAATGGGGTTTATGATGGATTTTTTATATTTGATTTTCAACACTTTTAGGAAATATAATTATTTCAAATGGGTGAGTCTCATTTATGATATTTATATGTTCAGATGTTATTTAAATCCATTGAATTTACTAATTTAATGTAATGACATCCATGGAATGATTATAATATGATTTCTTGAAATTTGAATTACATTGAAAATTAGTTGATTATAAGGTAGAATATCTTAATAATATTTTTTTCAATTATTCTTGGATATGTTAATAAAATTTAATTAATAGTGATTATTTATTTTATGTGATTAGCTAAATGATTTTACATTAAATTTAAATGATCTTAAATATATAAATATAATGAAATGTAAAGGGATGGGATATTATTGAAGGAAATATCCTTGTTTATTATAAATTATCAATAAATTATATATTAAAATTACTAGTGAATGTATTTTATTATATGAGGAAATATGTAAGCATGAGTAAATTTCATTGAAATTATTTTTAAAAGGTAAATAAAATTTAACTTTTCTTATTAACTGGAAATGATATACGATTTTTAATATTTATCTTATAATTAAAAGTGACTATTGATAGTATGAAATAAATAATTATTTATTTAATATTTTTAGTATAAAATTTTTATTCACGGATATGTAATTGTTTATGGAGGTCACATTTCAATTAAATAACTGACGCTGGATAATGTTTTTTTTCAAATGAATAAAAAATATCTATGTATGGTTGAGTTTTAATAGATATGATATTATTACAAAAGGATTATAGAGAATAAAAAATTAATAAGAATAATACGAGAAACTTTTTATATATGTTGAAATTATTAAATAAAATTCATATTGGTTGTACCCATATGACACACATTCGAATTGTTTTCCCAATGATATTTATTATTCTTTGAATTATTATTCCCTTGTTGTGGATTTTTTTTGATGGATAGTTGATAGGGAAAAATGGTCTACGTGTGTTGATTGACCAATATCGATTGATTTCTATATATTAAAACATTGTTAATTATTTTTCCATTATTATTAAATCATATTAATACAATGTTATCAGGTACAAGTAAATTTCAATGATATATAGTTAAGGATTGGATTGAAGATATTATTTAAGCTCATTACCTTTATAGAGATAAAATATACTGTGAAAAATAAAATGTTTTAATTACATATTTATATTTAGATTTGTAAATGAATAATAATTATGATGTATTCAATTTATTTCAAGTATTAATTTAATTTAATAGTGTATTTTTAAGACATAATAATCCTTAAAAAATTATTTGTCAAAAGATGAGATTTAATTCCTTCGGAATTATCGACATGGTTGAAATTATAATTTTCATTGGTTTTATTTCACATATAGGTTAAGATTATCTATATTTTATGAGTCTAGTACATGTATCATATTAAAACATTATTTATTTTGTGTCATAATCATGTATCATGTCGAAATAGAATGATTTAATATAGAAATGTATATTATTTTATATCTCATATATCATTCTAATAGGGAAGTAAGGGGTTGGAAAATAATTTTACACAACACTGTTTCAGTAACAAAAAATTAATTCAAATTATAAATGGATGATGATTTGTTATTGGTTATATGAGTAAAAGTAATAGAATAGTGGTATTGTGATATTAGAGTTGCTGATGATGTTCAGATATGGAGGACACATGACATATATTAAAAATAAGGTTTGTAATAATATAAATGGCCTATGTGGTAATATTATCTCTGGATATTTTGACTTTAAAGGGAACATTTTACATCATATGAGGGATATAACAAGGAAGAAAAATCAAATCATATAATTTATAATATAATAAATTGTGGAAATCTCAATCTCTTTTTTATAGTATTGTTTCATGTTTTTTAAGAATAATTATTGGCCTTGGAATACGAATTACATTTATTTGGGTATGGATTTAATAATAGAAAAATATATCCTAACAATAGGATTCTTATGAGTATTAGTGGTATTTTGAATGATGATATGATATAATTTTGAGTTTATATGTTTTACCTAGTACACATAATTTCTCATATAATGAATATTTCTTCCATAAAATATAGATTTCCTATTACAGGTATAATTATTGATCATTTAGATAATAATCCATAATGGAATGTTTTATCCATGGTGAGGTTTGTGAAATATTTGGTAAATTAAATATTATCGTTATTTGATCCATATTTTGTTCTAAATGTTTCTAATTGTTTGATATATTATGAAATTAAATTCAATAATTTTAGGTTGTACACATATGTTATGAGTTTTACAGGTGTCATAATTTTACTATGTAAATTTTATTTTTGAAATTTTAATATTTAACGTGAATAATGTTTTAGATTTTACCTCATGAAATTATTAAAATATAATTTTTATAATTTCGTCTTTATGAATTCTTTAATGATACCTAGTGAGTATACTAAACAAAAATTATTTCTTTTTTTCATTAATTCACTTCATATTATTTTCCTTATTCATATGGGTATATTTGTCGTGTAATAAATAATTTTTTTTAAATTAAATCGTACATAGAGGAATACGATCAGGGAATTTTCTTTTTTATTATTTGTTATATTCATGAATTAATAATATCAGTTATTTTTTATTTATATATACGCTTGTCATTCTGATTCAAGATTTTTCAATTTTTAACTCCAAGAATGAATAATTTTTTTATTTTATATACCCTTTTAATTATTCATATTAATGTTTCATGATATATGTTTATGGTAGTTAACTTAATCAAATTAATTTGGACCTATTATAAAAGTATCCCAACCATAATCTATTAGATTCAGTATTAAAATGTAACACTTGATTTCTTTATATATTTACAGAAGGATCTTGAATTTATTTGGTTATGAAATAAAGTAATCAAATATGATACCATGATAGATATTCACTTTATGTGGATGGGATTGTGGTGTAGGAATCATAATGAAGAATTTATTACTTAATATGGGCGATGAGTTTTTATCTATCCCATATACATAAAATTATTCAAAATAAAAATTAGAAACACCCATCTCTACAAGGTTATCCATTCCATTAAAAATTATAATAGGTAATAACTCAATTTTTATAATATAATTGGTTGGGTTTAGTTTTAGAATGGGTGACCTTCTAATAATTATTCCCATTTTGTAACTAGGTGTGTGCAATGAATACTATGTGACAATTTTAATGAATGTCTGGAGACTAATTAGTAAAATAAAATATCATTTTCCCATTTTAGTATGTGAATAAATACATATGATAGGACTTATGATATTATTTTTAAATTTGATTTTAATTAATATTGGTTTTTAATGATATTTTCGTGACAATTTAAAAATATTAACTGCAAATCTAGAGTTTCATTATTTTTTAACATTGGTATATTGATTATATGTGTTTTTTTAAACGTTGTGATGATTATATTAGGATGATATTTTTGTGGAACAAACAAACTGAAGATATAAAATCTTATTGAGAAAAAAAACAGAGGTGGGAAACTAATGAATTCATTTGGGTAAACGCTCATTAACTAAAAATTATTATTAGAGGATGTGTTTTCTCCATGAATATTTCATTATAGTTTTTCAATAATGGAACAAATACTTTTTATATAAGACAATATTTTTTTGTGTAATTTGGAATTGAAAATTATATCATTTTTTAAAACCATTTTAGTATAATTGACATGTCGTATTTTTATAATGGTTCTAGATTTAGTTCCATCTATTTTGAAATATATTAGTAGTTATTATAAGATATATATTTAAATAAGGTATCATATTCAATATGAATATAATTGATTCTTTATTATTATGACTATTATACTTCCTCATGATTATATATTACATTAGTTCTCATCGTTTAATGATTATTTTTATATTTTTTAGGAATAATTTTTTCAAAATGATTGTGTATTATGGTGACAAAAAAATTCATGTTTTATTGTTTTCTGATGTTTTGATGGAAAATGATAATTTATTAATATGATTCTATTTTATTGAACTTAATTTATATAATATCACATTTTTATTTCAATTATGATTTATATGGAAATAATACACCGAATTATATACAAAAGAATAGATTATTAGAAAATATATGTAATGAAGCTGTACAATAACATTTTAAATACATATAAATTATATAATTAATAAAAATGACTTTATATTATATAAATATTATTATTGTTATAATTAATATATTTAAATTCTAATATGTCTAAAACCCTTATATTTTTACTTGAAAACTAGGTTTGATAGTGTGTTACACACACAACACCATACCTAAATAAACAATAAAATATTATTATTTAAAAGTGAATGTTATAACAAAGCCATTATTTGGCGGGTATGAATGGGATTAACATCATAATATATATATATATATCCTATTGATTGTAAATTTATTTTAGAATTCACATGATATTAGAATATAATTTTCAATGTAGACATTTTTATAAATAATTATGTTTTTTAAAGATGATATGTATTTATATTAGTGATGAAATATTAAAATATCAGTAATTTTATAATTTTTTTAAAATGATCTTAATTTTTGAAATCATTAAATTAAATTAAACTTATGGTTAAATTTTGTGATTTTTCCATTAATAATTAAAAAAAATGGATTTTTCCAAACACTAGGAGTTCATTTCATTAAATAGTTTCATTTATAAGTATATTTAAATATTAAATTTTATTTTAAAATTATTTTAAAAAATATTTATTTATAATAATATAATTAAATTCTTATGAATCATCAATTTTTATTATTACGGTATAACATTACATTTACGCTTACAAATATAGTTTTCTAAAACTGTTTTATATTTCATAAGTTTGATACATTATAATTAATTAAGATAAAACATAATAAAGAATAATTCAAACAATATTTATATATTCTATAACTATTTATTTTAATTAAAATATATATTATGATAGTTTCTGACCATGGGGTTAATATAAGATCATCTATTTGTTGAAAAATTCATTTTCCATATAACAAATTCCTTATGGTTGTGGGATAAATATAAATATAATTTTTGATATATATGGGTATTTAATTTGGTAGAATTATTTCATTATTTAAATGATTATAATAAATTTTATTTAATAATGCTAAATTAATTTTGTTCATAATGATTATTTGAAACAGTAAAGAAACACCAAAGTAAAAAAGGATAAATCCAGAGAACATATCATAAAACTAAGTTGTAAGGCCATTATTTTTCTTATATTCAATCTTATTAGATTGGTAAATTTTATCCCTCAACTTTATTCTTATTTTTTTTATTTATGGGACACATTTCCATAAAATTGACATATATAACAATTTATGTAACAAAAATAGAAAAATGTCTCCCTTTTTCTTTTAAATTTAATTTATATATTCACATAGTGTCAAAATAATGTTGTAAATGAATATTTATTTTTATATATAGAATAATAGAATTATTTTCATGATGTTAATTTTTTTCTTTTTTATAATGAAATAAGTACATTGAATTATTATATAATGATGAAGTATTAGTTGTATAATTAAAAGGAAAATTAAATATATGATTATCTATATGTTAAATATAATATAATTTGAAATAATTATTTTGAATGATGAATTTAATAGATTATATAAAATGTTATATAGGATTTAATATAATAGAATAATATATTTTTAATAATTTTTTTTTCAATATCCAATTAAATGAATAGTTCAAAAATTTACTTTACTATTATTTTATAATTAACACTATTTTATTAATTCATTAACAGTGTGAAACAATATTATAATTTTACATGTAAATGAGATATATATTATATCATAAATAATAGTCCATTTATGCAGAATTTTACCATTTATAAAAAATATTGTGGCCACTAAATTGTATAACATTACCAAAATGACAATTATCAGAAAAGATTAAAATGGGTTAAAACAAAAATATATGGATGAAGAAATTATCCAAACGTTTAAAATATTTATTTGATGTGTGGATTTAGACCCACAGTTTTCCTATCATCTAATATTTTCAATTTGGATCCTTTTGAATAAGATATTTAATTATTAATATTTTAATAATTTAAGATATTCCAACACTACCCATCCCCTCACTAAGGACTGTGAATCTTCTCTCTTCTATCAGAAAAATTAAATAGTCTAATGGTTTAATTAAACCCTAATTTAATACCTTAGATAAATCTCTCCTTATTTAATAGAGGCTTTGATTTGATCATGAAACCATCCTAGGAATCCTTATGGTGTAAACATTAAGAGGTTGTTCTAAAAACAGGTATAATTCTTAAAAAATAATTTTCACTTAGATTAATTTTATAAAATAATTAAATAATCACCAAAAATTATAATATATACCATAAAATTATATTCTGTATGGAATTAACTAACCAATATACATCTCATTCCTCCATAAATTGGGAAATAAAATCATTTTTTGTGTTATTGGTGGACTACCACCTCACA
Source organism: Viscum album (assembly GCA_963277665.1). Lineage (NCBI taxonomy): Eukaryota > Viridiplantae > Streptophyta > Magnoliopsida > Santalales > Viscaceae > Viscum > Viscum album. Next base: position 1,550,766,875 of record OY728164.1, on the reverse strand, counting down.
AACTATTTTAACTCATTTTCCATGTCCTCCATTCATGTTTGGTTATAATGGTTAATTATATTCATATATAAAATACTATTTAAATAATTATAAATATAATATATTTAAATATAATTTACTTAAATACCTTTCCATTCAATAAAAATTATAATGTTGTTCATTTGTACGTGTAGACTACCTCCTCCATGAAGTGATGAGATTCATTTTTCATCATCAAATCACATAAATGATAGATATAATTATATTTAATGTAATAATATTAGTATTTATTATATTATTATCATTATTTAATAAAAAATAATACTTACCATCTTTCCATAGTGATGATTGAAAAATTGAAAATTTACTAATGCGTATGTATGACATACCGTCTGTATGATTATAACATAGTTTATTTTTATAACCATATATTATGGTTAGTTTTAAAATAATAGTTGATGTTAAAAATGATTATTTTGAAATTATTAATCTCTAGATAACTGAATAATGAATTATTTTACCATTTTTATCCTACTGAAGTCATTTTTGGTAATTTAAGCTGAATTAAATCAACCATATGATGTGAACATAATTGATTATGTAATTGATTATAAAATATTACAGGTGATAATAAACATGAAAAACTATAAAATGAAATAAATAATTATTTTAATTTAATTGATAATGGTTATAATTGTCAAATGTATGGAGCATAACTCGAGATATGGAATTTCATTTAAAAAAATCATCTTTTAATGTTTCCACTCCAACTGAATTTATTCCTTATCCATGTTGTTATGAACGTTTTATGAAACATATTATTTAAACATAAGTGGATCAATAAGTTAATTTGAACCATTTTTTACTTTATTTAGAGTTATTTAAAAATAGATGATTTTTATGGGTCTATATAAGGGAGACATTACATTGAAAATATCATTCTAAATGATTCAATAGTTCATTTTCTAAATTTTTCTCTTCCATTTCCATATTAGAAAAATTATCTTATTGATGTATTTATATGGAAATTAAATAATTATAAATGAAATTTTATAAATCATTTCACTTTCTTAGAAATGATTTCAAATGATTTTTTTATTTATTTTATATGGATTTTTCATTGAAAAAAATTAAAGAGTAATGTTCAATTTTAATATATTCAATTACAAATGGTATTCCCACCTCCACCTCTATTATATTATGTTTTAAATTTATTATAATTTTCTATGTTTTATCAAAGAGATACCCTAATTCTTTATTTATCTATTAATTTGTTTAAAAATAGATATATAGTGGATATTTCAATATTTGATAATATATTATTATGGGCGAATAGAATATTTAAACAATTATAATGATAGAAATTTATTGATTTTATGTGTTAGTATTATGTTATGTTTATTGGGGTATGATATAATTATGGGTGGTTCAATTATAAAACAGTAATTGTTTGTTTAATTTAATACTAATAATGGATCAATATGTTATAAACCATAGACCATTCATTCCTTAAAATGACTCCAATTCACTGGGTATAGAAGTTTATCATGTTTTTCATTCAATTTGTAAGAGTTCCATGAAAAATGTAATAATATGTTTCCTAAATGATTTTTCAATTATTTATTTCAGTATTTACAGAAATCAAAAAATTTCCCAAATTTATATAATGATCTTAATTTTAGATGAAATTATAACAAACTTCTTAACAGTGGAAATAATAACTTGGGGAAACAGATTTCGTTGGTTTTCATTAACATTAAAAACATAAATTATGAGATTTAATATTAATTGAAAATTACATATAATATTTCTTATGTCATGATTTATTTTTTAATTATTATTTCATGTGTATGAAATTATTTCATTTCATCCAAAATATTACTTTGATGAAGATAAATATTAATAAGTATTACTGAACTAAAAGATTTATTTATTATTTATTTTATGTATCTTATTTATTATTTAATTATCTTCAAGGATATTGAAGTTTTTTTCATAGGGATTTAATTATGAGTAGGTACAAGGATGAGGTCAAGATAAAAATGAGGAAAATTTTTAAGAAAAATAAAACATGTAATATCTTCATAGTTTTTTATGGAAAAAAATTCATACTTTTTGTAAGTTTTGAAATTGATGTGTAAAATATATTTATGATATTGTGATGATATAATTATAAGGACCTATCTATAAACATTACAGAAAATTGAGTATTATGTTATGAATTAATTCTCATATATTTGAGGAACATTCCAGGATTAATGATTTTTAAAATTAAGTAATAACTCATATATAAAAACAGTATAATAAAAAATGTTGAATTTATATTAGTATCCAATTAACCAATAATAAAAAAAAAAATTAACATTAAACATGAAAAATATTCAAAACCTTAAAAATGGAAATTTATTATTCTTTTACCATCATTAACACATATGAACCAATTTTATAAACATAGTATGAGAAAACAAAGAATAGTATTGAATATAAAAAATAAAAAATCTATTATTCATGTGGAAAAAATCAAAGCATATGAAAAACCCATTAATTCTAAACAGACCAATTTACATTGAATGGAAAGTATATATATTTTAAAAAAATCGTTTAGCATACCTTTCGGAATAAAAATTATTTTAAAAAACATACAATGGTCATGTTTGTCCATTGGGAAAATATTTCCAAATAACCCTCAGAGTACCCATAAAAATTAGAATAACTATATGGTTGAATTCCAATAAAATTATCTTTTTAACATTACCATTACCCAATTAATAGGTATTAAATGTTATTTACTAATCATATATGCTATATCATGCTCATCCATGAGAAATAATAGTGCAAAATCTGTTATATAGTCAAATTACGAGGCCATAACATGAATTAATTAATTTAAGGTTGAATATTTTTATCATTAAACCCTTTTGAAAAATATTGAACTTGTATGAAAAACACATTTTGATATTGAAGTACCTTTTCATTTTAAAATAATATTTTAACACCCAAATACCCAAAAAAGTGAACGAGGGGTTTTCTATAACTAAAAAACTTAATATTGTCATGGAGTTAAATAATTAAATAATGTTAATGGAGGAATAAAAATTTATTGACACTATATATAATTAAATTGGATATTTCATTGTAATTTTGTATAAAAATTCAAACATTCCATAAAAAAGATTAATTTTTTAAAACCATGGAAATAAATTAATAGATGTCCTAATTTGTTTAATAAATATTTTATCTCCATATAAGAAAATCCATAAAATAAATTTAACAATATGGACCTCAAGGAAGATATTTATAAAATAATTATTCAAAATGATATTTTTTTAATGTAATTTATCATACACAAAACATTAAATATATTTCAATATAAAAAATACTAGGAATATAAAATATGAATTAATGAATTTTATCATCCATTGATTACTAAATAATAATTTTAATGAAATATTTATAATAATAAGGGAATGAAAGAGAATGATTATTAAATAATGATTTATGAAATTAAAAATGATGTTTTACTATTGTGTCCCATATCTAGAGCCCAAATTATCTCATATGTTTTTAATCATCCGAAATAATTAAATTATGTTAACTATTAAATTTCTTTGAAATATTTTTCATGTTTATTATTCCTTTTATTTTGACAATTTCCATAATATGCACAATTATATAATCATTTATGTAATCTATAGATGTTTTGACATTATTTAGATAATATTTTAAAAAATTTCTTAGGTTGGATGAATATGCTCAAAATGGTAATTATATTTTAATCACTAGAATAATTGTTATGAATAATGTTTAATATTTGAACAACAATTAAACTTCTGAATTAAAACATTAATGATCATTCTAAAAAATTAACTACCTTATAATGATAGAGATTATAGATTGTACATCCTCATGAGTAATATTTCTGTATTCCAATGATCATTTTGAAACTAATGTAATGAATTTTTATATGTACATTATTTATAATTATATTATGAAAAATATTATTTATTTAAATAAACTTATATATTTCATCAATTATATGTGATGATGATGAAATAAGTACATCGATTCATGGAGGTGGTAGTCTACATGTACACATGAACGATGTTATCATATTTCAATGAATAGAAAAGTAAAAATTAAATGTTACGTGATCAATTTAGAATTATAAATATGTCATGAATATAATATAAAATATTTAATTCCATCATTGTAACTATATTTTAGAGATGAATATGGAAAATGAATTACACCGTTCCACGAAGTGGTAGATCACTATACACACAAACAACAGTTTCATTTCCAATTTTCTAGAAGATGATATGGATGTAGGTAATTACACAAAAATAATAACATCTATATATTTGGGATATAATTTTGCTAATATATCATCATGATGGAAGGTGATTTGATGGAGGTGGGATAATAAATATAACAAGACGCTCAATTAAGAATGACACATATTCTTTGGATCACCTTATTAGGTTTTCTAAAACATCCTTCCTTTAAATTTTTTATAACAAAACCAAGGATTATTTGATATATAGTATTAAATGAGGATTTAAATTGTAATTTTCTTGTTTAATCAAATATCATTGGAAGAGTGATGTGTATAGGAGAGTTGGTTTTCATTTTTAATCGGGGTAGAGGACCTATATGATCCTAAAAATTTCTATAGATAACACAAGAATGTTTATAGGTAATATTTTGTTATTTTTGGTGTAGTTTTTTTGGTCAGTCTTTATATATTCATTTGGGTGAGAATTTGATGTTTTTGGAATGATAATGGGATTTCATTGTTGGAACAAAATATTTACAAACCGTCTACATAACCTAGTAAAGAGTGTGAACCCAAATAAAGTGTATTCACACGGTTGGTACATGGTTTTCCAACCTATGTGAAATATTAGGGGAAACCATGCACCCTCCCTCCATATAAGTGTCACACGTTTAAGATTCATAGTTTGAAAATCATGCACCCTTGTCCTGGAAAACACGTGTAGGGTTTTAGTGAAACTTAATGTTAGATTTTAAATTCCCAACCCCCTTATTAAATGATAATCGAATCTAGTTCAAACCTAATAAATTTATAGCATTTTTAGTCTCATAGATGTAATTATAGGTCTCCCAAACTCTATTATAGAAAATTCAAATACCAAATTAATGATCTAAACCTCTCATGGTAAGATTCTATCATGTCGATTGTGTTTTCATCATTCTTCCATTCTTATGCCATCTCTTAAAGGGATGTTTTCCCATGTTGTTATTATATCTAGATCTATGATTGATGTACCATGATCTTTTTGTTCTTGTTTCTAGGATTTGATTCATGATCCTATTATTCGTCATGGGTTTGAACTTTCTATTTCAATTTTGCAATTTTTTATTGCGAGATCACCCATCAATGATTTGATGTAGGTGTTATATTATTCACATCCGAAAACCATTATTTAAATTAGGTGTAGGTAATTATATATTTTATATTAAAATTTTTTTAATTAAATTTATTAAATTGAATTAATAAATTTGGTTAATTATTTTTCTATTCAATAATGGGATTGATTTATTAATGGGGTTACGGGATTAGTCAACTAATGGATATTTGTAAATGGTAATTAATATGTATTAGAAAATTGGCTAATCATTTACTGGGTTATTGGGCTTGTGGATTTTGGTTAATTAATTAGGGAACTAATTAATGTAATATATGAACTTTTTGATTTTGATTAAATAATTGTTGTATTTATTAATTCATTAAGATGATTGCTGAAATGTATTATTAATTGAATGTTTATTTGGTTAATTAATGAGTCGGTGTAAATGGTCATCTAATATTTTTATGAATTAATTGACTTCAGGAAATATCTGATGATTGGATTACCCTTAATAGGTTAATGGTATATTTTTTCAAATGCTGATGAATAGAATAATTATTTTTGATATTATTTACATTATAATAACTTATTATCAAGGGATTTTTTTTATAATTTAAATGCATTACCATGATGTTAATTGTGATAAGAGGTTTAATGTTGATTAACTGTTATTTATTTCATATATGTGATATTGTGATACATGTAATATATGTGTGTGGAACTTGGTTTGATGCATCAAAATCCCGTAGTGACAAACAAATAGATGTATGTGGGATACTATTTTCTATATTTAAAGACCACCGTGAAAATTGATTTTGGGATATAGACTATTATTTAAAAATCCTATAGTGATTATTTAGCTATGTGATAGGGAAAAGGCTCAAAATACCAAATGGGGTGTTGAACACGATGTTCTATATCCATGAGTTTTCATTTTACTATGGTTCTTATAGGTCGTGATATAACGAGAAATGAAATGAATTATTTTTTGATTAAGTTATATTGTTCAGACTCTGACACGGGCCAAAATAGGTATTGAAAATTTGGGTGTCCATGGGAAACTAAGGTCTATGTGATTAAATAAATAGCAATTTAATTAATTTAAATTGATTACTTTATTTATTTTATTTTTTTCTTTATAAATTTTCATACATTATTATTTAGTAGGAATGTTTTTATATGTTTTTAGTGGTGGCCTATTGAGTTGTAATCACACTCAACTTGTGTTGTTTGATCAACACCCAATTAAAATTAATATTTTTATGATATGATAAGGTAAAATTTCATGGGTTAGATGGCTGTGTTTGGATAGATTATAGATGATGGAACTATACGTGATTCTGTACCCACAAGGGAGTTATTAGTGTCTTTATTTATCTTGGGTTTTTATATTGACACCTGACACTTGGCATAGAATATTTACCATGAAGTTTTGATATTATGTTTCTTTCTTTGGTCATATTATGAAATTAGTTTTTCTTATTGATATGTCACATAATTATTTTTACTTATTTATAATGGATTATTAATATTATAAATATGGTATAGTCTCCCCATGATATTTATTAGAACCTCACCTCTAGTTGATATCATATGGCATTTGGGGAGGTGCGATTGAGGTTATGAGACAAACAAGGTCGGTAAATAATTGTGTGTCACTCCGGTTTGGACATTTCAATGTTGTATCAGAGCTCAGTTTTCATTTATTTTTTTTCGTCTTACAATTTTGAAAATTCAATACACAAAAATAGGGAAATTCGAGCCTTGGAAATGAGGTCATGCGTTGGACTAGATATCCCATGTACAATATAAATCCCAAGTATCCAAGGTTTTATTTATATTATTTATGTACGTTGTTATAGTTGGATGTTATCTCACCTTTGGGGACACACCTTTTATGTGATGTTACTATTGTTTCAAAAAATTTATGTGATTCGACACAGGACTCAGTATCGAAAGAGGGTTGTGCATTCATGAGTCATTCTATGAACTCAATACTATTTTCTGACATGATCCATTTTTAGGATTCCACATAAAATAATATTATGGGTATGTATATAAAAATTAAATATTTTCCATTGTTTTTTGAAATTGAGAAGAAAATTGTGATTAATACAGAATTGAAAACTTTAAATGATGGAAGATGTGAATAAATGGTTCTCCAATGAGAATCATGATTAATTAGTTTACCATGTTTTAACCATGAACTAGATATAGGATAGTACAAGCCAGTGCTTTTATGGGAAGCCTGGACAGATTGTCATGCAAAGGTGGAGAGCTACTATCAGGATGCAGATGCTGGGGAGGGGCAGTTTCTCGTAGAGAGTCTGGATGAATTTCCTAATACCTTCAGGTCATGTAATATACTAATCCTACAGGCCATGTTATCTCTAATCCTACGAGCCTTGTAAGGGTTCCCCCTCATCCCTAGAAAGAGGGGTTATCAAAAAAAAATAAAAATGAATGCCTTTGAGCCATTCAGGATAGATATAGGATGGTTATGGGTAGTGATATCACCTTGGTTCTAAAAGTGTGTATGAGTTTGGGGGAATGACTTGTAATGGATATATGTGGATCATCTTACATGTGTTAGTGTTGTACTATGTGTCCTAATATGTGAGTTTGGAATTTTATATATTTTTATCCATTATGATTCTTCTATATAGGAAGACCATAGGTTATGGATAGAAATGATCCACCAGCAGTGGAACCTGATACATAGATAGTGCCGAGAAAAGGAGTTAAAAATTGGTTTCGTGAGAACATTTATCAAATAATGCATCTAGTAGAGAGTGACCCCGAGTAAGTTGTGATGAATATGTCTGACCATACAATGGAGATTTATATACAAAAAAGTTTAGATTTAACTAGAGAGGGTGGACAATATGTATCTCACTTATAGATAGATTCCATCCAAACTATAATTGACCATTTGGAGACTCCATCGGAGGAAAGGTTCATGTTGGATTCTTACATGGTACGACGATCACCGGAGCACTGGTGGCATATTTTTTCTCAAACTGTGTAGGCTTGAAGAATGGTGTGGAATCACTTTTTAGATAATTTCCTTGGGAAAATTTATATAGATACCAATTTACATGAGATAGTAGCTTAGTTCATTTGATTGAGGCTGACGAATATTTTTGTGATGGAATATCTTGGTCGCTTTACCAACCATCCACTCTTTGTTCCTGTGCTGATAGGAAATCATATATCTATGGAAATGTGTTTCTTGGATGACCGTAAATGTGTCATTAAGTCTCAAGTTGTTGTTTTCACCTAAATATGTTTTTTGAATTGGTGTATTGGGATCTAATATCTAAGGTTAACCTAATGGAAGCCTTTATGGGGTGAATGGTAAGTTATTATAGATGATCATGGGGTACATATTCTGGGAGAATGAAGAAGAAATACATGAATGACAACATGGGTGATGAAAGAAGTGTGAACTTGGGGAGTGGACAGTCACACAATACAGTAATAAAGTGACCCATCACTAGTTCAGTAGGACATGAATCATTCATAGGCATTTTCCCTGACCACTGATAGTGTTCCATGCTTATGGGGGAATGGTAAATATATATAGGTTCTATAGAAACCCATGACATATGTGTAGTGATGTAGCATCTAAAAAACACTTGAGTACGAGAATATGTACTTCTATACCAAACCAATTTGGAAGATATGGTTTTAATATATGTAGTGGAAGAAAAAGTAAATGAGGTACATCTAAGAAGTAGGTACCATATTAGTAGAGTGGTTCAGATCAGGGGACTCGGACTGCATCATAAGAAAAATGGGAAGGAATGTTTCATGGTGTTTAGACTACACTAGGGGATAGTGGGGTTTGGTAGTTGATAGTTATAGGTACCATTATTATAAATATTATCTATATAATTATTTGATACTAGTCCCTCCCATTATTTAATATATTTATAAATTATTAACAGTTTGATCTGGGAATTGGAGTTCATGAGAGGGGTTGTGATGATAGATACACTTAGGGAAGTATAGTTGTGAGACACATGGTTGTTCAAGGTAAGTTCCCCTGATGTTGGGGAGTATCATTTCAGTTGGGATGTTTACGTCAATGACTTGTCTATCTTAGAATTGATTGTGGTTATGGATTAGTTAGAATAATTCTATTGCGACATTGATTATTATTGGAGGAGAGTGACTTTTATGTCCCATGAAGGTGAAAATTATATACTCCATGGAGAATGGTATATCAAGGCAGGTAATGAATGGTCGATTCGACCCCAATCGGGTGAGCCTATAACCTAAGTTTCTAGCTAGTTGATGGATTATGGGGGGGGGGGGGAAATACATGATGCATTTAAAACATTATTTGTCCATTTTTGGATGTATTTATTGAATAAATGTATGTTCTTTCACATTAGAGTGATGTGGAGTTTACAATTGTGCTCATGATAGGTGATGATCTTGTTTTTATTCCACCATACAGAATTGAACCAATAGAGATTCAAGACCTAGAGGATCATTGGGAAGTATTGATGGATAATAGGTTTATCTATCTGAGTACATCATTGTGGGGTTCTCCAATCATGTCTTATAAGAAATATGATGCATGTTTTGACTTATGCATTGACTACCACAAGTTGAACTAGATGAAAAGGAAGAACCAGTATCACCCTATGTACATCAATGATATTTTTGGAATATTTAGGGCATAATGTGTCATCTCTTTATTTGAATTAAAATTAGGTTATATTCATTTGATACTATGATATTCTGATATACAGAGGATTTTTTCTGAAGCAGGTATAGGTATTATGAGTTTATCATAATTCAGTTTTGTTTGATGAATGCACAAGGAGTGTTTATGAACGTGATGAGTAGAATCATCCATCTATATGATGATTAATTTGTGGATGTGTTTGTGGATGAAATATTGGAGTAATCAATGAATCATGATGATTAGTCCCATCATCTTGACTACACAATGAGAGCATCACCTATAACCCAAGCTATATATGATTCATTTTTGAATTGATCAGGTACACTTCATGCGTCACATCATATCAGAGGAATGTCTGTTAGTGGACTTAGAGAATGATCTGGCTATGATTCCTTGAGAGGATACTATGAATTATTTTGATATCTTTAGATTTATGGGGTTAAGAGGTTGTCATTATAGGCTTATCTATGACTTTTATTGATTGGTAGAACCACTTTTGAGCATCACCAAGATTGAGATGATGTTTGAATTCATAGAATAATGTGATAATAGATTCTAGGATCTGTTGAATTATTTCAAAATGGAAACAATGTTAATAATACATGAGATAGGTGATATGTACATATTGTTTTGGGACACTTATGGGATTGGGAATGAAGAAGTATTGATTCATGGAGATTAATTTGTGGAATATGTGTATTGATAGTAGAATAAAAACAAACAAAACTACCCTAGAAACATCTTATAATCATCGAAATTGTTTTATACTTCCATGTTATGGTGATGTTATCTATTGGGTGGAAATTTTTCGGTGTATGCTAATCACAAGAGCATAATGTAACACATCCACAATGATATTTTAATATCTAGTAGCATATATGGGCTGATTAGATTTAGTAATTTGATTTTGAAAATGTTTTTATGCTTGGGAAAGGTAAAAATTTTTGTTGTCTATTTATGAAGGAATAATCAAAATCATTCTATTCAAGGGTATATTGCCAAGATGAAAATGACGACATTTCTATATGAGATTAATGTGGTAGTTCATGAGGTTTAAGAGAATATAAATATCATATAATATGCATTGGAGCCTACACTTTTGATTCATATAAGGAAAAACTAGTATCATGATCTGGAATATTTATCCTCAATAGAAATCTTTTAATGTGTGGAGTCACCATATGATTAGAGAATAGATGAGTATGAGATCATATATATTAAGAATCAGGTTGTTGTGACTATGACTATGAGAGAGGTTTTGATGTTTCAATTTCACGCCTTTAAGTCAATGGTGCATCAAAGTGTGAAAAACATGTACCATGACCTATTATGATATTAATTGTGACCGTTCATGATAAAAGAGATTACATGGATTGTCACATGATGATACACCTTCCAATGGATAAAGGCAGAGAATCAATGACCTGTTGGATTATTATAACTATTTCCCATTCCATAATTGAAGTGGGGTGATGTTATCATGGACTTTGTAGAGGGTTTCCCAAGGAATCCTTAGAATAATGGTTCTATTTGTAATATTGTATATAGTCTTAGAAATATACAATATTTTTTAATAGTATGAGAGATATCCTAATTAGATATGTTGGGTGACATGTACATTGGATGGATATTACATCTCTATAGAGTAAAAAGCAGAATGGTTTTATATTATGACTCATTCATTATTTCAATCTTATTGAAGGGTCTTCAGAAGGAGTTGGTTACACATGATTTACTATTTAAGGATTTACACCAATAGATAAATGAGATGTTAGAATGCACTATATATGTGCTTAAGGATATTAATCGGTCATGTTTCATAGTATTTGGTGGATCTTGGGAGAATAAACTCGATTTGGAAGAGTTAACTTATAAAAAAAGTTATCAGGAAAGTATATATATCGTACCATATAAGGATCATTATGGTATTCCATGAAAATCATCATTATGGTGGATGAAAAAATTATATCAGACCTATTGGGACTAAGTCTCATTTTGGAGATGTTAGAGAAGGATTTAATGATTCAGAAGAGGATAAGAATAACTATGAGAAGAAAAAAATAACATGGAGATAGAAGTTGAATAACCTAGATTTTTTATAGGGTTATCGCATTTTCATTCGAGTGTGACCTAGGTAGGGTCATTGTAGGATTCAGAGACAACATAATCTAACACCCACATTTGTTAGATAATTTGAGTTTTTGTAGTGGATCAGGTCGTGGAATACCTATTGGTTCTACTAGAGAGGTATAGTTCTATGTATGATATATTTCATGTTCCATAACATCTACAACATCACCATGACCATTCTCATATGATTTATGTTGATTATTATGAGATTGAGTCAGATGTGCATTATGAGGAGCATCTAATACGTGTGTTGGATCATTATGAGAATGTTTTGTGGGTAAATAACATTCCAATAGTTCCAGTATTATAAAAACATTGTATTCTTCAGTAGGATTCATGGTATATAGAAGATTATATAGAATCATAGTGGCCCGATATTTTTTGACCTGGAATCTTAGATATGTATGAGAGTTTAGCTTGAGGATAATATTTTATAAGGTGGGGAGATTATAAGACCCTGAACTTTTATCGGCATAATTGGATCTCATTTACATGTACTATTTTGAATTTTTTCGAGTACCTTTTGTTTTGTGTTTTTATATAGATCATTTGGGTAAAAATTTAATGTTTTTTAGGAGGAGTGGTTGTGTACAATTGGTGCACTTTTTTCCCAAACCATGTGCTTATTCCAGCAAATAGTTCTAATCCAAAAGAGAATATTTCCGTGGATGGAACATGGTTTTCCAAACAATGTTCCCTCTTGTAGGTAACTCCCCCCGATAAGAGGGAATGGTTAAGGCACACTATTTGAAAACCATGAGCCCATATCCAAAAAATCTTTTACGGGAATTTAATTAGCCCAAAAATATTATCATAAAATCCCGAAACATCAGTATTAACCCCAAATCAATCATATCTAGACCATAAAAAAATTCAATCATTTTTTGAGGATCCAATAAGAATTATTAAGGCTCCTAACATCTATTCCTGATTTTTTATGCCTTGATTGAAGACCTACACCCCTACTAGTAAGTGTCTCTCATCCCGATTGGGTTTTTATCCGTCTCTTATTATGATCCCACCATATAATGGTATTTCTACCGCTGTTATTAACTGATATAGACCTAGGTTTTAGGTATCAGGATTTATTTGATTTTTTAGTATTTTATTCCAGATCTCATTCTTCTTCGTGGGTTTGAACTGTCTATTTTTATTTTTGGAATTTCTATTGGGATATTTCTCGTCAACTATTTAAAGTAGGTGGTCCGTTTTACTGAATAAAAAGTATTAATTTCGATTACATGTATGTAATTGTAAAATTTATATTTAATGTTAATAAATATAATTTCCTAAATTTAACTAGTTGATTTGGTTAATTAATAAATTAAGGAATTTTGGTATTGGTTATTAATGGGATTATAGAATTGGTCAATTAATTTACTTTTGTGATTGTTCAATTAATGTGGATTAGTTAATTGGGGAATCAATTAATGGGTTATTGGTATAGTGATTATTGGTTAATTAATAGGTAAATTAATCAATGTAATATATTTAATTGTTTAATTAGATAAATTCATTGTTTAATTTATTAATGGATTGAGGTGATTGTTGAATTGATTGATTAATTGAATGTTAATTTACATAATTTATTGGTTTATTTACTTGGTCAATTAATATTTTTATGAATTAATTGGCTACAAAAAATATGTGATTGGAGGATTATCCATAATGGGTTAATTGAATATTTGACTAAATGTTGATAAATGGATTAATAGTGATTTTTCATGTTATTTCAATGTAATTAAGGTATTGTACATGACTTTTTTTGATAATTGAAATGGAATATTATGATATAAAATTTGATTAGATGGTCAATATTTATTAACCATGATTAATTTGATACATGTTATATTATGATATATGTGATATACATTTTTGTGAAATGGTTTGATAAATCAAAATCCCATAGTGAAAAACTGATAAACATATGTAGTAAATGTTATATTTCATAAAATTACATTAGTGATAAATGAGTGTCAGGAATGTAATTATTATTCAAAATCCCATTCATATTCTTGATGATTGGGACAATGATAGATGATCAAATTCCTATGGTTTTTAGGCACGATGTTCTATCCCCATGAGTTTTCTTTGGACCATGTGTCTAATATGTCATGATATAATGTGAAATTAAATGATTTTTGAATTTTTGATGTTATATGGTTAACAATATGGAATAGGGAGAAGTTGGAATTTAGTGCTCAGCTGTCCTTGGGAACCCCAGAGGTCTATGAAGTCAATCAAGGGTAATTGAATAAATGTAAATTATTTACATTATCACATTCATTTTATTTTCTATAAATCAACATACATTATTATTATTTAGATATTTTCTTATCGAAAATTTATGGTGACCTACTAAATTTTACTCAAACCCTACTCAGACTCCCTAATCAGTATAAAAATAAACTTGATGTTTGAATGACAAGTTAAAGGAAAGGGCCCTATGTTAGACAGATGATTTATGATGGAGCATTTATAAGGGAACTAGAAGTGATTTGGGACCCTAATGGGTGTTTCTAGTGTATATTCATCTTTATTTTTTCATATTAACACTTTACATGTACATATACATATCTTAACAACTATTTAGTTTTGATATTTTATTCCCTATATTTGTCATTTTGGGATGTTGGATTTTGTAATGGTTATATCACATGGGTTTTTTTATTTATTTACAAAATACTATTATTGTAATAAAGATGGTATATTCACCCCATGATCGATAATAGAAATTTTAAATTAATAAATTTTTTAAGTTAAATATCTGTTTAAAAAAATGATACTTTTCAAAATTCATTCAAAAAATTCATAAATTTCATAGTATATAAATTTTTTATACATAAATAATTTTTTTTTTCATTTTTTCACATAAATTTTCTAAAATATATATAAATTAATTATAATATTTTATCGAATACATCAATAAAGATAATTATTAAAGAAATCATATTTTTGAAAAATATAATTACATTGTTTAATATTGATTGAAAACATAAAGAAAATATATCAATAAACTTATATTGATTTGGAAATTAAAATATTTATTTCACAAAGTATTTTAAATTATTCTTATACCCAAATTTAATGTATAGGTAGTAATTATCATATTTTAATAATAATATTTCATGGTTTATTAATGTTAGGTGTTGCATATCTAGAATTCTATCTAACATAGTTTTATTTTTATAAAATATGGCAACATTATATCCCACAAAGAATAAATTAAAACCCCCATAATTTTATCTTAATCATGAACTCAGTGCTTCAAACTAGAAAATAGGTTTCTTTAAATCTATCTTTTATAAAATTGTTAACAAAATTTCTTCTTGATAAAAGGGAAAAGAAAATATAAATCTAACATGAAATAACACATAACTAGGTTTTTAGGAAAAAAATATTTGGAAGTGAAAATATTGACATGGATGAATTAAGTTATTTCAATATAATTATAGATAGTGATACATATCATTGATCAAGGGAAAGTGAGTGTCCTTGAAAAGATTAAAATCAACAAAACCATAAACCAAAGAGGTGTGAAAAAACCATCGATTTCTTCAAAAATAATGGTAATAGAAAAAAATTCCACGTTCATTTTCCTTGGGTTGAGGAATGTCATTATAATTTAGGCTAGGAATATAAATAAAGATATTTACATGATATTTATAATCATCAGGTTTAATTAAATTAAAAATCAACATCATTTTTTCTTTGAATAATGATTATTGAAGATGAATTTTAGATACCAAAGGAACTAATATAAACCTATTAAGGACCACATAGTCCATAATAGTATAACAAGATATTCCTCCTATCATTATACATTAATCAAAACCAAAATTGTTAGAATATTATATAATATTTTGAAAAAATTAATAAAAATTAATTTCATTAATCTCCAAAACACAATAAAAATAACCAAATTCAAAATATATCACTCAATAAATAACCATACATTAAATTATATATAATTTTCTATAATAAGATAAATTCTAATAAAAAAATAATGGTTTGATCTTATATTTGTATGATATTGATTCAAATTCTATCTCCAAATAAATGCAACAAACTTTTTATTCTCATGAAAAAATGAATGATACCAAATCATATTACCACTAAGACAAGATAATAATTTAAAAAATTATCTAAAATAGGCACAATCCATAGTAAAATCATATATTTTTTCCAATTATTTTTCAACCATTATTCTTAAATAATGCAATAATCTTATTCATTACATAATCATATATGTTTCTAAATTTTTTGATCTTCTTCCAAAATAAAATTAATCCCTAACTTAATTTTCAATCCCACGTTTATCTATATAGTAAAACATATGTTCTAAATATAATTATAATCACTATAATTCAAAAATTCTATAGAAAATATGACTTCAAACTAACCAGGTCCTCACATAGGACAGTGGTAGTCACTACACACATGTATCCCTCACGTTGTGGGTTGAATCCCCAGGAAATTATTAGATTTGATAGGTCCCCCTATATCAAAAATTTAACTAATATAATTCTTATATAATTCCTATAAATATATTGAACAAGATACAATGTAATTATTAAAAATAAAACTCAACATAAATCAAAATTTTTATCATTACCATTAATAATATGTAAGAAAATGAAGGGGGAAATCTTCCATAAAAATTTTTTACCTGATAATTATAGGGTTATATATACACATAAGATCTATCGATATGCAATATATGTATTCAAAGGTATATCCATCACATAATACATCAAAATAATATTAATTTATTTAAACTAATGATCATCCTTAAATCTATAAAAAAATATCATAACTCTTTAATTCTGATATATAGACAACATAATAATTTAATGATATTGGTTGTCCATTAGTCGTACTTTTCCATTTAATTCCTCAATAATTTCTTTCTAAAAAAACCTAAATAAAGTGATATAAATAAATTATTTTAAAACTTATTGAAATTTATAATCCATAATTTTTATATATTATTTCTATTTTCCAGGTCTTCAACAGTAATAAAATTTTGAATTTAAAAACATTAATATATATAGTCTTGCTGATATTTTTCATTCTGTTTTCCCCTAGGCCATTGATTTTCACTATTCATATGTTCCCCATATTTAATTATTCATTTGATAAATTGGGTTTAGTTTTGTTCTCCTTCTTGGCGTTAACTTAATGGTTTCTATTTTCCTTGGAATATTATTTATTTATTCACTCCTTTATTACATATAAAACATCTACATGTCCTTTTATGACATTTTCCTGGTATTTTCTTCCCACATACATGAAACATGTGTAGTTGAATATTTTTACATTCATTAATATCATCTATACTTCCATGGAGATTCATTTCTCTCATATTTGGTGTGTTAGGAAACTCATTTACAGCCATGTTTCAAATAATACCTCTTGATAGCTTATTAATAATGACCAAAATATTTTCCACTAAATATCCAATTATATTCAGTTTCATAATCATACCATGACCACATCATCCATCATGAAAATTATTAATTTTGGTTCCTGTTGGATCCATCCAATTTCTAAAACAATGATTATTAATGTGAGTATATCTAATAAACCAGAATAAATCATCCTATGTTGGGAATAAATTATAATATATCATTTAATATTCAACCCAAATTTAATTATTCACATTTATCCAAAATCAGTATAATTATATACAGCATATTAACCTCAGTTTTTATAGAGGATGTTTAGCTTATGATAAAATTACAACCTAACATTTAATGTTCTCTAATCACTCCTTTGATACCATCAATAATAACTTGACCTTAAACATTATGAAATATAGTTTTTAGGTAAATAATTTTTTTTCATTTGATTTTGTTGTATGTTTTCTTAATTTAGAAAAATTGTTCATAACACATTGATAACAAATGAAAATATTAAAAATTGGACACTTCTAATCAGAATAAATTTTTAACATAATCTAAAAACATGGTAATAGAGCATGAAAAGTATTAATGAATTTCAAAGTGACATATTAATTCCCTTTACCCATCATTAAACACAGTAAAATTAATCCTAAAAAACTGTATGAGGAGAAAAATAATGGTAAGGGACATAAAAATAAGAATTCTATTTGTCCAATGAGAAACATGAAAAACTTGTTCCTCAAATCATTCATTTTTACCACAAAATTGATTAGCCCGAATAGCCCGAAGGACAACTTTTTTTTTTATTGATTTTTGGTAAACCCCCTTTTAAGGGATGAGGGAGAACCCTTACAAGGCCTGTAGGCCCATAGATTACATGACATGTAGGTCTTAAGAAATATTTAGACTATACTTGGAACTACTCCTTCCAACTTCTTCATCGTGATATCAGCTCTACACCATCGCATTATAGTTTAGATAGGCTTCCCACACAAGCACCGGCTGTTCTCGATGGCAGTGACATACCCTCTCTTTCTAAAAAATCTCTTATCTTCTGCTCTGGTGAAAACACCAACTCTGAATCTCCATCTGAAGGCTGCTCCTTGTAGAATCTGTATGATCGTTAATGAAAAATTTCAGGTGGCCTGAAGGCCTTGAGGTGGCCCAAATGCCTTGAGGTGGCTCGGAAGCCTTACTGGCCCAAATCCCTTGGGTGGCCCAAATGCCTTAATGGACCTGAGGCCTAAACTAGTGGCCTAAAATCCCAAACATATGAATTGTTCCAGCTTCTATAGTACCGAACAGTGAGTGCTACAGTACTGTTACAGTACTGGAAATATGTCTCCACCCATTTTTATCTCGAGTCTCTTAGATGCACTTTCCAAGTCCTCACCAACTGGGCTGAGGCTCTTGTTCCCACAAAATTAATTCATTTTTATTTTAAATAAATAAATTTTCATAAGTTTTGAAAATGAAATATTTTCATAATGGATCAATAGAAAACATACAAAAGTTAGTTAGGTTCTTTATTACATCATCGTCATGGATGCCTTATAGAAACCATATATAACCCTTACAATTTGGCATAATCGAACATTGTAATCAGAATATAATTCATCAGAGAACATAATCATTATCCAATGAAACAATGTTACATCTAGAAACACCCATAATATATGATATAATAGGGCCACCTATTATAGATATAGATAATATTCATATATTGATATTACATCTTAATATATGAATATCCATTACTTAACAATTAGATCAATATTAGATTAGTACAGGTATACTTTAATTAGAAATTTAGAATCATAATATTATAGATCATAAAATATCTAAATAATACCACACATAATTATTTATAACTACGAACCTTTTATACATATCACACTTAATACATTTCATTATTTCGTAGTGAATGTAAACATAAGAAACTAGAGAGCTCAAATACATAGTAATGGTAAACAAGGGAGATATAAATGTTCATAGAAGAATAAAACTCGAATAATGGTACATGAATATTATATTGGCATTTGAAACCCATACACTTCATATAGAAGATCATAATATAATGTCATGGAATAAATCACGACCGTCATGAATACATGAATGATAAACAAATCAATGAACATGAACCACAAAATCATAATATAGGCATAAGACATGTAATTGTGTCATCAAAATTAGTTTATAAAATCATTTCCTTACTATTCAAGGATAAATTCAAGGGATATCATAGTTTAATGGTTTGACTCACCAACCCATATTTTTATTCAAGGATCACTCCCAAGACTATCGTAGTTGAATGATTACATTACTGAACTCGGTTCACTCCCTATTCCAATCCTATTTATGTCATGAGATATCAATATTTTCCCAATGAATTTTATGTAGAAATTTTTCTAACCATAAAAAAATAAATATAATACATATTTTTTCCATAACATCCCATGGAATTCATCATATCAAAACCCATGAAATGAAATAGTTTTGATATACATTTCATCAAAAAATCCCATGGAAAAGAAATGGATTTTAAAAAAATTCATCATTTTATTAAAAGTATAAAACATATAGAGAAATAATAATGAGTGTATCCTTGAATCATATACATAGTAAATAAATGTATTAGTAACCAATTTCATCTAATCTAGAAAATTATTTTTAAAGATCACTTGTAATAATTCTTAAATGAAATAACATTTCCATTTTGACATAAATTCTTTTTTTATAAATATGAACCATTAAAAGAGATTTTTTTCAATGAAATCATGTATAATTATAATGAAGTCAAAAATTAAAAATATATTAATGATAGTAGGATAAAGAGTTCATGCTGAATATTATAAAAAACATTCTATATAAATATTTATTTATAGAGTCACATGGTACCTCACGTAAAATTAAAAAAACGATTACTTTCAAACCATTTAAAAAATACTCATATTTGGAAAAAAAGAATTTAATAAGGAATAATATAATGGTAGGAGAAATTATTTTTTTAAACATGGTAACAAATTTAATTATTCCCCACTAGAGACTTTAACATAATAACCATGACATTTGATGACATTATGAAATAAACTCTTACCTCTATATGGCCTCTATTTTAATGCAATCTAAAGATATGTATAATGAACATCGATTTATTTTAATTTTATAAAATTCATGATCATAATTATAATATCATATATGATCCATTTACAACATTTTATTATTCCCTTAATTAATAATTCCTTATAAAATGGTTATTTTTGGGTGTTAACTATTTCATCTATCATGACTATATTTGTTTCTTTAGTTACAATCCATGTACATTTATCAGTTTCCCATCATGTAAAAAATATATATAATGATATAAATATCATATATATTCATTATATATGTATTTATAGTCTTACATAAATTTAATATAATGAAAGATGAATTACACCATTCATGAAGGTGATAAGTTGTACTTACGCATGAAAAATGTTTCATTTTCCATCATAATAAAACAAAGAATTTTAAATATTAATTTAACTTCAATATATATTTATTATTTCCTATATATCATAAATATATTCATATAATTCATACTAATTTCCATCCATAAAAAATATAAATTTAAAATAATCACATTGTTTTGAGGAGGTTGTAGTCTACATGTACACATGAGAAACATTATTGTTTCACAAAGGAATTGATGGTAAGATAGAATATGTGATATTATTATTATTATTATTAAATAAGTAATATTATATCATTAATTTAATATATATACATTAAACCCATAATAATATAAATCCATAAAATATGGTTATGGAAAATGAATTGTATCACTATATTGATATGGTAAGCCATACATACATCCAAGCGATACATTAACAACACATATAAAAGAGAATATGGTGTATAATTTGGTATTAATAATCATTATAATTTTTTTGAATATTAAGGATACATAATTTATTAATTTATGATACATACAATACATTTATAGGATATATATAAGAGTAAAAATGAAGGTGATAAAGCAAGGTTATTACCTCTTCATTAAATATACCCCATTAGATATCCTCTATAGGATTCTAGGGATGGTTTTTTTAATCACATAAACACTAAAGTGTGTATAGTGAGGTTTATAAGGTTATATTTTAGATATTCATCGATATATGAGGCTCGATTTTATGTGAATAATTGAGGTATGAGGTTCCCATTTAAAAATTTGGTTTGGGGATATTTTTTAACATCTGAAAATATTAATTTATAATAAAACAACTCTCAATAAAATTAAATATAAAATAGATATGGATACAATGATAATGTGTTATAGGGTTTTAAGCCTATTAGAAAATATATTTTATGTATATTTATTACAATTTTAATACTTATCATTTTCAAAAACCATTAGTTGACCAATTTTAATTGTAACTACTGTAACACATTTTTAAATTTTTAAATGATTTAAATTTTACTTAAAAGATAATAATTAGACCATAAATGGATAGATAATGATTTTTTTCAAATATAATAACCACCATGCCTTATTTTGAGATTTATATTTTTAAAAAAAATTATTAATAAAATATCATTATTTTCAATTTTAACACTATATAATTAATCTAAATTTATAAAGACATTGATAAAGGGGTAATGAAAATATTATATTTAAAAAATTCATAATAGGTGTTATAAATCTACATAATTATTTTTTAATGTTAAATAAATGAATTTATATCACTTTGTATAATATTAAAATGATTTATTATATATTATAAAATGGAGAAATACTACATCAGTGTTTCATAAACAATTATGGTCAATATTAAAATACTAAAAACAAAAAAAATATAAATTGAACATAATTTTATTTAGGGAAAAATTTACATTTATATTCTTCCATAATAAACATTTTTTCATTGTCTAGTCACAAAAAGGATATTAAAAACTAATTCAGTGACATTTTGTAACATTTATTAATTAAAATACACTAAAATAAATTTTAATGGAAACACTTCTATTAAAAAAATAAATTTATAAAATATGTTTACATGTTTCTAATGAAATTCATCTAATATTAATTTTGATTAATAATTATTCCCATATTAATTTTTTTAAATATAGACTATCTAAATTTACCCAAAAAAATAGTGATAATGTTTACCACTATTATTATTCATATTATTGAAAGATAAAAGGGTTCTATTTTATAAACATAAACCACCAGAATAAAAAATATGTAATTCAATTCATCTAATTAAATATAAATAAATTTATGAGATTAGTATTAAATTATATGTGAGCAATGTGAAAAAAATTGTTTTATGAAACGAATATATTTTTTAGGCATAAAAAAAGAATTATTCTTGTCATATGACTATACAAATATATAATAATTATTTAAAAAAATTAATCCAGCAAATAATATGTAAATTTCATTATCATCATTCACCAATTGTGGTTAATTTATTTAATGAAGATAAAATTATATTATATGCATTAATTTTTTTTTAAAATGTTATTTTTTTCATATGTTTTCTATTTTTAATTTAATTAAATGTTAAAAAATGAACTAATTTTATACATTTGAAAAAACAAATATTTAATGTTTAGTTATTATTATTCATACAAGAAAATCTAATAACTAATCGATATATTTCATACTAAATTATTATATTGTGTTAGAATATTACTATTCTATTAAGCAAGATGTTTCTTGTAATGCAAGCTATCGAATAAATTGAATTATATAGTGAGAAATATTAAGTAAAATTATTAGGTTGTCACATTATACCACTCTAAAATTAATATTTACCTTGAAATTATTCACTCTTATAAAAAAAATATGAGGATAATTCTACCTTACAAAATCCTCATGTTCCCACATGGATTTCTCAAATTGGGTGTTTCACCCTCAAAATTTGAGTAGGATAGCAGTCATATTTGAACGAACTATCTCTCTATGACCTAGAATCCATACCTATTCTTCAATATAATAAAGATATTTCTCTAGCGGTATGACTTAATAGTTTAGTGCATATGAGGGATCAGATATGTACTTCCTCAAGAGAGATAAAGGGAACAAATCATAAACATTAGATTGATTTGGTTTAATTATCAATTGATAAGATACCATCCTTATATGATAAAGAATATAAAAAGGCACAATTTATTTAGTACATAGTTTAACTTTTTTGATAAAACTCATCACCCAGTTCCTGAGAGTTATTTGTATGAATACTTTTTACCAACATCATTCTCGATATCTTTCTGATAATTTTGAGAATAATGTTTTTATCGACTCTATAATTATTTTATGTATTGTTTAATTATCTATTATTAACTTTTCCTCCACATTTGAATCATGTACCAATTGAATTATTTATCAAACATCATTCCAGCATGTTGGGGTTCTACACTTCATACCATAGAGGTACTGATAACGTACATTTGAATGGCTATGATAATGCTATTATTGTAAGAGAAATCCACCAAAGGAATGTGTTGATCCCAAAAACCTTTTAAATCCATCTAGAAATATCTCATCATCTATTCTAGAGTTCAACAGTCCTCTAAGACTGACCATCTATCTAAATATGATAGGGATTACAGAGGCATAACTACGTATCCAAAGACTTCTAAAGACATCTATAAAAATCATGGTAAAACTATGATCCTGATCATATCCAATTGATATTTATAAACCATGAAATTTTAAAACATTAAATATGTGTAAATGATTAAATTCATCAAGAGATAAATCAATGGTAATGATGTTTTCTGCCATCATAAGGTGATCAACTACCAACCAAATTGCTTTTTTCTATTTAGATGTTTTGGGGGTTCAATTTCAAAACACTTTGTGACATTTTACCATTTACAACATAGTTTGTTAATTGTTTTAACATCTATATAGACTTATTTATATCAACCATAACATGTGGACATACCAATAAAATAGAAACATACTCTGAAATATCTCTCCCCATTCTATCTCACAAAAAATACTCTTCCAAGCCTCTATGCATCATCACACTTCCATGATGAATTGAGAATGAGTAACTACGAGTTTCATCCATTAGATCATTCTTCAAATATGGTACCTATGGGACAGATAAATTTTTTCTCAACCATATTATTATTTCACAACCAAAATTTATCTAACGGGTACCTCTCGCCATCTTTTGTATCTCTACATATTCCATATGTTCTTATTTAATCTTTACATGGATAGATGGATGAATACCAATTTATGAAATATAATGTTTTCCCATTCAATAATTATTTATAAATAACACCTTTTTATGTCTATATATATTAAATATATTGTGATAATCATCCTTGAAATACAATCATGATCATTTCTACTTAATCAATATGCAACCTTGTTCATTTTTTCAGGGTAGTATTGTATTTAGCATTCTTAATTTTTATTCATCCCCAACCATATTATTGTGTGTGTATATAAATTTGAGTGAAAATATTATTCATGAATTTGTGATTAGTGTACATGTCACACTTTTCAAGAATTATAATGCCTCCAAATTATTAATAAAAACAATTTCAACAGCTAACTCCAAATCCCGAGTTGCTTAAGATTTCCTTGGACCATCTATTATGGTGGATCCTAAACTATAATTTTTTTTACAAGATGATATATCCATTTCCATCCTTTGATTATCACTATATATTACAAAAAATTCTACACTACAGGGTAATGTAATAAAAAGTTCACATACTAGCCTAATTTTCAGTTCCATAAAACATTCCTCACATTTATTCATCCAATAGAACATGGATATCGTTCTATTTAAAATTATGTGTGGATTCGATTGTTAAGAAAAATTCTCCACAAATCCAAAATTATATCCATACCAACCAAACAAATAATGGATCTTATTCATTGTGATTGGCCTTGGCTAATTTTATGTAACATCAACATTTAATTGGTCTATTGATATACCCTTACTTGAGATTATGTGACCCTAGAATGAAACTTTTTAAATCCAATATTCAAACATGGTAAATTTTTCATAGATATTATCCTTCATTAGGATCTTTATCATAAATATAAAATGATATGTAGAATCATATATTACTATTGAATATACAAGAATATATTGCACAAATAAAACCAAATGTGTCATAGTAAAATATAAATTGTTGACCTCACCTGTTTTGATAATCTCAATCATGTATTCATATGTGTTGAAAATCCCAATTATGTTTTCAATCTCTATGATATTTTTAAGTATCATTGATCTATACTTTAATTCTTTCAAATCTGTGATCAAACCAATAATAATTTTAAAAATAGTCTTTGGAATATGTTAATCCTCTTTTATCCATGTTCATACAAGTTATAAATTGATTCTAACACAATCAGATGTGTTCTGCATAAAACAGACAAGTAATCTGTCTATAGCTACTGATAAAGAGCTACCGGTAACCAGTCTACTGATAGACTTTGTCTACCGACAGACAGCTACCGATAGACTTAACACAGAGCTACCGATAGACTTAACACAGAGCTACCGATGTGCTTAAATGTAAGCTACTGACTTACAGACAGCTACCGATACAAACATAGAGCTACCGGTGTAAGTATAAATAGCTATCGATGGAATAAGAGTCACCGATGGACGAAGCTACTGACAGACTCACAGCTACAAACGCATGGAGCTACCGATGCATGGAGCTACCGACGCATGGAGCTACCGACACATGGAGCTACCGATAAACAAAGTCACCGATACAAGCATGTACCAACCGACGCATAGAGCCACCGATAGAGTCAAAGAAACTAATGAAATTGAGCTACCGATGTTCAAGCTACCGATGTCCAAGCTACCGATGCTGATTATCTACCAATCACTCGACTCACTGTTTGAATTTCATTATTTCCTATATTTAATCTATCTAACGGTCATATCATGTACATTTTAATGATTTGTCAAATATCTGATAAAGGTTTTCGGATGTCAGGAACCCGTACCTCGTACCTGCAGAAAGGAAATCTTTCCTGTCCCCTGTTGGGAGATAAATACGAGAAGACTACGCTGCCCAAAGAGATACGACAAAGAGAATCGAAAAGAGAAAAAGTGCAGTGGATGGAATATACCAAAAACACAAGAACGAGAAGAACACAGAGAAGCTCATAGACAATCAAGCATACTCGAGAAGTGTTCTGTGCATATAATAAGAACACTGAAGAACTTCGACTACTACATTGTCACTGTCTGTGAACCTGGATCACACGACACTCTGTTTCTCAAACAGAAACAAGAAGAGGACTCAGACTCACTTCTGATCGAATCCAAAGGAGTCCAGAGCTACACTGAAATCACCAGAACCACTTCTAAACTCTACATCTCTTGTTCTGTGATTTATTATTACTCTTTTCGAGCAGTGTGTGTTATCTGCTGTATCTAACACATACACTGTCTCATGTACTCAAACCGAAGGATTTGTAAATCCTTACCAAACTCTTTAATTCTTTCTTTCCCACGAATAACAGTGGTAGAGGTCGTGTGTGACCTGGACAGCTGGTTGCTGTTGTACTGTTTCCCACGAAGAACAGTGGTAGAGGTCTTGGACCTAGACAGTTGTAAACTGTTGAACCCCGATCCAGGGTGTGGATCATTTTTTTATAAACTTTTGAGAGGACTAAGTCTCGGCTTGAGACTGAACCTCTTGGTTACATCTGTTGTGCCATCTCTTTCAAAGTTTTATTCCGCTGCTAATCACTTTAAAACCAATACTGTTTTTAAAGTTACTTTGATAATTAAATTAGCAAGTGTTTATGTTATGTGTAGATTAGTAAGTTATTCTCAAAAGATAATCACACACTCCTGTGTTGATTAACTGGGAATTAATCAATCCCTTGAGAATCTGACAGAACCTCTACTTTAATATAAATTCACTACAGTTTAATTTATTATTTTATTTGGGGGTCTTTAAGACACTGTTTTTAAATACAGAAATTTTAATTGGTACTCAATTCACCCCCCTCTTGAGTAAACCACTCCGACCAACACTTGGTATCAGAGGATTGAAAATACTTTCTAACCGTACTCTGCTTTTGAACTGTGATTTTAGTTGTATTTTAAAGTTCTTAAAATTTCTGTTATATCTAAATTTTTATCTCTTTAAAATTTTCTCATCATGGACAATAGACTTGAGGGTGCTGCTACTAACCGGCCACCTTTCTTCAATGGAAATAATTATGCTCAGTGGAAACTGAAAATGAAAATCCATCTAGAAAGAATAGGTTTTGATATTTGGACTGCTATTGAATCAGAATACAAAATTCCTACTACTGCTAGATCTACTTGGGATGAACCTATAAAGACTGCTTATAATAACAACTGTAAAGCTATGAATGCCTTGTACTGTGCTCTAGGAGATGAAGAGTTTAATAGAATTTCTGCTTGTAAAACTGCTTTTGAAATTTGGGATACCTTAGCTGTTTCTTATGAAGGAACAACGAATGTTAAAGAAATGAGATTGAACACTTATACTATCAAGTATGATAATTTTAAAATGAAGCATGACGAACCCATTTCTGACATGTATCTCAGGTTCAATGAAATTTTCAATACAATGATCTCGCTGGGAAAAGATGTCTCATCGAAGGAACAAATTATGAGAATTTTGAGATGTCTACCTGATAGATGGAGAGGCACATCTGTCTCAATCAGAGAATCATGTGACATTGCTGCTCTACCTGTCAAGGAACTAATTGGCAAGATGATGATGTATGAAGAAGAGCTTAAAGTGAATAAAGAGGAAGAAAATGAACCTCCAAGAAAGTCTGTCGATTTCAAATCTTCAACTTCAAAGAATAAGGACAAAGAAAAGCTTCAAGCTGTAGTTGAAAGTTCAAGATGTGAAGACAGTGAAAGTGATTCTGACAGTGATGATGAGATGGCTCACATTGCTAGAAGATTTAAGAAATTTTATAGGAAAAAGAAGTTCTTCAGAAAAACAAATTATAAGGGTAAGTATGATCACCAAGGAAAATGTAAAAAGGATTGGAAGAAGAATGACAAATCAGATGATGTTGTCTGTTATGAGTGCAAGAGAAAAGGACACATTAAAGCCGACTGTCCAAAGCTGAAGTATAAAAAGAAATATGAATATAAGGACAATAAGTTTAAGAAAGCCATGAAGGCTACTTGGAGTTCTTCAGAAGACAGCACAAGTGAAGCTGAATCTTCAGACTCTGAAAGGAATCGAGTAAACATGTGCTTTGTGACAAACACTTCTCAGGTAACTGCTGAAACTCCTGCTTTAAATTATTACTCTAGAGATAATGCAGAATCTAATTCTGATTCTGGAACAATGTCTAAAAATGAATTGTTTGAGTACTGTGATATGCTGGAAGAGACATTTAATGAACTTAAGGATAAATACAAGTCATTAAAGAAACAACATTCTCTCACCACTACAGTTAACACCGAACTTACTATTGAAAAAGAGAAAAATGCTCAACTGTTAAAAGAAAACACTGAACTGAAACTATCTAATGAGCAACTCAAGAAAGACTTAGAGAAGTTCACCAATGGCAAAAATACTCTAACACAGATTCTAGGAAAGAAAATAGAACCTAAATATACTACTGGTATAGGATACCAACCTAGACAAAGGAAAATTTCCAAAACTAGATTCATTTCTAAATCTGGACAGAATGAAGGTAATTCTGGAACTTCATATGCTTCAACCAGTTATATACATATCTATGGATCTAATAAAGTTTATCTTTCAAAGCATGTCAATTCTACAAATTATATGAGACCCATTAGACAAATATGGGTACCTAAAGTGTTATTGGCTAACCTGTCTGGACCCAAGAAAATCTGGGTACCAAAATCATCTCCCATCTAAATCTGTTTTGTAGGGAACTTGCTTAAAGAGCTCCTATAAAGAGACCTGGTATTTGGATAGTGGATGTTCAAGACATATGTCAGGAGACTTCTCTTGTTTCAAGAGTTTAATAAAAGTTGATGGAGGCTTTGTCACCTTTGGTGATAATTCAAAAGGGAAAATCATCGGCCTAGGCCAGATTGGTAACACTGATTCAATTTTGATTTCCTATGTTTTATTTGTTGATGGCCTTAAATACAATTTATTAAGTATTTCTCAGTTATGTGATGATGGTTTTCATGTTAAATTTGAAAATGATTCCTGCAAAGTTTTTAATTCTAAGAATGTTTTGGTATTTTCTGCCTTAAGAAATGAAAATGTTTATGCTGTTAATCTGAATTCTTTAGCTAAGCAGAATATTACTTGTTTGAATGCTTTTCATAAATAATCTTGGTTGTGGCACAGAAGATTGGGACATTGCAACATTCACTCACTTAGAAAACTCTTTAGAAAAAAAACCTAGTTAGGGACCTACCTAAATTAGAATTCCCAAATGATAGAGTGTGTAACCCCTGTCAAAAGGGAAAACAACACAAAGTTTCTTTTAAATCAAAGAAAGAAGTTTCGACTTCTCAACCACTTGAAATGGTTCACATGGATTTGTTTGGACCATCAAGAGTTTCTAGTTTAAGTGGGAAGCACTATGTTTATGTTCTTGTAGATGACTTTTCTAGATATACTTGGGTATATTTTCTAGCTCACAAAAGTGAATCATGTTCTTCTTTTGTTAAATACTCTAAATCTGTAGAGAACCATAGTGGACTTATGATTAAAACCTTGAGGAGTGATCATGGTCGTGAGTTTGAAAATCAAGATTTTGAATCTTATTGCTCACACAATGTCTATACTCATAACTTTTCTGCCCCTAGAACACCCCAACAGAATGGTGTAGTAGAAAGAAGAAACCGAACACTTCAAGAAATTGCTAGAACCATGCTCAATGAATATGACCTGCCTATTTATTTTTGGGCTGAAGCTGTAAATACAGCTTGTTATGTCATTAATAGAGTCTTAATCAGACCTGTTCTTAAGAAAACCCCTTATGAATTGTGGAACAATAGAAAGCCTAAGGTTAATTACTTTAAAGTTTTTGGTTGCAAAGTGTTTATTCTAAATACTAAAGATAATCTGGATAAGTTTGCTTCCAAAAGTGATGAAGGAATTTTTCTAGGTTACTCTATTTCAAGTAAAGCCTATAGAGTATTCAATAAGAAAACCAATTGTGTGGAAGAATCTGTTCACATCAAATTCAATGAAACTGATCCACATGAGCCTAAAACCTCTCCTGAGAATCTTGAAGAAATTTGTCTATTATGGACCTTAATGATAAATCTAAAGAACCTGTTATAAAAGTATCCAGTTCGGGACTTTTTCCATAATCTGCTTCTGTTGAACCCGAACCTATAGATGAACCTGAAATTTCTAGTCCAACCTTTACCAGATCAATTAGGATTCTAAAGAATCATCCTTTGAAGCTGTTGTTGGTAATCTTGATAGAGGAACACAAACTAGAGCTTCTCTAAGAAACCAGGTTGAATATCAAGCTTTTCTTTCACAGCTAGGACCCAAAAATATCAATGATGCTATCAATGATGAATTCTGGGTAATAGCTATGCAGGAAGAATTAAATCAGTTTGAAAGAAACAAAGTCTCGGAATTAGTTGACAGACCTAAGGACACCTTGACAATAGGCACAAAATGGGTTTTTAGAAATAAAGTAGATGAATCTAGAAATATAGTTAGAAACAAAGCTATACTAGTTGCACAAGGATATAGTCAAGAAGAAGTTATAGACTATGAGGAAACTTTTACACCTGTAGCTAGACTAGAAGCCATTAGGATCTTACTTTCATATGTTGCACATCTGGATTTCAAGTTATATCAAATGGATGTGAAAAGTGCATTTCTAAATGGTTTTATAATTGAAGATGTTTTTGTAGAACAACCACCTGGATTTACTAACCCCCATTTTCCAAATCAAGTTTTTAAACTTTCTAAAGCTTTGTATGGTTTAAAACAAGCTCCAAGAGCTTGGTATGATAGACTTAGCAATTTCCTTATTTCAAAAGGTTTTACTAAAGGGATTGCTGATCCAACTCTTTTCATTAAAAGAATTTCTAAAGATGTTTTAGTTGTACAAATATATGTTGATGATATTATTTTTGGATCTTCTAAACACTCTTTATGTACTGATTTTTCAAAAAGTATGCAAAATGAATTTGAAATGAGCTTAATGGGAGAGCATAAGTACTTTCTTGGATTTCAAGTATTTCAAAATGAAAATGGTATTATTTTGAATCAAAGTAAATATACAAAGGATCTTTTAAAACGTTTTGGTCTGGATAATATCAAGGGAAGTGAAACTCCTATGAGTACTACCTGTAAATTGGATGCAGATGAAACTGGGAAACCAGTTGATCAAACAAATTACAGAGGTATGATTGGTAGTTTACTTTATCTTACTGCTAGTCGACCTGATATTATGTTTAGTGTGTGTATGTGTGCTAGATTTCAAGCTAATCCAATAGAATCTCATTTGCTTGCTGTTAAAAGAATTTTTAAATATCTCAAACACACGGTTAACTTAGGTTTGTTTTACCCAAAAGGACAATCCTTTGAGTTAATGAGTTATTCAGATGCTGACTTTGCTGGTTGTAAGTTAGATAGAAAAAGCACATCAGGAACATGTCATTTGCTTGGAAAATCCTTAGTTTCTTGGTGTAGTAAGAAACATAACTCAGTTGCTTTATCTACTGCCGAAGCAGAATATATAGCTGCTGGTAGTTGCTGTGCACAAATTATGTGGATGAAACACACTCTTTTGGACTATGGATATGTTTTTAAACATGTTTCAATCAAGTGTGATAACACCAGTGCAATAAACATCTCTAAGAATCCTGTATCTCACTCTATAACCAAACACATAGATGTAAGACACCATTTCCTAAGAGATCACTATCAAAAAGGTGATATTTCTCTTGAATTTATTGGCACTGAACATCAATTGGAAGATATTTTCACTAAACCATTATGTTCGGATAGGCTAAGTTACATAAGACACGAATTGGGAATGTTTAATCACAACCGGTGTGAAAATCCTCACTGATGTGAAAATTATCACCGATGTGAAATCCTCACTGATGTGAAAATTCTCACCGATGTGAAATTCTCACCGATGTAAAAATTCTCACCGATGTGAAATTCTCACCGATGTGAAATTCTCACCGATGTGAAATTCTCACTGATGTGAAAATTCTCACCGATGTGAAATTCTCACCGATGTGAAAATTCTCACTGATGTGAAATCCTCACCGATGTACAACTCTCACCGATTTGTTTTTCTCACCGATGATTAACTCACACCGATGCAATGTTTTAAAACTTCTGTCTGCCGCCAAGAATACGAATCATTTTATTTTATTTTATTACCCTATTTTAGTCGTTTATTTGGAATTCCTAAATGATAAAACTCAGTCTAAGCCACTTCTTACCTCACTGAGCTCAAAATCTCTCACCCTCGAACCTTAGCTCCCAAATTGGCCAAGAACCCTAAACCCGCGATGGAAAAAACTAAGCTTCCTATCGTCAGAGATGAAAGTGTAGAACCAAACGCTAAGAAGCAGAAGACACAGCATAAAGCCAGTGTCAGTGAAGTCAGAACTAGATCAGAAAGGCAACCAATGAATCCTCACTTGCAGAATAGAGACATAGTAATCGAGAAGGAACTGTGCGTGGAATGGCTACTGCCTAGCAAATCATTAGTACTCGAGATTCTGGAGGACCAGAAATGGGTGGATTGTTTTTCGAATAACAATGGCCCATACTACCCGATGTTGATAAAATAGTTCTATGAGTTTGTAACCTTTGAGAAGTCTGAGAATGAGAATCGGGTAAGCTCTTGTTTAAATGGAAAAGAGATGTCTTTTTCTTCAGTAGAGTGGGCTGAGAGTTTGAAAGTACCACATGAAGGTGTCTCTGGGTATGTATCAAGAGAAATGCCACCTAGCAGTGACATCTTTGATTATGAAACCACCTTAAAAGAGTTTACTGGTAATGGAAATCAAAGGCAAGTGGTTGCTGCTGAAATGGATGGAGAAAATCGACTGCTCTTCAAGTTTGTTCAGCATGTGTTGATACCGAGGCGAGGAGATTTTGCAAATCTGAGATATCAAGATATCTATCTTCTTCATTTGCTAAGACATGGTGTAAAAATCAATCTGTGCAGATTGTTAATGCTTCAAATGGAAGACATGATTAGACCAAAGTCAAAGACTAATGCTTTGTTCTTTGCCAAGCTGATTTCAGTAATGATAAAAGTGAAAGGAATAGCTGAGTCTCAGGATGAGACAGTTGTAGTCAAGAATTATTTCTGCATCACCTCGACTGTTTGTAAGTACATGAAAATTAACTGGAACACATGGAAGGGAGAATGGGTCAGTGATGATCAGAAGATATAAGATAGGTTTAATCCTGTGGATCATCCCTCAAGACCAAAGGATGAGAGAGATCCGAGTCTGAGACCTGATGAAGAGGAACCTGTTTATACTGATGAAACAGAAGAAGAAGAAGAAGAAACTCCCATGGATGTTGGAGGAGATCCAGACTTGCCCCCAAGTACTGTTGCAAAATTGGTCTATTCTAGGAAAGGAAAGGTAGAGGAAATTGTGTCTACTCATGAGGAAGACCAGTCTGTACCTCTCCAAGAAGAAGAGGAAAAGGAGAATGTATCTGAATTGTCTGCTTCTGGTAGTTTAATTCTGAGTCCTTTGATTGGAAGCTCAGCTATGCCTGCTGCTGAAGTAGAAAGAGATACAGAAGAAGTTGTACCTGTATCATAAGATCTTCTAGATGCTGCACATGTAGAACTTGTAGTAGAAGATTCTGATGAAGGGAATCCAGCACTGAATGCTATTGTGATACATGAGAATGCACCCATTGAGGGGGAGCATAAATCTGTTCTTGGAAATTTTATAGTAGCTGTTGAACTTGGAGACTG
Source organism: Viscum album (assembly GCA_963277665.1). NCBI lineage: Eukaryota > Viridiplantae > Streptophyta > Magnoliopsida > Santalales > Viscaceae > Viscum > Viscum album. The sequence continues at coordinate 1,550,732,381 of OY728164.1, read as the reverse complement.
GGTAGAAGACCCAGGGTTTATAGTCTGTGGATTGGATTATCTGGATTCTGATAATGAGATGTCTGTGAATAGACCGAAGATCAATTATGATCTTGCTTCTGAGTTGTTGCCAGATGATGTGGTCAGATTTCATGATCTGAATAAGCTGAAAGAGGACCTCAAAACCAGTTTTGTTGAAGAAGTGAAGTTAATGGAAACCTCTCTTGTATCCTCAATTAATTCAATAATGACTGATTCTGTAGTTAGATTGGCCTCAGCAAGAGGATCTGCTGCAGTTGTCTCAAATGATTTTGTCTCTAAATCTGATCTTGAATCCATGAAGAATGAGCTGAAAGAATCATTCAGTGTATCAGTTGCTGAGATGAAGCAAAGGTTTTATGAAGAAATGAAAATGTTGGAGAGATCCTTCGAGCTATCTCTGGCTTTTAATTTATCTTCTTTTATGTCTGAGCTTATGGAAGAAGTGAAAGAGTGCCAGACTCAGTCTTCTAGGATAGAAGCAGATCTTGAAGCTCTCAAGACATCAGTTGCTGCTTTGGATTCTTATATGAGCTCCAAGTCTCAAGCTGACAAGGACCTAGCTTATGTGAAGAGTGTAGTAATCCAGTTTGTCTCGGTGTTTGAAAGTTTCAAAACCTCAGTGAAGGATCAAGTTCAATTACAAGACTCTCAAGTTCAAAGCCTAATCAGTGGTTTGTCTAAGAGTTTCAAAGAAACTGTTTCCTTCTCTCTTGGCCCTCTCACATCCAAACTATCAGTTGACCTGAATCAAGTTCGAGCAATGTTGAAGGAGGAGATTGGTTCTATTTCAACCAGTGGCTCTGTGGACTCATCAGAGTTGAGCTGAGTGGTGCTTTCTACAAGAGATTCTTCCAGAGAAATAATGAAGATTGTTCAAGATTATATGAGAGAAGCCTCTGCCTCTCAGGAAGCCATAAAGAGCAAAGTGGACTACTACTTCCCCAAAAATTTCACCAAGAATCAACTCGAACACCACTTCAAGCTGATGTTGGAAAACTTGAAGCTACCACCAGTCACTCAAGCTTTCAGAGAACAAGTGAGCAAGCTAAGAGAACTGACTCCTGCCTTAGAGAAATTCATAGAGAACAAAGATGATTTCATCTCTGCTATGTAAAGAGGAGGAGGAATTATTATGGATTTTAGAAATCTGCTGCTGCCCTTCTTGCATGTTGATGCCAGACCAGTCATCATACCTCCTGCTTTGCCTGCTTCTGCCTCAGCTGCTTCCATAGTCCAGCTGACTCCTGCTCAAGCTATTCGAAGCCTCACACCAATGATCACCCAAAGATCTTCAACCTACAGGCCTGACTCTGTGTCAGTGGCCCAACCTCCTTTTATCTTTTCTGGAATTCCAAAACCTTCTCCTGCATCCTCACCACCCGAGCCTTCTTCTGATCCCAAAGGGAAATCTCACGTGGAAGATGAGGATTGATCCTGTGGCCAGGATTTTTGATAGGAATTCCTTTGTATTCTGTTTTTGTACTTTTTGACTACTCTAATACAGAAGAACTCTTTTTTACTTCTCATGTTTTATTTGTCTCCTATTAATGCTTTCCCACTTTTTGATTATCACAAAGGGGGAGAAACATTTTATGAGAGAATAAGGGGGAGAACAAAATGAGAGAATGAGAAATATTTTCAATGGAGAAAAATAAGGAATAAGGGGAGACACATTACCTTTTTTCATTTTTACCTCTGATACCTTATGTCTATTTAGTACCTTATGATTGTTACCTCTGATAACTTATGTCTATATCATACTATTTCTATTATCTCTGATGATGTTTTCAATGAGAAAATTGAATTCAATATTATACTCTTTACTATTATATTTTCACTATGTTAAATGCCCATATCATAAATTGTGATTATCAAAAAGGGGGAGATTGTTGACCTCACATGTTTTGATAATCTCAATCATGTATTCATATGTGTTGAAAATCCAAATTATGTTTTCAATCTCTATGATATTTTTAAGTATCATTGATCTATACTTTAATTCTTTCAAATCTGTGATCAAACCAATAATAATTTTTAAAATAGTCTTTGGAATATGTTAATCCTCTTTTATCCATGTTCATACAAGTTATAAATTGATTCTAACACAATCGGATGTGTTCTCCATAAAACAGATAAGTAATCTATCTATAGCTACTGATAAAGAGCTACCGGTAACCAGTCTACCGATAGACTTAGTCTACCGACAGACAGCTACTGATAGACTTAAAACAGAGCTACCGATAGACTTAACACAGATCTACCGATGTGATTAAATGTAAGCTACTGACTTACAGACAGCTACCGATACAAACATAGAGCTACCGGTGTAAGTATAAATAGCTACCGATGGAATAAGAGTCACCGATGGACGAAGCTACTGACAGACTCACAGCTACCAACGCATGGAGCTACCGATGCATGGAGCTACCGACGCATGGAGATACCGACGCATGGAGCTACCGATAAACAAAGTCACCGATACAAGCATGTACCAACCGACGCATAGAGCCACCGATAGAGTCAAAGAAACTAATGAAATTGAGCTACCGATGTTCAAGCTACCGATGTCCAAGCTACCGATGCTGATTATCTACCGATCACTCGACTCACTATTTGAATTTCTTTATTTCCTATATTTAATCTCTCTAACGGTCATATCATGTACATTTTAATGATTTGTCAAATATCTGATAAAGGTTGTCGGATGTCAGGAACTCGTACCTCGTACCTGCAGAAAGGAAATCTTTCCTGTCCCCTGTTGGGAGATAAATACGAGAAGACTACGCTGCCCAAAGAGATACGACAAAGAGAATCGAAAAGACAAAAAGTGCAGTGGATGGAATATACCAAAAACACAAGAACGAGAAGAACACAGAGAAGCTCATAGGCAATCAAGCATACTCGAGAAGTGTTCTATGCATATAAGAAGAACACTGAAGAACTTCGACTACTACATTGTCACTGTCTGTGAACCTGGAGCACACGACACTCTATTTCTCAAACCGAAACGAGAAGAGGAATCAGACTCACTTCTGATCGAATCCAAAGGAGTCCAGAGCTACACTGAAATCACCAGAACCACTTCTAAACTCTACATCTCTTGTTCTGTGATTTATTATTACACTTTTCGAGCAGTGTGTGTTATCTGCTGTATCTAACACATACACTGTCTCCTGTACTCAAACTGAAGGATTTGTAAATCCTTACCAAACTCTTTCATTCTTTCTTTCCCACGAATAACAGTGGTAGAGGTCGTGTGTGACCTGGACAGCTGGTTGCTGTTGTACGGTTTCCCACGAAGAACAGTGGTAGAGGTCTTGGACCTGGACAGTTGTAAACTGTTGAACCCCGATCCAGGGTGTGGATCATTTTTTTATAAACTTTTGAGAGGACTAAGTCTCGACTTGAGACTGAACCTCTTGGTTACATCTGTTGTGCCATCTCTTTCAAAGTTTTATTCCGCTACTAATCACTTTAAAACGAATACTGTTTTTAAAGTTACTTTGATAATTAAATTAGCAAGTGTTTATGTTAAGTATAGATTAGTAAGTTAGATTCAAAAGATAATCACACACTCCTGTGTTAATTAACTGGGAATTAATCAATCCCTTGAGAATCTGACAGAACCTCTACTTTAATATAAATTCACTACAGTTTAATTTATTATTTTATTTGGGGGTCTTTAAGACACTGTTTTTAATTACAGAAATTTTAATTGGTACTCAATTCACCCCCCTCTTGAGTAAACCACTCTGACCAACATAAATAATATATTCATTAAATCCATGAAGATAGTGGGTGAATTAGTAAAAATAAATGGAAATAATATAAATTGATAATTTCCATAACATTTACATAATGTTTTCCTACTTATATAATCCTTCTTGTCTATAATCTAACAATATTAATAACAAAGACAAATATATGAAAAGTATTGATCTCCATGGAGTCGATAAAACAATTTATCAATATAGGGTAAATGATACTTGTTTATTGTAGGGGTCCTGTTTTGTTTTTGATAATAAAAATATTGTCTCATTAATATATCTTCTTTATTTATAAATAATACATGTTCACCCCTTGGTGATACATAAGACTAAATGAATCTTTTTTCAAAACTCTCATAGAGTTTCTTATTTTATTCATGTAATTTAATTAGGTTAATTTTATATTGATTCGTGGAAATTAGTACATCACAAGGTATGATTTTCAATTAAATCTACCACAGATAATTAATTTAAAGACCAAGAAAATGTTTCATAAATATATAATTAAATACCTTCAAAATAATCATATCTTAGATGATGAATTTCTACCAAACCATATGAGTATACACCTATTTAGAATAGGAATCATAACCAATATGATGGATGTAATTTCAATAATAAGTAAATATTTTAAATTACAGTGATATGAAATTAATGGATGGTTTAAATTTACAATGAAAATTATCATTCTTGGAATTAATGGGGTGCTTTTTGAAAAAGAAATTAAAATGTATTTTGAATGTTACATTGAATTGAACTTGATGATGGATGACATGATATTCCTGAAATGAATTCACAAAAACAAAAACTAGAGTATAATCATTCATTTGGGATGATATCATCATGACATTATGGGTTTTTTAAACTAAATCAACATTTAATATTTCAATTTGATATATAATACCATTATAAAATTATTCAAATATAGATGAGTAGATAGAATAAAAAATAACAAATTAAAATATCTCAAGTGGATGGTTAGTATACCATTAACCACATTATTATTGTAACCATTATTGAAAATTTTTATTCCATGATATATCTATTTTTCTTTAGGATTAAGAATTTTTATGTCTATCATTACCTTAAACCTTCATATTTGAGAAGTAATTATCATTATGCCCATACACCTTCAATTTATAAACCTAGAGTGTGGGTGGTGAAATCAGTAGAGATATCTATCTATTCATATCATTAACCAAATTCTTCACATCGGTTTGACATTAAATTTATTGATGACCTTCCATTATACCAATGAAATATTAACAAATTCCATTAATAAAATTTCTTCCATTTTTCTATATATTTTTTGTGCATTAGGTAATGATCATCTTCTTCTATTAATGTTTTTTAAAGTTTTCCTCAAATTCCAATTTTATTTTCTTATCAAAACAATGATATTGATGTGTAACAACAATCTAGATATCCATATTTACAACACATAAATTAATTTATTCATATCTACTGATGTATCTTATGGATAACACCCTTTAGATATTTTTTTATAAACCACTAATGAATTGAACATCTTTACTTTTTTATAGGATTATAACACCAGATGCATACACCAAAAGTCTAGTAAAGGTTTCCTTATAAGTAACAATATATTACTATTCCTCACACATTAACATATGTAATAATATCTATATATTTAATGAAAAAGGGATAGAATTTAATTGTTGAAAAATAATCTTTTCAATTCACCCCACTCCACAGATTCAATTTCTTCTGGTTCTCTTTTCTTCTTGATAACATTCCAATACTAATATGGTTATCCTTTTAGTTTATCTCATAATATATCATTCATTATCTATCACATTTTCAACACCTATATTTTTTATTAACTATGTTTTTTTGAATTATTTGAATTTATTTGACACCATTGGTTACATGCAACACGGGGTATGACATACATTACATGTGACATTTTTTTTATCAAAATACAATATATTAATAATATTATTATTTAATTTCAACTATCATAACCTAGAAATTAAACCTAGTGATATGAATATTCATAAATAAATTAAAATTATTTTCTATAACATTATCATTTAAATAAAAGATATGGTTAATAGAGTACATAATTTATTAAATAGTATTTATATTTTTGAAAAATACTCATTTCTTAAAAAAATGTTGTTATTTCATTTTGTAAAAAAATAATAAAAGTAATATTTTCCAATATTAAAAATTGTATTTAGAATATTAAATATCACTTTTTAAATGTACAAGTAATATTATATTGGAGTTAATATTTAAGAAGTATTCTAAAAAGATCAAACTTTTTGTGAATTGTGAAAAATAAAATTTTATTATAAATTGTCTATTTTTACAACATTTAAGTACATCCAATCTTTTTAAATATGGTTTTAAAAGTAAAATTATTTCTATTTTAAATATTTTAATTAAATTTATTTAATTACTATCAATTTAATATTGAATTTTTATAGTTAAACACTATCTATATATGAAAATGATCTCTTCTATGGCCTTGTTTGTCAACACATATACGACCATAATATTTAAATATATTCTAAAAATTAAATGACCAGATTCTTTAAAAAAATATTCCATATTTTGAATCATAATAATTTATATTATCTAATAATGTAAAATTAATTTTCACTATAATGAATAATAAATATGTACAAATTATAGAAAATAGTTTACATAAAAATGAGATTATTAGGGGTTAAACTAAAAATATAAGGTTTGAAAATGAACAAAAACACATCAAAAATGCATTTTATGTCAATATTTAGACCATATAACCTATTATATTATATAATTACCATTTTTTTATATATAAAATATGTGCATACACATTTTTATTTTAAAAAATACCAAGTGTGTCCTCTCATCAACACTTAAAAGCCACTCCCACTCCGCCCCTCTTCAGACATCAATAAAACATTGGTTAAAAAAATACCAAAATATGATCCTTATTTCTTTCATATAATTCTATAATCCCTAGTTTTTTCATAAATCCAACAAATGAAGGATTTTGGAGAAAACCTATAGAGGTCACCTGAAGAAGAAGAAACGTTCTTCAATTAGAATTTTATTTTTATTTTTTCATCCCCCACATGAAAATTTTTATTAAACCATGATAACATAGTAAAATGACTATATTTAATATATTTAGATATTATTATGCTATTTTTATAACCTACATCCATCTACCCTTCCCCCAAATGTAAAATTATTACATCATTTGCGTATATTATGAACTAATACCTCATGAACCTATGTAAAATGTTTTCTATACAAAAATATAATTATGGGTCATGACAATGGGTATAATTATTATTTATGAAATTTTTAATGATGTTGTAGTTATGAAGTTATATTTTTACATATTAATATTTTACTTTCAATTCCATGGGGGATATGATTACAATGATCGTCTGTATGGTGGATTTCTACCTCACGAAGCAATGTGATAATTTTTTCACTTACGTTTTACATGGAAGGTAATAAGGGGAAAATTTAACGAATATTTGTGATATATATAATATAGTAAAAAATATATAATTTTATTATATTATTTACATTTATTTCATTTAATATTTTGGGAAAATGGAAATTTTTTTCTTATGTGCATGCGACCTACTATCTCCATGAAATATGTATTGGATTTTTTATCTATAACATTTATGGATTAAAATAGACATATATATAATGAATATAAATTATATTTAAATCTTGGTTAACATTATGTAGATTATGTAACCATGATAATCCTAATAGTAATAAGAAAATAAAAACATATGGGAAAAATTAAGCAGTTATTACCCGAAATGTAATTTTAAAAGGCATTTTTTTATAAATGGTAAATAACATGGTATAATTAAATAATATAATATATGATATAAATGATTATGTTCTTGGGATATATGTATGATACATTTATATTTATGATAATGTTTACTGAATCACTTTTGAGGTAAGACTAACTCATTATAACATATCTTTGCCTTGATTTTCCTTCATTGAGACATATGTTATGTTAGGAAACTATATTATTTTATGGGGGGTATATATAGACACATTAACATGTAATATCATAAAGTTATTTATTATTGTTATATTTTTGGAATTTTAATAATTATTTAATTGGGGATTTTGTAGGAATTTTACTATAGTGTTAATGGTTTTATGATACAATCTCATTATTTATCATGATTGATTTTGATTTTGATTTCGATGATGAAATATTAGGATCCATATCTAAAGAAACTAATAAATATTATGTTCATATATTTATGTCATGATAATACATTTTTTCTTTATTACTTCTCAAATTAGGTAATTGAGAGTTTGAATGAATATTTTTATGAAAAATCATCATTATTTCTCACTATGGTTGAAAATTTTTTCACTCAAAAACCCAGTTTTCCAAAAATAAAACAATAGTATTTTTTTAATAATAAAAGATAATTATTAATTAAATTTTTAACCTTTTTTTTATTTTTAGACAATTTTTTGAGAAGAATAATCATTTCATTTTCAAAATAATTATAGTTTGTATTTTACTAAAAATATGAAAGATACATTTGTTTTAATTTTTATGAAATTTATAAAACATCACAATATGATAACCAAATTTTTTTAGAAAATTATTTTATAAAATTTAAACATTATTTTTAAAAATTATTTTCAAACTATTTTATGATTTTTTATTCCTAAAAATTTATTTTCAAAGAAACATTTTTTCTCTCATTATATTTTCCTAGTGATATATTAAAATAATTTACCATATAAAGTGACATCCATTGATGTAACAAATGATTTAATGGGGATATGATCCAGGGAAACTAATTTTATTATTTCTCTTGATGGGTTTTGTTATTGATGAAATGAAATTAATTAAAACTATTTCACATCCACAAGTTATACCATGAGAAAATGAATAGGAATCCTTGATATGTTTACATTGGTTATGTTTTGATGAAATTATGAAATGATGAAATTTTTATGGAACCTAACTCACTTACATAATATATATAATAGTTTAATTTTTATTAAACCCATTTCTTTAAATGGGTTCTAATCTAATGATTTTTTTTATGATCTTGTGGCGCATATATGTATGATTGTTATTATGTGATGGGTGGGACCTATATCCCATAAAATTAATTGGGAAACAATTAACATATCATGAGATAAATTAGAATATAATAGGGAGTAAACTATGTATGGTACGTGACTTTTTCCACCATGATAGTATATCTAGTGCACCATGACATCTATGATGGTTTAAAGAGTGATCTATTTCCACTATTGTAGCTTTTGAAATAACCATTAAATACTAATGAAATTATTTTTTATGTTTATTTGTGTGACACAATTCTATCTCTTATGAAAATGTTTTGCTCTTATAGATCATGTTCTATGATTCCCTTAGGAATCATATCTTATGAACTTCCAATCATTATTCAATTACGTAAAATTATAATATTTTATATATAGGGTATGATTTTAAAATTTTATTCTCATTTTCTCATACTCTTATCATCATGTTCTGTTTATGAATGACCCTTTATTACCCTTATATAGAATCTAATCTAAACCGTTCATATGTTTCCTTTTACTAAGGCTCTGAAGAAATTAATTATGCATGATATGCCTCAGGAGGTATCCAGTTGTTATGAACATAGTGGTAGATGATGTATCTCACCTATGTACCAACTCTTTTTCTGTCAAGGATTTCAATGCAACCATACCTAAACTATTATGGAGTATATCTTGAGGTTATATTATCAATATTCAACTATTAATATGTAGTATTTATATATGATACATTTATGTTAATAAATTTGGTATTATATTAAGGAGTTGTTAAAAATTTTAAATTAGGATAAATAAACTTATTTGAGATCTCTATGGATATGTGTATGGATATGTAAATCAATGAGTGAATGTATAAAAAATATCCTATTATTTTAATTAAGAATTGAGTGATTGGTTTTATTGATATTTTATCCCTATCTTGATACTAAATGTGGATGTGGCTCTAGAATAGATATACCTATGGGTAATAACTCCAAAAGTGAACATTAAACTATAATTGATCGTTACAAGGGGCATAATAATAGTCCTTGATTTACACATAGTTTGAAACTCCTTGGGAATGTGTAGTGAATATCCCAAACTCTATATGAACGATCATAATGGATTTAAATAGATAATGACTCTTAATTTACTAGGATAAAGCAAAGGTTTCATATATTTAAAAATAATTTAATTAATAATTCATCCAATAAATGATTTTTTTGTGATTATGTGGCTCCCCAATTATATTATTATTTCATACAATGTGTTTTTTTGGTTTCATTAAGTGGATATAAATTGACGGAACTGGGTTAATATCAAGTGTGATGAAAAACGTACAAATTTTCCTCTTATGTAGCCAAATGTTATGATATTTGGAATATGAAATCTAATTTATATGTTCACACATCCTTCTTAACCCATGAATCATAGTGTAACTAAAAATGTGAAATGGGGGAATAAAATTATTGTGAGTCCTTAATGTAGTAACATATAACTTTTTTAGTGGTTCTTCTAAAACACTAATTTTAGATAAATGTATCAGCATCAATGAAGGTAAATTTTCCATTTTCAAGTGTTTAGAACATGAAATGTTCATTTTCTAAATCTATCGTGTTGTAAGAATATCTGAATCAATGGTGGATTCTCATCAACAATACAAGGGTACATATTGAAATTAAATCCATAGAGTGGGATTAGTTTTTTATATTATTTATAAATAATTAATTCCCTCATAAACAATATACTATAAGGGTGAAATAATTCTCTGATTTAAACAGAATTATGATTAATGTTATTCTAACAATGAGGAATATTTTACATGAAATCAAAGGTCTCTATCTATCATTATCATCCAAGATGGAAGTATGATTGACAAATTATTCTATTTCATAATGCAAAGTCTCTAAAGATTGTTATCAATAAATGAATTTTGTGGCTATGAATAAATTGTTCAATGTTCTCTCAAGGTTTAAATGGAGATCATAATTTCTCATCAGTGTAATGGTATTAAAATTAAAATAAATATAGAGTTTAAAGAAAACACTAAAAACCATGGAGGGAAGAAGATTATATTTATATCATTCACAATGTGTGGAAGGAAAATTGAAGAAATTTTCTTAAGTGGAATGGTAAAATTATTATTTATTTAATAGAAGATCATTTGGAATTTGAATGCTGATTTAGTTCAACATAGTAAACAAATTATGTGAATAGACATAAAGTCACAAAATGAGCCACCCACACACTCATGTTTCAAATTCATGAAGTCTTAGAATTTTGATAACTAGTACCCAAACCTAAAGGTAAAAGAATTTGATTGACATAAAAAACATCTTAAGATGATTAAAAAAAGGAAATATCATTCAATTATTTTATTCTAACAAGGGGTGTGATAACTACATGGTGAAATGAAAACATACCATGCACTGTAGAAATTTTAATGTTTTACATTACTCTGGATCTACCCATTATATTATATATGAATATTTTTATATATTTATACATATCCCACAAAAATATTTGTTTTAGAATTACTATTGAAACCCTTAATGGGACGATGATTGCAAATCAAGTATATAATTACTCTACGATTTATGTTTGTGATAATGTGATTCCTGAAAATCTACTCATTATCAATATAGCTTAATTTGATGTTATATTTGAGATTGATTGGATATATCTATATAAATCACACATTAATTGATGAGGAATTTAATTCATGCTTATTATTTAAAACCCAACCATGATCATCTATCAGTGAAACAATACATATTATCCTCATATGAATATCATATTCATTATATGGGTTCTGATTTCTAATCAAGAGGGGTTATTATCTCAGATGGTTGGGGAGAAACTAATAATCAATGAAATAACTTTTGTGTATGAATTTTTTATCTTCATATAATATTTTGATATCCATACACTAAATATTTATCAAGAGTTCTCAATTTAATGAATATCTGGTGTGACGTCAATTTCAATAAATTCTTATTGAGAGCCGTGGTTGAGTTACCAGAATTGAAAAAGAAAATATAGGAGCACATTTACATTGGATTCATTCATATTTTTTTTTTTCACCATGGGTTGACATGTTGTTTTTATTATAAATAATTATTGATTAATGAAACAATAGATTGATTATCGTGAACTAAATAAGAACACTATCATTATAAAATATCATCTACCCTGTATTGATGGAAACTTTGATCAGCTATGTGGGGATCCATACTTCTCAATAATTGAAATACATTTTGAATATAAACAATTGAGGGTCATGAATGAAGATATACCCAAGGAAACATTCCATAAAATTTATGGACACAATTAAAATATATTGATGTCATTCTGTCTTATTAATTACCCCTTTATCTTCATCAATTTAATGTATATATTCATGATCAAGATTTTGTAGTCTTTATAAATAATATTATATTTCTATAAAAATAGATAGGAATATCCGGAAGGCCACTTATAATATTTAGCTAGTCCATAATAAAATAGAAACTATAAGAAAAATTTAAAAGGTGTGATTTTAATAAAAACATTTTTAGGTATATAATATCAACATAGGGTATGTCGATAGAACCTTAAAAGATAGAGGCTATAAAATGTCTGCCCAAAAAACCCATGGTGACATTAAAGTGTGGTTTTTTAGTTTTTATATATATTATAAATTATTTCTTGAATTTTTTTAATGAATTTCTAATTTATTCCCCACGATAACATGGAAGGGATTCATGTTACTTTGGGTAGTTGAGAGTGTGGAAAATTTCAAGGAACTGTTTAAAAGGGTAGTTAGAGATCCTATTATTGCAATACCATATAATGGGGAAGGGTTTAAAAGATTTAGTGATGCATTAAATAATGGAATATGATGAATTCATATATAGAATGGACTATTTATAGAATATTCCTCATAGAAATTGAAAGAAATGGAGAAAAGTTTACCATCCCATTATTTTGATGTTGCTATAGTAATTTTTTGTTAATTTTATGGAGGCATTATATTTATAGACAAATTTGTGAAATATATACCAATCCTAAAATATTAATGTATATATTTACATTGATGGAGTTGAAAATGTTCCAGATAAGATCATTATAGATGATTTTTGATTATGAATGCTTAGTCCATTTACACCCTATGAAAGGAAAAGTGATGGTTGATTCTTTATGTTGAAATTATCATGAAAGAATATCCCTGAGGAGGATCACAAAATCACAAATAATTATGGATTATAAAAGTATAGATGGTTAAATCATGAAGTATGGGGAGATATTCCATCATTTTAAATTTAATGATGAGCCATCTATCCAGGTGATTATTAAATCAGAAGAAAAATAAGATGTAGATATTTAAAAGATGATTAGAAATGTTTCAAAGATTAACATTGATCACTATATAATGATTTGTATAATTATCCATGTATTTTTTTATACATACCAGAATCCATGATGTAGTTTTCCAAAGAATATCATAGTTCTTAATTCTATTTTCATCATAGAAAAATAAAGATTTATATATATTTGTATGAGTGTTTCTAGAGGGATGGTATAAGAAGAGATGTTACATAGTTTGAATCATTGTGTCTCACATGTCAAAAAGTAGTGTATGAGAGACAAAAGTTAAAATTCATGTTACAACCATTTCCCTTACAATAATTGTAAAATAAAATAATCACTAATGATGTTTTCACGGGCACCCCAAAATGTCTAATTTAAATAAAAAAATATACATTGTAGTTTATATCCTTACAAAGTGATCAATATTATAATATATTAGAAAATAATTCTCAATGAATGAGATTAATATGATATAAATTAAAGACGTAATAATATTATATGAAGTACCACATTCTATATTATATGATCATGATGTGAGTTTTACCTCAAATTCCTAGAAAAGTCTTCAATAGGATTTGGATACAAGTATATGTTTAAACAATGAATATCATTCTCAGCCAGATATTTATACATAGAGAACAATTAAAACAATAAAGAATATGTTGATATATTTTTCTATGTATTTCAATGGTTTTTTGAATAATCACCTTCAAATAGTTTATTTTTCTTACAAAAATAACATCCACTCGATCATTCATATTGATAATTTTGAGGACCTCTATAAAATTATGTATATAATTACAATTTTTAGGAAAGAAGTAGGATAATTAAATTTATTGGAAAATTTGAAGGACGACAAAATGATATGGAAGGTTAGAGACACTCAAAACCCATTAAGGAAGCACAAACTATATATATATATATTATAAACAATCACTGATGTTATCATGAATTTGATGTTGGGTAAAAGGTATTCATGTGAATATATTCATTGAAGAATATTATAAGGATTGGGAAGAAGGAAAAGATAAACCCTTGAAACATCACCCCCTTTGAGTTTTTTGACCCAATTGGGGAAGTAGATTATCATTACAAACTGCCACCAAATGACAATCATGTTCCTGATGTGTTCCATGTATCTTTCCAGAGGAATTAAAAACCTTATATTTAAAATGATCTAAACTCAGAGATATTATGACTAAGTAAGATATTACTTATTATGAATATCATGAGTGGATTCTGGATCATAGATAGAATGTTCATTGATATAATACAAATCCCATAATTATTTTATTTGTATTGAAATAACTAGTTTGAAGAATATATATGGAAATATGACGAAATGATGAGGAAAAATTATACCCCTTTGTTTGTATCAATGGAATGAATTTGGAGAGAGAAATTCAATTTAAGGTGGGAATATTTTACCCCCAATGTTTTTATGATTTTTTTCGATTAAATTAAATATCATTGTAATTTTTTTTGCATGAATCAATGAGCTTAACAAGAATTATAAGTGAAATTGTGTACTAAAAAACATTGATGTTTTTGTTGAGTTCCCCCTTAATCAAGAAGCCTCCTCTGTCCCAGATCAAGTGCATGGAATAGAAGTGTAGGAGTGCTCATTTGAGATCAAGAAGGTGAAAGGTATGGATGATGGTCCCACCTAGATCTACTCAAAGAGGAGGAGGAAGCGAGATTACTCCACTCTCCCTAGACCCATAGTTACTCGGGTGTCTTCAAAGGCGGTTAAGCTGAATATCATGGTTAATAATCAGGAGCAGCTGCATTCCTCCGAACAAAGAAAACACAGGGATAAGTTTCTAATGCTCCTCAAGCTCAATGAGGATTATGAGTCATGATGGGATGACTCTGACCCCTTCTTTGATGATGCAGACTCTGGATATGGTGAAGATGGTGACCCTTATGGTGTGGCTTCTGTTTCGGATATTGGTGGTGACGTTGACTGATCGGTTTTATTTTTCTTCTTTTTTTCCATTTTGATTTTATTATTTTGGGTATTTGGGTTGGGGTTGTAAAGGGTTTTTGGGTGTGGTTTGATTGACCCCTAACCTCCCTTGTATTCTGTGTCTTTTCTTTAATAAATTTAGGGGGGCTGGGAATAGCCTGACCCTCGAATCTTCCTTTCCTAATTATCATTTCATTTAAAAAAATTTAAAATATCATTTTTTATGATTGATTGAATTGTAAAATCAGTAGAAATATATTTTTATTTATAAAATATTGCTTATTGGAATCAATTTCATACTAAATTTATATATTAAGGCTTTATCCTGTAATGAAAACATTCTCATTAAAAACATGTTTTATCATCACATCGTTGGGTTTTATTTTAAAATAAATTACACCAATTATGTGATTTCATTTTAAAAAAAAATTTATCTATAAATTTGACCATCAATATTTATTTTATATAATAATGTAAACATAGTTTTTTTTGTAATTAATTGTAAAACCAATAATGTATATTTACCAAAATAATTGTAAAAATGGGCTTACTAAGAGGCTAGAATAAAAATATAAGGTTTAAAATTTCCTAAATCATTTAAAAAACCCATTATATGAATATTTTTCAATATTATCACATCTATGTTATGATAATGATCCATTTTGGATCTATCTATAATATGAAATACATGGGTACACATTGTTTTGTTTCAAAACTATGTGTGTCATCTCCGCAACATAAAAAGGCTACCCCTTATACTCTCCATTTCACACATTCAAAACCATTTTTTCATCCATTATCTGACTAAATACATTCTTCAATGATTATTTTTATGTTATTTCTACTTCCACCTATATCAAGATGTATTTAAAAAATGAAAATATAATAACTTCAATAACATACATATACAGTGATGTTATTATTGTATGAACATGAACTATAACCATCTCAACATACCTAAAATATGAAATGATAAAGTTGCTCACGTGTACAGCGGACTACCTCCTCACGAACCGATTTGACATATTTTCCATCAATACCTCTCACGGTTGTGTATGATTATGGAAATAATGTATATATATATATATATATATTATTTTTTACATAAATATTGTTCCTGAAATTTATTTTTTCATATACCTTTTTTCATTCCATTTCAGGGGTTATGATAATGTTGATCATGTGTATTACAAACCACTACCTCACGAAGTGATGTGATTCATTTTTCACATACATTTACATGGATAGTAATAATGGATCAATTTAATACATATATATATATATAATGTGACATATAAATGATTCTATAAAATTTAAACATTATTTATCTTTCATTCACCTCATGTGTTGATAAAGTGGTAATAATGTTAATTCGTACATACGACCTAATTTCTCCATGAATGGTGTATTTAATTTTAAATCTATAAATACTATGGATTACTATAAATACATATATAATTAATATATATTATATTTATATCACGGACTAAATTAGGGAAATTATGGAAAATTGATCGATATAGGAAGGCTGAAAATAAAAAAAATCAAAACAATCATGTAAAATGAAATAATTATTGCAAAAAACGTGACTTTAACAAGGAATTATCAATAAAAAGTTAATTAAATGGTATAATTACATCATATATGATATTATATATATTATGATCCATTAATATATTTATACTAATTTTAAATTTATTATATGTGAGGAAATAACACATTTGAGGCAATATGAACTCATGGTAAGGGATTTTTATTCACAATTTCCCTTTATTGAGACATATGTTATGTTATTCACCTATATTCATTTATGAGTTGTAAAAAAATCCCCATTAACAAGTAATATAATGTATATATTTAATCTCATGAAATTTTATATATTTTCTAATGTTATTATATCATTGGGGAATTCGATTCAATGTTACAAAAGTGGTAATGGTTTTATGATAAAATTTCATCATTTATCATGATTATTTATGAATTTGTTTTCGATAATAAAATTTTAGGATTCATATATTATAAAACCCAAGATGTTTATTAACCATTGTTTCTTTTCTAATAAAATTTTTCCCTACATTATCAAATTGTTATGTACTAATGATTTGAAAAGAACATTATTATGAAAAATCATATGTACATATATTTTAAATGAAAAACTAATTTTCATATAAAAAATGTGTTATTAATATATTTTCACAACTAGTTTTAAAATTATAAAAAATAATTAATATACCATTTCACTTGTTTGTTTTTTATAAAACAAATAAAGGAATCTTCTCATCATTTTCAAAACAAGGAATGTTTGGTCATTACTGAAAATGTTAGAGGAATATTTTTTAACTTTAATATAATGTATGGTATTTCCTAAAATTATGAACACAAAATTATTTTAATTATTCATTGATAATTATTTAATTTTGGTTCTGAACAATATAAATTCTGAAATATTTTGTGTATTTTTAGTTTTATGAAGTGATTTAACAAAAAGTTATATTTTTTGTGATCTGTGGCTCGTGATAATTCATAATAGTTTTACATATAAGATGAAATAATTTTATACTACCTCGTGTTTACATATGATTAATGGATATCATTCAGGTTGTTTGTATACATGGTTTGTGTTTATGATGATAATATTTTTTTGATACCCATTTCTCTTACGTGTTCTATAACATGATAAAATTATTTTGATTCATTCTTGTTTTTTCCATGGGTTGTGAATTGATTATAAAAAAGAAAATATTATAAAAACTATTTCTTTTCAATAACTTATCTTGTGCATAATGTTTTATTAAACCCTTTTCTTTTAAGTGTTTTGATATTATGAATGTTTTTACCATGTGTCACACATAAGTATGATTTTCATTATGTGATGTGTGGGATATAAATCAACCTCTAATGCATTGGGTAATGACTAATATCTTATGGTTGATATATTATGGTTGATTGCTTATTGTTGTAATCTTATGGGATAAAAATTTCTAGAATATTGAGTGATCCCAGATTAGTAGGGGAATCTGCCCACTTTGCTTCTTATGGGAGTTAACCTTAGCAACTATGATGGTTTAGGGATTAAACAAATTCCATTATGATTTCCTTTTCAATGATCATTGACTAATAATGATTTTTTTATTCTTATGTGTATGTGAAAATTCACTATCTTATTCTAATGCCAACCTATTATAGCTCTTTTTTACTAACTCCCATATGATTTATGTCTTATGAACTGATTATATTAATGTCATGAATAAATATAATGATAGTTTATATGAATTTTATGGTTTTCAAATGTTAGGAATATGTTATCAAATTCATATTCTCATGTTTTTTAACATATTTATCTTATTTACCCTTAATGAGGATTTGAGCTCACTATTTCATTTGATTAATTTACCCATATTATGCATAAATATTTTATGTATGATATCTAAAAATACATGATATTTTTTAATAACATAGTGGTAGATGATATGGATAGCTTGTGGACCAGTTGTATATGTGTCCTTTTTCCTATGGCACTCGACCTAAATTATTATAGTATGGATTTTTTCTTATTTAATGTATATTAATATATTAAGATGTAATATTTATGCATGAAAAGTGTAGGTATTTTCATTATTGTATGTTAAAACAGGTCCCATCAGTCACATAATAGAAATAATACATATGTGTACCACAATAAAAAAAATAATTCATCGTATCATGCGAGATCTACACATTGTATGGAGTTGTCTAAGGTGAAATACCAAGTGTATTTTTTTTGTTTTTAAGTACCATTGAATGGAGTTATGACTTGGGGTGTGTTTTGGTGGAGTTTTAAGAAAACATTAAGAAAAATGGGCTGGGAATGGTTGTCTCTTGGTTATAGAAAATTGTACGCCCAAAACAAGGTAACCATATGACCCAAGATAATGAGTGCCACACAGTTCACGCATGGTTTACCTAACAGTGGTACCATTCCTAGAAAACCATTTTTGTGGTTATTAATCACATGAAAAACTGTTTTAAAATCTCTTCGAACCCCTGAAACATCTATGATTCAACCTTGGATCGTGACTACATGTTTTTGAATGATTTCAGGGCTTTCTAGAAGCTTTCCATGACCATATGACCTCCATTATACAATATTCAAATCCCAAATCTACGATTCTTTCTTCTCCAAGTATATGGATATCATCATGATATATATCCCATTCATTATTCTATCATTGCTTGGACTTTTAAAGGAATTTTATTCTCATTTTCTTTAGATCTAAAACTTTCTTGTGAAATATATATCTAGGATTGTATATCTAGATCTAAATTTATTTGATCTTAATACCATTTATATTGATTTAGGTATTTATATCCAAAGCCTAGATCTACATCATTGTGCTGCTCAAAATTTTGAGGATTTCCATTGAATGAACATCAATCAATTAATTGAAGTCGTGGACTAAAATCTAATTCCCATAGTCATGGATTTATTGTGTGTATGAAAAAATTAATAATTTCAGGTATTATTTTGCAATTGAATTCTTAAATATGGTTAACGAGGTTTACCAATTGATTTATTAGGCCATTTTAGATATGACTGGTTAAATGAAGAATTAATCATTTCAATAAGGGGATTTCCTATTAGATAATTCATTTAGGAAATTTAGTATGAGGGTTTGGGGTTGTAAACTAAATAATTAATAAGGATATTAATTATGATATATTGAATTGGATATATTGAGACAATTAATCATGAATTAATTTTGTTCCTTATTATTTTGATATAGATAATTAATTTGGGAATTAATTATGAGGGGTTGAGATTTAGAATGAGGTAAATAATTATAGAAAATTAATTATGGGATATGAACTGTGTAATTGATTAATTACTTGATTAATTAATTAAATTATTAGAGGACCAGATTAATTGAAGAGTTAATTAATTATATTCAAGTATTTTACTAATTGTTAAATTACTAATGGAATTGAGGTTAATAATTAACTATGAATTAATTATGTGTGAAATAATGGTATATTTTTTATTCTAAATTTCGAATTGTAAATAGTAACATGGTCATTGTACCTATGAGAATAGGAACGGGAATATGGTCATTCATATAATAAGTATAAATGGTAATATAGTCATTGTTCTTATGGGTAAAGGAATGGGAATATGGTCGTTATATTGAGAAGTATGAATGGTAACATCTTCATCTTACATATGAATTTTTTATTTGTAACTTTGGAATTTATGTGTGAATTTATAGAATAGTACTATAAGCACTTTGAGAAATGGCCCCATGTGATATCATTTCGAACTCTAGCATGAGTCGAATTTGGTATTGATATTTCATATCACCACTAAATACTTCGAGCTCCATCACGAGTCAAAGTAGTTATTAAAAGATAATATTACATAGGGTACACTTTGGCCTCTTGTAAGAGAAGAGGCCAGTATAGAGGTATAAGTACCCCCAAGAACCCTAGAGTTAATATGATTAAATAGAGAATAAATGATAATGTGATAATAATTTATTTATTCATTTTTTTATTTTCTTTACATTAATTATTAAAAAATATTTTAATTTATATTGTTTTAGACACCATTATTGGTGGCCCACTAACTCGTACTCTCAGCCAAATTGGAGTTCCTTATTTGTACTGGAATAGAAATTATTATTGTAGGACTAATTATGGGAAAGGTTCATGGATTAGATTATAGATTAGATGATGAAACATGGATGAGGGAATCATAAATGGTCCAAGACCTACTTGAGAGTTATTAGTGTTTTTACATTTAGTT
The DNA here is from genome assembly GCA_963277665.1 of Viscum album. Classification (NCBI taxonomy): domain Eukaryota; kingdom Viridiplantae; phylum Streptophyta; class Magnoliopsida; order Santalales; family Viscaceae; genus Viscum; species Viscum album. The sequence continues at coordinate 1,550,711,440 of OY728164.1, read as the reverse complement.
TCATTTTAGAAGCATTGAAAATTACTTTTGTATGGCTTGTTTCCCTTTTAGATGAGTACTGTTCTTTCAGTTAAGATTATCTTGTGACATTGGTACTGTTTGTGATTATGTATATTTATGCTAATGATTATGTACATCCACTAGTGTTTTACTCTAATAAAAGGGTGTATAGTCTCCCCATTACTAACTTCTACTAGTAAGTAGCCTTTGTTATATGGGGTGGTGTGCCAGAGGTCATGTGACCGACTGACTCGGGGCATCATCGCGCGACTCCTGGGTCGGGGTGTTACAAAGTGGTATCATAGGTCCATGTTTTTTGTTCTTTTTCATTAATATTAGTATTTGGGGAATGGTATAAAGGAGACTAGTTAGAGTAGAGTCTTGTTAATGATATCATTTATGGGAGTTTAAAACCCATGTGTAGGGGAACACATGAGTAATTAGGGTGGGATTTTTGTTGTTGTTATTTTCTGTTATAGTTGAAAATTATTTCCCCTTGGTTGATGAACTTGTGGTTTGATGTGATTATTTCCTTTGATAATTTTTTAGTTTCCATTCTTGTTATGGAATGGAATGATAGTTGAGTCAACATGGATTATTCTAGGGACTTAGGGTTATTGTGACCTGCATTATTTTAGATAAGCCATGAAAAACAAGTTATGGGTATGTTGTTGAACATGAACCATTTTTCATGTTATTGAAATTAAAATGAAAAATAGTTCCAAACATGAATTGAGAAATATTAAAAAATAATGAAAAATGATAATTATTTGGTGTCTAAATTATAACCTTTATTATGATTGTGTGTTTACCCTTATTACCCAAAACATTGGAGCATGATGGTTAAGGGTAGTGATAGAGCCATGGTTTTGACTGTGTGGCACGATACATGGAAAATAAATTCTATGTCATATTGTGATTATTCCTCTTATGTAAATGATATAAGGTTGTGTTATGAGACCTCAGATGTGTGTTTTCATTATAGAGAATATACTTACACGTTTCTTATTGAGAAGACGAATGAGGGGCATGGAAAGGAATAGTCTCTGAGTTAAGGAACTAGAGGAAATAATGGTATCATCATAAGATGAGGGGGAGGAGTTCTAGGATATCATTGGATGATTCATTAAATTCCTGGAAAGAGAACCATAGTATGTGTGAAAAATATCACTGATTAGACAAGGAAGTTTCATTTGCAGAACCCTCAGAATTTTACTGTAGAGGGTGGGATTAAGGGATTTGATTTCATGGTTGAGTCCATAAAGAGAATACATGACCATTTGGAGATGTAGGATGAGCAGAGGGTAAATCTGACTACAAATATTCTACAAGGATCAGTGAAGTGATGGTGGGACAATTATGTGAGAAGTGGACAAACTAACAGTATGTTATGGAATGAATTCATATGGAGGTTCTTGGTGCATTTTTATTCTAGGAAGTTGAGACAACAGAAAGAAAAAAGAGTTTACGCAGTTGAAAAATGAGTTTAAGTCCATGATGGATTATGCTGGATGTTTCACAGATCGACAATTATTTTCTCCAACATTTATTTGATATGAGGAATCTATGTTGAAACACTTCTAATACGGACTTAAGTGCATGATTATGTTCTATGTCCATATTTTCTGATTGAAGAAGTCTTTTGAGGTGGTGTATTAGGATCTTATAGAAAAATGGAACCTGAAGGAGGATTTTTGTAATGTTTATTTTTTTTAATGATTGATTAATAGGTGAGACTTCTATGAGCATGAAGAACCATAATGACAACTTTAGCAAGGGTAGTGGGAGGAAGAGTACTCATATGGGTAGTTCAGTTATATAGGAGCTTAATTTTGTGATATGTCATCAGTGTGGTAGGTCATGTCACTACAGTCGAAACTGTCCCCAACCACTAGTAGAGTTTCATTCCGGTGGCATGATGGGACACCTACAGTAGTTCATCCGGTTGCAGTGACAGATGAGTGCTGAGGGAGAAGTTGGGAAGAGTTAGTTGTGGGAAGAGGTGTTCTACATCATATTGGCCTGGAAGCTGAGGTTTTACTATCATAGATGGTAAAGGTAGTGGACAAGGTTCTATCGGGGTAGATCACCCATATTAGTTGAGTGGTTATACTCATCGGAGTAGGACAATATCACATGGTAGATGGGGCAGGAAAGTTACATGTGGTGAAACATACACTTATGGAGAGAGAGAGAGGGCCATAAATAGTGGGAGATACTATTCTAGTAGATTTTACTTCAGATAGTTACATATTTCATACTTGTTCCTCTCACTCCATTATATCTTCAAAAAATGTTAATGGTTTGAGCCTGGAGGTGGAGTTATTGAGTGGATCAATGACTATCAATACACAATTGGGAACAGTCTTGATATATCTATATATAAAATGGATGTTCACTAGAGATCAAGAAATATCATTTTCTATATGATCTCTATATTCTTGATATGACAGGCTTCGAATAGATTATGGGTATGGACTGCCTTCCTCATAACAGACCTCATCAACTATTACCAAAGGAGTGTTATATTTACATCTCTTATGGGTGACCATAATATTCTCCATCGATTGTGGGATATCAAGGCGGTCTATACAAGGCCAATTACTTAGCAATTGGGAAATCTCACACCCCAAATTTCTAGTCTATAGCTGGGTGATGGGGGTGTTAAGCATGATTTTCTTTCCACTAGAACTATAACTATTTCACGATGTCTTTATTGAAGACTTATTAGGGTTACCACATGACAGAGATGTGGAATTCAATATTGACCTCAATCTGGGGGATGAGCTAGTATCTATTCCACCATTAAAATGGAATAAACTAAGCTTCAATATCTCAAGACATAGTTAGGTGAGTCAGAAGATAATTTATTTATCTATCCATGTACGTATCCTTAGGGATCACGAGTGTAGTTCTCAAAGAAATCAGATGGGATTTTATGTTGGTGTTTCAATTATAGGACGTTTAACAAATTGAATGTTAAGAATAGATGTCCTCTTCTGCATATCGAGGATCTATTTTACAATCTAAAGGGGGATTTTGTGTTATCATGGATCGATTTGGGATCATGTTATCATCATTTCAGCATTCAAACTTTTAATATACCAAGGACTTATTTTAGGAGAAGGTATAGACTTTATGAGTATTTCATAATTCCCATTGGGTTGACAAATGCACCAATATTGTTAAGGGATTTTATGAATCTGATATTTTTCCCATATCTAGTTTAGTTTGTCGTGGTGTTTTTGGATGAAATACTAGTGTACTCCAAGACTCTTGAATATCATGCCCAAAATCTTAACATAGTTCTTGGTACACTGAGAGAACATCATCTATAAACCAAGATATTTAAAATTCATTTTTTGGATTGATTATGTACACTTCATGGGACACATTACCTCAGAGGAAGTTCTATCAGTAAACCTAGATAAGGTCCAGGTAGTGGTTTCTATGGTTTAACAAAGTAATGTTTTTGATATCTGAATATTTTTTATATTAAATGGATATTATAGGAGATTCATCCATGACATTTCTTATTTGGAATCATCCCTTTTAGTCTTGGCCAAGAAGGGGATTATTTTTGAGTGGATAGAAGCATTGAGAATAATTTCTAAAAGTTCAAGAAGTGTTTGAGGATGGAACTTGTTGTTATCATACCATAGTTTGGTGAGAATTGCATGGATTATTTTGATGCTTCTGGGATAACACATTGTGTTGTCTTGAGAAAGAGGATTGAGTCATGGAATATGTGTCTTGATAGTTGAGACCACATGAATGGAACTACCCTATACATTTCATCAAGATAGACGTAGTGTCTTATGATCTAAAGTGTTAGAGACACTGTCTTCTGGGAGAAACTATTACAGTTTATATCAACACATGATATTGTATTATATCTTTTAGTTGTGTTATTTAAATATTTGGTAGTTGAGATTGGTACAATATATGAAATTATTTGATTTAGAACTATAATATATTCTAAGTAAATGAAATAGTATGGCGTATGCATCGAGTAGGAAAACAAAGACTTAGATGGTTCGTGAGTTGAGTTTGAAGTGTAGGATGATGACATTTCTAGCTCAAACGAATGTGTTGGTTTAAGAGAGTTGGGAGTAGATTGATCTAGTTTCAGTTATAGTGAGTCTTCACTTTTGAGATAGATCAGGGGTAAACAGTATGAGGATCTAGGGTTTATATCCTTGGGTAAAATATTTGATGGTGGGGAGATATCTTCAAACTAGTTTATAGATGAGGATGGTATCATCAATGCGAATAATTGAGTAGTTATACCTACGAGCTTACGTGGAGAGATCATGTGATAATTTCATGCCATAAATGGGATGGTTCATCCAGGTGTGACCAACATGTACCTTGACCTATGCCGATAGTTTTGGTGCCCATTCTTGAGAAATGAGATTTTATGTTTTTTAACATGTTACTTCACATGTTAGAAAGTAAAGTAAGAGATTTAATGACCTTGAGGTTTACTACAGTCTTTTCCTATTCCATAATGGAAGTGGGGTGAAGTGAAAATGGATTTTGTGGGGGTTCATCCAAAGATTCATAGGAAGAGTGAAACTATTTGGGTTATTGTGGTTCAACTAAAATAGGTAGCCCATTTCTTTCCTATAAGGTAATGAATTACTGTAGAGAAGCTAGGAGAACTGTATGTTTGGAATATATTTCATCTACATGGGGTGCCACATACTATTGTTTCAAATATTGATTAACCCATTACATCACGATTCTGGTAGGTATTGTAGAACCATCATGGTATATAGGGTTTATTGAGTACGACATTCCATCTAGAGAGAGATGGGAAGTGAGAGTGTACTATATACGTGTATGAGGATAAGCGGTGGTCCTATGTAATTGACTTCAGTGGGTTTTGGGAGAACCACCTAGATTTTGTGGAGTCTTCCTATAAAAATATGTATCAAAAAATTATATAGATAGTACCATATGAGGCTCTTTATAATAGGAAATGTATATCATGGGTATGATGGATGGAGGCAAGAGATTTAGAGTTGTTGGGACCAAGTCTCATGCTAGAGTCAACGATCTAGGTGCATTTGATTCGAAAACTTATGGCTACGTCTCAGAGTAGGAAGAAGTCATGTGATGATAGATAAAGAAGACCAATAAATTTTACATAGGGTGATCATGTGTTCCTTTTTCTCTACCCTAGGTTGGGTCACCACGAGATAAGGAAGTAGTGCAATTTGGTAACCATGTTTTTTGAACCGTTTGAGGTAGTGGAGAGAATCGGGCTGGTGGCATACCGATTGGCTATTCAACATTACTATAATTCTATGCATGATGTGTTATATTTTTAACAACTACGGGGGTATCACCCCAAACCTTCTCAGGTGATCGATGTAGATGAAGTGGAACTAGAGATAGATGCATATGAGGAGGAGAATCATATATGTGTGTCGGATTAAAGTTTGGAAGTGTTTTGGTGAACAACTATGTATGTAGTTCAAGTGTTATGGACACATGGAGGGGCGAAAGAGGTAACATGGGAAAGGGAATCATATATGTGGGCTAAATGGCCTGTTATTTTAAGATTAGAATCTTAGAAAATATTACATATAAAACCCGCATATGAGGTGTTATAAGGTTTGGATGTTGTTAGATCCCGACCTTTTCTGGAGTTATCTCGGATGTGATTTTATGTACTTTTGTTGTTTTTAAGTACTTTGATTAGATTTATGACTTTAGGTGCATTTGGGTGGTGTTTTATGAAATATTTAAGAAACATGGTTACTGAATGGTAAGAACTTGATTAGAGTAAACCATTCACCCAAAACATGGAAACTGTGAGACCCTAGATAGAGAAGGATGCACAGTTGGTGCACGAATTACCTAACCCTGTGCCCCTACCCATAATACCATGAATGCGGTTATTAATCACAATAAAATTAGTTTTAAAATATCCCAAACCCCTAAAACACCTCTTATTAAACCTTATCTTAGGACTATATAGTTTTATATTATTTAAGAGCTTTTTGGATGGGTTCCATGTTCTTCCGACTTATTTTATTCAAGTTTCAAAGCCTGAATCGAATATCTTTTATTCTCCCGATAAGAGGATCTCATCCTGATACTTATCCCATTAAATCTTATATCTTCTCTTGATCTTTTTTTTGGAATTTCATCCTTTGTTTCATTAGGTTTAATCCATTTTTTATATCCAGATATAGGATTGAATATCTATATCTAGATATATTATATCTTGATATACTCGATCTTGATTAAGGGATTTAGATCCAGAACACAAATCTACATCATTGTTCTAGTCGGATTTTTAGGGGTTTTTGTTGATTGAATTTTTTGCAACAAATTAATGTAGGTGTTCTAAAATCCAATTTCCATAGTCATGGATTTGATGTGTGTATGAAATTTTTATATTTTATATAATTTTTTTGCAATTAATTCCTAAATTGGATTAATTAGTTTGAACGGTTCATTTATTGAATCATTGCAAAAATAAATGAATAATTGAGGAATTAATCATGAGACTAAGGGGATATCATATTATATAATTAATATGGGAAATTGATTATGAGATTTAAGGGATGTAATATATATAATTAATCAGTGGGTTAATTATGAGATATTGAATTGGAAATATTGACATAATTAATTGTTAACTAATTAAGTTCCTTGATATTATAAATTAGATAATTAATTGTGGAATTAATTATGAAGAGTTAAGATTTTGAATGGGATAATTAATTATAAAAAATTAATTATTAGGTATGAATTATGATATTGATAAATTATTTGATGAATTAATTAATGGATTGGAAGTCCTAATTAATTGAATAGTTAATTAGGGATATTGATGTATTTAACTAATTTTTGAATTAGTAATGGGATTGAGGGTATTAATTAATTATGAATAAATTGAGTATGAAATAATGGGAAAATTTCTAGTCTTAATTGATTAGTATAAATTGTAACATAGTCATTGTACTTGTCCGTAATGAAATAAGAACATGGTCATTCAAATAAGTTGTATAAATGGTAACATGGTAATTTTACTTATGGGTAATGGTATGGGAAGATGGTCATTATATTGAGAACTAAGAATAGTAACACGGTCATCTTACAAATGAATTTTCTATTTGTATCTTTGGAATTTGTGTGTGAATTAAAATAATGGTAATGAAGGAACTCTGAGATATGGCTTCCCATGATAACACTTTGAACTCCAGCACGAGTTGAATCATGTACAAATATTACATACCACCTTTTAATTTTTCGAAGTGAGGCATGAATCAATGAATGTATTAAGATATGATATTTCTTAGTGAACACTTTATGATCCGGAATGATCCCAATATATTATAGAGGTACAAGTATCCTAATGAACCATGGAGTTAATATGATTAAATAATTAATAAATGATATTGTGATAAAAAATTATTTATGTATTTTCTTATTTTTTTTATATAACTATATACATTTTCCTTTGACTATAACAGTTTTAAACACCATTAGGGGTGGCCTATTGAGTTGTACTCACACCCTATATGTGCTTCATGATTGGTACCAAATTAGAATTTATTTTTGCAGGACAGGTTAAGGGAAACAACCCTATATTAGACTAATGATTTGGGAATGGAAAATTTATGAGAGAACGAGACATGTTTCATGACCTATTTGATATTTGGTAGTTTCGTTACATTCAGTTTCATTTTAAACACATTTACACTTACTTTAGGATAGAATGCATCCCTTTCAACTCAGTACTATATTTTCAGTTTGGGTTATCATGGGACATTGGTATGGTTTGTGATTATATATGTTTCCAGTATTTATTATGTAATTCATATTGTGTTTTAATCTGATAAAAGAGCGTATAGTATCCCCATTACTAACTTACCAGAGCCTCATTGCTAGTCGGTAACCTCTGGTGTATTCGGATTCTTGCCCGATGTTATGTGACTGGCTTTCTCGGGGCACCATCCTATGGATCCTAGGATGGGAAGTTACTTATCATAACCTATGAAATGAAATGGGATTCATAATCCTTTAATCATAATATAACCCATGGAAAACAATTCAGTTTTATGAAAATTTCATCTTTTCCTCATAAACTTTAACTACCTGATAAAAAATAACAATGGTATGATTGGATAGTATCCAAAATAAATAATAATTAACATCCAAGAAATCATTCATTGATGGGATATTATATTAAAATATAACTTGTAATAAATCATTAGGAAAGTATCCATTCAATTTTGATATCAATTATTATTTTTAAAACGATGTGAAATTATAAAGAAAAATTTTTCATTGAAAATATAATATAAGCATGAAAATGATTATTAAAAGAAAAAATCTATCATAATGGTGGGAAACTGTGCTCACTCCTTATAATATGATAAATAATTCATTAAAAAAATTCAGCAAAATCATATTGTACCTCATTTCAAAAAATGAAAAAAAATATTCCACTAAAACTATATTAAAAAATATTAAAATATGAAAAAATATAATTAAAAAATATTTGTATAATAAAAAGTAATTTTTTGGAAAAATAGAAAAAATTGATAAGGAATGAAATTATACCCCACAATAGACATAAACATAATCAATGTTGAATATTTAAGTGAATGTGAAATAATCCCTTCACTCGTGCTTTCCTGTCATGAAACGCACTCTAACATCCTTTATAATAAATTAATATTTATTATAATTCTATTATATAGTAATTTTCAGACTAATAACATATTTTATGATTCATTTATAATATTTTGACAACCCATTCGTAAATAACTAATGAATAAAAAATTTTCTAGGTGTAACAATTTCATTTATCATGAGTATATCAATTCATCAATTCTTTTCCTTTTAAACATATCATTGATAAATAATATCTACAATACTTATTATGATATAATTATCTTATATATTTTTTATATACATGTCTATATCCATTCATAAATGTTAGAGTCTAAAAAATTATTTATATAATGCATGAATATGGTAGTGCGTACTTATAGATGAATATTGTTTTCGTTTTTCAGTGGATGGAATGAAAGAATGATAAATATTTAGTAACCATCAAGAGATAATATATATTATATATAATATATATATTCAAATAATTGAACCTCAATACCATACATGTAAAATATAAGTTTAAAAATAATCACATAACTTCATGGAGGTGGTAGTAGACACGTATAGAAGCGCTACGTTATCATTTCTAAAAGGTTTGTATGGTAACAAGGTATCCATGATATTATTATTTTAGGATTATAGTTATGCCATTAATATTATATGTAAATATTAAACCCATAATTATAAACATCAAAAAAATAAGGTGATGAAAAAGGAATTGTATCACTACGTAGAGATGGTAAGTCGTATGTACACACAAGCGATACATTCACTTCTAATTTGATGGTAAATACGGCTTATAATGGTTTTTTCATTATCATAATTATATTTCAGAATATTTATTAAATGTAAATTTTATTTTATGATACATACCATTAATTTAGTGGAGGTAAATCTGATTTGAAAATAAATTGATCAGGTAAGGTGTTTACATCTTCTTGTATACAACTCCTTTAGATCTCTGTTAAAGGGTTCTAGGGTTAGTATTACTAGTAAACCAGAACCACTAGAATTTTTATAGGGGATTTTAGAAATTAATTTTACAAATATCCACCCAAATATAATTCTCAATGTTTACTGAATAATTGTGGTAGGAGGTTTACCATTATAATTGATGTGAGGGGAACATTTGAAATTTTGTTGAGGATTAAATTATAATAAACTTATTATCAATTAAGATTCATTAAAATGTATATAGAATACATTCTATTACAAGATTGGACTTTCAACCATCCTGAATATACAATATATAATATTTTTTTTCAAATACTAAATCTAATCATTTTGAATAACTCAAAGAGAAAAATGTAATACTAACTATCGTAACATATTATTCAATATTAATGGTTGAAATATTTACATAAAATATGAAAATATGACCAGAAATGATCAATTAATGATATTTTATAGAAATATCATATCTATATTGTCTTATTTAATGTTTTTGATTCATAAATAATTTATGAAAATATTATTTTGAGAAAATATTACTATTTTTAATCTTGATAATATTCATTTAATTTATTAGTGAATACATCAATATAAGAGGTTAATTTGAACCTAAGGATTTAGAACCCCAATAAAATGTCCAACATATATATTAAATTTATGGGTAGTAATTATTCATTAAATTTATTTCAATTATAATATTTTTTAAATCATTTAATATACCATTTTAGAATTGAGATATAATTCATTATTATTGCCTAAAAAATTAAGGTTATTATATCATTATTAAAAATTTTAAAATACATATAAAAAACATTACTTTCTTAATCTCATAAATATAACATATATACATTGATAAATAAGATTGGTATGTATTTTGACACATAAAGGATATTAAAAACAATGATAGTGAATTTTTTTAACATTCATTGATTTAAATAATATACAAGTCATTTTCATGAAAAAATTTCTTTATAAGAACTAAATTTAGAGGCGATGTTTTTAAGGGTTATATTAATTTAAACTAAGTAAAATTTGGGGAATAATTATGGCATAATCAATTATTTTTAGTCCTTATTAATCAGATGAACCCATTATTATTCTGTCAAATTTATCATGGTTACTATTCATATATCCAAAATAATAAAAGGGTCATATTTACTAAATTTGTAACAAAATATTATATACATTTAATTAATTATTTATCAAAATCATATAAATTTGATAAAATAATTTTAAATTGGGTGCAAAATATTTGATTTTAATTTCATTTTATAAAAACATTGTGCATAAAAATATATTTCAACTTTTCCAATGTCTAGAATTTTTTTAAAATATCATAAAAATTGATCTTAAAATAATATGTACATTTAATTAAAACAATTCCAAAATAGGGATCAATTTCAATTATTGTGATAATGATACATTATAGGAATAAAAACTAATTTCCAAAAAACATTTCATATTATTTAAAAACATTTTTTTTTCAATTATAATAAATTAAAAATACATTAAAAACAATTATACTTATATGACCGTTCATATTTCATTTTTAATTTCTTCCTATTCATACCCACAAATCTAATGAGATTTTGATAAATTTATTTTCAAATAGTATTATTTTATTTGTATATTGTGGGTCTTTCAAGCTCAGTTTTCCATGTTACACAAGTTAATGAATAAATAAAATAATATAAAGAGAAATATTTCAAATAAATGTCATTATGTTACCCCTGTGATATATAATTAGGCTCAACCCATATTAGAAATAATTTTTGAGAACCATAACACAAATAAAACCATTTAATGCTGTATATTTTCATCATAAACACTTGAAAACACCTTTGAACCAATATACAAGACACATTTGGATACAAAAATACATTTTCCTTTCAAAACCCATTGTTAAGAAAAAATCATAGAAAAATGGTATTGGGATTTTTTTGAATAAAAAATAAATATTATAAAGGAATCCAAAATCCAAATGATGGTTATAGTGGTCGGAAATTTCCTTATAGCAGTATATGTTAAAATTTAAAAATCCTTTTATATTTGTATTCAAATTCAAACATTCCATCAGAATATTACATTTTAAAAACCTTCAAAATAATTTAAAAATAAAAATCCTTTATCAATAATATATATCCAAAAATTTAAATATATAATTTAATAGTAAAAAATGGACATGGTTTTTAAAAGTAAACCATTAAAAGATTGTTTTTTAAATAATTCCCCTTAAGTTAAAACATAAAAATATTCTTCTATTAAAAACCTTTTATTGAATGTCAAATATTTTCAAAATTTAAATTTATCATATATTTAATAATATTTAATAATTTTCTAGATGCATTTATATGAACATGGGCATGAAATAAAATTAATTAGAAAATAACTCATTAAAATAATTATAGTGATATTTTAAGTTAAAGTTTCTCCTCAAGTAGGTCCAAATTATCTGATAATATTTTTACTAATTTAATAATAGAATCATGGTAGTTATTTTCATTCATAAGAAATTTTTATCATGGTGATTATTTCATTAAATTTTTCTACTACCATGGAATATATAATTATTTTATAATATGATTTCACTTGGGATGTTTTGATGGAATTAAAATTATATATAAAAAATTACTTCGGTTGAATGACTATGGTGAAATGGTTGCCATTTTAACATGTAATGAATAATAATAATGAAATATTTATCATATATATTAATATATTATACTTTTAAAACCATTCATGAAATACAGTTATGAAAAATGAATTAGGTTACAATCAGGTTGATATTAGGCCTTATATACACATGTGTAACAAATCTATTTTTCAATGATAATTATGAATAAAATTTACACTTTTTATCATTAAAAATGAAAATAATTTCATAAATAACTTATTTTTATTTCAGTAAACTTATATATATCTCCCATCTAATGTTGTGATGAATAGAGAACAACAATACTTCATGGAGGTGGTAATACACACATATGGATGAACTATGAAATAATTTTTAAGTGAATATAAATTAAAAAATTAAATGAAATATCATGTTTTAGTAATTATAAAAAATATTTAATATGTAATATAAAAATTAATTCCATCATTATAATCATTTTTGATATGCAATGATTGAAATAGAATTACATTGGTTTACAAGGCGGTAGCCCGCCATACACATAAATGATTTTTTTATTTACCAATTGATTTAAAAGGATATGGATATAGGTTATTACATTTACATAATATAATATGATAATAATTTATATAATTACTTTTTATATAATCAATTTTTAATAATATTCAAAGGATTGTGAAGAAGAAGAAAAAATGTTCGGTTAAGAATGATTCATTTCCTTGAGTACAAATATTTTGGTTTGCATATAAATTCCTCAATATGAGAGTTTTATAAAAAAAATATATGAAGTGTTTCTAGAATTTAGGGATCATTTTTTGTACTTCATCGAAGATTAAAATGGCATTGTAAGTGTGATGTGGATTGAAGTGGTGGTGGCCTTTTATAAGTTAGTGAGGAGATCAATTGGAATTTGTGAAAATAAAAAGTTGTTCCAATTTTTTGAACATAAAAAAATGATAATAACTAAAACACTAACAATAAATAGATGATGAAAGATAAAAATAGTTCCAAAAAAATTTCTTAGAAATGTATTTGGATCATTCTGACCTATTTATTTTTACTTAAACCACTCGAAAAACATGTTTGTACATTATCAATGGTAAAATATTTTTAATATTTTTTACTAATAATTATGGAAAAAAACAAGAGTGGAAATATTGTATAATATTTATTATATTAAATTAAAATTTTTAATACATTTTATCAAATTCAAGTCAATATTTGGGAGAATTGGATTTAAAATTAATCCCACATAAGAGAAGAAATTTTGATTTTTCATGAAACAAATTTTTCAAGAGTAAGAAGATTTAATACGAATTCTATCACATACACGACATATTTTTGTTGTATTATTAATTTAATTTCCATTTTTTCTTTGTTTTGGTGGTTTCCCATTCATTTTGGGAGGAATGGGTGAGTTTTCATGATTTTGTACAAACTGTGATCCCAATTCCATATTTAAAAATTATTATTTTTTCCTTTATAACTACTTCATTTTTCTACATTTTTATCCATTACAATTCCTACTTGGCCTCCCAATACCTATTTACACCACCATATTAATCTATAATATTTAGGAATCCACAATAATGGTGGATTTTTTATTTAATTTACGGGATTGGGCCTTCCCAGTAGCCCATTTCCGGTTTTAAAAATAAATAAGTTTAAGGGTTTTGCTTAATTTGGTAGGTTATTCCATGTGTATGAAATTTATGTGAATTGGAATTCCATTTTTATGATATTTTCATGTTCATTTAATTTTATTATTTCTATGAATGTGAGTTGTAATTGTGTTTTTTGAACATGTGAATATTAAGTGCCATGTTTGTTTAAATATGGAAATTTTACAAAGATAACATTTCTTGGTATACATGTGGCTGCCGTAAAATTGATTTGTTGATTTCTTTGAAATTTATTTGGGCTGGAATATATATTTTGGTGACTTTTGAGTATTAAAATTATATACAAAGAGGGGATTTAAAATAGCAGTAGGTGAAAAACTATGTGGGACTTTTGAGGAATTGTTTTATTAAAAATCATTGTGTTTTATTGTGTGTTTTAAGTGGTTTAAAATTTTTATAGATATTTTACTAATTTTATGTGACCAATAGTGGTGTTTTATATGAAAATGGATTTTTTATCATGATGGAATTGTTTGAGCACAAAGTGGGAGGCCCGAGTGCCTAGGTGGGGTAGATATGTACTAGTATGGCTAGTAGACTAGATGGGTTTGTCCTAGTTTCATGTTGAATTTTGATAAATATAACTCTAACTAAACTATACAGATGTTTATTTTGGGACAATAGGTTGTGGGTGTGTTCCCTACTTGTGTCCTCTGTAGAAGAACTGATTTTACTATGGTTACTTTATACTGAGGTATGAGGTACATGAGGTCTGAGACTATGTAGTGCGTAGGGGTGTTACAAATTTATTTTCTCATTGGATTTGTGGTATTTACCATTTTATTAGGGTTTTTTAGGAATTATATTATATTAGGTAACATTAATATTTAAATTCGTTGACATTTTGAATGTTTTAGCGTGAAAACTTTTTTCAAATGAATGTTTAATTTCATGGAATTTCTCACCACTTTTCTTTGCGTATTAAAACTACTTGCTTTTTCACCTTGTATTGCATGCACATTGGAATAATTATGTGGTATCATATTGGGATTAGGATCACACTCAAATTACACCACTTGTGTGTAAGTATACATTATTAATCGTGACCCAGGTAAAGGGAAGAATCACATGATCCTCAAGTCGGTTGGTGAGGACTCCCTATGTGCATACAAGAGACCCGAGATCAAATCCAGGTGGATGCATATTTTCGGGGTACTGTAGAAGTACTATAGTAGTACTATATAAGTACTGTAGAAGGCACTCTAGCGGGACCTGTATCAGGTACTATTTGGCATTGTAGCTTTTGGGACTATTCCCTCATTTGGACCTTCAGGCCACCGATTTGGTCCTCGAGTCCTTTACGTCCTTCGGGCCATCCATGCCTTTGGGTTAGTGAGGCCTTCAGGCCACCTCAATCCCTTTGGGCCTCCTTAAATACATATTCCCACCATACAACATAAAAGGATCAAACTCCATAAAGAGGATGAGAAAAGAGTGTTCACCATAAGAGAAGCTAAACAGATTGCAAGAATGTGATGGTATGTCACCTTCCATTGGTAAAAGCCTATGCATGCCCAAAAAATCCTTGTTGAACGACCATGCAAAGGTGGATAGCTTATTTCATGATGAAGATGTTGGTGAGGAGAGGATCCAAGTAGTTTAGTCTGGGTTGTATGTAATTTTTGAAGCCTACAGGCAATTAATTTCTCTATGGACTACGGGCCATGTAATACTTACACCTACAGGCCTTGTAAGGGTTCCATCTCAC
Source organism: Viscum album (assembly GCA_963277665.1). Lineage (NCBI taxonomy): Eukaryota > Viridiplantae > Streptophyta > Magnoliopsida > Santalales > Viscaceae > Viscum > Viscum album. The sequence goes on along the minus strand of OY728164.1, from coordinate 1,550,695,827 downwards.
CCCTTGAAAGGTGGATTATTTAAAATAAATAAAAAATAAAGGACATCGGGCCATTGGAGGTAAAGGGAAGGCTTTGGGTGATGGTGATTCAGGGTGTTAGTTCCCATTCATGGGGCGGAGTTGTGGAGACGACGGGTGGGTGATGACCCCTTGTCGTGTGGAGTCCTTGAGGATGTCTTTCTGATTTGTTTATTTTTATATGGAACTATTGTACTATATTCAAAGAAATGTATTCAATTCTGGTTTTTTCTAAATACTTTTTTGGCTGAATATTTCCGATTTTTTAAGGTTTTATTCTTTCATACTTGTGAGAATAATTCCCAAACCACGTTATTTGATACCCGGACACTTGTGACAGACTGTGGGGATAGGGAATGCCTTTCGTGCATTACCACAGGATGGGTTTAGTGCTGGTATTGGGGGATAATATATTTGGTTTGTGACAAAATTCTATCAAATGAGGATAATGTTTGTGGGTTATATTACTATTTTTGGATGATTCGGGATGGATAGGTTATGGGACTTTTGGGGCTCGGGGTTTTGGTAATGGGTGGGGTACCTGGGCCGCACCTCTCATGGCAGCCCTTGAGTCGCCAGGGGTCCTTGGAATTGTCTGATTGACTTCACTTCTAGGTGAGATGTGTGGGCTGCAGACCACATGTGGACACCAGGAAGGGGTGGAGTAGTTGTTTCTTTTATTATTGAAATGTGTTTGGTTAATTTTAATTTGATTTATTGGAAAAAAATTATCAGAAATTTGTTACTAATTATTGTTTTGTGGCTATTGAATTTTTTAGAAAAATGCCTCACATGAAAGCACCCATGCGCACATATGAGGAAGTCAAAGAGAGTTATCCCACACCGATTGATCAGAGGCTAGTCGAGGATGTGGTCTGGGATTTCCAATATTTGGGACAGGGACCAGATACTGCTCCTATTCCTATTAGGGAACAATAGATAGGTCCTAGATAATATAAAGCACATGAGTTTCTGAAAAACAACCATTCTACCTTCCGAGGTAGTTTAGAACCCCATGAAGTAGAGGAATCACTCGAGGAGATAAAGTGTATGTTTGTGTTCCTAGAAACACCCAAGGAGCTCAGGGTGAAGTGTGCCTCCTTTTTGTTGGAGGTCCCCAGCCGTAAGTGGTAGGAGTCAGTGCTTTAGACTGGGAAGAATAAGCAGATGTGCTGGGGAGATTTCAATGTCATTTTCAATGACTGGTACTTCCCTGAGGTCTTGGAATATGCTAGGTCTAGATAGTTCATGGACCTTGTTTAGGTGAATCTTTTTATTATGGTGTAAGACAACAGTTTCACTGAGTTGGTTTGACATTCCCCTAAAGTCATCTAGAATGAACAATTGAAGGCCCTGTTGTTCGAGAATGGCTTGTGACTAGAGATATACTCCTATGTTTTATTGTTCATGATGATGACCTATGTTGAGGTCGTTGAACGATCATGTATGGTGGAGATTTACAAGAACTTAAGGGATGGTTTCTCTGCTTTAGTTTCAGTAGTGGACAGTGGAATCTCCTTAGATAAGAAAAAGAAGAAATAGGAACATGTGTAGAAAGGATGTGGCAGTTCATGCCACTCTTCCTGGCAATTTTTGTCAGTGGATTCTGATTTGAGATCAGTCATGGGTCACCAGTGTGGGAAGCCCTAACACATACTACAAGCATGTCAACTTCCTCCAAATCCTTTTTACTAGAATGTATGTATGGGGAATTTACAATGCTTCTTTGGTGTGGCATGTTCACTTTCGAGTGGGGTAGGGTCAGTGGCTCCAAAAGGAGTGCCAACACAGTCTAAGTCATCGTGGACTTGGGAATCTCAATTTTGTGGCAATTGTTGTAGGGCTATGTAATATTCTGGGCAGATCCCATTCAGGGCACAAACATGTACTAGAGCTCATCCTCATGAAGACAATGGACATCTCAATGTGGTAGATCTGGAACCAACAGGATCAGAGGTTGGACTGTCGACTATTCGAGGTATCGTTTTGATCATATCTTCTATAGTTGCTTCTATTTTTGATACTGGTTCCTCTGTTTCATTCATTTTTTTCCATTGTGTAGACATGATTAATTTACCATCTGAGTTGTTGTCTTTTGCAATGGATTTGGGGACGTCGTAGAAAAAGAGAAAGGAGAATTGTATCATGTTCCCTTCATGTGAACTTTCTGGGTCAGGGGGTAGAGATGGAGTGGGACCTATTGGTCTTTGATATGGATCTATTTGACATAATACATGGCATGAATTTTCCAGTACACTTATAGGCACACATTGATTTCTATATGCAGCGAGTGGGTTTCACGGCACTAGATGGGAGTTGTCAGGTTTTTCGAGGAGAATGGGATCATCAGTCAGGTCTTACAGGACCTCCACTTCAAGAGTTGGGAAGTCCTATATTCTGGTTCTCATCGGTCACACTAGTGGATGATGTTATTTCTGTTGAAGGTGCACTACCTCATGTATTGAATGATTTTCTAGATGTATTCTCGAATGAATTTTCAGGTTTTCCCCCAGAGTAGGATGTGGAGCTTTCCATTTATCTGGCGCCGGGAACACATCTGATATATCTTACCATTTATCGCATGGCCCCCAACAAGTAGAGGGAATTAAATATATAGTTTGATGACTTAAAATCCAAATGATTCATTCACCCGAGCGTCTCTCCTTGGGCCGATCCTATGTTGTTCATGAAAAAGGCTGATGGATACCTATGGTTGTGCATTGACTATCAAAAGTTGCATAAGGTCACAATTATGAACAAATACACATTTCTGAGAATAGATGATTTTTTTTCAATCAGTTGAAGGGGGAAAAGTGGTTCTCAAAAATAGACTTGGGTTCAGGATACCATCAAATCATAGTGAAGGAGTCAGATATTCTGAAGATAGCCTTCTAAAGTAGGTACACCCACTTTGAGTATTTGGTCTTACCCTTCAGATTGACCAATGCTCCAGCGGTCTTTATGGAACTCATGAACATGGTGTTCAATTTATATCTCAATTCCCTCATTGTGGTGTTTTTGGATGACATTCTAGTATACTCTGGCTATGAGGAAGACCACAAACATCACATACAGATCGTTTTGGTAACCTTACAGGATCACCACCTCTATGCAAAGTTATAAAAGTGCACTTTCTGGATTAGGGAGGTGAAATTTTTAGAGCATGTGATCTCAGATCTAGGGGTTTTAGTGGACCTCGAGAAGAACAGTGCAGTCATGTCATGGGAGAAACCGTAAAATGAGTTTGAGATCTAGTGTTTCCTTGGCCTGGATGGTTATTACAGGTGATTCCTTCAGGATTTCTATCGTCTTGCTTCACCAATGACCTTGCCCACCAAGAAAGTGGTGATGTTTCTATGGGGCCTAGTGTCACAACCAGACCCTACCCGGGTTTGAGCCGCAACGACCCTAAGCCAACCTCCATAGGCCAGGGGCTGGCGACCAGTGCCGAAGGCACAACAACTTGGGGAGGCCTTTTCCTAAGTACCTTTACACACACACGCAGCACAATGAATGCAACAGTGCAGAGTAAAAGAAAAGACAAGAAAAGAAAAGGGAAACTGCTCTATATAAACCACAAAGTGCATCGACCTCTACAGTACAAGTAAAGTGTTGAAAAGGAAAAAGGTGAAAAAAAAAACGCGCCCAACCAGAAAAGGTTCCACAACCCGACAACAGGTAAACAAAAAGAAACAGCTGACGGGTCTCCCACCTGGAACCCTACTCCGACCACCGCACGCAGTCCAAGCTCCCAAACTCCTATCCTCCTCTGAAGTCATGAACAACCTGTCCATCGTCTACAAGGGAACACCAAGTGCGGGCAAAGCCCAAGCAGGGGTGAGTATAAAAATACTCAGTAGGATACCCTGAAAGCTTGAGGGAACAACAAATGAGGTACTGAAGGGTGATCAGTAGAGGGAATAGGAAAAGTCAAGGAGTACAACAAAGAGTGCAGTAGAATACCAGTAGAGAGTCCAGCTCAACCCAACAAAATAAAAGTGGTAGACTTGTCCAAACACAAGGAGCTGGAAACGGTGAGAAGATGAACTTCCCGTCGAGTCTTTGCTAACTATAGCAGGAGAGTAGACTCATCCAACCACGAGAATCTAGACATGGAATGCACGTGGCATACCCCGCACGTCTTCACCTCTCCTAGTAGGAGAGTAACCAAACCCCAGAAGTGGGTACCAGAACAAGGTATATACAAGATACATATGCTCAAACAAGAATCCCATGCATGATCGTAAGGGGATATCCATCCCGTATCTCAGCCCAAGAAAGAGTAGCCAACAGTCCCAGAAGTAACACCATCGATGCCCGGCATCCCACATGTCTTCCCCAACCCGCAAGCCAAGGGGATCAATTACCACACCTCGACACTATCCTCTTTGGGCGGTACTAACTCGCCCGAACGGTTTTAGGTTGCGTCACAAGGACGTGTCTCGGTGGGGGAAAGCGCTCCACGTATTTGAGAGTTCTGGGGGAATGTCAAACCACAACTTGTCACTGCCCCAAAGTTGAGAGGTCTTAAAGTCAACAGGCGACCCCCTACCCAGCCCCACTGGAGGGTCACTGGAAGTCAATGGGTTCCCACTACTGGGAGACCTGGAAAGTTGACAGGTGCCACACTGTCCAGTCTTGTAACAGGGTAATCCACTAGAGGGCGACTCGGCTAAAGTCGGCGACGGGACCACTATCCAGCCCAGCTGGAGGTAACCCGACATCGGGGACCACTGCCCAGCCCAGCTGGAGGTAAGCCTGGCCTCGGGGACCACTTCCCAACCCAGCTGCAGGTAAGCCCGGCATTGGGGACCACTGCCCCGCCCCGCTGGAGGTGAGCCCTTCATTTGGGAGCACTACCCAGCTTCGCTGGAGGTAAGCCCAAAACTACTTTGGCTATCCCTGCTAGATGGTACTGCTTGGTGAACACCGCTGTACTGGCCATCCCTACTGGATGGTAACCCACTGGCGAGCCCTGCTCGAAACAACCTCAGCCCTGCTGAAAACAACCTCAGCCCTACTGGAAACAACCTCATCCCTGCTGAAACAACCTCAGCCCTGCTGGAAACAACCTCAGCCCTACTGGAAACAACCTCATCCCTCCAAGAAACAACCTCAGCCCTGCTGGAAACAACTTCCTGGGTAGAGGATCGGTACCTGCGTAATGTGTTGGTCACACCGAAACCACAATCTCAACCAGGGAACGTGGAGAAACGGGAGAAACTCCCCAGGCCTCACAAGGCGATCATGCTCCAATACTCTGAGTCACTGTCTAAGCGGACCGAGAAAACTCACCCCAAAAATTGGGGAAAACAGCCACACCGTATGAACACCCGTAGTCGCTGACGGTGTCACATACCGGTGAAAGGGCATGGTACTAAAACCCCTCACAGCTGAAGAAACAGAGGAAACAAACCATCTCTGTTGGCCAAACCATCAAGAAGAGGAATTGGGGAAAACCAATCAACCCTTCTGGTCAAACAAAAGAGAACCAGGCCAGGGGAAACTCCACCCTACTGGTCAATCAAATGAGCACAAAGCCAGGGAAAAACTCCACCCTGTTGGTCAAACAAACAAGCACAGAGGGACCATCTACGTCGCGAGAGGTCAAATTACGTAAAGCAGAACATGGCACGCACGTGGGGCCCACATGACGTATGGCCCCAAGTCAACCCCAACTGAGCGCACAAATGTTCTCAAGTACAAACAACCACATGTACCTCCAAGCGTTCTCATATACTCCCAGAGTATACCATGGTCCAGCCCAAAGGCTATCATGCACACGGCACCCAGCATCAACGCGAAGGCGTGACGTAACAACTCCACCTCAAAGGCCCAGGCACGTCCAACCACAACTTGTGAACCATTTACATCACTCTCCCAAGACTGCAGGATCACACGCCAACGGTCCGCTACAAACACGGTAGGGAGAACCACCACTGGATCACCTTCCATGCTTGCACATTTAATAATATCGTGTAAGAGGCTCCACAAAGAAAAACGGATCACACCATTGTAATCCTCGCAGAAAAACACGCGAGATCGACTACTTAATCGCCTCCAACGGATATCTGACGGAAAAGTCACCAACACCGCCTCACGCACGAACGGCGTCCCGCGATCCCAAGCCTCAGCCCCTAAAACAGTCGGGCGCATCGCACCATTGTGATCCCCTCGGGAAAACACGTCAAAAGCACTACACATTGGATTGCAACGGATATCTGGAGAAAAAGATACGTTCATGGCTCCCTGTGCATGAGAGGTACCATGTGGGACCCACACCCCGGTCCCGAAGCGCTGCAACCGGATCGCACCTTTACGATCCTCCCGAAAAAACACACAAGTTAGGCTAAACACTTGTCCAAAACGGACACCCGGTGATAAAGCTGGAAATCACCGTCAACTCCTGAAATGGCCCTCGCGGGGCCCACCCCATCATTCGGAATTACAGCGGGCAGACTGCGCCAACGCGATGCCCTCAGAAAAACACCCAACATCGACTGCTCGCACGCCCCGAACGGACATCCGAGGAAAAAGTCACTAAAAGCTGCACGTAGCTCAAAAGATGGGCCGTGGGGCCCGGCCTCAACCTTAGCCTCAACGCCTGAAACCACCCTGGAAAGCTCCGCCTCGATGCCAGGGTCCCAATGCCACTGACAGCGCTCAAAACGGACGTCAGACGCGTCCGTGCCATCCAAAACAAAATCCCCTCGAAGAAACGACTAACCCCTCGACGTACGTGTCGTGCCACCGAGGCCCCTTGTTTTGGGAATTAAAAATTCCCGAAACCATCTCAAAAAGTATGCCTCATCGATACGGTTCCACCGTCGCAGACGACACTCAAAACGGACGCCCGTAGCGGAAAATACGGGCGTCCGAACCCTGAGGGCAGGGCCCCTTGCGCCGGACCGGCCTAAACCGGTCGGTCCGGCCGTTCTGGGCCGGGCCATTGTCCAACCACGCAGTCTAGCTGCTGACCAGTGGACCGCGCACCGACCGGCCTGCGGCAGGTCGCTTGGTCCGCGCGAAGACCCGCATCTCACGGGTCTCGTCCCCGCACGGGGGGTCGTGCTCCGCGCCCGTGGGGTCACCGCGCCCCGGCGGCTTGGCCTTGCCGCCTGGAGCCGCCGCCTCGCGTGGCCGGCTTCCACTCGCGCTGACGCCCGGCGCCTCGTGCTTGCCCGATCCTCCGCCGAACACCTGCGCCGCTGACCGCTGGAGCCACCCGCGCGCCGCCGCCTCCACCGAGTCGCGCCGCCGCTCGAACTCGCAGGAATCTGAAAACCCGCGAACATCGGCGGATGATTGCGGACGCCACAGAGCTCAAAATTAGAATCTGAAAAATGAGTTGGAAAGTTAATAAACTCTAATACGCAATCATTTGGTTTTATCGATAATCAGATAGATTTTCGATACAAATATTTGAGCTCGAAGTAGGTGCGGTGAAAGAAAAATGCAAACGACAAATCCTACCTCGATGGGCTTTGCCCGAAGATTTTCTACGGCCATCGGAGCCGTGCCTTTCCGGAGAGGAGGAGGTGATGGAGGGGAGCTTCCTCCTTCGCTGTGGGGCTCTATTGGTGCCAAGGGAGAAGAGGGGAGGAAGGGGATGAGTTAAGTGTTTAAATAGAAAACGCTTAACCACCCGCCCGTCGGTCCAAACCCGAACCCTCAACAGGGGTCAAGGTTAAGCCTCCCCTAGGTTAAACACCACCTACCAAGCACAATGGCGGTCTCAAAATTTTAATCTGAGACCCCATTTAAAGGTTATATAATTTAACGTCTGAAGCCGCTAAATTACGAAAATGCCCCTGGGGCCATTTTTCACAAACGGCACGCGCCCGCGAAACTTATACCCCTCCTAGGGTAAACGGCACACTCCAAACTCAAAAGTGCACTTGGTTTTCCAATCCGAGCCACCATTTAAGAGATACTCAAGTTTCAACACTAAAAAAATTAATTAATTAATTAATTAATCTGTTTAACCTTCCAGAAGCGGGCGAGGGGTCAAAACATCCCGCGCCGACAAGTTTTATGTCGTTCCAAGGGTAAACACCTCATTCCGGACCCATCCGTACACTCAGATCTCTGATCCAGAACTCCTTTTATGAGTTATCCCATTTATTTGACGTTTCCAGTGTGAACGCACTGAAAATTTAATCCCGGCCACTCCGGGGATCAGAATCGCACGTCGTCTGAAGGCGCTGCTCTGAAATAACAACAAGAATATTCTAAAGTCTTTCATAGAAAAAACCGAGTTCTTACATCATTCTCTCATTCAAGATTTTTGACCCCGAAAAGCAAAACTATGGAGCAACATAGGGTACTAAGCCCACACCTGGATTTCCCATACCCAGAAGAACCCACACACAGCTCTGCATCGCCGCACACAGACCAAAGGATTGATTCGTTCACGCGAGGAAGGCCCTTGCCGATTTCATGCACCCACTCTAGAATTTGGGTTTAGGGAAAGGTGGTAGGGTACCTCGCCATCCCTTTGCATGGTCTCAAATAACCCGAAGGCTCTCAGGGGTAGCTCACCCCCCCCCCCCCCCCAACCGAACCCTTACGTCGCACGTCGCGACTGGAATCACCGCCCGCACCCGGAACAAGGCCCGGTGATTCCCTTCTTCAGAATATCCATATGGTGTAACACCTAAGGATATCTGGTTATGAAAGATTTCACAGTCGATGTCTCTCAACCAAAACTCTATTACACGCTCGGAAGCAAAGGAATCAACACCATCGACTAAAGGAAAAGTTCTCACGCCTTTTTCCTTGCCAACACATGGTTACACCTGACGCCCTACGTCACCCTGGTAACACCTCAAACAAGGAGCTGGGAGAAAAGAATTTCACTCTCAGAGCCTAACAATTCTACTGCAAAAAGTAGAAGAGACTCAAGGGGTACCTCTCACCATCCCATGCTCTGCAGGATCGTATACATCCAAAGCTCGCAGCTGTCCGTGGTCCCAACCGTCAGCTCTCGGAGCCTGACGTGGACCGCCTAGTGGTGATGGGGAGATCTCGTAAAGTCATCCCCCACAACCAGATCCTACCGCTCCTCTGCTAGTACCACCTCTCTGGGTACTACTCCGATCACGGCGCTGCCTCTGTCGTGGTGGTGCGCCTGCTGCCAGCCCAAAGCACCCAGCAACTCGGGTCGGGCAGTCTCATGCCAAGTGACCTCACCCGTCACAAGCATAGCATAGACTCTCTATGGACTGCACTGGTGCCCTCCGGAGCCACTGTGGTGTACGACCACGCCCCTGAGTCCAGTTGGCAGAAAGCCACCTGCGTCGAGGTCCTGCTTGACGACGCCCACTAGCTGCTATAGACGTCTCAGCTCCAACGTGCATGCTGCCACCACCAACTCCAGAACGTGGCAGGAAGCCCTCTGTCACCAGCGCCTTCTCTAGCACCCCGGAATATGTGGAAATGACCAAGGGTTCTATGACAGCACGAATCTCTCGGTGGAGATCCTGCTCAAACTTCTGTGCTCGGAGGTTGTCGTCATGGACCATGTTCGGGTAAAAGCGTGCACAGTCTGCAAAACTAGACGCGTACTCGGCCACCGTCATCCCTCCCTACTGAAACAGCATGAGCTCATGAATCCGAACGGAGTGAAAGCATGAGGGGAAAAACTCCTCATGGAACAACAATCAAAAGTCGCCCCACGAAAGCGACGACTCGTCAAGAAACCGATTCACCAGACTCCACCAATGCCAAGCTGATCCACGAAAAAGGCTGGCTGCCAAAGCCACTCTCTGATCTGTCGGTGTCTGCAGAAACCTGAAAAGGAAAACCACTGTCTCTAGCCAAACCCCTGATGCCTGAGGGTCTGGCTCACCACTGAACCTCAGTGGTCCCTGCCGCTGGAACTCACGGAGTGCACTCAAGCTTAGCCTGGTATGCTGAAACTGTCTGCTGCTCAACAGGTGGGGGTGTTGCTACCAGCCCACTCGGAGGAAGGGGCTCTCATGATGGGTCCTGGACTGTGGCCTCGTAGCTCACAGGGTCGTCATCACGAACTAAATCTGGTATCCTGGCCGGATGTCTTTGCAGAGACATCCTAAATATTATCAAGGAGTGCTGCGGTCTGATTAGCATACGTGTATATACCAATAACAACAACAATGGGGAGCTGACTCAAGAAGGACAGTCAAAGTCTCAATCCTATGTGATGCAAAACAAACTTTTCACTCCAATAAGTGTCTCAGCTTGCTGAGTCAACAACCGGGTCATCAAGGTCCTGGTGAATGGATACGTTGGCCGCTGAACCATCACTGGACTCCCTGGCCAGAGAGCCGCTCTCGAGACACGTTAACACTGTTTCCCTATATCCTAACCAATTCCTTTTATTTTAGGGATGTCCGAACAACGTCCCAAGGAACGAACCACCTCTGATACCACTTTGTCACGACCCGACCCTACCCGGGCTCGAGCCGCAACTACCCCAAGCCCGCCTCCATAGGCCAGGGCTGGCGACCAGCGCCGAAGGCACAACAACTCGGGGAGGCCTTTGCCTAAGTACCTGTACACACACACACATCACACTCAATCCAACAGTGCCGAGTAAAATAAAAGACAAGCAATGAAAAGGGAAACTGCTATATATAAACCACAAAGTGCATCGACCTCTACAGTACAAGTAAAATGATGAAAAGGAAAAAGGGGCAAAAAAACGCCCAACCAGAAAAGGTGCCACAACCCAGAAATAGGTAAATAAAAAGAAACAGCTGATGGGTCTCCCACCTGGAACCTGACTCCAACCACTGCACGCGGTCCAAGATCCCAAACTCCTATGCTCCTCTGAAGTCACGACCAACCTGTCTGTCGTCTACAAGGGCACACCAAGTGCGGGCAAAGCCCAACCCGGGGTGAGTATTAAAATACTCAACAGGATACCCCGAAGGCTCGAGGGAGCAACAACGGAGGTACCGAAGGGTGAGCAGTAGAGCGAACATGAAAAGTAAAGGAGTACAACAAAGAGCGCATTAGAATACCAGTAGAGAGTCCAGCTCAACCCAACAAAAGAAAAGAGGTATACTTGTCCAAACACAGGGAGATGGAAACGGTGAAAATATGAACTTCCCGTCAAGGACTCACTACCTATAGCAGGAGAGTAGACTCTTCCAACCATGAGAAGCTAGACACGGAAAGGACGTGGCATACACCGCGCGTCTTCGCCTCTCCTGGAAGGAGAGTAACCAAACCCAAGAAGTGGGTACCATAACAAGGTATATATACAAGATACATATGCTCAAACAAGAAGCCCAAACAAGATCGTAAGGGGATATCCATCCCCTAGCTCAACCCAAGAAAGAGTAGCCAACAGTCCAAGAAGTAACACCATCGATGCCTAGCATCCCGCACATCTGCCCCGAACCGAAAGACAAGGGGCTCAATCACCACACCTCGACACTATCCGCTTTGGGTGGCACTGACTTGCCTGCATGGTTTTAGGTCGCTTCAAAAGGACACGTCTCGGTGGGGGAAAGAACTCCTCGTACTTGAGAGTTCTGGGGGAACATCAAACCACAACTCGTCACTACCCCGCAATCGAGAGGTCTCAAAGTCGACAGGCGACCCCCTGCCCAGCCCCGATGGAGGGTCCCTGGAAGTCAACGGGTTCCCAATATAGAGAGACCCGGAAAGTCTACGGGTGCAACACATCCCAGTCCCGTAACAGGGTAATCCACTGGAGGGAGACCCTGCTAAAGTCGGCAATGGGACCACTGCCCAACCCAGCTGGAGGTAACCCGGCATCGGGGACCACTGCCCAGCCCAGCTAGAGGTAAGCCTGGCATCGGGGACCACTGCCCAGCCTAGCTGGAGGTAAGCCCAGCATTGGGGACCACTGCCCAGCCCCGCTGGAGGTAAGCCCGACATCGAGGACCATTACCCAGCCCCGCTGAAGGTAAGCCCGGAACTGCTCTGGCCATCCCCGTTGGATGGTACTGCTCGGTGAACACCGCTGTACTGGCCATCCCTACTGGATGGTAACCCACTGGCGAGCCCTACTTGTAACAACCTCAGCCCTGCTAGAAACAACCTCAGTCCTCCTGGAAACAACCTCAGCCCAGCTTGAAACAACCTCATCCCTACTGGAAACAACCTCAGCCCTGCTGGAAACAACCTCAGACCTCCTGGAAACAACCTCAGCCCTCCTGAAAGCAACCTCATCCCTGCTGGAAACAACCTCAGCCCTGCTAGAAACAACCTTAGCCCTACTGGAAACAACCTCATTCCTACTGGAAACAACCTCCTGGGTAGAGGATCAGTGCCCGCGTAAAGTGTTGGTCACACCGAAACCACAAGCTCTACCAGGGAACGCGGAGGAACAGGAGAAACTCCCCATGCCTCACAAGGCGATCACGCTCCAATCCGTTGAGTCGCTGTCGAAGAGGACTGAGAAAACTCACCCCAGAAGGTGGGGAAAACACCCACACTGTGCGAACACCCGTAGTCGCAGACGGTGTCGCAGTCCGGTGAAAGGGCATGGTACTGAAACCCTTCACAATTGAAGAAACAGAGGAAAAAACCATCTTTGTCGGTCAAACCATCGAGAAGAGGACCAGGGGAAAACCACTCAACCCTGCTGGTCAAACAAAAGAGCACCAGGCCAGTGGAAACTCCACCCTGCTGGTCAAACAAACGAGCACAAAGCCAGGGGAAAACTCCACCCTGCTGGTGAAAAAAACGAGCACAGAGGGACCCTCTACGTCGCGAGAGGTCAACGTACGTAATGCAGAATATGGAACACATGTGGGGCCCACACGACCTGTGGCCCCAACTCAACCCCAACCGAGTGCACAAACGTTCTCAGGTACAAACAACCACATGTACCTCCAAGCGTTCTCGTATACTCCCAGATTATACCACGTTCCAGCCCAAAGGCTATCGTGCACACGGCACCCAGCGTCAACACGAAGGTGTGACGTAACAACTCCACCTCAAAGACACAAGCACGGCCAAACACAACTTGTGAACCATTTAAATAACTCTCCCAAGATTGCGCAATCACACGCCAAGGGTCCGCTACAAACAAGGTAGGGTGAACCACCATTGGAGCACCTTCCATGATTCCACATTTAATAAGATCGTGCAAGAGGCTCCGCATAGCCAAACGGATCAAACCGTTGTAATCCTCATGGAAAAACAAGTGAGATCGACTATATACTCGCTTCCAACGGATATCCGACAGAAAAGTTACCAACACCGCCTCACACCCGAACGACGTCCCGTGATCCCGAGCCTCAGCCCCGAAAACCGTCAGGCGCATCACACCATTACGATCCCTTGATCCCGTGATCCCGAGCCTCAATGCCTGAAACCACCATGGAAAGCTCCGCCTCAATGCTAGGGTCACAACTCCACTGACGGCGCTCAAAACGGACATCGGACGCGTCCGCGCCGTCCAAAACAAAATCCCCAGAAGAAACGACTAACCCCTCGACGTACGTGTCGCGCCACCAAGGCCACTCGTTTCGGGAATTAAAAATTCCTGAAACCATCTCAAAAATTATGCCTCCTCGATATGGTTCCACCTCCGTAGCCGGCACTCAAAACGGATGCCCGTAACAGAAAATACGGGCGTCTGAACCCTGACGGAAGGGCCCCTTCAGCCGGACCGGCCTGAACCGGCCCGTCCGGCCGTTCTGGGCCGGGCCGCGGTCCAACCGTGTGGTCCAGCCGCTGACCAGTGGACCGCGCACCAACCGGCATGTGGCTGGACTCTTGGTCTGTGCAAAGACCCGCGTCTCGCTGGTCATGTCCCCGCGTGGGGGGTCGTGCGCCGCGACCGCATGGAGCCGCCGCCTCACACGACCGGCTTCACCTCGCGCCGGCGCCCAGTGCCTCGCGCTCGCCCGCTCCTCTTCCGAACACATGTGCTGCCGACCGCTAGAGCCACCCGCGCGCCGCCGCCTCCACCAAGCCGTGTCGCCGCTCGAACTCGCCGGAATCCGAAAAGTCGCGAACTTCGTCGGATGATTGCGGATGCCACGGAGCACGGAATTCGAATCTGAAAGATGCGTTGGAAAGGGAATAAACTCTAATACTAAATCATGGATGTTTCTAGATAATCCGACAGAGTTTCGATACAATTTTATGAGCTCAAAGTAGGTGCGGTGAAAGAAAAATGCAAACGACAAATCCTACCTCGATGGGCTTTGCCCGAAGCTTTGCCACAATCCGTCAGAGCCGTGCCTTTCTGAAGAGGAGGAGGTGATGGAGGGGAGATTCTTCCTTCACTCTGGGGACCTGCTGCCACCAGGGGAGAAGAGGGGAGGAAGGGGATGAGTTAAGCGTTTAAATAGAAAACGCTTAACCTCCCACCCGTCGGTCCGAACCCGAACCCTCAGTAGGGTCAAGGTTAAGCCTCCCCTAGGATAAAAATTTCCTATAAAGCACAACGGAGGTCTCGTAATTTTAATCCGAGACCCCGTTCAAAAGTTATAAAATTTAACGTCTGAAGCCACTAAATTACGAAAACGCCCCTGGGGCCATTTTTCTCAAATGGCCCGCGCCGTGAAACTTATACCCCTCCTAGGGTAAACGGCATGCTCCAAACTCAACGGTGCCCTCGGTTTTCCAATCCGAGCCACCGTTTAATAGATACTTGAGTTTCAACACTAAATGAATTAATTAATTAATTAATCCGTTTAACATTCCAGAAGCGGGCGAGGGATCCAAACGTCCCACGCCGACATGTTTTATGTCGTTTCTAGGGTAAGCACCCATTCCAGACCCATCCGTACACTCAGATCTGTGATCCAGAAGTTCGTTTAGGAGTTATCTCATTTATTTGGCGTTTCCAGTGTGAACACACTGAAGATTTAATCTCAGCCACTCCGGGGCTCGGAATCGCACGCCGTCTGAAGGCACTGCTCTGGAATAACATCAAGAATATTCCAAAGTCTTTCATTGACAAAACCGGGTTCTTACACCTAGAATTTCAGGAATCATTCAAAGAGATAAATTGGTGATATACTGCTGCCCCTATATTGATTTTCCTAAGGCTTGGAAGGCGTATGTGGTCTTTTGTGACGCTTCAGGTATGGGTCTTGGGTGCGTGCTTATGCAGGATGATAATGTGGTGGAATATGATTCTATCCAACTCCAACCACAAGGAAAAATTACCCAACCCATGGCTTTTAATTGGAATCAGTGCTTCATGATTTGAAGATCTCACTACTGGAAATCCCGCATTTCCCAACGGTTTAGAACCGTTGGTAAAGGCTGCAGAACCGTTGGTATATGTTATACCAACGGTTTTTCAAACCGTGGGGAAGTAAGCCGTTGGGGTAGGCTAGAAAAAATCAGCCTCTCCCAAAGGTTTGGCCCGTTGGGAAATCAACAGATAATTTTCTTTCCCAACGGTTTACAAACCGTTGGTAAAAACAACCATTCAACAGGATATCCCAACGGTTTCAAACCGTTGGGATAGGGTGTTTTTACCAACGGTGCCTTGAACCGTTGGTAAAAACAGCTACATAGAGCCTATGACAAATGGTTTTCAATCCGTTGACATAGGCTTTGCTGTACAAATTGCACAGCATCTTGCAATTTTCACAGCAGGTCTGGTTTTTGGGCATTCACCCTCGGTTTCAATTCAATTTTCAATCCAATTTTTCCCTCGTTTTCAATTCATTTTTCAATCCAATTATTGTACCTGTAACACATATAATGCATACATATAGGGAAAAAACCATCACATACAAATAATGCAAACCAACCAACCAACACATATAATGCATCCTGAAAATATACACATCCATAATTAAAGTAGAATTCATAACATAATTATAAACATACATAATTCATTTAGAATTCATTTTAAAATTTATATGACAATCATATGTGGAATCTGGAATTCTATTCATAATTTGATTGGTTTTTCATATACCATATATTTTTAATAGAAATGATATCCATTTTAAACAAAATACATACATCTGGAATGATACCGGTCACACCGTGCCTCGGATTGAGGCGAGGTTAACTCGTACACGTCACAAATGACTCATTGATCATTTTCCTAAAGTATCAACATATTCCGAAGTTCTTTGGTCGGTTTTCCGTATGTCAGTTGTTGTTTTCACTTAAAATGATGTGTTTTTTAAATAAAAGAGAGACACTTTGAATGGTGTCGGCCACACCGTGCCTCGTATTGAGGCAGGGTTAAATCGTACACATCACAAATGACCCATGGATTGGTGTGCTAAAATATAAACACAATCAGAATGCGTTTTGTTGGTTTTCTGTATGAATTTAAAATGTAGTCCATTTTAAAGAAAAGAGATACACTTAGAGTGGTCTCGGCCAAACCGTGACTCAGATTGAGGCGTGGTTGACTCGTACACGTAACATATGACCCATGAATCTTTGTCCTAAATTTTCAACAGATTCCGAATGCGTTTGGTCATTTTTTCATATGTCAGTTGTTTATTTCACTTATAATCTTGTCCATTTTAAACAAAAGAAACACAGTCAGAGTGGTACCGGCCACACCGCGTCTCGGATTTAGACGGGGTTGACTCTTACACGTCTCAAATGACCCATGGATCATTTTCCTAATGTATCAACACAATCCGAATGCGTTTGGCCGGTTTTCCGTATGCCAGTTGATGTTTTTCACTTAAAATGATGTCCTTCTGAAACAAAGGACATACACTTTGAGTTGTGCCGGCCACACCACACCTCGGATTGAGGTGGCGTTGAATCTTACACATCCAATATAACCCATGGATCGTTCTCCTAATGTTTCAATGGAAACCGAATGCGTTTGGTCAGTATTCCGTATGTACTTAAAATGTTGTCCATTTTAAACAACAGAAAGTCACTTAGAGTGGTCCCGACCACACTTAGATGACAATTAAATTAGAATTCATAATGTAATTATAAACGTACATAATTTATATAGAATTCAATTTAAAATTTAGATGACAATTATATGTGGAATCCGAAATTCAATTCATAATTTGATCGGTTTTTTCTATACCATATATTTTTACCTCAATTGATGTCCATTTTAAACAAAATACATACACCTGAAGTGATACCGGCCACACCGCACCTCAGATTGAGGCGGGGCTGACTTTTACACGTCACATTTGACCCATGGATCGTTGTGCTAAAGGATCGACACAATCCGAATGCGTTTGGTCGGTTTTCCGTATGCCAGTTGATGTTTTTCACTTAAAATGACGTCCTTTTGAAACAAAAGACGGACACTATGAGTGGTGAGACCACACCGCATCTCCAATTGAGGAAGGGTTGATTTTTACACGTCACATATGACCCATGGATCGTTCTACTAAAGTTTAAATGGAAACCGAATGCATTTGGTCGGTTTTCCGTATGTACTTAAAATGTTGTCCATTTTAAACAAAAGAGTGACACTTAGACTAATCCTGACCACACCATGACCCAGATTCATCCCAATTTGGCTTGTACATGTCACATATGACCCATGGATCGTTGTGATAAATTATCAAAAGATTACGAATGTGTTTGGTCGGTTTTGCGTATGCCAGTTGTTCTTTTCATTTATAATCATGTCCATTTTAAACAAAAGAGACAGAGTTAGAGTGGTGTCGGCCACACCGCATCACGGATTAAGACGGGGTTGACTTTTACATGTCACATATGACTCATGGATCGTTGTGCTAAAGTATCGATAGAATCCGAATGCGTTTGGTCGTTCTTCCGTATGTCAGTTGATGCCTTTCACTTAAAATGACGTCCTTTTGAAACAAAAGACGGACACTTTGAGTGGTGTCAGCCGCACCGCATGTTGGATTGAGGCGGGGATGATTCATACACGTCACATATGACCCATGGATCATTCTCCTAAAGTTTCAACGGAAACCGAATCTGTTTGGTCGTTTTTTCGTATGTACTTAAAATGGTGTCCATTTTAAACAAAAGAGAGTCACTTAGACTTATCCTGGCCACACCGCGACTCAGATTCATCTCGGGTTGGCTCGTACATGTCACATATGACCCATGGATTGTTGGGATAAATTATCAACAGATTCGGAATGCGTTTGGTCGGTTTTCCGTATGTCAGTTGATGCTTTTCACTTAAAATGACGTCCTTTTGAAACAAAAGATGAACACTTTGAGTGGTTCCGGCCACACCACGTCTCCAGATTGAGCTGAAACCACCGTGCAACATTCTAATTATTATTCGTGACGTGTACGCATAGACGGCACGTCAATCGGACGTGCGGTTTGCACGGTACGACTCAATATTCATGTTTTAAGTGATGTGTGCGCTTCGTAAACTTGCGTGAGGGGGGTCCAAACGGGCCGAACGAAGTCAGAATGGCCTGAAATCAGACGACAAAAATGGTAGAGTGATTTATGAAGTGGTCGAGCAGACAGCACGTCAATCGGACGTGCTGTGTGCCCGCGGTGACCGACAACGCAGTTCTAGTGTCATAAACAGCCAAAACGGGCGTCCAACGGTCAAATTCATATCGAATGACCTCAGATTGAGCTGAAACCACCTTGTAACATCCTAATTATTATTCGTGACGTGTACGTGCAGACGGAACGTCAATCGGACATGCGGTTTACGCGGTACGGCTCAATATTCGTATTTTAAGTGATGCGCGCGCTTCGTAAACGCGCGTGAGGGGGTCCAAATGGGCTGAACGAAGTCGGAATGGCCTGAAATCAGACGAAAAATACGGGTGAGTGATTTTTGAAGTGGTCGAGCAGACGGCACGCCAATTGTACGTGCCATGTGCCCGCGGTGACCGACAACGCAGTTCTGGTGTCATAAACGGCCAAAACGGGCATCAAATGGTCAAATTCATAGAGGACGACCTCAGATTGAGCTGAAACCACCGTGAAACATTCTAATTATTATTTGTGACATGTACGCGCTGACGGAACGTCAATCAGATGTGCGGTTTGTGCTGTACGGCTCAATATTCGTGTTTTAAGTGATGCGCGTGCTTCGTAAACGCGCGTGAGAGGGGTGGTCCAAATAAAGCCGAACGATTTCGGAATGGCCTAAAATCAGACGAAAAATACGGGTGAGTGATTTATGATTTGGTCGAGCAGACTTCACGTCAATCGGACGTGCCGTGTTCCCCGCGGTGACCGATAACACAGTTCTGGTGTCATAAACGACCAAAACGGGCGTCCAACGGAAAGATTCATAGCGGGTGACCTCGGATTGACCTGAAACCACCATGCAACATTCTAATTATTATTCGTGACATGTACGCGTAGACGGCACGTCAATCAGATGTGAGGTTTACGTGGTACGGCTCAGTATTCGTGTTTTAAGTGATGTGCGCGCTTCGTAAACGCGCGTGAGGGTGGTCCAAATGGGCTGAACAATTTCGGAATGGCCTGAAATCAGACGACAAATACGTGTGAGTGATTTATGAAGTGTTCGAGCAGACGTCCCGTCAATCGGACGTGCCGTGTGCCCCGCGGTGACCGATAACGCAGTTCTGGTGTCATAAACGGCCAAAACGGGCATCCAACGGTCAAATTCATAGAGGACGACCTCTGATTGACCTGAAACCACCGTGAAACATTCTAATTATAATTCATGACATGTACGCGCAGACGGCACGTCAATCGGACGTGCGGTTTGCGCGGTAACGGCTCAATATTCGTGTTTTAAGTGATGTGCGCGCTTCGTAAACGCGCGTGAGGGTGGTCCAAATGGGTCGAACGATTTCGGAATGGCCTGAAATCAGACGACAAATACGGGTGAGTGATTTATGAAGTGGTTGAGCAGACGGCACGTCAATCGGATGTGCCGTGTGCACGCGGTGACCGACAACGCAGTTCTGGTGTCATAAACGACCAAAACGGGCGTCAAACGGTCAAATTCATAGAGGACGACCTCGGATTGACCTGAAACCACCGTACAACATTCTATTTATTATTCTTGATGTGTACGCGCAGACGGAGTGTCAATTGGACGTGCGGTTTGCGCGGTACGGCTCAATATTCGTGTTTTAAGTGATGCGCGCGCTTCGTAAACGCGCGTGAGGGTGGTCCAAATGGGCTGAACGATTTCGGAATGGCCTGAAATCAGACGACAAATACGGGTGAGTGATTTATGAAGTGGTCGAGCAGACAGCACGTCAATCGGACATGTCATGTGCCCGGGGTGACCGACAACGCAGTTCTGGTTTCATAAACGGCCAAAATGGGCGTCAAACGGTCAAATTCATAGCGGACGACCTCAAATTGACCTGAAACTACCGTGAAACATTCTAATTATTATTCATGACGTGTACGTGCAGAGGGCACGTCAATCGGACGTGCGGTTTGCGCGGTACGGCTCAATATTCGTGTTTTAAGTGATGCGCGCACTTCGTAAACGCGCGTGAGGGTGGTCCAAACGGGCCGAACGATTTCGGAATGGCTTGAAATCAGACTACAAATACGGTTGAGTGATTTATGAAGTGGTCGAGCAGACGACACGTCAATCGGACGTGCCGTGTGCCCGCGGTGACCGACAACGCAGTTCTGGTGTCATAAACGGCCAAAACGGGCGTCAGACGGTCAAATTCATAGCGGACGACCTTGGATTGACCTAAAACCACCGTGCAACATTCTAATTATTATTCGTGATGTGTACGCGGAGACGGCACATCAATCGGACGTGCAGTTTGCGCGGTACGACTCAATATTCATGTTAAGTGATGTGCGCGCTTCGTAAACGCGTGTGAGGGTGGTCCAAACGGGCCGAACGATTTCGGAATGACCTGAAATTAGACGAAAAATACGGGTGAGTGATTTATGAAGTGTTCGAGCAGACAACACGTCAATCGGACGTGCCGTGTGCCCGCGGTGACCGAAAACGCAGTTCTAGTGTCATAAACAGCCAAAACGGGCGTCAAACGGTCAAATTCATAGCGGAAGACCTCAGATTGACCTAAAACCACCGTGCAACATTATAATTATTATTCGTGACATGTACACACAAACGGCACACCAACCGGACGTGCGGTTTGCGTGGTACGGCTCAATATTCATGTTTTAAGTGATGCGCGCGCTTCGTAAACGCGCGTGAGTGGGGTCCAAACAGGCCGAACAAAATCGGAATGGCCTGAAATCAGACGAAAAATACGAGACTGTGTTTTCTGAAGTGTTCGAGTAGACGGCACATCAATCGGACGTGTCGTGTGCCCGTGGTGACTGACAACGCAGTTCTGGTGTCATAAACGGCCAAAACGGGCGTCCAACGGTCAAATTCATAGCGGACGACCTCAGATTGAGCTGAAACCAACATCCAACATTCTAATTATTATTCGTGACGTGTATGCACAGACGACACATCAATTGGACGTGTGGTTTGCGTGGTACGGCTCAATATTCGTATTTTAAGTGATGCACGCGTTTCGTAAACGCGCGTGAGGGGGGTCCAAACGGGCCGAACGAAGTCGGAATGACCTGAAATCAGACGAAAAATACTGGTGAGTGATTTATGAAGTGGTCGAGCAGACGGCACGTCAATCGGACGTGTCGTGTGCCCGCGGTGACCGACAACGCAGTTCTGGTGTCATAAACGGCCAAAACGGGCGTCAAACGGTCAAATTCATAGCGTACGACCTCCGATTGACCTGAAACCACCGTGCAACATTCTAATTATTATTCATGATGTGTACGCGCAGACATCACGTCAATTGGACGTGCCATGTGCCCGCAGTGACCGACAACGCAGTTCTGGTGTCATAAACGGCCAAAATACTATCCATTTTAAACAAAGTAGAGACACTTTGAGTGGTGTCGGCCACACCGTGCCTCGGATTGAGGTGGCGTTGACTCGTACACGTCACATATGACCCATGGATCGTTCTCCCAAAGTTTCAACAGAAACCGAATGCGTTTGGTTGGCTTTCCGTATGTCATTTTTTGTTTTCACTAAAATGAAGTCCATTTTAAATAAAATAGAGACACTTTGAGTGGTGTCGGCCACACCATGCCTCGGAATGAGGTGGAGTTGAATCGTACACGTCACATATGACCCATGGATCATTCTCCTAATGTTTCAACAGAAACCGAATGCGTTTGGTCGGTTTTCCGTATGTACTTAAAATACTGTCCATTTTAAACAAAAGAAAGTCACTTAGAGTGGTCCCCGACCACACCGCATCTCGGATTTAGGTGGGGTTGACTCATACATGTCTCAAATGACCCATGGATCATTGTCTTAAAGTATCAACACAATCCGAATGCGTTTGGCCGGTTTTCCGTATGCTAGTTGATGTTTTTCACTTAAAATGATGTCCTTTTGAAACAAAAGACATACACTTTGAGTTGTTCCGACCACACCGCGCCTCGGATTGAGGTGGGGTTGATTCGTACACGTCACATATGACCCATGGATCGTTGTCCTAAAGCATCAACACATTTCGAATGCGTTTGGTCAGTTTTTCATATTTCACTTTTTTTTTCACTTAAAATATTATGGAAATTCATATAGAATATTTTTATATCATATTTAGTATGGATTAGATTTTAGTTGATCGTGCTATGAAACATTTCTGAGCTAATGAAATTAAGGTAGGTAGAGGGGCTGTCTGGGGGGCTGTCCGCGGGGGCTGTCCGGTGGGTGTCCGGGGGGGCTGTCCGGGGACTAAGGAGGAGGGTGGGGGGGCTGTGCAGGGTCAGTCCGGGGGTGTTTGGGGGTTGTTTAGGGGGTTGTCCGGGGTTTGTTCAGGGGGCTGTCCGGGGGTTGTTCAGGGGGTTTTTCAGGGGTTTTTCAGGGGTTGTTCAGGGGGTTGTCCGGGGTTGTTCAGGGGGCTGTCCGGGGGGGTGTTTGGGGGGTTGTTCGGGGGTCCAAGGGGGAGGGGGGGGGGAGGGGGGGTTGTCCGGGGGGGCTGTCCGGTGGGGCTATCCGGGGTACAGGGTGGAGGGTTGGGGGCTGTACGGGGGGGCTGTCCAGGGGGCTGTCCGCGGGGCTATCCGGGGGGTGTTTGGGGGGTGTTCGGGGTCCAAGGGGGAGGGGGGGTTGTCCAGGGTCCAAGAATGAGGGGGGTTGTCCAGGGAGTTCTCAAACACACAACCACTAAAAGACAACAACATCCATAAAAACAGACAATATGTAAAAATAACTCAACTCCAATACTATACTACGAGTCTAGATAAAACCAACAACTAGAATAGATTAAGCATCAAATCTCAGTAATATAAGTCAAAAATGTAACGGATCAATATGTCCCACATCAGCATCAGCATCACCATCATCATCATCATCATCACCCTCGTCATCGTCCTCCTCATCGTCCTCACCCTCCACAGCACCTTCCTCCGTGCCTTCGCCCTCCTCATCTCCCTCCTCTTCCGCATCAGAATCCTCGCCATCATCATCTTCAAGCTAGACATCGGCCTGACCACCACTGGAACTGCCACCTGGTGCACCATATATAGAATTTATCGACAACATGTATTTATCAATCGCTGGGCTGGCCTCTGCTGGAAGTGTTGGACGTAGAACTTCAATAAATTTCATAAATGCACTGTTTGCCCTAGCAGACTGTTCTGCCGTCTCTGTGGCCCTTTTCTCATCCTGTTCTGCCTGTGCCCTAGCTTGCTGCAGCTCGGTGGGACTACAACTCGTACCTGAGGCCGGCCAATACCTCGTCGGGGCTATCCTAGGTCGGCAGCGTACTCTGCCAGAATGATCCTCTCCCAACACCTGATGTAAGTGATCAGATGGCCCAAAATTGTCTTCTTCTTGGGCATCGAGGGCCTCTAAAGCATCCTGTTACAAATATAAATGTATTATTAAGTAACGAAATAGATATTAAAATATAAAATCAACAGATAAAAACATACAATCTGCTGCTGAGTCGCTTCGTTGACAGCACTTCCATCCTTTTTTCGTCTACTCGAGCAAAACAGTTTTGCTCGAGGCACACGTCCTTCAATATTTTGTACTTGCCTCTACAATGACATTGAAAACAAAAGTTATATAAAAACTTTAGCAAATGATTAAATAATTGAGGAAACAAAAGAAAATGTAAGTCGTAAAGAAAACTTATAAACAATTGTCATACCTGCTGCCTCTCATGATCCGGCATCATCGTGCGTCCTAGTGTATGGAGGTATTTTTTTGCATCAATGTTTTTTTATTTTTTCCAGATGATTCCTAAATAAAATTTGATAATGCAAAGGATAATATTAATGCAAAACTTGAAAGTTATTATTTAAATACCTCAAATGTAATTCATAACTTAAACTGGGTACTCGTCCAATGAGTAATCATCTGACGATACTTCTCTATAGGACAATCATCCACGACTGGTACCGCCTCTAACTCAGTGCCAACTCTAGCACGCCAGCCAATATACAGCTCATTCTTGTAGGCTCTCCAAAGCTCGCCTAAATCTTTTAGACGTTCCAGTCGTGCACCCTCACTATCAGGAAAATTAAATCGAAGTTGAAATCAAAATATTAATTCATATAAATACAAAAATAATTCCTGGAATTAAATACAATAGATTTTTTTACCCATATCTCTGCCCAAGCTCTATCTTTGACCTCATGTGGCAAATGTATCCACGACAGCGGGCTGACGGGAATGATGTCAGAGTATTTGGCAAGCGTCGCCAGAAAACTCCGACATTGCTGCCCTGTTTTCTCAACCATCTGATTGTCTTAATTATATTCCACCATAACCTGTGTGCGACGGTTCCACACCGAATGCATGCGTGTACGGCCCTTCCCCCGCCTCCTGTCAGTAGATGTATTTTTCAAGAATGAAAAACAAATATTTTATCAAAACATGTTATAATGAAAATAAATATTGCTATAAAAATTTGTTAGGGTTTTATAAATATACCTGCGCTAGTCTGATCAATGAGTGGCACCGGATCCACAGAACCTGATGGAACACCCTTGGGTGGAATAGGAGTCGAAGACGATGGAATATAAAAGCTCGGAGAGACAGAAGTATAAGGAAAAGAAGATGGAATAGTTGTATGACATGATGCTGACTGGGGAGTGGGAATCATCATGGGATGTGAAAATGATGGGGCAGAAGATGCAGAAGGTAGTGAAAACATGGGAGGCCTAAATACCCCGTGTGTCCCTAACGACACACTGGGATCAGAATGTGGGAAGGCTGAAATGTCAGTGGGAGGGGTAGGGTCTAGTCGGGCACGCGCAGCTCTACATCCACCTCTGGTACGAACCCTCCTCATACCACCGGCCTGAGTACTAGGACCAGTACTAGGCTCCTCGTCGAATAACTGTCGACGTAATGGTGGATCCTACAAACAAGTTTACAAAAAAAATTAATCTCATGACATTATATATTCTGTAAATATATATATATATATATATTTTAAATAAAGTACTCACTGTAGGCACTAATGGTGGAATGCCCATCTCCTTCATTCGACGATTGTTCTCCGCCATTTTTTTTCTTCGTCTCTCTTCAATTGGCTGCATTTCCTACATTTGAAAACAAATATGTAATTAATTAGAAAAAGAAAATTAATGTGTAAACAAAAAAAAATAAATATATGAGGGAATGAGGGGATTCATTGGTAATTTAGCTATCAATTGTTTTAGAAGAGCTTGAATGAATTTAATAAAACATACAAGTTGTAATGTTCACCAAGTTAAAAATATTGTTTGATTTTGTTTGAATACAGTTCAATTACAAATTATAAAATGCAATTCAAATAAAACAGCAACCAATAAACATTGAAAATTCACATAACGGTCAAGTCAGCTAAAACATATTTGTGATCAATACTAAATAAATAAGAATATTACCAACCTTAACAACCCAACTCGAGGTAAACCAAAACAATTGAGAACATGGATGAATGATTCTATATATTTCCAACCACAACTTCAGGTTCACAATCAACTCTGACAATTGAGCTATTAAAGTCATCAAAAGAAATAAATGGATTGGTTCCAATGGCAATAGGGACAGTGTCAATTCCATCATCAGCATCATCAAAAATATGTCCTGGAATTACTTCAACTATGACACCAAATTCAGGTTGAAGTTGATCTTTGACATAAAAAACTTGTTTAGCCATTGATTCCAACACATATGGTTCTTCGGTAGCAAGAGTGCGGGTCATATTAATTACTAGAAATCCACAATCATCAATAAATGTTCCATGTCTCGTCATCGAATCAAACCAATGACATTTCATCATTGTGGCTCGTACATGAGAGTAATAATCGAATATTATTATTTTCTCAACGACTCCATAATAAACCACATTTTCAAGTCACGGTCTACTATCTGATGCACTGGCATAACAATCTGTTGTGGTAATAACCATAATACCATCATGTTGTGTTCTCATGTTTTTGGCTCGTTCAGTGACAATAAATCTGTACCCATTGATACCAATTGATTTACAGTCACGAACCACGGTATTAGGACCAAAAGCCAAAGCTCTTATTTCCTCAGAGACAGAGTCAACAGACAAACTCAATACCTGCAATATAAATGACAGTTAAACTTAAGTAAATATTGAAATAATTAATTTAAACAGTAATATTTTTACCTTCAATTTTAACCAAGCAGAAAACTCTTTGCTATGCAAAGTCTCTCTCCTTCTCAAAGATAAAGAACGATGCTTCCTATTTATCATTGTTTTATGTTCCCTGTATATAAAAAAAATATGAATAGTTTAACAGATATATATGTAAGATATACATATTCAATTTTGTTACCTGATATAGTCATCAAACAAATCACAGTTGAACAAAACTGTGCGATGTGCCATCTCCCGCTCTTCATGGCATAATGTCTTCAATGTATATGATCCAGGAATTCCTCCTGTTTGAGGAAGTGATGGAAAACTGGGTTCAATTTGCTCATATTGTTCTTCTTCATTTCTCATTGGTCTGTTCATTCTTGTAGTAAGATCAGACAAATACATTGAACAGAAATCCATATATTCTTGAGCAAAGTAACTGTTCACGATAGAACCTTAGGGATGATTCTTGTTTCGAACATAAGACTTTAATGTGAACATATTTCTTTCAGTTGGATACATCCAACGAAAAGAAATAGGTCCTCCGAGAATTATTTCAGTTGGAATATGGACAGTCAGATGCAACATGCATGTGAAAAATGATGGGGGAAATATTTTCCCCCAACTCACACAAAATTAATGGGGCACCTGTCAACATTTTTTGAAAGAAATACTTGGAAAACTTCTTAGAACAAAGATCTATAAACAAATGGCACAACCGAATAACACCCACCCTTACATTATTGGACAAAAGATGACGGATTGCTATTGGAAGAAACTCATGTAGTAGAACGTGATAATCATGAGTCTTCAAAGATTTTAGCTTCAACTCTCTTCTATTGACCCGTTTAGATATGTTGCTTAAATAGCCATCAGGAACTCTAATAGTCTCTAAAACTTCCAAAAATTGTTTTTTCAGTAGGTGTCATCGCATAAGAATCACATGCAAGTTGCCATTTATTTTCACTGATACGCACATGATGCAATTCTGGTCTGATGCCCCAATCCACCAAGTCATGTCGAGATCGTAAATCATCTTTTGTATTCCCCTTGACATTTAGAAGAACTGAAAGCAACATTTCACATATATTCTTTTCAATATGCATTACGTCTAAGAAATGATGTAGCAAATTGGTTGACCAATAAGGCAAATCAAAAAAGATACTCCTCTTCCTCCAATTGTAACAGGTTTCTATGGAAACATTCTTTCTCTTTCCAGATTTCATTTGACCCTTCCTGAACGAAAAACTGAAATCATTCAATTCATTAAGCACATCAGTTCCAGACATACGCTGAGGTGGATCATCGGTCTCTATAGTATTATCAAATCTTCGACGATTCATTCTATATGGATGATCCTTTGGAAAAAATCATCGATGTCCCATAAAACTGAAACTACAACGATGTTTCAGTATTTTGGATCGTGTATTCTTCATAAAAACTGGACATGACAGTTTTCCCTTTGTGCTCCATCCAGACATCATTGCATAAGCCGGAAAATCATTGATCATCCACATAAGCGCAACATGCATCTGAAATATGTCTTTCGAACATGAATCGTATGTGCACACACCCACATCCCAAAGAAGTTTCAAATCTTTTATTAAAGGTTGCATGTATACATCAATATCAATGCCGGGATCAGAAAGACCAGATATGTGTATACTCATGAAAGTGAAAGATTTTTTCATACACAACCATGGGGGAAGATTATAAATGTGTATAAAAACTGGCCATCTGCTGTGCGAAGTAAGAATCTGCCCAAACAGATTAAAACCGTCGTATGAAAGAAAAAGCCTCACATTACGCACGTCAGCTGCAAAATCAGGATGTCGAGCATCAAATCTCTGCCATGCAAATCCATCTCCAGGATGAACCAACTCATCATTAGTCTTCTTTCTCTCGGTATCATGCCATCTCATTTTTATTGATATGTCATCAGACATAAAAAGATTCTGGAGTCTGGTGATCAATGGAAAGTGCCACATTACTTTCTGTGGAACGCGGGATGGTGTTCCATCGAATTTGACTTCCAGCGGGATGTGCCACATTTTATACATTCATTTTGTTCAGCGGTTTCTTCCCTGAATAAACTGCAATCTTTCGGGCAAGCATGAATTTTGTTTCTGGAAAATCCAAGTTCTTCAACTAACTTCCATGCCATATAGTGGTTTTAGGGAATATCTGCATCATCTGGAAGTAAATCCTTCAAGAGGGTAAGAATGTAATCGATTGCTGTATTAGAAATCCCATACATAGTTTTTCCATGAAACAATCGGATTAAAAATTCATGTTTTTTCATTTTATCGCATTGTCGATATACTGGAGTTGTGGAAACATCATTCAATTTTTTCACCCTATCAATATCATCATTTTCACTAGATGCATCAGTTGTCCTCATATCAACATCTTCTTGAGTCGAAATCTTTTTTTTTCATGATGACGAATAAACGGAAACCGATCATCTAACAAATTCTCCATTCTAGTCCTTTCATTTCAATCATCACCAATTTGAGATTTCATTTTCTCCCAATTGTGATACCACAAAAAGTAGTTTGCTTGAAAACCATTTTTGGTTATGTGGTAGCTGACTTCTTCACGACTCAACCAAGGTCTACCAACACAATTGGAACATGGGCAGTGTTTGCGACCACTATCTGAAGCATTGTGAAATGAAAAATCTATAAAGCTCTCCAAATTGTTTTGAAAATCGCTTGAGATACGATCGGTTTCATACATCCAAC
The DNA here is from genome assembly GCA_963277665.1 of Viscum album. Classification (NCBI taxonomy): domain Eukaryota; kingdom Viridiplantae; phylum Streptophyta; class Magnoliopsida; order Santalales; family Viscaceae; genus Viscum; species Viscum album. The sequence goes on along the minus strand of OY728164.1, from coordinate 1,550,666,564 downwards.
TTCTTTCCATTCTGTAAAAAGAATTCATATAAGTCATTTTGTCATTAACAATTCAATAGGATTGAACTTTAATAGAAAATACATTTAAGTAAACGATAAAGGAAGAAAATAATCATGGTATCAACTACACGTGTGAAAAAAACATACTAATGTGTTATTGAGAAAATGTAAAACCAACAAGAACTTAATGTGTTATCACATCAGAGCATGCCTCATCCCATAACCATATTAGTAGGGTACCCTCGTGGACAGCCCCGCCCACCCCCGTGGACAACCCACCCACCCCCGTGGACACCCCCTACCCCCTAGACAGCCCAACCACCCCTGTGGACAGCCCACCCACCCCCCTCGACACCACTTCTCCCTATGGACAACCCCCCACCCCATTGGATAGCCCGCCCACCCCCCTGGACACCCCTACCCCCTGTGGCCAGCCCACCCACCCCCCCTGGACAGCCCTCCCACCCCTCCTTGACAGCCCGACCACCCTCGTGGACAGCCCGTCCACCCTTGTGGATAGCCCGCCCACCCCCGTACCCCCCTGGACACCCCATACCCCCCCGGGATAGCCCCGCCCACCCTCCCAAACAGCCCACACCCCCCTCCCCAACAACCCCACCACCACCACCTAGACATACCAACCCCCTTGGATAGCCCACACACCCCTCCCCCACCAGGACACCCCAACCAGACCCCCAGGACAGCCCATACCCCCTGGACAGCCCCGCCCACCACTGTGGACAGCCTTTCCCACCCCCGTGGACAGCCCCGCCCACCCCCATGGACAACCCACCCACCCCCGTGGACGCCCCCTACCCCCTAGACAGCCCAACCACCCCCGTGGACAGCCCACCCACCCCCCTCGACACCCCTTCTCCCTATGGACACCCCCCACCCCATTGGATAGCCCGCCCACCCCCCTGGGCACCCCTACCCCCTATGGCCAGCCCACCCCCCCTGGACAGCCCGCCCACCCCTCCTTGACAGCCCGGCCACCCCCGTGGACCTTCCGTCCACCCTTGTGGACAGCCCGCCCACCCCCGTACCCCCTGGACACCCCGTACCCCCTGGAAAGCCCCGCCCACCCTCCCAAATAGCCCACACCCCCCTTCCCTACAACACCACCACCACCACCTAGACATACCACCCCACCTGGACACCCCACACACCCCTCCCCCACCATGACACCCCACCCAGACCCCCAGGACAGCCCACACCCCCTGGACAGCCCCGCCCACCACCGTGGACACCCCTACCCCCTAGACAGCCCAACCACCCCTGTGGACAGCCCACCCACCCCCCTCGACACCCCTTCTCCCTATGGACAGCCCCCCTCCCTCTTGGATCGCCCACCCACCCCCCTGGACACCCCTACCCCCCGTGGCCAGCCCACCCACCCCCCCTGGACAGCCCGCCCACCCCTCCTTGACAGCCCGACCACCCCCGTGGACAGCCCGTCCACCCTTGTGGACAACCCGCCCACCCCCGTACCCCCTTGGACACCCCGTACCCCCCCTGGATAGCCCCGCCCACCCTCCAAAACAGCCCACACCCCCTCCCCTGCAACCCCACCACCACCACCTAGACATACCACCCCCCTGGACACCCCACACACCCCTCCCCCACCAGGACACCCCACCCAGACCCCTAGGACAGCCCACACCCCCTAGACAGCCCCGCCCACCCCCGTGGACAGCCTTTCCCACCCCCGTGGACACCCCCGCCCACCCCCGTGGACAACCCACCCACCCCCGTGGACACCCCCTACCCCCACAATCCATTATCCAAAACATATCAAATTGGTTTGAACACAATCCGTAATTCCCACAATCCATTATCCAAAACATGTAAACGTTCACGATAGCCTCCCCCAACTCTGAATTACATGTTTTGAACACTCTCCTTCAAAACATAGAATACAAAAACATTAAAGAAGTCTTCACAAACACAAACAATATCCTATTTAGATATTAATTTCAATAATCAATTAAACCACCAACACCTGGAAAAAATCTATTCATTAAAACAACTACAACAATATGATTGAGATCAAATTTTACCTATTCGTATGGCGGTGTACCTGTTGGGATGGGGGGTGCTGGTGTTCTGATTCGTGAGAGCAGTGGAGGGATAGGGTTCGCTAGAGCAGTGGAGCCAATAGATTAGGGCTCTGTCCGAATGGGGAGAGGAGATCCCGATCTGGAATTTGGGGGAAACCTTTGCCAACGGTTTATAAAAACCGTTGGCAAAGGCACACATTTCCCAACGGTTCACTGGAACTGTTGGGAAATGTGTGAGTTTAGCACCCCTTTCCCAACGGTTCCAGTGAACCGTTGGGAAAGGGTCACACATTTCCAAATGGTTCCACTGAACCATTGGGAAATGTGTCAGTTTATCACCCTTTCCCAACGGTTCCAGTGAACCGTTGGGAAAGGATCCACCGAAATTCCCTTTGCCAACGGTTTTGTTAAACCGTTGGCAAAGGCTTACTATACCAACGGTTTAAGTAAACCGTTGGTATACTACCGTTGGGAAAAGGCCAAATTCCAGTAGTGTCTGGCATCACTACCTATTTGGTGAGAAGTGTTTGGTCTACTCTGATAAAAAAATCATAGCCTATATCTTCTCGCAGAATGACCTCATCTTGAGGCAGCATCATTGGATCGAGTACTTATAGGGGTTCTACTATAAAATTTTCTATACCATAAGAAATGGTAATGTGTTGGAATATGCCTTGATCAGAAGAGTTCCAGTGCAGTCTTTGAGGAAGTACAATGATTAATGGGTTATGATGGGACTCTTTGCTCAGATACGTGTGGAGACTAGGGAGCATAGTGGAGCTGTATTCTTGGCGAGTGTCCAGTTGAATCCTTCTCTTTTGGAGTTGATTCAGATGTAATAACCTAGCGATAAGCTTTTTCATAGGTCATGGTAGTTTATTCTTGGTGGGGAGACATCCTATGATTGGTCGTCTTTCATAGAAGGCATCTTATTCTTCAAGGGATGCTCAATAGTGTCATCATCTCTACGGAAGGAGGTGATGTAGGATATCCACCAATCTCTATTTTATATCCATCTATGTCTTACAAAGATGTATTATGATGAGAGATGACATTTCTGGTGGCTAGGTATGTGACAGGACATAACGAACATTGTGTTGTGAAGATAAACGTGCTAACAGGTGAAAGTAGAGCATCAAAGACCCTCCGGTTTTCTCTAGACAATACCCATTCCTACTTGGATGTGGGAAGAGGTCTCCAAAGACATCATTGTTGGCTTACCTCATACAAATCGGGGTAATAATTCCATTTGGGAGGTGATTGATCATCTGACCAAATCTTCCCACTTCATTCTGAGAAAAGTTACAACTAAAGTGGATGTGTTGGGTCATTTTAATCTTCAGGAGGAGGTGAGACTCCATGGTGTGCCATCAGTAGTTTTATCTAATAGTTACCCCTATTTCACATCAAGGTTTTTGGAAGGCCTTTAGAAGGCCTTTGGGTCTCAGATTAAGATGAGCACTATATACCATCCTGAAACGAATAGTTAGACAGAATGGGTGAACCAGTTCTTGGAGGACATGCTCTGTGCATGTGTTTTAGACTTTGGAGGTTCTTGAGATATCCATTTGGGGATTCTTTATTTTAAATATAATAACAGTTACCAATCCACAATTCAAATGGTGCCTTTTGAGACACTCTATGTCTAACCCTGTCGGTCCCCCCTGTGTTGGGCTAAGGTAGGTAAGACCTCACTATTGGGTCCAAGTCTGGTGTAGGAGATGTCTGGGAAGGTCAAGTTGATCAGAAAGCATTTTTTGATAGCTCATAGTATCCATAAATAATATGATGATTGGAGGCATTGAGACTTTGAGTATTCTGTGGGTGACATAGTATTCTTGAAAGTGGCCCCTTGTTTGGGCCATCGTCGACTGGGGAAGCAAGGGAAACTGAAGTCGCAATATGTCATCCCTTTTGGAATCACCAAGCATATTGGAAATGTGTCTTACATCTTAGACTTACTGTCTTAGTTGACGTCCATCCATGACATCTTCTATGTCTCCTGGTTGAAGAAATACAACTCGGATCTGTCCCATGTGCTGAGTAGGGAAGAACTGGAGATAGAGCCCGACTTGTCATTTTTGGAGCGGCCAGTGCAAGTACTGGACTTTAATGAGAAGGTGATTTGAGTTAAGTATATTCCTCTTGTCCGGTTTCATTGGTAGCATGGTAGTGATACACATGAGACCTAGGAAAGGATTTTGTGGGTTGAGGAAGAGTACACATTGTTGTTTTCTGAACAAGATTTAGGTTGAATTTCTAGGGTGAAAGTCTTTCATGGTGGGGAGAATTTTAACATCAATGACATATTTTAAAGGTGTTTTTAATTTAATCACCATTATTTATTTTATTTGTAGGTTTATCATGCATTTTTTGAAGAATGTGTGAGTTTTCATGATTTGGGTGAAACCGTGAGCCAAATTCCAGATTAAAAAAATTATTTCCTTTATAACTCCTTCATTTTTTCACAATTGTAATCCATTAAAATTTTTACATGGCCTCAACAAACCTATTAACCCCACCATAGTAATTTGGACCATTTAGGAATCCATAAAAATGGTGGATTTGGGTTTTTATTTATGGGGTATGGGCCTGTCCAGAAGCCCATTTCCTCTTTTAAAAATGAAATTTGTTTATTAAATAACATATTCATTTTTTACTCTTTCTTGGTGATTCCACCTCCCACGCAAATATAAAATCCTTAGGTGAGTCCCCATTACCTTTACCCTATATTAGGATCTCGTTTTCATCTCGAATTAGGGCAGACCTTGATAGGGGTTCTCAAATCATCCAGATTTAAAGAGGTAACTTCTTTCCTCCATAACTCCTTAATTTCTCACAATTTTCCTTCATTATAGTTCCTTAATGATGTCCTCATCATTTTTATAACCTCATTTGAGTGTTTGGATGTTTCAAAATTCAGATACTGGTGTATTTTGGGAGATTTATTCAAGATCTCTCAAGAACGTGGGTCTACTTTATTTTATTACATTTTCTTAGGGTTTCATACAATTTTCATAGGGTTTATTACCAATAATTGAGGTTAATAATGACCATAAACAAGTGTTTTGAACCTAGGGTTTAAAATTTGTTTTTCTTGGTCTTATTTTCTTATTTTAGGATCAATCTACCTTCCTTGAGGTGTACCGGTGGTGCGATTGAATTTTCCCAAAAATGATTCTAGGGTTTTTGTTAATTTGGTAGGTGATTCCATGTGTACGAATTCTCTATGAATTGGTATGCTGTGTTTATTATATTTTCATGTTCATGGCATTTGATTATTGCTGATAAAGTGTGTTTTAATGGTGTTTGTTGAACTTGTGAACTTTAAGATCCATGTTTGTTTAACAATGGATGTTTTACAAAGATTACATTTCTTGGTTCACACGGGGCTACCCTGAAATTGATTTGTTGGTTTCATTGAAATTTATTTGGGCTTCAATTTATATTTGGTTGAATTTTGAGTATTCAAATTGTGTGAGAAGTGGGTATTTCAAATAGTTTTGGGTGCAAAACAATGCGGGATTTTTGAGGAACCCATTTATTAAAAATCAATGTGTTTTATTATGTGTTTAAATTGGTTTATAAGTGTATAGCTACTGTAAATATTGTATGTGACCAGTAGTGGTGTTTTATATGAAAATGGATTTGTGTATAATGCTTAAATTATTTGAGCACAAAGGGGGAATCACAGGTACTTAGGTGGGGCAGATATGTACTAGTACGACTAGTGGAATGGATGAGTTTTTTCATTGTTTCACATCGCATTTGGATAAAAACAACTCAAACTAAACTATATAGACAATGATTTGGGACCAATAGGTTATGGGAATATTCCCTACTAGTGGATCATGCATGAGAACAGAATTTAATATGTTTACATTACAATGATGTATGAGACACATGGGGCCTAAGGCAATATAGTGCCTAGGGGTGTTCCAAATTTTGTTACTCATTATATTGGTGGAATTTAACCTTGTATTAGTGTGTGTTTTGAAGTATATTACTGTAGATAACATGACTATTTAAATGTGTAAACATTATGAAAGTATTATCTTGAAAATCGTTTTCAATTGAAAGTTTCATTTCTTGGACTTTGTCACAACTTTTCTTTGCACATTAAAACTACTTGTTTTTTCAACATATATTGCATGAAATTTGGAATCATTGGGTGATATCCTATTTTCCTTAGGCTCACACCCTATTGACACCCCTTTGGTATAAGTAGTATTTATTATTCTTGACTCATGTAAAGGGAAGGCTTTGGGTGATGGCGGTTTGCGGTGTTAGTTCCAATCCTTAGGGTTGAGATGTGGAGATGACTTTTAGGTGATGACCCCTTGTCATGTGGAGTCCTTGTGGATGTATTGATTCTTTGTTTATTTGTATTTTGACCTATTTTATTGTATTCAATGAAATTTATTCAATTATGGTTTTTTCTTAAGACTTGTTTGGGTGAAAGATTCTGATTTATATTATGGATTGTTTATAAGGTTTTATGATTTCATTCTCTGGTAAATCATTCACAGACCTAGTTTTTTGATACCTGGGAACTTTTTCCAGCTCGTGGGGATAGGTAATTCCCTTTGGTCTTTTCCATGAGTCGGTTTTGGTGCCGGAATTGGTGGTTTCCAGATTCGTTTCGTGACAAAATCATTCACAAGAAATAATAATTATATAAAATTTAATTCATATTTATTAAAATAAAATATAAAAAACTAATTTAAATAATTCCAAATTAAGAGTTTTTTAATTAATTAAAATAAAGAAAAATTACGAACTTATGAACAGTTTTCATAATTTTTTTATACCAAAAAATAAGCGCACAAAAAATTATATTATCATTATCATTCAAATGTAATTAATTGCTTTAATTATAAATAATTAATTAAAATGTCACATTATAAAAAATTATAATCATTATAAATCATTTAATTTTCATAATTTATTTTGAGGAAATGAAATTATTAAAAAATCATTACTTTTGAATATTCAGTGAAAAATCAATATTTTGAAAACAAATCTCAATATTTATCCCAAGGATAATTATTATATGACGATTTAAAATTATAATTTCATGTAATAAATAATTTTCCAATAATCAATAAAATTTAAATAAAATACTTTCTCACAAATTTTAATAAAATTAAATTTTAAAGAAACCTTATTTTTATAGAATAAAATTACATTAAAAAATTCATTGACTGTTTAATAATAATATATCATCAAATATATATAGATTAAGATATATATATATATATTATAATTTGGTTAGTACTATTCATACTCTTTAATTTAGTGGATTGGTTTTAACAGTCATACTTATAGAGTAATATTTTGTTGTTCATTCAAGTTATATGTTTTGTATCATGTACATTATCTAACATAGTTTTATTTTTGATAATATCAGTGTCTTACTCTAACTATATATTACTCAAAATATAAAATATCTTTGTTAATGCATGAAGATTACTTCTTATCTAAAGACACTAGAATGTTTACTATTTATGGTTTAGTCCTTATTGTTAGATTTTGAGGAATGGTTTAGATAATATTAGAAAATATGATGTTATTTGAGTATTACTCAAATGAAAAAACTAACCCTAATAGTTAGTATGTTATGGAGAATAATAATTATTTTTTTAACAAATTTACAGATTTGTAGATAATGTGGTTAAGGATATATTTATTTTTATCCTCCACATTAGATGGTTTATTTTGTTTTTAGTGATATACTCATAGTAAAATTTTTTGTTTTATTAAATGGATGGATAAATATGGAACCAAATTAACATTAGATGTGATAGAAAATGTAGTAGTTTTATATATAATAAATAGTATGAAATGAAAGGAGTAGTGAAAAATATTCTAGTTATTATAAACTAGTTATCACAAGTTCTGTTTAACAAATAGATGTTATGTTAGTTTTCTAACACAGGAAAGAAGAATAAATTGAAGCACCATGGAATTTCAGGTGATAATAATCACAAAGATATAAATATTAAATGACATATGTGTCATGAATATGGGATGAAGAGTCTATTGAAATGTAATAAAATAATTATGTTATTTCTATGATGTATAGCATGGAATAAATCAATTATTTTTCAAGTAAATTAGTGTTGGTTAGTTAAAACCATGAAGGGGGTAACGTTATTCCCAAAGTACAAATATAATTTTTTAAATGATGAGATTATGGGTATCATTAAAATGAATGTACTTGGGGGAAGCCTTATGATGGGGATCAACAAGATGGAACTCATAAATTTTAAGAATTTCTTATTTTCTTTATAGTTAAATATAATAAAACTTCAAATGAAAAATAAAATATATAGATTATATATTTAATTATGTTTTTAAATGGTTGTATCATAGTACATGATTCATATATTTTCTTTTTAGAGGATATATTAATGAATATGATATAAAAACATTTTTTAATGTTATAAATGGTTTTAAATGATTACTAGATCTATATATATGGATTCAAGAGTTATGATGTAGTGGTAGATTTAGGGATTGTCAAATGTCTAAAATCATTATTTCTTTTTGATTTCTAAGCTATAAGTACATTGTAAGACATTTATTGAGTTTTGATATATTTTTTATGAATCTGTAAAATAGGGGATTAAGATGTTAAAAGTTAATTGAGGTGGAATTAAATTTTCATTTTTGTGAAAAAAGTTTAATGGAATTTATATCCCTTAGTTTTTATATGATATTTGAGGATTATTGTTAAATTTTTAAATTTTTAATCATATTTCTATGAATTTAATAGGAAAATATTGATATAACATTAGTAAAAAAATAAAATATGGTAGGGTTATGGGGCTTGAACACACAACCCAAGGGTGACAAGGGTGGAATTATTAACACTGGCCTACATGATGTAACAGTTAGTAGGAAATTTAGTTTTTAATTTTTTTTTTGACAGATAATGATTAAGGTGATTTTGGGGACATATGTTTGATCATAGATATAACCATGGTATTGAATGACAATTTTGTGAATAGGTGATTAATGTAAGTATAGAATAAGTTCACTATTTTTGGAACATTATTTGATAACTTTAAAAAAACAATTATTAGATTTGATTTGTGGAATAAATATTTAATTATATTTTGGAAACACGTATGGTTTTATTGTTCCATTATGGTGATTTAAGGTATTTATGGTGATTTTTTTCATAACATGGAGATTTAATTATTATGGAATATAGATTTCTTATGGGATATTATTATTACTTGATGTTATTCGATGAAAAATGTATACTTTTTCTAGGAATACCATGTGATTAATTGATTATAATATTTAGTTTTTAATATTAGTCTTGAATATTTTTAGGGAATTAAATTTATAAAATTATTTAGAATTAATATTTGTTTTTATTGTATAATTTTTTAGATTAATCTATTATTTCTTAATATAAATATTTATTATTTTTGGTAATTATCTTATATTGTGATAAACATTTAATTTTTCATAATATCTAAATATTTGTGAAATATATATTTTACCATTTTTTAGAGTTATGTGTTCTATTTGAAGTTGATTTTAGTGCTACAACAATAAAATATTCATCTTCAATATTCATCATTTGGATAAAATGATGAGACTGAGGTAGAAATTGATTGATGGATTATAAAAGTAATTATAATTATGTTTATTATAAACATAGATTGTAAATAAATTATACTACTCCAATTAAATTATTGTGAAACAAAAAATTTGTTTTATTACCATTATCCTATGAATCGATTTCATTTTTTCACACTTCATTGGTTTATAGTTTTTTGGTTGATATCATGTTCTCTAAAGTTCAGTTTCATGAGATAAATGATCAAAATCAATCTAAATAGTTATCTAGACATCACATAGTTTCTCTATTTCATTATTTTTACTCATATCAATGTTTTACTATATTGAAACTTAGCTAAGTGTTATTTCATGTGGCCATCATATTTTATTTTCCCTTTTTTCGAGGGGAAATTTAATTAAATCGTTTTACAAAATTGAATTTCATGAAATGTGTTTCCATATTTTATGAATTTAATTATAGATCATAATTTCAATTTATGATAAATAAATTTATTAGTGGCGGAGAATATAATTCCCTATCAATTAAAAATAAAAATTATGTCCAATAGTGTATACCACCCACTACACAAATCCTAAATATACCATGAAATATTTTTATATAAATATTCCCATTATAATATAAAATTTATATTAGTGGTTTTGAATAGTATTGACTAATTTATGAAATATATAACAATTTCAAACTCAATATAAATTTATTGATTACTTATTTTTAAATAAGAACTCAATTTTTAATAATGAAATAATTTTCATCGAAAAATATGTTTCCATTCAAAATGATAGTCAATTATTTTTTGTGGAAACATAAAATAATTTATATATATTTTATAAATTTATTATGATAATATTAAGTTCAATTGTAAAACAACATATTAAAATTATCTTAGGTTGAAATTTTGGAAATTTTCTAATATAATTTATTTTTTGTTAAATAGTAAATATATAACGATTTTTTTTCAAATATATATTTTTTTATTTTCATTATATAATTTAATTCAATTATCCCGTTATATTATTTATTTTTTTGTTAATGTTACATATAAGCCATTATATTTAAAATAATATAATTAACTTCTTTTTAATCATTAACTTATATGATTTATGTTTGTGTTTATTTTTATTCTTGATAAACCGTATTTCTGAAAACTATTTTTATGTTCCAAAATAATAGCTATTTTAATTAATTTAAATAACCACAAATAAAGAAAAAAATTAACTGAAATTTATATATTATATAACTATTTTTATGAATTGATAATTATAAAATGATGATTTCTAGTCATGGAGAAAATATTAGATTATCTATTTCATGAGAAATTAAATTCTCATAAAGAATTATTTTCATCACAGTTTATGGTACATAAATAAAATGAATTTATAAATAATATTGTGATTTAATTTTATAAATGTGGATTCCATATTTGAAATCGTAATAATTTTTTATACTTTATAAGTCCATCATCAATTTGGGTTATAAAAATAGTGAAAAAAAGTAAATAAAATTCAACCATGGTAATATCTGTAAATCAAGTTAAAATCAGATAAAAATAAGAGATAATGAAATAATATTTTATATTAAATTTTATTAGATGAATAATTTTTTTCACTCATCACCTTAGGTTAATTTTTTTTATGGTACTCCGGTCAATGAATATTTCCTATATAATAATTTATGTAATGAAAAAAATAAAATTTCACCCTTTAGAATTTAAAATTAAATTTTGTTATTTCATAGTGTAAAATCATGTTTTTAATGAAAAATTATGGTTATATCAAGAATTATCTAATTATTTTCATGATATTAATTTATTTCTAATTTTTTGTAGTAAAATAATTACATAAAATTCATATTCAACACTAACATGTAAATTGTATAAATAAAAGGAATATAAAATTAATGTTTAAAAAATTAATATGTGTAAAATAATTTCCATGAATTATTATGTTTCATGAGTTTTTTAAAAAAATATCACATTTAAAATAGTTTTTATTAGAATCTATTTCAATTCCATTTCTTTAATGGTTTTTTCAATGCTGAATTAAATAAATTATATGAAAAAAGATATTATTGTAATTTTATAAAAAAAATGTATTATAAAATTAAAAATATCATAAACTATTGTCTTATTACAAGTAAATGGTATATATATTTTAATATAAACCATGTTACATTTATGTTTGGTTTATCCTTTTGTTAAATCTTTTTTAATGCATAATGACTAAAAATGTTCATACCACGGTAATTGTATTATGGGGATAACATGTTTAAAAAAATATTAATGTTAAAAAATAACATAAAAAGGAATATTTTTTATTTTATTTATGTTATTTTACCCAAAATCATCTTATATTCAAATAATATTAATTTTTTGTTTTTAATATTAAAATTTTCTTATATTAATTTTATTCTTTATGAAATTCCAAGAGTTCCCTCTACTCATGTATTAAATGTGAGCACATTTTCACTTTTCATCACACATAAAATAAAATTTTCTCTATAAATAACTTCCCAAATCCATTTCTTAAATACATACCAAAATTTGTTATGTCATGGATTGATCAAGAAACAATTATTGGAAATATATTTTTTGTAATCATTAAGATGTTGTCTGAAGAAGTGGTATAGTTCTCAACCAATAATTTTTGGTTTGTTTCCTTATCTAATTCAATAAAATATAACTCTATAATTATGATATAATAACATGATTATGCAAAAAATAATTCTATATTGTTATGTTGTTGTAATAATTTATATCCTTATCTTTATTACATAAAATGGAATGTGAAACCATCTATCATATGTACAGTGGTCAACCATCTTGTGAACTGATGTAATTTGGTTTCCACTAATTTATATCAAATTTGGTTCTAGTGATAGATATAATTTATATATATTATATTCAAAAAATATTTATTATTATTAAAATAAAAAATATTATTTAATTTTTTACCATTTCTTTCACTGAAAAAATGTGAATTCACTTGGGCGTATGTGTCGATTATCACCTCTATGAAATGTTGTGATACATTTTTCATCACCACATCACATGAATGATATATATTAGTATATTTAAATAAATCTTATTGTATTTTTGATATTATTATAATTTTTTAAATATAAAATATATATTAACTTCATTAAATAGTGATCATTGAAAATTGAAAAGTGACTCATGCATGTGTGCGACCTAAAATCGCCATGATTTTTAAGTATTTCAAATTTTTACAGTCTTTAAGGGATAATATTAATATTGTAATTTATGAATAAAAATGATAAAATTTTCATTATTATTATTCTATATAAGAAGGAATAATGGCATATTTGACCACAGTCAACCGACCTATGTAAAATTTTGAAATATAAGACAAATATTATCCAATATCTAGTGTGACCTATATTGATTAAATAATTGATTATGACTGCATTAAAAGAATAATAATATTTAAAAGGAAGATAAAAAGTATAAAATTAACATAGGTTTATTATTCATAAATATATGGGACAAACATTATTAGTGTATCATTTGGTACGAGGCTTCTATTTAAAAAATCATATATTAATGTTTCCCTTCAAAATCATTTTTTTATGTCCATGTTATTTAAAAAATTTCAAAAAAACATTATGTTTATGATTAAAGGAATGATAAAGTATATTATTGACCATTTTTTTAATTTCATTAAAATGTTCTTGAAAAGGAATATATTTATGGTGTTATGTAAGGGACATTGAAAGCATGTCCGGTTGTCACCTGTCAACAGTTCAAGGTTCCGGTGCTATGATAATGTGTATAGAAACACTTAGGTTTAATCCTCGGAGTTGATACTTTTTAATAGTTGATTGTTTTTAGATGATTGTATTTTGATTAGGGGTTTGTTTGTAGAGAATAATTGATCTGATTTATTTATTTAAAATTTTAATGATGATTAGGGTGAGTTCATTATTAGGTAGTTAAGCTTGTGATATCCTTGAGCTTTACTTTATATTTCATTAAAAAAACACTCACTTCCAAAGATGATGTTGATTGGAATTTCCAAGTGTTAAGGCTTTAATACAAGCCATAAATTATCTTAGGGTAATTATCTCAATCTGATATTGTTGATTGTATTGTATTTAGGGTTATAATAATCCATGAAAACCACACATTAAAAAACAATTAATTAATCCATGACATGTTAAGTCCAACATACCCAATCATAAATTAATGAATACTCACCGAGAAAAAGATCTCAATATATTAACATGTCTAAATAATAACTCAACCCAATGGTATATTTAATCAACCATTTAAATTATTATTAATATAGCTGAATAAATATTAGGTGATGAATCGTAAATAAATTGAAAATAACAGAATAAGAAAAGAGTAGTGCGTCAAACAGACACGATCGTTGAAGAGAGATAAAAAAACATTCAATTGGCAGAGGAAGCAAAAGAAGAGGAAGGGATTTAACATTATTTAAACTATTTTAAGAACATTTATATTAAAATAAATAAGTTGTATGAGAATAAGAGATATTGAAAAAAAACTTGCATTAAAATTTAATTACAAAGCAAAGACTTTACAAAAAAGAAGAACACAAAAGTAAATGAAAACAAAGGGAGGAGGAAAGGTCTCTCAAGTGAAAACATGAGTATGGTAGGTCCCCCGAATACTTTGGAAAGTCTTTGGTCGTTCCAATGTGTTCTCCTATCTTCTAAAATTCCAAATATGTTTAATGGAGAGTAGGGGATGTATTTATACCCCATGGTGATGGACTATTTGAATTCCAAAAAACCACTCCAATTGGATCGATGATTTGTAAATCTGTGAAGAAAACTCTCGAGAAATATCCTTCTTCAATGCTGTAGATAATAATGTTGGACAACTAATCTCAAAATTTGGAGAAATTTGGACTTATGGAGCCAATGTTATGGCTATTTGATTAAAAAATGTTAATTTTTCCATTTCAATCCATTCATTTTTCAATGGTCAAAATGTGAATGGAATTTTTAATAGGAAGATGCCTTAAAATTAGAATGATTTATTCAACAAAGTATTCAGCCTATATTCCCTCTTTCACATAGAATAATATCAGCTTTATTTGATGATTAGATCATGAGAAAAGTCAATACTGGTGTGATAATTTCATTTCTTAGATAGAATGGTGGGATGGACTTCAAAGCTTCATTTGGGCCCCATTGATATTGGATTTGGCCCCAGAAATTTTAATCCATTATTCATTTAGATATTCAAAAACATACGGCATCATTTCATAATTTTTGGGCTTTAGGATTTATACCAGTAACTCAATAATAATGGTAGGTGTAGTTTCTTCATAGATTCATTGGGTCTTCTTGTGTAGACCATATGACCCTCCAAATGGACGATTTGTCCAAAGGTTCCATCTAAGGAAATATTGTTATTTGAGAAAAAAACCTAAAAAATGGAATTATGTAATTTTTATAAGTAGGGTGATAGATATTATTAAAACATTAAACATACTTGAATTTGGAAGAATTAAAATATTTCTATAAAATTATATTTAATATTTAAACATTAATATTTGACAAAAATTATGCACATTTCATATAATAATCAGTAAAGGGAGTATATAATAAGTAATGAAAATATTAATAACATCAACTACCCCACACATAGTCTTGTGCATGTCCTTATGTGAAAAAAATATAAAAAAAATGACAAAATCATTTTTACTCACAAAAAAATATTAATTTTTTCCCCAATCAGGGGAGGTTTAGACAATTTCAATCATCCTTATTGAATTCCACCACAAGTTTTTACAGAAAAAATATTCCAAAAAAAATTCTTTTTTTCATGCTCATGATTAGAAATGGAAAATGGTGGCACAAAAAAGTTACTCCTCTCAAGATGATAAAATTAATTTATGGAGCTTCACTCATTCACCAATCCAAAAGTGAAAATCATCGAGTTTTCAGGAGCTATAAGCTTCCACTCCATATCCTAATGTGCTCGATAATGAAGTGGTCTTTTGAAGGGGGGTTTTCTGTGGCTATGGGATGGTAAGAATATGATATCGAAACGATAGAAAAAGGGGGTAAAATACAAACATGGAAAAAGTAATGCACATTTATTTTGAAATAATACATGAAAGGAAATGGAAACTCATATTTAATAGGGAATGAAAATGTGAAATAATACACAATAGTGAAAGGAAATTTGAATTGGATGAGAAGATGAAATATTTATGAACCATGAAACTTCTCCTAATGACATAAGTTTTCATTGTTTTCAATTTTTTTTATTTATTTTTTGAAAGTTAAACTTGAAACAAATCTCACACTTATCTCCTATCCCATGATTGATCTCTTCATGAAAATAATTTTAATAATTATAACAAGATCAAAGGCTGAGAAAAAGTTATTTTTGTCCCACCAAAGACACAACCAATTATTATTATTTTTATTGTTTTTTATTTTTTGATCACATTTCAATATACATTCCCAAAACCCAATGAATGAAAACCTATCCCTGCACATAAAAATTGATGCTTTCCCTCAAGCATATGATAACATAGCGAAGATCAACAAAATTGTTCCCAAAATTATATCCATTCCCCCATAAATAAATTTCAAAAAATTATGAAATGAAAATCCATGTTGATATTGGGTGGGATAAGTTATTACTGTTTTAATGTGTCTTTCAATGATAATGTTTTCATACAATAAAAGGGGATTTTAAAAGGATGATTAATTTATGGTTAATAAGAGGATATTTGGCTATTATAATTATCATGTGGTTCATAAAATTCCTATATCATATTAATGCACACAAAAGTAGGAAATTCAGCTCAAAGGTCCACAAACTCAAGAATCATAAATGGAGGTAAAAACACACATTTTGAAAAGATGGCACTATGTGGCATTGTCATGGAATATAATTTTGCTCCCATGGTTGGGGAAAATCATTTACCAAATCATAAATTGAGCATTAAATATTTTTTGGTTTTGACACAAGATTATTTATCAAATTTCATGATGAAAATACAAAATTTATGAGATGAAAACATGGGTTTTCACTCCCCACAATGGTTGGGAAAAATTTCGAAACTAAATTGTGAGTAAGTATGACTTTTTTTCTTTTTTTAGTGTTTTTATAATATACACCCACAGAAAACAAAAAGATAAAATGAAACGGTTTGATGAAGAAATTGGTAAAAAAATTAAATATAGAGGAAGAAGAAGTAATAGATATAGAGAGGTGGAAGAATAGAGAAAGAGGGAGTAAAAGGGAATGAGGTAACCATGGTTTGGATTTGGTGGGTCACCGTCTCCATCTGGTGGTGGGTCGACTGTATAAGTCCTGGATCTGATGGAAGTCGATGTGGTTCCGAGGATGTGTGTCCTCTCATGGTAATGCTTCAACCTATGTCTTTTAACCATCAATGTACTTTTGGATGATGGGTCTTGGACTGGCACTAGACCAAATGGGTAAACATGAGAAACAATAAAATGACCTTCCCAACGAGAATTAAGCTTACCTGGGTGAAGCCAAAATAGAGAGTTGAAGAGAAATACCTTTTCACATTCATGGTATACCTTTCTCAGGATGTGTTTGTCTTGGAGTACCTTAGCCTTTTCTTTGTCTAGATTGTAATTCTCATAGGAATCAAGTCGAAGCTCCTCCAATTCAGTTAATTGTAACAATATTTTTTCACCAAATATTTCCCAATCAAAATTTTAGTTTTTCACAGTCCAAAAGGAATTATGTTTGATTTCAACTGGTAAATGACATGCTTTTCCAAATACTAGCCTAAATGGAGACATCCTAATGGGTGTTTTATAGCCAGTTCTATAAGCCCAAAGAGCTTCACCAAGTCTTTTAGGCCAGTCTTTTCTGGTGGGTTTTAAAATTCTCTCAACAACTCTTTTCACTTATCCATTAGAATGTTCATCCATGCCATTTGTTTGGGGGTGATATGCATTTGAAGTTTTATTAACAACACCATTATTTTTCAAAACATATTCCATCGTTTTATTATAAAAATGGGTTCCCAATACACTTATCAAGGCATGTGGTGTGCCAAATCAGTGGAATATATGTGTCATTTGGAACTCACTGACAATATGTAAAGAATCATTTCTTGTGGGTTTGGCCTCAACCCACCAAGAAACATAATCAACCGCAAGAATGATGTATGAGAATCCATTGGAAAGATGAAATTTTCCCATGAAATTGATGCCCCAAACATCGAAGAACTCACAAAGAGTTAAAGGATTTTGGGGAATTTCATTTCTATTTGAAATTGTGAAAAACTTTGGGCAAGTGGGATATGATTGAAAGAACATATGTGAGTCCTTGAGGAGTGAAGGCCAGTATAATGTAGAGTTTAGGACCATTCTAGAGGTCCTTTGTGGTCTAAATAGGCCACCTCTAGAAAGTGAGGGACATAATTATAAGATGGAGTAATGTACATCTTCATCAATACATCTCTTAATTTCCATGTTAGCCCCAGTTTTCAAAAGATTATTATCTTCTAAAAAATTGAATTTTGAATCACATTTCAACTTCATATTTTGTTCTTTTGAAAAAATTTAAAGAAAAATACCAGCAACCAAGTACATTAAAATTGGGGCATACCATGGTATCATTGGAGTGAGAGATGAAAGGTGCTCAGTGGGGAATTCAAGATCAATGATTTCAGAATGAGAAGAATTAGAAATTCTACTCAAGTGATCATCCACTGGTTTTCTTTTCCTGGTCTATCTTTTATTTCAAGGCCAAAATCATGGAGAATTAGGATCCATCTTATTAGCCTCAGTTGGGAATCACTTTTCTTGAGTAAGAACCTTATAGCAGAATGGTCTATGATGATTATGAGTTTGGAACCTAAGAGATTGATTCATAATTTATCTAAGGAAAAAACCACTGCTAAAAGTTCTTTTTCAGTCACAGTATAGTGAGATTGAGTTTCATCCAATGTTTTGGAGGCATAATAGTTGGCGTTCGGATTGTTTTCTATTCTTTGACCAATAATACCCCCAACAGATCTATCAGAAGCCTCACAAATCAACTCAATGGGTAAGGACCATTCTGTGGGTTGGATTATTGGGGCAGATGTAAGAGCAGTTTGGAGTACAATGAAGATCTCTTGAAAACCTCATCAAAATGGTATGTTACATCATTTTGAAAAAACTGAGTGAGTGGGAGTGAAACCCTACTAATGTTATGGATAAATCAATGATAGAAATTAGCATGATTGAGGAATGAACAGATGTGTTAAACAGAGGTGGGTTCAATATGTAATTGGATGAATTCAATTTTAGTAGGATAAACTTCAATACAATATTTTGAAACCGTGTTCCCTAGAACAACATCATTTTAAACCATTAAGTGGTATTTTTTAAAATTTGACACATGGTTACACTTGACACTCTTTTGAAGGACTAGAGAGAGTGAATGAAATAAATATTCAAATAATAGATGATAAATTGTAAAGTCACCCATGAATACTTCTATACAGTGGTCAATGTATTCTGAAAAGATACTCATCATACACCTTTGGAATGTTGCAGGAGTATTGCAAAGTCCAAAAGGCTCTCTCCTATATTCATATGTTCCAAAGGGGAATACGAAAGTTGACTTTTCTTCATCTTGAGGTGCAATTGGGTTTTATAAGTATGATGTGTATCCATCATGAAAGCAATAGTGTGAATTTATGGCTAATAGTTTTAGCATTTGATCAAGGAATAGAAGAGGGTACTGATATTTTCTTGTTTCAACATTCAATTTTCTAAACTCGATGTACACACACCATTTTTTTATTCACTTGATTTGAAACTACCTCACCATGTTCATTTGGGATAATAATTATCCCACTCTATTTAGGTACAACTTGAATTGGATTGACCCATTCAATATCATAAATTTGGTAGATAATACTATATTGAAGAATCTTGGTGATCTCTTCTCTAAGTATCTCATGTATGAGTGTATTGAGTCTTCTTTGTGGTTGTCTAATTGGGTTTGATGATTCTACAAGATGGATGTGATGCATGAAAAGAGGAGGGTTGATTCCTGGTATGTCATCTAGGGTCCAACCTTAGTCCTTTTTATTTTTCTCTAACACCTGAACAAGTTTGGACTCCTCAGTTATGGTAAGTGAAGTGGAGATAATGATGGGATAAGAGTGATTATTGAAAAGTAATGCATATTTCAGGTGTTCGGGTAGAGGTTTTTGATCAGTTTCATCATTCAATTGTGGGATAGACAACTCTAGAATAGAGAAAGGGACTTTAGTTGCTTCAGAATCATTTTTTTTAATATTGTCCAAGGTGGATTTTTAGAGATCAGAGTTGATGTGGGATTCAAGATATTTTTCAAATTCATCTAGATTGATGGAGTCTACGAATGAAATTCCCACATCAACATCACCATTTATGACTTGGTTAATCATGGTGAAGATGTCACATGATACTTTGTCATTATAACATGAAGAAGATGATGGTTTATGTTTTAATTTACTCTTAGAAGTGTCCTCATAAGAAAGTATTGAGACTGTAGAGTGATCCCCAGATGGGTATCCCATGGATTGGAAAATGTTGAACTTGACCATTTGGTCGCCAAATTCCATCGATATGATGCCTGAATAGACATCAATCTTGGTTATCACTGTCATTAGGAATGGTCATCCTATAATTAGGGGAGATCGAGAAGAGTTCATCTCACCTTCCAAGTCAAGGACATAGAAATCAACTGGGAAGATAAGATCACTAACATAAACAATGACATCCTCAATTATACCCTCAGGACTTGCAGTGTTTTGATTACCCAATTGAATGACAACACCCGTTGGATGTAAGGTACCAAGACCAAGGTTGGAGAAGATGGATTTGGGAATGACATTAATTTAGTCTTCTAGGTCTATGAGTGCATCATCGATGTTGGAACTTCCAATTTGGCATTGAACCATAAAGGTCCCTGGATCTTTTAACATTATGGGAATAAACTGCTAGGTGGAATCCTTTTTTAAGGTCCTAAGTTGCCTCTTATGAGCACACAATTCCTTATGAAACTTGGCATACGAATGGATTTGTTGTATGGAATCTAAGAGGAGAATGTTTACTTCAACATGTCTAAATATTTTAGTCATTTTATGATCGGGTTAAATGGAATTATTTGGGTTAAAAATGACTTGAGGAAAAGGAATTGGATTCATAAGTGGAATAGATGTAGGTGAGGGAATGGATTTAGGTTCCTTCTCAAGTTTTTTTTTCTTTTCATTTTCTCGGCCAACATTCGATGGGGGGTCGGAGGACTTATCTTAAGGAATAACAATTTACTTCCCCGATCTAAGTGAAATTAAACTAACATTACCTTTGTGGTTTTGTAATGGTTGAGTTAGAATTTGGAAAGAATTTGATTTTTGTTTCCGGCTTAGGTGAGATGAAATTTGACCAATTTGGGTTTCAATGATCTTGAGGGTAGAATGGGTGAAGGAGGCATGATTTTCTCCAACGCTTTCCCATGGATGCTTGGAAGAAGAGGATTATCCTGAATTGGGATTTCTTTGATTTTGTTTTTTGGGAAAGGGATTTTTTTGGTTTGGGAATTGGGAACACTCACTAGAATAGTGGAATCCTAGAGGAGGAAGAGGAGGATTTATCCTTTGAGGTTGAAGAAAAAAAGGGTAAGGTTGTTAGATGTTACCAACACTTTGACCATATCTGATGTGGTTTGGGTTTTGATTAAGGAATTGAGGGGGATGAGAACTAAGATTCCCATATCTCAAGTTAGGGTTATATGTAGAAGAGAAGGGCTCAGAATGGGGTTGTTTGACGTTTTTAAAAAACTGACCTGATTGTTGAGGGTTGGAGTTTGGATGAGAATATGCTGCATTGAGCTCTATTGGTCTAGATTATTCATAGGGATCTTCTTGAAGTTGTGGACATGTGTCGGTTGGATGAGATGGGGAGCTACAGATTCCACAATTCCCTATAAGTACAGGGAACATAGACTATGGAGTAGATGAGGTTGGGGATTTGGAAGCCAAAACTTGTTGTCGCACAAGACCTGTAAGTTCACTCAACCACTCAGTCATCTTGTTCGGCTCTATGGATTGATTGTCCTAGAGTTGTTTTACTTGATCATGTTCTCAAGTATGGATTTTTTTTTGTTTTTAGCTATGTTTCTTATGATATCTCTTAAATATGGAAGAGTTTTATCAACAAGATCACCGCCACATGTTGCCTTGATGAGAGTTCTCTCCATAGCCAATAACCCCTCATAGAAGTATTGGATCTAGAGTTGGTCAGGGATCTGGTTGAGTGGGTAGTATGGAAAAATATTTTTGAACTTCTCCTAGTACTCAGGGATCAATTCATTTGGGAATTGACGGATACCACTTATTTCCTTTAAGATTTAAGCATTACAAGAAGAAGGATAGAATTTCTCTAAAAAGAGTCAATTTATTTCATTCCATGTGGTTATGAAACCAGGAGGGAGGTTGTAAATCCATATTTTGTTGGATTTAGCTATGAAAAAGGTAATTATTGGAGTTTTATTTGTTCCTCAGAAACCCCTTGAGGCTTCATGGTAGAGTACACCACTTGGAAGTCATTAAGGTGGAGATGTGGATCCTCACTGGCTAGCACATGGAAATGAGGAAGAAGATGATCCAAAAAAAATTTGAGTTCAAAATCAGCCTTTATATTTGGATTTTGAATACCAAAAGTATGGTAATTCATATCAGGTATAGAAAGATATTTAATTGTTTTTTCCCTAGGATTTCCCATATCAAATTCAATTGGTTGGACAAGGAAATGTTCTTGAATGAGTTGATTATCTCTTATGTTCCTCCTAAGTTGGAAAAGTGTTTGATAAATTTCATGGTAAAACAAACCTGAGGGATTGTTTGGGATGCTATGGGGAATTCTAATAGATTTTGGAAGAAAGAGGAATATGTGTTTTTCTTTCTGTGTTTTCTGTTTATGATTTTTAAGAGAGGGCAGGTTTTTCTTTGCGATTTTTTTTCAATTTTTTTTTTAAATTTTGTTTTGTTTTGTTTTTTAAATATATCTAGAAACTAATGAATACTTAAATCACCATCCCCGGCAACGATTCCATTTAAAATCATGGCCGATTGTTGCCTATCTACCATTCAATGTTCCGGTGCACTTCTATTGTGTATAGAAGCACTCGGGTCGAATCCTCAGTGATGATAATTTTTAATAGTCCATTGATTTTAGTTGATTGTATTTTGATTAGGGGGGTTTGTTTGTAGAGATTAATTGAGATGATTAATTGATTTATAAATTTAATAAATATTTGGGTGAGTTAATTATTAGGGAGTTAATCTTGTGATATCCTTGAGATTTGCTTTATATTGCATTAAATTAACACCCACTTCATAAGATGATGTTGATTGGAATTACCAAGTGTTAAAGATTTAATCCAAACCATATCTTATCTTAGGGTTCTAATCGCAACCAGATCTTGTTTATGGTAATGTATTTATGGTTCCAATAATTCATACAAACCACACGTTGAACAAAACAATTAATTAATCCATGGCATGTTTAGTCCAACATACACAATGTTAAATTAAAGAATACTCGTCGAGAAAAAGATCTCAATAGCTTAACAGGTCTAAATAATGTCTGACCCAAATTGTAGATTTAATAAGCCATTGAAATTATTATTAATATAGTTAAATATTATTAAGGTGATGAATCATAAATAAATTGAAAGGAATGGGATAAGAAAAGAGTAGTGCATTGAACACACACAAGATCGTTGAAGAGAGTTAAAAAAGACTTTTGATTGAATGAGGAAGAACAAGAAGATAAATGATTTTTACATGATTTAAAATATTTTTAGAACATTAATATTGAACTATAGAAGGTGTATTATAATAAGATATATTGTAGAAAAACTTTCATTATAATAGAATTTGAAAAAAAAATACATACAAGATTACAACAAAGAAGATCACAAAAGTAAATGAAAACAAAGAGAGGAGGAAATGTCTCTCAAGTAAAAACATGAGTACGGAAGGTCCTACCAATAATTTTTTAAGGATATGGTCGTGACAATTTGTCCTCCTCTCTTCAGAAATTCCAATACTTTTGAAAGGAGAGGAGGGGATGTATTTATAGCCCAAGGTGGTGAACTCTTTGAATTCCAAAACTACCCCTCTACTTGGTTCGATGATTTGGACATTCATAAAACTAAATCTAGAGATATCTCCTTCATTAAAGTTTTTTATAATAATTTTTTGCGACTAATATCAAAATTTTGAGGCATTTTTACTTATGAAACCAATGTAATGGATGTTTTATTAAACAATGTTAATATGTCCATTTCAATCCACACGTTTTCGATGGATGAAATGTGAATGGATTTTTTAATGGGAATATGCCTTCAAATATGAAATCTTTTTTCAACAAAGTTGGCTTACTATATGTACTATTTCAAACTGAAAAATATCATCATGATTTGATAAATATATCATGATAAAAGGCATTATAGGTGTGATGATTTCATTTCCAGGACAGAATGGTGGGCTGGACTTCAGAGCTTTATTTGGGCCAATTGTTCCTATATTTGGGTACTGAAATTTTTAGCCATGATGCATAGAGATAATAAAAAATACATGGTGGAGTTTCATAATATTTGGGATTAGGGATTTAAGCAGGTTACTAAATCATCATCGCTGGTCTAGTTTCATCATAGATTCTTTGGGTCTTCTTGTGTGGACTATATGGCCCTCCAAATGGGTGATATTTCCAAAGGTCCCTTATAATGAAATGTTGGAATTTGAGTTAGAAACCCTAAAAATAGGAATCATTCAATTTGAATATCTAGGGTGAGAGATATTGTGAAAACATTAAACAGACTTGAATCTGGATGAATTTCAAATATTTCTTTAAAATTATATTTAATATTTAAACATTTATATTTCACAAAAATTATGCACATTTCATATAATAACCAGCAAAAATAGTATATAATACGTTATTAAAATATTAATAACATCAGACATGTTAAATTAAAAACTTCATGTTAATTTTTTTAATTATTTCTTATATAAATCATTCTTTTCAATGCATATAATAATAAAATTTGATTATGGAGGTATATAAATAGACATGTATTAACTATAAAGTAAATATTATTTCCCTTTTAAAATTATTTCAATTGATTGCAATGTAATCATTTTATTTATATTATGTGGAATTTTTTTGATAAAAATAAATAAAAGTAATGTTTTGTTTTAACTTATATAGCTTCAATGGTTTTTCCCACCATCATAATTGTTAATTGATATATGTCTTCCTTTATAAGATTACATTAATTAATTAATGAAATGTCATCATTCCCAATGTTATGTTTATTTTATTAATTTCTTTTAAAATAAAATAAATATTTCAATATTCTGAAATTTTTTATTATGGTTGTAAATAATAAATTTTTAGTTTAATGTTTGGAATTGAAATATAATCTATGAAATGATTCTCTAATAAATATTGAGATTTGAAATAATGATTACTGTTTCCATTATAAACATATGAAAGGGTTACCATTATAAACCATCAACGGGTGGTTATGTTATAAACCAAGGATGTGTGGGTCTCTGATAGACCTCTAATGAATTTGGATTTTAAGTAGACCATACTGGTAATTCCATTTTTAGTAGTGATATTGAAGATTATATCAAACATTACCCACCTGATTTATCTATTATAGCTATTGTTTTTAGAAATAATTTTATATTTTTAGGTAATCTAATTATCATATGTTTACTAGAAATTTGAGGCTATATCTTGGGGGTATAAAGTATAACTATGTGAAATAAATATCATGCCTTTTTCATTACATCAAATAAACCATTATAATGTTTATTTTTCATCAATGATCTCTTATGAAATTATTTGGAAAGAATTTTGATTTAGTGATTTAAAATATATTTTTTTCTATGGTCAATTATTATTTTGAATAAGGTAATTATATATATCTATATTGATATAATTTGGGTTTTTTTATCACCTTTCTATCCCATTTAATGATATTTTAATCATCAAAACTTTTAAAATTTTATTCATTGGGGTTTATGGGTGTAGAAAGACAATGATGAGGCCATTATAAAAATATTGAAGACTTTTTAAGAAAAAGAAACTTATTTTATCATAAAATTTCACTTTTTATCGAAAAATGGATAATAAGTTGAAGTTTTCATGTTGAGAAGAAATATTTATTTATATAATTTTGGTTACATAATTATTAAAGTCTCTAAACCTAAAATATTTCTTGAATGAATAAATATAATTCTTTTATAAAGAGTGTATATTTTTTACTATTTAAGGATGAGTCATTATAATATTTGTCTTTATATGGGAGTTATTATTTAATTAGTTTTTAAATTGATTATATATTTTTTATTAATAACATTTATTGTGATAACCTTTTTTGTAATTTATATAGTTAATTTATTTGTTCACTACTAATGGGGAATAATTAATGATTCCGAGAGAAAACAATTATAATTGATGAATGTTCAATGTTACCATGTGTTATAAAATGTTATTAAAGGGATGTTAATTTCATATTAAACTTTTAATTGGTTCATATCTTATTAATATGGATTATTATTATTTTTATTTATTTGTTTGAATAATTATGTAAATTACTAATTGGGAATATATTTAAATATATAAATATATAAAATATTTTTTTATAAATGGGTAAATTAATGTATAATAGAGTTCACTATATATAATAAATGTAACATATCAAGGTGTTTTCTTTACTATCTTGGTAGTATTAATTTTAATAAATAATAAGATAAATTTGTATTTCTTATTTTTTTTGTTTGAATTTTATAATGATACATAGAATTAAAATATTTAATTAAATTATTATAATTTATTTGTTATATATTAAATGTTTTTTTAATTCAATAAATTTTAATATTGAATTTTTTTGTTAGGGAAAATATTTAAAAAAAATTTGTCAGTAATTCAGAGTTTGTTATTATTATTTTCTATATGATCATTTATTATTTTAATTTATTTTATATATAATTATTCATGAAATGTGGAATACATTAAGTATTGAAATGTGATTATATATTTTGGGATATAAAAACATGGAGTGAAATATGTGTGATTCCTAGTATATTATAATAAAATATGTAATGTAATTATTAATGCGAGTATTTTATTTTGTAATGGAATAAAATTTCATTAGAAAATTTTATTGAGATGATTTTAAATATATAAATAGATATTATTTTTCATATCAAAAAATAATATTAGTTAAATTTAATGAATATTTCTTATCTATTATTAGTTGTGGGTATTACAAAAATAACAATATATAGTATTTTGTATTATATAATTATTTTTTATTAATTTGTTTTAAATTTTCATTAAGGGGTGGAAATATATGTTCAAGGAAGGTGATTTCATTTTTATAAAAATGAAATTAAGATGTGATATTTATTTTATTCTTCAAATATAGAGAATTTTATTCCATTGTAATGATTTTCCCTTACTTTGGTAAATTATTATGTTCATCAATTCATAATGCATATATAATTTAATCAATAAAAATAGGATTATTAGAATCCATATTTTAAATAAAAAATTGTATATATTATAACTATTTAGATTCCCCCTAAAGACTTAAATATTTTTAATGTAATTTAATTATCATGGAAAATAAATGAGATTTGAATAATTTTAGTTTCATAATGTTATTTTTTCTATGTGATATTTATTTTCCTTATTTGTAGTACTTTTTTATTTTTGTTTCTTATTGTATTTTTTGTTTATATAATACCAAATCATTTTATTAGACATTTTTTATGTGATTAATTATATTATTTTTAACCCTAATTTCAATTTAATATTAGGTTTCTTGTATATTTTTTTTATTAATTGTGAATGTTTGATGTTATATATAGACAATGTTTATTATCTTATGGTTATTTTTTCATGACCATCAATGGTCAAGAAACATAGTGGCATGTCAAAAGGGAAAGGTGGTATGTTCTGTTATGAAATATAATTAATATTAATTTTTTCATAATTATGTGAATTAATTAATTGGATAAAACTAAAATGATTGTTGTTTTATATTGAATATTCTTATTCCTTGAAGTGACATGTGTGGGTATCATTATAGAAACACATAATGTGATTTCAAAAATAAGTTTCATGAAAAACTAGCACAGTTTTACACTAAAACATATGAATATTCATTTTTCACTAATTTTAATGGGTTGTTATTATGTAATATAGGTATATTTACCGAATAATTTGGATTTTGGAATAATAAACCTTGATTATTCTGATATATATCATCCATTTACATTATTAGAAAATTTTTTATGGGCTTGTTGTTATGTGATAATAGAGTTTTAAAAAATATTGGATTGGTTTGAGAAATATAAATTTTTAATCCTATGTTTTATGGTATTTTAAATGATTGGTGTAGTTACATTATATTGGGATTTCATGATTTAGATTAAAAATAGATGACATGTACTGGTAATATATTCTAGATTTATAACATCATTTATGATGGGTGTGTCCCTATAAAGTAGTGTACGTTTTCTTTTTCTTAAAGTATAGTTATTTTTATCCAGGGAATTAGATTATCAATTTTCATTATAGTGATAAACATATGGTTGTGTGATGTTAGGGTATGAATAATTATATTTTATTAAAATTTTTCCCCTTTCCAATATAGATGTGAATATCATATACATATTGACTAACTAGTGAATAAAGCATGATAATGAATGGCTTTTCCTAGTAGAATGGATGGTAAGTATCTTTACTCTAAATTCGACTATATGATCACTATAATATAAGTATGTGATTTACGGGTTGGGATCCATTGTAATTTTTTTCTTGAGTTATGAATTATAATGAAGTATGTGAATCACAAGTTATTGATACTTGATAACTTATGTGTTTTAATTTTTTCAAATAATTGATTTTTTAATATAACGAGATTAATTTTTAAAGTGAATCAAAGAATGAAAACAATTTTTGTTGTTTTTACATCAAATATAAATTAATTTTTAGTGTTTTTTATTAATATTTCCAATTGGAATATATCTCATGGTTTACATTCTACACTCAGGTAAGAATTATTTTTAACTACTAATTTTAAACAGGTTGATATTCTTGGGGAGGAATATACATTTTATAATTATTCCCAATACAAATTTTGTATTAGGTTTATAATTACTCGAGGAGGTTATTGATGTGAGTAAATAGTTATAGATAGAATGAACCATTATGAATATATACAATTTTAATTAAAGTGATCAAGTATTTAATTACAGTAACTATTTGAGGTTAAATTTTTAATACCTGAGAAATTATAGTATTATGTAGGGATTTTTATTATTAATGACACAATATAAAAAACAATAAAAATATTAAGACTGTTATAATTGAACATGGTCAATAGAAACTTATAAAAAATACTTATACTATATTGGTGTCTCCTTTACCATTTTCTCCAATAAACCTCATAATTCTAACATGCACTGTTTTAAATAAAAACACTACATGCCATTGAATCAACATATTGAATTAACTAAAAATGAAATATATTATTTAGGTGACTTCTATGAATGAATTCATATGAGGTAAGAGTATATATAGACATTATAAACCTTGGAAAATATGACTATTGGTGAGAGTGATACTATAAATTCCAAATTTGGATAAGTGTATATTATGGATTTTTATGAGATTTAAGTTACGTATATTAGATAAACAATGGATTTTACCATAAGGAACTTCAATTATGTAGAAAATTTATTTGAGCTAGAGATGGTGGTAGAATCACAAGGATTTTCCCTCAGTGAGGACCAAGATGAATTTCATTAATTATGATTCGATCATAGTTATAATGGAAAGACAATCATGTTAATTTAAATCTCTATAATTTCAATGCAAGTGGAACACACTATGAATTTATAACCATTTTATGCCTGGTCCATGTATTTATATTTTCATAATATGATTTTTTTATCTTGAGGTTATGTGGTTTAATGTAAAAATTCATTAGTAATGAACTAGGGTTTACTATGAATATATTTTAATATTAAATGTATCATCCTTCTATAAAATTTGATATTTACATAATTTTAGGATTAACATTATAAGTTTGATTCCATATCAGCAGTTAAGACATTAAAATTATATAATGGTATAATTTGAAATTTTCTTCCAAAAATTTGTTATATAGGGTGAAAATAGTGAAATGCAACAAATACAATATATATATATATATGAGTAAAATAATCACTGTTTGTTATATTTACCAAAATTGTGAAATATACATCAGAGCATATAATTTCAAGAGGTAATAGTGATCTATAAGGAGTATTGGGTAAATTGAGTTAACAAAAAACTAAATTATTCAAAAATTTATTCCACGGAATTCCCACCACCACAACTATAAAGTTCCACCCCACCTCTCATTTATCCGCAAAACAAATGTACTAATAACTTCATATTTTTTTTCAAGGAGTCTATAAAATATATAATTATTTAATGTTGAGTAATTTGGTTTAATATAAGTGAAAGTTTTTGTTATAATTAGATCCAAAGTGGTAGGGGTCCTTTTTCAATATCATTACATTTGGTATTTACATTTCAATTATAGTATCCTTTATGATTATAATTTTATTTTAAATTATTTTTTATTATCCTTTTATGTAATTTTCTCATTATATTCTATAAATTTTATACTCCACTTCACTAATATCTTATTATGTTCATAAGTCACTATAATGATGAAATTATCCTATATGGAATGGATTTATGTATTTTTCATGATAAATATAACTACACATTACATATATATTTTTGATTTATCAATTCATTACATAAAATATGAGATACTTTCAATGATGGGGGTATAGATAGTAGAGCCAATATTGGTCCCCATGTAGAGAAAACAAGTATTTAGAACAAGATCACCATTTTCATCAATTAACACTAACATGAAGGTTTCTCATTAAGGTAATTTAATATCTCAAATTTGTTTAAAATATGTGTGATTTAAATTGTATTTTTTAAAATTATCATTGTTCACTGACCATAATAAATAAATGTGTGAATTTTCAAAGACCATTGAAAATATTAAACATTTTTAGTACTCTCTAACTATGATTCTATAGTCATCACTTGATAATCATACATATCCAATAAAAATTAAATTCCTAAATAATATTTATATTGTTCATGGAAATTCACCTTTGCATCATTGATAAAATAATCATTATGGTTGTCAATTTTCATTCCCTTATAATCGCTTGTTCGGTATGGACATGTCAACTAGGATAATATTCATTAGGGATGATGATATGTATTAATAAGATACTAATTTTTTAACAATATGTCATGTATTTAATGTGATCTATTGATGTAAAATGGAATGAGTCATACCCCCCCTCCCCCACATCTATTGAAAATTCTAATGGGTTGAAAATAAGGATGGGGAATGTTCCACGAATCTCACATATAGTAACACAAATATTTTCAATAAGAACTTTGTGTTTAAAAAATTTAAAATGGGTGGCATTATCCTCAACAATGATTATAATGTAATGATAAAAGAGGGTAACCAACAATAAAACAAAAATAATATCAATTACCCAAATAAATACCCTTATCCTTACTATTACTTATAAGAAAAAAATCATTTCCTCAAGAATATATAAGTAATAGAAACTCTAATCATTATGAGTTCTACCGTATCTATTAGAGGTAACCCTAACAATATCTCCAATATCAATAATATTATCCTCAAGACACATGAATGTATATTGTGGGGTGATTATGTGGGATTACCTAGAAGGATTTTATTATATTAAAAATCATCAAGTGTGTATAATACAATTAAAATTGTAAACAAGAGTTAAAACATCCATAAAAACAATCAATAAATGATTTTTAAGGAGTATAACAACGGATTTAATAAAATTTAATGAAATACATCCATTTTCAGTTTTTTAAATTCCTTTTCCAGCCCTTCAAAATAATGGTAATTAATCAAATTTCATCATCAAAAACAAAACCAAACCAAAAAACATCACTCTCTATGCTTTGTAATTTCTATCACTGCTCTTACCTATCAACAAATTCTTCTATCTAATTATTGGAAGTTTACTTTTTTGGAAGCATCTATCTATGATAATAGGATTCATGAATTGACGAAAACCAAATTATATATGTATACATGTCATGTATAATATGGGTTGGTTCATGACCCTTAAAAACTCAACCTATGTTTTTGTCCAATATCATTTGTTTTCATCATTAAAAGTTTTTAATTACATAACAATATCAGTATTAATATACATGACATCAAGTACCACCACCAAATACTTATTCAATTTCATTTAAGAAAACTCGTCAAAAATTATCTTGAACATTTAGAGAAATACCCTAATTAGCTACCCCAATCGTTAACTACCCCAACCAGGAATCATCATAAACTCACAAAATCAAATTCTATAATCCTAGACACAAAATAATAACCAAAAATTAAATAATACCTTCACTACAAGGAATTATCATTTGCAAAACATCCAATAATTCCCAATAAACATCAATTATTCAATTAAAATTATTTCATTCCCCATTATTTACCAATATCTAGACCTATTATATTTATTATTCATTGATTTATTCTAAACTCATAATGAATTCATTACAAAAAAGAAAATTCAATTTATTCCAGACCATTGAAATTTATTCCAGTAGAACATCGTTCATATCAAACATATATTTATGGTCACAGATATGGGAAATACGTAACTTCATCCATTTTATTCATAATCCACTTTTCTATCATTAATTCATATATATATCATTGAACATATATTCACATCCAACTATCCCCTATCACTACTTATATCCATCATTCCCACCATATTTCAATCCATTCAGGATTATTAAATGTTCATTTACAACAAAATAAAATTTTAACTCTATCAATTGTAATTTCTTTAGCATCACATGATCATTTTATGTTAATCACCTTAGTAATTTATTTTATAGTCTACATGATAAGTCATTATTCATGTTATTGTTTTGTTTTAGGTTCACCGAAGTTTTATAACCCACACATTCATTCCAACTCTCTACTCTCTCATAGATTTATATAGGACATCAACAAAAAAATATATATTTGAATGAATCAAGTTACTATCTCAACCACTAACCTAAAATTTTCTTACCATCCAATTTATTATTTCATGGAATATTTAATCGATTATTCTATGGATTTTCAATTCCAAATTATCATTCCCTATTAGAATTTCCATTATTTGACACAGTTTCATTATTAAGTTTATAAATAATGGAGGATCCATATTGATATTTTCATTAGCAGACCTTTCATGTCCTCACTAATTAAAAGTTAATTATTTTATGGAAGAAAATGTATAACCTTAAAATCTATCAATATTTATCATTTATTAATAATCAAGAAAGGCATAATATAACATATAAATAAACACCCATTTTCATTCATCCATAATTTTTTAATGTAGTTAGCATTTCATGTTATTATTATAAAACATATATTATCAAATCCCACTCAAAATAAAATAATTATTTTATGGTGCACATTATCCATGTTCATGTAATACAAATCAATAACACCATAATATAAAAAACAATAAAAATATTATAAAACTCTAAATTTATAGAATTTTATTCTTCTCTACTAGAAAAAAATGTTGTCTAATTATATGGTTTAATAATTACACATTGTTTTAATCATTATGAAATCCATATATATGAATATAAATATATAAATAACAAAAAATAAATCAATATAAATATGTTAATGAGTTATTTCATAGAAGGAATCATAATTGAATTAATATTTCATATTATTTTTATAAGATAAAATATACAAATTAAAATTCACTACCTCAAGAATCCAACATACTCAATGAAAATAAACATGAATCTACGAAAAGAATAAACTGAAAAAAATTAATTAAAACTAAAACATGAAAACCATTTTCAAAAATTCAATTGATATCCATAGAACCCATGATCTAATTTTGGTGCTATAATATAAAGATAATTAATGATAATAACCAAGGGCATAATATGGAAAGATATCAAAAAAAGAGAACCCATCAACCCAAATCCAAAAGATAATTATCCATAAGGGATGAAAAACTCTATTCTATATAGACATGGGAATGAAGAAGTCTGAATGGAAGGAATATAATCCCATTGGTCACACTAGATACTAATAATATGGTATTAAATCTATCTTATTTTTTATATTTTGGTTTTTGAGTCATTTTTATATTGGTAGGATAGTCTTTAATTATTTTTGGGAGAAAAATTCCATTCGATCATTTGTGTAGGTTGGAAGAATAATATCATGGATATTTTTTCACCTTACTAACTAGTGGTGGGAAAAGTGGTACATGATTTTCACTAGTACTAACCAGCTAATTGGTGAGGCCCATTGGTTAATAGGTGACACCACTAGGCATTCACGATAGTATATAATAAAAGTTCTTTTCAAAATGAAATGTTTTATTTCAACAACTAAACAATTCCCTTAAAAAAGTAATATGAATATTCTTCCTTAAGAAGATCAATAATGATATTGTTATATTTATTTCACATTGTAGTTATCAGTCATATTGTATGATGTAATCTTAGATATCTGTTTGGTGTAATCTGATTATCAAATCATTTCCAATATTGTTTTATTAAATCATTCTCAATGTTTTTATCCTTTTAATTTTATATCAATTTATTTTTCATGGAGATAGTTAATTTCAATTGTTTCCAATATATATAGATTCCATAAGCTCAGATACCATCTATTATAATCATTGATCATAATGGATATGTCTTATTAATGAATTGTTAGGTAGGTGCCTCTATCCTACATTCTATACCTTTATGGTTCTTATTTTCCAATTATTATCCCTTGTTATATATACATATTGAAATTGGTTTTCATCCTTTGGGGAAATGGAATGGGGTTTTAAAAAAGTATTTTCTTGGAAAATTTGATTTTATTCACATTATTTATTTCAAAACACTACAAAAATATACTTTTGAAATGGAAATGGTTTTCAAGAAATTGGAGACGTGGGTAGTCATTATAGAAGTGTCTTTATAAAATATTATCAATGATCTGGAATGGATTAATTCTTCAAAAAAAATTCATAAAACATTAATTTGGTTACATAAATATAATGATAATATAAATCACATTGGGTGGCTTCAGGGTATTGGAAAAAACTAAACATTGATTACCTCATGAGGTTAAAAATATCACTTGGGGAGGTTCTCTTGATTGCATCGATGTTTTGTTCTATCATTTTTGAGGAATTGAGGTTACCATTTATTAATAGAAACATATTTAAAATATTTATTATTTATGTATCATATTGCTTTACCCATGTACACCATTACATCATGTATTTCCCTCTCTGGATGACATGAAATTTCATTATGTGTGTTGATATTTAAAAATATTATTAACCCACATGACCATGATATGGATATTGATGCTTCTAAAATATTTTATTTACCTAATTATTCTATTAACTATGTCATATGTTATACTTATCTATTTATTTTAATATGGAATTATTTGGAGTATGGTGAAATGTTAAGAAAAACCCAACAGATTTTTTTTACAGAAAATTGTGACTTATGAAGTGTTTTAAAAAATATTTAAAACAATAATTAATGGATTGATATTTATTTTTTACATATTATATGGTGGTATCCTACTATTATTTAATATTAACACCGTAATTTTTTTCGTTGGGTGTTTTTCCTAATTGTTCTGTAGGTTACATGTATAGGGATGCCTATCATATAGATAGTGAACTCTCTTGGATAATGTTTCCATTCTGGTGGATGTGGATAATGGTGTTGTACGATCACATGGAGTTAGTCACATGTTTTTTCCTAGTGTTCTAGGTATTTGTGGTCATTATGTTGTTCTCTGAAACTATATTATCTTGTTGATGGATATACCTCTGTCAGTTTTTTTTCAGATATTATATTTATCTCATGGTTATCTACTATAGAAATTTGTTTCATTTTATGTTATTATATTCCTATTTAGTGTGAGATCATTCCAAAAAAATTATGATACCCTGGTGTTTGTCCCTAGAACTTGGAGGTTGGGAATGTGCATTGAGAATTGTGGACTTATGATTTGGGTAATATTATCAGTTCACATGGGTTATTCTAATATAAATTTTGATCATATGTAATACAGAACTAGAAGTGTAAATATTTAGTGGAACTACCTAGGATTATGTTTTGGGGTCCACAATGAGGGTGTTTTATTTTTAGTGGTGGAGAGTGTAACACCTCTAGTAAAATGAGACGTAATGTACTAAATGCTACTACCCATGTCATGAAGCTAGACAAATCGTTTGTAGGAATTCCTAAATGTAACTATATAGTTAAGTGAGGGATGTACATAAGTACTATCAGGATGGGTAAACATCTTTCATGTTTCTTAGGGTGTGTGTGAGGAATCAGAATGAATAATAAAATATAATGTGTTGGTCTGTATAGAATTAAATTAGTCTGATAGGTGACCCATGTGTGTAATATCTTGTGGTGTTCATGGATGGAAACCAATGTACTACTAGAGACCCATGTGGAACAAAAAATTTATTCAATCCCCTAGTATATTAGGTCTTGAAGAAATTTATTGGATATTGTACACAACCAAATGATCAGTGGTATTCCCTTGATTTGAGTATTTGGCACACATCAAGATAATTGTTCTTTTAAGGGGTGGAAGTGGTAACAACCTCAGAAAAGTGATACTTAAAATCCCAAATGTTCCTACCCATGTTAATAATATTTACCTTTATTTTTGAGATCCTATCATATTATCACTCCACAGTTAAACATGGATTATCTTGGAGTAGTGTTATAATGGGTTTCGATCTAGGATGATTCTAAGGGTGTATGTGAGTGAGGACAATGAACACAAAATGAACATGTGTTTTCTTCTATGGATAATTTATAGTCTGATAAGAGAAAATTTTTGTAAATATAATGTTTTTTATGAAAGGATACAAATGTATTATAGGATAAACCAAGTTCACGTTTTATGTAAGTCATGTATTGACATAAATTAGTAATATAGGGCATCCCTCATAGTGTAATAAAATAGAAAAATACTTTTACACATCATAAAATAACTCAAAAATGTTCAAAATGGTCTTGCTTGAATGATATCCAAAATTCAAGAATACAAAATGGAAAACACTCTATGTTCTCTTCGTATACATTTTAGTAGTTAAATTTTTTCATTACCTCATCTATGGACTCCCACATGGAGTAAGATAATCCATATCACCATTTTTGTGTTCAATTAGAATGACCCAATTGTTTACTAAGGAATATATAGAACTTACGTCACTATTTTTCATCAGTCTGACAAAACTCGACTCTTTAATGAATCTCTCTCCAAACAACATGACATTTCTATGTCTATAGTTTATATAAATTTATCTTAATACACTAGACCAGAAAAACAATCAACACAATATGGTCTATAATGGGCTAATAATAAAATCAGTGTTTCCTCCTCCCCTCTGTGAAAAGCTCTCTATGAATCCATAAACTAAAAGTCATTATATCCCATGAATTTATCCATACCAATTTTACATAGGCATAACAAATCATGCAAAAAAAATAATCACCGCATGTGTTTCACTAACCATACTAAAACACTCATTCGAAAAGTTCGATCTTTGGCTAGAACTCCCAAAACACTCCCATACTATTCCCTTGAATGAAAAAAGGAATAATATAACCACCCATGGAATTTTAAGTGTTCTTATTTTTCCCAAGTGATCATTCCAAATCTAAAATCACCTATAATTATCCATGAGGTCCATTTCACTCTTAAAGGTCCACCAAAAACTGCACAACTGAATTCAATATCACCCACTATCAATATGAGCTCATCCAAAATAGAAATAAAAACCTTAAAAGAGAAATGATGTCACCACAACTAGCACCACATGCACTGTTATGGCTTGGGGGACCTAAAGATGTATATAAATTCTACCAAGTATGTATAACATATACATGATACCAAAAAATTACACTGAGTAAAATGAAATTGAAAGGATTGATTCATAATGGTATTAGATGTTACATCAAATACCATTAAAACTATTCTCATGCTACATAATAAAAAAAATTATATTATAAGGGAATGTTTGAATAACTAATCCATAAGATACATCACATAGACCACCAAATTTTTGAAACATTATTCCCACATAAGAATAATGGTCACCTAAAACATGTGACATCAACTCCCAAAACAAAGCATATATGGAATAAACCTAAAAAATGAAAAAAATAAACTAGGAATAGAAATAGACATTCCAAAAAAAAATTTCAATTAATACTCATTTCACAGAAACCAATATTCAATATAGTCAGCACATTTTAAAACAAATCATATTATTGTTCAAATAAATTTAATGAATATAGGTTGACATGCATATATGAATAATTGGTTTATACAATTTTCAAATTGAAAATAACCCCTTCTTTTAATTTTTCTATAATTCCACCATGGGGATATTGTGAAATGTTCTAAGATTAGATAAAATATTCAACAAAATAGCCCTACACTAATGATAGGGAAACATTGTAAATCTTGGTGATGACACACTGATGATATCCCCTGTAAATTAAATCAGAAACAAATTAATTCATATTATATATGATAACTTGATCTACTAATCCATCATGTTTTAAACCATATACTAAATTTATATTGTTTCCCCACTATCTTATTTTGTGTACATTGAGTCCCACAACTCATGTAATTAAACTCACCCACATAATAATCATATGAGGGTTCTTCATATGAACAATCTATCATAGATAAATCCCTGTCATCAATATCTACATTTTCTTTCACTGCATTGCGATATAAAAATGGAGAATATATGACCGAAAATTGAATCTATGGACATAAACATGACTTGGGAAGCTATATCCATTCTCTCTAATTTTGAAGTGAACCCATAAAATATCAAACCTGATAAATGAAATGGGTCCCAATGCAATTCAGGGTTTTAGTCTCGAATTAAATCTACATATTCTCTTTAAATTGATTATTCTTTTTCACATGTGAGAATAAATCCTTATTGACTAATTCAATTAATTACTATCTTGGAAACTCTTTCTAGTTTAATTCATTCATCTACCATCATCTTTAATCCTATCTCTATAAAGATCAAATAGTTAATGTAATCAACAATTCACCTATAGCCTTCACCCAAAGAATGGAAACCCCAAAATGATTAATAGAATCCTTAGCATTGGGGAAAGAAGCTTCACTAAAAACCATCGAAACATCTTTTTATTTCAATTTCAACAAGTATCATTCTCAAGATCGAACATTTTCCCCTCTACATCAAATTTCCCCATAGAATTATGGTGGAATAAATTTGTATCAAACAATAACAACATTAACATAATTCACACATGGATGATAATAATCATAGATAACAATAAAATTTTATATAAAATTAATATCCACCCATCTACTCCAATCCCTAACTAACATTCCCATGGATACATATATAGTGTACTATAAATGATATCATTAATTTCAATGAATCTAATCAATGATTCAGTAAGCAACCTATTTACAACACCTAATCAAACCACAAAAATTTTAGAAATCTTAGAAAAATTAATATCCTTTAAAAAAACTAATTTAAACTTAGTGTGGCCTGGAAAGCATCGTCACCTAGTTCCAGGTTTCTTATAAAAACCTTTTTATTATCATCATTAATTGCTTAATATTTTATGGGAGTTTATTTATTATATTGAGAAGTAAATAACAAAACACAACATTGAAAAACACTATAACAAATAGTAAATTGATGTATACTTTATAAAAACTTCTTTTCCCCTCTACAGGAAAGGCGTGCTCTCGAGCGGGTTCCCCTCTACACCGAACCCTATTTCGAAGAAGCTGTTGTCTTCTTCCTCTAGAGATCTTGCACCAGTTGTGACCAGCGTGTTTGTATCAGCCAGAGGAGTCGTGACGGGCGTGCCTGCATCGGATGGTGGCGTGCCTCTGTCTTTCGGGTGGAGGTCTGAGGATTCGACGTTGAAGGCGGATCGGGTGAAGTCTATGGAGGATGGTGAAGAAGTGAACCCTCCGACCTGCAATTCCTAGTCTCAGTATGCTCGAGATTTGACCGAGTACATGGTAAAGGGGTCTCCCTCTTCTAATGTCAATACTATACATATATAGGAAGCTATGAGGGTGCCCACTAGTGCTACACCATGTGTTCAGCGATCCTTTGCTGATGTGATGAAGGAGTCTTCATCAAATCAGAAAAGAAATGAGGGTATATGTCATAAGAAGATTCGTCGAAAGGGTTATTTAGCTCATGTTGAAGCCAATCCTAGTGTGATGGATGAGAGATTGGCTTTGGGTGAGAATTCACTGATTGCTCGCATTGTTCATCCTAAAGGTGCACAGGCCTGGAAATGTGAAGATTTATATTGTCGAATTTCGATGCTGTGGGGATTTTCTAGCTGGATATGTGTCTCACTTGGAAAGGGATTTTTTCACTGCTTGTTCCCATCAGCGGACTTGAAGCATAGGGCTTGGAGTTCTAGCTCCATGTTTCTTAAGCCGGGGTGGATTCATCTGCATGAATGGTCACATGACTTTAATATCTCTAATGCAAAAAAATTCTTTGTGAAGATATGGGTATGGCTTCATGGGCTTAATTGGGTTCTTTGTCATCCAGAGATTCTGCATGATATTGGAACGAAAATTAGAACACCCATTCATCTTGATAAGGAAACGAAAGATGTCAGATATGGTCATTTTTCTAGAATGCTGGTGGAAGATGATCACAGATCCACTCTCATTGACATGGCAACACATTCTATTCCCTCTGATCAAATTTTAATTGATGTTGAATATGAAAAAAACCTTTTTTCTGCACCAAATGCATAACTATGGGGCACTCTCTGGAGTTGTGTCATAAAAATAACACCTGTAAGGAGTGTGGAATGCGAGGGAACTCCTCCAACCTCTGTCGAAAAAAGGATAACTTGAAGGAGTCATCCTTGCCAAATCATGACACAAAGGACAATGACCTTCCTATGAAGCCAATTCCTCTTGATGTGATGACTCCTAAGAAAGGTAAAGAGTTTATTATTGATACAACTCCGATAGAATCTCATAGTGGTACTTCAAGAGTTCATGATCCTACTTCTTTTGGAAGTTTGTGCCCTGCGCCAACGTTGGTGGTGAATGCTTCTACACAACTGAATGTCCAGAAGAATCTGTCTTCTTCCGCTGAACGGAGGAACTGCTCTAATGAAAGAAAGGACAGGTTCGAGGTCGATACTCCGGTAAATGATGTTCCCATCCCATTTAGGGGGGTGGGATGATCGTGAGTATGATAAGGACAATGAAAAGGGTAAGAATAAAATCTCATACAGCGATATTGTTCAAGGAGAAAAGAAAATGACCTCTGACAGTGAAGATATCATGAATGATTCTGTTAAAAGAAAACCAAGGAATGATTACTCTGTAGGGCCGAAGGCAGTGACCACTAGGTCGTCTGCCATGAAGGCTAAGGAGAAGTTATCTACGGAGCAACTGTAGCGAAGGAAGTAATATATCAATATGTTTAAACAGCTTGAGCCTTAATCAGAACTGGAATCAGCTGATGCTGATGACATGACTAGGTATGAATGTGATGATTATGATTATTCCGACTTGTAATCTCATTCTCTCTCTCTTGCTTGTCTCTGAACTTTTTTTTATTAATAAATTTGGGGTCCAAGCTTGCTTGGATCTGACTTTTTTGGTAAATTAATATATTCTAGAAACAATTCTGGTCAATCAATATTTAGTATGCAATAATTCTATCCGTAAATTTTTTCTAAAAAAAAATAGAAATATTTCATAGAAATAAATCATTAGGAAGAATTTACAAATGAAACTCTATTTATTGATGAGAGATTTTACAAAAGTAATCATGATTTAAATATGAATTGATAATATTCCAATGAATAGGTCATAAAAACAATCATTTACATTCTTAAACAATAATTATTAAACATTTTACCATATAAGAAACAAGTATTGTGATTACCAAATAAAAGATCTTATGTTTCCCTTCATGTATCATGCTATTAAAATTTAAATTAACTATTTTACCAATATGTTCATTACTAGTGAAACACGATTTTATGTTGAATGAAATGAAAATTATTTCAATTCACCCTGAAAAATTAACATTTAGTTTTAGTGAATAATTATTGATAATTCTAAGAGATATAAGAAAATATACATAAATAATTGAAATTAATTTTGGAATAAAATTATAATAAATTTACACATAAAAGTATCATTTACCAAAAAGTATACATTCGATGAAAAAAATATTTAATATATGACACATAAATAATTTTACATCAAGAAACATTATCCACACTTAAATAGAATAAACCTATTTTATTCATTTACTAATTTAGTTGTTTTTGGAGAGGTGTTATGGCTATAAATTCCATTTATATTTTATAAAAAAACAAAAAAAATCAACATTTCCTAATAATAGATTTTCCATAAAAACATTCTACAAAATAGGAGGGGAAGGTGACACATGCAAACAAAAGACAATTGAATTTTATGTACTTATATTCATACATTAAAAACAATTCATTTTAGTCTATCAATATGGAATTTAATAAGGTAAAATATAATTTATAAATGTT
This sequence comes from Viscum album, assembly GCA_963277665.1. Classification (NCBI taxonomy): domain Eukaryota; kingdom Viridiplantae; phylum Streptophyta; class Magnoliopsida; order Santalales; family Viscaceae; genus Viscum; species Viscum album. Next base: position 1,550,624,105 of record OY728164.1, on the reverse strand, counting down.
CTAAAAATAGAAATTTCATGTGACATGGAAATTATATGCATGAGTTACATAAAAATCTACAAATGATGGTAGGAGTAGAATTCTAGTGTGTATATTAATGTAGAATAAATGATAAATTTAGGGGAAATCATATCACAGAATGAATGTAAACAATAAATTTCATTTTCAAATAGGTTTATATAAATTTCTTTTCCCCATTTAATTACCTATTTACTCTTTTTGATGTCATGGGATCAATTCAATTGTGCTAGAAAATCATTAAGAATCAAATCACTGATTCTTTGTCACATGTAGTTTTTTAATATCCATCATGTAAATTAATATGCACCTTATTTAAATAATGTATTCAACCATAATGATTTATATACTTCATCATATACACATTCACTAAAACAAATTAGTATGATGTTAATGCCCTTTTATTAGATCCCAAGGGGAACCAAGTATCTTTTTCCTTGATTGTATCATTGGTTTATATCCCATGTTAGGCTCGAGTATTAATTCTTTCCTATCAATCACATTAATTACCGAACTTTAACTTAGTCCAATATCAACCATATCTCTCAACCATATTCTTTGTACCGGTATATCATGACACCCTCCATTACTACTCCTCTTAATAATTCAATACAGAGAGGTCTGTTCAACTAAGTACCACCTCTATTTTCCCATAAGATGTTGACTAGAATTAAGGGTATTAAAATACGCTATAAGAGGAATTATCCTCCATAAATAATTTAAGGTCAACTGGTAATTGGAGATCCACCAATCAACAGTAAAAAAAAATTCATTCCAACAATGAAATTTCACAACATAAATGTTACATATATTAAAATACATTACGAGATGAACATATGTGAATGAGAAACTCTACACTCTATGTATTTTACAGACATCATCCATGAAACATGAACTGTAGCACCAATATACTTATTTTTTATCCTATAACACTTAGAAAACTATAAAGATTGTGTTAAATGAGAATAAATAGAAAGGTATATCTTATAAGGAAATAAACAGGTGGGTTAATCAAAATATTAAAGATCAATAAAAGGTGAAACCATTAATAATAAATATGGGAACGAATATGAGTTGATATATAACAAGTGGGGTAAAAAAATTGAGGCCAAAAATACCCTTAACAACCACATCATCCACATCATCATATTATGGTAATAAATCCAATTTTGTCACTAGAAACCTAACCAAACCACAATACCTCCATTGGTGGAACTAGTAATTTATATCACTAAACCTACCAATTAATAGATCTGTGTGACCTCTATATTTCATATATGTGGTTGGGTGACCTCTCTCCATTTTAAAAAGAGATCAAAATGGGACAACACAAATGTAAATATATAGAATCTAGATGAATACCATGTCATTTAGATTGTGATCATTGGTACCCAATTCAATTTATAGGTCCAACACCTTATGCTTTCATCAGTCAAATTATATAATCGCATATTAGTATCCAAACTAATCTTGATCACATCATATAATTCCATAGACTATGATATTATCACCATATCATAACCATATTTATATGGTATTGGAAACACATAATGCATTAACCCAATAAAACCATCTTTAATGCCTAACCCCACCATGAATCATTATCATCCCCACAACTAGTTCCGTAATCCAATCCACATCATTATCACCCAACATCAAACAATTCTTTCAAAAAAAGAAACATTCATAAAACAACCAATGATTCTATATAACAATAATTTTTTCAATCCATGTCAGTTCAATACCCATTAATTATTAATTTCCAATATTCTTAGATGTATTATCCTATTGTTGAAACATTCCTCACAAAATAATCTTGATCAACATATTATTCATGTAATTACATCTTGAAAACAGTCATTATATCCACCCATGATTCATATCCAACCCATTTTAATATACTAATGAAAGGGAAATCCATCCCTAGGAAAATTACCCTTCCAAAAACAATTATTCATCATTTTTAATGTGAGGATCAATGAAATTTTACCATTCACAAAATACATTTTATCTTTATTCATATTATGTTGGTACCAATTTTGATTTACTCCTTAACTTTTAATAATTACCTAGAAATAAATTATATATTCAACTCCAACAATAAAAAATTAATCACTTAACCATTATTATATTTAAATTAACCACCTCATTAATTTATTTCAAATTCTTTCCAATAAGATAATAACCATTTTATAGGTGCATTTATGTTTTATATTAACTTATTAAATGATACATTACTATCAACCTCTCAATTTTCTCATTTATATTCATAGTCCATAAAGTATATTATTAACTATTAATACATCCATTTTCCATCTCAAAAATCACCCACATCTTTTCACACTATCTCCTTTATTATTTTATGACATATTTAACCCATCATTTTTTAAATGTTCTATTCTATTGTTTTAATCCCTATTAAAATTTCCCTTTTTCAACAATATTTCATCAACAAGTTTAAATATTAATAAATAAATTCATATTGAAAAGGGTTATTAAAACACCATTAATATGTTCATCTATTAAACACTAGAAAACTATGAAATTATAATCACAAAATAAACATCCTTCTAGATTTCAAATTTACTAATATTCAAGAAGGGAATTACAAAACATAGTAATCAACAGATATTTGACTTAGACTTTTATCCTAAGTAGTAGTTATATTTCCACGTTATAATTATGAAATAATGAATCCCAATTTCAACCAAATTTTGAAGAAATTTTTAATAATCCACACTATCCATGATCATGAAAATCATATGAATATCACTATAACATAAAGAATCAGTAAATAGAATAGTGAATTCCCAATTTTAATATATTCATTATATATCACTATATTTAAATATATATCAAATTATACATGTGAAAATTTCATCACCAATTTTATAATCATGAATTCCACAATAGCATAATGTAATATAGAATTATTAATTAATAAGAAGCATTATTTTCAAATCCCATTATCCACCCATCCAATTTATCACTCCCTTTTAATTTGTTCCATCATTAATGTGTATTTCATTTATTATATACATCTAACCATAGACCATGAACACCCATTTAGTATCATCAATAAATAAAGAAATGAATATTTTCTATCAGACAGAATGAACGATAAGATATTTAATCATGAATTTTGTTGTACAAGATAAATGATAAGTCCTAAAATCCCCTACCACAAGAAAACAATATACTCTATGCTAGGGGAACCAAATCTATGAATGGATGAAACTATATGAGAATGTTCAATCATAAAACATTACACCATATCTCGAAACATCAACTTATATCCTCCATTCTCAAGGTCTAATGTTTTTTTCACAATTTGGGGAGAATGAATGAGAATAACCAAGGGAGGTAGAATGAAGGATAACTCAAATTAAAGGGGAATAAAATGCCCAACATCATTATTATTGGGATCCACAAGGGTTTATAAGATTCCATTATGTAAGGAAATTTTATAGGTGATGTATATTGGAAAGGAAACTAAGTTGAACTAGGATAATAGGTCGATCATTACCCATAAAGTAGAATGAAGATGGATTTTATAGATGTAAAGGATCATCAAATGACCACATTGGAGTCAATAAAATTAGATCAAAAGTTACAAAAATTAATAATAGAAAAATCACCTTATTTACATTGTATAAATTTCATAATTTTTAAGAAATCATGAAGGCCAACACCAACAAACCCATGGGTATGACAATTATATTCTCCATTTTAGATGCACATACATACACCAAATGATCCAACAGGGATGGGGGACAACATGTATCTCTATTTTAAATCACTTAAGTACCCACATAATGATCTACCACACCATACAACAACACCATGGAAACATTATAACATGGGAAAATTTGACTCACTATTTTATAATAATAGAGAATCACCATAGAATGAGCTATGATGTGATTAAGAAATGTTTTAAATTTCCTCCACCCTCATATGATTCACTCTCTCTGACTCCAATTACAAATATACCTTTCATTCTAGGTATTTCAAAATCATTTTTTACGTACGAGGATAACCCCATGGAAAATAGCCTCCAACATAGACATTTTAATTCCCTTACTAAACCCCTCACCATATTTGGTAGCTCCACAGTTATAAATCCCAAACCACTAACATACATGGCCCCTTGTTCCAAAATAATCATATTAAATAGAAATCCTAATGGTTATTTGTGTCCTCATTTCTTAATGGAGACCAAACCCAATTGAAACACCCAATTAAATAGACACCCATCTCATTTAACTCCTTATGGTTCACCAAACACAAAACGATTTTCTTCAAAATTACTTGATATAAAAATTAAATGCCAAAAATTTAAACACAAAGAATCATCTCTAAAAGATATTACAATTGCTAGAACCATTCAAACTACTATGGCATTTATGAAATTAAGATGGTAAAAAATCCTCTTTATCCTCTATAACACCTCAATGCTCTATTATGATCCCCCCATAAACCTAAAAAGGTAAAGGAATTAGACAAAAATTTTCAGTACATTATATAATTCATCAGATGAAAAGTGTTATTAGACTGGGATCAATAAATCACCTAAAGAGGAGGTGAATCAGTGTGGGTGACTTATTTGGAGTTCAAACCTTTACACCCTATTAACCTATATAATTATTTATTTAATGGATCTATTAATCATCCCCTAATATTTTTTTGTATTTATCAATAATAATCATTAATGAAAGAAAATAGCACACATACGTGTTTCAGTGAGGTCTGTCTCTGATATGGATGACCATGTACCCTGTGAATTGTTGTTATTGTCCAAAATATCCATTATACCCTTTCATTATTATGACAAATAATCCATATTGTTATATCATTAAAACCATACTCTTATCCGTATCTTGGTATAATTCATGGACTAACTTCTAGTACATCAAATAAAATATATGGTCAATAGAACCTTGATGTTTTACCATTATTAGTGATGTTTTATGTACATCCAAAACAATATAAATTTGATAATCATTATCAATAAATAGTAATCAATTTAGTTGGATGTTATCTTTTTGTGATCCAATAATATATATATAATGTATTTTAGGATATTTGGTATACTTATTCAGTCATATTGATGATCCATAGAAGAGATTCAGTTACTCTATCTCCCTCTTATTATTCTTCATTGATCATGGATATTCACAATATCCACAATGCTAAATTTATCCTTCATTAACACATTGAATCTTTAATATAAAAAGAGTTTACTTTAATCTCTCTCATACTTGCAGTCAATGAATCTGTTTCTGATATGATATTTCTCATTATATTCATCAAATCCTATATGATATATATGACCCATATGAATTTTTTATATATTATTTAAATATGAAATTATAAGAAATTTATAGTATTTAATACTCATGTTGCTGATGACCACGAATATCATTATTAAATCTCTATAATACATAGTCTTAATTTCCCATTTGATAACCTTAATAGTCACATATTTCTCTCCCCAAAAAACTCATGTCATATTGTCAACATATTCACTATAACATATAATATAATTTTTTGGAATCTCTAAGAACATTCTCATGAAATGGTATTTATTTATTTATTTTGAAAGGATGAGTCATATAAAATAATTTTGTGTTGTGATATTAATAATTATCTCATTTAAAAATTATTCTTGACCTTAATATCATAATACCATATGATAATGGTCTCCTACATTCTCCTCATCATCATACATTATTAGATGATATTATCAACCATCTTATTTGATGAAAACATTGGAATTTTCTTATTCTTCACGATGTGATAAAAACTCCCATTAAATCTTATCCATTAATCACAAGTCCATGCCTATCTCATAATAATATATAAAATATCAACTAAAAGATTCTAATTCATCTAATCATTCCATTTAAAATATATTTATGGAAAGGAATAATTTTTTGAGACATTGTAACAACCTTTTTTAATTGAAAAATTAACACTACTTGAATTTTGTCCCAATCTCAATATAATTATGATATTTTTGACTTTAAGGATAAGAGAAAACATCATTATGTTTTATTTTTCATATGAAGTATTAATGTAGATGAAGAAAATAACTTATTTTTTGATGTTAATAACATTCATATTTTATTAATAAATGAAATATAGAGTGATTTATAATTCTGTTCAATTTTATGATTCTATGAGTTGGTGCTAGTGAAATATTTTATTTTAATGAATATTATAATCCTTCAGAATTAAATAAGGTTAAGAGAGAGAGATAATGAAACATTCTATTATAGATCTTTAATATGTCCAAGGAAGAATTCTCAGTTTAAAACCCCCACAATATTTCTATATTATAATGTCTAAATAATATAATATGAATATTCATGGATTACATAAATATTACGGATGGTGTTTAGATTCATATGGTCTAGATAGGACATCATACATCAATAATTATAACCATACATCATGGTGGTACATGCCAAATATTGTATTTTAATAACTAATGGTTGGTTCATGCATTGATAAGAGTTGTTTACTGAAGTATTGATCCATGTATGTACCCTTGATCAAGAATTATTTAGATAAAAAATAGGACAAGTGTTCTCATGGAATAACAACAACCTACACAGTGGATATAGTCTTTCCTATTAGAGGCGAACATCATTTAAATATTTGTTTGTGATATATTTTTTCATTACTGATTATAGAATATACATTATAACCATGTGCGATAGTTCAATTAAATTAATATGTGTAAATTATAATATGGTAATGTTTTTAATTGGAAATAAGTCAATGATATAAATTCACCAACTAGTGTGTTGAATTGATATTGGAAGAAAAAATTTGAATGATATCCATAATTAAACTTTATTATATTCATATAAGTATCTCTATTTTAATATATAGATTTTTTGAATTACTTTTTAATGTAACAAGGAAGTTATAACATTGAGAAGAATATTCAAATACTGATATAAATTGAATATCATACATGAAATCAATTAATTTACTAATTAATTAAATTAAAAAATATATATTTATGATATCCCTACATAGAATATTGTACTAGAATAAAACATTAAAGTTATTAAATATTTATGATATAATACATACCATAAAAAATGAAAATATTGTTGAAAACACACTAGAATAAACATGGAAAACACTTCTACCACAAGTTTTTCATTATAATTTTCGATGATGTCATATTTATTATGTTTTGTTATGATTATCCCTTTTATTATCCATATATACGAAGAGAATATAAATCTTATAATGATTTATTTGATAACAAAATACAATTAATTCTGTTATAACTTGGTGGAAATATAAGAATATCATCCTATATATTTATTTATTTTAATCATTTGATATTTTAATTAATTAAACTAGGAGATCACCCAACATGATGAGGAGTTATAACTGATTGAAAAGGTATTGGAACAAAATTAATAGGTTTTCAAATATATTATGAAACAAATATAAGTTAAAAGTGAAATATATTTTAAACATGAAGAAAAATGCACCAATTCTGAGATGGATTTTCTAAAATTAATACAAGAGAAATATGAATGCACAAATATGATTTAATAAAAGTGAAATGTGATTATAGAAAAAAAATGATTAATTAATTTAATGATTTAATAATTTTATATAAAATAAAAAATAAATAGATTAAAAGAGTATTGAATAAAAATAATAAAAGGCATACAGATTATTTTAAGTGGATTAGAAATCATTATGAAGAAATTGTACATAAAATTAGTCATAATAATACCACACTAAAAAATGTTTCATTATATTTTTTAAAAAAAAATTGAATTTATATAGGTTTAAAATTCATGAAAATATGATAGAATATTTGACACTTTATACAATATATTATTGTATCACTGTCATAAATGATAATTAGCTTGTATAATGAAGATCATGATAAAATTTAACAGTAAATTTCTATAATGACAAAATATAGGTTTTCATTTTACAGAAAAAAATTACTTTTTACTTTATTAATTCAAATTTAAATTTTTATGTCACAATTCGTGATTTGAAATAAAATGGCTTGTGAAGAAATAGTGTTAATACCACCACTACACATGTGCTAGACAGAAAAATAATAAGAGAGATGGTTACCCAATGTAACCCTAATGTGATGATAGAACGTAAAAATAACTGAAGGTAATAAATACAAGCTAGAATGAAATTCCAAATAATTGATCGAGGTTGGTCAGGAAGTGTTGGTAATGTGTAATGTTTACATATAAGGTAATTTATTTTTGGAATAATATTTCAATATACGTAAATCACAGGAATCTATTCTAAGGGGGAAAACTCTCAAAAAATGATAAAAAAATGTGGAATAAAATATATATATTTTTCTCAAATATGATTTGATTATTGTAAAAAAAACTAGGAAAATTTCTATTAGGGTGGTCATATTGGAGACATATGAAATTCAATATCACCAATTATGTAACAATAGTATTTAAATATTGAATAAAATAAATACTAAAGAAGTTAGTATCATATGGGTTTTAAATAGAATTGAAATGTTATATAATTACAATCCAATAATTATAAAAAGAATTTCACCCCAATGTGAAGGATATAATTATGTTTTGGTAAAAGGAAGAAGACCATGGATTGGTAAAAATAAGTCATATAAGTCAAAATTAGTGTATTAACATAAAAAATCGAATAGTAGGTATATAAAACAAACATGATGATTTATTTGGTGAAGGAAATTCCTATTAAACTATGTGGATGCTTTTAAAAATATGAACATACTTCTAAAACATGCAAGATCATATTTACATCTCAATGGAAAATGGAATGAAATATAGATAATGAACTGTATATGTAATGTGAAAATGTAAAATTATTAATTCCACAAATTTTTATAAAATTTCATGAATGGCTGAGTATAAATTTCATCCAATTCCCCAATGAGATATTATGTGATATATGTATATAATGCGGTCAAGTTTAAATAGAGTTCATAGTCATACTAATAGATTAATAAAAATTTTAAATTAAAAGTAATATTAAACCATGAGACAAATATGTTTTCATGTGTAATGTTAAAAAATTTAGATTCATACAAGTAAATTTCTAAAAGATGCCTAGAATATATTTTGTCTAATGATAGATTAAGACATCAAATCTAGAAAACTATACTTGAATAGATCTCTTAATATTATATCAATTAATTAAATAATATGTTAAATTATAATAAGAAAAAAAATTATTATAATGGAATAAAAAAGTTCCACATTATTCCAATATATCTAGATAAGCCTTTTGTGTGAGGAATTAAATGGGTTCTTTGTTTTCATGGAAAACAATTATGAGATGAGGATGTTTTCAAATCCGAAGACCTGATTAAAAGGAACCATGGTGGAGTGAATTGAATATATGATATCTTAAATTTCAAATCCTAAAGAGATCAACGTTAATGAAGTAGATCATGAGAGTATTACTTGAGGTAGATGAGTTTAAATGTTTTTAAGAAGTGAATATTACATAAATATAGGAATATGTATAACATGTATGAAACTGATATGTAAAAATGATTGACTAAATATTCTCTCATCTATATTTTTAATGACATAATTATGAAGTCATAGGGGAGAAATTAATTATAGCATTGGGAATATAGTAAAAAAATAAAGGGGAAATTAATGAGGATTAATATTTAATATAGATGAAATAAATATAATATACATGTTAAGATAATTTCCATAATATTGGTGAAAAATTCATTAGAATATATGTTCAATATTATTTATCATCCTTAATGAAATTTTATAATCCCTTGAAAAATATTTTAGGAGTTGTTAGAAAATTCATTTTTGAAAATAGTGAGGTTTATTATATGGATTATGATATTTTCTTCTAAAACAATTACTTCCCATGTATAATTATATTGGAATAATTAATGAAAAATTATTTTGTGTAAATTTACTCCCTACCCTAAAAAATTTCTTTTTATTTATTATCAATATATGATATAGTAAATAAAATAGAAAAGTAATATATTGACATTAATTTTATGAATTATTACTCATTAGAAAAATAAATTTGGGGGACTTTTTGAATAAAAAATTATATATTGTTTTTTCTTAGTAAACCTGACGTCAATAAGATTTATCTAAATATTTTATAGGAATATCAAGGAAGTAGTTTAAAATTTATATATATAGTAATTAAGCAAGAGTAAATGTTTCCCAAGAAGTGTATAATAAATTCTATTGAGGAAACATTGGGTGAATATTGAAGAATCATGTTGAATAAGGTATAATTTTTACATTCATTATTAATATGAAAATGAAAGTAATTTTATATGATACTATTTTAGATCCATTCACATAAAAAACAATAATAATGTTTTTTAGGATCTATTAGAATTAATATTACAGGAAGAAGATATATTAGAATTTTTTTTCTTGATAATATTGATACTTAAATATATAATGATATTATATACACATGTAGTATTCAAATAAAGTGTTATATTATAATATAAACTATGTAATAGGAGATCATAAGTATAAAATATAACAAAAAAGTATGTTGACTGAAAGAAATTATATCTCATCATTGTTTTGTGATCCCATGTTTTGATGTTCTATCTTTTCGTTTCACATTATTATTGGTTTTTATAAATTATGGTAGTGTACATTGATTATTTTTTTGTAAGATATAGTGTTGTGATGGAAGTGAAATACCATTTAAATAATCTTTTAATAACACATATAATTCATAGGCTTTGTAATTATTCTGATAAACACTAAAGATGTGTTTTTGTTATTAAAAAAAATTGTGTTATTTATGAAATTGATAAGATTGAATGCCATTGTTTTTTGAAAATATAAGTTGATGTAGAATATAAAAATATTCAAAATACATAAAAATGATTCAGTAACTCTACTCTATAAGTAGGTGTTATCATGTACAAATAGAGTTAATATTCAGTCATATCCTCAATACATAATATTCAATTTACCGATATGTGAAATTAAATATGTGGTATACTATGATGTGTAAAGGTAATATCATTAATATCATAGAGTCATTATGGTTTACATGAAAATACAAATAAGTAATATAAGAATTAAAAAAATCTTATTATAGAATGAAATTAATTAGTGTCATTTGACTCAAACATACAGATCATAAGAAATTTAACATGGATACATATGAGTCATTTAATAACACATAATAATAAACTAGAAATATTATAAATTTATAGACCCGTTTGATGATAAATAAGAGTTTCCTATTCTTATTAAACTGTTGAAAAAAATATATTTTATAATATTACAGGTAGAAAAAAATTGAGTATAATAAAATTTGATGATTTTTACATGGAGATCATAGATTTAATGTTCTACATTAATAATTCATATGAAAAATAAAACATAATGATGTTTTCTCTTATCCTTAAAGTCAAAAATATCATAATTATATTGAGATTGAGACAAAATTCAAGTAGTGTTAATTTTTCAATTAAAAAAGGTTGTTACAATGTCTCAAAAAATTATTCCTTTCCATAAATATATTTTAAATGGAATGATTAGATGAATTAGAATCTTTTAGTTGATATTTTATATATTATTATGAGATAGGCATGGACTTGTGATTAATGGATAAGATTTAATGGGAGTTTTTATCACATCGTGAAGAATAAGAAAATTCCAATGTTTTCATCAAATAAGATGGTTGATAATATCATCTAATAATGAAAAAATATATCACAAACAAATATTTAAATGATGTTCGCCTCTAATAGGAATGACTATATCCACTGTGTAGGTTGTTGTTATTCCATGAGAACACTTGTCCTATTTTTTATCTAAATAATTCTTGATCAAGGGTACATACATGGATCAATACTTCAGTAAACAACTCTTATCAATGCATGAACCAACCATTAGTTATTAAAATACAATATTTGGCATGTACCACCATGATGTATGGTTATAATTATTGATGTATGATGTCCTACCTAGACCATATGAATCTAAACACCATCCGTAATATTTATGTAATCCATGAATATTCATATTATATTATTTAGACATTATAATATAGAAATATTGTGGGGGTTTTAAACTGAGAATTCTTCCTTGGACATATTAAAGATCTATAATAGAATGTTTCATTATCTCTCTCTCTTAACCTTATTTAATTCTGAAGGATTATAATATTCATTAAAATAAAATATTTCACTAGCACCAACTCATAGAATCATAAAATTGAACAGAATTATAAATCACTCTATATTTCATTTATTAATAAAATATGAATGTTATTAACATCAAAAAATAAGTTATTTTCTTCATATTCTTCACAAAAAATATTTCTACTGGCCTCATGAATATTGTATCCATAATATTAAACACTTTAATGAGAAATATATTTCACTAATTAGAATTTATATAGTTAATCACTGATAATATAACCATTTACCTTGAATAATATCATCCTCCATCCTAAAAATAATAAATATAACAATTTTCAATTTTCTTTCTTTTATACTGATGTCATCATTTCCACATTTCCATGAAAGAAAATGGAGTAAAATATTGGGATAAATAAAATATTCATTGTGATTTTGGGTTCATTCAGTCCCAACATGGATATGTTGTGTAATATTCAATCATGGGATAAAATATATCATTTTTTGATTTCTATAGAGATCATATACTTTTCAACATGACACCCCATTAATAATCTATACCGCAACAAATTCACCATCATGAGACATAGTGTGGCCTTCATAATTGTTCTATTTTTGGATCACCAAGGAATATTAGTTTTCTCCATGATGTGATAGAACCTTCCATGAAAAATTATTCATCCCCAACCATGTCTTGGATCTCTTATTATGGCATGAAAACATCTTAAATAATATATCCATCTTTATCTGGTTATTGTTCATCGGAATTATTCAAAGAGTGGGGACCTTCATTGTGACATGGAACTCATTTCCCATTCTCAAATAATCCATTAATTAAGGAATACACAATCATCAATTAATTTTTTTTATTTTTTTCATTAAAAAATATCACAATATAGGATTATTGTTTCTTATTCTGAATTTTTCTTTTTTATGTTTAACATCCAAAACTATTGGTTAAAATATAAAATATTATCATCTAAATATTCAAATAATTATTGGTCATTTTCATATATTGAGTCTACCATTATATAATTTTAGTTTAATAATATATATCACTAAATGGTTATATACCTTTAAAAAAATTATAGTCAATAATTACATTAAACTAAATAATTGGTTCATATAAAATTTACATTGTAGATTACACATTCATATTTGATGAATAAGTATTATGTATATTTTTGTATCTTGTGAAATAGTCAAATTATATCAACTAATTAATTTTTTGTATTTTATTATAAAATATAATGACATTTTCAGATGAATGATCATACTGTCATGTATTAATGTAAGAAATTGGATTACTGAAATTTATCCATAGATTGATATTTAAAAATTAAAAATGTTTCCAAATTTCAACCTGGTCCATATGGTTTAAAGATTAGGTACTGAGTAATGTTAGAATAAATTATTTTGTTACTTGGAAAATATTTAGAATCCATATCAACTAAATAAAAAAAACAAAATATGAAAACATATGAATTTACTCACAAACACATAAAAATGATTTGTAACAAAATTAAATCATCTTTAAATTTCACTATAATAATACTAAATAAAATGAAATATATAAATAATCCTTATAGTATTTCAATGTTATTCCAATTCTTCTATAGAATCATTTTTCCTTATAAAATCATCTATATATACTTAAATAAGATATATCATTAATCATCGTCGATAATATACATTCCTAGAAATATAGAAAACACTGAAATGCAGGTGGTCTTGAATTGACGATACTTTAAAATTTACTTCTTCTATGAAATGATCCCATATAACTTTTTATAGTTTCTAACAATATAAAATTTTAAAAATATATGAAACTATATATGAAATTATAATAAAGTCAAAATAGAAACACAATGGTTAAAAATATCACCCACAGTGTGGGTGACAACATCTTTTCCATGGAGACAATCATTGGTCCAAAGAAATAAACTATGAAATGGATTGAATAAAATTTGAGCCAAAATCCATAAGAGGTATTTTAACTATAGATAAGAGATTATACATAGTCTGGTCATTTAAGAAAATTATTTTTTCTCTATGAGAACATAATATTGAGAATTTTTTTGAAACATCTCACATTATTTTAATCTAAAAACCATGCATCTTATTTTCTCAATCTGGAATGAATCTATCTAGTCAAACTTTTCTTAATATGGTATAAGTCTATCTAGTGTACCTCAATCACATCATCTTTAATTGACACATGTTTAGAATTATGCACAAATTGATTCCTCTTAATGATGAACATCTTCTTAGATGGTATGTATGCAACACACATATGTTCGTTAAATGCGTGACAACAATCATTCCCTAGTGTATCTTCACAAAACAAAAATTTCCTCTATTAGAAAATACCACTACTATGAAATCATATTAATTATTCATTAATTTTTATTTGTTCAATCTATAATATGCTTGTATCACTTTTCCTCAAATAATTTTTTTGGATAGTGTTCCACTACCATATTGTTGTTACACTACCTTATATAGAATTAAAAATAAGAGAAATGGGGGGATCTCAAAAAGGTTTTACCTCTCCATGAAAAAATTGAAAATCTAAACTCCGTCTCTTTTAAAAATTAATATAAATATACCAACTACCATAAAAACTTATTTAATCTTTATTAAAAAATGATTGCATAAAAATTCCACGAAATTCCTTATCTTTTTTAAATGGAAAACTCTGAATGAAAAAATATTCATCTTCATTATAAAGGTACTTGTAAAGATTATGAAATTTTCTTCCATAACCCCATCCCATAAAATATATTCATGTGACCTTCATAAATATATTATATTTCTAGATGATTTATATGATGAAATAATATTTCTATATATGAAAAACATTTCTTATTTTCTAAATTAATATAGATTTATTAATACAAAAATGAAAATGGTACATCTTTATGAGATAGTCCATCATATGAAATAAAATTTTTTCTGATGTTATTCATTCTGATAGAACTTGAACTAATTATCAAATCTTTTAATAGTAAAACATTGGACTACATAAATGGTATATTTTCTCTAAATAGTACAATTATTTCTCTTATAACCAATAAGGTGTCTAGAATTAATTTTTATTGAACTTTATATTAACAATATTTAATTCATCTGAATATAAATCTTACTCATTAACATTCAAAAAAGATTATATGATGTAACTTAGAATATTTCCATATGGTGATGATAATATTTATATGTTTAATTCACTTAGAAAAATGAGTCTGGTGGATTTTTTTCTAATGTCCTTCATTAAATAACATCCTTTATTGTACCAAATCATTTAACATTTTATATCTTTTAAAAAACATCATCTACAATGAATGTCCATAAAAAACACTATCTGGTCACTGTTGTATATTCAAAACATTTCACACTTTCAATTGTAAATTTTTTAAAATATAGAAGTATGAAAACACTAGCATGAAATTTTTACTATTTCTTAATAACTGAATTATTATAAGTTTTGCATCTCCATCGTCGTATATATTCCATAATACAACTGAGTAAAAACTCTAAAAAGTGAAATTTGTTATATTCTATCTTTTTCCAAAATCAATGGTCTAGGTGGTGACAATATATTACCCAAACCATTTTAAAATAATATTTTTTTATGGATAGTTTTACGTTGTAATGATCTTGAATATTGATATAATATCTTATGAGTAATTGGATGGTTTATTAACATAGTTAAGGAACCATTGTTATCCTCCTTCACCAATTCCTATGTAAATTTTATTAACAACACTAGCAACACATTCATACCTAATATGAAAAAACATTCACTAAATGAAAAGATAAAATAAATAAATAATATATGGAAAACCCCAAAGGGATTATTATTCACCCTCAATATATTGTTTAATAATATTAACAACAACCTAAATATTTTTCAGAAACCCTTTACTCGAATTTTTATTAGACCCCATCCCATAAAAAATAAATATTCAGACTCCACACTACTAGATATAGTAATTGCATTAAATGAACTCCATCCCTTGGTGAAAATTAATTTTGTATCCATGATAAGATAAAATCCGCCCAAATAATTTCATCTCCCATATTTCATTATTAAAACATCATATTAATAAAATAATGTTTTTTTATATATTATTAAAAATCTATAATTACAGTCCAAATTTTTCAAAATATTACAAATAATCATGGTAGATATTTTTTAAAAACATTAACAATTCATTTCTTGAGGCCAAATACATTGTTTAATACTTAATTTATCAAACCATTCCCTTATCATAGATTTGTTGACAACATCATAAATTTGATACTTAGTAGAAATATAATCGTACATAATATCCCCTCATGTAAAATTATCAATAACAAAATAGAAAAAATTATAATCGTGCATGTATCAAGAGTGTTGTAATGGAATGTTGGTATGAAAAATTGAACATTGTTTTTCCAAATAAATATTATTTTTTTATGAACATTCACTCTCAAAATTTACATCTTAACTTTTATCCACATAATTTGATTTAAATATTTTGAAATGGTTACATATTTATCTTCTTCTATGATCTTTTTAACAGAACATTGATTATAACTATTCAGTCTTAGACAAGATTATGTCAAATAGAAAGTTACTATAGTTATTTATTTACAATAATTTTAATATGAAAATAAATAATAATTAGTAAATAAGAAAATGTTTATCTAATTAATTATTCTATACACTAGTATATAGTATAATGTTACTTTAACATAACTAATAATTATTTTTTCTCCTAACATGCATGATTCGTTGGATCACTATGTTATCTTTAACATAATGTATTAACCCATCACATGTCAAAAAATTCAAAATGATAGTTTATGATTCCTATAAACATTCTAATGTATTTCCAATTCACACTATTGTCAATTCCATTTTTACCAAACTTCATGAAAATTTATATAGAAGTAGTTACTACATTATATTCATTCATTCGAATATTTTTTAGTAATTCCATGAACGTCTTTTATTATGATATAAATATTTATTTCAACTTTATATGAAGTTGAATTTTAGTTAAGAAAGTTATCTCTATAATAATAGTCATTGGAATGTCATTTTTCTTTTTTAGATAAAAATCATCATACTTGATATCCTTATCTGTGGAAAAAATTATATCCTTAATAGAAACAATGAAAATTAGGGTACTTGTTCTTGTCTCATAAAAAGGTGTTTTTCAACATTCCATCTAGAAAATTTAATCTTGTTCAAGAATATGTAATGTTTATACTACCATTTTTTAGGATCATGTTTCAACAAATAAAAATAGTAACTCTATATACACCACATTATTATATAATTATAATGTATGAACACTCAAGGAATCCAAATATAACCTATTTCATTAGTTTAACAATTTGAAAATGTTGACTTAACATTAATATAATTGTCCTTATTATATTTTTGTGTAGAAAGTACAAAGAATATTCATCTTGATTCAAGTATCACAATTGTAGAAAATATTTTTCAAAATAATCTCCTTCCAATGTTGAGTAACCACATTAAATAGGTGTACCACTATTTCTTGAAATTTATCAATGTTTGTAGTTCTTGTTTCTAAACATCCACTTTATTCCTATGGAATTATTTTTATCTTGTGGTGGAATGAGATCCCAAGATTAATTTTTAACAATTTGGTATAACTCTTAATTAATATCATTTAACCACACTATATATTTAAATACCAAATAAATTAATTTCATTTCCACCTGTGAGATAAGTTTTGTTTGATTCTCAACTATCAGTTTCTTTCTCGTCTGAACTAGAGCATTTTTATTTCCAATGATGTTTTTAGATTAAAAAATATATCATAAATCATGAAACATAAGAGGTTCTCTTATGATATCACCTTCATCATTAAAATATTGATCATAATTATCAAGAAAAAATTAGTGCTTGTAGTCATCATACCATTAATTATCTCACAAGGATGTTGTAATGACCCGTCCTCGGGGCCTGTGTCGTGACTACCCCAAGCCCGCCTTCCATAGGCCAGGGGCTGGCAACTAGCACCAAAGGAATAATTCCCGATAACTCGGAAGACATTTCCTTTATAAAAGTAAACAAACACCACATAGTACAAGAGGAAGTAATACACTAAGTACAAACAGAATTGAAGAAAACTAAATGGGCTAGAATACAAACCCAATCGAAAGTACAACTACAACTGAACAAAAGTACAACAGAAAAAGACAATAGCTGGAAGAAAGGAAGCAGCTCCTGGATCGTTCTCCTCGGATCCTACCTGAAGGGTAGGTACAGATAGCGCAGCTCCTGGATCATCCACCACAGACCCTACCTGAAGGCTAGGTACAGATAGAGCATCTCCTGGATCGTCCACCACACATCCTACCTGAAGGGTAGGTAAAGATAGCCTCCACAATGCTCTTTCCCGTCAACCTCCTCCGAGTATCGCCTCGCAGTGAAGTCCACCTCCGGATACTGACTCGTTGTGAGGTCCACCTCCGGGTACCATCCAGTCTTCGAACACTGAGCCTCCGTCAGCACTTCCCGTCATTTGCAACCAACACAACGAGGTGCGGGCATAACCCGTGCCGGGTTGAGTATAACGATTCTTAGTAGGGACCCCGAGACCCTCAAGGTCTCTCTAAATACAACAAGGATAACCACAAAGCAGAATCACAACAGATAACCCTTCTTAGGTATAATCCCATACTTATACCTAAGTTATCAAGTAACCCATCTCAATCATGAGGAAACACAAAGATTATGAAATCAACGGATAACCACTACCTAGGTATATGCCCATACATATACCTAAGTTATCAAGTGACCCATCTCAATCATGAGGTAAACACAAAGGTTATAGACTCAGCTCAAACCAGGATTTTCATTATCGAAACCGTAACTACTAAAGAACCCCGTCTCTGGAGTGTACAGTGATCCTATCACGACTCCGAGGTACTGCTCACTAACCTAATACTGTTGAGGTACTCCTCCTGTTGAGTACCGCGGGTCAGCCACCCAAACACAGTAGTGCTTCCCTTCAGGGTATGCCACCCAAACACAATAGTGGATCCCCCATAATAGCCTATAGAGGTACTCTCTGTACGAGTACCGCGGGTCTGCACCTAAACACTGTAGTGCTCCGTCCGCCATGGGTCTGCACCCAAACAATATAGTGCTCCATCCACTGGGCTAGTCTACTCACTCCATGTCGTGTCGGTCAAGCAGTCGTCAGGTCTCAGCCGGCTACATGGTCTCCGTACTCCATACGCTCGTCTTCGGGAGGGTTCGCTCCATGGCTACAGGTCAATAATCCAAATATCTAAAAGATCCACGAAGAAGTATCTCAAAGGACCGCCTCGTCGTAGGGGTCTCAACACAACAGACGGCGCGTCAATCAGACGCACGGTCTGTGAGTTATTAGTTTTTCGTCCTTGGGGCCCGATTGGTTTTGTGTACGAACCAACCCGGATGTATCTCAACTGTACCCCGAACTCTCATAGGGTATACTCATAGGGACCGTTTTTCAACGTGATCACCAACGCCGCTGACGGTTCGTCAAACGGACATCCTGTATGAAAGTTATCAGCTTTTTCGTTCTAGGGGATCGGTTGGATTTCGGGTACAATCCAACCTGGACATACTCCAACTGCATCTAAATCATAGGATAATTATGCCAAAAGTTCCGTCTCATCAATAGGAATCCAAAAAAGTCGACGACACGTCAATCGGACGTCCGGAGCTGAAGATATAAGCGTTTCCACTCCGAGGGCCCGGTTGATTTCATGTTCGATCCAACCCGACCGAACCCAAAGTACTCTGAAACCTTCAGTGTAATATACCGAAATGACCGTCTCAATCCAAGGATTGCATCGCAGCTGACGGTGCATCGATCGGAGGACAGTATCACAAGATATGGACAAAAGATCATAAGAGGTTCGCGAATAGGGGGTTCGGGCCCAGTCCGACCCGGCCCGATACCCCCTGGGTCAGCCCGAACTGGGAGACCCGACCCGGGTCCTGGTCCAGCCCGCTTGGGCATGACCCGGCCCGGCTAGCGCGGCCCGACCCGGCTTGGGCACGGCCCGACCCGACCTGGGTGCGGCCCGGCCCGGCGCGGCCGGTGCGGTCCGCTGGCCAGAAGGCTCGGCCGAAACGGCCGAGCGGTTTGGGAGGGGGGGGGGGAGGCGCTACCCCCCTGTTTCGTAACCGCGGCCCCCATGCGGGGGGACGCTCCTGTCCGGCCAGTCGGGGGATACAAACCCCTGGTTCTTCCTCTGACCGGATGACCTACTCCGACCGGCCGACTGCTGCACCACGAGACCGGCGTGGGCCGGTCCCCCTACTCCTACGTCGGCGGCCGGAAGTTGGCCTCCGGTCCCTGCTCCGCCGCGGCCTAAAGTCGCGGCCTTGGTACGTCCGGCGCAGCGCGACGGCACTACGACCTTGTTCGACTTCATCAGCGCGGCGCGACGGCGCTGCGCATCCTTGACCATTCCTATTGTTTCTGCACGGTGAAACATCACCGTACCGCCTTTGTATGTGCCGTAATATAATCAAACAAACATGGGTAGGAGGGTCATCTGTGTTCGTGCGGTCCCACCAACTCGCGTTATTGCGGAAACAGGTGGCCCAATTTGAAACGAATAAATGAAGACTGAATTATTCACGAAAAAAAATAAATCCCCTACCTCGTCGAATTCGTTGAGCGATGGTTCGTCGCGGAATTTATCATCATGGAAGAAGGTGTCGCGGAAGGAGAGTGTCGTTGGTGTCGCGGTACACTGCGTCGCGTAGTCGATCTCCGAGGATTCGGCATTCTTCATCGTAGATCAGTGCGTTCTTCGTGTTCTTCGCGTTCTTCGCGTTCTTCATGTTCTTCGACAAAGAAGAATAACTTCAAGACTCCCCTTTTTCTCCCAATTCCCTCTCAACACAACAAGCTCCAACCAAAAATAAAATAAGTGATTCACTTATTTTATTACTCATGGCTTAAGTTTGAAATTCAAAAATTGAATTAAACCACTTAATTAATTAAGTGAGTTGGCATGATTTAAGAAGGGAGAGAGGAGGTGAGTGGTCTCACATTAAAGGGGGTTAAGGAGTTAAGGAATATGAGAGGTCACCCACTTAATGGGGGAATTAGAGTAGGTTTAATGAATGTGAAGGGGTGAGGTTTGTGTGGTCCCCACCTCCCATTTAACCTCAATTAGGTAGTTAGGTTCACCCAACCTCCATCCTTAGGTTTTATCCACTTTAAAGAAATAAAATTAGTTGCACAAATTTTATTTCTCGGAAGTCTTTATCCATAAAACTAAACAACTCTTCCCGAGAAAACACAACTCTAGAAAAGGTCTTTTTAAGAAATTACCGGTGGTGTGGTTTCATCAGTGCCCTTAGATTTCAATTCCGAGCACCGGATCAAAAGTTAGAAAAACCCGCTCGTTCGTTCACTGAATGTATCCGAGCTAAACTTCGTAAAATTATTCTGGGCTCACCAAGCCTCGGAATCAGGTGCCATCATAAACTATGTTCTTGTCAAATCCCAAATAAAATTAAGAAAAAAATTTCCCTTGAATTTGACGGGTCTTTACATTAGTCCCACTACAGGGCTTTACGTCCTCATAAAGCTTTAACAAAAACTAGGGAAACAAAAGTGGTACTGAGCACACACCCGAGCCTTCCGCTCCTATATGCTCACCTGGAGGTTCCCCTCCTTCCATTGAAGCGCACCCAAGGAATCAACCGTCCTCGTAGGATCCACTCCCGTCGATCCTCAACCTCTACTGGAACCCCGCAAAAGTCATCCCATCGCCAAAGTCCAGTTCCCCATGGTTGATGACATGCGTCACGTCAAGCATGTATCTTCTCAGTTGAGATACGTGGAAGTCGTCGTGCACCCGGTGCAACTGAGGTGGATGGGTCAAGTGGTAAACCACCTCGCCTACCCTGCTGAGCACCTGAGAAGGTCCGCTGAACCTCGGATATTACTTGTTGCCTTGACCACATCTCCATAGACCTCATCGAGGTGAGACCTGTAAGAAAATGTGGTCGCCATCCTCAAATTCCAGTGGTTCTGTCTCCTATCAACATAATACTTTTATCGGCTCGGAGCTATACTCATTTGATCCTGGATGACCTGGACCTTCTCTGTAGTGGCCTGGACCATCTCTGTCGTGGCCTGGACCATCTCTGGTCCCACAAGAGCTGCTAAGATTTCTTCTTTGCCGATAAGAGAAATCTGGTCTCATCCCCTAGATGAACCATGTTTTTTTTGCCTAAAACAGTCAATCCTTTAATGAATGGCACTAATCCATGACATGGATGACATCGTAAGGGATCGACGCTACTACCAAGAGATCTATCTGTTACTCTTACCTCCAAGGGTAGAGTCACTCTATCGGCATCAGTGTGTGGTCACTGGGTATCCTCTAGTAAGAATCTCAAAAGTGAGGGTCAGGTCAACAGTTTTTAACCAGAACCTCTTAGTATCAATCAAACAAAAAAGGGCAGGTAAGTAAATGTCACAAAGATAAGTGACTTTTTTTACTGTAGCTCGTAGTACAAGACACACAACAACCACATACAACAACATCAGCAACAAGGAAGCTGGTAGCATAAAGATCAAAGGCCTCTCTTCCTGGAACTAGTTTTCTCCTGATTAGAACTGAAACTCAAAACTCCTGCTGCCACGTGGGTGAAGTTGGCTGATTCTTGAGTGATCGGCTACACCTTCTTATATAAGAGTTAATCCTGTGCTGCCTGGGGTTTCCTTTTTTTGCTGGACAAGGAAAACCCATCCCGATGTTTGCCTAATACTGTGAATTTGTGTATGAACTGTGGGTCCAAACCTTACTCAGACCAACATCGTAAGGCCTCTATGCTGCCACCAAGAGATTCCAACCGAAACTCTCACCTCGTGGGTCAGATCACACTGTTGGTGTATGTGTGATTATCGAGTCTCCTTCCAAGGTATCTCCATACGTGAGGTTCAAGTCTATGGATTACCGAAAACTCTAGGTCTGGGACAAGATTTGTGGAAGGAAGGAATGATTCATATCAAAGTTTGCTATTACGGCAGCTAGTAATGGACACAGACTGTCCCTTGAATCATTCTTAGAGCCATTGGGTCACACTCATTGACCGCATGCAGCTACTATCTTCCCCTGCCCTCCAGCTCCCTAGGCCTAGAGGGGACTACAAATGCGGGTCAGTGTAATATGTTAAGATGTACACCACCTCATGCTGCTCTCCTAGCTCTACCTCCACGTCTGCTGCTTCGCAGACTCATATGTCCTTAACATTTCCTCTTCTTGAAACATTCGCACACCCAAGTCTCTGAGACTGGAACTAGCTCGCTGCGTTCCAACTTCTAACATTTTCTAGCTGTATTCGTTCAGCCAAAGAACATTCAACCTCAAGGTTCTCTCTAGCACCCTAACGTGAGTAGGAATGCATAGAAGAAAAATTTATGGCTCGAATATCCTTAAACACACCACGCTCATAGGTACGAGCTCTATAGTACTGACCTAATCATATTCATCGATTACCTGGAATGTTCGGTATGCCTTGATGAATTCTCTACTACCGACACGTCGTCCTGCTGAAGCTGTAAAAGCTCTAGAAAACTCTCAGCCACTTCCTCAAGCCAGTCCTCAGCCGCCTGTGATTCGGGCTCGCCTCAGAACTTGAGGGTATCTGATGTTGGAACACGTGTAAGGCAGTAAGCCTACTTGTGTCACCTACCGATACCGCCGGTTGTAACTGCTAACCAATAGGTAGTGATGTATAGCTTACACACTACCCAAAGGCACTATCTCAGGCATCGGTCCACGCATCGAAGCCTCATCACTATGCAGGCCATCCTCATGGTCACTCACTGGAAAACACTAGCAATCGCCTCTAGCCAGTCCTCTACTGTCTGGGAATCTACCTCGCCTCGGAACCTCAGAGGCCTCTGCGGCTGGAACTCATGCAACGCGCTCTGCCAGCGTGCACCGTACACTAGTACGACTGCTGGCATCTGCTTCCCAACAGGTGGTGGTGCTGCTGGTACACCAACCGAGGGTGCCTACATAGTAAAAAGGGCCCCACACTAGAGCCTCGTCGCTCGGTGAGCCGTCATCGAGTACTCTCTCAGAAACAACAACTGACTGTCTGCGTGGAGACATCCTGAACAGATGCGACATGGTCAACAATTTATACCTGGAGAGCTGACCTGGTTTGAGCTGACATTAAAACTTTTGGAAACACACACACAATCAGTGTTTTCATGCACAAAGTCCGAAATCAGAAGTCAGGGTCCTGGTGTATGGATACGTCGGTCGCCACACCAACACTGGACTCCCTGAATGGAAAACCACACTCGGTACCCTTAACACTATTGCTTTACAGAAAGAAAATATCAGAGTCTTATGTTCTGTGGTAGAACCGAATCCTCTAATACCAATTTGTCATGACCCATCCTCGGGGCCGGTTCCGTGACTACCCCAAGCCCGCCTTCCATAGGCCAGGGGCTGGTGACTAGCACCAAAGGCATAATTCCCGATAACTGGGAAGGCATTTCCTTTATAAAAGTAAACAAACACCACATAGTACTAGCAGAAGTAATACATGAAGTACAAAAGGAAGTGCAGAAAACTAAAAGGTCCAGAATAAAATCCCAATCTAAAGTATAGGTACAACTGAACAAATGTACAACAGAAAAAGACAACAGCCGGATGAAAGGAAGTAGCTCCTGGGTCGTCCTCCTCGGATCCTACCTGAAGGGTAGGTACAGATAGCACAGCTCCTAGATCGTCCACCACGGATCCTACCTGAAGGGTAGGTACAGATAGCGCAGCTCTTGGATTGTCCACCACGGATCCTACCTGAAGGGTAGGTACAGATAGCCTCCACAACGCTCTTGCCCGTCAACCTCCTCCGAGTATCGTCTCGCCGTGAAGTCCACCTTCGGATACTGACTTATCGTGAGGTCCACCTCTAGGTACCGTCCAGTCTTTGAACACTCGGCCTCTGTCAGCATTGCCCGTCATCTACAACCAACACAACGAGGTGTGGGCATAGCCCGTGCATGGGTGAGTACAACGATACTTATTAGGGACTGTGAGACCCTCAAGGTCTCTCTAAATCCAACAAGGATAACCACAAAGAAGAATCACAACAGATAACCCTTCTTAGGTATAAGCCCATACTTATACCTAAGTTATCAAGTAACCCATCTCAATCATGAGAAAACAAAAAGATTATTAAATCAACGGATAACCACTACCCAGGTATATGCCCATACATATACCTAAGTTATCAACTGACCCATCTCAATCATGAGGTAAACAGAAAGGTCATAGACTCAGCTCAAACTAGGATTTTCATTATCGAAACCGTAACTGTTGAAGAGACCCGTCTCTGGAGTGTACAGTGATCCTATCACGACACCGAGGTACTAATCACTAACCTAAGAATACTGAGGTATTCCTCCTATCGAGTACCACGGGTCAGCCACCCAAACACATTATTGATTCCCTCCGGGGTATGCCACCCAAGCACAGTAGTGCATCCCCCCTAATAGCCTGCATAGGTACTCTCCGGACGAGTACCGCAAGTCTGCAACCAAATACTGTACTGATCTGTCCGCCATGGGTCTGCACCCAAACAAAGTAGTGCTCCGTTCACTGGGTTAGTCGACTCACTCCAAGTTGAGTCGGTCAAGCAGTCGTCAGGTCTCAGCTGGCTACACGGTCTCCGTACTCCGTACGCTCATCTCTGGGAGGGTCCGCTCCATGAGCTACAGGTTTATACTCCAAGTATCTCAAATTTCCACTAAGAAGTATCTCAAAGGACCACCTCTTCATAGGGGTCTCAACGCAACAGAGGACGCGTCAATCGGACTCCCGGTCTGTGAGTTATTAGCATTTTCGTCTTAGGAGCCCGGTTAGTTTCGTGTGCGAACCAACCCAGACGTATCTCAACTGTACCCTGAACTCTCATAGGGTATACTCATAGGGACCTTTTCTCAACGTTATCACCAACGCCACTGACGGTTTGCCAAAAGGACATCTGGTATTAAAGTTTTCACTTTTTCCGTTCGAGGGGCCCGGTTGGATTTCGGGTACAATCCAACCCGGAAATACTCCAACTGCATCCAAATCTCAGGAGAATTATGCCAAAAGTTCCGTCTCATTACGAGGAATCCAACAAAGTCGATGACACGTCAATTGGACGTCCGGAGCTCAAGAAATAAGTGTTTCTGCTCCTTGGGCCCGGTTGGTTTCATGTTCGAACCAACCCGGCTGTACCCAAAGTACTCCGAAACCTTGAATGTAATATACCAAAACGAACTTCTCGGTCCAAGGAACGCATCGCAGCTGACGGTGCGTCGATAGGAGGTCCGTAGCCCACGATATGGGCAAAAGATCGTAAGAGGTCCGCGAATAGGGGTCCGGGCCCAGTCCGACCTGGCCCGATACCCCCTGGGTCGGCCCGAACCGGGTCAACCCGACCTGGGTCCGGGTCCGGACCACATCAGCGTGGCCCGACCCGGCTTTCTGGCACGACCAACGCCGTCCGCTGGCCAGAGGGCTCGGCCGAAACGGCCGAGCGGTTTGGGGGGAGGCGCTGCCCCCCTGTTTCGTAACCGTGACCCCCATCTCGGGGGCGCTGCTGTCTGGCAAGCCGGGGGTTACTAACACCCGGTTCCTCCTCTGACCGGCAGGTCCGCTCCGGTCGGCTGGCTGCTGCACCACGGGACCGGTGCGGGCCGATCCCCCTGCTCCAACACCGGCGGCCGGAAGTTGGTCGGCGGTCCCTGCTCCGCCGCAGCGCGACTGCGCCATGCCCCTCCACCGCGGCCCCGCTCTGGCCACGGTGTTTTTCGTGGTTCTCCGGAGCGGAGCCACGGCCTTGTTCGACTTCATCAGCGCAGTGCAACAGTGCCGCGCATCCTTTCCCTTTCCTATTGTTTCTGCACAGTGCAACGGCACCGCACCGTGTTTGTATGTGCCGCAATATAATCAAACAAACAAGGGGGAGGAGGGTCGACCGTGTTCATGCGGTCCGACCTCCTCCCGTTATTGCGGAAACAGGTGGGCCAATTTGAAACGAAGAAATGGAGACTGAAGTATTCACGAACAAAAAAATAAATCCCCTACATCATCAAATTCGTTAAGCGAAGGTTCGTCGCGGAATTTATCATTGCGAAAGAAGGTGTCGCGGAAGGAGAGGGTCATTGGCGTCACGGTACACTACGTCGTTTGGTCGATCTCCGAGGATTCTGTGTTCTTCCTCAGAGATCGGTGCGTTCATCGCATTCTTCACGTTCTTCGACGAAGAAGAAGAACTTCAAGACTCCCCTTTTTCTCCCAATCCCCTCTCAACACAACAAGATCCAACCAAAAATAAAATCAGTACTTCAATTATTTTATTACTCATGACATAAGTTTGAAATTCAAAAATTGAATTAAACCACTTAATTAATTTATTGAGTTGGCATGATTTAAGAAGTGAGAGAGGAGGTGAGTGGTCTCACATTAAATGGGGGTTAAGGAGTTAAGGAGTTAAGGAATATGAGAGGTCACCCACTTAATGGGGGAGTTAGGGTAGGTTTAAGGAATGCGAAGGGGTGGGGTTCTTCTGGGGCCCACCTCACATTTAACCTCACTTAGGTAGTTAGGTTCACCCAACCTCCATCCATAGGTTTTAACCACTTTAAAGAAATAAAATTAGTTGCACAAATTTTATTTCTTGGAAGTATTTATCCACAAAACTAATCAACTCTTCCCGAGCAAACCCAACTCTAGAAAAGGTCATTTTAAGCAATTATCGGGGCAGCATTTTCATCGGTGCCCTCAGATTTCAATTCTGAGCACTGGATCAAAAGTTAGAAAAACCCGCTTGTTCGTTCACTGAACGTACTCGAGCTAAACTTCGGAAAATTATTCTGGGCTCACCGTGCCTCGGAATCAGGTGTCTTCAGAAACTGCGTTCTTGTAAAATCCCAAATAAATTTAATAAAAAAATTTACCTTGAATTTTACGGGTCTTTACAGAAGTATTCAATCAATATTTCCCAATATATTCTTTATTTTATTAAAAAACTTTTATTGATGGATTTTGATTTTCAACAACACCTAATTCAATGAAATATACCAAATTTTGTACAAATTTATTTCAACACTTGGAAGATCGACCATCAGCTTAATATCACATTATAATAACTTCTTCATATTTTTCATCAAATATTCTAGGATATAGTTTTTTAATTTAAAAAATATAAAGTCTCCCAAAAACTTTAAAACATTTCACCATTGGGGTTTTTATAACACATTTAATAGAAATTAATTCTATATAACCCCATGATAATAAAATATTTTTCAAAATAAGATCTACAATTAATGGTTCTCTCCATTATAACTTATAAAGCCTGTATTCAATAATCATGAATCATCACTTTGAAACTAATAATATTTTTTCAATTATGAAACAACATTATATTGAGTGAATAGAGTGAAATTTATTATTATATTATTTAGTGTTTATTTTAGTTGTAGTAAAAATAATAATTTGTTTACATAATTCCATTGTATATACACATTATAAATATAAATACAGCACGTTATTTCTCAATACACCTTATCTAACTTCTCAACATATCTTCACCATATGACTTCTATTTCGTAAAAATTATGTTGTCCATCTGAGTTAATTCATCGTTCAAGTTAATAATTTTCTGATCAACATTTTTAAATTTATGTGGCATCAGCCCATAATGATCAGAGTGAATAAAGTTAAGAGGTCTGGTGGATTGGATTTCAACATTCTTACATCATCCACTAGTCATCCTTAAATTGAATAATTTTTTAAAATCAATAGAATATTTCATTTTATAGTTGTGTAAATTTTCGTTTAGTTTCTTCTATAATAATTTTTCATATAATTTTCAAACCCTGATTCCAAAATCCATGACACAAAAATTTATTTTCAACCACAACAAAAAAGTAACATGAGTTAAAAAGATCACTGATCTAGAATGGATTTCTCCTTGTTATTTCAACCTAAGTAATAAAATTTACTCTCTAAAAAATTTTATGATACAAGAATATTTTTTTGAATAATAATTCTCTAACATTATGAAAAAGATTTTTAGGACTCATAATGTTTTTCTTTAACATGTACATTACTAAAATATACATTACTATCTATTTATGTGGTTCTATGAATGATGTTACAATACGTCTGTTATTTATAGAACTTTCATTTCCAAAATTAAATTTTCCTCTTTCACATTCATTGATAACCTTTATGATCATTATATCACATGTCATTCATGATAGATATCCACCATTCAGAATCCACAGTTTTTTAATATTTATTTTTTTATATTAATGTAAATAATAAAATATATTTCCTAAATTTTTTTATTTCTTACATAATTTCATATAATAACATAAAAATATGTTTTAGATGCTTTGTCATATATTCATCCACATAATGTCCTGGTTACTCACACCTACCACAAACTTCCTATGGAATTTTTTTTAATTCATTAGGAACTAAAAATCTAGTGTCCTTTATTTATTACAAGAATATAAGAAGCACACTATCTTCCCATGCATTAATGCCTTCCCTACAATTCATGCCAATTACAAGGGAGACACACATTTTGAAAAAAAAACACTATATTTATTTTTACATATATACCATAAAACCAACTATATTCATTTATCATTTATTTGTTATAGAAAAAAATTTCCCATTGTAGAATGTTTTTCGATGACCAGAACATCACTCTATATATGATTCCCCTAGAATGAGAACAATTTCATACATAAAATAATTTTTTTTACTTTTTTTGATGTTATGTGCTTCTCACAACATTTCTCAACTGATGATTTCCTTATGTATTTTTTTTGTAGCTATATGGTTATAATAATTATATGAACATTTATGTTCAGTTTCTTATAACTCAACTGATTAATGGGATGAGTATTCTCAGCAGCATGAGATGTCTCTTACATTGCCTAAGAATACATGTTGAAATTTTTTATCATCTTTTATAAAGTAATCCAAAATCTATGAAATTTTAATTATGTTCTCAAAACCTCCACTTTCATATAATGTTTCCATGTTATTTTACAATAATTTGTTATTATTCTAATTTTAGTTTTAGAATCTTAATTTCTCAATGTAAACATATTAATTTTTGTTGGTTTTTTATTTTCCAACATTGTTTTTCACATGTTTCATCTTCAAAATTATAATTTATTTCTCGAGTTTTGTTTTTATCATGAAAATTATGCATCATTATTGAATGAAAATCCATTTAATCGTTTATCTTTTAATAAAATATTACATATTTCTCCATATCAAATGTGATTAATTATTATATAATTAACTGTGTGATAAATCATTTTTATCATAAAAGGTATAACTATTTATATTAAAAATGAATGGAATGTTTCCCATGAGATTCTAAAAAATCGTATCATTCTCCAAAATATCTCTGAATCTGCAGATCATTTTGAAAAATTATTTAGAAATTGTAAAGTACACATCAATAGTTTCATCATCTATCATTATTAAATATTTGAACATACAACTCTAGATTTGAATATTTTCAATCATTACATTTATAATTCCTTCAAATATACATTCATATTTTTCCCATTATTCATTATATGTATTGAAACCTATATCTTTTAATTAAAAATTCCTTAATAAAAAAATTGGGGTAACAATAAGATATTTTCCATAAATGATAATATTTTATTCATAATTTATCATAGGATGTTCTTTATCAATTAGTGGGGACACAATTCTAGATGCATGAATTACCTCCAAAAAAGTGATTGAAGATATGGTATTATTTTTTCTATCCTTAGTAGATTTTTCAATCAAAAGATTTAATACATAAACTATTTTATGAACTATTTTTTCCATGATATGAAATTTATGGATATTATATAGAGAATAAATATAACTTAATACCAATTGATGTTCCTCATAATATAAGGACCACTTAGATGGGGGTTGAATTTGTGGTGATATTTACTAAATACATTACTCTTCAAAATTAACCTATATACATTGTTACTGTTCATATACATAACGAATTTTAAAAATCTATCACACCTTATATGAAAATATTTGAAATTCAAATAAATTTATCAAGACTTGTAGGGTTCTCCCCAAGTGTGGGTGATTATATCCATTCCATGGTAACTGTCATTAGTAAATGGAAATCCACAATTAAATAATGTCTAAACAATTTCATCAAACTATCATTAGACTCTTTCATTACTCTAATTGGAAATTAAACTAACTATTGTAAGTTAAAATGTTTTATTATTTTAATTATCCAATAGAAGTATTATAATATTTAGAAAAATTATATATAAATTTTTGAAATGGTCACCTATATTATTTACTCCATCTAGTAAGAGTATTTATATTTATCCTTTACCTCTCTAGATATTACTCTATATGGTGAACCATAAAAACAAATACTAAAACTAATGAATTTAATAAATAATTCTATGACCGGTGTGTCTACCTAATGATCTTTTCACGGGTGTTATTTTATACTAAAAACCTATTTCATGTGAACCTATTACATTAACACATTTTTATTGTATCTTCCACACCCAAATGATAACTTGGTTATAAACCTATGGTGCATTGAAATCAAAACACTTCTCTTTATTAGTTATCAATATCTAGAGATACTCTTATAGAATATTGTATTGTATCCTAACTATGTAATATTGTTCTAATCCCATATTATAAATACACCACATAATATTGCTTCTCACCTAGGAGAAATATGGTAAGATGAAAATGATTTCCAACTCCACTCAAAACAAAAAATTCAAAAATTCCATTCATTTCCATATCGATGGATGCTTCTCAACACTTCTAGAACATTATTTCAACATTAGAAAAACACATCATCTACCTCATTCCATGAAATTACACATATCATTATGATAAAAAATTGAATTAACACCATAGAAATTTCATTTTTAATTGGTTCACAACTATTATGTATTTATTTTAAAAATAATACCCAGTAACACATTGTCTGATGAAATTCACATTTAATATCTCCATAAAAATTAGTATGTGTGATGAAACATAAAAACACTATCCAAAAACCATTTTATACTCTATCATTATTCAATTATTGGATCACATAACACAGATTCGTATGTCTTAATGAGATCATCCGTTTGTTGGGATTATAATTTTTCTTTTTTTTCTCATCAATAAAACAAAACATTAACCAATAATTATATCTTACAATAATAAATATATATAATTGATAAATAAACCACTTTGTATCCCTAATGAAATTTATACTATCTGATCGATGGGAACTTATATAATAAATTAAAGTTGAACTCAATATGATCATAATGTCCTTCTTCAAAACATAACACTAAGCAGTGGAATTCCTAAAAATCAACCAACAAAACATAGAAATTATTCTTATGATGATATTTATTAAGACTAATATGAACTCCTCTCTCAAAAAAAATCTAATGGATTATTATCAAATTTTATTCATATTGAAAATTATTTTATAGTATAAGATAATTGAACTTTTTAGATCTTGTAACATTGAAAAAAAATTTCATGTAAACTCTATACAATTTTTTTTCTAATCTCTATTGTATATTAAAATTTATTAACATGGTAATAGTTAAAATTATACACCTAAAAAGTTCAAAAACTATATCATGGAATTTTATTTTTTTCCTGAAAATTTTGTTCATGCACATTATACTACTCAACCTTTTTACGTCATCCTTTTACATCGATGTACAAACAATACAATGCTGATTTATTGAAATTATCCATCTCATAGAAACATCTATGGTGTTTTTGGTGACAATTTATGGCCTCAAACATAAAACTAGGATATTAAAAGTTATAAGTTACACCATGTTAATAGGAACATGAATATTTGGACAACATCATCTCTCTAATAAGAAATTTTCCTAACATGGCTTTTCAAACATTCTTATACTCATTTAACACTTCATAAAAAATAATTCATAATATCCAAAATAATTCACTCTTACCTATGATAAAAAGTCATTAAAAAATATATATATTATATATAAATAAAAAACAAGTAGAGAAAAGATGAAAAAATTCCTAAATAACAACATGGATGGAACATCACATTGTACATTCTAATATTATTCAAAGAGATTAAATTTATATCTTTAAACACACAATATTGAATTATTATATGATGGTGATCTCATTTAACTCAATGAATGAAATAATATTATAGAGTAATCCAACACTACTTTTATTTATAATATCTTCATAATCCATCTAGTAGCATAGATATTATTAGCCACTAGATATTCTAAATCAATCATATTCATTCAATATTTTTATTTTTTTCTAATACAATTACATATTTATCATTTTCCATGGGAATGGATATCTAATTAAATCCAATAGAATTAAATAATTTTTTTATAGTAATAATAACTCGAGTTCTCTTCCATTTGTTATGTTGTTTTCATAATTTTTATTTATTGATTCACCCACACTTATAACAACACCTTGCATGGGAATATATAACATTTATCAAATAAACATATATGGAATCTCCAATAATTTTCATTGATTTTCTCATAATATATTTACATTAAATATATTTCCCATTTTAGAAAACACATTAGAGAAAAAATTCTCTAGAATGTGGAGGTTGTGGATAGAGATTATATATCCACATAGTGCATTAAAAGGTAATATTATATAGTTGAGATAGGGTACTAGGAGTTTCCATAAACCATATTTATATTATCCTAGAAAAAGGTGATGAAATATTGGTTATGATGGTGAGAATTATGATTACTAATAATTTTCATAATGATTATTTCATTAAATTTTATCCATGTAGTTATTTATTTCATTTTTAATCTATTTATTAGGTTATAATTATGAATTCATTCACATTAAATAATTTTTTATCTACTTATGATATAATATGTGTGTCATTATTATGTTGTTGTAACATGTAGATAATGATGGATATCTATAAACAATTGAGAGGATTAAAGGAAATAAAATAGTAATAATTCATTAGATTTCATTCTTGATAAGTATTCACTGTATCATAGTGATTCATAGTGTATTATAATGGAGTAATCCTGATTGTTTCATTACTCTAAAATGATGTGTGTCATTAATGTTATGAATCTTTTTTGGAATATCTATATTTTGTTTCTAATTTAATAAAAAATATTTCTGTTATAGAAATAATATCCAAATAGGATATTTCAAGACATATAATATGATGATATGACAAAATATTTTAATGTTTTTATAAAAAAAATGAGTCATTTCAAAGGTGTTTTGTGAATTGTGAGATATTTCTTGACCTATGTAAACGATACAATAGAAATTCATAATGGTTAATAGTACTGAACTTTATGCTAATAAAGGGTTATCTTTGAACTAGATAAGGTCAATATAGTAGCTGTGTATGAATATTTCAATAAGGAGTTTCATAACAGTACCTTTTAATTTGTTGATGTTATATAATTGTACGAATTTGGATTGTGTAAATATAGTTTCATAAGGACTATACATATGTAAAAGTATGTTCATGTGATTTATTATAACTAGGTGATGAACAATAAAATGATGAATCTTGTTTCATGGAATGCATCCTGTTAGAGAACTGTTAAGTGGAATTATATTATTTAAGAACATTATAAATTCTAGATATTAAGAATATTTTAAGGTCCTAGTTTATTCTGGATACAAAAAATTATATAGATTATTTAAGTAAATATTTTACAAACAATTTAATCATATACATTAAAAACGAGATAATATGGAATATTTGATAACTATTTATAGATATTTTACGATCATCGGTATTAAATGTCAGAGCAGAATATCCTTCTATTAGTTGATGATAAAATATTCCATGCAATTTAATTATATGAGGTAAAATTTCATGCTACAATGATATAAAGTGATTCATATTTTAATATTTATAAAAGGTATATTCATCATGAAAATGTAAACATATATATATATATATAATAAATAAATGTTTTGGGTGAGAGAGAAGGTGAGTTTCTCAATTAATATATCAAATGTGATTGACCTGCCCAAAATATTCATAAATAGTTTTTCAATTAAATAAAATTAAAAAATAAGAGATCATTTTATTAAAAAACATGTAATCTATCCCTGAATAATTACAAGGAGTAAAATTCATTTTCATGTTCATAAGAGGTTTGATATTTAAAGAGACCATTTGTTTGTCAAATATTAAGCTTCAAAGAGATGAAAATGCTAATTTTGATTATCCTAACACTATAAGAGAGGTATTTAATGAAAATATTGATTAAATGAAATGAAATTATATCCAATATATATTACCTATTCTGTTAATATAAGGGGGAGACATCCGAGTGTCATAACATAGAGATATCATGTTTTAAATAAAGTAATAAAAGAGAGAGTAGAGGGATGGATGTATATTTATCTATATTTTTATTTTTTTATATTTAAGAGTTTCGTGAACTTTGTTGTATTATAATGATTATATATGTATATTTCTTGAAAAAATATGTTCTAAGTGAATAAATGGTTTTTTCAATCTTATAATTGGATTTTAAGGAAATGTATAACAAAATAATTCTATTAATGGAAATATTATATGAATAATTTGTTTTTCTAAAAATAAAGTAATAAAAAACACAACACTCATTAATGATGATGTGTTTTTATATGGATTTATGGATAAGTAATCATATTGTAAATGAAATTTAATTAACATGATATTGAATATGTAGCCAATTTTTTTCATGATGAAGAGACAAATGAATATTATCTATTTCTGGATTATAACACATTAAATAAATTGTTTAAACATTGACTTAAGGTAGTGTATGTTTTCATTGTGTAGTGATTGAACCTTAGATCACCAGTAAAACTTTCATAAATAAATTTTACTACAATCGTGAGTTTGTATTTTATTTTTATAATTGGAAATCATCATTTTGGTATTCTCCTTGTACTATCCAATTTTTTTGAACCATGTAAAATATGTTTTTATTTTATTCTTTTCATTCTACATGTGTGTCTGGTATACGATAAAAAATGGAATCTAAAATAATATTGGCTCATGAAAGTGTTCCTCACCACATGAGAATAAGATACAAAATAATTAAAAAAAGTCTATATAGTTGAACACCCAAATACACACTATCTCTCTAGGTGCCTTAGCTCCCAACAAGTGGTAACAAAGCATAAACGATCAATATTAAATAAAATATATTTTAATATATTTTTCGAAGCTGATAAGGGTTATTATATTATGAACGAGGGGTCCTATTTTTATGGGAATCATTTCTATAAAATGATTATAATTTCTTTATCATACATTGAAAAAAATGTTTTTTCCTATCATATGATTATTGAAGAAATATTATGTTGAAGTCATCTAGGAAACCATTAAGATACATATCAGTGACTCTTTATACCTTAAAAGATATCTAATTTAATATTCTCTAATGACTTGTATAATACATTAGAAGCAATATATTTCATGACATCTATATTTAATAAGTAAAATCATTTTATTCCAATTGATGATGCACAAATTTATGAATAATTTGGAAGTCTGCTCTAATTAATAACAATGATATTTTTCTAATATTAGGAGAAAGAATAAAATATATTATAAAACCATGATCTCATATTATCTCAAAGAAGTAAACAACAAAAATTCATTATTTACAAAATAACCTAATTATTTTTCTTAGGTATCATATAAATCGAAAAATATATATTATATATCTCATGGGAATATTAATATTGA
Organism: Viscum album; assembly: GCA_963277665.1. NCBI lineage: Eukaryota > Viridiplantae > Streptophyta > Magnoliopsida > Santalales > Viscaceae > Viscum > Viscum album. The sequence continues at coordinate 1,550,587,062 of OY728164.1, read as the reverse complement.
AGTAACAAAATGATGAAGTACATTGGAAAATGTTTTATAAAGAAAACCTCATTCGTGCCTTAAAAGAAGAATTTTAATTGTTAATGGTTGATGGTTGAAGAAACTCTGATTTTGTAAACGATCTTGAAATAAATTGAAGATATTTAATTAAGTAATGTCTTATGAGGTTTACTTTAATATAGTTATCTTAAAAATATATTTTAAATAGTGATATGGTTAAAAAAATTCATTAAATGATATTATTATGAAAAAGGAAAAAAATAAATTATCTATGAATTTTCTTTTGGATCAACATAACGTAGATGAAGGAGAGATAAAAAAGTGGAAATACCACTATGATATTTATGATGCTAAACTGAAGGATATATATTTAAAAAAAATGACATATTTAATAACATCACTAGAATATAACGAGGCTAAATTTTGAAGAAATACACCTGAAATTTACTATCAAAAAACATAAAATATACAAATCATCATTAAAAATTGGGAAGTGAAAATTATGTGTAAATGAAGTGAATGGATGTCAAAAAAATGGGAATATTAATCTATTTTTTATAAAATGTTCCACACCATGTGAGAATTTTAGTTCAATAATATATTTGATATTGATGGATAACCTAAAACTTCTAAATCAATACCAAGACCACAACATAACATGAGCTACTGTATTATTTGAAAATGTAACATTTTTTATAACATTGGTCACATGGAAAAGTAATTCAATAACCAAATAAATACCGATGTCAAGATAGATTATATCAATCCTATAATTATAATTAATTTTGAATGTAAAAACAATAAGTATGTTTTAGATAAAAACTATTTCATAATGATTGATGACAAATGATGTTTATCTAAAACAAGATTCAATACGATGAATGAAATTGAATCAAGAATTTAGGTATAGAGTGAGAAGTTAAGTATTAATTTTGTTCTATTAAAATAATTTTGGATGAATAAGATACATTTTTGAATGGAATTAATCATACCACCATAAAATATATTATTTAGAGAGATAAATAATCCCTTGGAAAAGATAACGCAATTTATTTGTTGACTATAGTCCCATCTAATATTTAGTTGATTCACCTAATATAGGTGAAATTAATCAAATGTAAAAGTGAGTATTATGATTATTCAACTAAATTAAAAATTTATAGTTATACTATTTCACATGAATGTTAAATATTCCATGTTGTATAAGAAGATTGATTCTATCTAAAACATTCTAAAAGAGGACTGTCTTTATGATGATCATAAAAGAAATACCTATCATATGACTACAAGAAGAGGGGTTTCATGTAATTTCCATCCTCTACCCTCAACATGATCAAGGTTAATGTAACCTGATACCCTTTTATTTAACAAATATAACTTAAGAATGATGTTTTTAAAAAATAAATTTGGAAGTCATGATCCCTAGGGAAGATTTATTGCAAAAACATATATAATGAATCCAAAAATATATTTAATTTATGATATATAGTATCTAGTTGATTATGAGTTTTTAATATTTTTAAATCCTTGCAAATATAAAAAATAATTTTGAGAGACAAATTTGAATGGAATGTTAGAATATAAATCTTCCCAAAAAGTGTTTAAAATCATCCACCATAGAGAATAAAATACATTTCTGAACATATATTGTTTAACTTTTGTGTATTTATTGAATTTATGAAATTACAATGGGTAAAAAGGCATGATTCTGAGTTAATGTTCAATATATGTATCAAAACAATTTAAAGTAAAATCATTGTAACTATCATAGGTTTTTTCCATTTTATATCTAATAATGTTAACCCTTGATGAAGTAAATTTATATTAGTTGTGTCCTCGAGTGGAAAATTGATTTATTTAATTATTTATGGAACATTAATATGTTGTTATCTTATGGGGATTTTTTTGGACACCAAAAAACAGCTTGGGTAAATAATTTTATCAATAATGTGGTATCAATAAGTACATAATATTAAAACATGATCCTTGCAAATTGTTTCTATATGAGCACAAAATTTATTAACGAATTTTTTTTATATTGAATGATCTGTCATTGTATAATTTGAGGATTAGTAAGAATTATTTTCTTTATTTTGAATTCACACATTGGAATTTAGATGATATAGTCATATTGAACATATGTTTTTATATAGAACATAGAATGAAATTTTTATGCGGACCATGATACTTCAAATATGGAATCCATGATTAATAGATAAGGTTATGAATTCATTAGAAAAATTGTGTTCCTGGAGTATTGATAATAAGAGGGAGTAGGAATGAAAACATATCTTTCATATATCATGTTGATACCTCCCATGGTTTTAGAAAAGTACACATAGTATATTATTTAATAATGAGGTGAAATACGAATATGGATTCAATATTATATTTTAAAAAAATTTATAATCTGAGATTATTACAACATTGAGTGAAGTTTAATTTTAATAAAATATGTTGTTAATATTTAAAAAAGGACAATATTAATATTTCATGAGATGTCCTGCTTGTTATATATACATGGTATTATGGTGATGGTTCTATGAATTTTATGGAACCACCCAGAAAGAATAAATTCACTTTGATAATGTATGTCATGATATGTATGAATTTTGTAATCTATTTATATCTATTTTAATGAGAAATTAAAGAATTTCACAGTGTTATAATGAATGGATTAATGGGAGATCTAATTCTTTTTGGATGATGATTTAAAATTAGATTATGGGGACTAATAAAGTGTGGCACCTCAAATTTTTTGTTACATGGATCATTAAATGATTTGCATTAATGGATAACCATTATTGCACGAATCAGGAAATTTTATATCTACATTATAAACTACACACTAAATTAGCAAGAATAAATTTGAATAAATAATTTATGAAATAAATATAATAGTATTACTCAATAAGAATTTATTGGTATGTGATTATAAAATGATGAAACAATTTTTAATAAGGACACATTATTTTATCAAAAATACATTTACGTCAAAAATTAAGTTTTTATTATATTTATGAGTGAGTATAAATTAATAAAATTTAAGGAAAATTTATTAAAAAAATTAATTTTTATTAATTATTCATGTAAAAGATATCATCAATGATTTTTTTAATTTGATAAAAACATTTATTTTCAAGGACTAGTGAAAATAATTATTTTTTAATATATTTTATTTTAAATCCATTACAATGTAAAATTATATTTTCAATTTTAAAAAAATATGTTTTTTATTTTGATTTAAAATAATCTAATCATGGTTTTCAAAAAAGATTTTATAATGTGTTTTATTTGAAAAATATTTATATTTTCAAAAGAACACTTTTTGGAAACATTTGTTTTCATGGCGTTTTACTGGTTTTATTTTAAATTAATCTCTACAACTTATATGTTTTGTATTTTTTAAATTTTATGTAAAATTTTGATTTATAATTTAAAATTTTAGATAATATACACCTTTTATTATAATATAAAATTAATAGTATCCTTTATAAAAAAACATTAATGGTAAAAGATAAATTGGGTAGTTTCGGCTATAAATAAAATGATATGGACTATTAAATGACGCAAACACTTGGACAAATTTTATTGGTTGAATAAAATTCTATGTTGAACCCCTTAGTATCTTAATTAAGTTATCTAATGGACACATGTCCATTAAAATGACATATTTATTATTTAAATAAATAAAAATCATAGAATGACAAGTTCTTTATCTTCAATATCCCATATGTATAATCATGTTGACCATGGTAGGTTATGATTGAATATAAATATCCATTTTCTCAAAATAAACATATTTACATGATAAAATTTTATTTATTCATTTCTAGGAAACATGTATTAGATTATGATATTATAATATTTAATTTAATAATAATTTAAAGATGTCACATATAGTTTTTAAATATTATATAATTTTTAATATAGTGGTAACATGGAGATATCTTCGATAATAAATATTAATTCGAAGTATATAATATTTAACTACCTCATGGTAATTTATTTCTAAATTTTAGAGAATAAATCGTTTCATTAAATTATTACACAATAATAATTCAGTAATATTTTTAATTGAAATATCAAATAAATTTTATTAAAAATATTAAAAAGAATATAATTTTATATAATTTATGAGATCAATGAATTTTATAGAAAAACTTCAACTCTTAGAGATATATTAAAAAATATGGTTTAATATAAACTTTTTATATTGATATTTTTCAAATTATATGTAATCAATAATTCCAAAATTTACAATAATGATATTTTATCAAATTAATATTCTATTAAATTATTTAAAAACAATATAAAATATTCAAAAATATTTATAATATGGATGAAACATTCATATCAGTTTCATTTATGGTCATATAGACATAATATAAAGAAAAAATTAAAACCCTTTAATGTTGAAAATGTAATTATTGTAGTTAAAAATTAAAATGGATTAACTATGGGTTAATCAAAATGATAAGGATTTAAATAGTAACTATGTTTTTTTCTAATAACTATTTGATTATTATATAACAACATTATCTTATCATATAATTGATTCCAAAGTTATTTTGTGGAATTATGATAGAAAATGAATTTATTATAATTTAATTTTTTGAAATGCTCAAAAAGTGCCTCTTACATCAATAATAAAAAGACACATTCTCCATCAATTATTAACATCACAATAATCCTTAAATATAAACTATAACTGGAAATATTCATTTCTGAAATTCCCTAGGCACATTTTCTAGGTTATGGTATTTTTAGAAAACCATCCCTAATGTAACACCCCAAGGTTTTGAAAATAAATATAGAATTAAATTTTATAATCTAGCCATTATTCACAACTTTTCCTCTTCTATGTTTTGAATTTTAAAAAATGGTCATCTAGAGTAATGTTTAGTAAGTCATTTGGAATCTGATAGAACAAACATGATTTTTTTGTGAATAGTAACATACCCTTATGAATAATAATATGACCCTTATGAATAGTAAATAATATTAATATTTTATTTTCTTAAGGTAATATGATAAGGGGATGTTAATTAAATTTTCAATGTCACTAAAACTAATTGCACTTCAAGTTTTTTATTTTTCGAATTAACTATGACTTTATTTAAAAATTTAATTAATAGTATTTAGAAATTTATTTTTGAAAAACGGGGTTCACTTTTGAATTATACATGTCGAAAAATAGTAGGGGTGATTTTTTGGGATTTTTCTAAAATTATAGAATTTTTGATAAATAGTGAAATGCGATAAAATACTGTATATACAAATTATCAGTTAAATACACTATTCATGACATCACATTTTATGCAAGGCCACCTGGTTAGAACCACATGCACTTTATACTATTAGGGGTCAAATCAAACAACAATATTGGTTGTCATGAGGGAAATAATAAAATAACGAATTAAATATTCAAAATTTACCCCTCTCATCCACTATAAAAACCCCTCACCACTCCCACTTCTCTTCACTCTTCTATGCTTGAAGCTCCTCAATGTTAGGACTAATTAACCTCCCCTAGTCTCTCCCCATGTCCAAGAAGCTTCTGGTCCTTCCAAAAGGCCAAAACCCCTCCCCTTAAGGGTATTGTCAAGGAGGTTATTTCAAGAGGCAAAGCACCCTTCTTTTTCATCTAGTTTCATTTCAATTTATCTTCTTTTTCTATCCTCACCTCACCTCCTCTATCAAAATGATCATGAAAACTCTCGTATCATCTATATACTAGAATTATATCATGTTAATGGAAGAAATATCATAAATTGTTTTACTCCCTCCCTTTTAATTTTATAATCGAAATCAACATCCATGAGATTCCAATTTAAAGCCTTCATGGACAACGAAGTTTCGTTCTTCAATTTCTTATTCTTAACTGGTCTTGAAAACATATTTATGGTTGAAAAAGACTATAATATATGTATTATAACCTAACTAATATTCAGAAACCAGAATATTTACATATAATTAAGTTATATAACAAAACTAGTTCATAATAATCCAAATACCGTCAAATAATCGAAGTGGTTGTCATCTAATGATTCATCCTCATTCCATGTAACAAAATGATAGAAATGAAAAATGCCAATTATTAATATTTATAAATATTATATAATTCCAATCTTGGAGATATATAACCATTCCTCATTAACTCCATTACTTAAAAGCAAGTGAACCGAAGATGAAAATAAAGAAAATGAACACACCGAAGCGACAAAAATCAATACAATAACATAACAATGAGAACAAAAATGAACTAACCAGAACTATGATAAACTAAATACATATCTAATAGGTTTTTAATTATGTTATTAATAATTATACTTTCATATTCTAGGAGCTTATTTTCGAGAGAAGAACACGTTTGGAGTTAAGGTAAGTGTTTTCTACTCGAACTTCAATTTCATTCGGGTTACTTTTATTGTCTAATTTCCTCGATTAAATTATTATGTATTTTTATTTACTCATCATAAATTATGTGTGAGTTTTATATATATGTACACCAACCAGAATCCTTCCATATTTTCTGGATAGTTACATTTTTTAAAAGAAGCTCTCAAAACAATTTCCAAAAATACGAGCCCTATACAGGGGAATTTCTCAAATTCATATCTATTTTCAAGGGAAAGATATAATCTATTTTTGGAAACCATTATACTTATAAAAACACTAATTTTACTATTAAATACTATATTACTTCAATTCTGGTTTTATACAAATATTTTTCCAAAAGAACTATTCTTTTCAAAATAAAAGAGTATTTATCACAAGTATAGCTTAATGATTTTAGAAGATTATTCTCTTTTGATTCAACACCCTTTTTGATTATTATGTATTGTTGGGGTTAATAATTTATGATTTCATATAAAATATTTTATTTAATGGTTTATGAATAAATTTATTGTGGATGATCTATCCTAAAACCATTAACCATATTATTCCGAATGGTTAGTGTTTATGTTCAATAATTGGGGAATGTTTGTTACATTTCATATGATAGTTTCAATATGAATGTATATGTTGTTTATGTTTATCCCTGCTCATATAAGGAATGCATTGGACTTATTATTTGATGGGTGGGGCCTTCTATATCCCCTTGATGCATCGGTAGGTCTCATGAGACAAATATAAGTGGAATTAGCTAAGGCCTTTCCCAATGTGATATGTGGATTTTGACCGAGGCCTTAATCATTAGACGTCTTGAACGAGGCCGTGAAAAAATGTATCAAAATTTCCATAATATTCAATTTCCTCATTATGAATCTAGTAGTCGAACTATCATGAGGTTATTAGACTAGTAGAATACCCATGATTATGTTTTATTGTGGCATTATTTATTCAGCTCATATTTCTGCCATAATGTGTTCAAGTTCATTATTAAAGGCATGTGTTTTCAATTATTAACCATGTATCATGTTTGTACTATCTTTCGTTATATTGCTTACTCTTACTGAGTGTTTGAGAACACCTTTCTTATGTTCCATTTTTCTCATGACTTGAAAAAGTAAATTATGAATGACATGCAAGCATAATCTAGGAGACATGATGTGGCTTGTGGAATAATTTAGTGTCATTTTCCTTTCAATATGTAAATTAGAACTAATGTATGTATCTTATTTCCAATAATACTGTACTACTTGGTCCTTTGGAATTCATATTCCTTGTATGTATTCCAACGTAATCAAATAAGGCACCGACTCCAGGCAACTGGGGTCGGTTCCTTACAGTTAGTATCCGAGGAAGTTTAGTAGAATAATTGGAAACTAGATTTGGAAAACACAGAATTAGGGAAGAGTCCCTAAGATAGTCTTTGAGGAAATACATACAACAATGTCATGGTATTTTGTTAAGAAATAGATTATGTGGATCCTTCAATCAATACATCCCTGTCTGGATACGAGCAGGTAGAGGTGGCTCTAGCACAGATGTATCTAAGGGTAAAACCCGAAAACACCGCTTTGAGCTAGACTGGAACGGGAACTGGTGCACGACAACGGGCCTTTCTATACTCTTGGTTATGACACTCTAGGGGGATATTCTTAGGATAATTATCATTTTCATTACAAGCAATTATGAAGGATTGAAACATAAAATTTTCCTCAAATAAACCATATTTGTGAATATGGGATTAGCCATTTGCTGGATCTAATTTTTTTCTAGGTATTTTGTTATGTTAAGATTATAAATTATGATTCATAACCTAATAAAGTGTATGCCATTATCTAGAGATGGAACCAAGTGGAAGGAATGGAAACCACACGAACACACATGTCCCCTTTAGGGATTTTCCTCCGACGCAAGATAATGATGTTGGCTCTGGTGATTTGACTAGTGCTGAGAAACTCATAACTATACTGGGACAACTTACTCAGGTTATGAATAATAACCTTACCTGTATGTAGCATCCGGATCCACCACATGTAGGAGCCATGCTAGATCACTTTATGCGATAAAACCCACCATCATTCAACGGGACTAGAAACCCATTTGTAGTGGATCAGTGGATATGTTCCCTTGAGAAGATATTTCTCGCTTTGTGATGTAATAAAAGAGAGAAGCTTGTCATTGCAGTATATCATCTATCGGGAGATGCGGATCAATGGTGGTCATTAATCCAAAACACAAAGGAGGAGGAAGAGATAGAAGATATGTAATAGAGGGATTTTAAGGAAATATTTTTAGAAAATTATTCCCCTCGTGAGCAATGAGCAGATATGGAGAGACAATTCATGAATATGAGGAAGAAGGAAAGTGAAAATGTTGCCATGTATGAAGCTAACTTCACATGATTAGCAAGAAATGTTGTGGACTACATAAGAAATCCAAGGAGAAAAATTGATCGATTCTTTGATGGCCTAAATCCATTCCTCTAGCGGGCACTAGTCTCTCAAAGTTTTTCATCATATGAGGATATAGTTTCATGTGATATCAAGATAGAAAAATAATTCTCTAAGTCTTATGACTTTAACAGAAAGCATACAAAGAAGAGGGCTACTGAAAACCCTGGGAAAGGAAATAAGGAAATGGGGAAGAAGGGAAGAATTGAATTTACACCATGTGATAATTGTGAAAGGAAACACCCTGGTTCATGCTTAAAGGGAAAAGGAGTATGTATAAATGTGGTTAGAAAGGCCATCTTTCTGGTGATTGTAAAGGGAAGAATGAATCCAATGATGTTCAATGCTATAATTTTCAGGAGATGGGACACTATGCAAATGATTTCCCAAAGCCTCAAGGAAATATGCAATAGAAAAGGACAAGGGATCAGGAACAAGCTTATGCCATCACAACTGTAGAGGTTGAAGTTCCTAATGATGTGGTGGTAGGTACTTTAATCATTTCCTCAAATTTATCAAATACTTTATTTGATTCAAGATCGTCACATTCATTTATATATTCTATTTTTTCCAAGAAAATTCGATATGTCCAATTTAATTTAATCAAGGAGTTATCAGTCAAAACTCCTAGTGTTTGTATCATTGCAGCAAAGGCCTATTGATTAGTCTCCCTCCAGACACCAAAATGTGCTCTAGTTTCTAACCTTATCATTATACCAATGAATTAATTTGATATAATTCTCGGTATGGATTGGATGTCAAATTATGAGGGGAAGATTTATTGTAAAAAGAAGGAAGTTGCAATCTTTGAAAATGGTGTAGAATCCGTTGTCTGTAGGGCGGAATCTTCGCCACCTGTTTCGTATCTAGAACCACCCCCAACAGCTCTACTGAATACAATACATAGAAAGAAAGACAAACCGTTGGGTGAGGAAAGAAATATTCAAATTGATGATGTGCACGTAGTAAAAGAGTACATTGATGTATTTCTAAAGGATTTACTTGGACATCCTTCAGAACATGAAGTTGAGTTCTCTATTAATTTAATTCTTGATGCACGAACTATTTCAAAGACTCCATGTAGAATGGAAACTGTGGAATTAATAGAGATAAAGAAACAACTAGAGTATTTGAGTGAAAAAGGATTAATTTGACCTAGTGTTTCTCCATGGGGAGCCCCTGTCCTCTTTGTCAAGAAGAAAGATAGATCCATGAGGCTTTGCATTGATTACAGGGAAATCATTGCTATTAAAATAAACAATAAGTATCCTCTGCCCTGGATTGATGATTTATTAGACCAAATTCATGGACCTGAATACTTTTCGAAGATTTACCTTTGATACATATATCATCAGTTGTGTGTGAGGAAGGAAGATATTCATAAGACAATATTTCGGACAAGGTATGGGCATTACGAGTTTACAGTGATGCCTTTTGGACTAAAAAATGTACCCTCTATTTTCATGGATTTAATGAATAGAGTTTTCAAGGAATATCTTGATAACTTTGTTGTGGTATTCATTGATGATATCCTCGTTTACTCAAAAATCAATGAAGACCATGAGAATTAATTGTGGGTTATTCTGAGAACTCTCAGAGGAAATGAGTTACATGGGATGTTTAACAAGTGCGATTTCTGTCTTCAATCATTTACTTTTTTGGGCCATATTGTCTCTAAGGATGGAATCCTAGTTGATCCTGCGAAGACAAAGGCAATGTAAGATTAGAACATGCCAACAAATATAACCAAGGTACGCAATTTTATTGGCTTATCAGGTTATTATCGGCATTTCGTTCATAATTTTTCATGACTGGCTAAGCCGCTAACCAAGATCAAACGTAAAGGAGAAAAGTTTGTGTGGAAAAAATAATGTACAGAATGCTTCAATGAATTGAAAATAATATTTTTCAATGCTCAAATTTTTACTCTTCCATCTAGAAGTGATGGATTTATAATATACAACGATGCATCAAAGAATGGAATGGGTTGTGTCCTTATGAAAAATGATAATGTTATTGCTTTTGCATCAAGACAATTGATGACTCAAGAGAAAAATTATCCAACTCTTGATCTTAAGTTAGTAGTTGTAATAATTACACTGAAAATATGGAGGCATTATCTCTATGGAGAGAGATGTGATATTTATACGGATGACAAGAGTTTGAAATATATTTTCACACAAAAAGAACTCAACATAAGGCAAAGAAAATGGCTTGATTTACTCAAAGATTATAATTTTTCAATACACTACCACCTAGGGAAGGCAAATAAGGTGGCAGATGCATTAAGTAGGAAAGATCATGGACTTCTAACTCAAATGAGGATTGAAAGAGATATTATGTTCATAGATCAACTGAAGATGGATATGGAAATTATTATGGAAGGGGAAACATAAATCCTCTTTCAAATTATTGCTAAACCATCTTTACTAGAGAATATAAAAATTTCTCAATCTAATGATGCGAATCTGCACAAGAAAATTAATGCAGTTAAGGATGGAAGACTGGCTGACATAGTGTATTATGAAGGAATTCTGATGTTTGGGAAGAGGTTATGCATTCCATTAGTACCCAATCTAAAAATGGAACTATTAGACGATTCTCATAGATTAAATTTCTCTATACACCTGGGTAGCACCAAAATGTATAAAGATATCAAGGAACATTTTTTGTGGGAAAACATGAAGAGGGAGATTGCTGATTACGTTTCAAGATGTTTGGTTTATCAAAAAGTTAAGGCGGGAAGAAAACATCTTGGTGGAGTCGTGCAACCCATTCCTATAACTATGTGTAAATGGGATGATATTACGATGTAATTTGTCATGGGGCTACCAAAGACTCCAAGAAATAATTATACGATATGGGTCATTGTTGAACGTCTTACAAAATCTGCACATTATCTTGATATAAGTGAAGATTTACCACTAGAACATTTAGCAATAATATATATTAATGAATTTGTAAGACTTCATTGTGTACCCTTGTCAATTGTTTCTGATCTTGATCCCTATATTACATCACGATTCTGGAAGAGTCTTTAGAAGACCCTAGATACTGATCTTTGTTTGAGAACTGCCTACCACCCACAAACTGATTGAAAATCAGAAGGGACTATTCAAACATTGGAAGACATGTTGAGGTCTTGTTCACTTTTTTTTTCAAGGCATATGAGATCAGTATTTATCCCTCGTAGAATTTTACTACAACAACAGCTTCTATTCAAGTATTCAGATGGCACCCTATGAAGCATTATACGGGAGGAGTTGTCATACACCAACTTACTGGGATTATGTTGGTGAAAGAAAGATCATGGGCCAAAAAAATATTGAAGAAACAATGGAAAAGGTGAAGATTATCCAGAACCATTTCAAAACAGATCAAAGTAGGAAAAATATCTATGCTGATAACTGAATGATGGATTTAAAATTTCAAGAAGGTGATCACGTTTTCTTAAAAGGTATATCCATGAAAGTGTATTATACAATTTGGTAAGAAGAAAAAATTATGTACTAGGTACATCAGACCTTTTGAAATTATGGACCGAATTGGAGCCGTAGCTTACCGTTTAGAAATTCCACCAAGTCTCTCCAAGGATAACAATGTGTTCCATGTGTCAATGTTAAGAAAGTACATGCCAGACCCAAAACATGTACTCACTTATGAAGAAATAGAACTTGAGCTAGATCTATCTTATTATGAAGAGCCTATCAAGATTCGTGATACTAGAGAAAATTTATTGAGAAATCGGACGACTCGTCTGGTAAAGGTTCTATGGAGGAACAATAAGATGGAGGAAGCAACAAGAGAGCCTAAGGAGCTTATGTTAAAGATATACCCGAATCTTTTTAGGTAATATTTTTATGAATTTTAAGGAAGAAAGTTTTTTCAGTAGTAGAGAATGTAACAACCAAAGGTTTTAAAAATAAATATAGAATGTAATTTTATAATCTAGCCATTAAACACAACTTTTCCTCTTCTATATTTTGAATTTCAAAAAATGGTCATCTAGAGTTGTGTTCAGTAATTCATTTGGAATCTGATAGAAAAAACTTGATTTGTTGGAAAATAGTAACATACCCTTACGAATAGTAATATGAATAGTAATATGACCCTTATGAATAGTAAATAATAATAATATTTTATTTTCTTAAGGTAATATTATAAAGAGATCTTAATTAATTTTTCAATGTCACATAAATCTAATTGCACTTCAAGATTTTTATTTTTCAAATTAACTATGACATTATTTAAAAATTAAATTAATAATATATAGAAAATTATTTTTGAATAATGGAGTTCAATTTTGAATTCTACACATCCAAAAATGGTAGGGGTGAATTTTTAAGATTTTTCTGAAATTCTAGAATTTTTTATGAATAGTGAAATATGATAAAATACCATACATACCAATTATCAGTTCAGTACACTATTCATGAAATCACAAGTGATGCAAGGCCACTTGGTTCGAACTCACATGAACTTATTACTATTAGGGGTCACATGAAATGACACTATTGGTTGTCTTGTGGGAAATAATAAAATAATGAATTAAATAATCAGAATTTACCCCTCTCCTCCACTATAAAAACCTCTCACCACTCCCTCTTCTCTTCACTCCAATAAGCCTTGAAGCTCTTCAATTTTCGTCCCAATTACCCTCCCCTAGTCTCTCCCCACGTCCAAGAATCTTCTGTTCTTTCCAAAAGATCAACCCCCCCCTTAATGAGATTCTCAAGGAGGTTATTTCAAGAGGTGAAGCACCCTTCTTTTAAATTTGGTTTCATTTCAATTTATCTTCTTTTTCAATCCTCACCTCACCTCCTCTATCCAAATGATCATGATAACTGCATTATCATCTATATTCAAGAATTATCTCATGTGAATGGAAGACCCATCATTAATATTATTACTCCCTTTTATTTTTTTTAAACAAAATCAACATCCACGAGGTTCCAATTTATAGCCATCGTGGAAAACGACGTTTCGTACTTCAATTTATTCTTCAAAACTATTCATGAAACCATATTTATGGTTGAACCAGACTATAATATTTTTATAATAACCTAATTAATATTCAGGAACGAAAATATGTACATATAGTTAAGTTATATGACAAATCTAGTTCATAATAATCCAAATACTGCCGAATAATCGAAGTGGTTGTCATCTAATGATTCATCCTAATTCTCTGTAACCAAATGATATAAATGACCACTAAAAATTATTTATGTTCATATATAATATATATTTCCAATCCTGGAGATTTATAACCATCCACATGAACTCCATTACTTAAAATCAAGTGAACCGAAGAAGAAAATAAAGAAAATGAACACTCCGAAGCGACAGAATTTAATATAATAACTTACCAATAAGAACATAAATCAACTAACCAGAACTATGATTAACATAATAAATCTATAATAGGTTTTTAATTATGTTATTAATAAGTATAATTTATTTTCCAGGAGCTTATGTTCGAGATACGAACATGTTTGGAGCTAAGGTAAGTGTTTTCCACCTAAAATTCCATTTTCATTCGAGTTACATTTATTGTCTAATTTCCTTGATGAAATTCATATGTTTTGTTATGTACTCCTCAAAAATTATGTGTGAGTATTCTATATATGAACACCAACCATAATCTTCCCTATTTTATGGATATTTACCTGTTTTAAAATAATCTCTCAAAACTATTTCTAAAAATATGATCCCGATACAAGGGAATTTCTCAAACTCATATCTATTTTCAAGGGCATGATATAATCTATTTTTGGAAACCATTATACTTATAAAACAATAATTTTATCATGAAATACTATCTTACTTCACTTATGGTTTTATACAAAGATTTTTTCAAAAGAACTCTTCTTTTCAAAATAAAATAGTATTTATCTCAAGAATTGCTTAATGATTTTAGAAGATTATTCTCATTTGATTCAACACTCATGTTGATTATTATGTATTGTTGGTGTTATTAATTTATGATGTCATATAGAATATTTTATTTAATGGTTTATGAATAACTTTATTAAGGTTAATTTATCATAACATCATTCCCCATATTATTCCGAATGGTTAGTGTTTATGTTCAATAATTGGGGAAAATTAGTTATATTTCATATGATAGTTTCAATATGAATGTATATATTTTTTATGTTTATCCCTGCTCATATGATGAATGTATTGGAATTATTATGTGATGGTTAGGGACCCTTATATCCCCTCGATTCATTGGTAGGTCTAATGAGACAAATAGAAGTGGAATTGGCTGAGGCCTTTCCCAATGTGATATATGGATTTTGGCCGAGGACATGACAAAATGTTTCAGAATGTCCGGTATATTAAATTCCCACATTATGAAGCTAGTAGTTGAATGTTAATGAGGATATTCATCTTGTATAATACCCATGATTATGTTTTATTGTGGAATTATTTATTCATCTCATATTTCTTCCAAAATGTGTTCATGTTCATTATTAAAGGAATGTGTTTTCAATTATTCACCATGTCTGATGGTTATTCTATCTTCCTCTATATTGATTAATTTTACTGAGAATTTGAGCTCACCATTTCTTATGTTCCATTTTTCTCAGGAAATGAGGAAGTAAATTATGAATGACATGCAAGCATAATCTAGGAGACATGATGTTGCTAGTGGAATAATTTAGTGTCGTTTTCCCTTTCAATATGTAATGTTAAACTGATGTATGTATCTTGTTTCCAATAATACTTAACTACTTGGTCCTTCGGGATTCATATTACTTGTATGTATTCCAACTTAATTAAATAAGGATCCGACTTCGGGCAACTGGGGTCGGGTCCTTACACCAAGTCTCCCTAAGTGGAGAACTAACGAAAGTTCACCTACGATGGGGTAGTCATCTTTAACGACTCTTTTGAGTTTATATATATTCTTATACCTTCTATTTATGATTTGTTTCCATTATAATGTAGTAACTCTTAAATAATATATACTATGAGATGTTATTATGTCTATGGTAAAATAATATTCCACCTTTTATCAATCCTACAAAAAATGAAAGCATTGTGCGTGCATACGTACGACATACCATCTCCACACTGTCATGTAATATGTTTTCAATCACCGATTTACATAAATGGGTAAAATAATGTAATTAATGAATATATATTATAACTATAACATGATATTTATTTTTAATGAAATTAATATTCCATTCACTTTCTTCCCATTTCATTATTAAGGGAATGATACTGTCAGTCGTGCATATGTATGACCCATAGTATCTACGATGAGATGTGATTCATTTTACATTATCAACATAAAATAATTATTATATAAATGTATATAATGAATAAATATGACATATTTTACATTAATATATCTATTTTTATGATATTTTTATATCATATACACAAGAACCATGACTTATATGACAAAACAGGGAGAGGAAAAAGAAAAAGTTAACACAAAAAATATAGATAATAATGAAATATTATAAACAAAAATGTGATAAGATGATATAAAAATATTTTTATGGTTATGGTATAAATTAATTAATTTATTTATACAATTATACATGATTTTCAGATATGTATGAAGTTGATCAGACTTATATTATGCGTTAATTTGAAAATGTAATTTTATTCAAGATTGGTTGTCTGTAAGTATCTACTGGGGAATATTTATCTTCCATGACCATATTTCCTAAAAAAAATCAATATTACTATTAAAATTTTTCAATTTAATTTTTTCTAATGTTTGAATTTTTAGTAATCAAGTGTTTTTCATTTTCCTAATGAGGTACTCTATGTTTTTATCTCAAATATGAAAAAAGGTTTTTTAACTTATACTACATGAACAGATTTTCCCATTTCATGAAGAGTTAATGACTTGAATATTACTTTATATGATTTTGAGGATATTTTTAATGGATTTATTTTCTTTTATAATTGTGTTCCTTTAAAAAACATTCAAAATGGAATCATTATTTTCCTCAAGAATTATTTCATGTAATATTTCAAAATCATTTTCTATGTAAGGAAACATTAGAGGATGTTATTCATTCATTACTATGAATATAATATAAGGATACCATTCATATTATTTATCTCTATAGTTTATTATAATGATGGAGTGATTTTTTTATTTCTATTTCATTTCTATAGGTTATGTTATGATGTAATGTTTATAAACCTGTTTTTATGGGTTCTTGTATAATGAATTGATTATGTTATTATTGAAAACATTTGTGATGTTTTCACTATGGGATATGCGTGACTTGTATTTCCCTCAAATATATTGGGTAATTATTTATATCCCTTTATATAGACATGTATGGAATGAGTAGTGAACTTGATTTTGTAAAACATAGCTGGAATGTGAAGAAAAAACTATTTTTGTAGCATAGGGATCAATAGGGAGTGAAACATAATCATTAACAGAATTTTTTCATAATAATTGTCTTAGAAATGATAATTGACTATGATGAAAATGATTTTATATTGTTATGTGTATTCCAAAATTCCATGTCTTGTATTATAATCTAATTGATTGTATTCATTGATTCTTTAAGAACATATATGATTTATTCAACCAGAAAATATAATGATATTTGATATGAAGGATATAATTCTCTAATGTTTCTATTATACTATTTTTTATTATGATTTTGATATGACTGATATCTTCCTTGTTTACCATTATATGGAATATAATCTCATCATTTTCATATGTTTCTTTTCCCCGGTTTATAAAGAACGATTATAGGTAGGAGTATAAAAGGGGAAGATCATTTTGGGAAACATTGAATATATTTAACTAGACAAGATGTTTCTGTTCCATGTTTCAAAAGGTACTAAAATTTTATTTCCTCAGTAATATTTTTTTTTAATGTAATTAATATTCATATAAAAAAAATTTAATATCAATTTTTTATAATCCTCTTTCATTATAGTTTGTATCAGAGCAAATTTTTAGTTATCCTTTGGAAACTAAGACTATAAATCCTTAGTCAGATCCCTATGGACAATTCAATGTATAGATTAAAATCCTAGAATTTTGGTAAATAACAATGATATAATTTGATTAAACATAATGTTTTATATAATAAATATAATTTTTATTCATTATGTAGTTTTAAAACTATAATTAGCATTACTCAAACAATAGTTTTGGTTTTATTCAATTGATGGAGGCCGAAAAATGCATGTTAATACATAATGTGATGGAAAATATAATGATTTTACTTTGGAGTTAGAAAATATTATGGGAGATGGAATGTAGAATCTTTCTTTAATTCATACAAAACATTATCATCTTCTGAATCGTGGTAGAATTCCAAATGAACTAAGGAGTGGGAAACATTCCATTGAGTCCATCATGAGGCAACATCCACATTCTTTCAATTTTTATTATGATCTCTGAGAGTATATATAATGGATTAGTATAACTAAAAAATATTTTTGGATATCCAATGATTGTAACCTGAGAAATCCATTTTAGTGGACTATCATTTGTAAGGTGAAAAATATCTATAGGTGAATCATATTAATAATACAAGGAAATAAGATGAAATTTAATCCATGGAATGAGATGTGTTGATTAACATATTTTTCAATAAGTAAATTCCCCATATTCATAATATGAATATGGAGATGGAGGTACATGAGATTAATTAATATGATGATGAATCTATTGATACTTATAAGGGAAATTTTACAATATTTAAGAATAATTCTTCATGAATAATCATCCAACAAGATAGAAAAGTTGATCAACTATTTAGTGGCATAAAACCAATTACTTGAAGGGTTTTATACATAAGAGATATTAGTAGTTATGAATAATTAATATAATGTTTAATCATGGTGTAAATGGAGGCTTTATTTTTATATCAATCTCATGGTTTGATAAAAAAATTAAGACAGAGTTTAAAGAAAAATATATAAACCATTGTGAATTGATGATGAGATTTTATTTATGATCAATGTGTGGATGGAAACAAAGAAGAATCTTTCATAAGGGGAATATTTTTTTTTATTACTATAAAATAATTTCATTGAGAAATATAATATTGAAGTGAGGGGGAAAAGGTAGGTAGTGATGATATTAGAGAAAATGCATCACATAATTCACCTCTCACACTTCAATGAATCCAGTAAAAGTGAAATCGTAATTATGCTAACCAATGCATATATATAATGGGGAATGATGAATGAATGAAGTCAACAACCTCTTAAGGATAATGAAAATGGAAATATCATTATACCACTATTGGGGAAGTGGAGTAAAACAATGAATTGGTGGAATTATTGAGTGTTTAAATATTAGCATTTAAGGATATTGTATTAGAAATTTGATTATTTTATTTTTTTAATAGAAAAACATCTATGGTTTAGTCAAATATATTTTTTAAAAATCGATTTGAAATAATATGTAGAATGGTACTGGTAACCATGAAATGTTATTGAGGTAGTAAGGTAATATTGGGAGAAAAGGTTTACCCCATATATGTTCAAAATGTTGGGATAATGATAAAATGAGATGTTTTATTATTTGACAGTACTGATGACCCTGAACCTAATTATTAAAGGATGACATGGTGGTTTAGGATATCTTGGAATGAGTTTATAGAATTTTTGGATTTATAGTTTCAGGAAAGGGTTAATTTTAGAACGAATTCATGTTTTTCACTATTGTATTATGTCAATAAAAGTTATTACCATGTTTCAGGGGACTAATTGATAATGGTGTTAATATGTTTGGTGTGTGACACTTAATAGATACATCAAGATTATTTGAAAATAAATGATATGTTTATTTATAATTTTTTATGATATTATTTCAAAAAAAAATGGATTTTAATATTTTGTAAAATTCATAAGGGTAACCATTTATTATTTATCTATATTTTTAGACATGTTTATAGTGATTAGTTTATTACTTCGAAATATAATGATTTATGAATATTTTATAAACCGTGCTAACCATTCACCAATAAAAACCACTATAGATAGAAGGAATGAATTACCTTCCAATTTTTGTTCTTATGATCCACTTGTTCTTCAAGAACTACAAATTTTGTATCATTTCATAGGGTAAAAGATGATGTGGAAATTGATCTTGGTAAAACAATGGATTGAGAATGTATTTAGGAAATGGTATAGAGTATGTATATCTTCTAAAAGTATTTTTGAATTAAAATGTTATCCAATTATCATCATTAATATAATATCAATGGAATTTTTCTAATATATATGGCATATAGTTCATTGGTAATTAACCATCTAATTATCATGTTCTTTATCATTTTCCCTTAGAACATGATAGTTAAGTTTCATTTCCATGTACAATCTTAACTTTACAACAATGTTATCCTATTTGAAAGCATATATTTTTTGGGACCATAAAATTTACATTTTCTTTAATTAATATGATTTTTTATTAACCCAGTTTATAATTTCTATTTCCCATAAAATATTTTTCAAATATCCATCTTTAAATTTTTATGTGCAATTTCAAATCTCAAGGATGAAAATTTTTTATGTTCTTGATCTTATTGGGTTAGTGACTTATAGATTGGTGCTTGCACACAATCTTTATTAAGTTTATCATATGTTCTCAGTACTCTCCTAAAGAAGTATAGACCTGAACATTCACATGAAGTAAACTTCAATATTTTATAGATAGATAATGATATTTCTGTTTAATAAAATCTTATAGTGATTCAGAATAGTAATTTTTTTTTGAACAAACAATACCTCTCACATGACTAATGAATTGTGGAAAACCCACCAATTTTCGGAAGAAATATAGAAACATTGTTATATAATGAGGAAAATTAATCCTTAGTTATTGATACAAAATTAATTATTCTTTAGGTTTAAATCCATTTTAAGGGGCGTATAATGTGACACCCTGAGATTTTATGAAATGGATCTTTAAGCAATTTTATTTCAATGATAGCTTGTGTTGAACGAACTATGAAATATTATATATCTCTTATAACGTAGCAGTTAAATGGGCAAGCATAAATATGGATTACTAATTAATGAACGAAATATAATGGTCCAACTAAATATTATATTCTTGGTAGGTTCTTTGAAAATGATGAAATTTGTTTTAGTAAAGTCACATTGGTTTTTAAAAAAAATTATCTTCAAATAAATTTTATTTATTAATTTAATGTTGAAATATTATTTTCTAAATGTTATAAAAAATTTATATTACCAAATAATATTTATTTTTTAATTATTCATGTCTAAATTATCATTAAATTATTTTTTAAAGATTTTCAGGAATAATATACATTCATGTAATAGGGAAAACACCATTTCTTATTGAAAACAATATTTCCTTCTAATTTTGGAATACTAAAATTATGTTTTTAAATATTTTTAAATTTTATTTAGTTAATATTTAGTTAAAATAATTAAATTATATATTTAATAATATATTTTATACTATAATTTTAAATAACATTATATGTTTACAAAAATGATTTTTTCAAAAAAAAACTACTTTTTTGGTATTTCAAATTTTTTTTAAATTATGTTATGAATAATCAATGTTTTTAGTTATGAAATATATATTTCAAATATATATTAATTATTTTAAAATTTAATTAATATTTACATTTTATTTTGACCAATATGAATTGTAACATTAGTAAATTTAGTTACCATGGTAAATGGTAAATTGCATAATTTAAGTTAAAATATTAATCATACATACTATAAAATGACACAAAAACGTGACCCAATTTTTTGGATGGTGATAATTTGACCCTTGTGACCTTATGATCTAAATTAAGTTGTTTAATTGAAACCTTCTAGCAAAACAGTCTTATATAATATTTACATTAATGAAAGTCACAAAATGTCAAATTCTTTGTCTTAAATATCTCTTATAAGTACAGATGGTTATGAAGTAATATAAAAGTACATTGTTATATTAAAAATATTATAAATTTAAAAATTTGTTTTTTACTTTTCTTCCCCCATGTAAAAGATTATGATATTTTTAATATTTTTTAATAAAAATTCAAATATGTCACATTGATGTTTTAAATAATATATTATTTTTAATATAGGTTTAACCTATATATATATATATATATTTGATCATAAATATGATTTTAAAACCTAGAATACTTATCTACACTATGGTAATTTATTTTTAAATTTTAGTGAATAAATAATTATGTTAAATTCTTACAAAATGTTGAAAGTGTAATTATTTTATTATTAGAAATATCAAATTAATGTTAACAAAAAATTTAAAATAAATTAAATTTCATTTAAAAAAATTATAATCAGATTTTATCTATAACCTATTATTATTGGTGATATAATAATTTTTTTGGAATATACCATTTTATCTTGTTAATTTTAAGAGTCCATCAAATGAATAGGGTCATAATTCACATTAATGTTATTTTATGAAAATAATTAATTAGTTAATTATATAAAAACAATAAAACATCATTAAATAAATAGTTATAATGTGGTCAAAATTTTATTCATTTTTTAGTTATGGTCCAATTGACATAACCTACATAAATATCACTACCTTGTAATAGTGTCAAATTTTTAAGCTTAGTTAAAATTAAAATAGATTAACTGAAGCTTAATAAAAAAGAAATTTATTAATATAAAATAAAAACATATATGAAATATATATTTTTATGATATTATAACATTATATTATCTTATCTTTTAATCCATGTCCACTTGGTTGATTTTTTATAGAGAATAAATATATTATAATTAAATCTTTTGAAAAATTCCCAAAGATTCCTTAAACTCAACTATAAAGGGACACAACCTTCCCCACATATTCACATCACATTGAACCTAAAAAATCCATCATAACTAGAAAAATTATCTTATTGAAATTCATATACATATTCTATAGGTTATTTTCTTTTTAAAATATCATCCCAAGTATCTTTAAGGGGAGATCTAAATTAGTTCACCCAAGAAGAGGTAATCGTCTTTACTGACTCCTCCATGTATATTTCATGTTCAATTTCCTCCTCATGTGTTTCTTCCATTATGAATTAATAACTTTTTTATCATATATATGATGGGATTTTATTATTATTATTATTATGGTACAACGATATTCCAATTTTCTTCTATCATATGAAAAACGAAATCACTTTGTGTGTGTACGTATGACTTACCATCTCTACACCATGGTGAAATCTATTTTTCATCAACACTTTACATGTATGAGTATAATGATAGAAATAATAAATATAAATTATAATTAGAAAATGATATTTTTTATTTAAAAAATTAATATACCATCCAAATCCTTCCCCTTTCACTAATAATTGAATTACACAGTCACTCATGTGTACGTATGACCTACCGTCTCAAAAATGAAATTGGAATATTTTTCAATGATCACCATTCAATAATGATTATATGAATGTATATAATGAATAAATATGATATATGTTATCTTAATAGTAATCTATATATTAAGTAACTATATGTTTTTCATAGAAAAATAGACATATATGACAAAGCATTCAGAGGAAAATAATGTAATTAACAACTGAAAGAAGGGTAATAATGAGATATTATTAACAAAAAAGTCATTATATGTTATATTAAATATTAATATGGTTCTGGTGTAAATTAAAAACGTTATTTAAAACAATATACAGGATATCTAGATATGTATAAAGGAAATCAATCCTAAGGTAAGGGTTACTTATACAATCTCATTTTTAGGATTATTTATATATAAGTATCTAAAGGGGAATATTTAACATCCATGTCCATGTTTACTAAAAATATGTTCATAAATATTTTTATTATTATTCTACAACTTTTTAAATTTATTTATACCCTTCAATGTATTTTTACTAGATAATTTCTTTTTCACTTTACAAATGAAGTATTTAGAGAATTTTCTAAAAGAAACTATAAAAATAATTTTTTTTATCTTATACAGCATGAACTAATCTTCCAACATTAATGAATACTAATTCAATTGAAGATTCCTTTTTAATCATAAAAGGTTATTTTTAATGAATATTATTTAATTTATAATTTCACAACATCTAAAAAATGTTTTCAAAATGGAAAGGATATTTCTATGATGAATTATTTCAAGTGATCTTTCAAAATAAGTTTCCATATAAGACATCATTATTGGATGTTATTAATTCATTACTAGTGATATTAGACAAGTACACCAATAAAATTCATTCTATGAGTGGTTTATGTTTTTTTGGAATTTTTTTTTTATGAATTATATTTCATTCCAATGTCTTGTGTTATGATAAAATGTTTATAAAACCCATTTTTAATTGTTCTGATATGATGAATGAATTATTTTAATGTGGAAATATATGTATAGTTTTAATTATTTGATTTGTGGGACCAATATCACCAACTAATGAATTGGTTAATGATTTATATCAACAGATATAGATAGGACAAGAATGAGGAGTGAAGTTGGTTCCATAATATGGGAATGGAATGAGAAGTAATCTCAATTTAGTGACATAGGGATGGAATGGGGAGTGAACCCATTTCAATAACATAAATAGTCTTCTATTATGATTATAGAAATGTGCCTCAAAAAAATGAAAATTATTTTCTATGCTTGTGTTCTTGAAAAAAATATATGTCTAATTTTATTACCTCAAGGAATATGTTAATTGATTATTTATTAACTTCTATAATTAATTCTATAACAGAAAATCAGGATCTTTGATATTTAGGATATAATCATAATTTTCTTTTGTCTTTGATCATATGATTTATGATTATTATAATATTTATATCATCCCTGTTTACTCTTACTGATAATATTATCATACCCTTTTCCTACGTTTCTTTTCCAAAGGATATAAAGAAGGGTTTTTGGGATGAGTTCTAAGGGGGAAGATCTTATATGGTATGCATTGATGATCTTTCATTAGACTAGAAGTTAGTGATCCATTTTTTCAAAGGAACTAAACTATTACACTTTATAGGAATGTATTTTTGTAATTCAAGGAATATTTATTTATGAAGATTTATTATCCATTTATGAGAATCTACATTCATTATTAAAGTAAAATGAATAATTTTAAAGGAATTTTGTGAACAATGATTTAATTTTTGGCATGAATAAAGGTTACTATAGAACAATGTAATTTTATAAAATACTAGATAGTAAGATACAAAATTGGTGTCTCTAAAATATAAAATGGTAACACAACATAAATAAAGTGGTATATGATAAATGAGTTAAATTTGGACAACTCAAAATATAATGATTCTGTGAAACATTATGAATTAGGATTGTGAAAAGGTAGTTGCACATGGAGTGTACCTTTGTAAAAGTATTGTCATGTGTTGTAATTCATTTGCGTGTTTCAGACCATAATTAATAACATTATATCATGAAATTCTACATTCAAGAGATCTATTATTAATAATAACTAAATTTACTAATATTTTAATGTTTATAAAATTAATTAGATTTAATGGTCATGAACTATAAGGAATATTACACAAATGTTAATATATTTAAATCAATTTGTTTTTATTGTTTAATGCATCACAGATTATAGGGATATTGAATAGAATATTAAAAAAAAATTTGATGCTTTAGGATGTTGTGTGTTTTAGGACAAAGAAAAAAATCAATGATTTATTAGATGTTTCCATATTCTTAATAGTGGAATTATGGGATAAAGACATCAGGTGATTTAATCTGAGTAATGTAAGAAATAAAGTTTTCAATGAATAGAGATATATATATATAGGTATGTATATATGTGAAACATAGTTGAAGATAGTGATACATTTAAAAGTGTATAATTTTAATATCAATGGAACCAAAGAGATACCTACAGTGAATTTTTATATATGAATTTTCAATGAAAGAGAAATAAAGGAATAAGAGGATTATGTATGGAATTTATATATGGTTATATATAAGAGAAATAATTATAGGATGGTTATTTAATGTGATATATCATAAATATATACAATCTATTGATTTATTGTTAGAGATAGAATCTATGAGAGGGAGAAAATGATAATAGTTAATACATAAAAAGATGAAGAGGGAACTATCCTTACAATGTAGAGAAAAATAATATAATTTATATTCTATAGATACTATATATATGGTCGATGTTAGGGGGAGAGAGGAGAACTACACATCATAGAAATATCACGTTCTTAATAAAAGAATAAATTGTGGAGTAATGAAGTTCCCTATATCTATTGAAATAGATTTATTCTTCTAAAATATAATAAGAATACAAACATGGAAGTATCCATGGATTATGTTAGGGGGTTTTATAGTATATGATATAGAAGAATGATAGGATTTATAATTTTAATATTTTTTTATGGAATTAATGTTATATAGAATGCTTCCAATCATTGAATTATTTCATAGATAAGGTTTTGCACTATCTTGAAGAAATAACTAAACATGACATTCAACATTGACTAGGTTTATTCTTATATATATAAGGAAAAGTCCTAACAGTTATGATTAAAGTGAATCAACCTAAATTTAATGATTGACATTATGATTTTCATGGATATGACCCTTATTTCTATAAACTATTGGGTAAAACTTGTACCCTCTATAAAATATCCTAACATTATTCACGATTTTTTAAGAGGATGCAGTGTACCGTGGATCACCACTAATAATTATGTAAATCATTTTTAATAAAATTGTTATTATTTATCATCCTCATGGTAAAAAAACATATCATCAGCATTATATAATTGAAAAAATAATATAAGGCTATAGATTTTTAAAGGAATGAATATTCGATCGAGAATGAAGGAAAATTTGTGTCTTTAGGTTTTCTAAATTAAAGGAGTTAGTCTAAGATCACTAGTGTAGTAGTAGGCCTAGTTCTATGGGAATCGACAAGACTATAGTCTATCTCATCCCCCAGTTTTCTGTAGAACAACACCTGGTAGTCATTTTCAAAATATAGCTAGCATATGGTGGTTGTTAAAGACTAATAATCACCATTCTACCCCATTAAGGGGGTATACAATATGAATCCACATGCTCTCTCTTTTTTTCCAGACAAATAATGTATTTTATAACACAATTCCCTATTGATTCACCAAATTATTTGTACATTTTTTTTGGTTTTTTCCAATTATCCATGGTGATTACTTCCCTATAGTGGTCACCATTCTTCCTTCCCTCAACCTCTTATAATTTAGCCTTTATTAAGCTCTTTTGAAGATGATTCTATCAATGCATTTACGATTTATTGAAGAATAATATGGATTTCATTTTCCCTTTTAACATTGGTGTCTTTTATAACTTTTTTTCACTGAATATATTATTTATTTAATGAAGGTACATGACACCATAATTTTTCTATTGTTTTTTACTAAATTTAAATCAATTTAGTGATTGTATTGGTGGAATGAGTTGGGGATTTGGATCAATGTAGTTTTTGTGTGTGTGGTGGGTATGGATAAAAACCTATATCTTGATGGGTTAACATTAATGGGATGTGTGATGAGATAATAGGATTTATACCTTATTTGGAATTATGTTTCTAAAATAATTTTAATTATTATGGATAATGTTTTTGGGGTTTGTAGATTTAGATTGGAGTTTGGGAGTTAGCTATAGGAATGTATAATCTTAATAAAGCATGTTTATAATCTAAATGGACATTTAATTAGATATAAAACAATTAAAAAATATATTGGTGGGCTATTTAACTCATTCTAGGTTTAATTAATGTTATTTATGTAATCTGTGATGCCTAATTTCTCCATTGAAGTCATTTTCATGATTCAGTTAATTTAATGAATTATATAACTAAAGTTAATGATTAATATAAATTTTATACCTTTAATGAATTAAATTATATTTCAAAGCCGCGTTGACCATTGTGCATTTGGTAGTTGTACATGACCACCGATGGTCAAGGTCGTGATTCGAATAATTATTCCTAGGGCCATTAGACCCCCTATCGGTGATTCATAGATTAAATTTTTGTATTAATGACCAAGTGGCCTTATCATGGATTAATTTTATCCCACTATTAGTGAGTGTATGTTAATATTAGATGGGTACCATAGTATTCCATTTATGTATATTTTGGGTGTGTTTTTATTTGTTAGATAGAACATAAGTAGGATAAACATGGATATAGTGATAGAACTTACCAATGATTACCTTGGAATTATAATGGGTCATGAGATACCCTATATAATATTTCAAATACATCATTAAACATGATTCATATGAGATACAATTATATTTGTGATAATTCCTAGGATTTTGATGTCTCCATTAGATAGGTGATGCCTCATGGATTTACTGAGACTGAGGGCCCCATGTGGGGTGTATCCACTTTTTTGTTAACTTAGAGGAACCTAGTTTATATCCAAAGAAAAATATTGACCATGATTTGGTTTCTTATACATGTGTATCAATGGATATTTTTGTCATAATAAAACCCATACAATTTGTGTGACCATTCGGGATACTAATATTGATAATGAGTCTCTAATTTTGGAATAACCTAATTTCAATTATATTTGTAAATTGTTTTAATGATATCTAAATTTATAATGATGTTTTATTCATGTTCCGTAGTTTATATTAGGATGTGATGTGGAACATTACCTTGTGTAATTTTTTTTGTTTAGGAAAGGATCTTAGGGGTGGACGTGGTCTATTTTGAAGAAAAATCCAAAATGGTTTATAAGGAAAAATCTATATGATTATGTCATATTACTAATGAAAAAATATATTTTAGGGTGGTATTTATACTACTAATGGGGATTCCATGGATTTTTAGATGATAAATTTGGTTTTAGGAAGAGTACAGAGTTCCTACAATGTGATAGCTACCAGGGGCTTATGGGGTCCATGGTGAACATAGTCAATTCATCTGTATTTATAGGCCTATACTAGTGGGGCTTGTAATATCATTGGATTCATAATCCCCCAATTCATTATTTCTGATGAATAATCCCTAGTTCAATGTCATTTATAATTTGGATATTTTTACACTGTGATCATTATCACTCTATACAAGGGTAAAAGTTCCCATGATTAATTATTATTCTTTTCATGGTAATCAAGACCTTCTTAGAGACACATCATTATTATCCCATCAAATTGTGTTCAATTAGAATTTCATAAAGGAGGATATAATATGTTTTAATTGATTTATATTGGGTATTTATTCAGTAATTTGGAGAATATAACATGAACATATCAGTATTTTTCTTATATGTATGGAAAATGTTGGTAGTTACCTACTACATTATATACTCACACACCTCAAGGGTGAGCATTTCACTTTGGTACCTGAGAAAAATCCCTCATGGTTTCAAGTAACTTTTGGGTATCAGTCTAATTTTTTCATAATCGGGTAGGATAGATCACATTCACGAGACATAAAAGATGAGATGATTTTAGTTGGGAGTAGGGTGTCACCTGATTTTAATTAGTTTATTATTCTGTATTTTTGAATGGCCTGGTGTGAGATTGATCATATATGAATATATAACTATGGTATTTTTTATAGTATATTTAAATTATTTAGTATTTTTATGCTACCTAATATCTATTATGATTCATTGTTTTATTATGTTTTTGAACTCTGATATTGGGGTATATTCTCCGTACTACACTATCATAGACCCTCACTACTATTCAACAGTCTCTAATTTATGAATAATATTTCCAATGTTCACATAGCATCACTTGTTTTATAACTATTCATACTGAGATTGGTCTAGATGTTTTATAGCTGTATCAGAGGATTTTATTTTCATTTTATTTTATTACATAGGATATGGTATCAATGAGATGCATAAATTTTATATATCCTATGATGAATATCGAGAAGTTGGTTTATGAAAAACTAATTTGATAATAAATATAGGTTACTAGGGGTTTGGTATTGCTATTCCTAGAATCCACTGTTATGATTATATGAGATTACCTCATGTGGTTTGAATGATGATTGGATTTATGATTTATGATTTTTTTTTCATTTAAGGATAGAAACATTTAAATTATATATTTGAATATTAGCATTTAGAATACAGATTCACCTCATTCATTATGATTATACATGTAAGAAACACATCATATGGGGGTCTTCTAGTGTGTGTTTTACAAATAATGATATAGTTTTAGCTATTTTAAGAGTCAATAATTGGTAATGAATGATTTTCCTTATATATTATAGGCTGAATTATACTCATCTATATTGACATGTATATATATCTTTTTATAATGGGGAATATTGTGGATCTTTAATGAGACACTCTATGATGATGATGGTTATGTTTTTTCATCTATATTAGATGTGCATTTATCATAATGGGTCAGTGAAAGAAATTTTTTCATTAGAACTAATCCCCATGTGTTGTGTATCTTGTTTAATAGGATCATTTATATAATGTCTGATTATCAAAATATATTATTTTTCCAATATTTCTTATAATGGAATTATACATAACAAAACTACATTCCTATAATTCTCTTTATATGGTTCATCACAGGCTGATGGGAGTTATATTTTTATGCCTCTAGATTTGGAAATATCCTCTAGGATGTATTATAAGGAGTGTACACTTAGTGAGAGTGGGTTTCCAGGGATTAGGTGTTGGGTTCGGTTTGAAATTCATGATTTGAGTATATGAGACCCTAGTATGGGTGTTTTCAAACATTAGTTTCAAGGAAAGGGGTTATTCTGACATTTGGAACCATTATGATTTTTTTAAGTTTTATATTTTTGTGATTATGGTTTATGGGATAGGTGGGGGGGACCTAGTGACCATGATATGTTTCTCTATACCTTTGTGTTACATTTTTCTACTCTTATAGGGTTATCCTAGGTGATTGATTTTCTCATGTCTGGGGTTTCCCTATAAATAAGAAGTGTATGTTGGTTTTTTTGATTTAGATAGGTGATCAAGTGGTGAGTTTGGATATGTGGATATACATGATTCTTTTATATAGGATCATGAATATGTGATCACCTTTCCTTCTATCACATTTGGTACTAATGATTTTTTACTAAGGTGGGTTTGTTTGAGTGCCTTACTTATAGTTTATAGATGAATTTATTTATGTTGGTAAAGTTTGGGTAAAAGGTAATGATTATAGAAATGATGATGAAAATAATATAGTTATCATATTATACTATTCCACGTATGATTCACTAGTTTTAAAGAGGATTGTAATGGGTGCTTCAGACATAACGATACTAAAGGGTAGGAGGATAATGATTACTAGTGTATGTGTGTGAGCATTGTTATGGTAATATATTATTCATTGATGTGTGAGTTAGGTTGAGATATAGGGTGGAAAAATAGTATACATCATTTAGTATTTAATTAGATTAGGTAGAAAGTGTTGAATACTTTTTTTCCACTAAAAGGTGAATTGGGGAATGATTGAGTGCATGATGAGGACTATAAAATTTGATGCGACATATACAATAGTTTGGATTAAGGATTCTACGTGGATTTAACATTACCCTCTATGTAAATGGAGATATCATATTAGGGATTGGTTGTAGTGACATGGTACATCAGGGAGATTAATCCCAATTAGGTATTGAGAATACGGTTCATGTATCTTGGGGCGAGTGAAATAAGAATGATATTAGTATTAATCTAGAATCTTACATTAATAAGAATATATGTAAAACCATATGGCAGGGCTTCTACCATAAAATATTTAAGGTAGTTCCCCTGATTGAAATGAATTTTAAAATTTTCTATGGGGAATGATATCATGAGTAAGGAATGGGAAATTATTGATGTTTCATTTTAGCCATCATTATTGGGGAAGTATGGCCATGTCTAGCCACTGTGTTCAGAGATGGATGGGATAATTCCCACATATATTTGGGTTTTTCTAGGTGAATCAATGATATGGATACATGTATAGTGGGAATAATTATTCTAGGAATTGGTGATACCACCCCATATGGGTAGAGTCTTGGTTTCATGAGACCATTCATTGGATAGTTGGTTTTTAATTTTGATGATAAAATTTAAATTAATACAATGTTTTATTATTTGTGAATTATAGATGTTAATTTGATTGTGATTTTCAATTTATTTCTATCATTTGATTTTTTCTAGCTCTAAAATTGAGTACATTTAATCATGGTTTTGTATTGTGGTTAGTAAGTGCCCACTATAGTGCATGAAGAATATTTTGGTTGGTTTGGAATATATCAATTAAAATGAAAAAAATAAAATTGTGTATCGATAAAAATGAACATTTTTATTTTATCGTGAAATTCATGTAGGAATAAATGAATCTTGATTGAGTAAAAGGATAGTGTTTTAGTAGTTTAAGATAAGTGTTTTGGGAAAATGTCATCCGGTGGATGTATGGTTATAATTTTTCATATGACTGTATATTGTGATATTATAACCTGATCTGATACATTATGTTGTATATGAAGCGTTATTTCTAGGATCATCCAATGAATTTTTATAAGGAGTTATCATGGTTATGGATTATATGTGCGTGATTGAAACTCACCCTATTCAGTTATAAATTGGGAATGAGGACTGATTCAGGTGTATGAATAACCATTCATGAATATTAATGTGCGGATTTTTTAAATTGTATCGATGAAACCATTAGAACATTGGTATCATGTTTTAAAGGGTAATTAAAAGATTTCAATCAATATTATATCTATATTTTCTTCCTTAACTGTGATCTATGGTGATAACCACTATGGACTACATGATTAATTGGATAACATAAACATCATATCTAGAGTTAGATGATATTAGGTAAGTTCCTACCAAGTGTTTCAGTGGTGAATTATGATCATTTTCCCATTCTAGTTGTCTTACCCACCTTGAATATAATTATACACCTGAGAAGTGAATTGATAATTCATGAATGGAACCAATTTTTGTAGATGACAATTTATGAATTAGGTAATTAAGGTTGACATAATTTTAGTATAAATGAGGATATATGGACACATGAAGTGTTATGGCTGGTTTCATAAAATTATATATTCTTGTATTACTTCGAATATCATAGAAGGTGATTATATTTTCATTCGATGAAGGTTTATTTATAGATCTCACATTAAATAAAGAGTTTTGAGCATATGATGGTCATAAGTAAAATATTTTGTAGAAGTAATGAAGGAATATTGAGGCAGTGAATGTATATAAAATAAAATGAGGTATGTTGTTTTGAGCAGGGCTATAGTAGGAATGCTACTATACCCCCTTCTTGCTGGTGGGATACTAATAGCTTGAATGGATTCTGAAGGCCATTATCTTACTAGTGGGCCATTCCAACTTGACGATGTAGGGGTGAGTTAGGGTGTAACAATACCCATTCTGCACCCTTGGGATTTGATACACTTTCCCTCTAATTTTATAACAAAATAAATTCCGGGACAAAGGCACCTATTCCCCTTATCTTCCCACTACATGGGGATATTTTTAAGACATTTTCAACGCTATTATGTGAGTTCATTCCACTGATGATATTCATTTTTTGGTCCCTGTATTTCATATAATTTACCCTTTCTTCCTCTAGTGTTTTGAAGATTTTTCCACGATAGTATGGTAGAATCGTAAGATCATGATAAAGAATAGACTTCCATAATTATTTTTTAACACATTTAATTGAGTGGATAAGGCCCCTCATCCCTAATCACACATATGTTTCTGGATATCATCGACTTATAATATATCATAACACATGGTTATGGTATTTTTTGAACAATGGGAAATTTTAGTAAGAAACTATCATGATATAGAAATAAATTAAAATGGCTTCAGAATGAGATAGGTGGTCCCTGGTGCACACTATATGATTTAATGCATGAAATTTATATTGGATATGATGTTTAGTCATGAAACAATAAGGCATTGAACCAATTTAATTAATTATATTAATTTTTTAATTTTATAGAGTGAAATTTAAATGTCATTCATTGAATGAACTATGAAAAATTTAAAGGAAACATTGTCCTTTTTCACCAGCTTCATAGCCTCATCCAATAATGATGTAACATCCTGTGACCAACAATCCTGAATCTGGTAATGAAAAATGTTGAGTATATTTTGATAGATTAAATAAAAATATACATTCTATAACACATATGGGGATCTTTTTCATTATAGGTATTGATGTAAAAGTAGAAACCATTATATTATTTTAGTATTTAATATGAATTATCTATATAATTTTATTTTACATGACTCATTAATTCTCTTTAATGAAGTCAAACATATTTCGATCATATAATGAGACTATGGAAGACATTTTTAAATGTAGGTTGATCATAAAATTTCCCAGTTATGGTTTTTAAAGCTAGTGAAAATAGTTTTATAAATTTTGTGAATGTATTATTTTAATTCATTCATTTGAAAACATTATATTGAAAGCATTTATCAATATTTCAAATAATTTGATATAATAATATTATTTCAAAATATAAATAACTCACGTTTTCTAAATTTATAACCATATAAATTATATTTAAACAACTTTTAATATAAATATCTCCTTGAAAGACCATTTACATTTAAAAAGAAAATATCCTTCAAAATATATACATGGATTTCCTCTTAATGTTTTAATAAAAATATTTTCAAAGCATTACCTTCTATGGGAATTCAACGATACTTGGAAACCCATAAGAAAAACATGTGGCGATGTGTAGTTTAACATTTTAAAAAATATATTCCTGATATTTTGGTTTCACTCCCCATTCCATATAGTAACATTGTTAACCATTTTATCATGTATTATAAAAATATGTTTACTAGGCTTTTATTTTCTCATTTAATTTCCACCAAATAATCCTTTCAGAGAATGACTAATTTATTTTCAAGATATAATACTTATATATAATGTACTCATTAAAAATTCTAATGTTAGAAGAACAAAATAATGACACATATAATTATTGAATAAAACTGAGGCATATTCGTTTTGTAAACAATTGTAAAGTATCAATGTCAATAACAGTATATGGATATATCTCAAAACATGATTAATAGAGGATTGTTAAAAATTAAATTTCATGAAAAAATTATATCAACATAATTCATTTGATATTTTATTTTTTTATTAATGTAGTTGAAACTAAAATGATAAATATAATCATATAAATCCACCCTTTAAATATAAAAATAAAATTTCCTCCTTAAAAAAAGTCACATTAATTAATAATTGAGGTTTTGAAAATAATAATTTCACTTATATAGTGTTTTATAAAATAAAACATAATATGCATAAAATGATTTTTTTTCTTGAAAAAATTGTATATCATGTTAATAATTCATTAAAAAGGTTTTAGAACTTAAATAAATAAATTTTTTAAACAAATTTCCCATAAAAATAATTTTTTATTTATAATTTCCCATGCGAAAAATTAATAGTTTTAAAATATTAATCCATTAAATAAAATATAATTAATTTTAAAAAAAATATTCCTTATATAAAACAGTACAAAATAATTATACTTGTAACAACATTGAAATTAGTTATTACCATATATAAAATAATATTTGTTTAGGTAAAAAACTTTCTTATAGAAACAATTATATTACCTAAAGAGAGACCTTTAAATTAATAGTATCATGAAAAAATAAAATTTAATAGTTTTAAAATTACAAAACAAATTATTTTCAGAAAAATTTATTATGAAAAACCATAATTTAAAAGAATTAGTAAAATTAACCCTTACTGACATAAAATATATGTATAAAGATATAATTCCATTTAAAAAATTATTTTATTATAATAAATTTAGATTTTTAAAATATAACACTTTTAAAATTATCGTTTAATATGAAGGGGTTTTAATTAATATAAGTTTCCATTTATAGAAATAAGGAACCCTTTAATTGAATCTGATAATCAAAATGAGATTGAGAATGTCTATACTTCACTGCAGAAGATTGGAATAGGAAGAATGGATTGTGGGAAGGATATTGCAATGGGTGAAGTGGATGACTCTATATATATATATATATATATATATTTGTGTGTGGGTGGGGTGAGTTTGGGTACTACAAATATATATATGTGTGTGTGTGTGTGTGTATATATATATATATAGTTCGTGTGTGAGTGGATAGAGCTTGAGGAAGAAACCGAATATTGATGATAACCATTGTTGAAACAATAATAGTGTCCCTATAGTTTTTTATAGTTTTATGTGGGATTCAAGTTTTACACTATGAATCATTTTGGAAATGATAGTGGTAATGCCATTATTTATAGATATATTCACACTCACCCATAGAGACACATAAAATATATATTTATATGTGTACATTTTTTATATTATTTTTGGGGTTGATAAAATCCATATTTAAATTTTTATATATATATTCTTATTCTTTTCAAGATTCCATGGGAATAATAACTTTCTATTGGTGTTTTATGGTCATTGTGGGTCGAATTCAGTGAATTTTAGACCAAGTGATATGAATTTATAACCATTGAAAATTAACATTTGTGATAGAGGAGGCTTCGAGGAGCATTGTAAGTAGGTCCTACTCACGAGGGGTGTTTGGAATCTGAAGGGTATTTAGAAGAGGAAAAATCAAGGACAATGCATATTGAGGAAGGATGAGGAATAGTAGAGTTCAAATACAAGAAGACGACTCTTGGTAGATTAGAATTGTTATATTTTATAGATTAAATAGATATATTTTAGAATGTTTTTTAAAATGGATAAATAGTAACCTACTTCACATGATCCCACATTGATTATTCAATTATTTTGTCATTTTTTAATAACTAAACCCAATCTATTGAACACTCGATTCTGCATCAAGGTAAACACCCATACACACATTCACATATACACACAATTGGACAAGATCAAACAATGGACACCTTATGCACCAAAGAGTTCACCATGTAGGCATTTTTCATAAGGCTTAAGAGGTTCTGAGACTACCTATGCTACCATGAGGTCATGAAACACGTTCTTCAATGCATGGATGATCTGGTCACCCCTGAGTACATGGTTTAATTGGATTGGTGACTTATAAATTATGACTATTTTTATACGATCTAAAATTTCAAATTATTTATCATCTAAAATATATTATAATTTATTTTTATTTTTATATATTAATTTTATAATATATTATTTCATAACATTATAAAATAATGTGTTAATGATATTTATTAAAAAATTTAATAATTAATGTAAAAAAATTACATTTAACAAAATCATAAAACAATATTAATATAAAATTAATAGTTTGATAAATATAGATATCAATAATAATTAATTTAATGAACACCATTATTTTCATACTTTGTAATTACAAAAATTTTAAATAGTATATGAAATAAATATTACCATACATATACCAAATTATATTTAGAAATTATATTAAAAATATATCATGATTAGTATCAAATTATAAAAAAAAATATTTATTAATAATTAATTAAAATAAAAAATCCTCTTAATGTTTGGGAATGTTAAATTATTCCCCCTTCATGGAATTTGACCCACAAAAATCATTCTTTATACATAAAAACATTATTAATTTCCATCTCGAGAAAATTGAATAATATGATTGTTAAAATACGAATACAATTACAAATTACGTTGAATTTAATTATTTAGAACGTTAAATACTAATAAATTAAAAATAAATTATCATCAAATGAATACATACTAATACTTATTGTTTTCAAAATTTATCTTCTAGTACCAAATGTAGCATCCAATGACCCTCACTCCCAGATCTCGGAAAGACATGTTATTTATATATTACTATATAGACTATATAAAAATATATAGTCCATTATACATATGAGGATCTTTTATGGTCTTTTTATTTGAGGAAATTGAAAAAATCATTACAATAGATAAGGGTTTAAAAAGAATTATATGATAATATTTATTTTATATCACTCAAGATTGGTTTGAAATTAGTAGAAAAACAATTTAATTTCTAATAAACTAGTTAGAGAAATTTTTATAAGCAGTGTAAGAATAAAATTTTCCAGTAAGGTGACTTAGATTAAGTGAAAATACTTTTATAAAAATTATGAAAATTGTCTTTAAAAAATTCCATTGAAGAAGTTATTCTTAATACAATTCTCATTATATCAAATTTTTGATATAATAAATTTTTTTTCAAAAATATATAACATGTTTTATAAATGTATATAACCATATTAAAATAGTTTAAAAATATTTTGAAAATTAAAATCCTTTTGAAAAACCTATATTATTTCTAAACATAATATCTTTTAAATATATAGATGGATTTCTCTATCATTTTTTAAAAACATTAATTTAAACACAATGAAATTTTATGGAATGAAATGATACTTTTAAACTATTAATAAATCCATGTGGCCACCTATAATGTAACTTTTTGGAAAACGCCGACATGAGGTTGTGGGTTCACTCTCCATTCCCCGTAATAAAATTTGATACCCATCTGCTGATTTTTATTAAATAATTATTTACTGTTTTTTCAATTCTCATTTAATTTACACTAAAAAATTATTTAGATGAGTATGTAAAATATATTAAAAGAAAAAAAATTTAAATCACATAATTGTAACACCCCAAGTTTACAAGGTATGTTTCGCTTTGAATAATACAATAGCGTGTGAAGTATGCAACACCGAGTTCAAGTGCACCACAACAAATCAAACAAGCCATTTAAAAAGACATTATGTATAGTAATAACCCTAATTTTAATTTTATATACTCAATTTAATTTTAACCTACATATTATGTGTTTCTTAGACTCAATATAATAACAAATTCAATTTTTTAGATAGAAGAAGAATTTTCCAAAAAATGAAATTTTACTATCTTTTAATGGTGAACCCTTTTTAAATCCAATATATGACTATTTTAAAAATAAAATTTCACAAAATGAACTTTTTATTTATAATCGGGACATAAAAATTTAGTTTGGATAAATTTTTGGTTCTTTTCTGGTAACTTTCATATTTTGAGGAATAGTGAGAAATACTAAATTTTAATTGAAAACAACTTTTTTAGTAAAAATTATTTATATTGTTTAATTATAAATTTGAATGGTTTTTAAGTATAATTAGATTATATTTTTATAATTTAATCCAATTTTTTTCATTGGTAATAATTTTATATTTAAATTGGACATAAACACGTATCTATCTTTTTATAGATTTTACTTCTAAAAAGCCCACATTCTGGTTTTGATAACGAGATTATTTTTTTAAATTAATTAATGAAACTTATATGTTCTGAATTTGGTAAAATATAAATAATTTTTGAATTTGGAATATAAAAATTATCTTTGGGTGAAATTTTGGTATTTTTTTAAAAACCTTCAAATTTTGATAAATAGTGAAAAACAATTCGTTATTGATTAAACTGAATTTTTATTTAAAGAATTGTGTTTGATTTAAATTTTTTTAATGTAAAAATAGATAGATAATACCTATATTATTCAATGTAATTCATTGAAGTCATTTTATAAAAATAATAGATATATACAAATTTACTGAACTTTTCATCATCTTTTACTCACCTCTAGGAACATTTGCAAATTTTCATAAAACACAATTTTACCACTTCAATGAATTGAATTTCAAAAATTTGAGAGACACAGTTGACATCAATAAGTAAAATTTTCTTTAATAATAAGAAAATATTTTTTGGTGAATAGTAATATTTGAATTTTATTTACTATGGTTAACATTAATAGGGCATATAAAGGTAAAAATGATATTAAAATTACCAAAACAAATTTCCTAATTCTATTGGATAAGTTTATTTAAACCAAAACCAACCATAGAAACAAAATATAATACTTTTGGTCTACTTGGATTAGATTATGAAATATATATTATTTTTTTAAAGAAGAGTTAAAGTGTTAAATTTGATGTTTAATAACTAAACCATATTTAATATAGGGTTATACATAAGATAAATTTGACTATAAATCTTCATTATAAAACTAAAAAAAATTACTACATAATGGTGTTTAATTTATAATTTTTATACTTTAAATAATTAAATATATTTATGACATAGTGATGATGTAGTAATTACCTTATTATTGAAAGATTAAAATAATTGATATTATAAATATTAATATAATTGTAAATTGAGACTTTTTATGTCATCCAAGAATTTTATAGGTTAATATTAAATGTTACGGTTAATTAAATATTTTTTTTCGAAGTGATAAAGTTGTTATAACTTTGAAAAAAACCGAATACTAAATAGTGTCAAAATTGAAATAAATGAATATTTAAAACAAATACTGTACTATAATTGATATAATATTCCTAAAAATATAAGGATCATAAAAAGGACTTATATAAGGTTAGATAAATCAATAATGGACCACTTGGGGTTCTCTTGTATTTTTATTGTAAGTTTATTAA
The DNA here is from genome assembly GCA_963277665.1 of Viscum album. Classification (NCBI taxonomy): domain Eukaryota; kingdom Viridiplantae; phylum Streptophyta; class Magnoliopsida; order Santalales; family Viscaceae; genus Viscum; species Viscum album. Next base: position 1,550,546,820 of record OY728164.1, on the reverse strand, counting down.
CCATTTATTATAATAATACAAGAATACATGATTAAAGTTAAACTATTTTACTAAGAGTTAATTCTAAAAGATAAGGATAATATGGTGACCTAAACAAGTCTAAAAAAAATTGGTTGAGATTTTTTAGGCCTATACCCACCTTTTCCTCTAAATAAATCCTTTATAAGCCATTATAAACTGAATATTATTGTATATTAAATTAACATTTCAAAATTTTCCTAAAGTGACCCACACCTCTCTTATAAAAGGGTACTTCCCCTTCTCTCAAAATCAATCATCAAAATCCATTTGGCTCAGCCAACCCCTATTCAAGTATCCTCCAAAAAACCCTTAATTAATCCTTGAGGCCTTACTTTGATCAAGATAAACCTAAGGAGCCCTTTTGATCAAATCAAAAGGAAAGAACCGAAGAAGAGGTAATAATTTCATCACCTCTTTCAAAGTTCTTTTCTTCATCCACTTACTCATTATTTTTTGTTTCCATACTAAAATAATAAATCTAGTACCTTTTACATACTGTGATTTTATTATAAATATGGTATAAAATTATTCACTATTCAATCCATAATATGAATGAAAAAGTCACCATATGTGTGTACGTACAACATACCGTCTCCACGTCACGGTGTAGTTTGTTATTCAACACTTCATCATTAGGATGAGTATAATAATGAGTATAATTGATGTAAATAATAAATATACCATGTTAATGATTTTTTATATGATATAGCATCCAATTAAATATAACTTCCCCATCAATAGAATGGTATTGTCGCTCGTGTGTACATATGGATTACCATCTCCACGAACATAATGAGATTCATTCCCCATCATAAACATTCAAGAATAATTTTCATTTTATGTTTAAAAATAATGTTTTATAACTTAATATCATTCAAGATATGAATAAAATACATCCTATATATATCAAACATGACTTATATAAAAAAAATTAAAGGATAATGAATTATTTAACACTTGAAACAATGATACTCCTGAAATATTTTAAAAAAATAAATATTATAAGATCATATATGATATCATATTTTTTGTATGTTGTTCTTGAATTATTTAATAACAATGATTTCACCATTATACATGATATTATCAAACCCTATATTAAGTAAAAGTACAAGGAATGGTGTTTTCATCTCACTTCTTATTCATATGAGATTCGTGCTATGTTGCCTCTATTTCATTTTGTGTGGTGTATGTACAGACCATGATTGTATTATTTTTTGTAATATAATTTAATTTGTGGGTATTTACATCTTCATTCTATGATGTGTGAAATCACAATTTATTTACTTATGTAGTAATTTCCACTCTCCTTTATGTGGATATACTTTTGATACACATAATAACTCCATTGATAAATTCTTAAGTCATCAATATGAACTTGATAAGAGTAATCTTAAAAAAATTTACATTCATTGAGTTTAACATCCAAGTCATTGGTTTTGATTTTACAAGAATATGTGTGAATTTCCTTAATTGATGTACACTGAATATCCAATCATATTGAATGTATTTATATTTTTCACTCATAATTTTGTCATTGATTTATCCTTAACCTACAGATATGGTCATTATAAGGGATTTCATACCAATTTACATTATATTGAGACTTCTTTGTTTTTTATGTGCCAATTCACTTTTATATGGTGTATATACTATACTTTGACATAATATATCATGAATGCCTTTATTCTCATGATATTATAATGTTTTAATTACCTCAATTATTTATATTCAAGTGTCTCTAATTTGGTTATGAACTCTAACTAAAATATCATTTTAAATGTTTTAATGATTTATTCTTCTAAATCATTCGCATTAATGTCCATGTTTTAAAAATGGTTTTAAGGATTTATTTATATGGAAATGAATTTTTTAAAATTACAATTTCTTTAAAAATATTCAAATTGGTGTGGGGCACTTTTTTTCAAAAATATATTTTAAACGGATTCTTGATAAATAGTGACACTATTATAAGTTTTCACGAAAAAGGGGATAGATCTCTGAAATATTTTTAATGGTTATTTTCATCCATGAAAATATCTATCATTTTTATTGATTGATTCTAATTTTTTATAATACAATTATCCATATTCTATTTAATGATTTCTGTTTGAATGTGGATGTGATATTTTTGTACCATTCATGGTCTATGAAAAAAATATTGACATTTCTTATGCTAGTTTTAATATAAATTTTTATGTTATGTTTCAACATTTTCATATGAGGAATACATTGGAGTTAGTAAGTGAATGGTGGAGCCCGCGATATCTCTTCGATGCATCGGTAGTTATCATGAGATAAACTAGTTTCATGGCATATGGCCTTGAAAAAATCTTATTTGTAGTCTTGGCACAAGGCCTTGACTATGTGGTTATGATGTCTGGAATTATGCATTCCATCATTATGAAATTAACTATTCATATTACATGTTATTATTCGACTAGTATAATATCTATGTGAATAAGTAAATAGAACTATTTTATTTGCCTTTTACATAATATACTAATGTTTACGTTTAAAAGTATTTTGTTTTAGTCTAATACATTTACTTAAATGTTTATGCTTATTTATGATAGTTTCTGCTGTATTTTTGTCTTTATTGAGTATAAGAGATCACCCCTTTCTTATGTTTTATTTTTCACAGGATGTGAAGAAGTATATTATTCTTGTCCTGAAGGGATGGGTTAAGAGATATGAGTGTGTTCAAAGGGGACAAATTATTGTTTTTTATGATGTAATTTAAAACTTATGTATGTATCTAGTACATACAAGGATGCTAAATGAAACGGTATTTCGAGACTTGATCTCTTTTGATCATGACAATGTTGTGTAATAATGCATCAACTCTTGGTAACTGGGGTTGGGGTGTTACAATTGGTATATAGGAAGTTTATTATAAACCTTGGAATCTAGATTCAGAAAAACTCTAATTATAGAACATTACCCTAAGATAGACGTTGAGAATTAGAATAGAAGAACATCCTAGAATTTTGTTATTATAGAGTTTTTGTGTATTTTACAAGAAATAAATCCATATCTAGATATGATCATGTAGAGGCGGCTCTGTAACAAATGTACCTAGGAGTGAAAACTCTGATAAATAGTTTCTGGCTTGACCTGAGGTATCTTGGTACACGACAACGAGCCTTTCTGCACTCTTGTTTATGGCACTCCCAGGGGATATACTTAAGATAATTCATGTTTTCTTTACAAACCAATTTTAATGATTTTAATATAAGAATATAATCAATAACCTTGATTAATCCTATGGTGTTTTAGATTGAAAATAAGGTTTCATGATATTATCTACATGATTTTATGACTATTGTTACTCACACTATTCATTATGGTTTTAGTCAATGGCTAGATTTCATGGAAGTCATAGTAACATTGAATAAGATGTACCAGGTGGTCACTGTGGTGGAAATGAGTGACAAAATGGTATGTTTATAGGCGTGAAAGATATCATGTTCATGCCAAATCAATTTTCCAAAAATGTGATCAACACCACATACATTAACCAAATAATGAACTTATAAAAGAAGAGAAAGACAAAAAATGAGAAGAGCTCCAGTAGTAGAGACCATAGAGAAAAGAAAGATCATTTTCCGTCATGAAAAAATGTGGAAGGAGACACCTAGGAAAGTGTCTCAATAGAACAAAGAAATGCTTTTTGTGTGGGAAAGAAGGACATAAAGTAAAAAATTGCCAAGGAAAAATGAAGTGTACTATGGAACAAGGTAAAAATGATCTTAAGAATCCAATTAAAGTCATTTTATGTAAATATAGGGGACCTAGTCATTACCAGAGTAAATTTCATATTCTATAGAATAACCTCTATGTCATGGAAGAACCTATGTGGAAATAAATGGATGGTGAAAAGTTTAAAAATATTAATGCTCTTTGTTGATGGGTTTACTTTTGAAGACTTCTTTATTGTATGTTTAGCCCTATAGGTTGTTATGTGGAAATTATATTTGAGGAAGAATTATCTTTTCTTTTGTGGGTATAGTTATAAAGAAAAATTTGGGTTTTTATGATCCTTGAATTTGAGTCAATTACATGTTATTACTTTTTGGGAAGAAAATCCAAGGTATGAGATAACATTTGTGGTTAAAATATGTTATGTCATTATTGAGGAATTAATCTTATTTTTTGAAATGTTATAAAATTATATAGTTTTTAAAAAAGTACAACACACGAACCATGTGACAACCCATCACATCGGACAAAGATGCACGAATTGAACACACCACGAAAGCGTGATTGAGATTTATCGCCTACCACTGGACTACGTTAATTCTCTGGTAGTATGGAGAATTATTTTTAGTGAAATGATTTTATGGATCAAGAATATGATGATTTTGGGAACATATTATTTTCCTTAGTATAGGAAAATGATTTGGTGATGAAGTGATAAATGTTATTTTGGAAGACATTCGCTACTTTGGGAACACTATATGCTTAAGGAAAATAGAGTGCTATGGGATTTCATTTGAGGAGTAATGGTGGATTTTTATTTTGGAAGAATGTATGTTTTTTTGGACTTATTGAGATTTGGGTTATTTATGAAAAATGATTAACCTATCATAAGTAATATGTTATTATATTAATTACTTTTAAGTATGTGACATTAAGAGTAGTCGGTGTTATTTGGAGATAAATGTTAAGGGTTATCTTGGAATAATATGTGATCAAATCTTTCTGAATTTTGGGTTTCAAATATTGTTTGGATTATTTAGATTAATTTAAAGGACAATTTTTTTTGAGTGTTCTTTGTTGAACATTGGGTATTTTTTGTTTAATTTTTGGAAATTAAGAGTAGTATTTATTTCAATAAAGGATTATCCTTTTTATGGATCATCAGATTTTGTACTAACCATTTTGGTGTTGGTTAATGTCTAAAGACAAGGGAAATATATAGTTTATCTTTTTTCGATTTTGGGATTCTTTAAAAGTTGATTCTATCACTTCAGATGTGACCAAGGCATCTTGAATACTTATCTTTTGGAGTGAAAGATAGATTGTGGTAGAAATTAGATAATGTATGGAACTCTACTTGTCATGTATTCATTTTCTTATTCTATGAGTAAAATAATTCTTAAACTTTGGGGAATGTATAATCAAACTAAAAATGTGTTATCCTAATACCTTATGTTTTGTTGAACTGAAGATATTTTAAATCATCATAGATTTATGGCTTTAAGACCCTCAATTTTCCATTCACTTGTTTATGATTTATGACCTCAATCACTCCCTATAAATATTTATATTTTTTATCTAATAATAATTTCCACTAATGTTCTCCTATTCTTAATCCAAATTTGGTGGTGACTTTTTCAATTCCCTTTCTCAATATTAAGAATAAATTTTATTAACCCTATTTTTGATGTGGTTTTCCACAAATGTATCTTCTATTTTTTTAACCTTTTATTTTTGAAGAAAAATTACAAATTGCAAGGATAAGATATTTTGAATGAGGGAAGAATGTAACACCACAAGCTTCCACAATACGTTTCTTTTTGAATAATAAGATAGTGTGCGATTTACGCAACACCAAGTTAAAGCGCACTATGACCTATCAAACTAGCCATTTAAAAAGTGGTTATGAATAGTAATAACCAAATTTTGAATTTTATAAACTCCATATAATTTTTACATCCATATTATGTATCTCTTAAGCATAATATATGAATAAATTTAATTTTTTAGATAAAAGAAGTATTTTAAAAAATGAAAGTTTACCACCTTTTAATGGAAAACCCCTTTTAAATACTATATTTGATAAATTTATATATTAAATTTGTCAAAATAGACTTTTTATTTAGAATTGGGACATAAAACATTAGTTTGGATAAATTTTCGGTGCTATTCTGATAACTGTAATATTTTTATTAATTGTGAAAAGTACTAAATATTAATTGAAAAAATAAATTAATTATAATACTTTTTAGTGGAACATTTTACATTTGAATTTTTTTGAATTATATTTAGATTATATTTTTTTCATTTAATTAAATTTTCATCAATGGATGTAATTTTACATTTAAATTTATCATAAACACATATCAATCTTTTGATTGTTTTTACTTCTCAAAAACCCACATTCTGGTTTTGACAACGATAATATTTTTTAAAATAAATTAATTAAACTTATATGTTTTAAATTTGATAAAATAAACATTAATATTGAATTTGGAATATCAAGATTAGCTTTGGGTGATTTTTTTGTGTTTTTCTAAAAACTTTCAATTTTTGATGAATAGTGAAAAACACTACGTTATTGTTTAATGACGATTTTTTTAAAATATTTATTTTTAATTTAAATTTATTTTAAATTCAAAATAGATACATAATTCCTATATTTTTTCAATGTAATTAATTTAATTCATTTCATAATAAGATTATATATATATAATTTTACTGAACTTTTTACTGTCTTTTTACTCACCTTCTAGGCACATTTGAAAATTTGGATAAAACATAATTTTAATGCTTCTTTGAATTGAATTTCAAAAATCTGAGATACATGGTTGAAATTAGAAAGTAAAATGTGGTTCAATCGGTTGAAAATAATTTTTTGGGAATAGTAACTTTTGATTTTTATTTACCACGATTAAATGTAAATAGGGTAATTAAAGGTAAAAATAATATTAAAATTACCCAAAAACAAGTCCTAATTCTATTGGATAAATTATTTAAACAAAAATAAACCTTAGGAATAAAATTTGATCCTTTTTTCCACTTGGAACAGATTAGGACATTTATTATTATTTTATTTAATGAATAGTTAAAAGTGTTAGAATCAATGTTTTGTAACTAAACCATTTTGAATATAGGGTTATACATAAGATAAATTCAAAAATAAATATTCATTATAAAGATAAAAATATTTAATATATAATGGTATTTTATTTTTAATTTTTAGACATTAAATAATTAAATTTACTTATGACACAATTATGATGCAGTGATTACCTTATTATTGAATGACTAAAATAATTGATATTATAAATATTAATATAATTTAAAATTTATCATTTTTATGTATTCGAATAATTTTCTAGGTTAATATTTAATGATAGGTTTTATTAAATAATTTTTTTTGAAGTGATAAAATTTTTATGACTTTCACAAAAACCAAATACTAAATATTTTCAAAATTGACATAAATGAGTTTTTAAAACAAATACTATATTATTAATTGATATAATATTCCTAAACATATATAGTTAATCCAAAGGACTTATATAAGGTTAGATATATCAATAATTAACCACTTGGTTTTCTCATTTATTTTTATTGTATGTTTATTAACCATTTATTATAATAATACAAGAATATATGGTAAAAGCTAAACTTTTTAACTAAGAGTTAAATCTAAAAGATAAGGTTAATATGGTGACCTAAGCTTGTCTAAACCTAATGGTTGAGAGTTTTTAAACCCAAACTCACCTTATAATTTAAATTAATTTATTTTTAGCCATTATAAACCAAATATGATTGTATAATAAGATAATATTTCAAACTTTTCCTAAAGTGACCCTCACCTCTCTTATAAAAGGGTATATGCCCTTCTCTCAAAATGACACCTCATAATCCATTTATCTTGGCCAAACCCTTCTCTAATATCCTCCAAATAACCCTCACTTCAACCTAGTTTCTTTACATTGATCATAATCAAACCTAAGTAGCCCTTTTGATCAAATCCAAAGGAAGCAACTAGAGAAGAGGTAAAAACTTCATCACCTATTTCAATGTTCTTTTCTTTATCAACATCCTATTGCATTGTAATTTCCATACTAAAATAATAACTCCAATACCTTCTACATGCTTCTATTTTATTACAAATATGGTAAAACCATATTCGTTATTCTATCTATCCTATGAATGAAAAATTCACTTTTCGTGTGTACGCCAGGCTTACCATCTCCACGTCGTGGTTTAGTTTGTTATTCAACACTTCATCATTTGTATCGATATAATAATGAGTATAATTGATGTAAATAAAAAATATAACATGTTAATGATTATGTATAAATGATATATCATCCAATTACATAAGATTAACCATCAATAGAATGGTATTGTCGCTCATGGGTACATACATATTACCATCTCCACGAACACGACGAGATTCATTCCCCATCGTAACCATTCAAGAATAATTTTTTTTATGATTATAAATAATGTTTAAAAACTTGATATCATTATGGATATGAATCAAATAAATCCTATTCGTATCAAACATTACTTACGTAACAAAAAATATAATGGAAAACAAATCAGTTAACACCTGAAACAATGATACTACTGAAATATTATTAACAAAAAAATATTAGAAGATCATATATGATATCATATTATGTATGTGTTTCTTTTATAATTTAATAACAATGATTTAATCATTATATAGGATGTTAAATTACCCTCTTCCAAGGAAGACTTCATGGTGAGTGGTTTTCATCTCACTTCTTATTCACCTGAGATTCATGCTATATTGCTACTATTTCCTTTTGTGTGGTGTATATACTTCCCATGATTGTATTTTTTGTGTAATATAATTTTATTTATGGGTATTTACATCTTCATTGTATGATATTTCTTTCATGGGGTGTTTGTTTCATAATTTACCAAATCGGTAAATTTCAATTTCCACTCATTGGGTTTTACTAAAACATCATTGATTATTTTACCCCAAGATTATGTGTGAAATCACTATATACGTACTTATGTAGTAATTTCCACTCCACATTGTGTGGATATACTTTTGATAAACATAATAACTCCATTTAAAAATTCGCATGTCATCTATATGACCTTGGTAAGAGTAATCTTATCTAAATTTCTATTTATTGAGTTAAACATCCATGTCATTGGTGTTTTTTATAAGAATATGTGTGAATTTCCACTGATTGATTTACACTAAATATCCAATAATATTATGTGTATTTTTATTTTTCACACATAATTATGTAATTGATTTATCCTTAACCTAAGGATACCATCTTAATAAGGTATTTCATCTCAATTTACATTCCATTGAAAGTTCTTTGTTGTTATGTGAAAATTCACTTTTACATGGTATATATATAGTACATTGACAGAGTATATAATGGATCCCTTTATAATCATGATATTATTATGTTTTAACTACCTCAATTATTTGATTTCAATCGAGTCTCATTTGGTTAGGAACTCTTACTAAAATATCATATTCAATTTTTAAAGAATTATTCTTCTAAAAAATTTTCATTAATGTCCATGTATTAAAAATGGTTTTAAGGATTTATTTATATGGACATGAATGTTTTAAAATTAAAATATCTTTCAAACATTTCGAAGTGGTATGGGACAGTTTGATTCAAAAATATATTTTAAATGGATTCTTGATAAAAAGTGAGACTTTTAAATGTTTTCATGAAAAAGGGGATATTTCATTCAAATGATTTTAAAGATTATTTTCATCTATGTAAATATCCTTCATTATTATTTTTTAATGTTAATTTATTATAATAAAATATTCCATATTTTATTAATAAAGTTATGTTTGAATGTGGATGTGCTATTTTTATACCATTTAGGGTCTGTGGTTAACATATTGACATTTCATATTCTAGTTTTAATGTGAATGTTTATGTTATACTTCCACCATTTCATATAAAAAATTAATTGGTCTTCTATAGTGAAGGGAGGATCTGACTATAGCTTTTTGATGAATCAGTAGGTATCATGAGACAAACTGGTGTCTTGTCACAGGGCCTTGAAAAAATCTTATTTGTAGTCTTGGAATGAGGCATTGAATATGTGGTTATGATGTTTGGAATTATGCATTCCATAATTATGAAATTAGATATTGATATTACATGTGATTATTAGACTAGTAGAATAACCATGTGAATAAGTAAATTGCACTATTTGAATTTTAACTTCCATATTATGCTGATGTTTAAGTGTAAAAGTCTTGTGTTTTAGTCTTATACATTGCCTTAAATGTTGATTCTTATTTATAATAGTTTCCACTATATTGTTATCCTTAATGAGAATCTGAGATCACCTCTTTCTTAGGTTATCTATTTTCTAGGTTGTGAAGAAGTATATTCTGCTTGACCTTCAGGGATAGGTTAAGGGATATGAGTTTTTTTCAAAGGGGACACATTTTTTTGTTGTTTTATGTTGTAATGTAAAACATATTATTGTATATAGTACTTCCAAGGCTACTAAACTAATCGGTTTTTCAAGACATGATATCTTTTGACCATTCCAATGTTATTTAATAATACAAAGACTCTTGCTAACTGGGGTGGGGGAACTATAATAATAATAAAAAAAATTTATTTAAAAAAATAAGAATACATGTTTGGATAAAACCATGTTTTATAATTATTACTTATAATGATACATGTAAAGGTGGAGTAAAGCTGAGTCATATGATTCCTCTAAATAACTTCTAGATTATTAGTTTTAGAATATTTTATGGTCATATCTACAATCATGATTATCATTCATATCTTTAAAATTATTTTTCATGAATTAAATGAGAACTATAAAATCCATTTATCATGATTTTATTTAAATAGGATATCACAAAATGATACAAATTATCATTTTAAATTCACCCTTGATTTAATAAAATAAAATTTCCTCTTTGAAAGGACATACATAATTCCAAAATTATGGGTTTGAAAATAATAATTTCTAATACATATAATTTTTATGAAAAAAATAATAGAATATAATGATGGTTTTTATTGAAAATGGTGTTTATTAATAATATTATCCCATTAATAGAATGGTTTTCATAAAATTAATAAATATTTTTATTGAAAACATATCCCTTAACTATAATATTGGAAAAATAATTTCCCATATATAAAATAATAGTTTGAAAATATAAATAAATTATTATAAATAAGAAGTCATTTTAAAAATACTATTACTTATATAAAATAAATGAAAATAAATATTGTTTTGAAAAAATTGAAATTAGAACTTACCTTATATAAAATTACTGTTTTTGAGATAAAATCATTTTCAGATAAAAATAATTAACATACAAGAATATGGACTTTGTGAATAATAGTATCCTGAAAAAATTCCATTTATTCATTTTAAAGAGATAAAAAATCCATTATTTAAAAAAATGGTTTTGGACAACATTCAATTAAATAATGTAAAATAATTCAAACTTACTATCATAAAATATATGTTTTAATTATAATTTACATGAAAAAATGTTTTTCTATAAAATAGTTCTTTCTTTGAAAGATAGAGTTAATTTAAATTAACTACCATAAAATTCAATTTGAAAAACATATATTTTATTTCATGTAAATAAATCATCTATTACAACAAAATGAGAATCAAAACGAGATTGAGAAACCCTATAGATCACTTTTGAAGAGTGAAAATGGAATAATGGAACTTGGAAAGGGGATTAGAATGGATTAAGATGGAGGAACCCTATTTGAATATATATATATATATATATAATATTTGGTACTATATATATATATTGTGCATGGATAAATCTTACGGAAGGTGGTTGATATTGAAGATGAACACTATGGAAACTAGAACACTATTCATACTATTCATTAATTTTTCAAGTGGGGTTTCATGTTCTAGCATGAAGAGCAAGATGGTAATGATATTTTAAATTCCATTACATTAATATATATATATATATATATATATTAGGGAATTCATTTGATAAGAACCGTATTCTAATGAGTATATAAATATTTATTCATATTTGTGGATTCTCCAAGCTTCCATGTGAAGAAAAATGTGGTATTGGTGTTTAATGATCACTATTTGCCAAAATATATGATGGGTAGATCAAGGATAATTATTTTGTCTCCCAGTATATTAAATAAGTAATATATGGTCGGATTAATGATTCTCTGTGGTTAGGTAATAAACATGACTTGTGTCTTTCTTCAGAAATATAAGTAAAAGTGGAAGAACCATGGATCTAGTTTTTTTAGGAAGGAGTAGGAACACAATAATTCAACTAGGGAGGGATGTGATTCTCCTTAGCTCAGGTAATTAATATTGTCTTGATCAACCAATCACATTCCAAATAGTTTTATTAAGATGGATAAATAGAAACTCACTTCATGGGATCCAACATCGATTAATCAGTGGTTTATTGTGCACTTACTAACTCAACGCCTGACAATGAATTATCGATCTAGTCATTGGGCTGACATTGAGAAATAACTTCACATGCCCATATGGGAATGATCTAACACACATGACCCCTTGGGTTCCTATGTGTGAACAATTTAGATTATTTTCCATTGTACTAAATGTTTCTCGTAGAAAATATGCAACCTAGTGGGCTTGATATTCCTTCTCTCTTGCATGGTCTAGATTTTCATCCACATGAGATGGGTTGAGATAGCTACGAGGCATTGATAGGATGGTTATTTTTATAAAAATTATAACATAAAAAAATTTATCCCAGGTAATACCATATAGTTTGGGATTAATATTTTTTGTTATGAAATTAATTTTGACATATATTATTTGTTAACATTTAAAAAAATTATAAATATGCATTTTTATAATCTATTATCATTATTGTGATATTATCAAAACTAAAAAACCTTCAATGTATTTTAAATTTAAATTAAATATTTGGAAAACTATATATTTCCAAATTAAATAACCATCCATCCAATGGACCGTAGGCCTTCAATTTTTTTATTAGAAATCCTCCATTTAAGGGAAGAAGGGGTAAAACCCAAACATACATCATAGATATAAAAACAAATCACACACGAAGTTCAAGAGAGACAAACCAAACAGACAACATAGAGCACCTCTCCCTAGCATAAAATCGTGGTAATGATCTCCATCATTACATATCTGAATGGAAAGCAAGTGACTTGTGTCAAATCACAGGCCCGATCTGATGGCTGACGTCATACCCTCTCAAACATCCAAATCCGTAAAGCACTGTAAAGATGAACAACAAGATCTAGAACCTCCTCAAAGGCCTGATTCATGATTCCATGTCCAGGTACATCTCTATTCCAATAGATTTTCCACATCAAACCATCATAAGACTCATCCATATGTCAAACCATTCAAACCATCACCAAGAATTCCCACATGCCAGAAGCTAGACCAACTCAGACAACCAGAACAACCTGCACATCACAAAAAACACATCCATTCAAACCAATTTCGAACGCCAAACCTTCAATCCTACAAAAACGATGAAAAAAATACTGGAGACCATAACCTCCTCCCTCCGGGTCTCTCAAGATCCGGTGTCGACCATCACCAGAAGCACACCAAAGGTAACACCTGGCTGCTCCAGACCGAACTGAATCCAGATCCATCAACCGCACAAACTGAAACCTGTCGATCCGAGATGCACGTTGCGTCGCCAACACTCCGAACCGAGATGAAGTTGGTGTTCTACCTAGAAAATTCTTCACCAAAGCCGAAGACACCACCCAAACATTCTGAAACTCTACCACATCGCACCATCACCGTCACATCACACTGAGATGATCTGGAGAAAATTGACCACACTGCGTCAAGCCGAGATGTTCCAGAGGTCAACCAAGCCGCGACCGGGATAGGTGATCTTAAGGAAGCCGACACGAGAATGATTCAGGATGGAGGGGGAAGGGGAAGAAGGTCTGAAGTGGAAACCCTAGTTATCGCGGAGGGAGAGTAGAAGCCGCATAGAGGCTATGGACACCTTTGAAATTAAATAACATAATAAACACAAGTATTTTCATAAAAAACAATGTATTAAACATCTAAAATTGATATAAATTAAATCTAATCATACATGTCAACATTTTTTTAAAACAATATTAATAAAATCATAATCGATTTCAAATTATAAAACATCTCATTTCGTGAAAATTATTTAGAAGGAAAATATTCTTGAATTCTTGGGTTATTGCATAAGATTGATGTCAGAATTCAAATTATTATTCCCTTGACCTATGGTCTACAATTTAAAGGTGTTACCATGTAAAATTGGAATGATTATGATCTGGTGGCCTTGACTATGAATCCTTAGAAACCTTCTAAGAGGGGTTATAACATTCCATGAGATTGGAATCAATATTAGGTCATGTGAGGACCCTTAAGATATGTTTATTCATAGTGGAAAGTTCATAAGAAGGATAAACACAAGTTGGATAAGTGGTGAAACTTAATATGGATCCTTCATTAGAAATGGTTCTTGAGCTACCCCTAGATAATTGCTTATATACCAAACCCCATAAGGTATATAAGTAAAATATTAATTTTGATGTTTCCAAATAGGTTTATATCTTTTGATACATGGGTGATGAAACCATACATGAATGAGACTGATGACCCCATGTGGGGTGCCACTACTTTTGTATTACACTTGGGTCCCAGTTGGTTCCCAAGTAGTATATCCACACTATGATAGTGTAACAGTAATGGGTGTATATTCTTTTAATTTTAACCATAGAACATGTTCCTTTCTCATAATATGGAGGGTTGATGATAGTGATGATGTTTAAAAAATTAAACCATGATATTCTTCAATTATATTGATAAATGAAAAGGAAATAACCATATGAGGTGTTGCGATATTGATAGAACAATCCTTATAGTTTGTTATGTTGTTCTATTAAATATGAACTCAGGGAAGTTGTGTTTTTCTAAGAAACACCAATGTTGAATTTTTTTAATAATGCACCATAATATGTGCTAATGGAGTCTCTCTATAAGGAGGTAGAAATACTAAGTATAACTAATTTATGTGTTTTCATAAAACTATCAATCTGGAGGTTTTGACAAACAATAAACCACCCATTATAGGGTGGTATTGATACTATTATTGGGTCCACTAGGGATATGGAGGAGGTATTTTATCTTACATGAAGAGGAGATATATAATCCCATTTGAAATATACTGAGGTTTTGGGGAATTTTGTGGGAATTGTAAATACATGTTCATTTCTTGGGATTTCTTACAAGGTACTACTTTATACTTGTATGTATAAATCCTTGGGTTATTATTTAGGTAGGGATCATTACAAAGATCATCATCTTTTTTTACTGGGGGTGAGTTTATCCCCTAGATCATTATCACTCTGTAAAAGTATGAAAGATCGTTAGGTAATTATTATGTTTCAAATGGTTAGAATACAATACTCAAACAAACTCTAGAACTGTCCAGAGTGGGTATGGTTGATCAGGGTCATATACTTCAGGATTAAAGAGGGTTTATTTTATTCTTTTCATCATTAGTTTCCATATTTCTAAAATTAAAAATGTATATATCACAAAATATATTGTATGTATGAGATGTGGTTTATGTTAACCTAATGAGTTATGTGCTCACACCTTTCTCAGTCTGCTATTGTACATAAGTACCCATGATGAATCTCATGTGGTTTCATGTATAGGTTGGAAAGGGTCATGTGTTTTTCAAGATCTAAAACACTAATCTAATTCTAGATAATATGAGGATGATAGTCTTAATGTTGTAATAAGGGCATCACATTCTATATTTATTCTCTTATTATTTATTTCTTGTCATCCCACTTGGTGATAAATCATCTATTGTTGTATATATATACATTTCATTTAGTTATGTTATCATTACACTAATTATTATTTATGTGTATTTTGATATGAATTATAATTGGATACATTGTTTTTATTTCAGACTATCATTGGGGATATAGTCTATTCAAATAAGCAATATAGAGGTCTAATACTAGTCAAGTGCCTCAAGAATTTGAGGTATGCCTGATGTAATGTATCCTCACTTGTCAGGTTCCTTTTATAGTGATCTAGATCAGGATGTTATATGAGGATAAACTGAGTGTGATTTTGATTTAAAGGTAGTCATGTTGGACTCAATATAAGAACGAATGATCTTCATGAATATATATATATATATGTATGTATGTATAATAGTATAAGGGAGTGATAGAGATGGAAGTATTGAATTTCAAATGAAAGGATTCTGGGGGTTCTAAACCACATTTTTATAAATTATTTTTCATTAGTAGAGAAATAAATTAAATTTTAACCCACATATATAATACAAAACTTTTTATTCATTTAATAAATGAATAGATAAGTGGGATTCATTGTGATATATGTGAAATAGAGTGAGGCAAAATATTTTTTTTAATATCTTCTTTAGGATATATGATTGATGCTAAAATTCAATATCTGATAAGAGGAATAGAGTAATACCTTGAAAATATGGATTAGATGAACGTTGATTGGATTCATCATGTATTACATTTCTAGTTGATGTAAGGAAGATATAAGAGAGTAGAATTGTTTAAAGATATCAAGTTCTGAATAAAATTATAAAAGTGAGTGTAATTTAAGGACATGAATCTATTGAAATATCAGGATTTGAGTCAAATATAAGATGAATATGAACATCATTTTCTTACAATGAATTTATACTTACAGTTTTTGAAAGCATATGGTCTAGGATATTAATATGTTTACTCATTCATATATATGACTTTTAAAGAAAAAATTCTAAATAATACTTACAATCATAGAATCATTTTATGGAGAATGTGTTTCTACATATTTAAGAAATAAAAATACACAACAACCAAAATTGATGTGGTATTTTAATCATTCTTGAAGGGTAAGGTAGAATATTAAAGATCAATGTGAATGAACCAAAAATCAATAATGTATCCTATAAATTTTATAATGAACATAATAATATATATAATATTTTAAAGGATACTAGAATTGTAAGTAAACTATCCCTTATTTATATTAGATTATTTTATTTTATAGGAAACAGAAAAGAGTTACCCTTAGATCATCAGAGAAAATTTATTATAACATAATTAATATGAAATTGATATAGTATTACCACCTTTTAAAACCAAAAAAACAATGGTTTGTGCTCTTTGGACTATCCCTTTTGGTAAACTAATTAAACTAAGTTATTCTTGTTTCATTTATGTTATGTATCAATGTGTTGTATTTTAAAATAAATGATCAATAAAGAATGTCTTTTTGAATAATTTGTTCCTAATCGCAATGGAAAAAGATCATGAAGAATTAGAAAAAAAAGAAAACATTTAAATTAGTCCACACCCAAATTATCCAAACTTCATAGGGTGTTTTGTGTCCCAATGTATTCCATTTTGGATTCCCCTATATAGTATCCCATAAGCATTTTTTTATTTATCCCTTTACATATGTTTCCATTTTCCCCATATAATGAAAATTAATTCTATGTATTATGAGCTCCATGGATAGAAATAAAGAACAATTTTTTTTACTCAAATTATATAAATTACCATCTAATAAAGAAATGATTATTTAGGAAATCACTTAATTTATATTCAACTATGATATTGTTTATGTAATATCATATAATTTTTTTATCACCATGTGACAAAAAATGGCTTTATTTGTCTAAGGTGAAAATTAATTAAATTTTCTATCAGAAATAGTTTATTACAAACCATATGAATTATATTTATATTAACTTAGGTAGAAAATATTTAACTTTTATCATGAAAATTATATAATATATATTTGACTGGTAACTTATTCATAAAAATATATCTTTGGTAAACATGATATAAATAATAATTTTTTATATGTTGGTAATATTATTAATTATGTTAATCTATTTTATAGCAAATGGATATAATGACCTGAGTCTCGACAAAAAATTATTAAATATTTTTTTTTCATAATTAACTATAATATACTCATGTAAATATAGAGGCCCAAATTCATTGGTAAATTCTATTCGTCAAAAAAAATATATTACACAATAACATAGTCTTTTATTTCAATTTTCATAATATTCTACTAGAGCACCCTATACTGTTTTTACTCCATGGGAATACTATAGGATATACATAATAGAGTGTTTTATCCATATATCCTAGTTATTTTTTAAATAGAATAAAAATGGAATGAGATATCATATGAGGTAAAATTTCATTTCATGAAATCAGAAATAATAATATATTATAAAATTTACACTTAAAATAAGAGAGAAAACATCAGAAGAAAATTAAAATTGTTTCAATAAAAATGTGGAAAAAAGTAAAAAATTTCATATACATAAATAATGGATAACAATTATGAAATATTAACATTATAGAAAAATCCTAAAAATTAATTTCCGTACACAATTCGATAGAAAATAAATCCAATACATTCTATCATATAACACCATATAAAAATAAAATCGTATCACATTAAGATAAAAGTATCTCATTTGTTACAAAAAATTACATTCTAAATTGGGGTTATTTATAATTATATAAAAACACATAATCATAATATATAATATATATATATGATCACATATAAAGTAAACACACAAATTTATTAAACATAATATATACCCATAATAATGAAATTGGCAACATAATAATTCAGAAATCATTAGAAATTGATGCATTAATTAATTTACCATGAAAACAGTGTGTTAAACCACACTTTTAATTCATTATTAATAAAATAATCAAGGTTCATGAAAATATTTTCCAATGCGATCTAAAATACTTATAGTATATGAAAATGATTTCGTGATATCTAATTACATTATTGAAATTTTATGAAAAGATAAAAAGATTTCTTTAATATTGGAAAAATAATTATGTTTCTATAAACCAAGAAATAAAAAATTATATTTTGTGGAAAAACATTAAATTGTTTCTTTTCAAATCATATTTAGAAAAAAAATATTCCAAAGAGGAGAATAATAGAATATACATTTGGGAAAAATCTAGAGAAATATGTTAACTTCTATTTTAAACATCATATTGTTTGAATTAATTTTATAATATAAAGATAAACATAATGGGATACGTATTACAAGAAAATAAAGAAACCAAACTAAAAGTAACATATATTTCTTATGAATATTATAATGGTAAACATATGAAGAGAGATTTATAAAGAGATAGAAAACATACTGTTAATAATTAGAAAGTGTTTGGAAGGAACCCTTGCCCCATGTCATGACTCTCTTTGTATAGTCCTATAGAATACAAAATATTACAGTTAATAACCATATTGACATGATTTTAAACAAAAAAATTCATAATTAATCTCTTATAATAAATTATTGATATTATTTATTTATTAAAATAATTTATTTTTTTTATAATAAATCTCAACCTTTTTAGTCAATTCCAACAAAACTACCTTGATGTGGAGGCATTATTTGAATTGCACAATAAAATTTTTCTATAAGATTTACATGTTTCATGATATTTGTTCCATATTATTTTATAAGTGAGGGATTTTAATAGAATATTATTTAGAAAAATTTTATTGAATCATTCTTATTACTAATTTTTTAGATAATTAAAATATAATTGGATTATTTAATCCCAATTTAATATTTGTAATAGTTATTTTATCATCATAAAATACTATAAATTTTAATACTTAATTTTTATGTTATATTAAATCATAATGGATTTTTTAAATAATATCCATAAAATGGTAATTTAAGTAAAAAATGTTAGAATTCAATTATATATAGTAAAAATACAATCAGTTAATCATTTTTACGGGAATAATTAAAATAATTGGTTTACTACATCACATTAGAAATGTATAAAATGTATGTAATTTTTTATATTTTTAATTTTCACCTATGTTTATAAAAATAGTTAATAGGTCGATTGAAATGAAAAGAATATGTTTTTTATGGAAATTTATTGTTTTCCAAAATAAAAAAATAGGACCGACTATTTCAAAATTAGAAACACCCTGATTTGTGGGTTGTGGGAGAACACATTTACACAATCCTTAACTTAATAAATAGAAAAATACACTAAATTCCATTAAATTTATAAGAAAACCATTTATGTTGAAATAGTTTTGAAACCGAGAGGCCTGGAATGACCCTTCTATGTCCAAAGATAACCACCCTTATGATACCGACCTTGGGATGCAAAACATCAAGATTTTCTGAACATGTCAATTTAGAAATTCAAAATCCTATTGTTGAACTATAAGAGAACCTTCTTTACCCTAATGCGAATTCCACCCTTATTAACCTCTTAATATAGGAAAAAAACATAAGATGAAGAAGCACTCACTAGTAAATCCAACCACAAAGAAGAACACTACTGTGTGGAAACCAAATAAAAATTTACAGAAAACTCCAACAAACCCATATAGGGTGATAGTGTCTCTTGATTTTTTTCCATGACCATAGAAGCAATTATAGACATCAAAAAACATGACGTACCACTTTATTATTTAAAATATGTGTTAAATCATGATGGATGTGGACATAATATTAGAAGGTGTAGTTATATTCTAAAAATCCCTTGAAAAAATAGACACATGTTGAGAAATAACAACAAAATATAATCAAGTTTTCCGTTATACATGAACTGTAGATACATATTTTTATACAAGTGAATACTCAATGATTATATTTGGAAATATCATCATGATCAAGGGACAAAAACACATTATTATTTGATAGTAGTTTCTGAGGAAACATTAACCATAGACACAAAAACACTAGGACTCAGGTTGGAAGAAATGTTGAAGAGAATTGACTAAATAGGGATGGTGAAAACTCAATAAATAAATGGACATTTCAAACTACAGACTCCATCATAGGAATCATAGGAGTATAGTGAGTGATGTTGGAGTTCCTAAATTCCATTAATAGATGATTATAAATGTGATCCCTTTATTTATAGAGATCTAATTTGATTCAATGACACCGAAGGGAATATTATATACATTGAGTATGAAGGGGAGAAGTGGTGAAGGTTAGGAATAAGATCATGGTAGTGAATGAACCCTATCTATTGAAGATGAATTATCCTCTAATATATATATCATTCAATGAGAATGAATTTAAAATTTTATATTTTAATAAAGCTGTAATTTATTATAATGTGTTTGGTGAGAGGTAGTTGGTAATCTCTTATACATGATGGATAAGTAGGATTATGATACATTGAGAAATTAATATTGGTGGAAAAATATTTCTTGGTTTAAAATAGCATTTTTTGTAAAATAACCAAAAAATATTAATGGTGAAAGAGTTTTGAATAATTAGCTTCTATTTTGAGTTACCTTCATAGGATGAAGCCTAATTGATTTGAAGGTGGGAACTATGGCTACACAAGACGATTAATTATGTGGCAATGGGATTATAGAGAGGAATATCTATACATAATCTTCAATAGAAGGAATTTGTGATGTGGATAAAAAGGTATTTTGGAGGGGTGTTTGTATTTGAAAGTTGGAGGGGTATTATAGAATATAGTATTTTTAGTATTTATAAAAATGTTCCTAAATATTTTTTATTACTATGATATTTTTTGGGTTATGATTAATAATAGTTTATTTTAATGAAATTAAAACAAAATGTAATTTTATAAATATTAAATAAAATATAAAGATCAAAAAATTGTTTTTTGTTTAATTAAAATAAAACTTAGGCATAAAAATATCATGTATAAGTAAAAAATTTCACATTATTTATTTAAATGCATTATTATAATCAACAAAACATTATTATATGAGAAATAGGTTTTATAAAAGTTTCAGTGAAATTTTTGTAATGGTGATGTTATAATAGTTATATTATTCAAATAAATTGTATTATTATAAAATTAACTAAATAATATACATTTTTAATAAAAAAAATATTATACTAAGAAAAGTTATATATGATAAATCAAAAAATGGGGCCCAATTTATGAAATTAAAATTTTATGTATATAAAATTTCACATTTATAAAACAACAAATAATACATGAAAAACAATTTCATTCGAAAATAAAATAATATGCCTTCTTCATTGAGTGACCATATTATTTTTTATTACTTAACACTTATTATTTTACTATTAAAATTATTATATATATTTTAATAAAAATATTTTAAAAATTAGATAATTTCCTTTTTAAATAATAATTAAGATGTACTATTTATTTTTAAACAAATATTATTGAAATTTATATTTATATTTATATTTATTTTGTGTTTTACAATATGAGAATAATTTTTTGAAACATTATATTTATATATTTTTTACTAAAAATTAAAAATATTTATTATTATACATTTTTCAGTACCAAATAAAACTATAATTATAATAAACACTATCATTTCATTAATTATTTATTCACTATTTTTTAACAATGTTTTTTATATTACTTATTAAAATTTAAATATTATTTCTAATAGTTTGATTCATTTAACTGTATTGTTCATGTTTTTGATATCATTAATGTATCAAAATATATAAAATATCATGTTATAGGTATATTTTTTACATGTTCTTATTACCCATTTATATTATTTTCAATTATATAGAATATATTTACACATCTCATTTAATGTTTAAGGTTGATGTAAAATTTTGTTTTTTGTGTGTGTAAAATTTATGTTATAAATATATATTAGTGGTTGAATTTTAATATATCTAGAAATTATGGATATATATATTCAATAATATCAGTCTTCATTAATCCCACTATAATTTATCTAACAAAATTATATACATTATTGTTCATTATTGGTGGATTGAGAATGTTGTGATTTCAGCATCATCCAATAGCTCCTCATGTTTCTTAACATCATATAATACACTTAAATGTGTCCCATATCTTATAACCATAAATATATTGTTATTGAACACTGATTGTTTCACATTCACCATTTCTTTAACCATATTTTATAGCAACAAATATCCTCTATATATATACATAATCATAGATAGTATAGATTTTTTTGAATTAATTTGCGTAATTAATGATGAATTATGTTCCATTATTCTTCATATAACAATAATTTATATGTTAGTATGATTAAATACCATTTAATCATTATATTTTATAATTTTTTTAATAGTTTTATTTTATAACATCTTCCAATTTAGTTTCAAATCCATGATGGTAATCACATTGATAGCCACGGTCTTTGAATAGATATGACCATCTCTATTGGTATGTGTTGATCAATTTATTTGATGATATATACCTTATTATTTTATGGGTATTATATTTGTCACACCTATCCCCATATAGGTAATTCTTCCAAATCATAATGGTATATATTCTCTCTCCTAAATATAAAACATGATTGTGAAGATTTTTTAAATATACCATCAACTCTATTGAGGCGCAGTCCTTAAATTTTTATTTTTTTAGAAAGGAACCCCTTAAAATCATTGAAGAATCTAAAAATATTATGAATCCATAGCCTCTTTAGGGCAGTGTGAATATAGGCATTTTGAGTAAAAATTTTATAATATCTATGAATAAAATTTCACATTAATATATCCACAAAAAAATTTAATTCATTCTAAGTTATCTTGATTATTGGGTTTGAAAATCATGATATATTTCTCAAAAATTCCATATAGTAGCACGTTTATTTGTGAAATCAATAAATATCCTTCATTTACTCTTTACTTTTCCAATAAAAAATTTAATTAGTCCTCAATGGATTCACATATATACCATTATATATGAAAACCTTCGGCAAAAAAGTGGCTTTCTCTATCTAAAAGTTGCATATTCAAAAAATTTCATGCAAATTATCCTTTTAATAGATTTTAAGAATATTTCTAAACTATTCCTAATACTATTAAATGTTACGAAAGATATTACAATATCTTCTATAAATACCATCATAAATTTTTCTATGTAATCTCGGAATACTACATTCCCCATGTCTATGAATAATATTACAGAATTAGTGAGTTTGAATTCAAACACCATGAACTAATAATGTTCATTTCTTTTTTAGAATAATGTTTCACTAATATCCTCCAATTTTACATTTAATTGATGATATATCAATTAAATATTTACAAAAAATTATTGATTAATCCACATTTAGTAGATTGAGGAAGTTATTATTTCATGTTAGGGGATACCCATTTTTTATAAGGATATTCTTAATTCCATAATAATAAATGTATGGATTCATTTACATATCATTATATGTTAAAATTTCTACTGGGATACCTAAAGTGAAGATTAAGGTTATATAAAAATCATTTTTAAATATTATTTTTGTTTCATCATTAGAATATCTTATTTAAGAGGGGGGATTATATTTGTACTATTTGATATTAGTAGTCATATTGTGATGTAATTCTCTCATTTCCCCCACATTTTATCTAGGGTTTTCAAATATATATTTTATATTGATGGACCTATTTAACATCATTTAGACTAAACATTTATTTCCACTTATTGGCATGTGTTATTAATCAATGGTTCATATATCATCAATACCTTATCTTAATTTCCATGTTTTTTCCACTTTTATCTCCCATTTATTATAATGATTTCCCTTGTATATGGAACTTCTTGTTCCCATCACAACTATTTATTCTCATCAGGGGAAATCTAATAATAATTTTAGACTATCATGTCAGATATCATGGGGGGTTTGAATGGGGATGGTTGAATTTTATGGTGTGAATTCTTTTTTGGGTTCCTTTCATAAGGTTCTTCTATCTACCAATACTCAACATTCTCATCATCATTCCCCCTCTTCCTTTTTTGTCTAACCCTCTATGAAATACTATATTTTATGTGAACAACATTGTGTTTTGATGATTTTTTTATGGTGATGGTTTAGGGGCGGAAACGATTCCTCTATGGTTTTCTGTGATATGTACATTATTCTGTGATATCTTTTGGTTTCTTTTATATAGATGTTGCAATATTTTTTTTTCTTGTTAAATATTTCTTGTTCAATGGTTATCTTATTTGGATAAATATGGATTTTTTTGTTTTTGGTTATGTTCTTGATTTTCAATAGTGGGTATGATTCTGATTTTGGATGGGGTGGTGGTTTTTTGTGGTTCATAAATTCATTATGATTCATAATTTTTTTGGGATCCACTATTTATTTTTTCAAGAGGTAGTTTAACTAGATCAAATTTTATAGTTTAGATTATTTTCTAAATGAAAAACCTATAATTATGATTATAAATTCTCTTCATGATGGGTCATGAATTATTTTTCCTTATCTATTTGAGTTAGTGGGACAAACAACTTATTATTTTTTCTTTATTATTTTAGCATTAATATTAGTTATTGGTGATTTTGAAGAGGATTTAATAACATATTTTGTTCATGCTGGGTATGATGCCATGAATTCGTTTTCTAGGATGCGATGGAAATGAGGCTCTCTTCAATGAAATCATTAGAATATCATCTAAATGATAATATACCAAGAAGTGGTGATTGATTATTTTGGTTGGATTGAGGTAAAATCAAGATATTTGTAGGTGAAATGCTCTAGGTATGTACTATATTATCAAGGATTTATGGGGGAATATATAGATGTGATGTATTAATCTTAGATATTTTTATTATTATATTTTTGGTTTAATTTGAAATTGAATCTTTTTATTTTTTATCTTTAAAAAATAAGGTAACAATATTAATTAATGAGAATTAGTTTCCAAGTGATGTTTTAAATCTTACATCCATATATACAAGATCATATGGTTATTTGACTTATAGAAATTTATTTCTTACTTTTAAAAGTAAATATGTTCTTTATTTAAGGAAAAATATCCATTACCAGTATAGAAAAAAGTGTAAAAATGGAAAAAATATAGTTTTTATGAAGATTACTCCCCCAAACATTAATTGGGGAAGAGTAAAATTCTTCAAATTAAATTATTCCACTTTTTGTGTTTTGAAAAATAGTCCTATGTAAATGTATGAAAATGGTTATTGATCAATTATATATTTATTATGTGATATGAATTAGTGCATAAAATAGTTATTGAATAAGAAATTAAATGTTCATGAACAAATTATATGTATACTTGTTTTGAGAGAAAAATGCATTGGGATGTTTTTTTATTGATAATTTATTTTGAAATATGTTATAGAGGATGTGATTAATTATTTTAGATTATGTTTTCAATATGTAAATCATTTTCGAAATCACATTTAATATTAGATGATGGAATTTTTAGATTCTAATTTATTAAATTATTAAGTTGCATCAATATTATTAGACATCATGGGAAGAGTACATGAAGAGAAACTATCTAAACATGAAATAAATAGAACAAAAATATCATGATTTAAATAGTAAATATCATTAATAGTCACACAACTCAAATATTGATTGTTTTAGTGTCTTGGTGACCTATTACATAAATAACTTATTTTAAAACACATGAAAACATTTATAAATAATCATTCTCTTCCCGAACCTTTCTAGATATATCACATGATATAATCATCCTCAAAAACTAGGGAATTAATACATAATAAAGTGTTGAGACCAAATGTTCCACAAGGGAAAACATACCATAATATATTATAAAATCATCATGAAGAGTTCTATGATGATATAAATATCATAATAAAAGGTCAAAATCACTTAGATGTTAACAAAAAAACATCTCATAAAAGAAATAGATAATAATTGGATCATTAATATAAAAGATACAAACTATCCAAAAACATATATCAAAAATCATAAATCATGTGACAAAAACATAATTGTATTGAATAATTTATAAATAATACATAATGATGAAAATATTTCATTTCATGGAAATGAAATAAATCATGATTTTTTAGCATTAAATTATATATAACATGGGATTGTGGCAGAACCATAAGTTGAAAAAAAAACAATAACTAACAAAATATCTACAATATCATGGGATTTGGATAATCCTCCCATGTAACCATGGGATTGGGATAAATCATTATATTGTGTGATTTTCCACCATATAAATACTAATATGTACCCTTTGGCTAGGGATAAATGATCCCATGTTCCATTTCCCTTTTGTTAAATCCTCTAGTGTACCCTTTATCATGGGATAAATCCTTTCATGTAAACTTTTTCATTGGATAAATACTCATATATACCAACTCTATTGGGATAAATACTCATGTGTACATAATTATATTAGAAAAATATTCACGAGTACTATTATTCATGATCCATAAAAATCAAACAATTCATTGGACGATGATAGAGGACCCAACCTATTCACATCTATATAAACATGTTTCATATAAAAATAATTGTCAACATATATTGATGAACCCATTTAATAATATCAGGAATCATAAAAAATCCAAAAACATTAATATCATTAACATAAAATAACAATAGATATTAAAAAAATCTCATTTTCCTAATTAAATCATATTATATATAAATATTGGGGATGATCAAAATTTAACTTCATGAGAGATTAACAAACGAAGGTAAATAGAAGTTAAAATAATTTTATTTTAAAAAAAAATATATTCTTCATAGATGAAGTTTAAATCATATTTAAAGACATATTTTAGATAAGGTAAAGAGAGTAAATTTTTAATCATATTTTATAAAAAAAAATTAAAATTAATTTATCCTTGAAAATAAGAAAAAAATTACAAAAAAGAGAAATAAAATTACTTTTTAATGCTTTTACAAATAACAGAATCTTTAATAATACAGTAATGAGAAAGAGATAATGTTGTCAAAAATTATTAGTGGAAATAAAATTAAAACATTAACCATTAAAAGTAATACTTAATAATGAAACCCTGAAAAATATAAAAAAATTATCAATACAAAATGTGGTTTGTATGATAAAACAACATTATTTTTATATAATTGAAAAATCTATTGAATAATTTGAAATAACATTGGATTCAAAACCCTTGTTATTTTAAGGAAAATGAAACCTATTATTTAATGTTTATTAAGTGTAATAAAATGATCATTCAAAATAAAATGAAATTGTTTTTCCATTAGGTAATGGATTATATTGAACGGAATATATAATATGGAAATGAAAAAACGTCTATTAAAATAAATGGGAATTATTCTTAACGAAATGGATTTTTTAAAAAAAAATTGAATAAAATCGGTATAAAATGACAATGTGAAGTTTTATTTATCCCTAAAAATAATATGTAAATAATAAACTACATCATGATATGTTATGTTGATAAAAATGAAACATAATAGTAAAAAAATAGTATTTATGACTTATAGAACATATTTGAGTCATGAAAACCCCGTACAGCCTTTGTGACCTTTGAATCCAAACCCCTTAATAAGTATAGCCTAAAAATGAACATTAAATTTTTCAAAATATAATTTCTTCATGGTAAAAAATGGAAATATGGAATTATTTACACTATTGAGAAGTAAAAAATTCTTTACAACCTAATCTTATCTAAGGGGATTCAAATTTTAGACAGAGAAACCCTTACAACTAAGGTAAAAGATACCATAAAAAATGATACAATGTGTAAAAATATTTCTATAAATTTTTTACCAGATTTGATAAATAAAAATTAATTAACTAATAGTTGGTACATGAATAAAAACATTGTCTCAATAAATTTTAATAGAAATTAATTCCCTAATATTTTGTTCATATTCACTATGAAAACACAATTCACATCGTAAATTAAAAAATAAATTTTTTATATATTATTATTAATATTATCGTATTAATTATAATTTAATATAAACAATTTATTACCATTTTCTATTTATTTATTATATAGTTCCTCATTTCATTTAGAGAAAAATGAATTAGTGTCGATTTATTTTTTAAATTTTAATGAAAAAAAATTAAAATTATATAATAAGTTAAATAAATTATATGATATTTTAGTAATCAAATAATTATTATTTTTAATATATTATAATAATATTTATTTTCATGTTTTAAAAACCATTTACAATTGTATTTTAAATCATTGTCTTCATTATTTGTTAAATCAACCCAAACATGAACATTATTTAACTGGTTTAGATATTATGGTTAAAGATGTATTTATCTTGAAATAATAAAAATATTAAAGATTTATAATGATATATATTTATTTATTCATCCTTTTTAACCATATATTAATATTCATAAATAGTGTATAAAAATCTATATGGAAAATGAAAATGATTCAACATAAAATAAGGATTCCTCACACATGCATGTTTAACATTAAAATTTCACAGCACATAACTAGGGTAAAGGTGGATTTTAAACTAACATATGGTAATCATTATTAAATTCTATATTTTTGGTATATTGTAATAATAAATTTAATTAGAATATCTATGATGGTTGTTAATAATAAAAAATGGTTTTTTTTCGTTGAGGCGGCAGTCTATACAATGTAGTAATGATGTTCTTTTCTTTTTATTAGTGGAAGGAAATGAAAAAAATTAGGGTTGTAATATTTCTATAACAATAAATAAGAATTGATTTTGGATATAAATATTCATTTTATTTTGGTTATAATATATTTGGATGAATAATAATATGAATAAAATGTTAATAAAGACATAATATATTTATATATATTTATTAGATAATTGATGTATCATTGGGTGTTCAATTTAAATTTATAGTATTACATAATATACGAGTCAACATGAGATTATTAAATTGGGAGAGGTCAGTATACTATAAAAGAATATAGTATCACATAGTAAATAAAATTTTAATAACAATTCTAAAGGGTGTATTTTACACCATTTTTAAGAGGAGAAAAGTGGATATTTTTTGAATAACTATCATTTTCAATAATTTCAAGACACTAAAGGGTCAATGAATCGAGCATGGAAAAGGGGTTTTAAAAAACATATGTTTAAAACCCTCTCTTGCATTCATTTGGATGAATGATAATACATATTTACTGTTTTTTAATTTTATCATTTAATCCAAATTATCTTTTACCATGGTAACTAATTTTCATCTTCATAATTCAAATTAATGAAAAAAATAATACTTGATCCTTTTAAAAAATTTGAACCATATAATTCATATTTTAAAATTATTTTTTGTGCATAAATTTATTAAATTTTTGAAATATTCAGTTTTAATGTAAGCACTAATAATCACAAAAATCTATATGTTTGAAAATTAATGTTTTTAATAATTAAATTTATTTGCAAGATAAGAATATCTTTGATACTAAATTATAATTCAAAAATTTATTTATTATAAAAAATAATTATTAAAATGGTTTTATGGAAATACTAAAACCAATTCTAACATCTAAACCGTAGTTATAGTCAAATAACAAAAACATTACTTTTATTAAAGTTAAATTTTATTTCAATATTCAAAAATATTGGACATATAATTATAATTTAAAATAATATTTTAAATAAATAATGTTATTTTTTATGTATATATTATATTATATAAATTGTTCTTTAATTTTCTAGGATAATCTTACATAATTATAAAATCCTAAAAAATATAATTTTTAGAGAAACCATATATTTTTTCTAACAAATTTTTTTTGAAACAAAATAAGTTATTTTATATGAGGAATTAAAAACATAATTATATATTACATAATTAAAATTTTAAAATTTTAGAATGAATATTTTAAAATAATATCAATAATTCCATGTATGTTTATTTTGTTGAAAAAAAAATTTCTTACTTAAACTCTTATTCCTTATTTACATTCTATAAATTTAATGGTCTACCAATGGGGTTTTTATTATAGATTTATCAATGATTTTATATTTTTATGTTTTTTATTTAATTATGATTGGTGTATTGTTCGACACAGGTTATAGCACACTATATATTTTTTAATGGATACAAAATCTTTCGTCGTTATAA
Source organism: Viscum album (assembly GCA_963277665.1). Classification (NCBI taxonomy): domain Eukaryota; kingdom Viridiplantae; phylum Streptophyta; class Magnoliopsida; order Santalales; family Viscaceae; genus Viscum; species Viscum album. The sequence goes on along the minus strand of OY728164.1, from coordinate 1,550,516,195 downwards.
TCTCTTCCCTTAAAAAAATTGTTCCCTAAAATTTTAATTATTACTTACAAAAAAATATAGTTAAGGGTATCTAGAAAATTTATATAAATAGGTAGTTAAGTTATAATGTGGAATAAAACATAATACTTCATGTGATATTTAGACACACATGAATTCCTTCAGAAGATGAATTATGAAAATTATGGGTTTCATTCTAACTAATTGATTTTAATACCCCCATGATAAATTTCTCTAAATATTTCACAACTATGATTGCACTGATAGATATTTTAATGTGGAATAGGAATTATGATATCTTTATTGACTCAATTGTTTGGGGATCTAATAAATAATGTTTATTCAATGCCAAAAATGTAAATACATTCCCCTAAAGAAAGAATTAATATGATTAATTGGAATAATATATCAATAAACATTATACTGGGATATAACAATAATACAAAAAAATATAAAATGATAATCATGTTTATATTATTCTCATAGAAAAAAATTCATGTCCTACTGGGTGGGATAGAAAAATGTTCTTAATCGATATCCAAAAATTTAAATTGGATAGTGATTATATATTTTATAGTTCATTTTCATGAAATATTTTATGTAATATGAATATATTTTTATTTCCCTTGTTTTCATAGTTTGGTAGGTGTCTAATGCTTTTTATCCTCAATAGTAATTTGCTTTTTATACTCTTTAGAAATTCATCCCTTTGGATTAAATTCTTATCATCTTCATCAAAACTCGATAATCATGATATTAAAATCTCATCTATTGTTACATGAAAAACATTATTGTTCCTCTAAGAAAAACTTATGCATTCATCTTCTAATATTTTTGACATTTGTGAAGTTTTATATTTGACATCCATCAACCAAGACACCTTGGTTTTATATAAACATCATCCTTAAATTCTTTGATGACTTCATATGTTTATCAAGTATCATGTTATTAGTAATAACTCAAGATAGATGGTCGATCGTATCAACGAGGTTGTGAAAACCAACATATATCCCACTCGGATTCTCATTACTATATTTTCCATCATGTCTATTATTATCCTGGTATCTACTTAGTCCATCAATTTCATAAACCAGTAGAGTTAATAATGAGAGATGAATAATTTCACCATAAGGGGATTTTGAAAAACATAGACTTGAAATGTGATACCATTTGAAACCATCACATTACCTTTTATTTCAACCTAAAGAACACTTTTTTCAGTCTAATAATTATTTGGTTTGGTTTTATCAAAAATTGTGTACTATTTCCAAAACATAATCAATCTTATTTAAATGATTACAAAGATAACCTTATTATAAAATTCATTTCCCCCATGAGAGTAAATCCATTTGTTCAGTTCGACCTCTTTTTCATAAAAATGTGATGATTGAGTTAATACCCAACATGCCCTTTTTGAAATTATTAACCCTATGTACATTTGGGCTCGATTATCAATTAACATATAATATAATTTTAGAGATTTATTGATATGAAATTACATAAAATAAATACGTTACAAATATTTCATCATATAATCATATACTATGACTCACCTCTAATACATTTTCTATGGGGTTTCTCTCAATTTCTGTAAACAAATCTTCAAAATTTAAAAAACGAATAGCAAAAAATAAATAAATATTCCATATGATATAAAATGAAGTAACACAAGAAAATCATGACATAAATAGTATCATAATATCAGTATTTAATTAACACATATAAAATTAGTCACAAAAATCATCGACAAAGAGGTTTAGGGTCTTAAAGAAGAGCTACGAAAATAACTTAATTTACAACACATTCAAACTGATATCCATAATTATGATCCTCTAGAACCTCCCTATAAATATAACATGATATAATCATCCTTATAATATTGTGAATTAAAACATATGAAATGGGTGATCTTAAAAACTCTATAAGGAGTAAAATATCATAGTTTAGTATATCATAAAAATAAAGATGAAAATTATAAAGAAATAACTATATTTTTTAAGGATAAATATACATTAATGGATAATATTAAGAATTGTTAAGGTAATATGAGATAGTAAATAAATCAAGAACATAAAAGGCATGAACTCTTTAAAACTATATATGAATAATAATAAAACTTGTGACTATGATAAAAATGTGCGTAATACATTAATAATAATTCATAATAATGAAAAAATGGAATTTCATGGAAATTAAATGCATCATCAAATATAGTAAAATCTCAACACACAACATTATAATTTGGAAGAACAATATGTATTGGAAATTTATAAAAAACTAAATATATGAATCATTCCGGTCTTGGGATAATCATCTCACATACTATTGATTTTGGGATACCCCCCCCCCATGCATCCCTATAAAATGCGATTAATCCTCTTCCGCACACTTTGGGTCAGGATATATATTCTTGTATACTATTTGGATTGGGATAAATCCAAATATATTCCATTTTTATGGGATAAATCCTCTTGTGTACTTCTTCATCTTTGGACAGATCCTCCCAGTATAGATTGTCATGGGATGAATATATAAATCAACACAATGTAGGGTTATTTCGTATCCAGCATGTAAGGAAATGGACATAATCATTACATATTGATGTAAAATGGGAATAGAATTAATTTTCTTACAATATTGATGATATTCTATTTTTATATTTTAGATAATTATGGAAAAAATATATTAAATAAAACCTGATATATTACAACGAATACAATTCAATTCAGTTTAAATTATTTATCCAAACAAAACATTTTAAAATAAAACATTATTTATTTTCAAAACAAATCATCTCAACATTCATCTTGAAATATTATTTTATGATACATATCCTTAAAACCTATAAAAAGCATTTTTAGAAAATAGTAAGATCTCAAAAACCTTATTAAGGGACAAAAAATAATAAAAACATTAGTTTATTTTAAAACATTAATACCCATGAAAACACGTTTTATAAAAACATACAAATTCATCCTAGAAGAGAATTATTTTTCCTATAAAAATATCATTATATTACCCTCTAAAATCAGTATAATTCTATGAATGCTCATTATCATGAATTGTAATTACATGCTGGTAACACGATGAATCATCATTAGATAAACCTTACATAACCCTTATAATTACCCTTATAAATTGGACTAATTATATGTATAAATTATAATGTAATTATTTGGAGAAAAAAATAATTATCAAATGATATATAGTGCTATCTTGGTTCACCCATCGTGTTATATGTAATAGGATCACTTGGTGATATCTGGACACACCCATTATGAATAATTTCGATGGACCATAAAATGATTTAACTCTTTAGTACACTTTTAAGCCCATATACAAAACACTTTCCAATATAAAAATATACATTTTTAGTTAAAATAAAATTTTAAAGTATTAAAACTATGCACGTCCTAAGGAAAACATTTTCACTAAAGTTAATTATGAAAAATTATAAAGGTGTACTCAAAGAGAAAAATATTCATGATGGGGGTAATAGCCTGTCATACCATATATGTTATAAAATATTCCACTAGACTTTTCTAAATTAAGTTGATATAATAACTTTAAAAGAAGGGTTTTAAATGAAAGTTTCATTCCTTTAGTTTGACTATTCATATAGATTTTGCTCTTCCTGAATAATAAGATTATAATAATTACATTCTTTTAAACGTTTTTGATGGTTATAATTATTTTTATATAACTTTTCACTGTGTTATGACCACAACATTATTATTTATGTTCATGTTGGTAATTTTAATGATAAATTATTCATAAGTTAAAAATGACTTATGTAATTTGGATATGGTAAAACTGGTTATAATTAGAACATATAAATAATTTTAATCATGATGTTATTATCATATTTACAAATCAAACTGACTTTTATAACCAAAAAATGAATGATTTTTATAATAATAAACTTCATTATTATCATTGAGACTGTTGGTTATACTTACAAATGCATAACATTTCAATTTTTCACCGATCATTATTGATGAAGGTAGTGTTGTTTTTTACATAATTATAATAACATCTTAAATGACAAATTATTTATTTATATACACTTATATATATATATATCATTCATATGATGTGGTGATGAAAATGAATCACATCACTTCTAGAGTTTGTAGTACACACGTATACACAAACAACATTATCATTTTTCTTGTGCATAGAGAGGTCAGAATAGAAAAGACATTTCACTATCAATGATTAGAAAATATGTTATTAATATAATATATAAATATTATTTCCATCATTATAATCTATCCATGAGAGATAACAATGGAAAATGAATCACATTGGTTCGTAAGGTGTTAGTTCGTCATACCCATAAACGATGAATTATTTTCCCATATGAAAGTAGTAGAGATGAATATATATCATTAAACTATAATAATAACATCACTATATATGAATTATGTTGTCGTTTTATTTTTTAGTATGTTTTAATAATGTTATATTGATGGGTAATTATAAACAGAACGAAAATTCTCAACTAAAAACGATACTTCTTCTTTGGGATGTCCCATTTTTTAACACCTTAAGACAACTATGGTTAATTTTATTCCTTAAAAGAGACCACTATACTATTTTATGGGATTATAGAAAGTCATTTTTTAGGTATTTCATAATAAAAAGGGTTTTTAACTATAAATAAATGAGAATAAGATGTTACATTTTATAAGAGAGGGTAGGGGCAGTAATGGTATTTAAAAAAGTATAAAATTATTATAAATTAAGTTTCTATTACAAATGGATAAAAAGTGAATTAATTATAATATAATGTAATAATGTTTATAAATAAATTATTCAAATATATCTTATTTATGTTTTGACTATATTTCTAGTCTTTAGTTTTGATTTTAAACTTTATTTGACCACGTAACTCTTACGATAATAACATCGATTTTTACTCTTTATGGTTCAATATAGTTAATGTAAAATGAGGAAATTATAATGAATATATTATTTTGTATGTTTTAACACATATCCTAATCACTTGGTAAAATTCAAATTTTTAGAGATTTTATATCATTAAATAAAATATTGTTTACTATGAAATATCCATAATGTAAATTCGACGAAAATATTTATTACATTTTTTTATAATATAAACATAACAAATATAATTAGACAAAAATAATTTTTTGTATTAATTAAATTTCATGTTAATTTATTAAAATCATTTATCATATTTTTAACTCAATGTATATTTATTTAATTTTTTTAATATCATTTATTCGATTTTTTAAATAATTTAATAATTAATCCATCAGTGTTCTAAAAACATTAATGGTAATCATAATTCCCTAAAAATAATCAAATGATGTAAAATTAAAAATATAAATACATTATATTTTTAAATAATATTTATAGTAAAATATATTCTAGAGATAAATACATATTAATAATATAAAAAATATTAAATACTGGCCTGTGACATATTTAACTCTTCACTAAATAAATTATTATAAATTTTATAATCATATTGAAATAGAATCTAATGGCTATATAAACAAAATATTAAGGATAACAGTTGTGAATTAATCATCCAATTAAAAAAATTTAATTTAGAGGTCTATTTTATAGTACATATAATTTTATTTTTACCTTGAATTAACCAATTTACACTCTACTATGGTAAAAATATTTACTCTAATTAATATTTGTATTTTCCAAAATTAAAAGGGGAATATTTAATAAATTTGAACCAATATATTGAAAATTTGAAAAAAATATATTAAAAACATTGATGTTTCAGAATGTATTTTACAATCAAAACAAAAAATAGATATGAAAAATAGTTTTTTATAAAAATATATATTTTTAAAATAAAATGCTTTTATACTAAATTATAGTTAAAAACGCCTTTCAAAATAAGCAATTAGATTTTTTAAAATTTCATTTTACTATTTTTTTAGTCTTACTAAACAAAATTTGGCATTATAAATAATTTAAAATAGAAAAATTTGTTTCAATAGAAATCCATACTTTTCACTATTCCTTGAAAAAATCAATATTTCTAAAAAATACTCAACAATTAATTGTAGGGTTATATTAAAAACATGTACTAAAGAATTGGTTTTAAAAACATTAATTTAATTAATTTGAAAATTAATTTCTTAAACATAACCTTATATGAAATGACAATAATAAATCTATTTCATTTATTATTTTAATAATTACTTAACATATTTATAATAAATATTTCATTTAAATAAACAATAAATTTAATAAATAAATTAATCTATTAGTACATAGTTTATTTAATTATATCCATCTATGAAAATTTCTTCCTCATATTTTTATTCACTAATTAAACATGTAATGATACATTTCCCTAGTATATGTTTAAGATTCCCATGATTCCTCTTCAACCAAATTATTCTCCCTTTAAAGAATATACTGATTAATTACCTAGTTACTCAATACTATATTTATATTATCAAAGAATATAAATATATTTTTACATAAATGAAGTGTTATATTCCAACCAAAAAACCTCTGATATAAATACATGAGATCAATATGAAACATGATTTCATAGCATTGAAACATGAATAACATTTTTGACATGGGATAGACCCATAGGCTAGGCCATTAGTTAGAAAAAATATCAATCTTTATCGTGATTTTAATTTCGTTCAATGAATCATGGATGCATCTTTACCTTCTTAGAAAAATTAATAACACTTTTCCATGTATTTAATTTATGAAAAAAAATGATCACCTACAACAAAACAAAGGACTCTCCTTCTATTATCAGTATTCCTTTTGTGTCAGCTCTAGGTTGTCCCCATTTATTACTGAATAATTTTCACCTTCTTAGCCACTTTCTCTACCCATTATAGTTCAATTGACTTCATTTAACCTATTCCATCCTAAAATGATGGATTTTCACACTTATTTACATATAATACCTCAAAAGGATCAATCTTTATGTTGGAATGAAAAATATTAATATAAGAAACACAACTCATAAAATATTCCAACCCCAAATTTCTTGGTAATTCACTGAACACTCATAAATCATATTATCCAAGGATTGAATTTTTCAATATTACTATCCATCAGACTACGGATGGGATGCTACAATGATATTTTATTCAGTTACCAACATATATGTAAGTCTATTCCAAAAATTTGAATATAACCTACGATCTTGATAAGATGTAGTGGAAAGTGGAACTCTATATAACATGAAAATCGTATTAAGATACAATCAATAAATATGATATAAAAGTACAATATAATTAAAAAAGATAAAATGAGAATATTTAGACATTTGATAAAAAATGACCCAAATTGAATTATTACATCAAGATGTATTTTGTAGTCCAACAAAAAAATCCATGTATATATTTTCACACTTCCACTCTGGAAGAGGAAAATGATATGTATCCTTATTTGTAATTATTTTTTTATATAAACCAATTGAAAATTAAAAAATTTCATGGTAGTGTCTATCATATCTATTTTCATACCATCCTAGTAGTAATACCCCTTCAGTTTAAAATAAATCATAGTGATTCGAGTATGAATGGGAAATGAGGAATTATGTTATTTATTTAACAACTTCCCCTTCAACTGTTAATCATAGGGCATACATAACCTGTAACGACCGAGGTATTTATAGAATAATAATTTTTCATATATATTAATATTTATGAGTACAATATTAATTTTATTTTAAAGAGATCATGTTTTTCGATAGCATAATCAACACACAACCACGAGTTTCTTTTAAATCTTATGTTTCACACAACATTGAGTAATACCAAAAAATAAAATAATATTATTATTATTTTAAATGGTAGTTAACACATTGTCTTTTTAATGCTGGGAATTAAAATAAATAACACTATTATTATTAAAAAAGTTTTTTAAATGACTTTACATTTATCCACAAAATTTTAGAGGCTTAAAATAAGAATAAATCTGATTTTAAGAATGATATATTCTAATATTTTTTTAAAAGGTCGATTTACAGCCTTTTGATTGACAACAAATTTTAAATATTTTTTTTGTCACTTTTATATGTTACATTGGAAAAAATAAACTTCTAATTTATAATCGGGACATCAATATTTACTTTGGGTAATTTTTTTTTATTTTTCTGATAATGTTCCTTTTTTAATGAATAGTGAAAAATACTCCACTTTATCTCATAACTGTCTTTTCATCTAATTTATTTATATGTTTAGATTTTCATTTTAGATGGTTTTAAATTGTAATTAGATTATATTTTCATCATTTAATCCAATTATTGTAAATATATGTAATTTCACTTTGAAATTTGACATAAACACATGTCAATCTTTTGGTAGTTTTTAATTCGTAAAAACACGCATTTTGGTTTTGACAAAGGGAATTAATTTTAAATTAATTTATGAAAAATAAAGGTTTTGAATTTGGAAAAATGGATTCCATATTTAGAATTAGGTGGTCCAAATTATGTAAATATGTAACTTTTTTTGACATTATGAATAGTAACTTTAGTAAATATTTTAATTACCATGGTTGAAGGGTATATTTGTTAAACAAAGGTAAAAAATAATATTATAATAATATTAAATTACCCTAACACATCTAATAACCCTATTTGATGAGATAATTACCACCAAGAGAATACATGGGTCAATTTTGGGACCCCATGGAGTCACTTGTGTGTGAAAATGACATTTAACTACTTTTAATTAAAAGTTAAGGAAAATATAACCTAAACATGTATCTTTCACTAATGAAATATTTATATGGGGTTATATAAGTTAAAGATTAAAATATAAATAGTAATTATAAGCATAAAAATATTTCCTATATCATGGTATTTTATTTATAATTTTTATACATCATAGAAATAAATCTATTTATGACACAATGGTGATACAACGATTACCTTATTAATGAAAAATTTAAATAAATGAGATTATAAATATTAAACTAAATGTAGATTAAACTTTTTTATTCCATCCACTAATTTTAGATATGATTACAACTTTTTATCTTTTAGTTAATGATTTTTTTGGAAATAATCAATTGATTATGTACTTTTAAAAAGTCGTGATATGAATAGTATAAACATTACATAAACGAGTTTTAAAATCAATTAATATTTTATTAAATGATATAATAGTCCTAAAAATATTATATTCTGAAAAATGTCATATATGATGTTAAAATTTTCATTAATGATCTATTTTTGGGTCTCTTGGTATTTTATAGTAATTATGGTAACCATATATTATAAATATACAAGATGAGATGGTAAAAGTTAAACTAGTTACTATAGGTTAATTATAAAAGATAAGGTTAATTTTATGACCTAAACTTGTCTAAAATACATTATCTAAGAGGATTTAGACCCATCCTCATATTATATTATAAATATATAACTTTTCTGTTATTAGAATTTCAAAATCATTTGATAATAAAATAATATTTAAAAAAACATTCCTAAAGTTCCACTCCTCCCTCTTATAAAAGGACACCACCTCTAACCCTTAATAACACCACTCAGGACCCCATGGATTTTCCAAAATCTTACCAAATAATCTTCCAACATTCTTATCTTCATTCAATAATCCTTAGTTTGGGAAGAAGGCAACTAAATAAGGCCTTTTAGCCTAAATCAGAAGGGGTCACCCGATTTGAGGTAATGTCTTCTCCCAAGATTCTTTCATTTATTTTCATTTTATAACCCCCTAAACATTATTTATTAAATTATTTTATAAAAACAATATTATATTCAATATACTAGGTTGTTTTTATGATAATTAGTCTAACTACACTTACACACGCCTCTATATAATGGGTATAGAATGTATTGTTTCTGTAGACGGCGAATTATTGCCTCCCGAAACAATGATTGTTCAATATTATCCTACCACCTATTATGGTAGACATTATGGTGGAAATATAATTATATATGATATATATAATATTTATTTTATCTCTATTCTTCTTTAATTCTCATTTAGAATATACCTTTTTTTATTTTCATTTTATATAAATATGAAAATTTAATTTGGGGAAGTACGGACTACCGCCCCATCAAAGTGATATGACTCGTTGATTCCATTCGTGGAACATATAAAGTATGGATTTAATGGACATATATATATGATATTATAATGAAATTCTAATATTCATATGTATCATTTAGTTTTTATACCTTCAAATATGAAAAATAAATGAAAGTAGCGTTCATGCGTACGTACGGATTATCGTCTCCATGAACGGTGCATTTCATTTCTTATAACCAAATTCAATAGAATATTATAAATACATATATACTAGATATATATATGATATATGTGATGTATAAATAATTAATATTATTCTGCAGATAATTTAATTTTGACCACATGGTCAATTTGTAATTATAACAAGTTCATTTTTTACTCAAGTTCCGAACATCAGAAAAATGTACGATATGGAATCAAATAATTAACTAATTGTTATAATATGGTAATAAGTGATATTAAAGGAATAATAAAATTTAAAAAGTTTATAAATCAAGTTGAAATTAACTTAATTATTATTCTGGAATAAAATGAAACATATGAGAATAGTTGTACTTGAGGTAAGGTACATCCTCTCAATATCATTTCATTGAGGCATATTTTGATAATATATACCTAATTATTATATACGGTGTATAATAAAACCATTTAAATTTTACATTCATTCAAAGGGAATCATTTTTCTACAAATCATTTTACTAAACGAAAAAATAAATGTTTTTAACGAATGAGGGGACAATGACCTCTCCATTGCTGTAATCGTTATTTGGATTCCTCTATATGACTTAATGTTTTTAAAAGTAAAAATGAAACCCCTTATTCAGTTTTTGGGTGTTTTTGTATTGAAAATTGTTTTTGAAATGGATTGGGAATTTCAATATACGGAAATTATTTCTTGTGATTGAAAATGAAATGTTATTAGTGAAATTTTTATATTTTCAATATTTTTTGTGTTATGATTATATAATAGCACTTAGACATTTGATGGGTGGTTACATGATAAAACAAATGAAGGGTGGTTCCATGATGAACCAAGGATGGGTGGTTACATTATAACCTCCAATGAATTGGGTATGGACGTTGGTCATATGGCTAATCCTTTTAGTGATATGTCTGTAATTAAACCTTATGGTTATTACATTTAAGTATGATAATGTCCCAAGTTACCTTTATATGTTATAAGTTGCATTCTATCAGATTATAATAATATTTTTGTTACAAAAAGGTAAAGAAATGATCTTATATTCAATGAATTTTTTTTAATATTTCTTAAAATTAAAAAGTACTTTATAATAAATTATTCTTGTTTTTCATGTTTTTAAATTCAAATAGCATTCATACTTTATGTATCCCTTACTGAGCTTCTTATGTGCATCCCAAGTTTTGCTATATTTTTTAGAGTAAACGGAGAAGAATAGAGTCAATGATGGGATCAAGGAAATGTTATGCTATTAAAACATGATACTATGTTATGTTTTGTTTTAAAGAGTATTTGTTTTATTAAAAAATGGACAGTGATTTTAAGTCTACTTGAAATATTCAAGATGTTATGAATATGTTATGACCTAATTCTCTAATGCTTTAGACCTGAAAATATTCTCAATGTAAATTTTTACAATAATTAATTATTATTTTTTGATAATGTTAAAAAATTATATAGTTTTTGAAAAAGGACAACACACTAACTATGTGAAAACCTATCACATTGGACAAAGCTGCTAGAATCCAACCCACACCCAAGGTGTGATTGGGATTTATCTCCTACCACTAGACTACATGAAGTCCATGGTTAATATGAAGTATTATTTTTTAGTTAAATGATTTTATGGATCAAGAATAAGCTGGTTTTTTGGAAGTTATGTTTTATGAAATCGATATCCTTAGTATTGGAAAATGATTCAGTGATTAAGTGGTAATGGTTATTTTGGAAGACATTATCATTTTTGGGAACACTATATGCTTATAGAAAATATAATACTATGAAATATCATCAGTGGATTAATGATTGAAATTATAATTTGGAAGAATATATGTTTTTATTGTGGATATATGGTGATTTGGGTTATTTATGAAAATGATTAACCTATCCTTGAGAATATGTGATTGGGTTAATTACACTTTAGTATGAGACTTTAAGAGTAGTCAATGGTATTTGGGGATAAATGTTAATATTTACTATTGAAGACAATGGGATTAAATCCTTATATGTTTTGGGATTCAATCATCGTTTTAATTAATTTGAAGAATTTTATGGACAATTGTTTATTGAATATACTTTGTTGAACTTTGGGTATTTTTTATCTAATTTTTCATATTAAGAATATTATTTTATTTTATAATGTATTATAATTTATGGAGATTTTCTACTCTCATACTAACTATTTTGGTTTTGGTTAATGTCTAATGATATGAGAAATATAATTTTCTTTTTTTGGATTACGTGATTTTTAGTAGTTGATTCTAGCTCTATAGATGTGACCAAGCCATCTAGAATACTCATCATTTAGAGAAAATATAAGTTTTTGGTAGAAATTTGATTACTGTAAGAAACACAACTTTTCATGTACGTATATTTCCTTATGATCTTAGTCTAGTTAATAATAAAATTCTTTTACTCTATGATAATGGTCTTGAAGAAAAAATTTGATATTCTTGATTTTATCATCATACTTTTACCCAACCAAAAATTTATGGTATTGTGGTGGTTAACTTTCTGTGATCAATTCACTATCACTTTATATTAATCTATGAGATTTAGTTTCTCTTCCACATCCATGTTATCCTACATGGAATCATAGTATGTGTTATCTTAGAAAGACATTGTACTTCTAGTTATTTCATTTAAAGTGATTGTTTTATTGAATCTATTTCCAATGCGGGACATTCAATGAAATTTCTAAACCCAATTTTAAAATTGTGAGGACGAAATTTACAAAAGGGAGAAGGATGTAACGACCTAGGTATTTATAGAATAATACATTTTCATATATATTAATATTTATGAATAATATATTAATTTTATGTTAAATAGGACACTTTGTTTGATATCATATTCAATACTCAAAAACAGATTTCTTTGAAATTTTATGTTCCACACAACTTTGAGTTATACAAAAAAATAATTTAAAAATATTATTATTTCAAATGGTAGTTAATGCATAGTCTTTTTAATGCTAGGAATGAACATAACTAACTTCATTATTATTATACATGTTTTGTTAAATGTATTTACATTTATCTATAAAATTTTAGAGGCTTAATATAAGAATGAATTTGATTTTAAGCATGAAATATGCTAATATTAATTAAATGGTCGATTTATCGCCTTTTGATGGAGAACCTATCTAAAATATAGTTAATTTTTACTTTTATATATTCCATTTTCAAAAATAAAATTTTTATTGAGAATCGGGACATCAAAACTATCTTTGGGCAATTTTTTTGTATTTTTCTGATAAAGATCATTTTTTAATGAATAGTGTAAACACAACATTTTATGTCAAAACAGTCTTTTCATCTAATATATTTATATGAATATATTGTACATTTAAATTGTTTTATAATTTAAATATATTATATTTTTAAAAATTAATCCAATTATGATCACCAGAAGTAATTTCACATGTCAATCTTTTGGTAGCATTTACTTCTTAAAAACACGTTTTTTGGTTTTGACAACATGAATTAATTTTATATTAATATCAGCAAATTATGTTTTTTGAATTTTAAAAAATGGAATCTATATTTTTAATCATGATTTCCAAATTGTGTAAATATTAACCTTTAATTTTTAGGCATTATTAAGAGTAACTTTAGTAAATATTTTATTTATTATGGTTAAAGGCTAAATCTAGAAAATCAGGATAAAAAATAATATTATGGTAATGAAAAATCATCCTAAAATTGTTCTAACCCTATTGGATGAGATATTTATTACCATTGAAATCCTTTGGTCTATTTTAGGACCTCTTGGAGCCACTTTTTTTTTGAAAATGAAATTTAATTACTTTTAATTTAATGTTAAGGAAAATATAACCTAAACATGTATCTTTTATTAAAGAAATTTTTATATGGGGTTATACAAGTGATTTCTTTGACGACAAATAATCATTATAAAGCTAAAAATATTTCCTACATTAGGGTATTTTATTTATAATTCTTATACATCAAATAAATAAATTTATTTATGACAGAATTGTGATGTAGTGATTACCTTATTAATGAAAGATTTAAATAAATGAGATTATAAATCTTATAATAAATTTATTTTTAATTTTTTTCTCCCATCCACGAATTTGAGTGAGGATTTTGACTTGTTATATTTTAATTAATGAGGTTCTTTCGAAAGAATCAAGTTCTTCTGGATTTTTAAAATGTCATGATATGAATAGTATAAAAAATGACATAAATGAGTTATTATATCAATTAATATTTATTTAAATGATATATTTGTCCAAAAAATATATGAATCGGTAAAATGAAATATATGATGTTAAAAATGACATTATGGATCCATTTTGGGTCTCTTGTAATTTTATAGTAACTACAGTAACCATATATTATGAATATACAAAAAGACTTAGTAAAAGATATATTAGTTTACTAAGTGTTAAAGCTAAAAGGTAAGGTTACTTTTATGACTTCAACTTGTCTAAAAACCATTTTATGAGAGTATTTAGACCAATCCGAATCATATATTCTAAATATATCTCTTTTGTGATATTAAAATTCTAAAATCAATAAATAATAAATTAATATTTTTAAACATTCTTAAAGTTCCCCTCCTCCCTCTTATAAAAGGACACCACCTCTAACCCTTACTCACACTTCTCAAGCCCCCATGGATCATCCAGTAACAACCCAAATAAGCTATCCACATCCCAATATTACTCATATAAGCTTTAATTTTGGTAGAAGAAAATTAAATAAGGCCTTTTATCTTAAATCAAAAGGAGTTACCCAATTTGAGGTAATGTCTTCTCTCTTGATTCTTTCATTTATTTTCCTTATCCAACCCCCTAAACTATATTTAATAAATTATTTTATAACAAAAATAGTATATTATATATACAAGGTTTTTTTGAGAAGTTTTCCGTAAAGACACGGAATTTCTATGGAAAGTTTGTTCTTAAATACTTGAGAATTCTATGAGTCCACAGTTTCTAACGGCGTGCGATTCTGATGTCTGGAGTGCCAGGAATGATCCGTCGAAGTTTTCTTAAACATAAATTAACACACTTATTCAGTTTTCTAGAAAAGTTGAATAAATCTTAAATAGTTACATGGAGAAAAAATCCAATTCCACTGTTGCGCTCAGGATGACTGGTTTACCCTAGGCATGACTTAAGTTTAGTCGGTGCGGGCCTCCTGTGAGAAAACCCAAAAATGGCATAACCGTAAATAAAATAATTAAATACAGGTATTTTATTTTTCAAATTCTTATAACTAAAAAATGGTAACTCAGATTAAAAATCCGAGACCACAGCAGAACTCGTGAGGGTAGGCTTTCTTTAAGCAGATGCTAACTTGGGTCGGCGAGGGCCACCAGAGAAAGTTAGTTTTTGGACGCAAATAAAATAATTATGTGACAATTATTTTATTGAAAAATTCTTAACTTTTAAACGGTAAATTGGATTGGAAATCCAAGGGTACCATTGGATTTTATAGGGTGTATTTCACCTAGGCAGAGGCTAACATTGACCGCAGTCGGTCGAGGGTGGATGGTATTAATTTTCTGAACTTTTTTTCGGGTATGTTCAGTAAATGTGTGAGTGACATTTTTATATCTTTTGAACTAGTGATCGAAATTGATATATGAGGGAACCATTGAACTCGCAGAGACGATATTCACTTAAAGAGACCTTCACCGCAGTTGCGTTCTATCGAGATTGGAAGTTAATTTTTTGGCGTTTTTAAATAAATTAAATAAAAATATGTCTAGCATTTTTTTTGATTTTAGTGGTCTTTTAATCCTCCATGGGAATGATGGAGGTGGGGCCCACCCATACATAACCTCCCATGGGAGGATATTGTGTGGCAAGGCCCACACAAGATTAAAACCCCTTTAACCCCTTGAGTTCCCCATGAATGGGGGAAAACCCTTGAACTACCGGTTAATGGTGCCAAACCCCTCTTCATTAATTGAAAATCTCCACCTCCTTTATTTTGAATTAAAATTTTGAATCCATTCCTCCGCATTAAATTAAATTTTTTGTCACATTTAATTAAGGACAAATCTTATTTTTTTTGTGCCATAAAAATAATAGAGAACTATTTCTATTATTTTGGATTAGTTTACTTTGGTGGAGCCTTGGAGAAATAGAGAGAGCATCCTCTCCAACGAAGAACGCCTATCTCCACCGAGGAATTATAATTCCATCTTCTCCCTATTCAACCAAAGAAATAAAGGAAAGACGCCGCCTATGAAGAATGTCACCAAGCGACGACATCATCTCCACCTGACATCAATGGAACGACGCCGCCTTCCCGCGACACTACTGAGCAAACACCGATTACAAGGTAGGGGATTTGATTATTTTAATGTATGAATTATATCCTCGTTATTTGATGTTTACATTGGTTCGAAGGTGGCCAATTTTTATTACCTAATGTGGAGGGCGCGGTCCGAAGAAACATGGCCTGAAGTCCCTCTGCTGATTCTAGTTTAATTGATATCAGAGGTGGAGCCGGATGGGGACGGTGCCATCGCACCATGCCGGAGAAGAACCACGGTGAAAGAAAGAGGCACCACACCATCGCATCATGCTGCACCAGAGATGTGGAACAGCGATTGGGCGGGCCGCGACAAAGGGGTGCGGTGCCATCACACCACACCAGAGAGGAACCGCGGCAGGGAGGGCCGCGGCGGAAGGAGAAGTGCGACGCCGCCGCACCGCATGGCGGAGCCGAAGGCGGCGTCCAGGTCGAGTCGCGGTGGTGATGGCACGACGCCATCGCGCAGCGCAGAGAGAAGGAGGGCCATCGCGCCATGGTGGAGGTGTGGCAGCGACAATCTGGGCCGGCCATCGTAGAGATGGACACACGGGACCACCCGGGTCCCGCAGTCCATGAACCGACGCAATGCGTCAGTTCTGTTTGACGAACCGGGAGGGGCACGACACCACCCTCACTCGCGTGGCCAACCGGGCCGCCATGTTCAGGGCCTCCATAGCCGTGCTGCCCTCGGTCGGGCCGCCCCTCATCTGGGCTGCCCCCGGTCGGGCCGCCCTCGTGCGGGTCACCCACGGCCGGGCCGCCCCTTGGTCCGGCCGCCCTCGGGCCGAGCCGCCCTTCGGGCTGTGCCGTCTTTTCAGGCCAGGCCATTCCCTCGGCTCAGGTTTCTTCCTCAAACCGGGTCGGACCCGCAGACCAGGTCAGACCTCGGTTCAGACTAGATCAGGGCCGGTCAGTGTGACTAGGTCAGACTAGACCCGGACCTAGACCCGCTATGGCCGTTTACTGCATTTAGCCCATATCTATGGCTATAGGTGTTAAATTGACGCATCTCCTGCGGAGATGGAATTATTGGTGCGAGAAAATTCTTTTTGAATACTCCTCTGGAGGTTTGGACGCAGTTTGGGTATAGCCGGGTTGGTTTGAGCCTAAAAACCCACCGGGCCCCTTGAACGAAAATGCCAATAACTCTCAGACTGGGCGTCCAATTGATGCATCGTCTATCACGTTTGTTTTCTTATGATTAGATGAAACCACAAGGTACATTAACTCAGGACTTTGTGATAGGTGATGTATCTGCAAATGGATTGAGGAGAGAACCCTCTAGTGTTGGTGCGGCGGTTGACGTATCCATACACCATGACCCTGACTTTTGATTTCCGACTCAGTGCACAAAAACAATGATTGCGAGTGTGTTTTCAAGAGTCTTCTTGTGAACTCTTTGAGTATGATCACCAAGTATAACTTATTGAATATGGATCATCTGTTCTTTATCAGGATTCCTCTGTGTAGACAACCATATAGGGTTTCCGAGAGAGTACATGATGACGGCCCACCGAGCGACGAGGCTCCAGTTTAGGGTCCTCTTACTATATTGGCACCTTCGAGTTGTGTACCAGCAGCACCACCACTCATTGGGCATCAGATGCCACCAACGACATTAGAGGACGATGCATGACGATTGAGCGTGTTGCACGAGTTCCAATGGAAGAGGCCTCGGGGGTATTGAGGTGAGACAGATTCAGAGGCAGTAGGGGATTGGATGGAGGTGATTACTAGAGTTTACGCCTAGTTAAGACACTAGTATAGAAGATTTTGATATTAGCTACTAATCTTTTTCAGTAAGTGACCATGAGGATGGTCCGCATTGTGATGAGGTTTCGGTACTTGGACCGTTTTCCGTGATGGTACCTTTGGGCAGTGTGAAAACTATATCACTGCATGTTGGTCAGTAGACACTACTAGCTGTACCGATAGAGGACACTTGTAGGATTAGTGCCTTACATGTGTTTTAGCACCAGATATCCCTCAAGTTCTAAGGTGAGAAAGAACCATAGGCGGATGAGGACTATCCTGAGGAGATGGATGACAGTTTTCTAGAGCTTATACAGCTTCGGTAGGATGACGTGTCGGTAGATGAGTATTCATCGAGGCATACCGATCATTTTGGGTACACGATGAATATGATACGATCAGTGCTTTAGAGCTTGGAACTCTGAGCGAGGTGTGTTTAAGGATACCTGAGCCAACACTTTTTCCTCTATTCATTCCTACTTATGATAGGGTGCTAGAGAGATCCTTTGTGGTCAAATGTTCATTGGATGAACGGATACAACCAGTGAATGTTAGCAGTTAGAAATCATGAAACCGGTGCCAGTATCAGAGACTTGAGCGTATAGAATTTTTTGTGAAGAGGAAGTGTAAAGGATAGATGAATCTACAGGGCAGTAGACGTGGAAGCAGATCAAGGAGAGTAGAATGAGGGGGTGAACAATTCGACATGTTACAACCACCCACCATTGTAGTCCCCGCTAGGCTCTGGGAGTTGGAGGGCAGGGGAAGAGAATAGCTGCATGCGGTCAAGGAGTGTGACCCAAGGGCTCTAGGAATGATTTGAGGTACGGTCTATGTCTACTACTAGCTTTTGTCTAAATACACATAGGTACCAATCATTTATTCCTTCCATGAATCTTGTCCCAGACCTAGAGTATCCCATTAAACCGTTGACTTGACCCTCACATATGAAGATATCTTTGGGAGGATACTCGATAATCACATATATGCCAACAGTGTGATCTGACCCTTGAGGTGAGAGTTTTGGTTGGAACCTCTTGGTGGCTATGTCGAGACCATACGATATTAGTTTAGGTATAGACTGGGAAACCATAGTTCATACACAGATTGACTGTATTAGGCAAAAAAGTTGTGGTTTAACTACAATGTTGGGATGAGGTTTTCCTTTTTCAGTGAAAAAGGAAACCCAAGGAGCACATGTTAAACTCATGCATAGGAGGGTGCAACCGATCACTATTTAATCTGACAGCCTTACCCTCCTAGTAGCAGGAACTCTATGTTTTCAAAATATGTTTCCAGGATTACCACCCAAAGGGGAGAGGGCATCTGCTTTGGTTGGATACTACCGAAATATCGTCCCAAACTTCTCCAGATTTGCAGCACCACTATCAGCCTTAAAAATGAAGGGGAAACCCTTCATGTGGTCAGAGATATGCCAGCAGAGCTTTCAAGAGTTGAGGTAGAGGTTGACTAGTGCGCCCATATTAAGGCTACCAGACGAGAGTGTTGGGTATGTAGTTTACTACGACGCATCAAGGACCAGACTCGGGTGCGTCCTGATGGAGGAGAGAGCATTGATCATGTATGGTTCCCTGCAGTTGAGACTGCATGAGTAGAACTACATTACACATGAACTGGAGTTAGCATCTTTGGTCTTCGCCTTGAAGATATTGCGGCACTATCTGATAGGCAAGCATTTTCTAGTTTACTCTGACCACCAGAGTCTCAGGTATATCTTATCCCAGAAGGACCTGAACGTGAGACACCAACGTTGGCTTGAGTTCTTACAGGACTATGACTTTGATATAGTCTATACTCCTTGGATGGGGAATGTTGGAGAAGTTGCTCCTAGTAGAAGATCAGACACTCACCTGCTCTGAGAGGCAACAGAGCAGGTGGCCGCGTTGCATATGACTTTTTTGGATCGGGATGGAGCATCTTTCCTTTAGTCTCTTATAGTCACTCCCCCACTTCTTCGGCGAGTCAGGGAGGTAAAGCATGGGGACACTGGATGTGAGACATGACGTGAAAAGATATCCATAGGACAGGCACCTGATGGATTTTTTGAAGGTGGGTAGCATGTCATCCTCTTAAAAGAACGTACTATGGTTCCAGTGACACTTCAAGAGGAAGTGTTGAGAGAGTTTCACTCATTCCCTTTAGCGGTACATCAAGGAGTGGTGAAGATGTACTGGGAACTTCGACGACATCACTGGTGGCCAGGTATGAAGAAGGCTGCAGTGGAGTTTTTCTCTCGATACCTCACTTGTCAGCAAGTGAAGGCAAAGCATCAGGTACCAGCAGGCTAGGTTCAACATTTAGAGGTCCCAAAGTTGAAGAGGGATGATATATGCATGGACTTCGTGATGGGTCTTCCACGTACATCCAGGAGACAGAGAATTCTATAGTTTGAGGATAGCGAGCACATCTTTATACGGGTCTCACCTCAACGAGGTCTATGAAGTTTTATCCAAATTGGAAAGTTAATTATGAGGTTCACCGGACTTTTATCGGTCCTCAGCAGGGTAGGAGAGGTGTCTTATCCCTTGGAACTTCCACCTCAGTTGCTCCAGGTGCACGACGTCTTCCCGGTTTCTCAACTGAGGAGATACGTGCATGACCCTTCTCACATCATCAACCATGGGGAGTTGGAGATCGATGAACGTGCGAAATTCATAGAGGTTCTCGTGGAGATTTAGGATTGACTAGAGAGGGTCCTACTTGGACGGTTGATTCCTCTAGTGTGCATTCAATGGAAGCACGGGAACCTCTAGGATAGCACATGGGAGTGGGAGGCTTAGATGCATGCTCAGTACCTCCATTTGTTCCCTTAGTTCGAGTTGTAGCTTACGTGGAAGTTAAGCCCTGAGGTGGGGAGAATGTAAAGGATTGGAAATTCCATGGAAATTTTTTTCTTAAATACATGGAATTTTACGAGTCCACTATTTCTAACAATGCGTTATTTTGAGGTCCTCAGTGCCCGGAATGATCCATTGAAGTTTTTTTAAACTTAAATTAACGCACTTATGCAGTTTTCCTGAAAAAGTAGAATAACTCTTAAAAAGTTACTCGGATCAGAAATCCAAGTCCCCCATTGCACTCAGAATGGCGGGTTTACCCTCGGAATGACTTATGTTTAGTCAGCATGGGCCTCCAGTGAGAAAACCCGAAAATGGAATAACCGTAAATAAAATAATTAAATAAAGTTATTTTATTTTTCAAATGCTTATAACTCACAAACGGTAACTCGGATTAAAAATCCAAGTCCACCGCTAAACTCATTAGGGTAGTCTTTCTTTAAGTAGATACAAACATGGGTCGGCGAGGGCCACCAGAGAACGTTAGTTTTTGGCCGCAAATAAAATAATTAAGTGACAATTATTTTATTTTAAAATTCATAACTTCTAAATGATAACACGGATTGGAAATCCGAGGGTACCGTTGGGTTCTCTGGGGCATATTTCACCTAGGCAAGGCGAACCTCGACCGCTGTGGGTCGAGGGTGGCTGGAATTAATTTTCCAAACTTTTTTTCAGGTACGTTCAGCAAACATGCGAGTGGCATTTTTATATCATTTGAACCATTGATTGGAATAGAAATCTGAGGATACCGTTGAACTCATAGCGCCAGTATTCACTGAAGGAGACATTCACAATAGTTTCATTTTATTGAGATTGGATGTAAAGTTTTGGAGTTTCTAAATAAATCAAATAAAAATATGTCTAACATATTTTTATTTGAGAGGTGGTTTAATCCACCAAGGAGAGGTTGGTGGTGGGTCCCACCCATGCATAACCTCCCATGGGAGGATATTATGTGGCAGGGCCCACATGAGCTTAAACCCCCTTTAACCCCTTGAGTTCCCTATTAATGGGGGAAGACCCTCCCTTAATGGATCCAAACCCCTCTTCATTAATTGAAACTCTCGACCTCCCTTATTTTGAATTTAAATTTTTAATCCATTCCTCCGCATTAAATTAAATGTGTTGTCACATTTAATTAAGGAAAATTCTTGTGTTTTGTGCCATAAAAATAATATAGAACTATCTCTATTATTTTGGCTCAGTTTATTTTGGTGGAGCCTTGGAGAAATAGAGAGAGCATCCTCTCCAATGAAGAATGCCCATCTCCACCGAGGAACGACGACGATGTCTTCTCCCTCTTAAACCGGGGCAAGAAAGGGAAGATGTCGCCCGTGAAGAATGTCACCAAGCGATGATGTCAACTCCTCCCGAAGTCAATGGAACGACGCCACCTTCCCATGACTCTATTGAGCGAACACTGATTACAAGGTAGGGGATTTGATTATTTTAATGTATGAATTATATCCTCATTCTTCGACGTTTACATTGGTTTGACGGTGGCCAATTTTTATCCCCTAATGCGGAGGGAGCGGGTCGATCAAACATGGGAGGGGCGCGACAACCCCCTCCCTTGTGTGATATCACAATGGAACAACTCAACAGAATTTAATCACCTCCGTCACGAACCGAATCTGGTCACCACCGAACCTGGCACCAAACCCGACCCGTGACATGACCCGAAGGGAGTTCCCAATCCCCACGGGTTGGCACAAGTAACTGGGTATCATAAAATGAATATTGGGAAGGATTTATCAGAGTTTATAAACCTAAAACAACAAAAAAATCCAATAAAACATATCTGGATTTTTCAATCTAAACAATATTTTACAAAAATTAGAATGGAATTACATATTTTAAAACAACTCAACAAGACAATAAAAAAGGTACAAAACCAAAAGGGAACATCCCAAGAGCACTCATGGCAAGGGGAACCGCCCTCAAGCCATTTCCACAAGACTTCACCACCCCAGACATGCTAGAAACCCGAACCACTGGAACTAAAAACCTTACCCAACATGCGACAACAAAAATAACCAAGTATACATACACCCAAGGGTGTATGTAGGGTGTGATCCAAAGCACAATAGGAAACAACCACTAATAGATTCCATGTGATAAACATTTAATGACGAAAATCATGCATGTTTTCAAAAACATGAAATACTGGTTACAATTTCTAAAAGATGAAAAAATTAAATAAAAACAGTTTTTATGTTGGATAATTTAAAGAATATAGACTTTTAAAATAAATACCAAAGGTACTTAATTTTACAACCACTCATACCATATGCCGATGGTAAGCACAAAATATCTAGTGAGCACAAGCAATGGGAAATAACCCTTAGGCACTAGCTAGTTGTGGGTCCCAAGTACCTCGTATCTCGGTGAGAGTAACCATCACTAATATTTGTTCTCGTGCACGAGACACAAGTAGGGAACATACCCATAACCTAGTGGTCCTAAATCATAATCATCATAGTTTTGTTGTAGTTGTAAGAATCAGTCATGCTAAGTGAAACTGAGGCCAAACCCCACAGATCCACTAGCATACTAGTACACGTCCACCCACCTAGATACCCGGGTTTTCCCTTTGTGCTCAAACAAGTTCATCAAGTAAATAAATATACCCATCAAATGAAAATATCATTTCCATATCATAAATTCACCAAATATCTCACATGTATACAACACAAGTCACAAAAGTCCACTTTTTATTCAAATTGATTTTGAAATCCGACTCACACCAAAATAGCCCACAACATTTTTCACATTCCTTTAAAACATTCAGAAATAGCTTAAAAAATTTTATAAAACCATTCCAATATATTATAAATCACATAAAAGACCAGTCACTTGTTACATAATACCCTTTTTACCTTCAAAATAATTTTATCATCAAACTTATACGAAACAGCCCACAAATAAGTTTAGCTCCAACATCACAATTTAATAAAACATTTCATAAATTTTCCAAACATTATAAATATGTATGACATCTTAAAAAATCACTTTACCTATCAAAACTCCTTAATAGTTGAACACATATACCAAAGAGTACATATTCACCCTTTTCCGACTTTGTTTAACCAACTAAAACATTTACAATTTTCATAAAAAGAACCATAGTGATGTAAATATGTCTTGCACACAAAACCCATTTCAAACCCCCATTTAAGACCAAACAGAAGACCAATTCCTATCCAAAATATAATTGGAATCCCTATAGACATTTAAAAAACCACTTTCAATTTTTATAAAATCACCTTTAATAATAATACAAAAGGTTCAAATGAAAACACACATTTTCATAAAATGATCCCAAGAATTATAACAATGTTTTACACATAAAACCTATTAAAAACCCCTCTTTTTAGGCCCACATGACACTAATACATTACCACAACATGATTGGAAGGCCAAAAAATATTTCGTAAACCAATTCCATGTGTTATAAAATACACCAAAATAATACTCTATGAGTAACAAATGAAAACACCCAATTTGAAGTTAAAATACAACTATAAAAATTTCAAATTTAACCAAATCAATCGTAAATAGTTTTTGAACCACCCCCAACATATGAGAAATATGAAAAATGAGTAAATACAAAAATCTAACTCATTAATAATCATTTACACATGGATCCACTTACCGAACGTGTCGAATCTCTCAAAACATGGTGTGAAACATCAACCGCACAACCGCTGCATTATAAGGATGATAAATCCAGCCCTAGAACACAATATTTAACCAAAAATACACCAAATCAAACCATAGGTTCGAACCCTAAGTTCTATAAATTTTAGAACATAATGAAAGAGGGAGGAAACCTTAAGAAGAATGAAGAACTTGAAGAGAGAAACACTTACTCAAAACAATCTTGAATAAAAAGACCCAAAATCCACCAGTAAATGAATTTGAAAACATCCAACCAGTAAAGGAAGGTTCGAACAAGGATTAAGATATCATGTAGGAATGTTAATGGGGGAAATAGAGTAAAAATAGAAGGAGTTATGAAAGGATCAATTTACCTCTCTAAATCTGGGCAATTTCTGCAATCCAAAGAGGTTTAGACCAATTTCACAATTCTATTGAGCTCCAAATTGTGGGAGGACGGAATGGGGGTGTGCCTCAGGTAAGTGGGCTCAGGTTAGAGTTGTAATCACCAATAAAGGTAAATATTGAAGAAGATATTAAAGAATTAAAATATATTTTAAATACAGTAAATGGGATTTCGGGAAGGCCCAATACCTTAAATAAAAAACGCATATCCCCCATGATTATGGATTCCTAAATAGTCCAAATTAATATGGTGGTGTTAATAGGTCAGGGGATTACAATTTTGAATTTTAAATGATGAATAATTTTTAAAATTAAGGAGTTATAAAGGAATAAAAATTTATTTTTAAATCTGGAATTAAGCTCACGGTTTGGCCCAATTTATGAAAACTCACCCATTCCTCCATAAAAGCATGGAAAACCCCCAAAACAAAGAATTAATTCATATTAAATGGAATTAAACTTTAAAATAAGTCATGTACGTGACAATTTTCCCCACCATGAACACTTTCTACCACAGAAAGTCACCTCAAGGCCCAAGCAACAACCAAACCTAACTGAGAAACTAAGAGGTACTCTCTGGCTTGGTTTCACCCCCAAAGGAAAAAACACCTCCAGTGATCAATTAATGAAGGATTACTCTCACAACAAAAACTTACACCACTTTACTGAAATGATTAATAACATTCATAATTTATCCCAAAATAAAACTCCTTAAAAACTATCCGAACAAGACTCAATCAATTCACACAAACGAACAACAACATCGAACAAAGTTACACATACCTTTATATAACTAAACCATTGGGAACTCTCCATTCCCAACGTTTACCCAAGGAAGATGCAGGTAGCTTGATATCTCCATACATGGATACATACTACCAAGCCAATAACATGGATAAGTCTGAGTTACTGGTACAGGGGAACAAAAATAGGATCCTCACCATAAGAACCAACCATCTTAACCGACCTGCACGGGCCAGTACAGAATGACCCCAAAATTTAAAGAGCTATGATGACCACATGGATTGTCTGCACGGTTTGGGAAACCATGAACTAACAGTGGGGATCCTTCTATCTACATGATTTTCTAGGGAATCGTCACTACTAACTAATTTCAAACCATGTGCTCAACCTATCTATCCAAACTTCAAACCTTTCTCCAAAGACTCAATGGAAACCAAAGGGGGAGGGAATAACATTCGGTGATGACATGGGTATAAGGCCCTCCACATATTTCCACTGAACAGGAACATGAGAAGAAAGATGATTACACCATAGTTTTAAACACTTCCTATCATTCATATTGAGGATTGGAATTTGTACAAGGGTTAAAAAAACCTGTGATTTTTGCTGACTCCGAGCCAACTTCTCTCTGAGACCTATGGCTGGAGGTAAAATGATTGAAGCATCTTTGGCCTCATAGTTAGGATTTGGAAACCCCCAGAATGAGAATTACTCATTAGGTGAAAACAACAGCTACACCAAAACCCCTGATAAGTTTTCCAATCCATAACACATTCCAAACTCACTTTACCCTAACCGGACATTTCACTGAAATAAGGGCATAGAAGATTCACACACATCACACATTGTTTATTCAGGTGAAAAACAATAGAAGTAAAGAACACCCATACTCACCATCATCTAAAATGAAATATTTTTATGTTTTTCCATAGGAGACATTAACCCAACATAACAGAGACTCTCAGATGATTTCCCAACATTCACCTTTCGGGTCAATCGAGCACATTACATCATAAGGAATCCCCAAACATGACCAATGTGACTGATATAAACAATGCATGGAGAGGGACTATTAAAACATCCCCAAAAAACACACAATTCTAGAAAGTGGCCACAATATCCTATCTTGACCATATTTCTCACACTGGTGCTTTAACATGAACTCATGATTCAAAGAAACTATGAAGAACCCAGTGGCCCTCTTATACACCATTGAGATACTCATCCCCACTAATAACCCTAGACGACTTCCAGCTTCAACGAATTAGGAAGCTTAAGAAAATAAGGTCTCTTTCAACCTTCCATGAGAACTCTCCCACTACAAGGGGATCTAAAAATCAAATAATGGAATGGTTGTAGACTCAATCAACAAATATCGATAAAAGATTAGTTATATTGATCAACAAGAGGATTTTCCAGTGGAGAAACAATCTCAGTTGCACATCAGTTATGCATTAACCCTTAATAGGGGCATACATTATCCAATGAGAGAACCCAAGGACCCAACCATGATAGTCCATTGGTCAAAACAAGACATAAACTATATCCAAACACATTAAGGGATCCACCATAAAGGTTTCCCGAAACATATCTCAGAGGAAACTACTAACCGGTCCTTCTACATAGATTACTGACCAAACATAAACTCATAACACAGTTCAAACAAGATGGTTCTTGGACTCAAAACACCCCCACAACATAAATTTTTTCCAAAAACACATAATATAATCCATCCCAGACAATTCATCTAGACATCATGTTTTTCTTTAAAAACATTTGTTGAAAACAAAAGGTTCAACGGATAGCGTATCCACCAATGGTACCCCATGGGCCGTACACATGCATGTTTCTATGCCACACCGGGCACCCTCCTCATATCCATCCTAAAAATCATCCAGCCGTGCCATCAGTCATCCATCATCCCATATAACCACATGCATGAGGTTTCTCATGGAAATACCAAAGGTTAAAACAAAAAAAATCATTCCACTTTTCGAAACCAGAACAGTCAACCAACACATCCTTTTTCTCAAAATTGCTAACCACAAGATCAAAATCCAAATTCAAATATTACAAAACATTTCAGAAAAACACAACCATTTATAAAATAAATAACTTTCAAGATATTCACATCAATTTCAAAACATCTCATCCCATTAAATCACACTTTTATTGTTTAGAAAACTCTATAGGAAACACTATTAAAAACCAGCTTTAATATAGTTTATGCATTCAAAAGAGGTGTAAGAACACCATTTTCCATTTCAAAACAATAATGAAAATTCAATTCCTCCATTTCATAAAACAAACCATTCCCTCTTGATTTGATAATTATTTCACAAAAATATTACGCTTCTTAAAACCAATGTGCCATGATTTCAAAACTAAAGCACAAAACAATGTGAGAGGAAACTAGTTTCAGTGGCTGACATGGACATATGGTTGGAGGCCATATTACAATCACTTCACTATCACATAGAGTGTTCTAGGAAATAAACTTAGCTCCACATGGCTTGTCTGGACCTGCAAGCCCACTAAGTCCATTAACCAAACTGTCTTTTCATTTCCCCTAATCGACATCGAACCAAGAAAACCAAAGGACATAGATAAATCTCGACTTCTATTGGAAACATGAATCCCATCGTGATGTGTGGTGATCAGGAACACTACCCATAACTAGAATTCCATCTCCCAACAATCCTAACTCTAGACAATCCTGACTCTTCCCCAAATAACATGACCCAAAGAGTTAACCTGAACCTCCTCTGATTCCATTTTGTCACGAACCGAATCTGGTCGCCACCGAACCTGGCACCAAACCCAACCCGTGAAAAGACCAGAAGGGAATTCCCGATCCCCAAGGGCTGGCACATGTTCCTGTGTATCATAAAATGAAAATTGGGAATGATTTACCCATGTTTATAAACTTAAAACAACAAAAGAATCCAATAAAATGAATCTGGATTTTTCAATGCAAACAGTTTTTCACAAAAAATAAGAACTGAATTACATATTTTAAAACAACTCAATAAGACTATAAGAAAGGTAAAAAACAAAAAGGGAACATCCCAAGATCCCTCATGGCATGGGGCAACGCCCTCAAGCCATATCCACAAGACTTCACCACCATGGACCTGCTAAAAACCAGAACTACTGGAACTAAAAACAGTACCCAACCTACAAGAAAAAAAATAACCATGTATACTTACACCCAAGGGTGTATTTTGGGTGTGATATAAATACCAATAGGATACTACCACTAATATATTCCACATGATAAACATTTAATGACAAAAATCATGCATGTTTTTAAAAACATGAAATGCTAGTTACAATTTCAAAAAGATGCAACATTAAATAAAAATAGTTTTTAGGTGGGATATTATAAAGAATAAAAAATTTTCAAATAAATACCAAAGATACTGAATTTTCCAACCACTCATACCATATGCCGATAGTAAGCCCAAAATATCTAGTGAGCACAAGCAATGGGAAATAACCCCTAGGCATTAACATGTTGTGGGTCCCAGGTACCTCGTATCTCGGTGAGAGTAACCATCACAAATATCTATTATCGTGCACAAGCCACTAGTATGGAACATACCCATAAACTAGTGCTCTCCAATAATCATCATCATAGTTTAGTTAGATTTTTATGCGTCAATATGGCTAAGTGAAACTGAGGCCAAACCCGACAGATTCACTAGCAAATTAGTACACGTCCACCCACCTAGATACCCGGGTTTTCCCTTTGTTCTCAAAGAAGTTCAGCAAGTCAATGGATATAACTTTCACATGAAAATATCATTTCCATATCATAAATTCACCAAACATCCCACATGTATACAAAACAAGTCACAAAAGTCCACTTTTTATTCAAATTTATTTTGAAATCCGACTCACACCAAAATAGCCCACAACAATTTTCACATTTCTTTAACACTTCCAAAAATCCATTAAAAAATTTTATAAAACCATTCCAATATATGAAAACTCACATAACAACCCACTCAATTGTTACATAATACCCTTATTACCTTCTAAATAATTTTATCATCAAACTTACACGAAACAGCCCACAAACAAGTTTTACTCCAACATCACAATTTAATAAAACATTTCAGAAATTTACCAAACATTATAAATTTTTTGACATCTTAAAACATCACTTTACCTTTAAAAACCCCTAAATAGGTGAACAAATATACCAAACATTACATATGCACCATTTTCCTACTTTATTTAACCAACTAAAACATTTACAATTTTCATAAAAAGAACCCTAGTGATGTAAATATGTCTTGCACACAAAACTCATTTCAAACCCCCATTTAAGACCAAAAATCATACCAATTCCTATCCAAAAAAGAATTTTAATCCCTATAGATATTTATAAAACCAATTAAATTTTTTATAAAATCACCTTCAATAATACTACAAAAGATTCAAATGAAAACACACATTTTCATAAAATGATCTCAAGAATTATAACAATGTTTTTCACATAAAACCTATTCAAAAACTAACTTTTTAGGCCCAGATGACACTAATAAATTACGAAACCAAAATTTCCTGGCCAAACAAGATTTAGTAAACCAATTCCATATGTTATAAAATACACCCAAATAATACCCCATGAGTAACACATGAGAACACCCGATTTCAAGTAAAAATGCAACTATAAAAATTAAACACTTAACCAAATCAATCATAAATAGTTTTTGCACCACAACCAATAGATGAGGAATCTGAAAAATGAGTAAATACAGAAAGCTAACTCATCAATAATTGTTTACACATGGATCCACCTATCGAAAGTGTCGAATCCATCAAAACCGGGTACAAAACGTCAACCACACCACCACCGCATCACAAGGATGATGAATCCAGCCCTAACCCACAATATATAACAAAAAATACACCAAATAAAACCATTGGTTTGAACCCTAACGTATGGAAATTTTAGAACATAATGAAAGAGGGAGGAAACCCTAAGGAGAAGGAATAAATTGAAGAGAGAAACACTTACTCAAAGCAATTTTGAATAAAAAGACCCAAAATCTACCAGTATCTAAATTTTAAAACATCCAAACATTAGAGGTCGGTTATTACAATGATTAGGATATCATGTAGGAACTGGAATGGGGGAAAAGATTAAAAATAAAAGTTATGAAAGGATCAATTTACCTCTCCAAATCTGAACGATTTCTGCAATCCAGAGACGTTTTGACCAATTTCTCTATTCTATTGAGCTCCAAATTGTGGGAGGAGAGAATGGGGATGCGCCTTAGGTAAGTGGTCTCAGATGAGAGTATGAATCCCCAAAAAAGGTAAATATTTAAAGAGATATTAAATAATTAAAATATATTTTTAATGCCGAAAATGGGCTTTCGGGCATGCCCAATCCCTTAAATAAAAACTCATATCCACCATGATTATAGATTTCTAAATAGTCCGAATTAATATGGTGGTGTTAATAGGTCAGGGGATGACAATTATGAATTTGAATGGATGAAAAATTTTGAAAATGAAGGAGTTATAAAGGAATCAAAATTTATTTTGAAATCTAGAATTGGGCTCACGGTTTGGCCCAATTCATGAAAACTCACCCATTCCTCCATAAAAGCATGGGAAACCCCCAAAACAAAGAATGAATGGAAATTAAATGGAATTTGACTTTAAAATAAGTCATGTATGTGACAATTTTTCCCACCATGAAAACTCTCTTCCCCAGAAAGTCACCTCAGGTCCCAAGAAACAACCAAACCTAACTGAAAAACCAAGAGGTACTCCCTGGCCAGGTATCACCCCCAAAATCCAAAACACCTCTAGCGATCAATCACTACGGCGAAATCACGATTTAGCGGCAGTTTTTTTCGTTTCGCGGCGGTTTAAACCGCCACTAAATAGATTGGCGGCGGTTTTGAAAAAACCCCCGCGAAATCGTGCATCGGGAAACTATTCGCGGCGGTTTTTAAAACTGTCGCAGAACGTTTCACAGTGGTTTTTTAGCGGCTGTTTAAACCGCCTCTAAATGATTTAGCGGCGGTTTTGTAATTTTTTTTTAATTTTTTTTATTTTTTTAATTAATTAATTAATTAATTAATTAATTAATTAATTAATTTATTTATTTTATTTATTTTATTGATTTATTTTATTGATTGATTTATTTTATTTATTTATTTATTTATTTTATTTTATTTATTTTAGTTATTTTATTTTATTTATTTATTTCGTATTTATTTTATTTATTTTATTTAATTCGTATTTAGTTTATTTAGTTTATTTAGTTTGTTTATTTTATTTATTTTATTTATTTTATTTATTTCGTATTTATTTTATTTATTTTATTTCTTTTATTTATTTCATATTACTTTATTTACTTTATTTATCCATGCATACACATCTCATGCACATGCCCATGCAATATAAAGAAATTCTGTGTTGGATGAGATTTGAACCCTTTTATTTATTTTATTTATTTCTTATTACTTTATTTACTTTATTTATCCATGCATGCACATCCCATGCACATGCCCATGCACATACCCATGCAATATAAAGAAATTATGTGTTTGGTGAGATTTGAACCCCTAACCTCTTGCATATTTTCCAAAGACTTTACCACTCCAGCAAACTCGCCATGTAGTTAATAAACAGAATTTAATATACTTATATATATTAATTGAAAAAACAAATAATACATAAATAATAGATATAAACTCAATAATAATAAATAATAAATAATAAATAATAAATAATAAATAAGGAATAATAAATAACAAATAATAAATAACAAATAATAAATAAAAAATAATAGATAATAAATAATAAATAATAAATAATAAATAAATAATAAATAATAAATAATAAATAATAAATAAATATAAATAATAAATAATAAATAAATATAAATAATTAATAAATATAAATAATAAATAATAAATAATAAATAATAAATAATAAATAATAAATAATAAATAATAAATAATAACTATTAAATAAATATAAATAACAAATAATAAATAAATATAAATAATTAATAAATATATATAATATATAATAAATAATAAATAATAAGTAAATAGAAATAATAAATACTAAATAATAAATAATTAATTAATAATTAATAATAAATAATTAATACAAATTAATAAATATAAATAATAAATAAAAAGTAAATATAAATAATAAATAATAAATAAATAATAAATAATAAATAATAAATATATATAAATAATAAATAAATATAAATAATAAATACTAAATAAATATAAATAATAAATAAATAATAAATATAAACTGTAAATATAAATAATAAATATAAATAATAAATATAAATAATAAATAATAAATAAAAAATAAAAAATATAAATAATAAATAGTAAATAATAAATAATAAATAATAAATAAATATAAATATAAATACTCAATAATAAATAATAAATAATAAATAATAAATAAATAATAAATAATAAATAATAAATAAATTTAAATAATAAATAATAAATATAAATAATAAATATAAATAATAAATAATAAGTAAATATAAATAATAAGTAAATATAAATAATAAATCATAAATAATAAATAAATATAAATATAAATAATAAATAATAAATAACTAATAAATAATATATAACTAAATTATAAATAATAAATAATAAATAAATAATAAATAAATATAAATAATAAATATAAATAATAAATATAAATAATAAATATAAATAATAAATATAAATAATAAATATAAATAATAAATAATAAATAATAAATAATAAATAATAAATAACCAGTAAAATATATTATTATTATTATTATTTTATTATTAGTAATAATAAATAATAAGTAAATATAAATAATAAATAAATAATAAATAATAAATAAATATAAATAATAAATAATAAATAAATATAAATAATAAATAATTAATAATTAATAATTAATTAATAAATATAAATAATAAATATAAATAATAAATAATAAATAATAAATAATAAATAATAAATAATAAATAATAAATAATATATAAATATAAATAATAAATAAATGTAAAGATTAAAAAAATATAAATAATAAATAATAAATAATAAATAATAAATAATATATATAAATAATTAATAATAATTAATAAATAATAAATAATAAATAATAAATAACCAGTAACAAATATTGTTAATAATGATAATAATTTATTATTAGTAATAATAAATAATAAATAATAAATAATAAATAATAAATAATAAATAATAAATAATAAATAAAATTAAATAATAAATAATAAATAAATATAAATAATAAATAAATATAAATAATAAATAATAAATAATAAATAATAAATAATAAATAATAAATAATAAATAACCAGTTACAAATAATAGATAATAAATAAATTAAAGTATATTATAAATAATATATAATATATAATAAATAATAAATGAAACACATGAAAAAGTATGAAAAGATGTGATAAGGGATGAAAAATCATGAAAACGCATGAAAACGGATGGAGAAGCATATGAAGAATGAGGCATTAGAAAGAATGAGAACGCATGAAAACTCGTGACTACTCTGGAAAACTCCTTAATAATTTAACATAATCATCATAATAACCCACAAAAACCCATTGATAAAGATAACAAGTCATGGAAACCCAAATAAACAGTAATAAATGTAGCAACAGTTAAAACCCGTCAAAACGGTCATAAAGAGACAAAAACATTGGACTCACATTAACAGAGAAAACTTATGATCCGAGAGTCTATTTTAGATTCATGAACTGTCAAATCAAAGATCCTGAAATGATCTTCGACCTGAAAGGAGAAAGAGTCCGAACGGATAGGCGGATCGGAAGTTACGACCATTTAAAAAAAAAGATGATGGGGAACCGGTGCTAGAAACGAGGCATCAAAAAACATAACAAACCCGATACCCACTAAAAATCTCATAACATATGATCCAGGAGTGCATGTGGGCATCGCAACTATTTAAACTGAATCTCATGGAACGAGCTATGATCTGGCAGGTGGAGGAGTCCGAACTGACACGCGGATCGAAAGTTAGGTCCATTTGAAGATAAGTTTGACAAGACACCGGTGACAGAAATGGGGTTTTGGAGGCCTTCAGAGGGTTTTTGGTGTCGAAAAACAAGACAGAAGCATGCTTCTGTTAAATTGGTGTGTAGCACTCTTCACTGGCTTCGATTTGATATGTGGTAGAGCCCAAAAAGTCACCCAGAGCGAAAGTTATGTCCGTTTGAAGTTGGAGAACTTTTTTCATCTTTCTTATATCTCTAATATCTTCCGCACCTTAGACCCTCTCACAGTTTTGATTATATGTACCTCCAGATCTCATCATTATCTTTGATTTTATTGGTCGTGGCGCTCCAACGGATGACTGGATCAAAAGTTATGGTCATTTTAGTGATTTCGTGGTTTCTCGTGTTTTTTTATTTTATCATTTCATTTCGCAGTGGTTTTACCAAAACAGCCTCTATTTCGCGGCTGTTTTTTTAAAAAACAGCAGCTAATCCTCGAAAAAAATTAAAAAAAAATAAAAATAAAAATAAAAATAAAAATAAAAATAACAATAAAAACAATTTATGGAAATTCGCGGCGGTTTTTTCGGGGCGGTTTAAAAACCCCCACGAAATGGCCGCCCGAAACACGTTTAGCGGCAGTTTTTAAAACCACCGGGAAAAACCCGCCGCTAAACGACCGTTTTCTTGTAGTGAATTAATAAAGGATTTATCTCACAAAAAAACATACAAAACATTCCTGAAATGATCAATCAAATTCATACATTATCACAAAATAAAACCCCATAAACACTATCCGAACAAGACTCAATCAATTCACCCAAACGAACAATAACATCGAACAAAGTTACACTTACCTTGCTATAACTAAACCATTGGGCACTCTCTAATCCCAAATTTTACCCAAGGATGATGTAGGTAGCTTGATAGATTCAAAGGAGGATACCAACCACCAAGCCAAGACCATGGATAAGTCTGAGTCATAGGTACGGGGGAACAAAAATAGGCTCCCTACCATAAGAACCAACAATCATAACTGAACAGCACGGGCTGGTACAGAAAAACCCTAAAATGTAAAGAGTTTGGATGACCACGTGGTTAGTCTACACAGTTTGGGAAACCATGCACTAACAGTGGGGATCCTTCTATCTACATGGTTTTCTGGGGCATGGTCACTACTAACCAAGTGCCTACCATGTGCTCAACCTATACAACCAAACTTCAAACCATTCTCCAAAGACTCAATGGAAACCAAAGGGGGAGGGAATAACATTGGGCGATGACATGGGTACAAGGCCCTCCACCTATTTCCACCAAAAAGGAACAACAAAATAATGATGATGACACCATAGGTTTAAACTCTTTTTATCTTTCATACTGAGGATTGGAATTTTTACATGGGTTTAAACGAACCTGTGATTTCCTCTGACTATGAGCCAGCTTCTCTCCAAGACCTATGGCTGGAGCTCAAATGATTGAAGCATCTTCAGTCTCGCAGTTAGGATTTGGAAACCCCCTGAATGATAATTATTCATTAGGAGCAACCAACAACTACAACACAATCCCTGATAAGTTTTCCAAGACATAACACATTCCAAACACACTTTTCCCTAACCAGATATTTCATTGAAACAAGGTCTTAGAAGATTCACACACATCACACCTTGTTTGTTCAGGTGAGAAAAAATAGAAGTTAAGAACACCCATAATCACCTTCCTCTAAAATGGAATATTTTTATGTTTTTCCAAGGGAGACATTAACCCAACATAACAGAGACTCTCTGATGATTTTCCAATATTCACCTTTACGCTCAATCGAGCACATGACATCATAAGGCATCACCGAACATGACCATTGTGAAAGATATAAAAAATGCATGGAGAGGGACCTTATACAACATCCCCAAACAACACACAATTATAAAAAGTGGCCCAAATTTCCTATCGTGGCCATATTTCCCACACTGGTGGTTTAACATGAACTCATGCTTCAAAGAAACTGTGAAGAACCCTGAGGCCCTCTTAGACACCATTGAGACACTCATCCACACTAACAACCCTAGACCACTTCCAGCTTCGACGAATTTTGAAACTTATGAAACCAAGGTCTCTTTCAACCTTCCCTGAGCACAGTCCCACTACAATAGGATCCAAAAATCAAATAATAGAATGGGTGTAGACACAATCAAAAAAGATCTATAAAATATTTGTTATATTGATAAACTGAGGATTTTCCAATGGCGAAACTACCTGGGTTGCACTTCAGTTATGCATTAACCTTTAATGGGGGAATACCTTATCCAATGAAAGAACCCAAGGACCCAACCAAGATGGTCCGTTGGTCAAAAAAAGACATAAACCAGATCCAAACACATGGAGGGAACAACCATAAAGGTGTCTTGAAACATATCTCAGAGGAGACTACTAAACGGTCCTTCTACACAGCTTACCGACCAAACATAAACCCAAAACACAGTTCAAATAGGACATGTTCTTGGACTCAAAACATCCCACAACAAAAACATTTTCCAAAAAAATATATTATAATCCATCCCAAACAATTCATCAAGACATCATGTTTTTCTTTAAAAACATTTCTTGAGAACAAAAGGTTCTTTGGTTAGCGTATCCACCAATGGTACCCCATGGGCCTTACACATGCATGTTTCTATGCCACACCGGGCACCCTCCACATACCCATTATGAAAATCATCCAGTTGTGCCATCAATCATCCATCATCCCATATAACCCCATGCATGTGGTTTCTCATGGAAATACCAAAGGTTAAAACAAAAAAAATTCATTCCACTTTTCGAAACCAGAACAGTCAACCAACACATCCTTTTCTCAAAACTGCTAACCACAAGATCAAAATCCCAATTAAAATATTACAAAACATTTTAGAAAAACACAAACATTTAGAAAATAACTCACTTTCAAGATATTCACATCAATTTCAAAACATCTCATCCCATTAAAACAAAACTTTATTGTTTAGATAACTATATAGGAAACACTTTTAAAAACCATATTCAATATAGTTCCTGCATTCAAAAGAGGTATAAGCAAACCATTTTCCATTTCGAAAAAATACTAACAATTCAGTTCCACCATTTCATAAATCAAACCATTCCCCCTTTATTTAAAAATCATTTCACAAAAAATTTACGCTTCTTAAAACCAAAGTTCCATGTTTTCTAAACTAAAGCACAAAACAATGCGAGAGGAAACTAGTTTCAGTGGGTGACACAGACATATGGTTGGCGGATATATTCCAATCACTTCTCTATCACAAAGAGTTTTTATGAAAATATCCCTGGCACCACATGGCTTTCCAGTCCTCGTGATCTCACTAAGACTTTTAACCCAACTCTCTTTTCATTTCCCCTAATCATCATCGAACCAAGAAAACCAATGGACTTAGATAAATCCCGACTTCTCCTGAAAACATGAATCCCATCATGAGGTGTGGTGATCATGCACACTACCCATAACTGGAATTTTAAGTCCTGACAATCCAAACTCCAGACTATCCTGACTCTTTTCTAAATAACATGACCCAAAGAGTTAACTAGAACCTCCTCTGATACCATTTTGTCACGAACCGAATCCGGTAGCCACCAAACCTGGCACCAAACCCGGCCTGTGACAAGACCCGAAGGGCGTTCCTGATCCCCATGGGATGGAACAAGTGCCTGGGTATCATAAAATGAAAATTGGGAATCATTTACCTGAGTTTATAAACATAAAACAACAACAGAATCCAATAAAATGAATATGAATTTTTCAATCCAAACAATATTTTACAAAAAATCAGAACAGAATTACATATTGTTAGGACCAATGGGGGCCTATATACCCTAAGAAGGGGGGGGGGGGGTGAATCAAGGTATGGATATTATTTTTCAAAATTCTTCCTGCCCCACTGGATCTTGACCACTTTATTACAAGGGTCACTTTGTGTGCACTTGTGTGTTTATTATGATCACTTATTTTCTTCTTTATCTGATGATGATGCTTTAAATGCAATGCAGGGATGTAAGCAGGAAGACACAAAGATTTTTACTTGGTTCACCCTCACTGGGCTATGTCTAAAGAACATACACTGACAAGTATCCAGTAGTACCAAAATCCTCAATTCTTCACTAGATATGGATACAAAGGTTCGGTAATAGTCACTCTGTCTCAAGATCACTGCCTTTACAAGGTTTAGGGTCAGCTCACTGCTTTCCCAAAAGTCACTCCCTATTTCTCTCTCTCTCTGGATCACTACCATTGGAGAGTATCACCTTCTTCCTCTTCCGTTGCTCACTGCTCTAGAAAGTATCCACTCACAGTTTATAGACTTCTAGGTCTCTTCATTTTCATAAAGAATTCATCTTCCTCTATATGTAGATTCTCTACGGAAGTCCAACTTTCATTCATAGATAAATATCACTTTGCACTGAAGGTTATCGAGCAATCTTCCAGCTTTCACACAGCCCTGAATAACCGCTGTGAATAAACCTTACTTGGCATGCAGGTCTAACCAGGCATGCATGTATCGGCGCACAGGTCACAACTAGTGAACAAGTCACTTCAAAAACATGCGCGACATAATCTTTTGCAACTCCAAACTTGCGCGACTCAACCCCTTTTATGTCCAAACCAATATTGGTGTGCAAAAACAAACTAGCGCACTACATCAAAAACTAGCATGAAAGTCCACCTGTGCGACCACACACCACTTGCGCGACCACCACACCAGCATGAAGGGATCTCCGATTTTTCAAAGTGTTGACCTCCATTACAAATGAGGAGGGGTGGTCTTATATTTATAGGAATTTGGTCAAACTACACGGTGGCGCGCATGTCTCCCCTCGGTCCGCAAGTCCTGCCACACAGGTTTCTTCACCTGCAAGACACTAGTGGGACCCTATTTCATTTTCCATATTTCGGTGATATGATCTCGAAAAACATTAGGCACGCAAGATTACAACCCTCCTAGGCACCGACACACAAGTCCTTTCATGGCACGCAAGTCACCTGCGCGACCAGACCAATAACTGTGTGACCCTCTTTCCTTTTCCATATTTTGACCTTCTGATCTTGAAAAACATTAGGTGTGGATGTTTCCTCTTTTTCAAGTACATAAAGTGCAAGTCCCTTTGCCAAAAACCACATTTCTTCATTTGTCAATTTTCAGGCCCAAAAATTTGGCAAACACTAGAAAACGACGTCACCTTGTATCTGCTCTTTTCGCACCACCTCTAGATCATCTATTCCTTTGTCAACATTGTTTAATCCAACTTGGATCATTGACCACAACTCTTGAACTCGATATTTCACCACAAAATCATCTTTTTCAACAAATTTGTATGTCATTGTTTTTCTTTGTCAACAATTACCACACAGATGACCACTTTGTCACTAAACACAATCACCTCAAAAATGCTTCAATGATACCTTCATGTAT
The DNA here is from genome assembly GCA_963277665.1 of Viscum album. Taxonomy (NCBI): domain Eukaryota; kingdom Viridiplantae; phylum Streptophyta; class Magnoliopsida; order Santalales; family Viscaceae; genus Viscum; species Viscum album. Next base: position 1,550,475,757 of record OY728164.1, on the reverse strand, counting down.
TTTTTCCCAACAATGCCCCCCTTTGGGTTTGTTGACAACTCTTCCATAAAAAGGTACATCGTTAATTCTTCGACCACCATTTGCCTTTTTCGATTCTGATAGTGATCAAGGATTTACTCAACACATACTCTAAGCCCACATGAGAAATGCTCATCATGAGAAACAAGAGTAAATGAAAAGCTCATCAATGAAACACTTCATCTATGACACCCTATTTTGACACCAAACTGATGCCAATTTGTTGGAAATATTATTACCACATTCCAACACCACTCTTCTACTTTTATCACGATCCTCAGCTATTGTGATATCTATTCTTTGATCGATCACTTCTAGCATCATCAGATTTAAAACTCTCTCCCTTTCAAATTTATCCCCCTATCTTGCTGCTCCACTTGTCAGTTTCTCCCCGTGTCAATAATGATTTATCAAGTTACCACACTGTCTCCCCCTTGAACAATCACTATTTTCTCCCCCATTGTCAACGAACCCAAAGGTCACTCCTTTGTAGTCTATAACAGAGTAGAAAAAACATATCAGCACAGTAGGGGAAAACACATCATACCTCGGGGAGGGGGGGGGGGGGTTGATTCCACATCCACACTCATTTAAGTGTGGGGAGATAAATGAACTCACAAAGACAGTCGATGCCTCTCAAAATTTTCCTTGGGTAAGGCCTTTGTCAGAATGTCTGCAACCTGTAGCTCTGTAGGCACATACTCCAACTTCACAATTCACTAGTCAACCTTCTCCTTGATAAAATGATACTTTATCTCGATGTGCTTTGTCCTTGAATTTTGGACAAGATTTTTTCTCAGATTGATAGCACTTGAGTTATCACATTGGATTCCGATCAGAGACTTCACTTAAACTCCCTTGTATTCAAGCTCTTGCTTCATCCACAATAATTTTGTGCATGCTTGAGTGGCCGCAATACACTCAGCCTCTGCGGTGTTCAATGAAATGCAATCTTTCTTCTTTCCTAGCCATGAAATACACAATCCACTAAGATAGAATGAAGCACCTAACATTGATTTCCTGTCATCCGCTGAATCGGCCCAATCTACTTCAGTATATCCCAATAACTCTATCTGAGATTTTCCAATATACATCAAGCCGAAATCCATTGTTCCCTTGATATACCGAAGTATTCTTTTCACTGAAATCATGTAGATTTCATGAGGATTACTCTAATTTCTCACTGCTTGGAATGTGGCGAAAACAATGTCAGGCCGTTTGCGATCAAGTATAACAAACTTCCAATAATTTTCATGTATTCTGTGATATTAACTTCCCTGGCACTGTCATCTTTTGACGATTTCATCCGAGTGGCAACTAGAGTTTTAGAATTCCTGGAATTTTCAATTACAAATCTCATGAGAACCTTCTTTTCATATTTCTTAAAACAACCATCACTATGCTTCATTTGAAACATAGATTCTGTAAATATTGATTCAGCATTGAATACCCTTCTCTCAGTGCTTTTTTCAGCCCATATAATGCCTTCTTCAGTCGAAAAACATTGTTCTCATCCTCATAAATGAGAAAACCATCTATTTTCTTGATATACACTCCTTCCTCTAGAATAAAATTAATGAATACAGATTTGACATCCATTTGGAAGACTTTAAACTACTGTTGCACTACAATGTCTAGGAATAATCTAATTGTCTCCAGTCTTGCAACTGGTGAAAATGTCTCACCAACATCCATTCCCTCTATCTGGGAGTACCCCTTGCACACTAGTCGTGATTTTTTTTGAATCACTATGTCATCTTTGTTCATATTCTTTCAAAATACCCATTTAGTAAGGATTATGTTCTTATCTCCTTGCCTCGAAACAATCTCCAATGTCTGATTCTTCAGAATCTGATTTAGCTCTTTATTTATGGACTGAACCCAGATTTCATCTTCAGCTACATCAGCAAAGCATTTCCGCTCAACCTGAGATAGTAATGATGTGTTCTGCAGTTATTTCATTCTTGTTTTCTGAACTGGAGCTCACTGATCACTGATGATATTCTTCCTGTCAATTTCAGCTCGACTCTTTGGATTTTGTGCAGATAAGGATTTTACTTCCTTGTACTCACCCTCAGTATCTTATTTTGAATCAACATCAGCCACTTCTTCTCTCCCCGAGTCTCTTAACACTTACTCACATTAAACAGAAATCTTTTTACTATGTCATTGTTTAATGACATAATTTCTTTCTACTAATTTTCTAATCTTCTTGTTGAAACATTGTTGATACACTCTCACAGCCTCTTGGTATCCGGAAAACTATCATCTGACACCACATTGTTAGAGAAAAATAAATGAGCTTGAAATTCTCGATTATTTCTGCTTTCCCCGCAATATGTATTCCCTCCATAGACGACACCTGAGTCGATTCAGTCAATTGTTGCATTGATGGCTCTTGCATATAATTTTGTTATTGAATGCTCCCCCTATGTTATGAAACACTTCCTGGGGTTAGTCCCACTATTTAGACTCATAACCATTCCTCTCCTCATGCATCATTTCTTCTAATCTGGAAATCAGCATCGAGCCATTAACCAAATCTATAAGCCTACTGAGTTAGAACATGGTGTAGGAAACAAGAGATAGAGTTAATAACATAATCACATCCAATTGTACTCTGTTTCTCCCTTTCTTCTTCAAATCTAGTACCTTATTTCAATCAATTGAATCTCTAGAGAATATCACTTCTCCACTTAACATCCTTTTATTCCACTTCCCCTTGGATCGTATCTCCCTAGAATTTAAAACACTTGAATCATCAGTTAATAGCATTTATATACATAGGGAGAGGGGAATCATCTGGAATCCTCAAGATGAGGATAGTGGTTGATCCTGAAGGGTCAACCCTTTGATTCTTTCTTTCAGATAATAACACTCTTTATTTTTTTCTTCTATCTGCCTAGCCAACATCAATTTCTCTGGCCATATGACTAAGTATTCATTACCCACATGCTGATCCTTTTTCGGATATGTAGATTTTGCAGGATTGGCTTTTCTCATCATTTGGGGCATAAACCCACTAGTACATATCTCTGTCTTAGATGTTCTACCAAAATTCCATTTCCCATGATTCCTTCTCTAGGTAGGAATCTCGCTTCTTTTCATCTTCCCTTTCTTATTCCACCATTTATAGGGTCTTTCTATTTCCTCCACTTCTCGTTGTGGAACACGACTTGCAGATTTTTCAATGCATTCTTTATTCATCTCTATTTTATCAGATATCTGAGTCACCACACTATTTTTTACTAGTGGTGAGTCCTCCACTGAGCGTAAATTCTTCTTACTCACAACTGTAGCATTTACTCCCTTTTTCCTCCAGATTTTTTCATGTTCTCACATAGAGAGTGGTTGTGAGTATGACAGAGGAGGTGACTGATACACCTTTCATTTAGCTCCATGTGATTCCCCAGAGGTTCTAATCCTATTCTTAAACTTACCAATTTGTCTCCCATTTTAGAATTTCTCATTATGCATCATTGGAGTTGATAATCTCCTTTTGATTCCCTTTCCCTTTCCTAATTTCTTTTTTCTGCAATTTCTTTCCAAATGCCCATAATCAGAACATATAAAACATTTTCAATCAAAGGCATACCTAATTTCATCATTTCTCTGCCAAGATGTTGATGCATCTTCAGTTATTCCTCTGACATTAAGCTCCCGTGCTTCCTAAAAAATACTCATGGTGTGTCGAATTCTTCCACAGTAATAGCATCTAATGAATGCATTCCTCTGAGAGACTCTTCTTTCTGATTTCTCATGACACATCTTCTTATTCTCAGATCTAGTAACGTTTCTATTTTCACAGCCTAATTTGTATTCCTGTTCCTCTGAACAGAAGCTTGATGTATGAACAATAATCCCACAAAAATAGAACATGCTATCATTTCTTCATGTAAAATCCTTTTTAGGTCTATCTCCAACACCTACAAGGTTTTTCTTATCTCTGGAGATTTTCACTACACTTTTCCCATCACGCATAGGAGTGAGATCATCATATCCAATTCTAGATGTTCCCAATATGGATGGACTTTGGGATGATACAATCCTTTCATCCTTCTCCACTAATGTAGCATATTTGGATTTCATTTTATCATCACCTACTAAAAGATAATAAAATAATAAGTGCAATGCATCCTTCAACTTGGGCTTATCATTGGATTTAGATTTCTCCATTTCTTTTATGACTGATTCTATTTCTTCCTCAAGTTTCTGAATCTTTTTTATCTCATGATTCAATTTTAGCATCAAGTTCTCTCTTGAGAAGCTTTCTTATACTCATCTCATCTTCCAATTCATGTTCCGTCTTTTCCACCATGCCACCTTGCTCCTTTACTTTCAACTTTTCCTGAGAAAAAAATGCAGAGACGAATGAATTCTTTTGTTGTATCCTTTTATTCTTCTGAACTAGCTCATATAGCTATGTAGAAAGATCAACATTTCATGCTTTCAATTTCTGAATTTCATCTGTGTCCAGATTATTTCCCTTAAAATCTTTTTTGAGCTTTTGTCTCTTTATAGAGAGCTTTTGCAGTTCTTCGGCTTGAGAATCATTATTCTCCCTTAGATAAGTGGCCACATCAATAAGCCTGTTATTTAATCCTCTTAGCTTGGTAACCACAATTTCCATTTCTTGTATCTTTATTTCTTTAGATTTCATATCTTCATCCAATTTTTGATCCAATTACTTTGCCTTGTGGACAACTTCGACTTTTCGACTTCTTGGTGTTTCTTCATCATCAGTGGTTCCAACATCACTTGGAAAATCAGGTTCTTCACTCATTCATTCTTCATCATAGAAATAGTGAGTATTTTAATAGTATGATTCATCCAAACCATTTTTGTGTTCACTACCTGATTCCTTTAACTGAATCACACTCTTTCCATTGACACATCCACAATGGGTAATTCCACCATCTTTCTCCTTCTTCTTTGATGTTCTTCCCTTTGACATGGAAAAATATGATAAGAGTAGGCTGGTTTATTAACTTTAGGAATCGACTCAAAAAAGTCAGAGAAAACAAATCAGTTAAAAGAAACCATCCCTCTAATACAAATTGTTAGGACCAATAGGGTCATATATACCCTGAGAGGGGGGTGAATCAGGGTATAAATATTCTTTTTCAAAATTCTTCCTGCCCCACTGGAACATGACCTTTTTATTACAAGGGTCACTTTTTTTTTGCACTTGTCTATTTATTATGGTCACATATTTTCTTCTTTATTTGATGATGATGCTTTAAATGCAATGCTGGGAAGTAAGCAGGCAGACACAAGGATTTTTACTTGGTTTGCCCTCATTTGGCTACGTCCAAGGAGCATACACCGACAAGTTTCCGGTCACACCTAATTCCACTATTCTTTACTAGATGTGGATACAAAGCTTCAAGAACTGTCACTCTATCCCAGGCTCACTGCCTTTACAAGGTTCAGGGTCAGCTCACTACTTTCCAAAAGGTCATTCCATATTTCTCTCTCCATCTCACTACCAGAAGAGAGGATCACCTTATTCCTCTTTCATTGATCACTGCTCTAGAAAAGATCCACTCACAATTTATAGACTTTTAGGACTATTAATTTCCATGAAGGAATGTATCTTCCTCTATATGTTGATGCTCTGTTGATGTCCAACTTTCACCCATAGATGAATCTCACTTTACACCGAAGGTTATCGGGAAATCTTCCAGCTTTCACGCAGCCCTGAATAACCCTCGTGAATCAACCTTACTTAGCATGCATGTCTAACCAGGCGTGCAAGTATTGGCGCACAGGTCACAACTGGTGCACAAGTCACTTCAAATACTTGCACGACACAATCTTCTGCAACTCCGAACATGCGCGACTCAACCCCTTTTACTCCCAAACCAATATTGGCATGCAATAACCAATCGGTGCACAACTTCAAACACTGGAACGCAAGTCCACCTGCCCGACCACACACCACTTGCACGACCACCACACCAGCGCGACGGGAGCTCTGAGTTTTCAAAGTGTTGAACTCTGTTACAAATGAGGAGGGGTGTTCTTGTATTTACATGAATTTGGTCAAACTACACGGTAGCGCGCAAGTCTCCCCTTAGTGCGTAAGTCCTGACACGCTGGTTTCTTCCCCTCCAAGACACCTGCGCAACTCTATTTCCTTTTCCATATTTCAAAGATCTGATCTTGAAAAACATTAGGCGCGCAAGTTTACAACCCTCCTAGGCAGCGGCGCACAGGTCCTTTCACGGCGCGCAAGTCACCTGCGCGGCCACACCAATACCTATGCGAACCTCTTTCCTTTACCATATTTTGACCTCCTGATCTTGAAAAAAATTAGGCGCACAAGTTTCCACTCCTTCAAGTACATGGCGCGCAAGTCCTTTTCCCATAAACCACTTTTCTTCATTTGTCGATTTTTAGGCCCAAAATTTTTGCAAACACTAGAAAACGGCATCACCTTGTATTTGTTCTTTTCGTACCGCCTACAGATCATCCATTCCATTGTCGACATTCTTGAATCAAATATGGATCATTTACCACAACTCTTTAAGTAGACATTCCACTATGAAATCCTATTTTTCAACAAATTTGAATGTCATTGTTTTTCTTTGTCAACAATTACCACACAGATGTCCACTTTGTCATCAAACACAATCACCTCAAAAATGCTTCACTGATACCATGAGATATTTATTCCCAACCCATATTTTAAAACAACACAACAAGACTATAAAAAAGGTACAAAACCAAAAAGGAACAGTCCAGGAGCCCTCATCGAAAGAGGCACCGCCCTCAAGTCATCTTCATAAGACTTCACCACCAAGGACCTACTAGAAACCCAAACCAATGAAACTGAAAACTATACCCAACCCACGACAACAAAAATACCCAAGTCTACTTACACCCAAGGGTTTATGTAGGGTGTGATCCAAATCCCAATAGGAAACCACCACTAATATATTCCATGTGATAAACATTTAATAAAGAAAATCATGCAAGTTTTCAAAAACATCAAATGCTAATTACAATATCTAAAATATGAAACATTGAATAAAAATAGTTTTTAGGTCGGATAATTTAAAAAATAAACACTATTAAAATATATACCAAATATACTGAATTTTTTATCCAATCATAAGTTATGCCTATAGTAAGAACAAAATATCTAGTGAGCTCAAGAAATGGTAAATAATCCCTAGGCACTAGCTAGATGTGGGTCCCATGTACCTCATATCCTGGCGAGAGTAACCATCACAAATATCTGTTCTCATGCACGATCCACTAGTAGGGAACATACCCATAAACTAGTGGTCCTCAATCGTCATCATCATAGTTTAGTTAGAGTTTTAAGCTTGAATCTTGCTATGTGAAACTGAGGCCAAAGCCCACAAATTCACGAGCATACTAGTACACGTCTACCCACTTAGATACCCGAGTTTTCCCTTTGTGCTCAAACAAGTTCAAAAAGTAAATGAATATACCTTTCACATGAAAATATCATTTCCATATAATAAATTCACCAAACAGCCCCACATGTATACAACACAAGTCACAAAAGTCCACTTTTTATTCAAATTGATTTTGAATTCCGACTCAACCCAAAATAACCCACAACACTTTTCACATTTCTTTAACAGTTCCATAAATACATTAAAAATATTTATAAAACCATTCCAATATATTAAAACTCACAAAACATCCCACCCACTTGTTACATAATTCCATTTTTACCTTCAAAATCATTTTATCATCGAACTTACACGAAACAGCCCACAAAACAAGTTTCGTTCCCACATCATAGTTTAATAAAACATTTCAGAAATTCACAAAACATTCTAATTTTTTTTGACATTTTAAAACATTACTTTACCTTCCAAAACCAATTAATAGGCGAACACATATACCAAAAAATACATATTCACCCATTTCCTACTTTTTTTAACCAACTAAAACATTTACAACTTTCATAAAAAGAACCCTAGTGATATAAATATGTCTTGCACAAAAAACCCATTTCAAACCCCCATTTAAGACAACAAACCATACCAATTTCTATCCAAAACATAATTTGAATCCCTAGATACATTTATTAAACGAATTTCAAGTTTTATAAAGTCACCTTGAATAATACTACAAAAGATTCAAATGAAAACACACATTTTCATAAAATGATCTCAAGATTTATAACAATGTTTTACACAAAAAACCTATTCGAAACCCCTCTATTTAGGACCACATGACACTAATAAATTACCAAACCTGAATTGGAAGGCCAAACAAGATTTATTAAACCAATTCCATATGTTATAAAATACACCCAAATAATACACCCCGAGTAACTCATGAAAACACCCAATTTTAAGTTAACATGAAACTATAAAAATTAAACACTTTACCAAATCAACCATAAACAGTTTTTTCACCACACTCAACATATGAGGAATATGAAAAATAAGTAAATAAATAAATATAACTCATCAATAATTGTTTACACAAGGAAAACCCTACCGAAAGTGTCAAATCCCTCAAAACATGGTGCGAAACATCAACCGTACCACCACCGCATCATCAGGATGATAAATACAACCCTAGATAACAATATTTAACCAAAAAGACACCAAATCAAACCATATGTTCTAACTCTAACTTCTGGACATTTTAGAACATAATGAAATAGAGAAGAAACCCTAAGGAGAAGGAATAAATTGAAGAGAGAAACACTTACTCAAGACAATCTTGAATAAAATGACCCAAAATACACCAGTATCTGAATTTGAAAACATCCAAACATTAAAGGAAGATTCAAAAAAGGATTAGGATATCATGTAGGATCTAGAATGGGGGAAAAGGAGTACAAATAGAAGAAGTTATTAAAGGATCAATTTACCTATCCAAATCTGAGCAATTTCTGCAATCCAGAGAAGCTTTGACCACTTTTGTGATTTTATTGAGCTCCAAATTGTGGGAGGAGAGACTGGGGGTGCGTCGTAGGCATGTGTGCTCAGGTGGGAGATTGAATCATCAAAACAAGGTAAATATATATGGAGATATTAAATAATTAATATGTATTTTTAATGTAGAAAACGAGATTTCGGGCAAGCCCAATCCCTTTAATAAAAACTCATATCCACCATGATTATGGATTATTAAATAGTCTAAATTAATATGGTGGTGTTAATAGGTCAGGGGATCACAATTAGTAATTTTAATGGATGAAAATTGTTGAAAAATGAAGTAGTTATAAAGGAATCAAAATTTATTTTTAAATCTAGAACTGGGCTCACGGTTTGGCCCAATTCATGAAAACTCACCCATTCCTCCATAAAAGCATGGAAAACCCCCAAAACAAAGGATGAATGGAAATTAAATGGAATTTAACTTTAAAATAATTCATTTATGTGAAAACCTCACCCTTGTAAGGATACTAGTTACACCAATATTTGGTTATTCAGGATTCTATTCATTACAGTCACTGGCCCTGTGACTAAGAAGACCAAACTAGCAACACTTTCCTAAAATTATAATACATTATCTAGGGTTCTTTAGACCAAAGTTAAAACAATATGTAAACATCATTTTATTAACTACATATATATTTGATTCATTTTTTCCCATCACATTACATCATGGATGCTACATACATTCATCATGGAGATTCACAATATTTTTAATAAAATTTTATTTAACTTTTATTGAAGAATAGACAAATTTATCATAGCATATAAACTATCATTCATATAATGATCTACGTAGACTTAATTTCAACCATTATTAATATATATTAATTTTAATATCAGTGTCCCAAATAAAACCTGGTATATACCTATATATTCTTGTAAAACTGTCATCATAAATGGCTATAGAATCTTCATCCCTTTACATTAACGAGATGATTTTTTTTCATCTAGTGTCAAACAACCTTAAGTAAATATTTTTCAATGAAAATACCCTTAAATGTTTTTCTTTCGATTTCATTGAGATAATCATTATCTATGGTATTCTAACTATAGTCCCCCATTAGTAGGGCTCACCATTAAAATTATAAATGTACATGAATAACTTTTGAGGTTCTAAACACATGATGATTTCAAATATATTATCTCAAGAGTTATTCCATCATTACGATACAGCTAGGTCATATTGTACAACTAATTTTGAAGGATTTTTTCTCAAACCATTCTATAATATTCTCATGTTACACTTTCGTAGATATATTTTCTCTTGAGAATTGATTCCACCATAATTTATATCTTTAATTAACTAAGCCATTGTTGATAAAAACATTGTTACAATACCATCAATTCTATGTTGTTGATTTAGAAGGATATATGCTTTTCAATTCCTTCCTACTAAAACATCACTATTTATTATAGGGAAAAGCATTCTAAAAAAACATAATGTAGTCAAACTGACATATTAAACATCAAATTCAATATCAGATTAACATTTCCATTAGGTATTTTTTAAAGGTATTATATTATTATTATTATAAACCCTATATTTTTTTAAAAATTGTCTTGTGATACCAACTATAAGGACACCACCATAATCATTACATATTCTATAAACATTAGACTAGAATTAATGTTCATACAATGCTGAGGATATATTCAAATTATACTTTTATAGAATTAGGATAAGCAGTTACCTAAAATTATAATATTTTGTATATAGGTAACTTCTACTCGATATCTATTTTTCCAACAAAGATTTTTTTTAAAAAATATATGAAATTATTTATTTACAAAAAATCATCACAACATTCATCATGAATTATTAATTATTCATAAAAATCCTCAATCTATGTAAAAAAACAATTAAAAACAGGTGATGAACAAAAAATATCAATAATGTACATAAATTAAGAAAAACATTATTCATATGTAAATCATGAAAACCCATTAAAAACTTTTTTTATAAGACATACCTTTTTATATGAAAACATAATCATATTTCCTTAAAAAAATACTAATATCCATCCTTATAAGATCAAAATATTTCTATAAATACTCATTATACATCATAGAAAATATATGTGTGTACCTTGGGATATCAACATCATATAACAATTAAATGAACACATAAAAATAGGAATAACCATATTGTTGACTTCCAAAATAATTAACCAGAGAACTAAATCATTTCCCAATCCATTGAAACATCATTAGGGAACACCAATAATAAATGAAATAATGGGGTCACCAAGTTCTATGTCAAAGCACACATCATAAATAATGACCAAGGATCATATCATGAATAAAAAACTTGAAATATTTTTTAATCCCATATGAAAAACACTTTTTGATTTCAAAACTATCCTTTCTCATAAATATCACTTTTAAAATCATAAAATTTCACACATCATAACAAAACCATTTTATTTAAATATTACAAAGAAAATCTATAATGGAAAATTGAATGAATTAAAAAAACCTAATGGTGGGAAATGATTCTCATTACACATAAGTTAATAATATTAAATTAGATTATTGTAAACACTATATTAATGTGGATCTTTAAATGAAGGGTTTTAAAAAAATGACCCCTACCGTGGGTTTGGCTCATCAGGTAATTTATTTTTCTTCTTAGAAAATAATCATTTCTGTTTTTTACTTTATTAATAAATATTTTCAAGTTTATCATTTTTTTATGCCACTTATCAATATCTTATAATAATTGCCTATTTTTTTATGTTCATGTAGGGTTTTTTGGTAGTATTTAGTTCATAAGTCTAGAATAACATAGGAAATTTGACAATAGCCAAAAACAACATAGCTACATTATCACCAGAATGATAATAATGAAATAATTATAACATATTTATAGAAATTATACTTTTAAACCCAATTATGAATGATTTTTATGAAAAACTAACTACATTTCAATAATAGAGATAGTATGTAGTACTTATGCATGGAAAACGTTTCCTTTTTTCAATGATCACTAATGAATAATGTTTAGTATTATATAAAAATCCATGAATGATCATAATATATTTAATATTATAATAACTCATTAATAATACGTATACATAACATCTATGAAATGAGATTATAAAAAATGAATCATAATGCTTCGTGGAGGTGGAAGTCCACACGTACCCATGAATGATGATAACATTTTTCTTTTCATGAAAATGAAATAACATAAATTATATATTAATTTCTCATAATTAAAAATAAATCGTGAATATCAAATATAAATATTAATTCCATAAATATAATAATTCCATGAGAGATTGTGATGGAAGATGAATTACATCAGTTTGCGAGATAGTAGTCCATCGTACACAATAATGATGAATTATTTTGACATTTTATGGACTTCAGATTAATATATACCAGGATAGTATTATAATTAATTCATAGTATATGGCAGATATAAGAGTTATTGTTTTATCATAATCGATTCAAAATGATAATTCTTCTTCAAATACTCCCTTTTTCTTACCATATTAATACCAGAAAGGATGATGTTATGTTTAAACTAACACCTCTAGAACATGAAAATAGATTCTGTGATGGTAGTTTTTCATTAATTGGTAGAACAAAGAGGGTTTTGAAGTGTGATGAAATGAGAATAAGAGGTTCCCTTTTATAATAGATGGGAGGGTCACTCTTTGAATTTCAAATAATATTAAATTAAAATAAATTAATTTTCAATTACAAATGCCTCCAAAGTGATCTATTTGGAAGATAATATTACTATGGGTCTAAATGTCCTCATAAAATAAATATTAGATATTTTTATACAGTATTTCACAACTTATCATTTGGTTTTGAACCTAATATATACTTATTAAATTTTTACATGACAACATGACTTTTTTACTCTTGGAGGGTCAATATAGTTACTATAAGATAATAAAATAGTTATAAATTTAATTATTTTTATATTTTAAACATTATATAAATAACATATTCATATTTTCTTTTTTTTTATAATTTCTATCATTTAATAGAATATTTCATAATATAAAATATCCATAATATCAATTTTAAAAACTATTCTTCATTTTGAATAATATAATAACATAATAAAATATATAAGTAGGAAATACTGTTATAATATATACAAAACGTGTCATTTTTATCAATAAATTTAGTTTATCTAATTAATAATCTCAAAGTATATTTATTTTAATATTTTTAATATCATTTATTTTATTTCACCAAAAATTGAATAATTAATCCACCACCATTATGAATGCATTTAAAAAAATTATATAATCACTAAATATTTAAAAAAACCATGATGAATTGAAATATTTTATATTTTAATAGAATTTTTATATTTTAAGATATCCTCAGAATACCATCAATGTATAAATAAAACACTTCTTAATAACAATAGTGTGGTATCTAGGACTCTTCCTTAAATATAATATTATAAAGATAATAATATTTTAAATATAGAATAAATTAGTAATATTACAAAAAAAATAATTATTGTGGACAACAACATTTCATAAAAAACATTTATATGTTTTTCGGTGATTTCTAAGTCCTTATCATTTTATTATTTTCCTTGATGACCCGATTTACCCATTATTGTGATAAGAAAAATTATGAAGTCGACAATTAGTATTTTGAAGTAATAAGATGTGAAATTAAAATAAATTTGGAACCATCTATTCTAAATATTAAATCCATTTTAAAAAATTCAAAACATAGATTTTTATAATATAATTTGAAATAAAACTGACAAAAACCAAAGAAAAACTTTTTATTAGAAACATTATATTTTTAAAAAATAAAATACCATTATACTAAATTGAAGTATAAAATCCATTTCAAAAATAATAATTTATTTATTTTAATTGAAACTTAATGAATAATAAATAAATAATAATCCAAAAATTAATTTTACCTTGTGAATAGTTTAAAATAAAAATACCACTTTTAAAGAACTTCAATGGTTTTTAATATTACTTGATCAATAATAATTTTAACAAAATTATCCAAAAAATATCATTGATTATTTTTAAAATATGAAATAAAAAATTAAATCCATTTTTATTGATAAAAATTCAATAATTTGAATATTAATCTTTCTAAAATATCATTAAATGATGTGAGTATAATATTACTATTTTATTTTTTATTTTAATAATTACACAACATATTTATAATAAATATAACTATTTAATTTAATAATTAATATGAAAAATATAACATCATTTTTTTGTAATAAAAATTTCAATGTCCAGAGATACATGATTCATTTTAATGAAACCGTAATCAACTTACCTTAATGAACCTATAGAAAACTACATGTAACATAAACAGTTTAGAAATATATATATAATTTAAACATAAATGAATATAGGATATCAAAATTATACCATTTTAAAATAGGAATCATGTCATTATAAAATTTAGTGGTTAATAAAACTCCTCATCATAAGAGGTAATCCTTGGATAAAAATTAGATGTGAAAATAAAAAAAAAGATTCAAAAAATTATTGAAACTTATTCTAAAATAGTGAAGTAAAAATTAGATTTAAAATATAATTTTTTTAATGTTAAAAAGAATAATTTTTTTAAAAAAATTATAAATAGTTCCAATTAATATACTTATAATAGGATTCAAAAAATATAAGTAAAAACACTATTGAAAACATTTTCCCTTAATATAATCATTATTAATAAAGATGTGGGAAATACATTAATTTTACAAAAAAAGGGGAATTGGAAATACATTAGATAATATTACTATTAAAACATACCCTACCGAGAGGATATCTGAAAATTAAAAAAAAATATCAAAGGATATTCTAGGGTGGATGGTAAAACAACATTATTTTGGAATAATACAAAAATAATTTTAGAATTTTGAAATAACCATTATTTAAAACCCCACGCCATCTAAGTAATAAAAAAAATTATTTAATGTCAATTATTTGGAAGAAGGGGATAATTGGATATAGAAAAAATTTACTTTCTATCTGGGAGAATATAATATTGAAGGAATGTAAAAAAATATATAGAAAATATTCCATTAAATTAAGATTTATTCTTAACAAAAAAAATTACTTTGAAGAAACAATTGAATCATCAAGGAAAAAAATTGATGTGAAATATAATTTTTCATCATAGAGAATGTTTAAATAAAAAAATAAAATTATCGTATCTTAAGTTGATCAATAATTAAATAAAATAGCCTATGAAGAGAGATTATGACCTAAGGAAAATATTTGAGTAATGATAACCCCTTAAAACCATTGTAACTTTTGAATCAAAACCACATGAGAGGTATAACATGAAATAGTTCATTTAATACTATAAAATGTTGTATAATAAGAATATAAAATGTAAATAGGTAATAATTTATTCCATTTCGAATGAAACATGATGTAAAACTAAAACATATCTCAAATTATTCAAATTTGAGATGAGGAAACCCTAATGACTTGGGATAAAATTCATTAAAACCCCACAAGGTAGATCATGGAATTAAATATAATAATTCATAGGTAAAATATAATTAATCAAATATAATATCTATCACGACCCGTCCCTCAGGGCCTATGTCATGACTACCCCAAGCCCGCCTTCCATAGGCCAAGGGCGGGTGACTAGCACCGGAAAGGCGTATCCCTAAAATGGGAAGGTATTGCCTTTAAAACTGTACAAACTCACAGAGTAGAACGCAACAAGAGGAAACCAAATAGACTAGAAGACAACAAAAGCATATGTGAAGTAAACTGTTGTAGTAAAGAGTGCTGAATGTAAAGGGGGCCAGAATACAAGACAAACTGGAAAAAGTACAAGTACAACTGAAAAATTACAAAACATCATAAAAGTGAAAGGAAGCTCCTGGATCGTCCTCTGAGGATCTGACCTGAAGGGTAGGTAAAGTTCTCCTCCTCGGCACTCCTCATCTGTCCACCTCCTCAACGTCACATCACGTCATATGGTCCACCTCTGAGCATTATCCATTCCTGGTTCCATCAGCTTCGATCAATGTTGTTCGTCATCTGCACAAGACACAACAAGGTGCGAGCAAAGCCCATGTAGGGGTGAGTATAAAAATACTCAGTATGGACCCCGAGACTCCATAGGTCTTCTAAAGTTCCACAAAGGAAAACCACAAAGCAAGACATCAACTCTACTTAGGTATATTCCAATACATATACCTATGTTAGAAAGATATACTCATCTCATACATCAGGAAAGAATACCAAAAAGGTAACCCCATGAAGGTAGAAGTACCACACAGGTAGAAGTACCACACAGGTACACCACAAAGGATAAAGTACACAACACAAGTCAACTCACAGCAGGTATCACTTTATGTCAAGGATAGAAGGGTTATCACATCATTAAACTCCTCGGCTGCAAGAGAACTCCTCCTCTATCGAGTATAGTGGGCATGTCGGGACACATAGAGTCACTTACCAATAACCTAGAACTACTGTGGTACTCAACCCTAATGGGTACCATGTGCATGTCGTGTCACACAGAGCTGCTTCCCACCATGGGCATGCCGGGTCACACAGAGATGCTTCCCACCTTGCCGAACTGAGGTACGCTTCCTATTAAGTCTCGTGGGTCTGCTAGGTCACATAGAGCTGCTCCCAACCGTGGGCCTGCTGGGTCACACAGAGCTGCTTCCTACTGGGCCAATCATCAAGCAGTCTTTGGGTCTCAGCTAGCTGTAGGGTTCCGTACATATTTTTATTGAGAGTAATGCTTCCCAAGCCATTGGAAATACCACATCCACCTCTAAGTCCCATGACGAAGTATGACAAAGGTCTGTCACATCACAAGGGTTCTAATGCAACAGACAACGCATCAATCGGACGCCCGATTTGTATGTTATTAGCATTTCCACTCTGAGGGCCTAGTTGGATTCGGGGTTGGATCCAACCCAGTCATACTCCAACCTTATCCAAAACACATGATGAGTATACAAAAAGGATCGTCTCGATCCAAGGATTCTTATGCCATGGATGGTTTGTCAAACGGAGGCCTGGTTCACATGTTTTGGCCGTAATGGCAAGAATGGGTCTAGATGAGCCCGGGTCCGGGCGGACCCGGTCGGACCAACCTGGCCCGACTTGGCCCGATTGGCCTCGGAATACGTGGGCCCTACTCAGCCAGCGAAGGGGACGGCCCGGCCCGGCCCGCTGGGTACGACCCACTGGGGCACGGCCCATGGTGCGGCCCGTGGTTGGATGGACCGCCGTGGCGGGGTCCGCCCTAGCCGATCTCGGGAGGGAGGACTCTCCCAGGTCACCTTAACGTCCAAAGGGCTGTCTGGTTTTTGTTAGAAGCAAGACCACCGAAATGGTTCCGGATTGGTATGATATGACTGGCTGGTTTTCCAGCATGTCATCCTCATCCCAGTGGCACGGTCGCATGCCCCGGCTCCTCCGTGCCTGGTCGGGTGCCAGCCGCTGTTCGACTTCTGCCGCGACCAAGGGGCCACGAACTCCTGCTCCACTGGTGACGCCGACGTGTGTTGTCGCTCCGCCACGAGTCCAGTCAGATGTGGGCAACCAGCCTACTCTGCTGTAGCCGAAAGGGCGTGACCTCCTTCTCAACCGGCGGCGCGGATGCGTGTCGCCCTTCCTCCCGCACGGTCGGTCGGGTATCGGCTGCCACCTTCTTCTGCTAGCTGATGTGGCTTTTCTCCAAGCCTAAAAAATTAAATGATTGCATATTGAAGATCCTTGTGTCGAGGGATCCTTGTCCATATATCATGCTCAGCAAAACTCTATGTTTCCATCGTTAATAAAAATTAGGAGTTGAAGAACGCAAGATAAACGTGTGAAAAAGAAAAAGGAAGAGGACCAAGGTTTATGTGTGGGACGATGGCCATGTTCATTTTCCCATCAACATCACAAATTTAGGATATGAAGAATCAATAAAATAAATTAAAACCTATATATATAACCCCCACCATAAAACGTCAGAGAATCATCCGCGCTTATTGGTTTAACATGTTATTCGTTCCCGCGACCGGCTCCCAAAGACCTCACTCGCATGTCCCCATTTGCCTCGGTGAAGTATGTCACCTCCCGCTTGGCCAGCTTCATCGTCTAAGGATCTGGCATCATGGTGTTCCAACAGAACTTCGTTGCTTGGAGAAGTTTGTCCAATAACCCTCCCCTAAAGCTCTGTATTTATAAGAGAGGGGGAGAGTAAATAACGATGCGAGGAGTTAATGTGGCTCATTAATAGGAAGCTTCATAATTTTCCCCAAAATTGTTGTTACATAGATTGGAGGATCAAGTAAGTAATTGGATTGAAACGTTGCCGGTCCCACTTTACCGCTTGTCCGTCGGAGGAATAGAATAATAACAAAATAATAATGTTATTTTATTTATTCTACTAAAAAGTTCCAAAAAACAAACTTTTTTTCCAGACATAGTCTGGTCAAAGTAAATACTCTTTTACGCAAATCCTGGTTGTGTGGATTCAACGTTGCCATTAGATTTTTAATTCGAACACCAATTCAAAAGTTAGAAAATTTCACCAACACCTTTACTAGATGTACCCGAAAAAAGTCTGGAAAATTATTAACAGTCACCCTCGACCCGTGCCGATCGATGTTAGGCTCTGCCTAAGTGAAACAAACCTCAACGAACTCAACGATACTCTCATATTTTCAATCCGAGTTACCATTTAAATATTATGTACTTTACAATAAAATAATTTGTCACTTAATTATTTTATTTATGGCTAAAAACTAACATTAATTGGTGGGCCGCGCCGGCCAATCTATCTAACTGCCTAAAGAAAGAATACCCTCATGAGTTCAGAGGTGGTCTTAGATTTTTAATCTGAGTTAACATTTTTGAGTTATAAGCATTTCAAAAAAAAAATTAATAATTTTATTTATGGTTATGCCATTCTCAGGTTTTCTCATAGGAGGCATGCACCAACTAAACTTAAGTCAGGACTAGGGTAAACCTGCCATCTTGAATGCAACGATTCCCTCAGATTTATAATCTGGGAAACTATTTATGAGTTATTCCACTTTTTTAGGAAAACTACTTACACACACTATTTAAATTTTAATAAAACATTAACGGACCGTTCAAGGCACTCCGGTCCTCGGAATCACGCGCTGTCAGATTTCGCAGTCTCAAAATAATTCTATTTAAATAAAAATACTTATACAGAAAATACAGAACATTAAATTGTCCCCACCTTTGGGATTTACGTCCTCGAAAGCCAAAATAAAGACAAAACCAGCAAAAGAAGGTACTGAGCTTGAAAATAAGCCTCCCAATCTCGTGTGCTCTCTTGGAGGTCCCAAAGCTGCCACCAAACTTATACAAGTGGGATCGACTGTCCACGGAGGACTCTCTCATCTTGACCCTCTATCTCTGCTGGTAACTCCGTAAAATTCACCCTATCATGAAAGTCCAGCTCACTGTGGTTGATGTCATGAGGTGGGTAATGCAAGTATCTCCTCAACTGGGATACGCGGAAGACATTGTGCACCCTCTCCTACTATGGGGGATGTTCTAAGAGGTATTCCACCTTGCCTATCCTCTAATGTATCAGAAAAGTTTCCGAAAAACCTCTAAGAAAACTTGCCACCTCAGTCAAATATCCATAGTCCCCATCGAGGAGAGACTCGCAAGAATACATGGTTTTTCTCTTAGAACTTTAAAGGTCTATGTCTCGTGTCGGCATAAGACTTCTGCCATCTTTGAGTGGTTTCCACTTACTAACAATTGAGGCATCATGATACAAACTCTTCCACTACTTCCTTCATCCCTGGTTATCAATACTGATGCCAGAGGTCCTAGTACATCTTTTCCACTCAAGGATGTATCGTTAAAGGGGATGTATGGAACTTCCCCAATACCTCCTCCAAAATCATCACTGGTACCATGGTGCATCCTCTAAAAAGGATGAGGTTCTCCCCACCTTCAGAAAATCCTTCAGGAGAACATCCTAAGGATATTTGAGCACATCGGGCCTCACAGTCATTGTCTCAAGTTGGGCCTCCTAAATTTGTAGATGAATTGGGGGAGTGACAGCCATAGACTAAAGGTAAGATACTCCATCTCTATCTATGAATGATATCTATAGTGCGAATAACTGCCATGACGCATCGCTCAGCAGCTGCTGACCAAACCTCCTGCTGAGTGTGTCTTCTATCACATTTCCCTTCCCAGGAAAGGCTCCCCCTTCTTCGTCAAGATAACAAGGGTGCTACTACCCTAGATAAGTGTAGCTCAAATCTCTAGTAGCACCTAGCCAATGCTGAATTCCCTCTTTCATCGGGGAGGTATACCTGAAAACATCTTTTGAAAGGATTTCCCCAAACTCTTCCACATCTGCTGAAAACTCAAAACTCATGCTGCCATGTGGGTAAGGCTAGCCAACTCAAGAGTGATCGAATTCACCCTCCTTTGAATGAGTTTGTCCTGTGCTTCCTGGGTTTCCTTTTTCACCAACCAAGGAAAATCCCATTCCAACCTTGTAGGTAAACCACTACATTTTTTCCTAATAAAGTCAATATGAGTATGAACTGTGGATGCCCAGTCCATATCCAAACTAACTTTGTTATGCATTGATGCTACCACCAAGAGGTTCCAACCGAAACTGTTGCCTCAAGGGTCAGATCACACTATCAGCGTAAGTGTAATTATTGAGTGTCCTCCAAAAGGTATCTCCAGACGTGAAGGTCATATCAATAGTTTTACTAGAGACTCTAGGTCTTGGACAAGGCTCGTGGAAGGAATGGATTATTGGTACCTTTTTCTAATGATATGACAGCTAGTAGTGGACACAGAACGTACCTCGAATCATTCCAAGAGCCCTTGGGTCGCACTCCTTGACCACATGTAGCTACTCCCTTCCCATATCCTCCAGCTCCCTGATCCTGGTGGAGACCACATAGGGGGTGGTTGTAACAAGTCGAAATGTGCACCACCTCATGCTACTCTCGTAACTCTGCTTCCATGTCTGTTTCCCTACAGATTCACCAGTCCTTAACACTTCCTCTTACTGAAACATTTTAAATGCCCTAGTCTCTATGATTGGCGCCAGTTTCCTACTTTTCCACTGCTAACATTCGTTGACTGTATCCGCTCAACCAAAGAACATTAAACCACAAAGGTCCTCTCTAGAACCCTAACACAAGTAGGAATGAAAGAGGAATAGTTCTGGCTCAGATGTACTTAAACACACCTCATTCGGAATTCAGAGCCCTAAAGCAATGATCATACCATATTCATCGAGTATCAAGAATGGTCGGTTTTTCTCAGTGGATACTCAGATACCGAAATGTCATCCTGCCTAAGCTATAGAAGCTCTAGAGGACTCTCACCCACCTCCACAAACTAGTCTTTAGTAGCCTGTGAGTCGGGCTCACCTCGGATCCTGAGGGGTATCTGATGTTGAAACACATGTAAGGTACTAAGCCTACATGTGTCCTATATCAGTACTGCCACTTGTAACTATTGACCAACAGGAAGTGATATCGCTATCACAATACCTGAACATACCATCATGGGAAACAATCAAAGTCCCAAAGCCTCATCACTATCTGCTCTACTAGTGTCTCAATTAGGTGGAAAACTCTATCCACAACCTCCAGCCAGTCCTCAGATTTCGGATAATCTGTCTCGCCTCAAAGCCCTGAAGGCCTCTACTGCTAGAACTCATGCAACACGATCAATTTACGTGCACCCTATATAAGTGGGGAGGGTGGAAACAGTTTTCCAATGAGTAGTGGTGCTGCTGGTACACCACAAAAAGGTTCTAATGTTGTAAGAGGGCCCTGCACCGAGGCCTCATCACTCACTGGGCCGTCGCCGCGTACTCTCTTGAGAATCCTATCTAGATGTCTAAGTGGTGGCATCCTGATAAAGAACAGATGGACCACAATCATTAAGTTATACCTAGTGAGGTGACACCAATTAAATCAAAAGAATTACTTTTCAAAAACAAACACAATCAGTGTTATTGTGAACTGAGTTAGAAATCAGAATTTAGGATCCTGGTGTATGGATAACACTTAACAATATTTCTTCACAAAAAAGATCAGAGTCCTAGTTCTTCGGTAGAACCAAACTCATCTCATACCACTTTGTCACATCCCGTCCCCCGGGGCTCGTTTTGTGACTACCCCAAGGCCGCCTTCCATAGGCCAGGGGATAAACACTAGTACCAGAAAGGCGTATCCCAAAAACAGGATGGAATTGAATTTAAACCTGTACAAACTCACAGAGTAGAATGAAACAAGAGGTAAACATACGGACAATAATGCAAAAAAAGAAACTGTGAAGTTAACTGTTGTAGTAAACAGTGATGAAAGTAAAGAAAGAGGGAATACAAGACCCACTGAAAAAAGTACAAGTACAACTGAAAAAGTACAATATAGCTAAAAAGTGAAAGGCAACTCCAGGATCGTCCTTCAAGGATCCTACTTGAAGGGTAGGTATAGTTCGCCTCCTCAACACTCCTCATCCGTACGACTCCTACACACCACGTCACATCGAATGGTCCACCTCTGAGCATCATCCAGTCCTGGATCTCTCAACTTTGACCAGTGTTTTCTATCATCTTCACAAGACACAACTAGGTGCGGGTGAAGCCCATGCAGGGGTAAGTATAGCAATACTTAGTTGGGACCTCGAGACCCCATACGTCTCTTAATGTTCCTCAAAATAAAACCATAAATAATGACATCAACTATACATAGGAATGTGCCCATTCATAAACCTATGTTATCAAGATATAATCATTTCATACATGAAGAAATAATACCAAAAAGGTAACACCACGAAGGTAGAAGTACCACATAGGTACACCACGAAGGTAAAAGTACACAACACAGGCCAGCTCACAACATGTATCACATTAAGTCAAGGATAGAAGGGTTATCACATCATCATACTACTCGGTTGCTAGAGAACTCCTCCTCTATCGAGTACAGTGGGATTTTCAGGTCACAAAGACCCGCTTCTAACAAACCTTGAACTTTTTTGGTACTCATCCCTGATGTGTACCATGGGCATGTCAGGTCACATGGAGTCGCTTCCCACTGTGGGCATGCCTGGTCACACAGAGCCGCTTCCCACCGTGGCCGAACTGAGGTACTCCTCCAGTCAAGTACTGTGGGTCTACCGTGTCAAACAAAGCTTCTCCCCACCGTGGGATTTCTAGGTCACATAGAACCACTTCCCACTGGGCCAATCGTCAAGCAGTCTTCAGGCCTCAGCCAGCTGTTGGGTTTCATATGTAGCGCACTTCGGAGAACCAATCCTCAAGCCATCAGTCATACCTCAACTACCGTGAAGTCCTATGATGAAGTATCCCAAAGGTCTGTCACGTCACAAGGGACCTAGCACAACAAACATCACGTAAATTGGATTTTCGGTCTGTATGTTATTAGCGTTTCTACTCGGAGGGCCTAGTTGGATTCGGGGTTCGATCCAATCTGGATGTACTCCAACTTTATCCAAAACTCAACTAGAGGTGCCTCCAAGGTCACCTGGATAGTCAAAGGGCTGTTTGGTTTTTATTGGAAGTAGGAGCAGCCAGAGCGGGTCGAGCTCGGTACGCCACGACTGACTGGTTCACCGACTGGTCCTTGTACTTCCAGCAGCACGGTCACACATCGCTGCTCCTCATTGGTCGGCCAGGTGTCGGCCACCCTTTTCCTTCCACCGTGGCCAAGCGGTCACGGCCTCTTGCTCCACCGGTAGTGCGGATGCACGATGCCGGTGTGCCATGCTACCGGTCAGATGTCGGCCACCACCCTTCTCCACCATGGCCAATGGGCCGCAGCCTCCTTCTCAACCAGTAGTACGGATGCGTGCCACCCTTCCTCCCTCGCGGCCAGCTGGGTGCCAGCCGCTTCCTTCTTCCACGATCCATTTTGGCTTCGTTCCAAGCCTGAAAAATTAAACAATCACATATTCGCGATCCTTGCGTGAAGGGATCCATGTCCATATATCACGCTTAGCGAAACTACGTGTTTCCAGTGTTAATAAAAATAAGGAATTGAAGAACACATAAAGAAAACACGAAGAATAAAAAGAAAGAGGAGCATGGTTTATGTGCAAGACGATGGACATGTTTGTTTGGCCATCATTGTCATGAATTTAGGATACAAAGAATCAATATGAATAAATACAAACATATATATAAAACCCCTACATTTAAACGTCAGAGAATCGTCCACGCTTGTTGGTGGATCGTGTTTTTCGTTCCCGCGACCAGCTCCCAAAGGCGCCACATGAACATCCCCCTTTTCCTCGGCGAAGTCCGTCACCTCCCACTGGATCAGCTTCATCTTTTAAGGATCTAGCATTGCATTGTTCCAATATAACTTTGTTGCTTGGCAAAGATTGCCTGATAACCCTCCCACAAGCATTATATTTATAGGAGAGGGGAAGAGTAAGTAACGACATGGGGAGTTAATGAGGATCATTAATAGGAAGCTTCCTAATTTCCACCAACATTGATATTACATAGATTGGAGGGTCAATCCATTAATTGGTTTGACACTTTTCCCGTTCCACCTTATCGCTTGTCCGTTGGAGGAATAAAATAAAAAAAAATAATGTTATTTTATTTATTCTATTAAAAAGATCTAATAAACCAACATTTTTTCTAGACCAACTGCGGTTAATGTAAAACCTTCCTTAAGTGAATCCCAATGCATTAGATTCAATGGTGCCCTCGGATTTTTAATCCAAGCATCGGTTCAAAAGATAGAAAACGCTGCCTGGGCATTTACTGAACGTACCTGAAAAAAGTTCAAAAAATTATTAAAAGTCACCCTAGACCTGAGATGGTCAAGGTTAGGCTCTCCCTAAGTGAAACACGCTAAAACAAACCCAACGGTACTCTCATATTTTTAATCCAAGTAACCGTTTAAAAGTTATGGATTTTAAAAAAAATAATTGTCACCTAATTATTTTATTTACGACTAAAAACTATCTTTCCCTGGTGACCCGTGCCGACCAATATTAGTATCTTCCTAAAGAAATCATACCTTCACGAGTTCATTTCTGGACTCAGATTTTTATTCATAGTTATTGTTTGTGAGTTATAAGCATTTGAAATGTAAAATAATTTTATTTTGTTATTTTATTTACGGTTATTCCATTATCATTTTTCTCAAAGGAAACATGCGCCGACTAAACTAAAGTCATGCCTAGGGTAAACCCGCCATCCTGAATGTTACGGTACCCTCAAATTTGTAATATGGTATACTGTTTAAGAGTTATTTCACTTTTTTAGGAAAAATGCTTTTGCACACTATTTAATGTTTTAAAAAACATTGACGGACAATTACGAGCACTACGGGCCTCGAAATCACACGCCGTTAGATTTCGCTGTCTCAAAATAATTCCATATAAATAAAAAAATATATATGGAAATTTTAGGTTATTAAAATATCAAATATTAATTATACATATAAAATAAATAATAAATGGGTGCATTAATACAAATTGGGTATCACTGAATGGAAATTTTGAAGAAATCTCTTACCTTGTTCCGGATTTATTATAGGCACACACTGAACATCTTGAATGGAAAAATTATGATTTTTATATAACTTATTAGGAATATAATATTTAAATATTTAATTTATTTTGGAAAAATTATTCTAATATTCACTTTATTTTTCATATAGTTCTTCTTAGTGTTTGTTTGAAAATTAAATATGTGTTGGTATATTTTGAAATTATCAGTAAACAAAAAATGATACATTAATAATAAGATAAATAATTTATATAATATTTCTAGAACCGTATAATAATAATAATTTTCATGATATGTGATAATAATATTACTTTTCATATATCTATTTCTATCCATAAATGTGTTTAAAATCATTGTCCATGTAGTTAGTTAAATGAGACATGACATGAACACACTTTAAATTGATTGAAATGTATGATTAATGAGGTGTTGTTTTTTAAATAGTATATTTATTAAACATTTATAATGATATAATTAATATAAATTTATTTTTTTGATCCATATTTTATTATTTTTATATATTGTTTTGAAATATAGATAAAAAATGTCAAATATTTCCTCCTCGAGGCGGGAGTCCAAAAATATGAATGATTAATATTATTTCTTATCAAATATTGAGAATGTATGAATGTTCATATATTATTTCATTTTAAGAATATTTATTACATGATATATATCATATTTATTCATAATTACCACTATTAATATTAGACATGATTCTGAGTAATGAGAAAATTGATGTTTCTTCATGGAGGCCAAAGTTCTCACAACACATAAACAATATTATTATTTTTATAAGTGAAAGTAAATGATTAGATAAGTGTTTTAAATTAATTTAATAAAAAAATATTTGAAAAAAAATGTTCTACCCACTTACTCACACCCATAATTCCCCTTCTAATAAAAGGCCATTGTATCTACCCACATACTCACACCCATAATTCACCTTGGATCACACAAATTATACACAAATAAGTACCTAATATACCTTCAATACTCTTATAGACCAAAAATTTGGCATTAATAAAACCTATGGAGTCTTTATGTGAAAATCAAAAGAAGATACTTGAAATAAAGGTCATTGTTTTATCACCTCTTTCAAAAAAAAATTAATTCAACTTCCTCTTCTTATGTTTTTCCCATAATAAGGTAATTTTCCTATATATTATACATTATTTTATTTTAATATAATTATGTTACAACATTATAAATCCTTTTATCCATCTTAAAAATAAGAATATCACCATGCGTACGTGCATACGACTTACCGTCTCCATGTGATAATGTAATTTGTTATTAAATAATAATTAATTTGTATGGGTATACTGATGAGTATTTTAGATTTAAATATTGAATATATCATGATAATTATAATTTATAATTAACATAACATCAAATTCTATACCATTAATCCATTAAATTGATGATATCATCACTCATGCGTACGTACAACCAACCGTCTCCACGACACAATTTGATTCATTCAACATGATATTTGTTAAAAAATTATTATAAACATGAATGGAATTAATAAATATGATATATATTATTATAATATCATTATTTTAATAGTATAACTATAACCAAAAAAATTAGGACATTAACCTATGAGACAAAACATGCATAAGATCATAAAGTAGTTAATATCCAAATAACGGGCGAAAAACTGCTGACAATATGATCATATATGACATCATAAATTAAATATGAATCTAGAATAAGTCAATAACATTATTTAAATATTTATACTGGAGGTTTAGATACATATTAATCATATCAAACCTAAGGTAAGGGATAATTTCATAATACCATTATTATTATAGACTGTTTATATATATATTTTTACTGGGGTATATTTATCATCCACGTCCATGTTTCCTAAGTATATAATATTATTATTCTAATATTTTTTATAGTAAATTTTACCCATTGGGTAATTTATTTGACATTATATGGAAGGAATATATCTTTTTTTCCATATGAGGTACTTTTTGACTTTTTTTGTAAAAGCACAAGAAGAATATTTTTTAACATATAAAACATGAACATATTTTTACATCTTAATAAAACCTTATTCCAATGAAAATTAATCTACATTATTGAAAAATTATTTTCAAATAAATTATTTTCCTTTAAAATTTCATGTCATATTGAGAAAATAATTTTTTTTTGAAGAAGAAAGGATATTTTCATCAAGAATCAGGTTCAAGAGTTTTGTCAAAATTATTTTGCATCTAATATGACATATGGAAATGATTCTATATGGATTATTAATTTTATTTGATTTTTTTATGGTGGATTTATTTCTATGAAATCCATTTATTTTATATTTTTTAAGATGAAATGATTTTTAAGAAATCCATTTTTTGTTCCTTGGGTTATTCTATGAGGAATAATTATGGTTTTTTTGGAACATGTAAAAATGATTTTATTATGAGATGTGTGGGACCTATATCTCCCTCAAATGCATTAGGAAAAATATTTATATACCATGAGATATACATGAATACAACAATTATTAAATCTAGTTCAATAATATAGGGATGTATTGGAATGTAAATTTTTATCTGTAATACATTGCTGGAACAACATATAAACCCGGTTCAATAATGGAAATTGTCCACTATGAAGGTCTTGGAAGAAATGACTTTTCTACTATAGAAATCATATTATATGCTTATTTATAATCCAAAATTATATGTTTTATTCCAATTCTATTTTATCATGGTTAATGTTCCTTTATGATATATGCCTTACGTACAACCAATTATTATTTTAGGACACTAGATTTTGATATTTAAACATTATGTTCATTTTTTACATTCTTGTTCTTATGGTTTATTTTATGTTCCCCCATGTTTACCATTACTGAAAATTTGAGCTAATTATTTTTTATTTTCCTCATGATATAAATAAGGGTTTTTAGGTAGGAAAACAAATAGGGTAAGATCATTTTGGGAGATGTTGAAGATCATTCACCATGCTAGAAGAACATGTTCTGATTTTACAAAGACAATAAACTAAAACGATTTCTGGGCGTATAATTGTGTAATTTATTATGTATTCCAAAAAATATATAATTTCCTTGTATGTCAATATTTGGAAATTAGATACTCTAACATAATTCCTAGAAGATAAAATTGGAATTGGTATTTCCAAATGGTATTATTATAAATTAATAATTACTATACCTCATAAAAATTGTTATCTTTAGTATATCCTCCATATTAACCTTGATTTAATGATAATACCAATGAAGGTTTGTCATGTAAAATTATTTATCACTATGTATGTGATTGAAAAATTTACTAATATGGTTAGTGGATAAATTTTCATGAATTGATATTTTCAATTTCCCAATCATCAATGAAAAGATTCATTTAACAACATTTTTTCTTAATTAAAAATAATTGGATCACACCATAGTGATGCACTTGGATGAATGAATCTCATCTCTGGATTCCCCTAAAGTTGTTTTTTAAATAATAGTAACCCAATTAGAGTTATTCAACTCAGATTATTTATAATATGTTTAATACTTGGTAAGATTTATTCTGGAAACTCAAATTCATCATTTTAGGGAATAATAAGAAATCTTTTTGTAAATTCCACATTATATTACAAAAAAATAGGTATAACATCAATTTAGAGTTTCTAAATAATAATATGAGTTAAATATACCACATGCATGGTTATTAAGTCCATTAAATTTCAATAAAATTCCATTGCATGTGAAAATTCATCTTATCATAAAAATATGATTATAGGGTGATTCAGAATATAAAATTTGATTTCATTATTATATTAATTTTTTAGTGATAAATGTATATGGACATAAACAATGCTTACAGTCACAATAAATTCTTTAATGTATGAATTATATTATTTTAATAGGGACCATTAATTAGAATCTATTACATTAAATACAAAAATATGAAGTGGATGATATGTTATCCATAACCATCATGTTTCAATTTAATGATTTAAAAAGCATAGGTTCTTCCTTGGTCCAGGTGTTAGCCATTTTATATGGGAATTAAATTATAGTTTTTTCTAGTTCCCCACATATAATATTTTAAACTATTATTATTTTCTTAAAATAATATTTATTTAAACATATCAAACTCTTAATTTTCCACATTATCTGGTTATTATATGTTATTATATTCCAATCATAAATCTTATTCTCTTTTATTTGAGAAAAATTCCTTTGTGATTATTCCATATTCATCACATGAATGAAACTGAATATTCTTCCCTCCAATTCCTTTATCACTTGAACCTTCCTACAATTCCATTTTTCGATATTTTGGTTCATTTTAACATGAATCTATATTAATTAATTTAATCATAATTTTTGATATTTGATTAGGAATAATAATTTTTTTCTTATTCCATCTCCAATTTAACATGTTATATCATGAAGATGGTTATTTCCTTGATTTTGACATTCATGGTTCCCAAAATTTTTCCTAGTTTCACCCCTTGGATAAAACTACAAAACAAAGTGTGAGTTTCAATTATCAAAAAAATAATCCTTAAAATGATTATGATTATCCTTATTATGATGACCTAAATTAAGACAAATTGATTGAACACATAACACATTAATTCCATCTCATATAAATATAGATTATCATATGTTGTTATAGATTTTATTATATAATTAATAATAATTATTCATAATGTGAATATGAAGTAACCAAATATTATCCCTCGTGATTGTAAAGCCTATTGTGTAGTATTAGGCCCACTCATCCTTCACAGAGTGATGAGGGTGTTGATACATAAAGTAACACTATCATTTTTTTACTGTTTGGTGTATATATGAAATAACTATATCTGCAATATAGTATTTCAAAAGGGATATCATTAAAATTAAACCTATATGTCAGTAATTTAAATTTTTTTAATATTTTCCTTTACATATATATGTCTCTAAGATTTTCATTATTTTATTATTCATAATTTCTAAAAAACATAACCATGGCCTAATACCCACTATGAAGGCTCAAAAAAATTAAATACCTAAATATTACGTCATTTTAGATGAATATAAAATACATATTATAACAATACAAAAACCATAAGAGCAATGGTTTAGTATATTTATAGATAAGATACATAATCCTATAATTTATTTAATGATCTTTGACACCTAAAATTTGGGTTTTCTAACATATTATACTTCTTAGACATACCATACTTAAAACCATTTATTCTAACCTTGGTAAAGGAAGCATATAAATGGATGAGTTCACATATTAGTAATGGAAAACATAGGACATGTCAATCAATTCTCATTAGTTAACATAATATATACATAATAATATGATAATATGATCATAATTTGTTAAATTAGAACCCAATTAGTTAATTATCATTAATCATGAATCATGGATAAATAATGTTTCATGAAAAATATAGAAGTCATAATAGTTCATAATCATCAATAATCAATTTTGTGTCATGAAAAAATATCATAACCATACGAGATATTTTTTTGGCATGCACATAAACACATAAAATAGTTTCCATTTTCAAGGATCATTTCTTAGACTATCATATTTTATTGGGTTCACTACACATTCCATCATTTCATTATTCAATGTTCACTCCCAATATAATCATAAGGGATAAATTAAATTTCATAAGTGGATCCACTCAACATTCCAATCCACATTATCCCATGATATATCAATCATTACCCAATGATTTATTAGGATATAAAAGTATTTTCCCACCAACCAATTCCTCATGTGATAACCCATGTAAGATAAATATTTTTCCTAAAAAATAATTAATCTCGTCTTATCATAACCTAATGAAAATGAATTGTGTTTTATAAATATTCAATTGTAACTTAATTACCTCAACAGAAGAAATAATACTTCATATAGTCATTCTTGTACCATAATTATCATAACATATCCAGATAAATAATGTGGATCATATCATATGATAATATCCTAATTAAAAAAATATAACAATTACATTCTGTTGAAATAGATGAAAAATAGATTCAGAAGAAAATTTTAATATATCTTCAAAAAAATAAAAAAAAATATTTTGTTTTAGTATAATGAAAAGAAAATTTTTAATGAATATTGAGGATATTATTTATTTATAAAATAACTACTAGAACATTTATTTTCATTTTTAATGAAAATAATGGTCATAAAAATTGATAATCCATTCATATTTTATACGTTAATAAAAATTATTCATCCCTCTCTTTTTAAAAAATTCAAACAAAATAGTAGTTTGTAATATTTCAAATAAATATTTTTTTAATAACATTTAAATTAATTTAATCATGGTGAAAATTAAATTTTAAAAACAATTCATCGTTATTTAAAAATTTCCATAAATGTTTTTAAGATCATAGACATGGACGAAAAGTTTCATCAATGAAAGAGGAAATAAGTTAAGGTTTTCTGAAAAATAATTTGTTTTTCATTTGATTGACCAAAGATTGAATATTTTTTGAATTAAAAAAAATAATTATTGAAAAAATTATATTAAAATAAATAGGAATTAAATTGAAACAACCAAATAATATACCTCAGTGTAAATTTTGAAAAGATAATCCCAGAAAAAATTGGATTGTAAGACAAACCCTTACTTTAGGGCATGCGCTATTTCTTATGCATTAAAAATTATTTATAATAAATATATATTTATTAAAAATCTATTTCATAAATGTATTAATACATAACATTATATGTATCACTCCTTTATAACATCAAGTTATCCTTTGTTAATAATTCATCATCAAAATGAGCATTCATAAGAAAAATGTATCATTTTTTATGCATGTTTCATTTTTGTGGTCCCATTCATTGAATATTTTTCATTGTTTCATCAAAAAAAATATTAATATTGAAATTTGTATTATATTTAATCATTATATATATTTTTTCAACCATTATTATTAACTAGTGTTGAAAAATCCCATACATCACTTCGTAGAGACAGTTGTTTGTACCTATGGACTAGTGATGTTTCTATATTTAGATAGATGTATTGATGGAATGTAAAACATAGTTATAGTTTCCAAATTAATAATATTTTCATATATGTAATATATATATTTTTAATATGACCTGAGAAAAATCAATGTAAAGAGTAAATGAAAAAGGAACCACATCTCTTCATGGAGGCGGTAGCCCGCATGTATGTACAAGCAATGATAGAATTTTCCAACAAATGAGAATGATATTGAAAATGGATTTGATATTTTATAAAAAAATATATTAACTTTTATATGTATTCTATTATATTATTATCATCCTAGAACATTTATAGGTGTCTTAAGAATAATTAAACATGATATGTATATATAAGAACTTATACGTCTTCGGTTATCCTTTTTTAAAAAGGACAAGATGGTTCATGGATGGGACTTTGGGGAACACAAACACCAAGATCCAATTGATATGGTTGTTGGGAGATTATTTAGGTTTATATTAGTTATGATAAATGGATCTAGCTATATTAGGAAGATATTTTTGGATTTAAGACTTTATAGGTGACTAGGGAAACACTCATGTAAATACTAACCATATTAAAATATAATAAATTATTATTCATATGGAAGTGGAACCAAATTAGAAAAAAATTAAATATTACATAATGTAGGGTTTATATAAAGTCATCCAATAGGATTTACTAATGTTTTTAGGTTATTTAATAGCTTCTTCTATTATATTAATCCATCATTAACCCTTTTAACCATTAATGTAGCAATGAATTTTCAGCTTGGACACTTTTCAAAATTATAAGAAATAAAATTTAAATTATTATTATATTTTTACATTTGGATTAAAAATATGAAAACCATTTGATGAGATTTAATTTCTACAAGTGGTTGAAATAAATTTATAATTAATTTCTTATAATTCAATGAAAACTCTTTTTAGAAAATATGTGTTTTAAGAACTAAGATGAATTCATTGATATAAATATCCATGTGAAGGCCATTAAATTAAATTTAAACTATTTTATTGAATGTATTACCAATAAATTTTATTAAAATAATTTATCAATATATATTAAATAAATTATTAAAGATAAAAACACATTTAACTCATTAAAATTGTTTTCATTCATAAGTCATCTTTAACTAAAAAATAATTCCATTTTAATTTCTAAAAAACTAATAACCAATGAATTGATATTATAAAATTATAATATTAACATTTAATAATTTATTTATTCATATTAATACTATAATTTTCAGTTATTATGTGAAAACAATGGCATTTAAGGATAATATTTAAAAGGTATATTATGGTTCGTTTTATCTTGGTGTTGCATGTAAAGGAATATGTCAAAGAAATAAAACATATTTAAAGAGAAATATAACTTAAAAACTCATGGTGATACCCCCATAATCATAATTCAATGGGTGTTATTGAACATATGTTTCAATGGTTAGTAGACATTTTTCCCGGATTTTACTCTAATGTTAGAGAGGGTTTTCATTTATCAACATAATATAAAAACAATAATTTCGTATATAATTATAATGTGGGTGATCATGCTAGTGTTATAACATTCCATATCTATATTTGAAAATTTAGGGACTCTGTAATGATGAATGTGGAGAGGAATACATATGGAACTACTCATAGGTGCTGGTGTAAGAAAAAAATGAAAAAATGTCATAGTTCTTAATGATGTACATACACTGTACACGTCAATTGAGAGGATAATGATCCCAACATCACTATAATGATCACACATGATACTATTAATCATCCCTACACATTTAAATAATAAATATAAGTATCCAACCTCACAAATTACCTTGTATAGAAAAATTCATATCCCCATTAGGAATTAAGAGATGAAAAATACCATAGATAGATTATTTAATAATTTAAAATGGGAAACATTAAAGGAAATTTTTAGTTCATAGTATCATTGATGATATGTGGTTTTGATGAGGATTATAACTCATTCCGTGTGATAAAATTTGGTGTCCAATATATTTCATGAACCATCCATGTTGATGTAGGGGTCTTGATTTCATATATTTTTCTTCAATTGGAGCTATCCAATATAATTTGCAACAAGAATGAGTTTTAATAGAAATAAAAAAATAACACCAAAGAAAAAAATATTATATTCCAAAAAATATACCATAAATAGAGAGAAGTATATCAAATTGGTCCCCTATATAATCAATCACCAATTATTTTTCATTTAATTTTTCATTAATTTGGATTAATAATTACATTTACATTAATTCTGAAATTTAATTATTTTTTAGCCTATAATGGAAAAGTAACAGACCCACACAATAAAGAAAATACATGCACTACTTCTATCACTACCACACAATTATTACACCACCATATCATCGATTTAAATAAGACACTGAAACCCCTCACCTATGTCCCTATAAGCACGACTAAATATGTATATGATTCTCTCCACTATTTGTGTGAAACCATTACATGATTAGGAGTCCATAGTCAACTCACAAATTTTTAACGAAAATATCAACATTAAATGAAATTTTTGATGGGTGGTGGTCGATTATAATCTTGATAACCTAATAAAATTTTAAAAAATGTTATATATTCATGAACATAGTGGAATGATTTGATAGAGTTTTGACGAATTATGAAAAATATCACGTGAGGATAATTCAGTAAACATAGTTGAAATTTATAATCTCATTAAAAACCAATTGATGATAATGGACTACTTCAATTATTAAAAAAATAAAATTATAAAATGTACTATTAAATATTTTATAAATTAAATGAATGAGAAATATTTATATTTATTCCATGTACAATAAATTCTAAAAATAGATTATTTTATGATAACTTATTTAATTCACGTTATCAATCAATTCAATATTCACCGCACATAAATGAAATTTCTTTTGACAAAAATAAGACATAAGAAAAATGATTTCATAAAAAAAATGTCCTAACTCTTAGAGAATCACCAATACCTCAATCAATAATTGTTATGAGTCTTTCCTAGTTGATATCATGGTGAATTTTGTCTCATTACATCGATCTAATATAACAACCACCAATATAGTCTTATATAGCCCCTAAATACCTCTATGGTTAGTGTTTTTGATAATGTATAACCATGGAGAGTAACATTATTGGTATATAAATAGATGAAATATAGGGTTATAAATAATTACTACAATTAATTAGTTAACTAATAAAATCAACAAATTAATAAACATGTTAAAAAACTCAAGTTAATTTATTAAATGAAAATTGATATCATGTGTGGGGTTAACCATACACCATAAAATCTTATTTGGTCTTATTTTCCCAATATGAGGACCCATTCTAGTAGTATAAGAATTTAAAAAAAATCAATATCTATAAAATAAAAATATTATAATAAATTTATTATATCTTCATACAGGCTCTGAAATGCTCCAATTATTAGGTTTACTTTGGAATTCATCATAAATTGCCACTATAAATAACTGAAAGGTTCAAAAATAAAAAACCAAGGGCATCGTACCGGCATCAAGTACATATTACAATTATGTATTATAGTATGAAGTATAAAATATATCATAAAACCCAAAATAAAAGATAATTCAGAAAATATTGACTCATATGTAAACACTAGTCCCATTGATCAAGAAAATCATAAATTTTTTAAAAAAGATTATATTATAAATCCATAATATTACCCATAATGATTTTTCTGGACTCCGAAACCAAAAATATAGTAGCAAACCATTCAGGAAACCTTTGAGTAACAAAAAACCTTCACAATTTAAACATTTTAATCCCCAAAATGCAAATAATTGTATATCAAAATAAGTAATATAAAAAACCAATGAAGTTACAATCCACAATCACAATACAATCATTTACCTTTGATGGTCTAAACTCCAAAAAACCCCGAACACTATTTCCTAGGAAAGGAACATCCTCATCCATTAACAATGATGTTTTATCTAGCCATCTCAAGGAAATACATGAAGTAGAAATGAATATATAGTATATTTGAATATTTCAGTTGGATAATACTCAAAACTATTCTCATTAGGTTGTTTTCCTACCTCTTGAAAAAAATGAAGCCATGATTCATCAACAAACAGACCTAAAATGGTTTATCAATAATGTTATCACAAGTGGGATTTCTCCACTCCCCAAGTTCAAAAATTATTCAAAATTTTCATTATTTTATGAAAAACCATCCATAAAAAACACATTATCAAACACATTATAGAATTCTACATTGACACCAAAAGGATTGTATGGAAGAAATATACTTTGATCCCAATCCAATATCTCTATCATATCCAACCAGAAGTAAATATGTGTCAATGATTCTATCTCTGGACTCCAAGGTGATACAAGCATTCTAATATGTCACAAAATTTCCTTAGAATTAATAATCTACATCCCAAAACCTAATAGTCTCATAATAAATATTTAATATATTCCTATTTTATTATCATCTCTCTTCTATTTAAGCTATCAAAAAATACTTCTAGAAACAAATAGACCTCAAAAATCCATTCAATGTAATCTCAATTATAATTCCATAACCTACTAATTTATAATATGATGTGGATGGCCTTAAAAATTGAAATTTTCATTCTTTGATAGCTCTAAACCTAATGATAAAA
The DNA here is from genome assembly GCA_963277665.1 of Viscum album. NCBI lineage: Eukaryota > Viridiplantae > Streptophyta > Magnoliopsida > Santalales > Viscaceae > Viscum > Viscum album. The sequence goes on along the minus strand of OY728164.1, from coordinate 1,550,438,653 downwards.
CCTTCCTAGGTGACTAAATTCCATAATATGTCAATAAATCCTCTTCCTCTACCACATAGAGAGTTTTCTTGTGTTGGGAACATCCCCAAATACAAACATGATAAACATCAATGACAAAAAAATTTCACTACTTTGTTCCCCACTATTAATTTTGTCTTGATATTCATACAAAAACTAAGGGACAAACACTATCCACCTAATAAAATTTAATACATTCTCCCCACATTCAAAAAAAATTTTAGGTTCATCATCATGGAATGTTCAATTAGAAATTACCATAGGTTTGATGTTATCATCACAAGTTTCTCACATCAAAGGGAACTGTGAATGGATTGATATCGTTTTTTTATTGTGAGAGACATCTCCCTCTCCAGGATAAACTCAAAATCCCTGAAAAAAATATACTGAAGAAAAACCATAATAATTTATAAATACTTTCTTCTACTGGACGAATAATCCAAAAAACCCCTACTATAATACATTAGTCTCACTAACCACCACGAATTCAATATCTTTATGTCCATGTTCAACACCTGAATCCAGATTCAAACTATGATAGATTACAAGATATGTTCAAATATCACATAAATATAGACATAAATACCATTGATTCCAAATAATTATTGACATAAACAAATTTCTATAACTGATCTATTCACATGGATAAATATTCCATAGAGTAAATCATTATCCCACTCAAAAATAATAAAACATCATCCTCATAACATACCATAATTCATCTATATATATTTCATCAAGTTCCATCCATGTGTTTCCCATAAGTAGAATTTGTTCATTCCTCCATACTCATAGAAATAAAATTAAACATCCGTGAACATAAAACACCTAGTCCCACTAACTATGGGATGGGGTTTCAATCATAACAACCAATGGGTTTTTTTGTGGACACTCTAGAGGGGGTGTCTCTTAAATTTAAATAAATTACCCACTTCAACAACAAAATTTTTATTCACCTCATGACACCTAAAAAATATAATGAATCTATTCTATGATTGGTACCACTGGATGAATTATCTAGTATAATTAATTCTATAAAAGTACTCATATATTTAATAATGATAGACTCATATCGCATGAATGGGTTAGTGGTTGAAACATCCATTATATTAATCTATCAAAATAACTATGGTTTATATAAGGGTTACAGTGGAATCTCCTACACCCGAACATATTGTGTATGATGATTTTATAATGTTGTTGTTGACTAGATTTTGGGTTTAGATGAATGGAAATTAATCATATCTTACACTACACCAACTTATATCTAACCATAAATAAAGATCACTAACATCATATTATAATTATAAATATCATCACTCTATTCTATATAATAACTAACTAGTGGTTGTGTCCTTGAAATATCAACAAATTCATATTAAATCCTCCTCAAATGTATCCACTAAATATAATTACCATAAACAATTAAAATATGTAATAAATTTATAGACCATCTCATGAGTTCTATGGTCTTTGATACACACTCATTCTTGGTCACACTGTTTTACAGAGTGTTCAATATCCTCTGATAATCTATTTCGCCCCATACTAAATCTTAAACTCCATCTATGGTATATTTTTCTAATATTGAGTTGAAAATAATTCACTTTTCGATAACCCACTATGATTCATAGGATAATCTATAAAATAGTCTATATCCAGTTTGTCTAATTCCATATCCATATGTAAGTGTGAGTCTAAATCACCATAAAAACCTCTATGGCCTGAGAATCAGGCTGATGTTGTATGCTCCTAATGCCTCTACCATTAAACAGCCACTATACATATGGTCCATGGTGTGTCTTCTCCATATTATTGAATATACTATCCTCTTAATGAGAATTATTCCCACTAAGAACAAGAGGATGATAAATGCTTCCTCATATCATAAGGAAATTAAATATCTCAACCAAGTCACATAGTACAAAGCCTTATCACTCATAAACTGGTGTCATCATGACAGTACCTCTATATGTGAGATGACTATCAATGAATTTAACCATTCATTTGATATGTTGAAACCGCATGGATTAAATCATATCTGTATGAGATGAAATCGGTAGAACATGGATGATTATAACTGGCCACAATAAGATTCATGAACTTGCATCCTTGTACATTGAAATGTAGTATCAGAGTTATGGAATGATAAATAGGTTATAATATTCATAGAGAGAGGATAATTTGGTGGTTTCACTAATACCGGTATCCCATTATTGAGAACAAGTCTCATGTCCCCTTGTAAATTATTTCCCAAAGATCCCATATCATCTCTCTCATGAGTACTATATACAAACTCTTGTTTTAGGAAAAAACCCACTCTAATATAAATCATAAATGACTAATCCCATCAGGACCCTTACCAAGATGACAATAATTCAATCATCAATTTCTATACAATAATCCAATATTATAGGGGTAGGTGACTGGAACTAAGTAGAAATATCTCACAATAAGGGAGGCGTTATCCTATAAAACATTTAATAGAGGGAAATATCCATTTAATAAAAATATATGTTACTATGAGTATTATTTTAGTTCCCTATATAAATGTTTTGACTACTAGGTGAGGGGAGAATCAATTTTTTCTTTGTTATAAATTCATTTTCATTTAAATTCATTCTCAGGAACTTGTTATAGTTCTTGATATACTTTTTATTTATCCCTCAATATCACTTTTTTCCATAAAAAATCTATGATGGAAGTACATGGTATTTACAATGACTGGAATTGAGTGGTCTACTTCTTGTTACGTAGGCTAGGTAGCCCAACATGGATTCTTCACTATCAAACAAGTGAATACAATTTCTCCTTACTCTGACTCAGAGACATATTTTCTGGATCCAACTAGTGGAATCCACTTTCAATTCACTCCAACGAAAAAAATTATTTATCTATCTCCATCCAATAGACTAATTGTACTCTTGGATTAAATGTGGTAACATCAAATGATCTCGAAACAAAATAAAAAGATTCAACATTATTAAAGGATTTATTCCATTGTTGGTGGATCTTTGATCTTCCTCCCTGAGAATGTAGTATTTTTCATGATCAAATACTTCATTAGGAACATTAGAAATGATGGTCTAGAGAATCCTTATAGATTTTTTTTATTTTTATTCTCTTATAAAAATTTTATATTACATATAATTTCCAACTTCATGAATTACCTAAAATTTCTTCACTCTCAAAATTATTCTCTAATAATTGATGAATGGAGTCTATGAATGATCTTTCAAGTTAGTATATTTTTCATCACCTGAATATAAATATTAAAAGAAATATAATGTGGTGTTGGGTAACCAATAATTCCATGAATTTAGAACGTTTATTAAAATCCACATTTAAACATGTCAATTAAATAACCACATTAAATTTATACCAAATAATAATAGCCAATATTTTTATGTATTAAATTTCTTATCTTAAAACCCTATCGACTACGAGTGTTTTATTTCTTCCATACTCATTTAAAATTTCCCATTTTTATGTGGGTATTAATTTTGTGCATACACATATAAAATACCCATATGACTGTGGGTGTGTTATTATTGAATGAAGCTGATTTTTTAGTACTCGAATGATTTGTGTATTTTTATAATTTTCTAAAAAGTATATGAGTAAAAATAAACATCAACTCTAATGAATAAATGACTTCATTCATTCCACTCATCATGATAAACCTCATTTGATGCAGTCTATAAGTACAAGAATTCTCTGGTACCTTTATTGTTCACAAAAAAAATATAAACAATACATTTCAATTGTTCTATCACACTATAATAAAATTACCATAGTAAAAAAATTTATTTATTTAAGCTCAATCATATGAACACCCCAACGAATTATATTTTTATTATTAGTATAAATAAATACAAAACCTCATCACTTTCAAACAATATAATTAGGTTTCTCAATCAATATCTTTTATTTGATTCATGCATATTAAAATTTTCACAATTTCTGTCATATATATTATTTATAAATAGAATTTACTTCATATAGGTATTCATATTAATAAGATGATCATCACACTCGATGATTTGTATTATTTCATGGACGAAACAAATAATTTGTATAACATACATACACTCACCTAGATTATACGAATTCAATGAAGTCACCTTAAATGTGTTTACAGACTTATGTTTGGTATGATGAATCTCAAAAATAAGTATATAGCTAATCCATGGTTGTAGAACCATGCTTTATAGATCCATCATGTAAGGTTGGAATATGTAGCTAATATTAACTTGATCGAAAAAAATAGACAAGATCAATTAGATATTTTCGATTCTATAAATCATTTTTTAGAAGAGGAATATTAAAACACCTTTAGGTAGTCCCACGTCAGGTTTTCCATACTTCTTCTTCATAGTATAATAATCAACATCTGTCATCATTTTTCTAGAAATGAAAACCATGTTTCACTCCCAAAACCCAATACTTACTACACTACCTCCAATGAGGTTCATCCTATCCTACCTTCATGATCCCTAAAAACAGACCCTAAAAAAGGTTCCTAAAACAGTCACATTTACATATGTCTCTATGTATTCCCACTCTTATTACCATGATAGGATGATACGAGGAAGATCATGTTTCCCACCTCAATAGTGGGTACATTTGGTTCCCTTAGTCTTGAATTGTGGTGTATGGAAAATTTTTTCTTAGTAACCACAATATAAATAAGGGAAAATATATAATTATAGAAAAAATATCACCAAAACCATTCTTTTATTTATAAAAACATAATGAAAAATATATTTGAAATTATTTCTAGCACAACCATAAATTGAATTATATTTTAATGATCTTCAAATCCCTCATTAAATGGTCTTCCTATTACATTACTGTATTGAAAAAATAAAAATACCAAAGCAAAATCAAACAAACATCATAAAAAACCACCTCTCTTTTCATGGAATATTATTATCAAATCCTCAAGTATTCTCCATGAAATTATGTTTTTCACGGAATTCAACTTTTTTTATTCATTCTTCCTTTATTATTTTTCCTATGTTATGGACAATAATGAATTAATCCAAAATTAATCACAATAAAAACATGGTTAATTGGTAATCCCTGACTTCCAATGCTGTAAAATAAATCTATAATAATTCATTAGTTATCACAACATCATCCAAAATCGTCATTTTTATAACAAAAAATCACTGAGAAACAAAGGAAACATGAGGCTCAATAATGTCTCTATTATATATTTTTTCAACATAATTCCACATATTTAAATTTCAATATATGCTCAAAAATTATTCCCCACCACATTGATATTAAAATGAAAAGGATAAGATGGGGAAATCCAAAAAACATTTCTATCTATCTTATATGGAGATTTCATGATCCCTTCAATGCGAATGATGATCCCACGTAATTTTCATAGAAATAGTCTTCAGTTGTTCACCTCTATGTCTACATCAGAAAACCCGATGTATAAAACAAGTGAGATTCATAAAAGGTTTTCTAATATATATATAAATTCCCAATATTGTAAAATCATGATTATTATTTCTCAATTCAGAAGAAAGGGGTAGGATTTATCAAAATAGTGAAAAACATTCCACACACTTCAACAAACACATGAGAAGGCTCAGGTGAAAATGATATAACTATATATTTGTATCATCCCAATATTAATCAATAACTTCACCTTATTTTATTAGATTATTAAATTATAAATAAGGTATTAAAGTACTCCATGAAAACATTGATCATCATTTTTGAATCTATCCCCTAGTTTCTAAATTTATACACAAGGCTACACCCCCATAAGGGTTGGACTCCATCATAATTGAAATTTATATATTCCATGATGGAAATAAAATATCTTTAAAATCCATGAATGTTATCTCATAACACATGTGATAATGGGGAATAAAGTGGAACCTATTTTTTATCTAGATTAAAATTGTGGAAAAAATTTCCCCTCATCATGGACCATTCTATTCTCCCAATATCATTTATTCTTTTATGTCAGGTCTCTTTTTCCATTTTATTCATTTTAATACATTAGATATCAGTTTAATTAATTTTTATTTTACACATCACCCACTTATTTTAGAGAATTTCAATACAGTTGTGATGAGAATGTGCATATTTATAACACCAAACATTTGAGTAACCATTTTTATTCGGAATAGTTTATTCCACCAAATTTTAGAATATAACTTTTATGTAGAATAAGTTATAAAACTTTTCTTTCATTCCATTATTTATTTATATATTCTCCCCCCTTACATGATACTTCTTTTAATTTTATTTAACTGACATCTTCTTCCAACACTTTAATGCATTGTGCCCAAATTTTTTTCATCACAAATAGTAGCCTATGATCCGTCTTCTATTCATGTGTCAGGTAATTTATTTAGTTTCATAGATTGTGAACCTTGTTTATTTTGAATCGAACCACAATACTTTTATAAACATATTTGGGAACCGATATTCATAGTTAATTTCACATCCCCCCTTGATGTGGTGGGTTTATTAAATAGTTTAACCATCCATACATTCTCAGAACAAGGTATAAAACCTGTAACATCACATGAAATGATATTAGTATGTAATATATCTTTTGTGTTATGGGATAAATTTTTATTGGAGTATGTATCTATTAGGATTGATCTTTATCTCAATCGATCCTTGAATCCATGATCATCAGAGAAAACTTATTTAGGGACATTTCTTTTTCATTAAATGCCAGATTTTCTGGATCGTGGTGATTTTTTATTCTTCAATATCACCTCCATTTGTAAGAATTTTATATTGAGAGAGTTATTATCATTAATGTACTTAAATTTTTATTCATTAATTTTTTCCATCTCTTGAAATAAATTTGTATGCACGTCTATCTTGTTAACTATATATTCTAATTTAGAAATTTTGACAACCCTATAAACATTGTGAAATTCTTCAAATGCATGTTGACATTTGAAAAATAAAATATCAGATAAATATGACTCACAAATATTTTATTCCTGTTATTCAACAACAATAAAATATCATTTATCGTAAATAAATGTATTCATGAGTTGTTTTCATGTGTTTGGTGAGAGTGATGGAAATGGGATCCTTCTTTTGTAATGCTTATTCTGTAACATCATCATCTTCTTCATGTAGTAATTTTCATCCTAGATAAAATTTAATTATTTAAAAGTTTTTTATACCACTTAAATAATGATATTCATCATTTTTTATTTCAATAAATATTTAATATCACCAAGTGACTAATCACGATTATAACATGGCCATGATTTGGTAGAAGATTTATAATCAAAATAATAGTTTCATCCTGAACCATTATGATTACCTTTTGTTGATTGTGTTTTAGCCTTTTTTGTAGGATAAGTTTTCATCTTCATTAAAATATATTCTTTCCATTATTATGATTCTTTGAATAAACTATATTTCATGAATTGAATTAATTTCCATCAGTATTCACTTCAACAATATTCACATGGATATTTAATGGTGAAATTGTAAGAACCCAGTTTTTAAATCAGGCATGGATCCTTCAATATTTCTATATAAATATGTACTTTGGACCTAATATTTATTATTAATGAGTTAGTAAATGTTATGATGGTGTAAGTGGCTTGTTCAGAGCCCATAACCAATCATTTTGGAGAAAACTGACTAGACGCACAGTTTAGAGTAAACGATGCGGGATTTCTAGACGATTTTCCAAACCATGTAGATGGTGTTTTTTGGGCAGTGAAACCTATCATGGTTTTCACATGACCATGCATCCAAACCCTGATAACACCCATATTTTCCAGGTAACATTCATTGAAGGAATATTATTAGATCAAACTATGTGGAAGAAGACTTTTCAAGCAGAACCATCTTGCACAGTTTGGGCATGGTTTGACAAACCATGAAGACAAACGATGCATAGGCTAAAAACCAATGTTAAATGTCCAAAACTCTCTAATTTTTCTATTAATCATCCTCCTTTTTCTAAATCTGAGAAAAATCAGGGTTTTCATTCTTTTTCACCCATTTGGAGCTTTTTAAAGGCTAAATCTAGGGATCAAGAGATCTCCTTTGTCCAATATCTGATCAAGATTCCACTTGTCACGTTGGATGTGTAAAGGTATATAACCAAGTCCTCTTTAGTCATTCTTATTCTCTTTCACGATCGGCCTAGATATCTCCATGTTATCATTTTTTATAATTCCTTAGATCTACTCCGTTCCTAGGAAAATCAATTGATGATACTCGAGGAGAAGGCTCATACAACCCTAAAGTGGGTGGTATATAAATCTTACCTAAAGTTCGTTGTTTTTTAGTGTTCTTGTGGGGCCAACAGTTTCATTGGAAATAGTTTCTTTAATAAACATTCCATGATTATACTTTTTAGAATCATATAGTTATGCTCTATTGAAATATGTGATTATTTGTTAGTATTTTCACCCACAACTCAATATGCCTCATGTAAAAGGATATTTCATAATTTAGTTTTCAGTGTTTCTACATGTTTGAGACACAGTTCAATTGTGCCTTTACATGAAATTCCTAAAGATGAGTCTTCTTATCATAAATGGATTGGTATTACTGAAAATTTTATAATGTCATGTACCTTGTATTCTCACCACTTGACCTGCACAAGGTAAGTGCTTCCAAATGTCTATTAAAAGTGAAATTTGAAATGTGGAATGTGAAAAGGAAAGTATACTAAGTATATAACTTGTCCTTAATAAAAATAGATTTAATAATGGTGACATGTCCATAGCACCCATTTCCATGTTGATGGAAGGTATCAGAGTGGACCATAATAATTGAAAAGTCCTTAATGGAAAACTGAGTCTTGATTAAATGGTTGACATACTACTAATCCTATACACACTAATGGAAAAGAAGGCATGGAATAATAAATAAATCATTTCAACTTTACTTGACCTATAGACAATAATATAAGGAAATACTTAAACCAAATGAATTATTACATGATTACAATATCAAATAGGAATAGACTGACCTGAGCACTCTTTGGATTTTTAGAGGAGAATATCCTAGGTCTTGAGAACCCCATTTCATTTCATGTATATAGTTTTATAAGGTAGATACCCACCTAGACTCTAGTTCTTTTATATTCCTTGGATGACTAGTATTCTATAATTCACTCCCTTTCATTATTATAGGATACCTCATATACACTCCTTGGATCCAACATTTACAAGTAGGTTCCCTGGTGAATGCCCATAGGGCCCTGCCTTTGCTTGGCCCCATTTTTCCTTGGTCAGTCACATTGTACTCGGTATCCAACATATTTTGGAATGCCTTGGATTACAATCCTTGGAATAAATTTATACACCTTACGTAGACTCAGATAATACTGAGTTAGCGTTTTGTGAGATCTACGTTTCCTTGGTTATTATCCTAGAACTCCCTCACTAGATATCATTGGCTGGTTTTCTTTATTAAATCTTTGAACCTTCATGACATACACTCTCACAAGGTGATGTCATTGTTGGTTATTCCTCATGTGACCTATTAACATTAAATTGTAATTACTTAATTAAAATGAACAGGTTACATGTTCAGACACCACCTGAGGGGTGAAGCAGGTACATTGTTATTTAGTTATATTTTACTATTTTCTTTACTTATATATATATATATATATATTTCTTCACACTGTTATATTCTATTGCAAGGGTAAGATGTTGTAGACACCATTGGTGGAAGCCCATTAATATTTATCTCACACCCTACACAGGAACCGTATGGTTCCCAGAGTATACTACATGGTTGCATGTGTTGACAATGGGAAGCATGTGGCATCCAAAACTTGATTGTGTGTTGATAGGATGGAGCTTGATAGCAGATGACTGATTAAGATCTCAGGATTCTTGGAGTAGACTTTTTTTCTTTTACCTTATGGTACATGTTGTGCCTATTTTCTTGTATCCATGCTTTCTAGTTATCTACTAACATGAAATCACATCATCTCTGTTCTATTTGATACATCTATTTTTATTCTTGTTTATCTATTGCATTAGTTTTCTTCCACTATTTATTTATATAGCTTATGTTGTTTGCTATTCCATAATATTTCTTCCTATATTTTACACTCTTCTAATGAGGGCATAGTCTTTCCACCAACACACCCTAGGCCCTCATTGCTAGTCAGCAGCCTCTGGCATTCATGAAGATGTGCTTGAGGCCATGTGGCCCACCGGGTTCGGATCACCCATTAAGTGACATTTGGGTTTGGGTGGTCACAAAGTGGTATCATATGGTGGTTTCATTAATCAACTTACTATTTGGAGACAATATATTTGAGAATATGAATTCATGGTACATAGTTATAAGTCATTCTTGGGCGTCATGAACCCATGTTCAGGGTAAAATCCATGTTACACAATTTACAATTGATTTTTTATTTTCCTATTATAATTAATATTATTTCACCATTGGGTGATGCACATGTTGTGTAGTGTTTTTCAATTTTACTCTATTTGAGAATTTATTTCATTATTATCCCAATGATATGAGGGAAAGGAGAATTGTAACATGCACCATTATAGGCACCTTGAATTCACTTTTCATTCATATTTCCATGCTATATAGGTACATTTCACTATTTTTTATTTCTTGATATGCCTGTAATTTCTGAGTGATATTGTGATAGTTGCGTGTACATTTATTACATTGGCTTCAATTAAGTGATTTTATATCTCAATTCATGAGGTGTTTTGGCCCTCATGGGTTGGGATGAGTAATTTACCGAGTTAATCCATTATTCTATAGATGGATGGGCGTTGTTTATTACAATAGGTGTATAGGAATTGATTCATCGGTAATGAATATCCATTATAAAGTGAATATTGAAATAAAAAAAATAATTGGTGGGGCTTCCTTATCCTGCCTTATCATGATTATGAATGGTAAAGGATAAAACCTAATAATTAACTGCAAAATGACATAAAACATATACTTGAGAACGTACTGATACATGTCTGTATAAGTAGGTAGTTTGGGTAGTATTCCTTGGGAACTGAGTTTTCAAATGATCATTTTTTACTAGTGAGGATATCTCCTTTCTTCTAAGCTTGTTCTAAAGTGTGTGCTCAGAATTTGTAGATCAATGCCACCATGACGTCCTCATGTCATTCTCCTGGAGGGTTATGATGAACATACTCCATACATGGTGGGCCTTGAGGCGCCAGTCTTACTTATAGGAGTGCTACTTGAGGAACCTCCTATTGTTCCTAATACGGGAAATAATTCCCATGCCTGAGATAGATTCATACATATGATGCAGTTCATGATTGGTGCTGCATGGGTTGCACCTACAATGGTTGTTCTGACCCGGGAGTTCCTGTATTAGTAGTCTACAACTTTATAATGGATGGTGGTTCTTAGGCTATTGACTCTTTGATAGAGACCATGGTGTCTATCTTTGAGCATCTGGAAACTCCTTCAGATCGGAGAGTCCAGCTTGCTATATAAATGCTTTGGGATTCATCCATGCGTGGGTGGTATGTTGTTAACCTGGTAGGTTGTCCTCAGTGCATGTTATGGGGGGATTTCCATACATTATTCTATGATCAGTTTTTTTCCTCAGGCACTGAGATCTGACAAAGCTAAAGAGTTTATTCATCTCGAGTAGGGTTCTTTGTCAGTTATAGAATATTCAGCATTTTTCACTGATTTACAACTCCTTACACTGCTTCTAGGAGGTGATGAGAATTCACATGCTTGAAATTTTGAGGATGGGATCCAGTATTCCATATGAACTAAGTTGAATGTCTTTCCCCTTACTTCATTTTCTATAATAGTTAATCATGACCTTATCACTGAGAGTAACCTGAGGAAAGACACAAGTACCAGGTTTAAAATATCAGTGTCGCAGTAAGCCAGTAGTTTTTCTGGTTGTAGGAAATGTTCCCTTGAGTTTTTTTGTCAAGGCAGTGGTAGACATTGTATCTAGTTTAATAGCTCTGTTGTGTGTCACCAGTGTGGACGACCATGGAATAATAATCCCAAATATTATTGGGAACCTATGGAGCATCGGGCTTGTGTCTGTATGGGTTTTCTTCACCCCTTTTGTAGGACCATTCCACCATCTTTGAGGGGAAAAGGATCAGTTTCAGCTCCACCTTCAGGAGGGGTTACTTTTGAGCTATTTCATGTGGGGAGTTAGAGTAGCACTAGCAGTTTTGGACGAGGAGGATGTCGTGGCCATGCTAGTTTGATCCCTAATCACCAGCATTACTAGCAGAGTAGTCATGATCATGGTAGTCTATCTGTTGCATAGAGGTGTGGATCATTTCAGTTTCATTACTTATAGTTGATACCCAAGGATTAGGTTAAGGGACCATCTATAGTATGAGGTACAATTCAAGTAGCCTCTACTATTTTATCTTAATTGTTTTATATAATTGATACAAACTTCTTTATTTTTGTATCTATTTTTGGAAATTCTTTTACTATAGATATAGCTCCACTATAGTGTAATGACCCTGGATACACCATTGGGAATATGGTAGGAGGGCATACACTGGTGCAGTGACATCCCCTTGAGGTAGGCATTTAACATTTCTTGTGGAATCTATTTGTTCTCAAGATGACAAGATTCTAAGTCATTCTCAAGAAGGACTTGTTTTTATACTATCAAGACTTTGTAGACTATTATTGCTGAAGGGTTCCTTTTACATCACCAGAAGGAAGAAGTCATGTCTAGAAAGGCGAGTGGGATGTCTAGGCTAGGAGAGAAAGACGAAAGCATCATGGTCTAGGTTAAGTGACCGCTCATATTACAAAACTTTTCACAGTAGGATCAGGGGTTTGTTTAATCTGATTTCCTTCTAGTAGTTTATTATTTCAGGTATGTCTTTCCTGATGACTTTTCTGGCTTACCCCTTACGAGAGAGGTAGAGTTTCTAATAGAGCTTGTTCTGGGAGCAAATCCAGTGTCCATTCCTCCAAACAGGATGGTACCTACCGAGCTTCAGTAGCTCAAGTGGTAGGTAGTGGACTTAAAGGAGAAATTATTTATATGACGGAGTACATCCTCTTGGGGATCAACTAAGCTTTTTGCTAAGATGGAGGATGGAACTCACCATTTATGTGTGGATAACAGAATGTTGAACTAGTTTACGGTCAAGAACCAGTATCCACTTCCTCGTATACATGATATCTTTGACCATCTCCAAGGAGCAGAGGTGTTCTCTTCGATCAACCTGAGACCGTCTTATCATCAAGTGTGAGTCATACCATCAAACACAACTCGTACAAGTTTCTGTAGTTGGTATGGTCTGTATGAGTATCTTGTTATTCAATTCAGTCATACTAACAAGCCTTCCATTTTAATGTCTTGGATGAATAGGGTTTTATATCCATATTTGGACTCTTTTTTCGTGGTCCTTTTGGAAAACATCTTGGGTTATTCACACACTCGTAACGAGCATGCCCAAAATCTTGAGATCGTGCTGAGTACAATGAGAGAGCATCAACTTTATGAAGAGATTGATAAATTTGACTTCTAGATTGAAAAGTTCCAAATCTTGGATCAAATTATTTTAGAATCAAGAGTATATGTTGACCTTGATAAGTTAAGTGTTGTAGTTTCCTGGGAGAATCCCAAGAACGTGTTTGATATAAAGAGTTTTTTGGGGATGGATATATATTATCGGTGTTTCAAATGGGACTTATGATGTCCCGATTCACCTCTTACTAGACTTACAATAAATGGTGTTAAGTTCCTGTGGTCAGAAGCATGCTAGAATTCCTTTCAAAAAAAGAATGGGGGGCATGTCTCAACACCTATTTTTATTCTTCCAGAACCAGTTAAATGTTATAATGTCTTTTGCGATGCATCAGGCATTGTAATTTGAGCAGTTTTGATGTAAGAAGACAAATTCGTTGTGTATGGATCTTAGCAGTTGAGGCCTCATGAGTGAAATTACTCAACACACGACCTCGAGCTATTAGCAGTTGTTTATGCCTTACGTTTCTAGAGACATTATCTCTTGGTTTAGCTCTTTGTTTTGTATACAAATCACAAGATACTCAAGTATATATTTTATCACCATGACATGAACCTCCAACATCAAAGATGGGTCAAATATATAAAATCCATTAATTTTTTAACTTGCCTATATACCTTGAAAAGGTAATGTGGATGCAGATGCACTGAGTTGGAAAACTCAAATAGAAGCCAAATAGGATGCTAGTGATAAATGAAAGTTAATGGCCCTCTTTTCTGAACTTCATTTGGAGTTTCAAAAAAGTAACAAACAGACATACCACTCATCCTTAGTAGTTACCTCTTCCCTCCTTGAGAAGTTAAAGAGTAGGAAGTTTTCAGAACCTAATGGTCTGGTTCCCTATGAGAGTATACCAGGTGATAACCCACCTCCAGGTTGGTATGTGGATAGAGGTGATGTCCTGCATCTACGTGGAGCTATCTGGGTTACTAAAGATATGAGAGAGGTGTTGATGAAAGAGACCCATGTTTCCCAGTGGGTAGTTCATCTAGGAATCTCGATGATGTATCAAGATATGTGACGCCCGTATTGGTTTCCAGAGATGAAACATCAGACTGCATGCTTCATCACTAGGAGTTCCACCTATCAGTAGAAGAAGAGAAAACACCAGAGACAAGTAGGCTATTTACAGCCACTTCCATTCCCAAATTGGAAATGGGAAGATTTTTCCCTGGATTTTGTAGTAGGATTACCTAGGTTGTCGATGGGTAATGATGCTATCTAGGTAGTCATTGACCAACTAATGAAATCATCACACTTCATTCCTAATCAGGAGACTTTCTCATTTGAAGAGTTTGGAAGACTATATGTCTACGAGATCATACTACTACATGGAGTTCCACAATCTATCATTTTAGATAGGGATGCTCATTTCACTTCACATTTCATGAAGGGTTTATAGAAATCTTAGGGAAATCAGGTGCTTCTAGGAAAATATTTTCATCCTCATATAGATGGACAATCATAATGGGAAATACTAGTTTTAGAAGATATGCTCTGAGCACACGTCCTTGGTTTTTATAGTTCTTGGGAGTAGCATATCCTTCTCATCGAGTTATCCTATAATAACTGTTCCTAGGTGATGATTTAGATAGATACTTTTGAGGAATTATATGGTAGGCTATGCCGTTCACCCTTGTACTGGCTAGAGGCAGGTGAGGTATCCCTACTGGGTCCTCCTCTCGTTTAGGAGACATTATAATAGGTCCATCAGATCATGAAGTATATCACTACTACTCAGTGTAAACTAAAATCATATGCCGATCTCCATCAACTACCTCTTGAGTTTGAGGATGGGGATTATGTATTTCTTCAAGTATCACCCATTACTAGGGCATAGATAGTTAAGAAAGAAGTGAAATTTGTCGCCTCATTATGTCGGGTTGTTCGAGATTCTAGAGAGAGTCGGGCCGGTAGATTATCAATTGCTACTAACTCAGAGGTATCATGCCATTCATGATTTCTTTAATGTCTCAATACTTTTCCAATACAATTCTGACCCATATCATAACATTGATCCTGAGTAATTTGTGTTAGATGATGATGTAACTTTTTAGGAATATCCAACACACATCGTTGACCGAAGCATTAAGGCTCTCCAAGGACTGTATGTCCATCTCATTAGAGTGTTATGGAAACATGGCCGAGTACAAGATGAGACTTGGGAGAGGGTAGCCGATATATACGATCTGTGGCAAGAGTTGTTCCCAAAAAGTGTTTCCTTACCCTTGGAAGGAGAACTTGGGGGGTTCGTTTTTTATGGGGGAAGACAGTAAGAACCTAGTTTTTCACTCAAGTATTGATCCTTTAATTTTTTGTCTAAATATTTTATTTGGACATAATATAGATTCCTAATGAGTTAATAATGATTCCACAGGTGTCTGGGGATTTTTTGGAGCCCGTAACCTATCTTTTTTGGAGAAAATAGACTAGGCACACAGTTTAGAGTAAACCATGAAGATGCTGTTTTTTGGGTAATGGAACCTCACACGGTTGGCACACAGACACACATCCAAACTGTTTTAATGCCCATTTTTCCTATGTAACAATGAATGAAAGGTGCACAGTTTGATCAAACTGTATGGAGGAAGAATTTTTGGGCATAACCATCTTTCACGATTATTGCATGGTTTGACAAACCATGGGAAAAAAGCATGTGATGGCTAAAAACATGCGTAAAATGTCCAAAACTCCCTTAATGATCTATTAATCCTCCTCCATATTCTTTATATAATAACCAGTGGTATTTTCCTCTTTTTCACCCATTTGGATATTTTTGAATGCCAAATCTGGGGGTTAAGAGATCTCCTTCATCTGGCATCTGATCGAGCTTATGTTCATCATGTTGGAAGTACAATGGTAAGTACTTGAGTCCTCTTTATACTTTCTCCTTCTCTATCACTCTCGACCTAGATATTTCCATGTGATATGTTTTCACCTTTTCTTAGATATACTCTAATTTGGGGAAAATAAAGGGAAGATACTATAGGGGAAGGCTCATACAACCCTAAGGTGGGTGGTCTATAACTCATCCCTAAAGTTCGTTGTTTTTTAATTTTCATGTGGGGACTACCGGTTTCATTAGAAACCGTATACTAAATTAACATTCCATGATTATACTAGTTATAATCGTATGGTTATTATCTTTCCAAATAAGTGATTAGTTGTTAGTGGTTTCACCCACAAATCAATCCGCCTCATGTTAACGATTATTCCATAATTGGGTTTTTAGTGTTTCATCATGTTTGAGTCACTGTCCGGGTGTGCCTTTACTAGAACATTCTAAGGGTGAGTCTCCTTATCATAAATGGGTTGTTGTTAATGAGAATTTCAAAATGTAATGTACCATGAATGGTCATCACATGACCCGCTTATGGTAAGTACTTCCAAATTTTTTTTAAAAGTGAAATGTGAAATGTGAAATGGGAAGTATACTAAGTATATAATGTGGATTTAATAAAAAGTGATTGAATAATGGTTACGTGTCTGCAGTACCCCCTTCAATGTTGATAGAAGGTATTGGAGTAAACCACAATAATTTAATAAGACTTAATTGAAAACTAAGACTTGATTAAATGGTTGTAACATAACTTAGCCTATCCACCATAATGGAAGACAAGTCTTAGACCAATAAATAAATGGTTTAAACTCTAATTAACCTATCCACACTAATGGAAGGAAATACTTGAAACAAATGAATTATTACATGATTACAATAACAAATAAAAATGTACTTACTTGATCTCGCCTTGGATTCTTAGGGGAGAATACCTTGGGTCTCTAGAATCCCATTCTGATTCAATAATACAGTTTTCTTAGGTTGATACCCACCTAGACTCTGGATCTTTTCTATTACATGGATGTCCAATATTATATCGTTGTGTCCCTTAATTATTATAGGATAACTTATATACACTCCTTATATCCAGTATTGACTAGTAGGTGCCATGGTGGAAGCCCATAGGTCCCTATCTTTTCTTAGCACCATTTTACACTGGTCAATAACCTTGGACTAGGTAGGTTCCTTATTTTGGAATGCCTTGGATTATGATCCTTGTATTAAACTCTTACCCCTTAGCTAGACTCAGATTCTATTGAGTTTGTAGTTCGTGATATTAAAATTACCTTGGTTATTACCATGGAACTCCCTCACTGGATATCATTGTCTGGTAGCCTTTTTACATCTTGGGACCTTCACTACTTATACTATCATGGGGTGATGTTAGTATTGAAAATGACTCATGTAACCTATTAACATTAAATGGTAATTTCTTAATTTAAATGAACCGGTTACATGTTCATACACCAGTCGAGGGCTATAGTAGGTGCTTTGTTACCCAGTTATATTGTACTGTTTTCATTACTTATATATATATATATATATATATATACCTGTACATTATTATATTTTATTAAATGGGTTGAATGTTATAGACATATTTGGTGGTATCCCATTGAGATTTTTCTCACACCCTCTTTAGGCGCCATTTGGTACCCGGAGAAGATTACATGGTTGTAGGAATTGACAAAGGGAATCATGCAGCTTCCAATAATTGATTGCTTGATGATAGGATGAAGCATGGTAGCAGATGATCGATTAAGATATTTGGATGCTTGGAGTAGATATTTTTTTACCTTGTGAAACATGTTATTTCTATTGTCTTATATCCATGATTTCCAATTTTCTAGTGACAGGACATTACATCATCACTATTCTAGTTGATATAGTTATTGTTATTCTTGTTTCTCTATTTTATATGTTAGATTACACTATTTATATATATTTCTTCCATTGATAACTATTCCATTATTTTCTTTATGATGTCCAACACTCTATTAATGGGGAAATTCTATTCCCACACACACACCCTAGGCCCTCGCTGCAAATCGGCAACCTCTGGCATTCAGGAAGATGCGCTTGAGTCCATGTGGCCCACTAGGCTCGGGGCACCTGTTAAGTGCCATGTGGGTCTAGGTAATCACAAAAATTCAATTTTATACCACTTTTAGGTCCATAGTTCATATTTACCACCAAGATGTGAGGGGTTAATCATTGGGTTTTTTAATTCATTTCGTTAAAATTATATATCAAGAACATTTTAGTTGTATCAATCCACTCAAAAATTATCTCACAATATCACTTTTTTGGTATTAATATAATTATATAAGGAAGCATGTGATAGTTATAAGTGTTTTCAATGAATTTACACCTTCATTACATGTTGGTAAGGTACACCAACATGGATTCCTCGCTATAAAATGACTGAATTCAACTACTCCTAGCCCAAACTGAGATACTTATGCTCCATATCCAATAAATATACACTTTTTTATTTGGTATTTAACCAAAATTATTCTTTCTTCAGCTCTGAATGACAGACTCCTTCTGCACCTAGCTCCATCATGAATACGTCAACTACTTCAACACTATCCTGAAGAATTAACCTTTTTTTATGGCAAGAATCCAGTGTGGAAAAATCATTGAACATCCTATAAAACCTTGTTGTATCTAATTTTCTCATGTAATTCCTAAAGAATATCATCAATTATGGTCTTGAGACTCCTCACATATTTGGTTCAATCTATATTCCCTTTTTCAAATGTCCATGTTCACATAATTTCACTTTTCAAGAATTACCCATCATTTCATCACTCTCAAAATTATTCTTGAACAATGTATGTTGTGATTTTCCAAATTGTATTTCAATTTAGTAAATTTTCCGACACCTACATGCACATATTTATACAAAAATATTTTGGTGCATGGGTTCTTAATTATTCAATGATTTAAAACAATTAATTTAAATCCTCATATAAATGTGTTAAAACAACATTTAATTCCCTCCTTCAAATAACAGTACCTGATAATTATTATGTATTATATTTCTCTTCAAAAATACCCTATTGAATATGGTTATTATATTCCTTAAATTATCATTTGATGTACCCCATTGTTAGGTTGGTATTTATTTCATGCTTGAACATGTAATATAACTGAATTACAATATGTATGTTATAACTGAATGGAGATCATTTTGAAATAGGAGAAATATGTGGTTATGTCATTAGTTTTCTCATAAGGTTAAGTGTGACAGTCACAGATCAACCTCCATGAAGCCATACATGAATGTATTCTTGAAACCCATCTACATGAACCTTATTTCATGCATCATATAAGTACCTGAATTCATAGGATCATTGGTTATTCATGTATAAATTTAAACACAACATTTATCCTATTTCATTATTCTATAAGGAAATTCCTAATGACATGGAATTTATTATCAGTGGTACATTCATATGAATACCCAGTAATGTTTATTTTTTCTTCATCATGAAAATAAACATACAAAATCTTCACATTCACCCTTGAGAATCAGGCTTCTCATTCATCCAGCATCATTCGATGAAGAAAAGTAAAAAATATAGATTTTTTTATCATTCATGTTCTTTAATAATAGAATTTACTACATACAAGAATTTGTCTCCATCATGTGTTTATAACACTAGATTAATTCTATCCATGTGTCGATAAATGATAGAAAATGTGTAGAAAACGCATCTCAGACTCTCCTAATTAATGGATTTGAATGTGGTAATCATAGATGGGTTCCTGGGATTCTTTTTGGTCTATGGAATCTCAAATATTATTTATGAGGCTCATCAATTCTTGTAGAACCACACTGCTTAAATCCCTCAAGAAAAGTTGTAAGGAAAAGATGATTTTATCCTAATTGTATAATGTAGATGGCCTCAATAGGGTAGTAAGGGTTTTGCTCATGTTTTTTAGTAGATGAATATTACCCCACCTATTAATTTTCAAACACAGGAATTTTCATTCATCTATTTCATGGTATATTACTAAACATTTTTCATTAGTTCACCAAAAGTGACTATTGGGGTGCTCTCTCAAACAAAAATTCCTTCTTGCACTGCCTCCTATGAGGTGCAGCCCAATCCACCTTCGTGATCCCCATATGCATGCCCATCCACCTAAACCTCTATGCATACTATCACTCACTCTCCATCTAGGATATCCCGGGTTTAATCCTAGTGTCCACCTTTGTAGTTTCTACACTTGGTTCCTCTAGGTTCCTTTTTTGTTGGAATATAATTTTTAAATTATCCAACAATAAAGATACATAAAAAATATCAATTTAGATAATTGAAATTCATCTAATCCCTTCTATTCATTATAAAAACATCATGAAAATATATATATAATTATATTTAATAAATGGAATTAAATATTAGTATCTTTGAATGATCTTCAAATACTTTATTCGCTGGTAATATTTCTTCTCGATCATGTTAAAAAAATAAAATACGAAGAAAACATCATGCAAAAATCATACAAAACAACTATTCATATTTTAGGGAATCTTCTTCTCAACCATTAATGTATTCTTCATGAAATTAATTTTTTTCATAGAATAAACCATATTTTATTCATTGTGAATTTCTTGTTTACATCAGGACTTTGAAAATTATGAATATTTTCAACAGCCATCATAATAACAACATGGATACTCATTCATGTTTGAAATCCATTGCCATATATTAAATCCATAACAATTCTCCATGAATCACAACTTCATTCAAACTAACCAATAAAATATTGAAAAATCATTGAAAAAATACAACACTGGTCCCTATAAGGATGAATACTTATAATATTCTGAACTATATACAACACATACATGAGATATAAAATTACAACTAATTATCCACAACGATTGAATAAATAGGGGAAATAAAAAAATTAAGGAGTATTTGGAAAATAATCACTGGTAAACTCCTCCGAAATATATATAATCCATGATAACTCCTTGACCACCATGGGTACCACCACAAACATGAATTAAAATGCTCAATAATGTATCATGATTAATCACCTATTTTTTACAACAAACAATCCATTACGGATCCATGTCAATCTATCCCATCTCCAAACATGTTTTTTTTGTATTCAAAAAACACATGTAGGAATAAAGAACATGTGAATATGAGTATAAAAAACAACAAGGACTCATAGTAACAACAATACAGACATAAATAAAAAACTCTACTCAACTCAAGGTATATTAGGAGTCCAAGAAGAATACATAGGGGAAGAACCTAGCATTAGGTCAGCTCAATCTCCTAGTACTAATGAGTGACTAGATGAATGTTAGGGAAGAATAATAAAGATATCTTCATGGAATAAATATATTCTCTAATGGGAATATTATCCATCATTGAAATCTAAAAGAAAATTCTCACCTATAAACCTATGAATCATATGATTAGTTAACTAGAAACTCGTTATATTCCTTCCATGAATATAATGTGAGGATTTCTCTCCATGAAAGATCAGAAAGCCCACATAATTATCAACACATGTGATATATTTGTACTTATAGTGGATAATACCACACCCATAGTAGTAGAAGGCATCACACAACCTATCTATGCTCTTTATATAAGGGTAATCTGACTATGATGATCAAGAATACAATCCATATCGTAGAAGGTGGATACCAACCGTATCTTAACCATATGCAGTGGATTACACACCCTAAATTGGTGTGTGAGTTTGGGGGGGTGGGAGTTGACCAGACCTATATTGGGATTGTGAGTGGAATTGAACCTTGATGTACCGATCATATCAGGGATTTTTTCTATTTATTAATAAAATCAGAAATCCAATCTTTTTTGCTATATTGTGGATATAGTTCATCATGCTCACATCAACTCATTGCACAAAAATATTTTAAAAATTAGGGCAACCATCACATTTAAATTATAATCAATCTCATATGGGACGACTATCTAGTGTTGATTTCAGCATAAAGTTAGGAAACTTATCCCTTTTTTAGTTTTAATAGTTTTACATTGTGTGTACACCTCATTCAATATGACACATACCCCAATATCTGTCTAAAGATAACTACAAAGCCTCAATTTTTCTGCAATAAATTAAAAAAACCATCAATATCATTTTAACAGAACATGGGGCTTGTTCTATGATAATAAATTAGATACCTAATATTTATATGGAATCACTCATCAAGATTTTTTGGTAATTAATCAGTAGATATATCACCAACATGGTATCTTAGCTAAAATTTATAACCAAAATTTGATTAATAATAATAGTAGTAGTAAAAACGACAAATTTATTAATATATTTCAATGTATATACTAGAATTGGAGGGGTTTTCAGGTAACCCTAACTCTCTCTAATCAATCCATGCAATCATTTTTTATCATTTATTTAATTAGTAATTTTTTTTAAATTATTTTAATTCTATAATTTAATACTTTCTTTACCACTTAGTGCAACACCAAGGTTTCCCCCTTAAATGGTCTTGACAATCCTTTATGGTGCTACTAGCAAGTATTCATCATAATTCCTCCACATCAATTTAAAAACCCAATTCCTATATCCTTATGTCCATGAAAAAATTAAGCATCTAATAAATATAGTCAAACACGAAAAACATCTCAAATATTAGTTTTTCATCACCAAAATGAAACATCATATAAAAATTAAATTCATTTAAATGTGAGATAGATAGAGGCTAGTGGGAATCCCAAACACCTGAAGAAGAAAAAACTATAGGGTTAAAGAACATAGAATAAGGTTTCAAAGAGTCTTTTAGGAATAATAGACAATATCACTTGTAGACATTCTGATAAACAATAATTAAATTTAGCATTTCACTAAACAACCTCTGTATCCCAAATCCTTATTTTAGTTCATAGAAAATTTAAAAAACAATATATATATATAATGTAATATTTCAACAATTATACAAATACGAAACTGTTATATCTATTCCTAACGGAGTAAATTTTACAAAAATATTATTTTATGATAATTTTTTTATCGAAGTGATAACCCAATTTTATATTCTCACAACAACATGGGAATTAATTGTGAAGGAAATGAAGAATAAAGAATGATGTGGATTAAGAAATTATCGATGTCCTCCCCCATAGAGATTCATTAATGAGTTAATATATCATTGATGTGGTGCTAAACTAATTTACATTACAATAAATTAGGTCTCATCACTCGTATCTAGATTCATCCCCACATAATATAGCCTCATAACACCTTGAGATTTTAAAATATCATTATGTTTGATATAATGTATGACACACATCAGCATGCTTAAAAACCCATGAAATATAAGAATGTTATAAAATAGCAATTAAATTATTCGATATGAATTGTTTAACTTACCTATATTAGTATATATATAATTTATACTCAATTTATTTATATTTATAAATCCTTATTAATTAATCACTCAATTCATACTATTGAAATTTTAGTAATCAAAAATAAATTTCCTTCAAAAATGATTTTAATTTTTTGTGGCAAGGTAATATAAGGAATTTGTAGAAAAATAATAAAGTGTATTTGATAAAAATAAATTAATTTTTGAAATCATCATTTAAAAATTATCATACCTTAAAATTTTGGGATTTTTTGAAAAATTTTAATTTTTTACTGAATAGGGACAATTATAGATTATTGATAAAACAATCTTTTTTTTCATTAAATTAAATAATTTAAAATTTACCATAAGATTGAAATTCTATATAAATTAAAATATTTATTATTTATTTATATTTAAGTTAACTATTTTCATTTGAATCATCTTTATATAGGTTTTTATTATAAGTTTACTTTGAGGAAAAAAATTCAGTTTTCTGAAGACTATTTTAAGATACATAACATTTCACTTTTTAATTAATTACTTGACTAATTATTTAAAATATATTATTATTTACTATATATATAAATTTAAATTAATATATTCATTATTAATTTTCATAGTGTTAATATAATATTGTTTTATACTTCAAAAATACATATCTTGAAAAATAGCTTTGGCGCCAGTTCTGCATTTTTAATTATAAATTCTATTCATCAGCTTCAATGAATTAAATTTGATAATATAGACGTGAATTTTTTTAATAATATGAATTTATATAAAATGATTATCTAAAATTATATTTTGTCCATAATAAGTAATGAAATGAGAAACAACCTTTATAGTGGTTAAGGGAAAAATAAATTTGTTGGGGTGTTAAACAAAAACGATTAGTGTACAAATGACCTAAAAATGTAAAATAATATTATATGGAATATTTATAAAATTATGTAATATTATATTTAATAACTATTTATTTTGAGACTTTTTTAATTTTTAAAATGTGGGTAACACTTTTACATTTCAATAATTCCATGTGTATCGTCACACCAACTTATAAAAGGCTGCCCACAATCCTCTCCAATTGACACATTAAAAACATGTGGTTCATATAATATATATAAATATAAGTTCCATAATTATCTCACCACGTTCTGGATGACATTTTTATTAGTAAAATAGTCTATATTTGACTCAGCTACACTCCTAAACAGGTGGTGGGAGGGAAAGATAATGTTCTTAATCAAACATTTTTGTTTTTATTCTTCCTACTATTTAAAATAATTTCCATACATTATGACATAATAAAAAATTTATATTACATACATATAGATGCTTTTATTCTATTTCAAGAACCTAAATCCATATTATATTCGATAAAATGTGATACAAAACTATCATTCATGTGTACGTTGAATTCTCGCCTCGTTGACCCCTCAAATTATTATTTCATAATTTATTGTCAGTCTCTTTATAATGAGGTTTTTATTATATTTATATATATATATATATCTATGATATTTTTACTATAATGATACTTATTTTATTATTATATCATATATTCCATCTTACAAACATTCTGTGGGTATTTGGATAACATCGTTGGGGTGTACAACCGAGTACCCATTCACAAAATGATGTGATTTGTTTTTTCACCAACGTTTGATATTGATGGAAATATGAAATTTAAATAATGAATATATTTGATACAAATTATATAATTATTATATTTAGGATATATTTGATATTCTAAAAATAAAATATATCAATTTTTCTTACACAATAAAATAATAATCTCATTCATGCTTGTGTGTGGACAAACACATAGAAGAAGTGATGTGATGTGTTTTTCATCACAAATTCACATAGATGATATATCCATACATTTAAAGAAATATTATTTTTTTAATATATTATTTTCCTTGTTTTGGGTAAAATAATAATCACCTTATTTCCATTATGATCATTGAAAAATGGAAATATTACACAAACATATGTATCACCTACCGTCTTAATTATTATAACGTTGTTTATTTTTCATAACTAAAATTCATTAATGGTTTGAAAATTATTTATTATGAAATAAAATTTTAATTATTTAGTGATTATTATTCTATAGATATTGGAATAATCAACTCCCTGACTATAGTCATCCTACCTATGTAATTTTTGACACATACCCCGAATACCAACAAAACATCACAAGTGACCTTAAATGATTAAATAATTGTGCATATCATTGTAGGAGATAATATAAAAGGAATATAAATTTTAAATAGTTATATGGAAAATGAATCACTAATATAATTTTTTTAGGATGAAAAAAATATACAGGATGAGTCAGACTGAAAGTAAGGGAAACAATAACTTTAAACATTGATTTAAATGGTGTATATGTTTTTTTTCGAAATCATTCCCATATGTATCCATGTTATTGAATATTAATAAATAAAATTATAATTTATTTAAAAATGGATTATAAAGAATTTTTTTAATATATTTCACTTTATGTAAATAACTTATAAAAAAATAATTTTTTTATGTTTTTATGTATTTGACATTCTTTAAAAAATCCATTGTTTGATTATTTATTTTCAAATTTTTTACATCCATGTACATATATTTAGAATTACTATATTGAATTTTTTATATGTAAATGAAATATTAATAAAAGAAATTTTATTGATACATTTAATTTATTTCAAATCTCTTCCAAATGGAATCATTTTACAAATTCTATTACATTACATCTAAATGGAAAAAGAATGTCATATTTTAACATATATGATTAAAATGAATTTACCACCTATATAAATGTTATTTTATGTTTGTGTCCCTTTTAAATAGTTCAATAATAATTCAAATAAAATACATATATCAATTTTTCATGGTATTTTTTTATTGGAAATGGGTTTTTAAATGTAAATTCTATTTTATATACTAAAGAGTTGTTAACATGGGTTTAGAATATTTTTTCATGCGTTTTATGGTATAATTATGATTGGTAAAATAGTTTTATTCATTTTATTGTCATTTTACATTGTTTATATGATGGATTTAGACCCATTATATCTCATTAGTGAGACTTATATTTCTCATATTAGGGTAGTTATTTCAAATTGTCAGAACTATAAAAGTTTTCTATGATGATGTTGTAACAATGAAAAAGAAATAATTTTTAATTCATTCTAATTGGTTATCATGGAAATCATTTTTTTCAAAAACGGAAGGTATATTATTTTAAATTATGGAATGATAGTTCTCTTTCTGGTTTAAAGTATTTTTTAAGAGAAAATGATTTCCTGGGTTTTCATATTTTTCATAAGAATAATGAATTTTTCATTCTTATATTCCAAATTATATTTTTGTTCAAATATATTTTTGTTAAGATATTATTCTAATGGGTTTTTATGGGAAAGGTAAAAAAAGTCATGCTAATAGTAATGAAAATTTAACATCAAAAGAAATCATTTTTATTTTAAATTTTTTATATTTTGGTAACACTAGATAATGAATAAAAGTATCCACTTTTTATATACATGGGGTTGTTATATCAGAGTATTTATATAACTCTCTATAACTATAAACAAAAAATATCGATGGGAATGTATGAAAATTAATTGATGTTTAACCTCATTGTAATATGTATTATTTTTTTCCATGTACTTATTATTGGTATAAGAGAAAACGTTTTGATAACTTTAGTGGTCATGATTTTATTTTAACTTAAGGTAAAAAAATCATCTATCACCACAATGGTTAGTATACATGTGTTAATTATAGTTTTCTTGGATGAATAAATTTTTTTGAAAAGTTGGATAAAATTTTAACGTCATATTTATATTTAACCTCTACATAATATAGTTTATTATTATTTATTTGATATACTAACACAATCATTTATAGTAAATAGATGAATCTAGTGGTAACCAATTAATAATGTATGTGAATAAAAACAAAGTGTTTTCTAAATTTAATATCTAATAAATTGGAAGTTTTAGTGAAAACTTTTTTTTATTAGCTAGATATCATGAGTTATGATTTAGAACATAGACCTAGGAGTGTTTCTTAATGTTCTAAAAAATGAACAAATATACTATTACATATCTTTAGGTGATAATTATAATAAAGGTAAAAAATATTCAACAACATATGGATTAGGATTGTGTGACGAAGCACCAAAGAATAATTCTTAAGATAAAAAAATATATTTTCAATATAGTCAAGGGGGAATAATGAAATATTACTCAAATGAAAATGGAAAAGTTCTATTAACACCATGAAAGGGAATAAAGCTCATCCCAATATATCCATTTAATGTTTAAAATATCTTATTTTTGACATTATGATAATAAATTCCTTAGGGGGGATATCTCGGGGATGGGATCAACAGTTCTATATAGATAAATCCCAAGTAATCCCTAATACCATTATCGTTAATGAAACATAAAATTGAGATTATATAAGACTGTTTTGGATTATATAATAGATTGTTTATTAAAATTGTTGAAAATTATGAAATTATTTATATATTGTTTTATAGGATGGATTTATTATAGAATAATATGATAATACATGGTCAATGGATATTGTATAACATTAAGGTATTATGGTGTCCACATCCAGGGAATAAAGAGTTATGATGTAGTTACATATTTTAAAAAACTCATTAGTTTAAATGAATTGAAACTATTTTTATGTTTTATGTGTCATGATAAATTTTAGAGAAATTTAAAGATTTTTTATAAAGATTTTTGGTATATGGACTATATGATTAACACGTGAAACTATTATTTCAGGGAAAATGATCATTTTGTTTTGTGTACAAAACAATGCTATTGAAACCCTTAGGGTGTATATCATATTTATATTTAAGGTTATTTTTCAGAACTATAACAATATATCTAAAATTTTTATAAGAATTCTATTAGTATAGTTTTTTAAAAAGGGAAAAATGTCACATCTAGAACGACCATAGTTATTTAAATGATAATATATGGGCAATAAGGTTGCCCTAACAACCACTGTAAGAGGCGATGTCCTAGTTAGTATGACATCCTTTTTTCACTAAAAAGGATTATAATATAATGATTATTATGTTTCTGGGAGAATATGTTTCTTAATATAGAAAAAAATGGTTTTGAAAAGTGATTTGGTGATTGCATGAATAATTTTATTTTAGAATAAGTTCATGATATTGAGAACTTTATATGATTAAGGTAAACAAACATTTGGGGAATTTATTTAAGGAGTAATGGATGCATTATAATTTTACTGTGTTTTTTTGTTATTCATGTTATTTATATATATTATTATTATATCATAGAGATTATATGAATAATTAATATATATTTTTTGGTATGGGATGTTAAAAGTGATTGGTGTTATTTTGAGATAACATTTATATAAATATCATAAGATTATGTTATCAAACCATTCTGATATTTAGGTTTCAATATTTGATTAGAATATTTTTGATAATTCTAAATATAATAATTTTTTGATTCATTAATGATATTATTTATGTATTATTTTTGAGTTCATGGAGATTAATTATTTATTTAATAATATAGATGTTTATTAATTTTGGTAATTTTCATAACTTTTGAGAACTATTTCAGTTTTAGATATTGTCTAATGAAAATAGGATTATATTGTTTTCCATTTAAGGATTCAATGATTTATTATAAGAATATTTTAATACATTAGGAATCATAAATTAATCTTTGATACTCATTAGTTTGAGATAATATGAGATTATAGTGGATATTGATTAAATGAAAGAACCTTACTTGTCAAGTTAGAATATTTTCCATATGTTTGTAGAACAGATGGTAAAGAAACCAATTATATATTGGAAAAATATCATGAATCAAATATTTAATAATTTTATCAACATTTCTAATGAAATCCATAACCATTTTTTCACCCCTTTGATTGTTATGTTTGTGGTTTTTTACTTTTTCAAGATAATTCAATTTGTTATGTTCAATGTTCGTTATCACCCTCTATCATTATTTAGGAATTAAATTATTGTTACATATTTATGTATTCGCTACCTAATAATATTTTCCTAATTTTAAACCTAGTTATTTGTTATTTCATATGACCTTCATACTTCCCCCACAATTTTCAAGTGGATGATTTCATAACCATTTTACAACGTGGGATTTAGACATTTGTAAATTGAAATTCCATATAGTTATTTATCAACATATTGTTCACATGATTAGGAAAAAATGTATTAATGTTGGGATAATTTAACGCCCTAAAATTTTGAAGGAAGAAAATTATGTTTGATAGGGTATACAATACACTACAACGAGCATAAACACCCAATGAAATAGATTTCCATTATAACCTATTCATTATATTATATGGAATGAAAAAGATTAAAAAACATAGTAAATATATATATTAAAATATTTTATGCTAAATTTAATTATATTTATGTATTATAATTAATTAATCAAAAAAAATTATTAATTTCAATTTATTCATCAAAAATACATTTTTTTCAATAATGATATTTATTTAGTTATTTCCAAATAATATAATTATTACTGAGAAAATTATAAAATTTATTTTATAATATATATATTTCCTATGTAAAGATTAATTTAGTTTAAATTTTTAGTATTTATTGGAAATTATTTATTTTCTTATAAATAGTGTAATATAATGATTTTAGAAAAAGTATCAATTCTTTTCAATAAATTCATAACATTAAAATTATAATTATTATTTGAATTTTGTTTCAATTAACATAAGTATAATTTGTTAACATTTAATCCAACTAATTTAATTTAAAACACCTTTATTATAGTTTTTATTATGTGTTAGTTTTGGGTCATAAAAACCAATTTCTTCAAAAACTATTTAAAAGAGTATAATTTTTATCATTATTAAATATTTATTATAACCCATAAGGATGAGTTATTAAAATTAACTTTATTTTGTTTCATATAATTAAAAATTAACTAATATTAATATATTTGTTAATAATACTTAAAGGGATAATATAAAATCATTTTATTCATAAAAAATACATTTCTTGAAAAGACATTTCTTTATCGCAACTCTAGTTTTTAATTTTAAATTAAATTCTTCCAAATATATAAATAGAAAATGAAAATTTTATTATATATTTGTAATCACAATGAGTTATGTTTTAAAATTATGTTGCCTTTATTTTTGGTCATAATGAATAACAATAACATTAAAAAATTTATGTTAGTTATGATAAAAAGATATTTTCTGTGGGATAAAATTATATGATCTGTTTTAAATTGAGATAATTTTTTGAAAAAAATTATATTTTATGACTATATAGTGTCTTTATATCTTATAAGTCTCAATAATTGTCCATTTTAGAGCTCTATGAGATGTTAAATATGTTATTATCTCTTTTTCATTTCAAAAGATTCCAGTGTTTCCTCTCCCCCACATATAAAATGCAACCCCCTCTCCCCTCCACTTAACAAATTAAATGCCTTTTATTTTTGAGAATACATACCAAAACCCCTTCTTTACTCCCATCCTCGCGATATATATTTCTTTTTTGATCATAGCTCCTATTTAAAAAATATATTTATAATCCAAGAGAGGATTTCTGATAAAAATTTAATATTATTAAACATAATGTTTTTTATTATCCAACCTACATAAACAATTATCAACCAGGATAATATAATAAAAAATTAAATAACATATACTGATATGTTATTATGTTAATTTAAAACCCAAAATCTATCTCCTCTTCCATCAAATGTAAAATTTAACCAATATTTATGTGTACAGGGGGGATACCTTTTGATACACTAATATGATCCACTTTTCATCATCACCTCTCACTGAATTTATAACAATGGTTTTCAAGATTATATATTATTTTTTAAATAAATAATACTTAAATAATTATTATATCACATAAACCTTATTACATTTCATTTAATGGGGATTTGATAATATCACTTATGCGTACAACAGACTACCACCCTTTACAGTGATGTGATTCTTTTTTAAATGACATTTTACTAGGTCTGAAATAAGGAAAAAAATTTATTTTATTTGTTGTATACATGTTATAATAATTAATATACATCATTTGTGAATAGGTGTGCATAACCACCAACACTAAGCAATGTGAATATTTATTCATCAAAACATCAAATACATGTTATATATATGTATATATGATGAAATACAATGGTATATAAGACATGATTCTAACTACATAAATAGAAAATAATACTTACATTTTTTCATAATGATTGTTGAAAAATAAAAATGTTACTCATGTTTGCATTTGATATACCGTCTCCACGACATTAACTTAGATCCTTTGTCAAAACCATATTTCATGATTTATGTTAAAAGTATAAAATCCATTAAAAATTATAATTATTTTATTGTTATTATATTGTATATGATGGAATTATGAACATTTTATCCATTTTCTACCTACCATATCAATTTTTAATCATTTACTGAATGTCGTCAATACATCGAAAGTTATCATAAATGATTAAAAAATTATGAATAGATTGGTAAGAGGAAAAATAAAAGAAATATAAAACATGAATAAGTGTATTATGAATAGTAATAATTAACACAACTTTATTATTCTAGAATATCAAAAACTTAGGTGATGATTATGACTCAATGTATGAAACACATTAACTTAAAACCATGTTTTATTTATTTTAATGATATATTTACTAACACAATCACTTCTATGTCAGGTTTGTTCTCAATTTTAAAACGAAATTATTTTTTAGTCATTAATTTTTTAATGGTCACATATTTCTATATTTCACATTATTTTCAATGTTTTCATCAAAATGAAACTTTTTAAGGTTTTTTGTTAGGGTATTTCTATAAAAGTAATTTTCTTTTAAAGATTTATTTTCCGAACTTATTTCTTCCATGTACAGTTTTTAAATTATTTTATTTATTTTTTTAGAAATAAATAAAATATTAAAATTTGAATCATTAGGCCTCTTTTGATATTAATTTAGTGTTTTTTATAAGTGAATATTTTTATCGAATGATTTAATTTTAATAAATAGAAAAAGAAGATTGTCATATTTTAAGGTATAATAGGATAAAAAAATTCCAAACATTGTAACAATTATTTTAATTTTGTATTCCCTTATAAAATTTCATGTTTTATTCAAATAAAAACTCTCATTAATTTTTTAGGTATTTTTTTATTTAAAATGGTATTTTAAAAGGAATTGATATTTAACATATAAAAGTGTATTGAATATTGGTTTAAAAAATTATTTCAAGTGTTTTATGATGAATGATACAAGATTAAATTATTTTGACAATGTTTTGGACCATTGAAATTGTTTATATGATGGTTTAAGTCATATTATAGCAAATGTGTGTCTTCCGTATAGGTATTGCAATGGGCGTACCATGAAAGTGCTCTGATGCATTGGGTAATGATAATTATATATATATATATATATAATTATATGGGATGTTAATAATATGGTTATTTAAATATATTGGGATTCTATAAAGGTTATATGATTTTGATTCCCAATGGAACCTACATTACAATTGTATTATTTATAATGATTTTTCATAGAAATTAGATTTTAAATGTTTAGATAATTTATTTATATTAAAAAATATGCTTCCATTTTTGGAGAAAATTTATGTTTTTTGGAAAATTACTTTCAATGAGTTTTTATGTTTTTCACTAGACAAATATATTTCTTCATTTTAGGTCATGTATTGGTCTTTGTTCACTTATATAATGATTTAATGATTACTTTTCACATGGTTTGGGGATGGTTAGTGGAATAAAAGATATTATCTGAGAGTCATGATATTCTCCATGAAAATAGGTCACATTATATTTTGAGTGTTTTATATTATAAATAAAATCAATTCAAATTATAAGTGTTGACATTGTATATATATTAGTTTTTCGTAATAATTATGACCAAACTCTATAAAAATCAAATCGTAATAGGTGTTTGGGAATATAATAATGCGAACTCAAGTTTATTTTCACTAGAATATATATTATTTACCACTATTTCCATATATTGTCTCTATACCCTCATCCTCTCTCTTGGGTTCATGTAGTCGACAAGGTACATCCATATAGAGTAAAGCGGAAGGATATTAATTGATGAATTTTTAGGTCTAATTTAATTCAACAAATTAACTAATTAATTTTACCACTCATAATAGAAAATGCCCCTCGTCCACAATGCTAAATAATGCTATTCCACACCTGGGGTAAAATATGCATCTTGGACTCATCCAATGTCTCAATTTCCCCTTCTATGGCCTTGTTAAGGATATATATATATTTTATTAATAAAATTATCACATTATATTTATGATATTACATGTTTAATATATCATTATTGAGGCTCAACATCATTCTCATTTTTGTGCTACCTCATTGATTCATTAAGAAAAATAACTAGAAATTCCCCCAATATTCAAACGTAAAAAACATGTTCATAAAACCAGCATCAATCTTTCACGATATATATTTATTTTTGTAATATATATTAAATATCCCATAAATCTCCAAATACTATGAAATTTAACAACTATCCACCTCAGTTTAAAAAACACTCCCTAATATCAATATAATCATTAAGAAATATTTATGTGATTATCTACCATGGAAAATTCTTGCATTTACTAGTAGAGAGGTCTCTAGACATCAAATCGAAAAAATATTACTTTGTCTCAACAAATAAAATTTCAAGTTCACTATATTCTATACTCTTATTAAATTATTTTCATTTAAGGCTTCATGACCCCTAATAAATTTATCATTGTATTTTAATTTTATTCATAATTTTTTAAAACTATTTTATCGCATCATTTTTAATAATTTTTCCCTTTTTATAAAATTTTAACATTATAGATTCATTTTATAAAATATTATTCACTTTTTATGTGATTTTCCTCTACACTAATATCGTTTATAGTAATAAATGATCTTTTTTATGATTATTACGGTACCACATTCCATAATCTCCTATTTCATTTGTATCATATTTGATAGGTCGACAGTTATAGATTTATATATGTATTATGTTTCATGTTTCATTCTCATGGGTTTTTTATATGTTTATCGATTATGAATGTTTTTTATTTTGGATACTCATATGAATGATGTTTTATGAACTTGTGTGTTGACCTATAATTATATTACCCCTTAAATGATAGAGTACATATTTATTTCACATGAGGTTATTATGCCCATGATAAATTTGGTTATCCCTATCCCAGAGTATTGTATATACTAGGTATGGTTATGCTCATATATAACATTTTGATGAATTTGGAGGGTTCAGTGACCTATGGTTATAATAATGTGTCTTATATGTGTTCTATAATTTATTATTCTCATGATATTTTTTTTTGTTTTTAGAAGATTCCATGTCACTGTTTTAAATCATTTTAATCACTATTTATATATAATAATTTTTGAATCATATGTCATTGTATCTCATGGTATCTCTATTTTATTCAATATACTAATATTTAAGTCAAATTGTTTACTTTATATAAATTCATATCATATCTTATATAGTGAATTGATATCAAGGATGTCTAGGATGAAATTATTATTTTTGAATTGAATACTTATATAGTACATTTATTTACTATGTCATCAATTCCCCAATGATGTTGAACATCTAGATTTATATGTTTTTATGGATGTTTTTTAACAAATTAAATAATTTTAAAATTATGATTGTTTGGTTATTATATTTTTAATTAGATATATGTCTAGAATTATTTAGTGATTATTTTAGATAACCGATTTTGTAATATACACTTAATAATCCAAATTGAGACTAGGAAATTCATAATATTGGATTAGCATTTATGTTTGGATTACATCTTTGTTTGATTATAATTTATATAATAAAATGATATTATATAAATAACAATCTTCCTTAACTCCTATTTATTTAGATAAATGGATGAATATTGGACAAATCAATTTAATTGAATATTTATGTCTAAAGTTATGATTTTATGAACAATACACATAATATAATTGGGGAAGGATTCATAAACATTATGGTGGTACCTTCAAAACTAATTGATGTCGTAAACTATAATATAAAAATTATAATGCACCAAAAACATAAAATAAAGGATCATGTTGAGATTGAATCCATTATAAATAAATACCACCCAATTCTATTTTAACCCCATATAATTTAATCATTGATAAATAGATAAAATTTATTTAGAAAATATATTTAGATATCCTATACTCAATGTAAGTGATCATGTAAATTTAAAAATTAGGGGGAAATATGATTAGTTTTGATATTAATAAATAACACCAATTCAAAATATAATATAAAATCAATAAAATGGGTTAGAATCATTAAAATATTTTTTTAAAAAAACTTTCATTGAAAAATTTACACTAAATAGATTATAGAATTTACTGTGATAAATAATAAATAGTTTGAATAAATTGGTTCATGTAGAGGAAACATCACATTTATTGAAAGGAATTCCACTGTATTTGTATTGACCCTAAATTCATGGATAAGAACGTCATTAGTGGATTACATCTATGTCATTGTAAATGAATATAAATTTGATACATTGATCTCTATATTTAAATATAACTATATTTTATTAAGGTGGGGATGGGTATCAATGAATAAAAATAATCTCTTTGTATTTTCGATATTAAAACATGAACGATGGTTAAAATTGGTGGATCAATGGATAAACCTCATAGAGGGAATAATATTCAATTTTCCTCATGTAAAACATGTGATAAATGGAACTCTCGAAACTACCTCACATGATTTATGAGACATATATTGAATTGAATATAAGAATATAATGATAATTAGTGATGAAGTTCTTTAAATAACTCAATAAATATGATGTAATAACATAAGGATCTACTCAATATTTCCTCGTGGTTTAATGTCCCCACAATAAGGAAAATGGGCACTTTGTAACTCAATACACTAACACAAGGTTCCTTGATGATTATTGAATTCCAAAACCTCTAATATCATGGGAACAATGAATAGATTCTATTATAAATATCACCATGTAGGATAATAAAAATTTTATGTCTTTATAGGAAAAATTTTATTAATTCAAGAATCATGAATTTCATTTTTTTATAGTTCCACTCATTTATTCAAAACTCAAATATTGTCTAGAAATATTAAAACAACATATTAAGAAATATAGGTTGATATATCATGAAAAACACCATGTTTTCCAATTATATTCCCCCAAATATACATGTCATGCCCAATAAACTTTTGTTATAGGAATATTAATGGGAATATAGTTATATTCCCTTTAGAATAATTCATTTCTATAATAGGACTGGATTATATTTCCATATATGAAGACAATTCAAACATTAATGAGAGATATTTTATCATATATTTATATATAATCCTACCCTAATTTTATATAAGTTCTTGAACTATTATATATATACCTTGGAAACTATATTTCTAGTATTGATATTGCATCCACATGGGAAATAACTTCCTAATAAAATATTTTTTTGGGGAAATCCAATCTTTTGAATATATTTTAAAGAAAATGTAATATAAAGAAATATTAACTAATGTGTTTTCAAGATTACTACTAGATCAAGTGGGTTATTTGTATCACCCCAAGATTCTAAGGTACTTTTACCATTGAATAATGCAGTAGCTTGCATTGTATGCAACATGGAGTTTTAACACACAACAACCAATCAAACTAGCCATTAAGAATAGTAATACCCACCTTTTGAAATTCAAATAAATTTATTTTTCAAAATGGACTTCATTTTTGAATTCAACATATCCAAATTAACTTAGGGTGAATTTTTACAACTTTTCTGAAAACATTCAGTTTTTTATGAATATTAAAAAATAATAAATTTTAATTTAAAACAACTTTTCAATAGAAATAATTTATCGTGTTAAATTATACATTTGAGTGGTTTTAATATGCCATTTGATTATATTTTTCTCATTTAATTTAAATTATGTAATTGGAATTAACTATAAATTTGAGTTGTTTTAATATGACATTAGGTTATACTTTTCTAATTTAATATAATTTATGTCATTGTATTTAATTTCACATTTAATCTAGACATAAACAATTGCCAATCTTCTGATAGTTATTATATCTTAAAAACATGCTTTTTTGTTTTGACAGCAGGAATTAATTTTAAATTTATTTCGGC
Source organism: Viscum album (assembly GCA_963277665.1). Classification (NCBI taxonomy): domain Eukaryota; kingdom Viridiplantae; phylum Streptophyta; class Magnoliopsida; order Santalales; family Viscaceae; genus Viscum; species Viscum album. Next base: position 1,550,400,683 of record OY728164.1, on the reverse strand, counting down.
CAATTCTGTGTTTTTAATTTTGATAAATGGATTCCATATTGGTAATTAGGAGGTCCAAATTGTGTAAATAGATAACTTTTATTTTTATACATTATGAATAATTACTTCGGTAAATATTTTATTTACAATAGTTAATTGGTAAATCTGGTAAATAATTGTAAAAAAATAATATTATAATAATAAAAAATTACCATAACATGTGTCTTATTCCTATGGGATGATACATTTCCGACCATGGGTATCCTTGGATCGATTTTGGGACCCCATGGAGCCACTTTGATGTTATAATGATATTTTATATTAAATAATCTTAAGTAAAGACAAAAATGACAAAAGAAAATATCTTTCAGTAAAACGATTATTATATGAGGATATATAATTGATCTGTTCAACTATAAATAGTCATTAGAAAGATAAAAATATTTCATAAATCAGGATAGTTTATTTATACTTTTTAGACATAAAATAAATATATTTATAGATGACATAATAATGATGATGTATTTTCCTTATTAATGAAACAATCAAATAAATGATATTATAAATATCAACATAAATATAAATTGAATGTTTTGATGACATAAATGAATTTTATAGTGTAATATTAAATGTCAGGATTGATTAAATATATTTTGTTTAATGTAATCAAGTTGTGATGACTTTCACAAACACCAAATACCAAATAGTTTCAAAATTGACAAAAAAGAGTTTTAAAAAAAATATTATATTTTTAATTGATATAATATTCATAAAAATCTATGGTTAGTCCAAAAGACTTATATAATGACATGTGTATTATTAATGAACCACTTCAGGTTTTCATGTATGTTTATAGTTTTTTATTGACCATATAATATAAAAATACCAAGAGACATGGTAAATGTCAATCTATTTAACTAGGAGGTAAATAACAAAGATAAGGTTAATATAGTTATCCAAACCTATATAAAACCTGTTGTATGAGTGGTTTTAAACTCATAAAAACCTTATACTTGAAATAAATCATTTTGGATCCATTAAAAACCAAATATGATGTTATTATAAAATAATATTTCAATCTTTTCCTAAGGTGCCTCTCACCCCTCTTATAAAAGGGCACTTCCCCTTTTCTCAAATTCACATATCCATAGCCATTTGGATCAGCCAAAACCTACCCAAATATCCTCCCAACTGTACTCCCTTCATTATAGAGGCCTTTATTTAGTCAGAAAGCGAACCTATAGAGCCATTTTGATCAAATCAAATGGATGAACCCGAGGAAGAGGTAAATATTTCATCACCACTTTCAAGTTCTTTTCTTATTCCCCTTCTTCTTTTCTTATTGCTTCCAATATAAAATTATAACTCCAATATATTCTATATACTGTGATTTTATTATAAATATGTTAAAACCATTTTCATTATTTTATCTATCCTAAGAATGACATGTCACCAAATGTGTGTCCGTACTGCTTACCGTCTCCACGTTGTGGTGTTGTTGTTATTCAATACATTATTATTTGGATGGGTATAATAATGATGTATAATTGATGTAAATAACAAATAAAACTTTTTAATGATTCTGTATATATGATATAACATCTATTTACATATGATTTCAAATCAATTGAATGATATTTTCGCTCGTGCGTACGTACAAATTACCGTCTCCACGAATGCGATGAGATTCATTTACCCATCCTAATAATTCAAGAATAATTTTCATTTTATTATTAAAAATTATGTTTGAGAACACAATATCATTCTGAATATTAATCAAATACATCCTATCCATAACAAACACGTCTTATGTAACAAAATATATAAAGGAAAACAAATCAGTTAACACCCGAGACGACAGTAATACTAAAATATTATTTACAAAGCAATATTAGAATATCATATATGATATCATATTAATGTATATGGTTCGTGTATAATTTAATAAAAATTATTTCATAATTATACAAGAGGTTAACCTACCCTCGACCAAGGAAAGGTACAAGGGAAGGGGTAATTCTACAATCCCTTTATTATCAGATGTTGTTTTTATGTAAGTATCTACTAGGACCTCTTTATTATCCACATCCGTGTTTTCATAAAAATGTATTTCAAAACATTTTTAATATTTACAAGATAACGGGTTAATTTCATTTAAACCTGTATTTGACCAAATATGTTTTGAAATGAATCTTTTCGTCATTTTCCAAACAAGTTACTTTATGACATTTTTGACAAAATTAAGGTAAGAATGTTTTTAACATATACGGTGGGTGTGGCTATTTTCCATCATTATAACATCGTTGAAGCATACATTACAATCTTGTAAGAATATTTTCATAAAAAAATGTTTTCTTTTATAATAACATGACCTTTAATTGATTTCAAAACAAAAAGAGATATTTCTCTCAAATAGTTTTGATTTCATATATGTCAACATCTGTTGATGGATTTTGAGCTTATTTGTAGTTGATTTATTATGATACAAAACATACATATTTTATTGATGGTTTTGTGATATTTTTGACTATGGATTTGTTATTTTTATACCATTCATGTTTTATGTTTAAATTATTTACATTTAGTATGCATGTTCTAATACAAAGGTTTATGTTATGTTTCGACATTTTCATATGAGGAATGTATTGGACTTAGAATGTGACGGGTGGAGCCCGCTATAGCTCCTCGATGCATCGGTAGGTCTCATGAGACAGTTAGATGTGGAATTGGCTGATGCCTTTCCCAATTGGATATATGGTATTGGCTGAGGCCTAAATCATTTTTAGATGTCTTGGCCGAGGCCTTGAAAAAATGTTTCATAATGTCTTGAATTATACATTCCATAATTATAAAAATAATATTGATGGTTAATGTAGTTATTCGACTTGTATAATATCCATAACTATGTTTTTATGGCATTATTTAATCATCTCATATTCCTGCCATAAAAGTGTTCATGTTTATTATTTTTAAAGGCATGTGTTTTCAATTATTCGTCATGCCTAATATTTATGTTGTCTTCTAATGTATTGCTTACCCTTACTGAGCACTTGAGCTCCCCCAGTTCTTATGTTTTATTTTCCCAAGATATGCAGAAGTTAATTAGGACTGACTTGCAGGCATAATCTAGGAGGCTTGGATGTTTCTAATGGAATGAATTAGTGTTGTATTTCTTTTCAAGTTGTAAAGGTGAACTTATTTATGAATCTTGTTTCAAATAATACTAAACTGATCGGTATTTCAGGACATGATTTCATTGTGATCATGCCAATGTTATGTAATAATGCACCGAATCTTGGTAACTGGGGTTGGGGAGTTACAGTTGGTGTCAATTTAATTTTAGTACAAACCTTGGAAACTAGATTTAGATAAACTCTGATCAGAGCACATTACCCTAAGATACACATTGAGGATTAATATAGAATAACTTCCAAGAATTTTGGTAATGTAGAGATTTTGTGAGTTTTTGAAGTAAAACATCCCTGTCTGGATACGAGCTGGTAGAGGTGGCTCTGGCAGAGATGTACCTAGGGGTAAAACTAGAAAACACTACTTTGAGCTAGACTCGAACGGGAACTGGTGCTTGACAACGGGCCTTGATGCACTCTTGGTTACGACCCTCCCAAGTGATATTCTTAGGATAATTAAAGTTATTTTTACAAACCATTATGAAGGATTTATGATTATATGCCTCCTCAAAGAATTTTTTTATTATAATTATGGATTATATCCAAAATTTGTTCAATTTATGTTAGGTGTTTTACAAGTTTAGGATTATGTATTGTGATTCATAAACATATCTACTATATGCCATTGTTTAGAAATGGCTCCTAGTGGAAGGAATGGAAACCGTATCAATGCACGTAATCCATGTAAGTATTTCCATCCTACTCAAGATAATTATATTGGCGATAGTGTGTAACTACTGTTGATCAACTTATCACCATACAGGGACAACTTACCCAGGTTATGAATAATAACCTTACCCGTATATAGCACCCTAATCCACAATATGGAGGATCAATGTTAGGCTGCTTCATGAGGAGATAACCACTAACATTCAATGGGACTATAGATCCACCTGTATCTGAGAAATGGATAAGTACCTTAGAGAAAATATTTCATGCTCTGGGGAGTAGCGAAACGGAAAAAGTAGTAATGGCAGTTTATCACCTCACAGGAGATGCAGATCAATGGTGGTGATTAATCGAAAACACTAAAGAAGATGAATAAGTATCAAACATTGAATGGAGGGAGTTTAAAAATATTTTATTAGAAAAATACTTTCCTCGTGACCGTAGAGCGGATATGGAAAAATAATTTATGAGTCTGAGGAAAAAGGAGGATGAGAATATTGCAAAGTATGAGGCTAACTTTACCAGGTTAGAAAGGAATGCAACAGATTATATATTTAACCCAAGGATTAAGATTTCTTGATTATTTGATGGGTTAAAACCATTTCACCATCTAGAATTAGTCTCACAATACTTCTCATCTTATGAAGATATTGTCTCATGTGCTATCAAGAGAGAAAATGAATTCTCTAAGCCTTATGAATTTAAAACAAAGAAATAGAAGAAGAGATCTGCTGAACACTCGAGGAATGGAAATAAGGAAATAGGGAAGAAGAGAAGAGTATAATTTCCACCTTGTGATAATTGTAGAAGGAAGCACCCTGGTGCCTATGTAAAAGGAAATGGAGTATGCTACAAATGTGGATGGAAATCCCATCTTGCTAGTGATTGTAAGGGGAAGAAAGAAGCTACCAATGTTCACTGCAACAATTGCAGGGAGATGGGATATTATCTAAATGAATTTGCTAATTATTAGGTAAAATTACCTCAGAAAAGGCCAAGGGATCAAGGCCAATCTTATTCAATCACTACTGCCAAGGTTAAAGCTCTGAAAGATATCGTGGAAGGTAATTTAATTGTTTCCTCAAGTTTAGATGATGCTTTATTTGATTTTATATAGCTCTTGCTTGGTGGATTTGGTGCTCGGGATGGAATACTTTCGTTAATGGTTGCATTTTTATTTTATCTTTTTCCTATAATTTGTTTTTGGTTCTGGATTAGATTCTGCTGGGATCTGGGTTTTTCTTTGGTTCGTTCTATTCTGGCATGGTTTATGGAAGTAGTGCTGTTTTGACTGGTTATGTGGTTCTGACAGTGGTGATTGTCGATGCGGTTTTTTGCTGGACTCAGATGTGGTAGGATGTTCGTATGTGAATCTGTTGCCCATTTTGGGTTTTGGGTTTTTTTCTTACTTTGGATTTATCAGCTGCTGCATACATAGAGAATACCTGAGGAAGGTTGTTACGTCCATGGATTTTGTCTATGCTTTGAAGAGGAAGGGAAGGATTCTCTTTAGCTTCTCTAGTTGTTTTGGTCTCCAATAAATGTTGTTCAATTTTTGTACATGGTAAGGCAGGAAAGGGACTAGGATGGGTAGAGAAAAGTGTCGTTGGAAGGTCAATCGCGATAATTTCTAGGATTTTACCAAGATTCCTCCTACTGTCTAGTGACTAGGGGTGGAATGAAGAGGTTAAGTGGATTTATCTTTGAGGATTCTCATGTGGTTCTGAAATTATCTTCTATGAAAATGTGTGATGCTTTTGGTTCTGCAATTATATATTGCCAGGGGAGGTTCCTAGATTCTGTTTGGGTGGGTTGAATGCTATAGTTTTCTTATTCATTTTGGTGTGTTTACAACCAGCACACTTCATGGATATGCCTTAGATGAGGATTAGAGCAGGAAGCCTTTACCTGAGAATGCCATTTGGATTTGGATGTTCGAGAGGGTATGGCTCTGCCATTGGTACTAGGCCCGTGCAGCCCTGCACGGGGTAGCTAGTTGAGCAGTCATGCAATAGGGAGATCTTGCCATCATGATGTGGTCGCTGGGGAGGGGCAGATCATGTAGTCTTGATCTGGGTTATCTTTTTCATGGTTTAGTTGGTTGTAATGTTTGGATCTTGTGGTTTCTCACTTCTTCCTAAAAAGTGTTTTGATAATAAAAAATTTATTTTTCAGTCAGTAATCATCATACCCTTAATTGAATTTGATATAATTCTTGGTATGGATTGGCTTTCAGACCATGATGAAAAAATTTATTGTAAGAAGAATGAAGTTACGATTTTTGATAACGATGATATATAACACCTTATCTTTAGAGTAGAATGGTCACCACCCCATTCTTATCTAGATCCACCACTAGTATCTCAACTAAATTCAATTATTTGGTGGGAAGAGAATGAAATAACTATGGGTGAGGAAAATAATGTTCAAATAAAGTACGTACCTATTGTGTAAGATTATGTTGAAGTATTAATAGATAATTTACCTAGACATCCTCCTGAATGAGAAATTGAGTTTTCCATTGATTTAATTCCTAGTTCGAGGCCCATATCGAAGACCCCTTATAGAAAGGCCACTATTGAGTTAGTGAAACTAAAGAAACTATTATAGGAATTGAGTAACAAGGGATTTATTTACCATAGTGTTTCTCCATGGGGAGCCCCTATCCTTTTTATTAAAAAGAAAGACGGATCAATGATGTTGTGTATTTACTACAGGGAGATCAATGTTATAACAATAAAGAACAAGTATCTCCTACCTCGCATTGATGATTTATTCAACCAACATCATGGAGTTCAATATTTTCAAAGATCTAACTTTTATCTGGGTATTAGCAGTTGTGTGTGAAGAAGGAAGAAATTCCGAAAACTATATTTCGATCCAGGTACAGGCATTACGAGTATACAGTAATGCCTTTTGGGATGACTATTTCACCCTATGTTTTCATGGATATAATGAATAGTGTTTTCAAGGAATATCTTGATGAATTTTTAGTGGTATTTATTGATGATATCCTGGTATACTCCAAAATCTATGAATATCATAAAAATTACTTGTGCACCATTCTGAAAACCCTAAGAAGAAATGGATTATACAGGAAGTTTAGCAAGTGAGAATTCTGGATTCAAGAGATTTATTTTCATGGCCATATTGTCTCCAAGTATAGAATCTTCGTTGATCCTTCTAAGAATAGAGGAATCCAATAATGGCCAGCACCAACGAGTATAATGGAGGTATGTAGTTGTATTGGTTTAGCAGGTTATTATCGGTGTTTTGTCCAGAATTTTGCTCGATTGGCTAACCCATTAACCAAGGTCACACGAAAAGGGGTTAAATATGTTTGGACAAAAGAGTGTGAAGAATTTTTGGAATAATTGTAGAGGAGATAATTCAACTCTCTTATCTTGACTCTACAATCGGGGAATGATGAGTTTGTTATTTATTGTGATGCATCAATGAAAGGACTTGGTTGTGTCCTTATGCAGAATGATAGGGTTATTGCCTATGCATAAAGACAGCTAAAAATTAACGAGCAAAACTATCCTACTCTAGATCTTGAGTTTTCAGCTGTACTCTTTACTTTGAAGATATAGATACATTATCTATATGGTGGAAAAAGTGAGATATATTCTTATCACTAGAGTTTTATTTATATTTTCTCACAAAATGAACTCAACATGAGGCAAAAGAGATGGATTGAACTACTCAAGGATTATGATTTCACAATACACTACCACCTAGGGAAGGAAAATAAGGTGGCAGATGCTTTGAGCAGAATGGATCATGGAGTTTTGAACAAGATGAGAGTTGAAAGGGATCCTATTTTCATGAATCTAGTAAAAATGGATAAGAGAATAATCATGGAAGGTGAAACATAAATATTTTTTCATATGATTTCCAAACCATCTTTTCTAGAAAGGATAAAAAGTTCTCAGACTGATGATGAGGAATTTCAAAAGAATAATAAATATGTGAACGATGGGAGATTGATCGACTTCATATATGAAGATGGTATTTGGAAATTTGGGAAGAGACTTTGTGTTCCTAACATAACTGATCTAAAAACGGAATTGTTGGATGATTCTCATTACTCCAATTTTTCTATACACCCAGGGAGAACCAAGATGTATAGAGATTTGAAAGAACATTTTTGGTGGGACAACATGAAGAGAGAGATTGCTGATTTTGTGTCGAGATGTATGGTTTGACAATAAGTGAAATCTGGAAGACAACATCCTAGAAGAGTCATGCAACCTCTTCCCATACTTGAGTGGAAATGGGATAATATTATGATGGATTTTTTCATGGGACTACCAAAGAATCATAGAAGGAATGATGCAATATGGGGAATTGAGGATCATCTTACCAAGTCCGCACATTTTCTTTCTATAAGAGAATATTTACCACTTGAACATCCAAAAAGACTATATATTAATGAAGTTGTAAGACTTCATGGAGTACTGCTATCGATTGTTTCGGATCATGATCTCTGTTTTACATCATGATTCTGGAAAAGTCTTCAGAAATACCTGGATACTGAACTTAATTTGAGCACTGCCTACCACCCCCAAAATGATGGAAAATCAGAACAGATGATTCAAACCTTATAACAAATGTTAAGATAATTCTCACATGACTTTCAAGGTTTGTGGGATCAATATTTACCTCTGGTAGAATTTTCCTATAACAATAACATTCATTCAAGTATTCAGATGGCACCATATGAAGCGTTATTTGAAAAGAGATGTCGCACTCCAACTTATTATGATGATTTTTGTGAAATAAAACTTGTAGGCCGAGAACTTGTTGAAGAAACAATGGAAAAGGTGATGGTTATCCAAACCCACATCAAATCAGCTCAATGTAGGCAAAAGAGCTATGCCGATAATCGAAGGAAGGATTTGGAATTTCAGGTTGGAGATCATGTTTTCTTGAAGGTGTCTCCATGGAAGGGTGTTATACATTTCGGTAAGAAGGGTAAATTGAGTCCCAAGTACATCAGTCCTTTCAAAATTCTAGAACTAATTGTGGTTGTAGATTACCATTTGGAAATACCGCAAAGTCTCTCCAATGTTTACGATGTTTTTCACGTATCATTGTTGAGAAAATACATGCCTGACCCAATGAATGTACTCACCTATGAGAAAATTGAACTGGAACCAGATATATCTTATTGTGAAGAGCCTGTCAAAATTCTAGATTCATGAGAACAAGTATTGAGATACCATATGACACGTCTGGTAAAAGTTCTATGGAGAAACCAAAATATGGAAGAGGAAACGTGGGAACCCGAGGAGCATATGATGAATAACCACCCGAGTCTTTTTATGCAATGATATTCTAGAAATATCGAGGAAAAAATTATTTAAAGGAGAGAAGATGTAACACCCTAACTTCTACGGTACGTTTCCCTATGAATAATACAGTAGCTTGCGTTGTACGCAATTTGGGGTTTTAACACACAACAACCAATCAAACTAGCCATTATGAATAATAATACCAACGTTTCAAAATTCAAATAATTTTATTATTCAAAATGGAATTCATTTTTGAATTCAAAATTTCCAATTAGCTTAGTGTGAATTTTTAGTACTTTTCTGAAAACTTTCAGTTTTTGATTAATAGTGAAAAATACTAAATTTTAATCAAAAACAATTTTTTAATAGAAATAATATATATTGTTAAATTAAAAATTTGAGTGGTTTTAATATTTCATTTTATTATATTTTTATCATTTAATATAATATAGGTCATTGGAAGTAATTTCACATTTAAACTAGACATAAAAAAGTGTCAATCTTTTGATAGTTAATATTTCTTAAAAACACGCTTTTTGTTTTGACAGCGGGAATTAATTTTAAATTAATTTTTGCCACTTCGGTGTTTTGAATTTCAAAAAAATGGATTCCATATTTGTAATCAGGATTTCCAAATTGTGTAAATAAGTAACTTTTATTTTTAGGCATTATGAATATTTACTTCGGTAAATATTTTATTTACCACGGTTAAAATGAAAATACGGTAAATAAGGTGAAACCATAATATTATAATAATAAAAAATTACCCTAACATGTGTCCTATTCCAATAATAGGATAAATTTCTAACCATGGGAATCCTTGGGTTGATTTGGGGACCTCATGGTGCCTCATGGAAGTGATAATGACATTTTGTATTAAATAATCTAAAGTAAAGACAAAAATTACAAAAACAAATATATTTTAGTTAAATAATTTGTATATGAGGATATATAATTGATAAATTTGACTGTAAATATTCAATAGAACTCTAAAAATATTTTCTACATCAGGATATTTTATTTATAATTTTTTGAAATAAAATAAATATATTTTTATATGACACAATAATGATGATGTATTTTCCTTATTAATAAAACAATCAAATAAATGATATTATAAATATTAAAATAAATATAATTTGAAGGTTTTGGATCCATAAACGAATTTTATAGGTGAATATGACATGTTAGTATTGATTAAATAAATTATTTTCTAAGTAATTAAGTTTTTATGACTTTCACAAAAACCAAATACCAAATAGTGTCAAAATTGACATAAAAGAGTTTAAAAAACAAATTTTATAATATTAATTGATATAATATTTAAAAAAACTATGGTTGGGCAGAAAGACTTAAATAATGATAGGTGTATTATTAATGAACCAAATGAGGTTTTATTGGAATTTTTCAGTATGTTTATTAACCATATAATATAAAAATACAAAGAGACATGGTAAATGTCAAACTATTTAACTAAGAGTTAAATCTAAAAGATAAGGTTAAAATAGTAACCCAAACCTATCTAAAAGCTATTGTAGGAGTGGTTTTTCGACCCATAATCACCATATCCTCTAAATAAATCATTTTTAGCCATTATAAAGCGAAAATTATTTCATTATAAAATTATATTTCAATCATTTCCTAAGATGCCCTTCACCCCTCTTATAAAAGGGCACTTCCCATTCTCTCAAACTCACACCTCCAAATCCATTTGGACCAGTCTCCCTACCCAAATATCCTCCCAATTGGTCTCCATTCATCCTAGAGGCCTTCCTTTAGTAATAAAACCAACTTATGGAGCCCTTTTGATCAAATCAAATGGAAGAACCTGAAGAAGAGTTAAATATTTAATCACTGCATTCTAGTTGTTTTTTTCTTCCACTTATTCCTTCCTTGTTGTTTCCATTATAAAATAATAAATCCAGTATCTTCTATATATTGTGATGTTATTATAAATATGTTACAACCATATTCATTATTTTATCAATCCTATGAATGAAATGTCACCGTACATGTGTACGTACGACTTACCATCTCCACGTCGTGGTGTAGTTGTTATTCAATACATTTTTATTTGTATGGGTATAATAATGATGTAAAATTGATGTAAATAATAAATATAACATGTTAAGTATTCTGTATATATGATATAACATCTATTTAAATACGATTTTAAATCAAAAGAATGATATTGTCGCTCATGCATACGTACGGATTACCGTCTCTATGAATGCGATGCGATTCATTTCCCCATCGTAATCATTCAAGAATAATTTTAATTTTATGATTAAAAATAATGTTTAATAACTCAATATAATTATTGATATGAATTAAATACATCCTATCCATAAAAAACATGTCTTATGTAACAAAACATATAAAGGAAAATGAATCAGTTAACACCTGAAATGACGATAATAATAAAATATTATTAACAAAGCAATATTAAAATATCATATATGATATAATATTAATTTATATGGTTCTTTTATAATTTAATAACAGTGATTTAACCATTATAATATAGGTTAATCAACACTCAACCAAGGAAAATTACAATTTTAGGGTTAATTCTACAATCTCTTTATTATCTGAGGTTTTTTACATAAGTATCTACTAGGACCTCCTTATCATCCACATTAGTGTTTTATTAAAAATGTAGTTCAAAATTTTTTTACTATTTACTAGATAATGGGTTAAAGTTATTTATACAATTATTTTACCTTATAGGTTTTGAAAGGAATCTTTGTATCCTTTTCCAAACAAGGTACTTTATGACCTTTTTGAAAAAATTAAGGTAAGAATGTTTTTTTAACTTATACGGCGGGTGCGGCTATTTTCCACCATTATAACATCATTGAATCTTACCTTACAATATAATAAGAACATTTTCATAAATAAATATTTTCTTTTATAATTACATGACTTTTAAATGATTTCAAAATAGAAATAGATATTACTCTCAAATAATTTTTATTTCATCTATGTGAACATGCTTTGATGGATTTTAATCTTATTTGAAGTTGATTTTTTATGATACAAAACTTTTATATTGTATTGAAGGTTTTGTGATATGTTTGACTATGGATGTGTTATTTTTATACCATTCATGGTTAATGGTTAATGAATGTAAATTTTGAATGCTAGTTTTAATACAAATGTTTAGGTTATGTTCCATCCTTTTCATATGAGGAATGTATTGGACTGAGTATGTGACGGTTGGAGCGCGCTATATCTCACTGATGCATCGGTAGGTCTCAAGAGACAATCATAAGTGGAATAGGCCAAGGCTTTTCCCAATTGGATATATGGTTTTGGCCAAGTCCAAAATCGTTTTTAGACGTCTTGGCTAAGGCCTTGACAAAATTTTTCAGAATGTCCGACATTCCCTCATTATGAAAATAATATTTATGGTTCATGTGGTTATTAAACTAGTAGAATACCCATGAATATGTATTATTATGTAATTATTTACTCATCTCATATTCCTTCCATAAAAGTGTTCATGTTTATTATTTGTAAAGGCATGTGTTTTAAATTATTCACCATGCCTAATATTTGTATTATCTTCTGCTGTATTTCTTACCCTTACTGAGCATTTGAGATCACGCTTTCTTAGGTTTCATTTTATCGGGATATGAAGAAGTTAATTATGAGTGACATGTAGGCATAATATAGGAGTCTTGGATGTTTCTAATGATATAAATTAGAGTTTTATTTCTTTTAATGTTGTAATTTTGAACATATGTATGAATCTTGTTTCCAATAAAACTAAACTAATCGACCTTTCAGGACATGATTTCCTTGTGATCATGCCAATGTTATGTAATAATGCACCAACTCTGGGTAACTGGGGCCAGGGCATTACATTATTTCTCTATTCAAATTATAACAGTATCTCTACCCATATACTAGTGTTATAATAGAATGTCCCCCTATAAAACTAGAATAATTGAATAATAAACTACAATATTCCATGGATAAGGTTTATAAACACAATTGTGATTCAATATAAGGTTCTTTAGAAAAATATTTCATGAATGAGGATTGTTCAATATGTATCTAGATTAATTACCTTGATTATTTCCAAATCAAAATGATGAAAGCGTATTATTTTCTATATAATGGCGAACTATTTAATCAACATCATTTTCTCAATGCGCCACTATGTTGGATCTTAGATAAATATAACATCAACTGATGGTGAAAATTCAATATACTGCCATGATTATATATCACAGAAGATATAGACACTATATATTCATTTTCATATTATTTGGACCCATTAATGCTATAAAAGTCCCCATACAACTCCTTAATAGTGTATTTTAATTTTTCTAGAAAATATTTGTGGTGGTCTTTGTAAATTATATCAATATGGTTTCCAAATATAAGGAAGAACATGATGTAAAATAGAGAATTATGTTAAATACTTTTCATCGAGAGAAATTATATAGAATATATTATAAATGCGACTCTAGGATGGTGAAATTCATATTCATGGAACATGTTATTACATGGGAAGAGACATATTAAGATATTTTATATAAAAAATAACTTCTAAATGGGAAAATCCAATGTTAATTATAATAATCTATAACATCCATAAAGTTGTTAGGTATTATCATTTTTGTGAGAAATTCCTCACAATTTTTTAACCCACCATCTATGAGAACTAAAAAATTGGTAATGTAATTATGGATAGATGAGTGTGAAGATATATCCATGAAGTTCAAGAAAAGGATTTTTCAAAATAAATCTTGTCATAATACAATTATTTGGTGAATTGTTTTATAAATAAATTGATCCATCCATGAATGCTTTAGATTCTAGGATGATGGAAAGAGATAAAATAATAACATTATCTTGGATAAAATTAAAGGTATATGAGAATAATTACCTAAAAATGATATTTAATATAAAACAATAATAGTCAGTCTAATTATTTAAGTGAATTATATTTTTAGAAAAATGTGTGATATATATATATATAAACTAATAGAATCTAATTGAAAACATGTTATCTTGATTATATCTCTTTTAGAACATAGGGGTTTTCCATCTCCCACAATTAAATAATATTTTGAATCTCATAATTAACCATTATAATAATCACAAGGTTTTTATAGTATTATATCTATATCACGGTGTTAGGATGCATCACTAGTTGTTTCATTCTATTTTAGTTCCTCTTCTCATTCACCGTGATCCATACTTCTAGTGTATTCATGTATAGAATTTATATTTCTTCTCCTTTGTGTCCCTTCATATTATTAATTATTATTTCAAAATAAAATATCATGTATGAATAAATCCACCTTATGTAATGATGGTGGTCATGGGGCCACATATTTTAATGGTTGATGCATTTAATGGTGGATCCCCTATTTGTGGATGCATTAGATTTCATGATTTGTTTTCACATTAGACCCATTTTTTTGATATTTTAGAGTCATTAGAATATATCTCTTTTATTTGTAATTGAACCTTGATTTTAGACCCCAAATTTCTCCATTATGATAATATTTTAGTTGTTTGGGACTATAATAGTTGATATATGGAAATAAAATCATTTTTATTCCTATATATCATTTCATTAATTCTATTTGGAGGATCCACATTATTGTTTTATGATTTTGGTTTCATTGAATTATATTCCTCTCTTGAGTCATAATACCTTTTTTATATAATTCCCTTTTTTGTTGGTTATGGTTCTACTCAACCGTTTATTTTTTTCTCCCCATCATGCCTTTATACTCTTATAAAACTTGTTTAGTAAGATTCACAAGTGAGTTTCTTTGATGATATTGGCATTAATATCATAACTATGGTATTCTTTTTATTTTATTAATTGTTATTATTTCAATGTTTTTTTGATTCATTTATGGATGAAGGAGTAATCATAAGGTCTTTATCTTTTCATTATGATGGATTTATAATTATTCAGATTAAGAATGGGTACTATTACATGACAAAGGTGGTCAAGGCAAGTGGTTTTTCGGTCCTCGGTATGTAGTTTATGGTGAAGGATTTTATATAGTTTATTTTTATATTATTTCAGGGTAGATACATACAATTTCCACTTAAATTCTAGTTTCATGGATAATAATTGGGATTCACTCTCACTAACAATCAAAACAATGAACTGTTTTGGGGTAATAAGTTTTCTCCCTTTTGATATGGTGGTTCCTACAGATATGGGTTTACTATCTCTGGGTTTTAGTAGATGGTGGTGACATTAATAGGAACAATCCATGTTGATTCATGAGGTTATATAATCTAGGAGTGAAGAATCTTAAATTTTTAAGGATTCCCCCTCATAAATATACTTGATTTCATATATTCAGTTTTGAAATTTGAAATTATTATATGATCTTGACCATTTGGTTTCTATTTTTTTAGTTTTGATTTAATATCTACCTTATTAGTCTTATCATAACACATATTGTAGGTATGGTATTTTTAAAAAAATTATTATATAAAAAACATATAAAAATGAATGAATAATAAATTTATTGAAAATATTCTTATCATGTTCTATTGTAGATAGTTAAGGATAAAAAAATTATATGACTAAAAAATCACATTCCATTCTGAAAAATAAATTATGTAGAATATTATATAAATAGAAATTATCTTTTAATGATATCCATGATGTGGTTTTTAGGGGATCCCATATTCTTTTATATGCTGAGAATAAAAATTGGAATCATAAAGAAATGTATGAAATCATACCATTCTAAAATTATTTATGAATAATCAACATTTTAAAATATTTAGGTGGCACAAAGGGATGATTTTTGGAAATAAGGATCTTAAATTTATTATGAAAACATAAAATTATACATTTCAAATTTAATAATATTAAATTCGTAAGATATGGGATATGATTATTTATATCATCTGATCTTTGGATAAAGGATATTTTAGACGATTCATAGAGTTATCTATCAACCTAGGATAGAAATAAATATTTTAAGGTCTCCAATATAACTTCTGATGGGATAATATAAAGAATATGAATGCTGAATATATTGGAATTTTTTGGAATTACTAAAACATAATGTGGAAGCTCATAATTATAAGGATTTCATGTTATCATTATAGAACCAACATTGAAATGGGAAAATATCACTATGTACTTTATCACAGATATTCTAAAAAAAACTAAATAAAATGACACCATATTGGTTATGTGGGATAATTATTCATGGATATACACTATTATCTTTATTCTAGAAGTATTGTAGATCAAGAAACTATCAATGATTTCTGTTAATTAATTTTTTGGGGTGTATGAAACAAAATTATTGAATATATCATATAAATATAAATGGATTCCATCAATGTTCTGGAGGATAATTTAAATAGAATTAAACATATATTTGAACTTCTATATGGAATATCAACATTATTTAGATTATAAAATGGTAATGGAAATTAAATTTATTTTTGAAATACTCACATCTTTAAATTTAAATTTTAATAGTGAGTGGGATCAATAACTACTACAGGTTGCATTATCTGACAATAATAACTTATACTCATGCATTAATGTGACATTATATAAATCCCAATATGGTAAAAGTGAAATAAATATAAAATTTTAAATTGATGTTCTATAAAGAAATATATTGTGAAAAAAACATATTTAACATGTGATAGAGAATGTATAATCCATTCATCATCACATTCGATCAGCAAAAAATCCATTGAAGAGTTATGATTATAGTCATTAGTGGGGAATGAATTATAAAGATTGGAAAAACTTATTCTTATGAATTTCACCATGGATATGTTTCCTATGGTTTTTCAAGAAGTTAATTAAGAATATTACGTACATAGATCCCATACAGATTGTTGAACATGAGGTAATTTAATCTTATCAAGTTTCCATTCAGCTAAAAATACATTAAGTTAATGAAATATTCCATGTATCAGTCTTGTAGAAATAAAAAATACGATTTAGAAAAAAAATATGTCTTATAATCGAAGAATAATATCTCTTTTAGGGACTATCTTATTGTAATATTTTATTATAGAGATATATTTATATAAAATAACCAAATAATATTTTCAATGTCATGTGTAAAATAATATGTATTAAGAGGAAACATGGAAATGTCAATATGTGCTGAGAAAATTTTTCCTAGATATATTTTCATCATGGAGTTTGACAATATAATTTTAGGATAATGAAATCAAAGATGTATGGATATAAATACTTAATTTTCTCTAGATATTAAATATTCCCCTCTCAAAAAATACATATATATACATATGGAATAATATATTGTATATGTAAAATAAATTATTTAATCAAATCATATTTTTATCATATGAAAAATAGTTTCATATGAAGTATAGAAAAGAATAAAATAAAAAATTTTAAAATATTTATTGAATCTCATAAAATAAACACTAAAATTTGAATTTTGGGTGTTTCATTGTCAGGTATATTAATAATAAATAAACAAATTCAATGGAAGAAAAAAATAAAATACTGAAAAATTATTATTTTTTAATAAAATATCAATAATTTTAATCGAAAATAGAGTATATTAATAATATATTATATATGATATATTAAGGGGAATAAGAGTAATTATATGACCATTTTAATAGTATATGATTATTGGGGAGAATAACCGACACTTATAGTGGTATCCAGACTAGTGAGAGAATTGTAAAAAATTCATTTTATAGTGATTCATAAATGTAAATACAAATACTATAAATCTTTTAAAAGACTAATATAAAAATTTAAATTAATAGTTAACAATTATGAAATTTTTCATTGATTGCATCAACTTATTTTATAAAATATTATCTCATTTGTTAAAATTTATTTTCCCAATTTTCAATCTTATTTTTTGTAAAAGATATATTATAAATAATTATGAATCATATATCTATTTGGAATGGTAAAAAAATAGAAATTTAAATACTCATGCATAAATAAATAATTGACTAACCCCATGTATTTGTCACATGGTTTGAAAAGGTTTAAAGCTCCCAGGACTTTTAGGAATTTTTGGTTATTGAATTTTTTAACAGACATTTTTTTACATTCTAAATAATTTATTTGGTGATATGAATTTTATCGATATATATCATAGAAGAGAACTTCTGAAGAAATAATGTGTTTTTGAGAATGTTTGGAGGTCAGTTGAAGTTGTTCTGAGTGAGTTTGAGTGAAATTTATAATTTCTCATATTCATTTATGTGATTTCTTAATAACTAAAAATTCACCTTATATAATATTCCATATGGCCAAATTTGTGTAGTGTGGATCGAAATAGAATGTATCATATATTTATTCATTTATATTTATGTAATCAAATCCCATAATTGTTCAAATGGTTCAAGTAACTATTGTGAAATTGGAAAAATGATGAACATGGATGAATTAGGTGCCGAAATCAAAGAGCATAATTAGTAGGTTATTGGGATCAAACTCTTAGAAGCTATATAAATATTTTATGGAAGGACTCACATTTCCATTTCATCATTGTTATAGTAGGAATAGTAGTTAAATTATTCCACATAATAGTTTTCTATGATGTAACTGAATAGATTCATGCATCAAAAGGATTTGTGGCTTCATTATATAAATGTTTCTAATTATGAAACTTATGAAAATATAATATTTTATATATCATAATTCTTCACAAAGATGAATGAGTAATTTAGAAAAAAAACATTAGTAATGGAATAATAGAAGAATATGTTTTTAGACATGTGTAAATTTCAAATGAGTTTTAAATAGATTATAATATTTATATTCTTAATATCATGATATTTGGATATCATAGTAGGAATAGAGTCTCGATTATATAGAAAATTAAAATGAGCTATTGAATACATGGATATTTTTGTATATCGGGTGAAAAATAAATCATAAGTCTTGATACTTTTTCAAATTTATATCTAATTTAACATTTATAGTAAAAATGTATGAATTTATTTTTATATCATGATTTAGGTATTAGCTATAGTGGTTTTCAAAAATGAGAAAATGTGAGAATATGAAGAGACAAAATTTGAGGATGTATATTTACCAATCAACATGTGAGTAATATTGTATTTTCATTTTCATTAATTTGAGTTTGAGAATATTTTATACCATATATTAACTATGTATTGTGGGAGGTTCATTGTTGCATATTCTGTAGGCTTGTAGATTTTTTTATTTATATTTTTTTATTAAAGAAAATAAAAATTTTGGTGATCTTCTTCATCTTGAATTCATCTTTTGTACTAAAATGTTAAACAATTTTGTGGAGTGTGACTCTTAAAATGTGTGGTGTGAAGATACATGAATCATTTTAGTTGTGACTCACATGTTCTTATAGGGTTGATAATTTGAGGTTGTGGGGTTTAAAAATCCATGAAAAAGAGTAATTATTCATCATCGTGGATGAATGGTTAAAATAATATGTTTCTATTTTTCATTAATTTACTAAATTATTCTATAAAGTTGATATTTCTTTTATTGGTTTATACTCAAACTAGTAATAGTTGAAAACTTCTATATAAAATTAAATGTAAAATAATACATCCAATAATTTAATACAACCCCCTCCTCCACCACATAGTAGAGGAAACTAATCCTCTATAGAACTTCGATTTGAATCAAAGTGAGTTCACCATTGTATAATCACTGATGTATCTATTTACAATGTAAAATTTTATTTTATCCAATAGAGGGTTGTAAAATTATTATACTAAAAAAATTAATAGCTTTATGAAATTATTGTTTTCATATAATTTTTTTCTTGGAATCAAAGAGTGTAAGGTAACTAAATTGGCATTTCCATAGGTTTTAAATGATGGATACATTCTTTTTGATGATAAAAGGAATATGTAAGTTGATATTATAGTGTAAAATTATGTCCTAATTTTATTATTAAAGAATATTTATTCTATAATTATGTGACTAGAAATTAAAAAATAAATCTCATAAAAACTACATGGAATTTTTATGTCAACGTGAATGTCAAAGAGGCTAGGCTGTATATATAGAGAAATTTTTTGAAGACATAAAAACTAAATAAGATGATCATCTGAATTATTTCCTTACTCATTAAATGAACTTTTTAGTTAAATTTGTGCCAATGCTGAGAGATATGATGACACATATATTGTGAAAATAATGATAATTTTTTGAATATATAATATATCCAAAAAACATTGTCCCTAGAATATAGATAATATATTAAAATTAAATGGATATGGAATATTTTAAAAACCTATTATATTATAATGAATATATCCTTCAAAAATAATTTGAAACATTAAATTCCTTTTGAGTCCATTTGGAATATGAATTTTTTAATTATGTAAATGTTTTAGAATATAGTTATTATGATAATGATGATGAATGTAAAATATTTAATTTTCTCATCTCAAAATAATTTTAAAATGGGAAAAAATACATAATGGTATGTTATCAATTAAATATTAAATATGTAATTATTTTAGACCATATAAATATAATTTTCCAAAGAAGAACGGAGCAGATTGGAAATATGAAAGTGATGAAAATTCACCAAGAACGTTTAGAGGAAATTATAAATTTTATTACAGGGAAGGATGAAGAATTATGATATATAAATGAAGAAAAATAATAAATTTTAATAAAAAATAATTGGATTATAATTTTATCTTATATATAATTTCTGATAAATAAAAACATGATAAATTTATAAATTTTATTTCTTAGGTTTTAATGACTCTAGAATGACTATTTTACACATCAAAATATTTCAAATATTATTTTCATAGTAAATATATGAGTAATAATTGGATTATGGGACATATGTATCTTTTTTTATGTATTAAAAATATATAACATAATAATTCACATATGTGTACTTTTTCATTAATTATGGAAAAACTCATAGATGGTGTCACAAATAAGAAATTTATGCCACAAATAAATATAGATTGTGGGATAACCCTTAGTATAACATAACTATTTTTTCTCTTTTTAACACCCTATAATTTTATGATATAGATCTCTAAAAAAATAATTTCATTATTATCTTTGTTTACATGCAACGCTCAGTTTAAAAACAACAATATTATATTAAAATATTATTATTTAAAGAGAAAAGTATTGCATGCCCATTGAATTAGAGGGTATAAAAAGGAAAATCAACTACATGAAATATATTTAAGGGTCCTACTAATTATAAATATATTAATTAAATCTTATTTAATAATCAATCAATAATTAGTAATAAATTTTTTTATTCAAATATAACATTTATAAAAATTTGTTTTTTAGCGAATATTGTAATTAATTTCATGAAATTTTACAATAATAATTTTACAAAAAGGATATAATTTTTTAAAATCGCTATCATTAAAGTATATTGGGTATTATTTTGTTAATTTTCCTAGGAATATTTATGTTCTACTAAATAGTGAAAAATCGAATTTTTATTTGAAATTTCAATTTTGAATAAATTATTTGAATAGTTACATTTTTAAATGGTCTAAAAGTTATATTACTTATATTAGGATATAAAAATACAATTAGAGTTTATTTTAATATATTTATTTGAATTTGGTTTAAAAACAATTTTACAAATACTATCCATTTGTCTTAAAAACTTTTTTTATTGTATTTTTATCTTCAATTAATTTCTTCCACTAGTATAAATACAATCATGAAAAATTTATTCCATATTTTTAATCAAGAGATAATTTTTTTATAAATTACTAACTTTTATTTTTTATCATTTTTAAAGGAAAACCATGAAAAATATTTTTCACATCAGTAATGGTAAAACATGTAAAATAGAGATAAAACATTCAGATAAACCTTTAAAATTTTACTATAATCATTCACTATACTATTTTTTACCATATATTTATTCATGTAAATCCATTTATGAACTATTTGTCAATTTTTTTAATTTTTATTTCATTATGTTAATTATATAAATTTTTGAAAACAAATGAATTCCAAAATTTCACTCTCTTAACTTTATTATCTCTAAAATTTATACAAAAGTATAAAACTGGACAAGATAAGTTATAAAAACTAATTTTATATAGGAAAAAATTTTATTTATCATATTTATTTATTTTTAATATTTTGTTACTGAATTATTAAATTATAATTTTTACCAATGCTGCCACAATATTTATTGAATTAAAAGAAAAATAAAATAAATTATATTATGAAAATTAAAAGTAATTCAATTTTGATGAATAATTGTGTTTTAGAAATCATTTTGATAAATATTACATTTTAGGGATGTCTAAATTATTTATATTCTGATTCCATTATTATCTTTGTGTCTTTGATATCAAATGAAATTAATAGTGACAACATTTATATTATTATTTTTTGATAAATAATATTTAATTAAATTATTTAAAATTTATTAAATTAATTAAACTTGAAAATAGGTGAATAAATGGTTTATAATTTCATCCATTGTCCATTTAAGATCTAATTTTTACCTTATAAGAATAATTATATCCCTTTAATATTGAAAGTGTTGTTACCATAGTTATGGTTAAAAATGGTTAATGAACGGGTTAAACCAACAGATATGTACTAAAATGACCCCAAATACTATCTAAATTTAAAAGGATGATTTTATTTTTCTTTATAATATTTTTTTATAAATTAATATTTATTTTCAATCATTATAATTTATAAATACTTTAATTATTTTTAAAATTTTTAATAATTCAATTGGTGTCCTTTCCATCCCTCATTAAAGGACACCACTTGTCTTGTTTAATTACACCCCAATGTTCATCTATCTCCCCCTAACCTGAAAAAGTAACTTATAAACCCCATATACATTATATATAGTTTCTGGACTTCTAAAAATATCATTCCAATGGTTCTTAAAAAGGGATCAAATGTGGGATAACTGAAGGAGAAGAAAACATCAGTCTCAACCCCTTTCAATGTATTACATCTTATACATCCTACAAAATTTTTTTTGTTCATCATGAAATAATTAATTTAGTGTGTTAAATATATTATAATTATTATTATTATTATTTAACAACAAACATATAACCATTATTTGATAAAATGGGATGTGAAAGTATCACTTATGCATATGTGTGGACTACATCCTCCACAAAGCGATAGAATACATTTTCCACCACCAAATTTATGGAATTGTTATTATTATGGGTTTAATGATTATAAAATATATATATGAAATATTTATTCTCAAATAAATATCATATCATATCTACTATATTAACTTCCCATTCCTTGAAAAATGATAATGTTTCTCATACAAACATCTAAACTACCACCACCACGAAGCGATGCGATTTTTTTCATTTTGTCTTATATGGATGGAAATAATGACATATTTTAAATATATATATGATATATTAGTGTTTCTATAATTTTATGTTTTATTTACCTTCCTTTAGTTCCATCCATAGAAAAGTTAAAATAGTGTTTATTCATATGTATGGTTTACCAAATCCACAAACAGTGTAATTTTTTTTTATATCTATGCTCATTATGGAAGACTATATTTATATAATTAATATATATGATATTTATATTATATTTAAAATTCTATAGATGATGTAACTGTAATCAATGGTCATGTAACATGACTACAAAACTAAAATACAAATGTGAAATGATGCAGTTATCACATAGAATAGTGATTTTAATAACTAATTTTTAATAATCTGGTGATAAAATGTTGTAAGTAAGGAATATATGGTATTATATATATGATCAATGTTATTTAATACCTATATAATAATCTTATATTAATTATATTGTTCATTAAAACATGTGTAAAGAAATAGAAGACTTGAGGTAAGGGATTTATGTTTCAATCCTACATCAATCAAGACTTTTTATGCATAAATTTTCATTGAGAATATATCAAAAAGTTCAAATACCATAGTACCAAGATTCCCAAGTGAGCCCTAACATGTCCCAAAGGGTGTTCTTAAACCCCATATGTTTTTGACAAACACATGGAATTGTACAAGTATCATGAGGGAATTATTTTTCCAAAATAGTGTAGAAAATAAAAGATACATGTCAGTATAACCAACACTCCAAAGGGAAGATTTAAAATAATTAATTTTTCAAAATAGTACCTAGATAGTACATCATCAAGGGACATTATTCCTTCATATACAAATCTCAAATGAAACCCCATTTAACATGTTTATCATATCTTCACTAGAAACATCCATCACTTCTGGTCTTGATGATTAAGAACATACACCACCATCAAATGAAACTTTCCATTTGATTAGACCTAGAATAAGATTATCAATAAAATTTTAAAGTTAAATATAGGATTTGATATATACATCCCATATGGGCCTCACCACATGTTCCATAATCAAATTTATAATAATGAAACCAAATATTATTTTAATTTATATAAAATAAGTCAATGAATGAAATTCAATTATTTTTTAAAAAAACATGACTTCGGGTCCTGATGCTTAAGAAAATACACCACCATTATAAAATTTCTATTTAATGCTATTTTGAAATATGTAACATCTCTTATGATTACGAAATCATGTTTTTTTTTAAATAATTGAATTTCCATTTGATTAGACCTAGAATAAGATTATCAATAAAATTTTAAAGGTAAATATAGGATGTGATATATACATCCCATATGGGCCTCACCACATGTTCCATAATCAAATTTATAATAATGAAACCAAATAATATTTTAATTTATATAAAATAATTCAATGAATGAAATTCAATTATTTTAAAAAAAATGATTTCTTAATCATAAGAGATGGTACATATTTCAAAATAGGATTAAATAGAAATTTTATAATAAAATTATGTATTTTTTTATGATTAAAATAGTTTTATAAATCAACAGCATCTAATAATCAAATAAATTTTATCATATCAACATGTATCATTCCATATGGTAAGTTATTATCTAGTGTTAGGATCCTCACACTACTCATCAGGGATCTCACCAGAATTTTTGAACATGTCCCATGACTCAGTTCATCATGAATGAACTCCCCATCAAGGAAGTAATCAGACCATAAATATTTTATTACTATGTTACTATAGTCATTCTAGAGATAGGGGTCATATCATAACATGATTTTCCTAGGTACCCATTAACTACCCAATATCACATGTGCTACATTCACTCAATTTTTAATAATTGGGATATAAATCAGTTTACATAATATAAAATTATATTTTCCTACTTTTACTTTTAAACATTCCTTTCCTATTTCATAAAAAATTATTGGAATTAATCAATTCATACCATTTGAAATAATATTTCAATTTTTAAATTTATCACAATGTTCAACCTCAATTATTTTAATCAAATAAATTTCTAAAAAAAATAATTAATTTTATGTTATCCACACAAAAATTCCATTTCCATTTAAATTGGTTATTTTCCTAAAATTACTAGACTTTGGAAAAATTAAACGCAATTCATCTCAAATATTCATTTTTTAATCCATTAAAAAAACCTGTCAAATCAATGAATAAATTAAAAGGTATCAATTGTAAGGAGAATCCATACAGATCTACCTACCCTCAACCAATGATCAAATTATATGACAGCCACAATGTGAGTACCAATGTAGATTCAAAGGAATGTATGATCAATATGAATCTCTTTAAAAAAATCCATCAAAACATTCATTTAATGATTCATCAACATGAGATTTCATCACACTCAAATTCAAGAAGAGAATAAAATAAGGAAAAGAAAAATTTGAAGATGTCACATAAAAGAGAGTAATAGAATGTATCAACAGAAGCATTGATATGAGAAGAATGTAGTTAAAATGATTTTAAAAACCATTATGGAGCCTTAAAGAGTTATAATTTTGAATGAGAGTTCAGTAAAAGAAAATGTAATATAAAATGGGTGTTATGGGCTTTAGTTTTATAAAATATAGACCAGGTTGTGGTTCCAACTGTCTATATTGAAAAAAGGATTGAGATAGAAATTCCCATGTTTATCCATCAAAGACCATACCACAGCCACCCCAAGTCAATTAGTCTCCAAAAACTACACTTATAATCTCACCTCGATAAAAATTACACATATAAAGATATAGATAATAACATATACCAGACCACATATATGACCATATAAGTATTAAAATCGAAATCACCAATTATGGCTCCTTGGTATAGTTATCCCTCCATAGTGAAAGATGTCACATGATCCCTAGAACAGACACTTTCTATTCCTTTAATGATCTTTCTGAATTTTATATAAAAAATAGAACATGACACTACTCTCCCACTAGTGTATCACACTACCTGATATCATTCAAATAAAAACCATGCTATCATAGAACACATACCCAAGGTTTCATCATTTTATAGAGAACCCTTATCTTGGAATCATAAATGTTAACTAGATGATTGGTCATGGACAAATCAAGATCAATATCAAGATCCTCCTAGATAAAACAAGATAAGGTTCCTAATTGTTTATTCAATTTTATGATAAATGATTCATGGTATGGATAGATTTCAACTTAGTGGAATTTTCAAATGGTAGAACACTATCTCCACTCAATCAAAAGTCTCAAATCGACCCACAAACCAAAACACATTATTTCCCTATTTTCCATGATGTCGGTGACCCAATCGAGTTGAAACTCTCAATAACATTTGTACAAAAATTAGAAAACCAAATGAAAATTTATTACTATCATAATGGTATTTATTATGAATTTTTTGTGTTAACATCCACTAATGAATCAACTGAATCCTCACCATCATTTGTTCGACCAGACTAGATACAACTAAGAAACATTCACCAATCACTGACCAACATAGTGGTGATATTTATGGTTGGATATTTAGGTCCTCAATTGGATTCATTATGATAGTAAAATTGACAATGTTGTTTTTTAAATACTAATCCAGTCCCATATTGTCATCCAAAGATCCATAAAATTCATGAACATAAACATAAAACAAGTCCCCAAGAATCTATATAGATCAATTTATCCTCCAATAAATCTATATATTATGTATCATGTTAAAACATACTTGGGAATCCACATCCTCCAAGAGTCCTTTCTATAGGCGAGAAATCAAATATACATCCCTATTGGGGATTATAGTAGATATAACTCAATGAAATATACAAATATCTATTATTTATGGACAACCAAATTTTGTATCAATGGTAGTATCATTAATGGGTTTAATTTGAGGTGATTTGATCATCCTATTAATCAAAACCAATGTAAAATTCTTCCCTAGAGGGGTATGTGGTAATAAAATCATGAATCCTATAAAATCTTATTAAACATAAAATTTAGTACTGGTAGTAGCTGATGCATACTTCAGGGTTTCTAGATCTCAGCTATGACCCATTAGAGGGAAAAAATTATATATAAAGTCATTGATGTACTACCTCATAACGTGACACAAGAATCATCACTACTTATCATTGAACATGTTTTTGGTTCTAGGGTTCAGGATCCTCTGAGCAATACGACAGTCCCCAATTATGAACTTTCTCACAGAAAATGGTACAAAAATCCAGTTCTAGAAACATGGGATACCATATAAAGACAATGACCACTCACCAATGTCCTCCCAACAATTACGAGTGTACTTAATTCCATATAAATCATAGTAAAACTACTTCTCCCAATTAATCATCTCAATATTAGAGGATTTCAACTAAATGCTAACCAGAACTACTTCAAAATCAGTCTCCTCTGCTCTGAAGTGAAGCTGGGGAATA
Source organism: Viscum album (assembly GCA_963277665.1). Lineage (NCBI taxonomy): Eukaryota > Viridiplantae > Streptophyta > Magnoliopsida > Santalales > Viscaceae > Viscum > Viscum album. The sequence continues at coordinate 1,550,372,801 of OY728164.1, read as the reverse complement.
GATCCACCAAATTCAACTCTTCTAATTCTTCATAAATTCCCTGGATTAGATTTTTCATTTCAAAATTATTAGAAACAACAATCCCCTTATTTGAGGTGTAATAATGGTTTAAATAAAAATGTGTGTAGGTTCTCCACCTAAGCCCTCTCATGTAAGTTTAAGTATTTTTGGGATGATATAACAGAATATATTATGGTATCTATTAACGGTAAACCATTTCTCTAAATATTGTTGTTTCCAACTCTTAATATCTTATATCATAGTTATGATTTTGAGACCATGGGTTGAATAATTCATCTAATGTAGCCAAACATTATAATAACCATAGGCTACCATGTGTACATCATCCAAAAGGAAAAAACATGAACCCTATCCAAATGCATTACAAAAGGCCACATATCCCTACCTAGCCTTAGGAAGATTTATAACTAGTAAAGAAGTCAGAATACATTTTGGCTCAACATAATAACACCGAAACTTCATGAATCATATGAAAATCACTAATTTTTGAGAGACAGTGGCCATTAGATAAGAAAACATTGAAAAATTATTGAAAAAAATGTAGTAATATAAATCTAAACTGAATAATCTCTAAATCTAAAAATATTATAGATCATTTTCCAATGGAATAATATCATTAAACTTCTTAAGATTATCTAATATATGATGTTGTTATGACATGTGTCTAATGAACTTCTTTTCTGGAATCAAGATATTAAACCATGAATTCGTTTCATTGAGAGGATTATTTTACAAGGCTTCCTATGCCTCTCAAAAATGACACATATAGACCTCTCATTCTTAGCATAAACTAGGATTTTATCCAAATATAAAAACATGAATGATTCTTGGTATCCATTAAATATCATATTCCTAAAATTTATAAAAACTATTAGAACATTGGATGGACATAATATAATAAAAAGATACTTATATTAGATATAACTTCTCTTGTATGGTTTCTTTTGAATGTTAGACTCTTTTATTATGAACTGGTTATAACCATATCAATGATCAATATTCATCAACCACTTCAATCAGTTCAGTTGGTAAAAAAGATCATCAATTAATAGTAACAATTACACTTTCTTGAAAATAACCCGATTGAGTATCTATTAATCAACTCATAGGTTGATTTTCTCATTGTATTTCTTAAAAAAGGTAGAAGGTTCCTCTCAAGGTAACACAATGAGGAATAAAACCCATTCTATATAAAATAATTCAAGAGTTATTTCAAGTCTCTCTTACCTCTATGTTTTATTTTACAATAATAATGTACACTAGTTGAGTAACATGTAATATATCAAATGAAATTTACAACTCTTTTTCTGGTGGTAATCTAGAGAATCATTGTAAAAAACTTGAAAACATTATGAAAACTAGAGGGATATTGTCACTCAAATATTCTATTCGAAATCAAAAGAAACAACTAATTTTACGATACCCAACTCTATTATATAAGGTTTGAATATACTCATCATCGAGTACCATTCTCCGTGAAATACATGGAACAACCCCTCAGGTGCAATAAAGGAGACCCACTAGAGATAATATTCTGTTAAAAACATATGAGACTTTTGCCAATCCATCTTGAAAATGACATAAATAGAACTCAAATACAGAACTTGAAAAATCTATTTAGGTTAAATATATGTTAAATAAAAAAATGGTACACCAAAGACCTATCTCTTTATTTTTTTTTGGGGTGAGGTAGGATCCATCACATAAGAAAAAATATTCATCTATAAATTTAACAAATTGAAAACTCGAGTTGATATAAATGAGATAGATGTACCTATATCAAATAATTAATTCCCTTAATATTAATCCATAGTGATGGTGTAATGTAATAAACTCTAATGTCCTAGATTTGGTGGTTATAATTACACATTGGCATTAGGAAAAAAAAAATTCTTCCCAAAAGACTGAAGAATTTAATATTCTTGGAAAACAATATGTATACAATAATATTACCTTAAAATTTAAAACATTAAATAAAATATTATATTTTTTTGAGAACACCATTATTCTTTTAGATTATCCCTCCGTATAAATCCTAATAAACATTTTCGCATTATAGGGAAAATTTAACAAATGAAAATGGGTGGACTCAGATGATTAGTAAGGGTATATGTATAACTGTTACTAAATATGAAATGAATAATGTGGATGAAAATTAATGGAAATAAAAAATTTTCATAACCACATTAGCTAAAAATTTATCCTTGTAAATCATTAAAAATTAAATATTCACATGTAAATTAATAACTAACCACATAATTTTTTGAATGAATATTTTTGGTCTTCGTAAACATTAGATCAAGTCATTTCTCTAAGAAATAATTCATAAATGGGAATGACCTAAAAAATACCAAAGTATGTTTTCCTCATGAGACATACTGAAGCATCAAGGGGATATAGATTCCTTACCCATCACTCACTATGTCTAATGCATTACTCATAAGAAGTGGGTTAATCTTAATGAACATAAAAAATTCATATTGAGACTAGCATAATTCTTTAAAAATATTTACCAGTAAATAAACATAATCATAAAACATATGAAGTAATATGGTGAATGGTATCATGATAATATATAGTTATTAAAACATATCATAGACCATATATAGAAATAATAAGGATGGTATAATAACATATACTATGTTAATAATAAAAAAGAGGGTTTTTTAAATATTATTACTACCATAAAATGTCATTGAAAGGTTTCATGAGGAATATAACCTTTTCCCATAGAAATTCACTTATATTTATAAATAATCAATAAAATTATGAAAGAAAACATTTAACAAAAAATAACCTTGAAGATATTTTTAAAGGAATATTGTAGGAAAATATTATTTTGAATTCTATGGAAAACTATTTATTTCATATAAATTATAAAACATTCCATTAACACTATTTTAGAAATTGTTTGAAAGTACCTTATTTGGAAAATGAAAAGAAAAATCATATTAAACCAATTTTTATGAAGTCAAAATGGGTAAAATTAAATTTAAAATTTTTTAGTAGACTATTAAAATAATTATTTTATACTTTTTATGTATAATATGGATGTGAAGGAAAAATATTTCCTTAATAGAGACTCAACAATAAATAATCTGGAATATTGATGAGATTGTGAAGTAAACCCTTACCTTCGGTCCAACATCCTTCATACGTGATCAAAAAAACTATATAATAAATAAATATTTTTCATAAATATATTATATAACTATAATAATATATACCATAAAATATATCTAATACATATAATATGTTATCACTCCATTCTTAACAATTCTTTGTTAAAAATGACAATTTCAAGTAAAAACTGCTTTGTTTTTCAGGAATGTCTCAGTTTTGAAATTATATTAATTATAAATTGATCCATGTTCCAAAATCTTGAAAATTTTATTAATGATATTAATATCATATGTATTCATTATAAATTTATTTACAATAATTGATAAAACATAGAGATATAAAATTTTATTATTCTGTTCATGGATACGGTAGTCCGTACGTGCGCATGAACATTGTTTTTATCATTATAATGATATAATGAAAGAAAGGTACCAAAATAATTATCATTTATAGAATCATTATTATATTATATATATCAAATATATTCAATAAATACATTTTTATTGATATCCAAATAAAATATAAATGAAAAAATGAATCAAATCACTTCGTTGTAGCGGTATTCAAGGCGTCTCCATGAGGAACATTGTCAATTACCTACGGTTTGGATGGTAAGATACATGATATAACGTTAATATTTAAGAAGTATAATTATTATATAAATTTCATATATATTAACTATTCAAATCATAATTATATTCCATACATTATGGTAATGACAACTGAATTATATCTATATGTGGAGATTGTATGTCATACATACACACGAGGGATACATACACTTCCCATTTATTGGGAAAGAGACTGAGTAAAAGTGGTTTCATTATAATAATAAAATTATTTGTTTATCGAGGTTATATTATTTATTATTTTATGTAATCATAGAATAAGGAATAAATTTATAGCGTTTAGTTAAGTCAATTACACCTTATTCAGAAGACCTTCTGTAAATCTTTTTTGAAGGTTATAATGAATAATATTATTTGGAGACCATAAAAATTATAACATGTTTACAGATTTAGAAAACATATTTTTTTAGGTATTGGCCATGGTAGGTGGCATAATGGGTGTAAATAAATAAGGGAGTAGGTGCCCTTTTATAATTTTATTGAATGGAACTTTTTAAATTTCCTGAAATATTTAATTATGATAATCCATTATCTTATGAAATTACTAGAAATAGAAAGGAATTAAATGATACGGTAATGTTGGATTTTAATACCATCATTAAAAATAAATTAGACATGTTTTGGCGGCATGTTGATCCTTATAATTTTGAATAACCATTAGTTAACTAAATTTTATAATAACATTGATGGAAAATTATTCATTATTATAGATTTTTACTTTTTGATGTATAATATTAAAATTGGTCCATAAATGGCCCATTAATGTATATTTAGACCATATCATAAAAATATTTTCTTATTTTAAGTGTTTATAATTTTATAATTATTTAATAAAATATCATTTTGATAAAATATCATTTTAATCAATTTTGAAACTATTTATTTAAATTGACTTGAGATACATCAATAAAAAGTGAGAGTTTAAATTTAATGATCTCAAACCTCTAGGATATGTACTATAGATAAATTAATATAACTTTATGCAATAAATCATTAATGTAATATCAAAATAAATTATTTGAAAATCATTTAATTTATTTTCTAGTTATTTATAAAAATATGTTATTTTTGTTGAACATGATTTTAAGTTAATTATATAAATTATAAAATTTTAAAAAATTAAAATGATTATATTTTCATTAATAAGAAATTTTAAACTAATTTTCAATCATAGATTTATTTTTTCCTATCTGGACACATAAAATATATTAAAAACAAATAGATTACCATTTTGTAGTTATATTTGATTCAAATAATATACTACTAATTTTCATTTTAATGTGTCCATTAAAAAACTCAATTTCAAGAATAAGGTGCTAAAGGCCTAATTACGATAACATAAAACAGAATCATGATGAAAATCGGTGGTGTTATCACAATGTTTTAACCTAGATTAATGTAATTTACCATCTATTTATGGGATACAATTTTTTAGTGTTACAATTCATAATTTCTAAAAATAAAACGGAAATATTTACTATCTTTGAATATTCTAATTAGAAATATGAAATACATTTAATAAAATGTAATACAAATAGTTAAAATAAATAAATTTTCATATAAGTTCACAAAATGCAATAAATCTCGCATAGTAGAATATATAGTTTTTATGAATACAATTTTTCTTATTCTTCTCCCTTTCATAATAAAAATATTATATGAATATTAAAAAATTAAATGAACATATAATATAAAAATTTAATTAAAATAAATCTCCAATATTGGTTTATTAAAATTATCATGACATGAATATATTTAGCGCACAACAATAGTTTTTTAGAAATCCACATTATTTAATGTTTTTAATATTAATTTCTAAAAAATTTATTGCAAAAAAAAATTATTCAATAAATTTTCAAAGATTTTTTTTGTAAAATTTAATTAGTACAATTTATGGTCACCAATTTAATTCCTAGTTTATAAATGTCACATAATAATATATTAGTGTTCATTTGAACTCGACCTTGCACGCAACGTGAGCTATCAACTAGATTAAATTTATTTAAAAATAGGCATACCATATTATTTGGGGTTGCATTATTCCCCCCATTAAAAAATATAATCCAAAAAATTTGTAGAATCTCATCTCATAATCCTATTTGTGTAGTTATTCATCATAATTGTATCATGTTTCCTTGTGACCTCTTCTATCTTAGTATTTTTATAAAGTACATTTACCATCTGAGTTATCTGATTCCTTAATAATTCTATTATAGTGTTCAGAATCTGGATAAGATCTTCACAATAAGATAAATTAGGTTCCAATTATATTTATATAAAATTTAGAACCTATATTTGGTGTGTTATGTACATCATTAAAAAAGAGATATGGATCTCATGATGTACTTTTGAAATATTTTCCGCATTCCCAAACAATGTGCTACAACCTGAATTTATTCAAAGATTTCAAAAAGGATAGATGTACCTAGGGATCATTTTTTCCTTTATTACCAAATTATATAACACCATTATATGTAGATAATTTCATTAAAATAGGATCTCAAACATGAAATTCCAAACATTTACTTCTATTATAAGCATATCTCGTTTGGCCACTTTGAGCTACATTGATATCAGTATGAAAAGTCATTAAATTTTCTATTGATTCCTCCCAATATTCTAGGATAACAAGATTACCTTCACCAACGACATCCAAACATGTTGGTGTATTAAATATATTTCTAAATGATTCTTCATATGACACCATCTAAATATATGGATTAAATCTATTGTTATTAATGAATTCTACCAACTCTAAATATAAAGCCTATATACATTGAAGTAGACATGAATAAGACCTTAACATATATTCTAATTATTGGATAGTCCTTTACGATTTCCAATCAGATTGAGGGTGAATATAGGTTCTCAAATGAATATCAATTTCAATATCCATTTTAATAAAATTCTAGAATTTTGATGTATGTCATGGATCCTAAGAAGACACAACATAATGAGGTTAACTATTAAGTCATAATAACTCATTAATATATATTCGTGCAAAGTTCACCACTGGTAATTCTTCTCTTACTATAAGGAAATGTGTATGATTTTTTATATTGATCAACAGTAACACATATCAATTCCTTAGTTCTTGGAGTCTTTGGTAATCCCAAGACAAATTGCTAGTAATTTCATCCAATTTCCTTGTTTTAATAGGTGTATGATTCATGATCCCTCTAAGATGTTGCCTCTGATCAATCATTTTTTAATATACCAAACACCTTCAAAATAAGAAGCAATTTCTAGTTTCATATAATCAGAATAGAAATTTTCCTTCAATTACATATAAATCATATTGGGACTATGATGTTTAGAGAAAATCATGATATGAGGAACATCAAATAATTATTTTTTTAGCTCGTTTATAGACGAAAAATAATGTATTTTTCGAAATTATAGAATGTCATCATCATATAAGAAGTCTTCCTATTTCCTATCATTCATTGCTTAAATTTTCAATTTAAATTTGCATCATTAAGATAATAAGTTTTTATCTCTTCCAATAATAATGGGTTTTCAATCATTTGAAAAATGGGTGATGTTTTCCATTCATTAATAGATAATATATCCATATTTACTAGATCCATGAACACAAGATCTCTTTCAATAATAATTTTTTAGAACTAAATGATTCTTCTAACTTGCTGTATCTTTTACCATATTTTCCCACTCTGGGTGGTAGTTTATTTAGAAATCATAATCCTTTAGTAGATTTATCCATCAACTATTCTTCATGTTGAGTTTTCTCTATGAGATGAAATAAGACAAACTCTTTTGATCTGTATATATCACACATAATTCACCATAGAGTTAGTTTCTATATAATGTATGATAAAAGGATAAGTATTTATATCAAAGATCATGGGTTTGAACGTTTTGTTCATTAGTTTTTAACTGTCTTTATATAGAATAAATAACTATATCATCCTGAAAAAGGATACAACCATGTCTCTTCTCTGATCCATCATAATATGTTAAATATCCACTGCTTCCCAAATGTAGAGTTATGAGAGAAACAATCACTAATATTCTCTACAATTATTCGAAAACATACTCAAAATTATATTGTTTGAAGAAACCAAAACTATTTTTGAGTAATCTTCATTACTGGGTTAGAAAATTAGGAAACGTTTTGAAAAATTCATTGAAATAAACACCCTAAACCAAGGAAACTATGTAACTCAATAATGGTTATTAGTAATATAAATTCATTGAATTCCATTTTCGACACAAGATCATCTCTGATTCTATATATAGATAGAATATGGAAAATAAAATAAACATTCTAAATACATAATTCACACTTGATCTAATTCCTATATAAATCTTTTCTTTTAAGAGTCTCAATAATGACCCATAGGTGGTTCTCATAGTCCCCATAGTTCTTGGAGTACATCAAGATATAATTAATAATTACCAAAAAAATGTTATCAAAATATAACTTCAATAATTTGTTCATTTAATCCATAAAAACATATTGTGAAATATTTAGTCAAAATTGAATTATTATACACTGTCATTGCCTCTCCCTTGTTTGAAATGATCTCTTCAGATTCATCCTTATTCACTCAAAATTAATGATATCCATAATGATGGCCAATCATTGAAATATATTTTTATTACTAAATTTTGATGATTAATTCTTAAATTTTTGATAGGGTATACCTATTCTTTACCGTAATAGAATTGATTTTCCAATAATAAGTTCACAACATCATTGATCCTTCATTCATCTAAACGAAAAGAAGAAGGGATCTCAAAAGTTAAACACTAGGGAATATAAATCCAATACAACTCAAGTCATCTAGATATTTCATCATCTCTATTAACTCCATAGTGTCCATTCAATTCATAGTATTATCTATTGGTCTTGAGTTAGTTATTACATTAATGGAAAACTACACTCCCCACTCCAATGGAAGTCCAAGTGATTCCTTATGAAATATAATAACGTTCTCTAGTAAATATAGAACATCCCCAATTGAAGTTTTCATTTTTCATCCATATGTGGTGACTTTTATTCTTCTTTATAAATATCTTATTGAAGAGATACTATATGTGGATCTAGATATGACACAAATAACGAATTCTTCCCTATAAAGAGATAAAATTTCATATCATCACCATAAATCATAATTTCCTTTTCATTGCTACAAATTGTTGCCTTTTATTTTGAAATACATTCCATGCCATGTATTATATACAATTTTACCATATGTATAATAAAGAAATAAGAAAATATTGAATGATTATGTGCCATTTTAGTATATTTTTTACACATATTTGTTGAAGTGAGTTTTCAACTAGTTGTTTGATTAAGAGATCTCATGTTACGGTGAATATGAAATGTCTAATTTTTTTTATAAAAGGGGAAGACATAAAATATTATGATGATAATATTTTTAAAATATCATATTATATAAATTTTAGGATAGGATTAAATTTCCTACCACCCCACAATTTCAAACTTTATAGTCATCTATATTGATCACAAAATCATGAACATGATCTGTTAGAATTTTCTATGGAAAGTTCATCTGATTAATCAGATCATCATTTAACTATTATCAAATATCCTTATAGATGAAGAAATAACAATTATCAGATTATTTCTATAAATTATAATCACCATTATATTTTTCTCTATACATTAAGAAATCTATTATTCCCAAAAATCATGTTCTATTGTGAATGTTTCAATATTTATTTCATGTTGTAAATTCTCCATCCCTTATTCCCATTTTACAATTTTCCTTTTTGGAAGTAATCAGTTGTTCTATTCTAATAATTATTCCCTAATAAGAAATATGTCTTAGATAATTATTTTTCTATCATGATAACACATGATATTATATCCTCATATGATTTTAATGTTTGGAAGAGTAGTTTCCATTGACTAAATGGGATAATATCATTAACATAATGGTTTATATATCTCTTTGTATTATCTATGTAGTCTATGATATTCCTTGATATCTTTGTATATTTGGATTCATATTAAGAAACATTATCGCCCCCCTTATTATTGGATTCAAAAATTGTATCTCCATATCTACTTGTTTTTCATGAGGAAAATATTTTTCCAATAAATTTTCAGTTACATCCTTTAATTCCAGGATTTCTATTTTATTTTCCACATTTTGGTTTTTAATCAATAACAACTATTAATTTGTATGTCTATATAGATGATTAACTACCTTAGAAACAATCTCAAATTAATTACTTCCAAAAGATGGAAATAATGTATCTAAATAACATATCCATTTATTTGAATAAAATTAATTTGTAGACCCATTGAATGATAGAGCTTTATAACACATGAATCAGTCTAACATTATTATACCACATGGTAGATCATCAACATTATCTTTAAAGTAATGGTTATTGATAATAAGATGAGTCCACAATAATATTATAGTTATAATTGTTTTAGTACGATGTATAACTCCATCTCAATAAGAGTTTTATTTTCAAGGTGGGTAATCTCAAGATGGATTATGTGCATTGATATAGTATTCATTCCTTCCAATAGGCATCAATTTTAAATAATGGAAAAAATAATTTAGATAGTGAATATTAATGTATAATTTTTAAACTAGTGAACCAATTAACATAAATTGCATGTTTATCTATAAAATATCACAATATCTTAAGATTTGTTTCATTGGGTGTCTTATGAATGTTTTTTATAGGGTTAAGTACCCTAATCTATGTTTCCATTAATTTAGTCTCCAAGGTTTCTACTAAACTGGGATTGAATATCAACTATAAAGTCCCAAACAAAACTAGCTTAGAGTCATGTATTATATTATTACGATGTAATCAGATATAAAAATTAAATCCCAATAGAAAAATATTTTATGATTCTTGTGAAAATAACTACATACTTTAATCCTACATTAATATTTAAAAAATAAAATTCAAGAAAATATTTCTTTAAGAACACCTTTATTATTCTATATTAACCTTGAATGTCAATCACATTATACTTCAAGGAATCATGGGAAAAATTAAACATAAGAAAAAGGGTGACCTCATATTCTCTATATGGGTACGTGTACCAAGGAATATAAATAATTAATGATTAATATGAAAGGAAGTTAATGGAAATTAAATAATTCCATAATCTCATGAGATAAACACATATTCCGGAATATCATAAATAATCATGTAAACACATGAAAATCAATAACTAATCTCATAATGATGGAAATTCCAAATGTTGAACATTATAAACATATAATTAAGGCCTCATGATAAGAAATATTACATAAATGGGTAAAGACTTAACCAATACCTAATATAGTTTTTTGCATGACTAGTTCTGATGCATTGATGGGTTATAGCAGGCCACAACCATCACTTACAATGTCTAATGCATTAATTATATGAATTTTTTGAATCATAGTAAACATAATTTTATTTTTAATCTATCATATGGAATGATAACAATTTCCCAAAACAATAAATATAATAAAAAACCATCTAACGTAATATGTATAATAGAATCAAAATAGTACATCCCGAGTCAAAAAAAACATGATAATCTATATAAATATTATTTATCGTATTATCAGAACTTATCCTTAGTGGATCATAATAGAAATAATTATTTTTGCCTTATATGACTACAAATTCCCAAAAACCATTATTTTAAAACATTCATCTGTAAAATAATCTTTTCACTTTATAAATTAGTAATATTCAAAGAATTTGTGCAATTACCAAGGAATTTTTTTATAAGAAACAAAATTGTAAATTATAAATGTAATATTCAATTGAAATATTTTTTGTGAATTATTATAGATATATTCATATAATATATGTAAAAATACATTCCTTTTACACTTTATTTATAATACTCAAAAATTACCTTGTCCAAAAAAGAATAAGAATATTCCCTTCAAATAATTTGGTTAAAAGTAAAGAATTATTTAAAATTAATTTGAATAATCAGAGTTTAATATTAAAAATATTATTTAAAAAACTATGGATAATATCTATATGGAAAAAATTTATTTCCTTCATCGATGCTAAGTATAAAGAATACTGAATATTGATGTTATTGTGAAAGAAACCCTTAACTCATGTATAAATTATTTCATATATATTAAAAAACATGTATATTAAATATATATTTTCTATAAATACATTATAAAAACATAATAATATAAATTATAAATTTATTACGTACTTATAACCTATCATCACTCAGTTTATTAAACATCACTGTTTAAAATCACTATCTGGTGAAATAACTACTTCATTTTTCATGTATATTTTGGTTGTTTTGTTTCGATCAGTATAAGTTGATGAAGGTAAAATAATAATCATAATTTTAATATTTATTGAAATATTATATTAATTAATTATAAATTTTTTTAAACTAATCCATTAAAATTATATATAAAAAATGTGTTACACTATTCATAGAGACAGTTGGTCGTACTTACGCATGATATTTTTTTCATTATTCTATAGATGGAATAAAGGAACAATAAATAAAAAAAAATTATTATTTATTGAATAATTATTTTATCTTATATATCCTATATATCATATATATATATATATATAATTGAAACCATCTAAGTAAAATATAAATGATAGTAAATGAATCATGTCACTTCCTAGAGGTGGTAGTCTACACATATGCCAAAACGATGTTTTCATTTACCAATAGTTTAGAACCTAATAAGGTAGTATGATATTATTATTTAAGAAGAATAATTATTTTATAAATATCATCTATAAAAATAAAACCTTTAATAATTACAATCTAAAAAATATGGTAATGGAAAATGAGTTGTATTTGTATATGGAGATGGTAGGCTGTATGTACGCATGGTCGATAATTACTCTCCCCATTTGATGGTAAATAGATTGGTTAATGGGGATTGTACCTTCATAATGAAGATTTAGTATATTTTTTATACTTATGTTATGAATTTATGATATATTTCAAAGATTTATAAGTGATATAAGAATGAATAAATTTAAAGAGTTTGGGTAATAAAACTACTACTTCTTCAGTAAAACTCTTTCAGATCCTTCCGTAAGGGATATAAATCTAGTAATTTAGGAATACCAACACTTATAGGGAATGTATTAGTAGGATTATAATATACATCGGTAGATATTGGCATTTTTTTAAATCTCAATTTGGTGTGATGAAGTGAGGGAGGATGATCCTTTTTATAAATTAGGTGAGGGGCACTTTTGAAATATCTCAACATGCTAAATTACGATAAAAAAATACCATTAAAATGAGTCAAAAAATAAATGTTATTAATAGATAAGGTAGTTTAGGGTATTAATATCAACATCTAATATAATACATAAAATATCTATTGTAATTTTAAACCTTATCATTTTGATAACAAATTATTTAATCAATTTTTAATTTTAACTATCATAACAATATATTCTATTTTAAAGAGTAGTAATTTTCACTTATTATGTCACAATTGGACTTAAAGGGATAATTTATGAAACATACATCCTTATCATATAAATAAATTCTTATTTTGTGATTTTATGATTTATAAATAATTTAATAAAATAATATGTTTAGAAAATATTATTTTTTTCTATTTTGAAAATATTAATTTAATATGACATAAATTGAATAAATCCTAAGTTAAAATTAGATTAAAATTATTTTATACCAAGGTAATATATCTAATATATGTTGAGATTTTTGGGACCACATTAGATCATTTAAATTATACCAACATTAATATTTTTGATATCATTTATTTTGTTTTTTATAATTATAAATATACATTATTTACATTGCACATGATTTTAAGGTAATTATAAAATTTATTAAAAAATAAAAATAATTTTTTATAATGGGAATAATTTCACTAATATCCAAATATTAATTTGTTTTCATTCATCTCTTTCATTTATCACAGTGTGGATATATAAGAAATATTAAAAACAAATCATGTTCCATTTTGTAATTATCTATGAATTAAATAATATATAAGTGTTTTTCAAGGAAAAGCATCTATTAAAAACACAATTTCACAACAATGGTGTTAAAGTCTAAATTAAATTCGTCTAATAATTTTTTTATGAAGAACTAGAGAGTTATTACTAAATTTTGACCAATATTTACCTAAAATACTCTTTATTAAGGTGTTAAAATTCTCCACAGTTACATTTCATACTGTATAATACTAATAAGGAATTTTTTACTAAATTTTATTATCCTAATTATATATATTGAGTCTACTTAATAAAATCAAGTACTATTAATTAGGGAAAATTTATTTTTAAATTTTTTTCTAAAATGCGAAATTTTAGAAAATTAATTTTTTTTTGAATTAAACTAGAATTATTATTATTCCATTCATAGAAAAAATATTATTTGTGAAATAAAATTTTAATGAATATATAATATATAAATATCATTAAAATCATTCATAAATAATTAATTATTCAATTTATTTTTATATAAATATATTGATCATAAAAAATAATTATATAGGAAAACATTTCTTCTAAATGGGTTTTTTATTTGTAATCAATTAACACCCAATGAATCTTTTATATAAACTTATAAACCCCATATTTTTTTAAAACATTAGTTAGTATTATTTATACCTAAAAATTTAGTTGCTAGGTTATAATAGTTAAATAATAATGTATTTTTGTTCATTTGAACTATGTGTTTCATAAAATTATTGGTTTCAAAGTGATTAAATTTATTTTAAAATTGATATTCCATAAAATTTATGGATGTTACCCATGGTACTCATCATGCTTCATATTTAATTTAAATTAACTCAAAAAACATCCACTAGGAGAAAAAGGAACTCCCTTTAACCGGAACATACCATCCAAGTCATGTTTAACAATCAAATATCTATCCAAAACATAAATATAAGAATTGATCTTTAATAAGAAAACCTACGTGAAAATCTCCAATATGACTCCAATCTTGAACTTTCGTCACATCATATTGTTATTGGATATAACCATACTGGAAAAAAGGCAAGATATGCAAGCTTGTTTGTATATAGTTTCATGGTCATTCTACCCAACCGTAGGTTGATAAACACAATGCAATTTGTGAAGACTATAGAATCTAGATATAATCGATTTGTGATAATAAATCTAAAGTATTTACACTCTTATTCATCGATATTCTTCTCTATAACCATCAAATCCCAGTATCTCATTCATATTTCCACAATCTTGAATGCAGTACACTTCAATTTAAAGGAATCAAGAATTTAAAAAACCTCACAAAGTGTAAATTTATTTTTCAACAAATCCTCATTATCTTGTAGATAATTTTAACCTTGGAAAGATAGTGATTTTGGATAGAGAAACTCCTGATAATGATATCTAGGTTTAACCCATCGAGGATCAGCCACTGGGGCCTTAATAGGAATGGGTGTAGGAATCAAAACCAAATCATTGACACTACATACCACTATTTCATGTTGGCACAGTTCAACCCATGGATTCAATTATTTTGTTTCAACAACATATTTCTCTTAGAGCCTTTTCAAACATCTTCTTATAGGAATGATTTTTCCAAAAATCCAACGTAAATATTGAATGTATCAACATGGAAACATATATCACTAACATTAACAATATTCATATGAATTGTAATCCCTTCCAAAAAAAAGTCATTATTGGGGGTTTGACATACTTAGATCATAAATAAGTAATTTTATAGAATTTGATCCAAACATTCCATAAGACAAATTTCCCAAACACCCATAGTGACTTAAGTCTAATTGTGAAGATATTTGGATTTTAACTCACTCAAAAAAAACCTCCTAAGTCTCATTAATCTATTATTCAATATACTTAGAAAACCTAAATATATACTGACGTCAAGGAATGATTCATAACAATCCCCTTTAATAAAAATTTATCTTGATCCATCCCAAATATCATAGTTCCCTGATACTCGATCCAGCACAGACATGGCCTGAAGTGCATTCCATATCACCCTGGGTTGGTTACAATCCTTTATAATCATAAAAGATTTATATGGGAATTATTTCTCCATGATATATCATAAGTTAAGAGATACGATTCAATATGCTCAAAACTCTGAATGCATAAAGAACCATAATAAAATAGAAATATGAGTACCCAAATAAAACATCATTAAGAGGAAAAACTTAATCTATGATAAAAATCAAATATAAACACATGTAACAAATAGATCACATCTGAACTATTCACATTCATCACTTCAGGTCCTATGGATTAATAACATTCACCACCTCTAAGTGATTTTTTCCATTTCTAATATCAATGATGAGACGTAATGTCTAATAGGGTCTCTCTAAGTTCCCCACAATCAAATTCATAAAAGTTAATGAAACAGTTCCTTCAATCTAAATAAGTGAACGAAAATAATGCAATTGACATATTTCTAAAAAATATACTTCCAGAATAAAAATTTATGGAAAATATATCAAAACATGATTAATGATAATTTTAAATCAAAAACTAATATAAAAATAGATGGCATGAAAAAAATAATTATATAAATTAATTGAACATAATTTTTATAACATTTACATAAAAAAGGAATAAATCAAGGCATGTGTAATTTTGGTTTTTAAGAATATGATCCCCACACTACCCATTAGTGATCTTGGGATAATGTTTGAAAACATCCCATTACTCAAGACATCTAGACTGAACTCCCCATAAGTGTAAAAATCAAGCTAAAATATGTTTATGATAGTTTTTTAATAATCAATATAGTGATAAAGGGTCAGATCATAGCCTGATTTTCCTAACTACAATCTAACTACATCATCACACATTTCTTTAGTCATTCAATCAAAAAATGGGAAAAATAATCATTTCCAATTATTTAAAAATATATTTTCAGACAATTACTTTTTTAGTGTGCCTTCTTAATTTCTAAACCAAATCATAGGTTTTCATTATTTCATTAACATTCACATAATATTAAAATTTATTTCATTTATTATGTGTTTTATAATCAAATAATTTCAATAAATCAATTTCAAAGAAAAGACATCAATTTCCAAAATCCACCAAAAATTTCACGTTATACTGAAATTGTGGGGATTTCAAAATTTACATGTAATTTAAATATTAGAGATCAATCATCTCAAATGAGTTTTTTAAAATAATTTAGAACTATTTTCAAACTAATAATTAAATTTAATAGCTTCAATTTTAGGGAAAATCACATGGAACCACCTACATTTATTCAATGATAAAATGATGAATCTCTTGAAATGGGAATTCCGATGGAGAGTTAAAGTCATGGGTGATCAAGAGGAAACCCTAGAAACTCAATCCATCAAATCATACCCCCTATTCATTATCTACAAGTGTATTTATCCCTCTCAAAGGTGATAAGAGAAGAAAATAGGGAAAACCAAAATTAGGGGAGATCACATACCAAAGGGTAAAAAAAATTATTTCACTACATAATTGATCGTATAAGAATGGAGGTAGGAGGGATTAAAATGCATTTAAGAAGACTTGAAGATCCAAAGGATTAAAATAGAGTCCTGTGGGAGAAAACGTAATATAAAAAAGGATTTGGGGCATTTATGACTATAAAAAACTAGAATACAACTCTACATAGACATTGTTTAGAAATGAATCAACCAAAAAAACCATGTCATAGGCACCAAAGATTATGTCATAGCCACCCCTAGTCAACCTGGTTAAAAAACCATGGTGAAAATATTTTTTAGATTCACTTTAACAATGGTAAAGGTATCGAGAATCATAAAAACCATGACTCACCTATGCCCAAATAGGCAATAGTTCTAAAATTAAGATGTCATTGATCAAGATAATAACCAGTACTCTAGGGTAGAACTATTATGTAATTGTTTTTACCTCTACAAAACCCCTTCATTCTTCCCTAAAACACATATTGATGATCCATAATTATAGTTGGACTCACCATAGCATTGAAAATACAATACAACACAACTCCCTTCAAACATATTTATACCCAAAATCCATTAACACAAAACAAAAAAATATACCAAAATATCCTCATCCTAAAATATGTCAAAAAATCCAAAAATATGGGATATAAAATAATATTAAATTATTACCTAAATAATGGTAATAGGATGCTACATGAAATTATATTATCCTTATTTGATAAATAAATTTCATTTTCATCACCCCTAATTAATTAATTTATTGATAAGTCAATTATATTATTTTCCAATATTATGTAATTAAATTAATAAAAATGATTTTCGGAACAACTAACTATATTTCATCTTTGGTAGCGAGTCTTATAATTCAATTCCAATGTTTTTAATAAAAAAATTCAAGATATCATTTCTAATCGTATATTCTTATTTAATTTTATTTTTTAAAAAATATATATTTTATAAAAATGTTTCAACGGAATCATGTTATCTTTTTTAGAAGAAGCAAATTTTTATTTTTTTAAAAAAAATGTGATCATAATATTAGTTTTAACATACTGCGGATGAATAGAATTTCCAACCTCTGTTGACCACTAAATGAATTGAATCTTCACATACATGTTTATAAGGTTATTTTCAATAAAGATTCTTTCTATTATTTTTAAATATTTTTACATTTTAAATTAGTGAATTAAATAGTAAATTCTATTTCCCTCATGAAATTTATCAATGATTCCATTGAACAATTTTCATCTATAATAAAATTCATTAATGTTAATTATGCTTTATTTGGGTGTAATATAATGATAGAATCTTTATTATTTTTCTGGATAGTTTATGATTATGATAATGAGATTTTTATGATACCCTGTTATTTTCCATGGTTTATTCTATGATGAATTGATGAAATTTGTATGAGTCGTCTTTTATTAATAGTTGTTATGATATGATGATATGGTGACTATTTATGATCTTTTCCAAAACATTTTTATAGTATTCATTATGTAATGGGTGGGCCTAGAATTTTATATCCCTCTAACAAATTTTTTATCGTTTTATATTCCATGAGATAATTATGGGAAATAAGTTAATTTTATTGATCCATTATTGTAAACATTTTTATGTTTATTGTCCACAATTAGAAACAAGTTGATGTACTTAATTGAATATTAGAAGGAGGTTGTGATGTGTAATCCATAATGATATAGGAAAAATGAGTCAATAACTAATCTATATTTATTTGATGGTCTCAAATGTTAATATTAACATATGAAATAGTTTCTATACATTTAATGGTGCCACACATTTATGAAATGAAAAAGATTTGAACATATGGTTCCTTAATTATTTTCAAATTTTCTCACTATTTTATATCATATTTTTTAAAATGACTAATTTTCATCATATGACTAATGTTTATGAGATTTTACAGATTGGGTATAAACATTGTATTATTTTTTCTTTATCTTATATCCTTATCTTTATCTTATTCCACTAGGAGATCATTGATTGGTATCTCCCATGATTAACCTTACTGAAAATATAGGATCATCCATTCTTTTTTTCCTTTTCCAAGATTACGAATAATGTTTTTATGTAGGATATTTCAAATGGTTACAAAGTGAGATTATCTTGATGTTTGATGTTGAATAATGTACCTAAATTACATGTTCATGTATTTAGACTCCAAAAAGTAAACCATTATTTTTTTTCATAGATCAAAATGTTATACATTAAATATTATTATAAACAAATGTAATATTAATGATTGGAAAATATGGGTTTCTATATTTTTTATATGATTAGTGTTTAGTTAATCTTTGGTGATTAGCATTAGAAAACTTTAGTGAAAACTCTATGTATAAGGTTATGTAATAGATAATATTTATTTTTTGCATTAAACATGGATAATCTTCGATAAAACATAATTTATATTCACTAAGAATAAGGATTAATGATTTAGACAACTTATAAATTATTTTCATGATTATATAATTGATCACCCTAAATAACAATGCTTAGTGGCCATGCTAACCTTGTGCGTTTTACCAAGAGTATTAATATAGAACAATGTAGTTGAGGTGGTGACATGTATTCTCATATATAGATGTATCTTATTCTATATTGGATATATAAATTACATTATATCTTGTAAAGTCTCTATGAATGATAATTTGTATCCTCAATGAATATATATTAAGTTAGCGATGAGAATATCTAATGTAAATATGGTAGAATATCAAGAATGCAGTTCAAAATAAATTGATTCATATGGGAATATGATTCCTATAAATCTTATTATATTCCCTTTAGATTAATTTGAGCTAATTTCAGGGATGTATTATAATTTTTTATAGAGTAACCATATAAATTAATTTGGAAGGGAGGTCTGTTTGGAAAAAATCTATTAAGGTAACATTCTATTGTTTTTGAATGGGTTGTAATTATTGACAATGTCGGTTTCCATGGTTATTTTTGGTGTTATAGAACTATTTTTGACATGGAATGTTGAAAAATATCCAATATAATGGATTTTATGCCATGGTGGAAGTGAAAATATTTTCATTTATAAGGTAGAACCACTTCTGGATATTTTCAGATTTTTGGGGTCCAAAATTTAGAGGTTGGATCGACCATCATGAGAGTTATATTTACATGTATTGCTCATATTATTATGGAATATTAATGATATTCATGAATATAGGATTAATTACAAGGTAATAATATTCAACATGGAATTCAATGTGCAATGTATGGGGATCACAAAGGTGTGGAGCATCACAAACATGTGATTAAAACTAGAACATCTCTATGATATTGGGAATATTGTGAATGGGTAATTTACCAGATGCTTTTTACAAATAGGGATCATCAAAAATTAATTTGGGGAGATTCATGAAATGGTTAAAAGAGGGATGGAATATTATAGAACATGAGGAAACAACTGTAATAGTATTTTACCCCATAATAAATTTGAGCAATAATTTACTAATATTCTAAGGCTCTAAATTTAAAATGGTGGTCACGATGGTTTTTCATGCATATAATATTCCTAAAGAAATTTTTTGTAAAGGATATGAAGGATGGCCTAAATTGTTATGAAATTTGAAAGGAGTGAAATTTGTGATGACTATAAAAAGGAGACTGAATATTTTGAGCTTCATGAAGGCTAACCGAGCTTCAAAAAACTGATTGGGATTCATGATAGGATGATTCCTCATGAAGAATTTTTGAGAATCATGAAATATGTGAGATTCATGAAAGTGATCAGAATCGTGAAGGATATGTGAGATTCACAATGGGATGGAGCTTCATGAAGGAAATACACATCGTAATATTTTTTAGAATGGATTTCCAATGGAATTAGGTAAAGTGGTATTCATCCCATGGATGAAAGTGATACTTCAACAGAGAAACTACCTATAGTTGAGGATGAATTATTTATTTATAATTAAAGGGCCTACAAGCCTAGAAATTTCCTGTGAATACAATCTATAGAAGTGATCAATGGAAGAGGAAGAAAGTGATCCTTCCTACAAATTGTGATCCATAGAAATGGAATTAGAGAGTGACCCCAGGGAAGGCTGTGAGTTATCACTAAACCCTATAAAGGTATTGAGCTTAGGAATAGAAGTGATCCAACCTAAACCTATATTCGGATGTGATCTATAGAAAATTTGGCACATCATCGCAATTTTCATGTATGCTTCTTTGACGTAGCCTATTTAGGGTGAATTTTTTTAAATTATTGTGTATAGGGAATGATTTAATAACTTTTCAACCATTTTTGGTAAATGGATAGAAGTGTGTTTGGTTAAAAAAACAAGCTCTGAAGGGGGTGTGTTTTTAATCTTTCATAACCTGATTCACCAACCTCTGAGAATATTTAACATAGTATGGCTAATAATTGGTATGAGAGATATAGGTTAATTTCCTTATTTCTATCTATATGGCTACAATGAAGGTTTTCATTCACAAAAGGATTATGATCAATGATGGAAATAATTTTCCAATTATAGAATAATTATATTCATTACTACTTATAATCCATACAAATGGATTCATTTATATTAGTGATGCATGTAATTTTGAACGATGTTGATAGTTGACCTTTATCATAAGCTAAACGAATGGAATTGGATTCTAACACCAACAGAATCAATGACTTAGGGGTATCCACATCCAATGAAATATATTTTCAATTTTTTTCTTTTAAATAATCATATTCTATGTCGGAAACGTATGTTAATATTTAGGAGGGTGGCTCAAAAGTCATATAAGTAATTTTGTAGGTTATATGGAATAAGAATGAGGATCTGAGAATTTTCACAAATGAGTAGACACATTTATTATTTGACCGAGTGATTTTTATTTTGGAAGAAATTCATGTTACATGAGAAATTATTAATGTTTTGTTTATTTTTTCATTATGTTTTATAATACTTTTACCTCGGTTCAATCAAAAATATTCTGTTATGGAATATAAAGAGGAAAATGAGCTGATATTTTATATATTGCAGAGTACTCTTGATGCATATGGGAAGATAAATGATTATAAAGATTTCATGGAAAAGGGGATGTATAATGAAGGGAAATTCATATCCATGAAGAATATAACCGTTCAAGAAATTTTGGAAGAATAAGATACATATGAGCTGATGTCATTACATTCATCAAATATTTAAAGGAGAAAATGATATTTCCTAGGGAAAATCACACTTGCATGATTTCGATGTAGAAATAATGTACATCATGCATTATTTTCCACTAAGAAGTTTCCAGAAAATGATGAGGATGATGTTTAAATTCTCATGAAGAAGTTTTCAGCCTATGTGAAATATTAATAAAAATATCAAGAGAAATTCTTCATAAAATTGAATCATCATTCAAAATAAAATGGTAGTTCAAAAGTATATGAGGTTCTGAGATGGATAATGTCAACGATTATGGAGAAAATTATATGGTAGTGGTTCTCAATAGCTCCTAGAAAATGATATAAAGTGGTAGTGGTTAATAATAATTCAATGGAATAGTTGATATGTAGGAAGAATTAGAAGAATCTATTGACGAAATAGATGTTTAGAGACACAAAATAAAGAAATCCAATACAGTGGTTTGTGAATCCAAATATTATACATAGTAGTAGGAAAAAGGGATGTCTGAGCTAAATAAATAAATTAAAAAACAAAATCCTTAAATCGTAGAAAAATAAAAAATATTATTGATTTCAAGAGAAAAATTTAAGAATAATGAAGCGAAATACATAGTTTTACAAATACAAGAATACATAAAATCAAATATATCGAAGAACATGAAGATGAAGTAAATAGAATATGACAATTTGTTGATGATAGGAAAAAACATTTGACTCTTGGTATGGCATTGGCAATGTATATCATTCATGAAATAGAAAACATTCATGTTGGGCCTAGAGATCCATCAGAAAAAAAGAAATAGTTAAATCCAAATGATATGGTTGTTATGCAAAATGAAAAGAAATAGAAATCAGTGATTGTTCAAGTCACATCACAGGCACGTAGTGTGAGATTGGAAACTGATTTGTGTACAAATTAGAACCAGAAAATTCAGATAACCCAAGTGATAACTTGAACTATAGTATTGATAGTAATAAAATAGCCTCACATGAAATTTCATTTTTCAGAAAAAATGGTACGGTCACAAAATGTCTATTACATGTCCAAAATTTACCGAAGGGAACAAGACCAACATAGGAATCCATTTATAGTTCACTAGTCGAGGACATCATTTGCTGATCACTATTTCTTGTGTAGATGACTCAAGAGCATTTCATGTTAGTTCTCATCAATAATGCATATAAATTTCCTAAAGAAGACTTAATGTGGTCATAAGAATCATTTTAATGTATAATCGAATTAGATGATAATGAAAAATAAAATTACATCAATGAAAAATGAATTTGGTCCGTCATAATTTGATGAACATTGGGATTATTGATCCTTACTTAGTATGAAGTCAAGAACATGGATCAAAAAGAAAAGAGCTAAGAAGGGAGAGGTTGTAGATATTTCTCTAAATAATCAGATCATTCTGGAGTATGGATCATTGATATTGGTTTCACATCCCATATGATAATTAATAATGATCTTTTCACAATAATAATATACGAGAAATAATTAATTGTTAAATTTGGGAATGATAAAGTTCTATATATTATTGGCTCTATAGAATCCATTTTTTTAAAATAAATGAGACATGTTAATTCCTTAGTAGTTAAAGGTATCTGTCATACCATTATTAGTGTTAATAAATTATTCCACTCTAGGAATTATATATGATTTATTATGAATATGGGTATCATTGAAGGGAGAGGTGGTTCATTTATTCAACAGTGAAAAATAATAATGGGGAATCTCTAACTTATAAGTTTAAAAGAAGATGTCTTATTTTTATCTAAAGTAGAAGAAATAACGTTATGACTTAAACTACTTGGAAATATATGTCCAAAAAAATGGAAGATATAATAAAATATGATGCAACTTGAGATCTCTCTAAACTATCTCATGATCAAACTAATATATGTGATGCTTGTTAATAAAGAAACATCATCAAAAATTAGAAAATTAAGAAGGTAAAATAGTTAACTAAAGTTCTGGGATTTGTGCATGCAGATTTATGTGGAACTATCTCATTAAGATAAATTGATAGGAAGAGTTGTAATGTAATATCAATTGATTATTTTTCCAGGATGGCATTGGTATTTTTCATTTCCCATATATTCAATTTTTTTGTATAAAAACTATCATTATGAATATAAAAGGATTCATGGATAGAATATTCCAATGTTTTATAATGACAAGGATAAGTAATTCACAAAAAGTAAAGTGGATGTTTTTAATATCCCACACTTCATGAAGTTATTTCAATATTTAATTTATATTTCAATCCATTTTTGGTAAATGAAATGTTTCTCAGTTGTATGGGGGCATTGAGGGTGTTCTGAGGGGTTTGGGACATGAGAGGAAGGAAATAATGGTCCAACCTATGCAAGTCGCACATTTGGAAAATTGGTAGGCAAACTATGTGGCCTATATCATAAAACTGTGGAACTTAGAAACTAGAAAATCAAATGTTTGATGAATTATTTCAAAAATTGTGTGGCCTACCTAGGTAACCATGCTACCTATATTCCCTGAGAATGTTGAATGTGCATTGTTTTCACACTGTTTGGAATACTTTGTGGGTAAACCGTCCACCCCTATAATATCTTGGAAAATTACAAAATTTACATTATGTGATTTTATTTATTCCCCTAATTTGATATCCCAATTTCATCCCTTGAACCCTAGAGATAAAAAGAACCCTCAATGGTTTCTAATAGTGATTGTCCTTCATCTTTTGGTCGTTTTGAGTGTCATCGATTGCAAATCAAAGTCCCAGGTAAGTATAATCTACTCTGTTCTTATCTATAATAGATTTCAACCATCTTCTGTTAAATATTTAGAACTATCATTTCATGGTAGAATGTAGTTTGATTGTTAAAGAGGTTTTTGAATTCAGAACTAATAAAACATTTAAGAGTTCATTCTTCATCGGATTCATGGTATGTGGTCTACAAGATACATCCCAAAGTTTCTTCATCGATGTGGGCATGTTTAGTCTTGTTTATGTTTATCTCTTATTTTGATTTGAATTACATTAGTTATTTTTTGTAAAATGGGTGTCTAAATGATGAATAGGCAATCTCATGATCCCCATGAGATGCATTGGGGATGGTTTGACCAATTTATAGATATCCATGGGGTGTGAGGATATTCCTTGGACTATAAATTGGTTAAGTAAGTGCAGGTTAATTGTGTGATAATGTAGAGACCTTGGGGAGTATGTTGACATGTTCAATAGAAATGAAAATGGAATAATTTTAGTGTGTCTATATATGGAAATTGATTATGGATTTTTTTATCTTGTAATTGAGTGAATTGTGTTAATATAGATTGTGATTTGTGGATTATGAATTATATTAGAAATTCCAAGGATAGTTGGTGCATATAAAATGGTTAATATGATAGATTATAAATGATATGTGAAATGAAAAACATGTTAAATGGGATTTTATAAGGTAATTTATGGATATGTTAAATGGGTTGATGTAATTTAATTATTGAATACTTGAAGTGAACTAAGCGTGATAATGAGAATTGGAATAAACCAGCTATGTAATTTAAAAGAAAAATGTGTTAATGGGTTATAGAATAATATTAAATCCAATGTTGATTGTTACAGATTATGATAATTATATTTATTGGTCATGTTTTGTTGTGATATAGTTTGTGTGTGGTGAATGGATGAATAATCAGGCACATGTGGATTAATGTGTGAGACTAAGGACTAAGGCTCCTCCAATGGGTCTAGTGGGACTTATGCTCTAACTCCACCCACAACACACATGATAGGGAAGGGGAGAGAGATCAATTACCCTAATGGTTTCATTCCACCCATACTATGGAATCAATGTGAGGATATTTTTATGATGTGATGTATTATGCACACTGAAATATAGACTTGAACTACTACCTCTTGAAGAATGATAAATTCCATGAACCATTGATTGAATGGTCTGAATACCCAACCCATGGATTACATGATGATGATGAACTAATTAATTAATAAGATGTATCATAAATTGGGAACTATGGTTAGTAATTGATAAGTAAATATTACAGACTAGTGGACCCCCAAGTTGTATCGTATATACATTTAATTTATTTAATACATCTTTGAAATATTTTTTAGACTTGATTTCTTATAGAGACCGTTTGTAGTAGCCTAATGAGTTGTACTCACACCCTGCTTGGGTCTTCGTTGGGTACCTAAGAATATTTCAAGCTTACTGGTGAGGAAAAGGACAAGGGTCATATGCTCGGGAGTTAATTTATGCTTAATAGATTCATGAATGATGTTCTGAACAGGGAGACAAGATAGTTTATGGAATTCCACTATTTTTCTTCATTTTGGGTTTTGGTTCACTTAGCACTATTTTATGACACGACATGGTTACTGTTTTTTATGGTTTTTTCCCAGTTTTGTGAAATGGTTATTTATTCATGTTCATTGGTTATTCTATATAATTTCAAGTATTCTATTTCTTTTCTACTATGGATTACTCTAGTAGAGAGGTTATAGTCCCCCCACATGAATTTTAGACCCTCACTGCTAGTAGGAAAGATCGTCTATACGGGGAGGCACACTTGAGGTCTTGTGTTGACCCAACTCGGGCACATTTCTAGTGGCTCCTAGGTTGTGGATGTTACAATGTGGTATCATTTGAGGTCCTTTATGTGACTTTCTATTTGAAGAAGGTATAAAAGAGAATAAAAGGTGTTGGTCCTTAGTAATGAACTCATTCTTAGGAGTAGTTGACCAATGTACGAGTGAAAACACATGTTACCCTGTGTAAGAATTGTGGTTCTGGTTATGTGTTGTTACATTTGATGATATTTCAGTGTCGGGTGATTCACTTTTTGTGTTATGTGATGGTTTTATGATATTTTTATCATGACCGCAGTTCCATGTGGTTGTGCAATCATGCATCATTCTAGAATCTTAATAACATAAGTGACATGGGTCATTGTAGGAACACACATGGGATGGGTGTGTGGGACATAAAGAGTTGGATTAATTTTATTTTCTTGAAATTGATGAAAATGGTGTAAAATGAAGCGATGAAATGGGTAAATGAAAAGTACAATGTTAAATAATGATTATAGAATTTTTCCTAATAAGGGATTGTAATGTGAATTAAAATGTTGTTGTTGTATTTTGTGATATGGGAATAGTTTTTAAATGGTGTAGAATTTATTACTTGTAATTGTGTGAGTCAGTAACCTTGTTTTAGCCATATCCCTTGTTAGGGATGGTAGAGGGTAGTGTTTTGGGTATGATAGGTCCTGTTTGAATAGTTTATGAAAAATGGTTTGTTTATGGTTAGTGGTGAACCTTACATTCTATTTTTTGAATGATTTATGGTTTTTGTTCTAACGGATTTTTAATTTTTAGAGAAATTCCCCAAAAAAGACATGTGTTGGTTGGGAGATAAGAGGAAATTGCTGAGAATGGCCCCCTAGTAATAGTAAATGGAGATCTAGTTGTTCATGTTAATAGTGAAATCTATTCAATTAGAAATTTTCTCATTTTATGTAGATGATGGAATGGGACACATGGTGGTTTGAACATAGTATAATTGAGTTGACCATGGAGTTTCATTTATATCACCCTGTAAACATTACTAGATAGGTTGGGATAAGAAAAGTGAGCTCTATATAGTGTTTATCCAGATGAATCTTGATAATATAGAGACTCTTACTGAGAATCAAGTCAAGTTATCAACCTTTATAATGTGGTAACATGAAATGTATTGTTCGGATATTATGGTTCAGAAAGAGTCGAATGATGGAATGGTATGGAAGGATTTTCAAGAAATTATTCCAGAACACTACTAACTAGAGACCATGAGGTTGGGGAAGTCTACAAAGTATATGAGTTTGGCCCAAGGGTTGTGTCTGTGATAGATTATTCTAGTAATTTCACTAACTTGTTCCTCTTAGTTCCAATGTTGGATGGGGATGAGGTGATTGTGGAGAAACACTTCCAGGATGTGATTGGGCATGATATTAGGTCTGAGGTGAATATTTATCATCTAAAGGGGTTTTAGAGGTAGTAATCTAGGACCTTATCATAGAATGGAACCTTAAGGGACGTTTAGGAAGTGGAATTTTGGTTCTAGTTGGGTGGACAAGTGGTTTAACTTTTTAGGGTAGGAAGTGTCTTTTTGGGAATTTTTGATATGGTGAAAGTGTATAGAGTAGTTACTAGAGGGGTCATGTTTCTCATGGTGGTGATCATGTGTTCCTTTTCTAGTGTGTAAGGTTGATAAAAATGTAGTTTAAATATCCATGACCAAGAGATGAGTACTAGTCATGTGGTCAGTTGGGACTTACATAGGGGTTTTCTAAGAATCCTCTATGACCAGGAATATATGGATTTCATAGGTAGATTCTGACTATTGGTAGGGGGTCAGTCACCCCATATTAGGAAGGTAGATGGTGCTCCACAAGCCATATTGGTAAGGGGTGGTGGATGTAGAATTATAGGATGAGAACATCCATACCAGCAGGGCAGTGTACTGAAAGGAATTCAAGCTAGAACCTAGGGAGAATGTGTAGGTAATATTCACAATGTTCAGTTTGCATCGAGAGATTATGATGTCAGATCATCAACTATTTGTGGTTTGATTCTTATAGCTTCTAAACACACTAATATGTTATTGATCCCAGGTGATATTAATTATTTTATTTATATATTGTTCATAGTTGTTTTGGGGCTAACTATATTAATTGTGTGTGTGGATATGTTAATTGATACTCTAATGTGGTGGAGAGTTTATAATATTATACAATGTAATGGTTTTTCATTCTAAGTTGGTGGATATTATTTTTTTGGAACCTATTTGTCTGTGAGATTTATTTTTTTGACTTGATTTTGGGTATAGACTGGATGGTGTTGCTTCAAGACCATATCAATTGTTATCGATGTTGGATAATGTTCACATATCTCACTGGAGACACTAATGACCTTTATCATGAGTGGGATGATCGAGAGGGCCACAGAGGGGAAATTTTCTAGCATTTGGGAGAATGGATAGTCCAAGTATCTTCTCTTATTATTGACGAAGGATAAGGGGTGAAACCAGTCTTCCCTATGATTTTAGATCAATTTAAGTATGTGTTTCCTATGGATTTATCATGGGTACCACCTGAGATATATGTTGAGTGTATGATCATGTTTCTACCCGGGAAAGAAACGGTTTCCATTCTATCATATAAAATGGAACCAGAAGAACACTGGGAACATAAGGATAAACTGTAAGAGTTATATGGAAAGGGGATAATACATAGTAGTACGTCGCTTTGGGGGTCTCCCATTCTATTTTCCAAAATGGTATATAGATAATTGAGGTTATGTGTTGATTATAGAATGTTGAATTAGATGACTTTTATGAACTGAAACCAACTTCCTAAAATTGATGAGTTTTTTGACAAAATGAGGGTGTATCAATTTTCTCTATGATATATTTAAAGTCGAGATACTATCTGTTGAGTTTGATACCATTTAAAATACCATAAATAGCATTACAGAGCTGGTATGTGTTTTATGAGTTTGTGGGGATGTCTTTATGATTGACCGACACAATGACTATCTTCTTGACTTTAATGAACTGGATATTTTACCCATACATGTATTAGTTTGTGGTTGTCATTATTAATGAAATCTTGGTGTAATCAATAACTCTTAAATATCATCCCAAACATCTTGACATCATCATGAGTACACTTAGAGCTCATAATATTTACACCAAGATATCAAAATGTCAGTTCAAGATTGATAATGTACATATCTTAGGTCAAATTATTTATGAGTCATGTGTGTTAGAGGATATAAATAATGTGCGGGACATGGTGTCTTGGAAGAATCCCAAGAAGGTTTATGGTATTCAAATTTCTCTGGGATTGGTCATTTATTACCAAAGGTTCATTTGGAATTTCCCGATTTGGTAGCACCGCTCTAAGGATTAACTAATATGGGAGTTATGTTTGAGTAGTCAGAGGCCTGCAAGAATGCTTTTCTAGATTTGAAGAAGCATTTGAATACATCACCGGTCCTTATCGTACCTGAACTAGGTAATAGGTACACCTTTTTCTATGATGCATTTTGTGTTGGAATTGGGGCAGTGTTGATGCTAGATGATCACGTTATAGCATATGGGTAAATATAATTTACCCCTCGTGAATTGAATTAACCTACTCATGACCTTTCACTAGCTACTATGGTTTATTCCTTAAAGTGTTGGAGGCATTACATGTGGGAGAGAGGTTCATGGTGTTTACCAATCATAAAAGTCTTAAGTTGATATTCTCTCAGATAGATTTGAATCTCTGATAGTTAATATGGGTAGAGTACCTGAAATCCATTTATTTAAATATGGGTTATACACCATGAAAAGTGAATACTGTTTCAGTTTCTCAATTTCAGATGAATCATAATCATGTGGTTCAGGAATCCATCTCGGACTGGATAATGATGGACTTGTTTGCTGAGAAGCACATGTAGGTGTAATATGGAAATGAGAAAATGAATCTTGTGTCTATAAAAACAAATTATATGCTTATAAGTCGGTTCAAGGAGAGTCAATATAAGGATAAAAGTGTTTTCCTATAAATTAAAGTCATAAAGTTGGGGAGTTACCTTCTATTTGGGTCATTGGTGATGTTGGAATTGTTAGTATTTGGTGCTGTATAGTTGTGGTTGTGTGTATGTCGGATGTGTTGATGTGTGAGATCAATGAACTGAAGTACGAATTACATCCTAGTATGACTAATATGTATCATGATCTTCCTAGGATTTATTTGCGGCCAAGAATGAGGAAATAGATAATGGGTTTTGGGGTGAGATGCCTAACCTGTCAGAAGTTGAAGGGAGAGCATCATTTCCCAAGTTGCAACACCAAGATGTTTTTAGAAATATTTTCTTTAAATAATTTTAATTAATTAATAGATTTAATTGCACAAAATTACGAGTTTAAATGAACTGTGAGAAACCCTTAATATAAATTTGCCATTATAACATCGTCGTTAGGTTATTAGGAATAAATATAACTTATGAAAATGTTTTAAAAAATAAAAATCAAATATATATTTGGATATTTATTATGTGAATTAATATTGGACTGAAAGTTATTTTTTTTATTAAGAAGATAAGAAACTCTAAGGACACAAATCATGGAGGGGAAAGTAGTGAAGACCGAGTAAGTCCTTCCGGATCACATTGACATACTCGCAAGGAAGAGAATTAAGACTGTCATACACTATTAAAGTCTCCCCTGGCCTGCCCCCATGAGCCAAAGCATCAGCCGCAAAGTTGGATTCTCTCACACTATGATGGATCAACCTGCCCTGATTGGTCTTCACTTTGCACCTTCTAAAAATGTACACCAGATTCCAAGCCACATCACAAGCACCCTGAAGAGATCTAACTAGAACTTCCGAATCTGATTCAACCTCCATCACCCTGAGACCTCTCCTTCTGCATAGAGTGAGACCCGTAAGGAGGGATCTAAAATCCACACCTGTAGAAGTGCCTGGTCTATAATAGGCACTGAAATCAATGTGGACTGAACCCCAGCAATCCCGGAGAACACCACCGCCCCCCATGATCCCCCCCGAACAAGAACCATCCACGCTCAATTTTAACCCGCCAACCGGGGGTTTCCATCTAACCCATCTCCCTCGCTGTAGGGCCTGAGCACACTGTCCACCCACAAAGGACCCCAGAATACCCGCCTGTAAACCATTCTTGAAGAGGGTAGACAATTATTCAATGAGCAATCTCATACGGACCTAAAGTGCTAATAACGATCTCTTGCCACCTAGCCTTACCTGACTGCGAGCTTCCCAAAGCATCCAGCATACATATACTAGAATGATCATACCTGCTGAACGATCCTCAACTCTCCTGTCGAAGCCTGAAAACCATGCCAGGAGATACTCTCGAACAGAAAGACACTCCCCATCCGAAATCCTGTACTGAGAGAACTGAGACCAAAGGGACAATGCCCACCACCCCTGAAAGAACAGATGTAGCATTGTTTCCGACCTTGGGCTCTCGCAACAGAAGTAGCGCGAAGCCATGTAGACCCCCCTCTTCTGGATGTTCTCCTCTGTGGGTACCGCTTGATTCTGAACCTGCCACACCAGAAAGTTCATTCGCGTCGGGATTGGCTTACACCACATGGGTCCCTGCTCTGTGTCTCCGGTAGTAACCCTCTGTCCAATTCTCTTGTAACCATTTATGTTGAACCACCCCGACTCACCTAAAGAAAAACAACACCTGTCTAGATCGTTTCTCATAATAACGCTGTTAAAAGTATTCAGTTGCGATGAATTGAGGTTCTCATGCACAAACTCGTATCTCTCACACGCCTCCCTGAAAGAGATATCAGGGAAGGGGCAGCCCTCGTAGGCAAGCCTCTCTTCCAACCATGCATCCTCCCAGAATATGATCTCCCCACAACCAATCACCCATCTAACATAACCATGCAGCACCTCCAGATGTGATACAATGCACCTGTCGAGATCAGTTGCACCGCGCATGCTGCGTTCACCATGCCCTCCATATCTCATCCTGAAAAACATGGCCCAGAGGGACTTACTTGCTATCACCTCCTAGGCCAGTTTTGCCTGCATTCCCCGAATCGTTCCATGTATATCACGAAGACCAAACCCACCCTCTTCCACTCGTCGGGCCATCCTCTTCCAGGACACCCAGTGGCATCTCCCCTCCCTTTTTTCATGCCAGAGAAACGATGAGATAATGCGCTTGATCCTCTACACCGTTCCTTTAGGGGGTTTGATGACAGCAAAAACATGCATGGGAATCGAAAGAAGTACACTGTTGATGAGCATGATCCTACCCCCAAAGGATAGCAACCTGTTCTTCCAGTTGAAGATCCTTCCCAGGATGCGGTCCACAATCTCGTTGAAGTGGACCTTCAAGACCATCTCACACGAAAGAGGAACTCCTACGTAAAGAATAGGGGGTTGTCTCTATCCACAGCCCAAAACCTCCTTAATACGTTTGCACCTCTGCCCCGAGCATTTTTTGGAGATGAACAAGTGGCTCTTCGACTGGTTGATTTCCTGGCCACTTAGTTCCCCATACTCAGACATAATAGCCTTAAGATTATTCAACGATCTCCTCCCCCCATTCAGAAATAGAAAAATGTCTTCAGCAAACATCAAGTGAGAAACTCTAAGAGAGTTCCTACGACCAAGAAAAGGTCTCATCCTCCCCTCTGTTAAGCCCTTCTTCACGTTTCTGCATAAGGCATCCTGAGCAAGAACAAACAGAAAAGGAGACAGCGGGTCCCCTTGGCGGACTCCCCTCACTGATTTGAAGAAACCGATGCATTTCTCGAGCAGTTATATAGAAATCCCGGGAGACGCAAAGCACCGGAAACACAGATCGTAGAGGAACTCCTAGAAAACAAACCCTCTCATTACTCGCAAGATGAAACCCCATTCCAGATTGTCATATGCTTTGTTCATATCCACCTGCCAAATAATATTGGAACCCACAGACCGCTTGTTCAGATCATGCACCAACTCGCTCGCTATGCCAACCGCTCCCTGTATACCTCTCCCTTGAATGAAGTCGTGTTATTATTCAAAAACTAACTTAGGAATCAAATTGGTCAATCTTCTGCTAATGATCATTGCCAGAATCTTGTAAGAAACGTTGCACAGGCATTTCGGCCTGAAATGGCTAACCTAAGTGGGATCTTTAATCTTTGGAACCAGCACCACCCTCGAAGAAGAAATCCCCCTACTTAGAGGATCTCCACGAAAGAAATCACCAATTTCCCCCACGACACATGGCCCCACGACATCCCAAGTAGCACTGTAAAATGACACCGGGAAGCCGTCAGGACCAGGTGCGCTCTCCTTCGGCAGGCTCCCTAGGGCCTCTTTAATCTCCCTCTCATCTGGGATCCTGGACATGCATACGTTCTCAGACTGGGAAATCAAGGAGGGTAAACCCTCTAAAAAACTAGAGTCCCTTAAAGACTCTCTGCGGAATCCAGACGAGACTTCTCCTTCCCATATACCCTCAAAGTGCTTTAACGCAATTTTCCCAGCCACCATTACATCTAAAGTATACTCTCCATCTTCACCTTTGATATTGATCTTCCAGCTCCTACTTTCTTTAATACAAGCATGAAAGAACGCATTGTTTCGATCCCCCTCTCTCATCTAATGCACACGGGAATGTTGCAGATACACCCTCTCCATCTCCAAAAGTTTCTCCGCCAGCACCGCATTTTTATCACAAAGAGTAGTAAAAGTTCTCTCATCCCAGGCTGCCTGAAGCCTTTCTTCTAGCCTGCCATCCTCCGCCTATAAACTGGTCACCCCATTGTGCTAGTCGGGTTGCTCCACAAGCCACCGCTTAATGCTCTGTTTTAACCTCCTAAGATGATTAACCAGCCCTACCCACGACTCCTCCCTCTCCTCCAGCATCCAGGATGCCTTAACCATCTTCATGAAAGCCAAGTCCCTATGCCATTCACTCAAATAATAAAAACCCTGTCCAACCACAGCTTCACGTCTTAAATCCAACAATAGTGGTGCATTATTGATAAAATGAGAGGAAGATGCGTGACCGAGGACTTTGAGAACATATCGAGCCCATGCAAGTTGGTAAGCCACCGGTCCAGACGACACCAAATCCTATTCTGGCCTCTCCTGTTTTTACACCACGTGTACCTCAACCCTCCATAGCCTACGTCAAGAAGCCCCACATGTAAAAGGGACTCCATGAATTCCATCATTCCATCCAGAGAAACATCCCTCCCTCTTTTCTTCTGAGACACATCCGCAACAGTGTTGAAGTCACCTCCCACGAACCATGGAAACGGACCAACTTGGACCAGCTTCAAATGAGACCAGAGCTCCCTCCTTTCCAACGCCTTGTTAATCGCATACACAAACGAAAAGAGGACGAACAAACCGTTCAACTCGATCTTCTGTTCAATACACTGAGTGGTCACACTAACGACCCCCACTGAAAGGTTCTCCTTCCAACCCACCCAAATATGATAATTAATAGGTCTGCCATGAAAGGAGTTCAGAAAACCTAGTTTCCTCACTATATACGGCATCTTACAAGAATCCTGCTTCATCTCCAGAATCACCAATAGGGAGGCTTTGGCTTTCCTACCCTCCAACGAAATAATCTCTCTTCGCCTGGGCACCTAGACCACAAGCGTTCCAAAAAATAGAGGTAAACATCACTGGATGATCTTACGAGCTTCCTAGACCGCTGGACCGTCCTGACTGGAGTGAACCATCAAACCCTTCCCCTTAGCTCTCGAACGAGTGATAAACCCCAACATGCCATCCAGATACCTCCCTCGAGCTCCTGCCATAAGCCCTTCATTACTCAAAGTATCCAACTCCTCCAGCCTCGGTCTCCTTCCTAGCAGACCACGAGGAAGATCTCCATCCCGCTCTCCCTGGGACAAAGACATCCACACCCTTCTCTATGGATACCGGCATGAAGACTCCACTTCCTTCTCCACACCACAGACCCCACCATCCATCTCCACATAGCTACTCGAGGAAACCAGAAGGTTGTTCACCAGACAACTCCGGATGGATCCTGGAGAAAGATGCTTCGAGAAACCAAAGGAAGACGGAGGGGGCGAATGCATCCTGACCAGACATCCCAAGGAGAAAGGTATCTGCCCCTCAAACCAATTTGGTGAAATGACTAACCTTTCACTGGTAGAGACCGTCCTTTGAAGCTTCGGACCCAGGGACCAAGAGATCAGGTCCCTACCCCCAGAAGTGGAAACTGACCGCGACCCAGCGTTGTCAGATGGCGTTTCCCCAGAGGACTTTCCCAGCTTGCCAACTCCCCCTAGTAAATTCAAATTTGAATCCCCTCGATGAGAAACGGTCTGATCCAGAGGTCCATCCTTACCTGAACCCAACTGGTCCTGACCCGAAACCTCCTCTAGAGCGCCACCGGAAGACACCGCCACCCCCCTCCGTCGCCGACAGCCTTTCTCCTCATGGCCATGCAGACCGCAGAGCACATAGAAACGATGAAACCTACAATAAAATAACTTCTGGCTCCAACTAAACCCATCCTCAGATTCAAGCTATACCAAGGAGGGCCTCTTCAACGAAAGATCCATTTCCACGCAGATCCGGGGACACGCCGCCGCCTTGAGACTTCTCGTGTCCTCATCCGCACATAAGAAGGACCCAAAAGAGTTCCCAATTTCTTTCAGAATCGCCGGGTTTTGGAACGGGAGAGGGAGACCAGGAAACGACAACCACACCGCCTCAAAAGGAGATTCTCGCCCTCTATGACTGTCCCACGACCACCTGGATAGAGAGAAACTCCAAGCACCACACCTGCGAGCTCCCCATGCCCAAGCATTCACAAAGTCTTCCCTAGAGGAAATATGAATACAAAAGGACACCCTCGTCAGGTCGGACACCACTGTTGGTTGGGACAGCCCCCATGATGCAACAAAGCCACTGAAGAAACCCAAGGACGGCTTGGAGCGCCCAAAACGAGCCACCAGCGTGAGCTCGTGAAAAGTCGCCGCTTCCCGAAGCTCCCTCGATGAGAAACTCACCACAGGTGTAACATCCCAAGTAAGTAATGAATAATATATATTTTTATCTATGTCTATTAATGATTAATATAGTGTTTTAGAGGCTTAAAATGAAAATAAATGCAATCTTATGCATGGAATACACTAATATTCTTAAAAGAATGTTTTACTGCCTTTTGATGGAAAACCCTTTTTAAATCTATCTTTTGACAATTTTATAAGCTATGTTTGTCAAAATAAACTTATTATTTATTATTGGGACATCAAAATTTACTTTTTGTGAATTTTTGGTATTTTTCCGATAAAGTTCATTTTGTAATGAATAGTGAAAAATGTTGTATGTTAATTCAAAACCTCTTTTTAATATAATTTATTTATATGATTAAATTATCTTTTGAATTGTATTTGAATTCAAATTAGAATATATTTTTACCATTTTATCCAATGGTGGTCATTGGAATCAATTTCACTTTGAAATTGGACTTAAACTAGTGTCATTCTTTTGATACTTATTGTTTCATAAAAACACGCTATTTGTCATGACAGCGGGAATTAGTTACTAAATTAATTAATGCAACTTACATGTTTTGAATTTTGTAAAATATACATCATTTTTTAATTCTGAATATCAAATATATCTTAGCGTGATGTTTTGGTATCTTTCTGAAAAACATCAATTTTTGATGAATAGTGAAACCACTAAGTGGTTGTTAAAGAAACTGATTTTTCTTTTAAATGAAACTTTGCCACTTCTGTGATTTGATTTTCAAAAATCCAACATACATGGTTGTCATTAAGAAGTAAAATTTGGTTCAATGAGATTAAAATAATTTTTTGATGAATAGTAACTTTTAAGTTCTTAATCACGATTAGTGGTAATTAGTGTAGTTTAAGGTAAAAATAATGTTTTAATAATATAAGATGAGCATGACACATGTCCTACCCTCATTGGATGTGTCATGGACGACCGATAAAAATCCATGGGTCAACTTTGGGACCCCATGGAGCAACTTTGGTTGAGAAATGACATAAATAACTTTTTATTTAATGTTAAAGTAAAAATGACACAAACATGAAATGTTTTACTAAAACAATTTTTATATGGGGTTCTACAAGTCAGATTTTTTATTATAAATAGTCATTGGAAAGATAAAAAGAGTTCCTACATCATGGTATTTTTTTTAATAATTGTTAGACATTAAATAAATTAAATTATTTATGACATCATGATGATGCAACGATGACCTCATTATTTAATGATTTAAATAAAATGGAAAGATAATGTAATATCTAAGACCTACACAAGTCCAAAACCTATTGGATGTGTGCATTTAGAACCCTTATCACCTTATCCTAGAATTATATCAATGTGGGACCTCTTAAATCCGAATACCATTTTAAAATAAAGTGACTTTTCATTACTTTCCAAGAGCGCCCCTCCTCTCCTCTTATAAAAGGGCCCCCATCTCTACCTCCTTACCCACACTCCCAAAGCATTTGGCTCGGCCAACCCCTGCCCATTTTGTCTCTCCACATCCCTATATTAATCCTTGAAGCCTCACTTTGGGCAGATGTCTTCCCGAGGAAGCCTTTGAGCTCAAACCAAAGGGAGTTACCCCGATTTTAAGATAATGTCTTCATTTGAGTCCTTTTGTTTTATTTTGCTTCTCTAACCCCCTAAACTCTTTTTATTCATTTCTTTTGTAACAACTCCAGTATCTTCAATATACTAGGATGTTTTTATAAGAATTATTCTAGCTACACTTACACACACCTACATCTAATGGTTAAAGGACATACTGTTTCCGTGGATGGTGAATTTATGCCTCCCGAAACGATGATTGTTCAACATTCTTTTGACACCTTAAAAGGTGCCCATTAAGATGTCACTATATTTATATATGATATATAATATGTTTATGTTTTCATTAAGCTCCTGTATTTTTCATTTTGTTCATACCATTATGGTTTCCATTATGGTAAACGTGATATCTTCATTTAAGGAAGTGCGGACTACCGCCCCCTCAAAGTGATTTGATTCGTTAAATACCATATGTGGGACATATAAAGGGATGAAACTATGATATTATATATGATATTATACTGAATTATAATATACCTTTATATCATTATGATTCCATTCTATAAAATACGAAATAGAAATGAAAGTAGCGTTCATGCGTACGTATGGCTTACCGTCTCCATGAACGGTGCATTTCATTTCTTACCTCTAAATGATTATGTAATATTATAAATGCCTGCATGTACTGGATATATATTCCATATATGATATCTACATCATCAATACCATTCTGGATATAATGGATACATGAACAACTTGTAATTATAAAGGGTTTATTTTTGACTCAAGTACCAATGATCATTAAAACGACCGTTATTACCTTAAATAATTACATAGTGTTCATGACATGGAAATAAGTGATATAAAAGGAATAATGAACTTGAAAAAGGTTCTTAAGCAAGTAGAAATTATCTCATGTTTATTATTCAGGACATTAAAGAACGATCGAGTCAAGTCGGACCCGAGGTATGGGACTTCATCTCAATCTCCTTTCATTGAGGCATATTTTGTTTTATACACAACCTTCTTTTATACGGTGTATAAACCCCTTTGCCTTTTACGTTTATTCAAAAGGAATATTTTTTTATATAAAGCGTTTACTAAACGACAAAAGGGAATGTTTTTGTCGTACGTATGTGGTGACAACGACTTCTCCGCCACCGTAACCATTATTTGAGTTTCGGCTTCCTCTACAAGCCATACCTTTTTTTAAAAAGAAAAATAAATACCATGTTTTACTTTTCTTTTATTTTGTTATTGAAAATTGTTTTCATAATGTTTTTATATCAATGTGTTGCATTGATATCTTGTGATTGAAAGGTGGAAATTTTATGTTTCCTTCATGCATATCTTATGTGATACGATTATGTTGAGGTTCTTGGAAATTATTATGAAGACGGGTGGTTCCGTGATAGACTAAGGGCGGGTGAGCCCGATATAGCTCTCCAATGCATTGGGTAACGCGATGGAGTGAAACATTAAGGTTTCTCCGAATAGATTTAGGGAATATACTATGATGGGTATTCCAAACCTAACCAAGAGGGTTACTCCCTACGTAAGAAAGTTATGAATGCCTCAATTTACCTTTATGTCTTATGATTTCTATGATTTATTCATGATTTGATGAGGAATGTTAAAGTGATTATGTTTTATGGGTAAAGTATGATTTAATTATTATGTATATATGTACCCATGTTTCCTTTCCATATTTTCATATCCCTTACTGAGCTTTTTATGCTCATCCCATGTTTTTTTGAAATGTTTTTCACAGTTCAACGGAAAGGTACATGATATGATGATAGTGTCAAGGAAGTGTCAGGAAAGAATCCATGTTTTATTTTAAATATGTTTCCATTTATGGGAAAGAATAATACTATCTTTATGTAACCACTTTGTTTATATGTGGAATGTAATGCAAGTTTTATGATCTAATTCTCTAAAACTCTAAACCCGAAAAGATCCTCAATGTGTAATCTTGTAATAACTCAAGATTAAGTAAGGTTTAAGGCTGGGGCATTATAGTTTGTATCATAGGTCAGTTTAGATAACTATAGGAGTTATAATTCTATTAAATGATTATCCAAAAATATTTTTTTATGGTAAAATTGAAGTGATATAGTATTTGAAGATTACCATGTTGCTTCATCTAAGACATGTTTGTTCAGAATGGTTTTCTGCAGAGGAAATAGGGAAGTAGTGCTAGGAAGGCATACGGAAGGAAATAACATTCCGAATCAGCATCCTGAGATGGTCAGAATTGGAACTGAACAGTTTGTTGCAGTAATGGAGCAGTTGAATCAAGGGATAAATAGTGGTGGTATCCATGCACGAGATCAGCCAGATCAACCGTAGAGGAACATGTCAGTGGTGGAACATTTCATGAGGCAACATCCCCCATCATTCAGAGGATCATCTGACCCTGTGTTAACTGAAGGGTGGATTAAGGCACTGGAAAAGATTTTCGATGTCATGGGGTGTTCAGAAAATAAAAAGGTCAGTCTTGCTATTTACCGTTTGGAGGGTGAGGCAGATTAGTGGTGGTATATGGTTAAAAATATCAGGGATGCCAATGAGATTGATTCTCTTGACTGGGATGAATTCAAAGGTATATTTCTTGAGAAGTATTTTCCTAAGGATGTTCGACTTAGGATGGAAAATAAATTCTTAGAATTTAGGCAAGATTAAGACTCAGTGGCTACCTATGAAGAAAGGTTCACTCGATTGGAAAGGTATGCTCCAAATATTATCTGAGACCTTGATAGTAAAATCAATCGTTTTTATTCAGGATTAAAGCCAAAATATCGAAGGGAATTAGCTTCTTGTGAATTTAAAAGTTATGTAAAGCTTGTTCGATGTGCTGAGAAGGTGGAAATGGAGTTTTCCGATGATCAAGTGTTCTATAACAACCAGCAAAAGAAGAGACCAAGGTGGCCAGAGAAAGGTAATAATTTTTCAAAAAAGTCTGATGGTAAGAAAACTATGTTTCCAGTTTGTGATAAATGTGGAAAAAGGCATGCTGGGGAATGTCTTCTGAATTCTGGAAAGTGCTACCGATGTGGTAAGATGGGACATAAGGCTCGTGATTTCACTGAAAAGGATCAAGGTGAAGGTAAGACCAAATTTGATTTACAGTTAGTGAAATGTTATAAGTGCAATAAGATGGGTCACTATGAAAACGAGTGTCCGGCAAAGAGCTTGAGTGATGGGAAGCAGTTAGACTACAAGCAGAAAGGGGTGGTTAAATCCTTTGAAACTACTTCAGCAGATGTCGGGCCATCAAATGAAGTTGTATTAGGTACTTTGTTTGTTTTTTCAGATTATGCCAGTGTGTTGTTTGATTCGGGGTCTACACATTATTTCATCTCTGAAAACTTTTCTAGTAAAATGGGAATACCATCTCAATAAATGACTCCTGAACTTTTGGTAAAAACACCTGGGGGAAATGTTGAGGGAAAAAAAATTTATAAGAATATTCCTATCCTTATCTGTTGAAAGAACCTACTTGCAAACCTTATTGTTCTACCTCTAGTAGAGTTTGATGTTATCTTGGGTATGGATTGGATCTCTATTTACGATGCTAAGATTGACTGTAGAGATAAAGAAGTTTCTTTTCAGCAATACTTTCAGTTTGTGTACAAGAATGAACCCTTACTGTTGATAACATATCAAGAGGCCGAGAAACTTGTAAAAGATGGAAATGAATGTTACCTTGAACACATCGTTGAAAATAAAGGAACTGTTCAGATTAATGATGTGCCAGTGGTAAATGAGTACCCTGATGTTTTTCCTGATGAGTTACCTGGAATAATACCAGATCGGGAAGTTGAGTTTACTGTTGACATAGTTCCTGATGCTAAGCCAATTTCAAAACCCCCTTATCGAATGGCCCAAATTGAAATTTTAGAGTTGAAGGAGCAATTGCATGATTTATTAGAGAAAGGTTTCATTCAACCTAGAACCTCACCAAGGGGTGCTCCTGTTTTATTTGTTAAAAATAAAGATTGTTCAATGAGACTTTGCATTGATTATAGAGCCTTGAATAACATCACTGTTAAGAACAAATATCCTTTGACTCATATCGATGATTTGTTTGATCAGCTCTAGGGAGCTCAGTATTTTTCAAAGATTGACTTGAGATCGGGGTACCATCAGATGAAGGTAAAGGAAGCAGACGTTCCGAAGACCGCGTTCCGTACATGATATGGCCATTATTAATTTGTAGTAATGCCTTTTGGGCAAACCAATGCACCTAATTTATTCATGGACTTAATGAATAGAATTTTCCATGAGTTCTTGGATAAGTTTGTGGTGGTTTTCATTGATGATATTTTGGTGTTTTCTAAAAGAAAAGAGGAGCATGAAAGACATTTAAGGGTTTTCTTTCAAACCTTAAAAGAAAGGAAATTGTATGGGAAATTCAGAAAGTGTGAGTTTTGGTTGCAACAAATTTCTTTCCTTGGTCATATTGTTTCTAAAGATGGGATAACTGTTGATCGTGCAAAAAAAAGGTTGTTGAAGAATGGACAAGACCCACAAATGTAACTGAGATTCATAGCTTCTTTGGTTTGGCAGGCTATTACCGAAGGTTTGTTAGAAATTTTTCACGGTTATCTAGTCCAATGACTAAGATAACTCGGAAGGGTGTTATGTTTATCTGGACAAAAGAATGCGATGATTGTTATCCGGAACTGAAAATAAGATTGGTGAATGCTCCCGTTTTGGCACTACCTTCCAGGAATGGTGAGTATGTTATATATAGTGATGCTTCATTGAAAGGACTTGGTTGTGTCCTAATGTAGAATGATCAGGTAATTGCTTATGCTTCACGACAGTTGAAAACTCATGAGGTCAATTACCCTACACATGATTTGGAATTATCTGCTGTTGTTTTTGCTTTAAAAATTTAGAGGCATCATTTGTATGGAGTAAAGTGTGAAATATATACTGATCACAAAAGTTTAAAGTATATATTCACTCAGAAAGAGTTAAACATGAGACAGAGGAGATGGCTGGAATTAATCAAGGATTGTGATTGTACAATTCATTACCATCCGGGAAAAGCAAATAAAGTGGCTGATGCTTTGAGTCGAAAAAGTAATGCTTCATTAGCAATGTTGTGTTTGGAACATGATCCTTTGGTTAAGGATTTGATGAAATTTGGCATAGATGTTTTTGCTGCAGGATTTTCTCCTGTTTTGTTTCAGGTATCAGTGAAATCCTCTCTATCAGATAGAATCAAGTAAGCACAGAAGCAAGACAGTGAGTTGCAGAAAAAGGTAGAGTTGGTTCAGAAGGGTAAGTTGCCTGAATTCAACATTGATAATGATTGTGTTTTGAGATTTGGGAAGAGATTGTGTGTGCCTTGTGATTCACAGTTGAAGAGAGAGTTGTTATGTGAAGCTCATAGTTCTCTATTTTCAGTTCATCCTGGCAGAACTAAGATGTACAGAGATCTGCGGGAGTATTACTGGTGGGATGGAATGAAAAAAGATATTACTGATTTTACTGTGAAGTGTTTGACATGTCAACAGGTTAAAGCAGAGCAGCAGTTACCGAAAGGGATGCATCAGCCTTTACCAGTGCCAGAGTGGAAATGGGAGAATATATCCATGGACTTTGTTGTGGGATTACCGAAGACATCTCGAGGTAATAATGCAATCTGGGTTATTGTTGATCGCTTGACTAAATCTGCTCATTTCCTTGCTATATAAGATACCTTTTCCCTAGATCAACTTTCCCATTTGTATCTTAAAGAGATAGTCAGGTTACATGGAGTTCCTCTCTCCATTGTATCAAATCGTGATCCCAGGTTCACTTCTAACTTTTGAAAAGACCTTCAGAAGTTGTTGGGTACTGAATTAAATTTTAGTACAACATTTCATCCTCAATCAGATGGGCAGTCAGAATGAAAAATTCAGACTTTGGATGATATGCTACGAGCATGTTCGATGGATTATCAGGGAAGTTGGGACCAACATCTTTCTTTAGTTGAATTTTCATATAATAACAGTTTTCATTCTAGTATACAGATGGCACCATTTCAAGCATTATATGGGAAGCGGTGTCGAACTCCAGCTTTCTAGGATGATGTGGGTGAAAGAAAGTTGATGGGACCAGAATTGGTAGAAGAGTTTTCAGAAAAAGTTCAGTTGATTCAGAAACACATGAGAACAGCTCAGAGCAGGCAGAAGAGATATGCAGATAACCAGAGGAAGGATCTCTCTTTCGAGGTAGGTGATCATGTTTTTCTCAAGGTTTCTCCATGGAAAAGTGTGATGAGATTTGGTATGAAAGGAAAGATGAGTACAATGTTCATTGGAACATATGAAATTCTGGAGAGAGTTGGATCAGTTGCATACTGGGTGG
The DNA here is from genome assembly GCA_963277665.1 of Viscum album. Classification (NCBI taxonomy): domain Eukaryota; kingdom Viridiplantae; phylum Streptophyta; class Magnoliopsida; order Santalales; family Viscaceae; genus Viscum; species Viscum album. Next base: position 1,550,327,933 of record OY728164.1, on the reverse strand, counting down.
CTTTACCTCCGAGTTTATCTCAGGTACACAATGTTTTTCATGTTTCGATGCTGAGAAAGTACATGCCAGATCCATCTCATGTTTTGAGTCCAGAGGTAGTTCAGCTGGAAGAGAACCTATCTTATGAGGAACAACCGGTCCAGATTCTTGGCCACAGAGAGCAAGTGTTACGGAATAAGGTAATTAATTAGGTAATGGTTTTGTGGAAAAACCACATGATTGAAGAGGCAACATGGGAATCTGAAAATGCAATGAGGGATAAGTACCCCCATTTATTCGATAAGTAAATAAATTGTGGGGACGCAATTTTCTAAAGGGGAGAAGGATGTGACATCCCAAGTAAGTAATGAATAATAGAAATTTTTATCTATGTCTATTAATGATTAAGATAGTGTTTTAGTGGCTTAAAATGGAAATAAATGCAATCTTATACCTGGAATAAACTAATATTCTTAAAAGATTGTTTTACTGCCTTTTGATGGCAAAACCTTTTTAAATCTATCTTTTGACAATTTTATAAGCTATGTTTGTCAAAATAAACTTATTATTTATGATTGGGACATCAAAATTTACTTTGTGTGAATTTTTGGTATTTTTCCGATAAAGTTCATTTTTTAATGAATAGTGAAAATGTTGTATTTTAATTCAAAACCTCTTTTTAATCTAATTTATTTATATGATTAGATTATCTTTTGAATTTGTTTTGAAGTGAAATTAGAATAAATTTTTACCATTTTATCCAATGGTGGTCATTGGAATCAATTTCACTTTGAAATTGGACTTAAACTAGTGTCAATCTTTTGATACTTATTGTTTCATAAAAACACGTTATTTGTCATGACAAGGGGAATTAGTTATTAAATTAATTAATTAATCTTACATGTTTTGAATTTTTTAAAATATACATCATTTTTGAATTCGGAATATCAAATATAGCTTAGGGTGAAGTTTTGGTATCTTTCTGAAAAAATTCAATTTTTGATGAATAGTGATACCACTAAGTGGTAGTTAAAGAAACTGATTTTTCGTTTCAATGAAACTTTTCCACTTCTGTGATTTGATTTTTAAAAATTCGACATACATGGTTGTCATTAAGAAGTAAAATGTGGTTCAATTATATTAAAATAATTTTTTGGTGAATAGTAACTTTTAAGTTCTTAATCGCGATTAGTGGTAATTAGTGTAGTTTAAGGTAAAAAAAATGTTTTATTAATATAAGATGAGCTTGACACATGTCCTACCCTCATTGGATGTGTCATGGCCGACCAAGAAAATCCATGGGTCAACTTGGGGAACCCATGGAGCCACTTTGGTTGGGAAATGACATAAATAACTTTTTATATAATGTTAAAGTAAAAATGACACAAACATGAGATGTTTTACTAAAAAAATCTTACATGGGGTTATACAAGTCATATTTTTGATTATAAATAATCATTTGAAATCTAAAAAGATTTCCTACATCCTAGTATTTTTTTATAATTTTTAGACATTAAATAAATTAAATTATTTATGACATCCTGATGATGCAGCGATGACCTCATTATTTAACGATTTAAATAAAATGGAAAGATAATGTAATATCTAAGACCTACACACATCCAAAACCTATTGGATGAGTGGATTTATAACCCTTATCACCTTATCCTCTAATTATATCAATGTGGGACCTCTTAAATCCGAATACCATTTTAAAATAAAGTGACTTTTCTTTACTTTCCAAGAGTGCCCCTCCTCTCCTCTTATAAAAGGCCCCCACCTCTACCTCCTTACTCACACTCCCAAAGACTTTGGATCGGCCAACCCCTGCCCATTTTGTCTCTCCACATTCCTCTCTTACTCCTTGAATCCTCACTTTGGGCAGAAGTCTTCCCAAGGAAGCCTTTGTACTCAAACCAAAGGGAGTTACCCGATTTTAAGGTAATGTCTTCACTTGAGTCCTTTTGAATTATTTTGATTCTCCAACCCCATAAACTCTTTTTATTCATTTCTTTTGTAACAACTACAGTATCTTAAATATACTAGGATGTTTTTATAATAAGGATTCGAGCTACACTTACAAACACCTACATCTAATGGTTAAAGAACATATTGTTTCCGTGGATGGTGAATTTATGCCTCCCAAAATGATGATTGTTCAACATTCATTTAACACCTTCAAAGGTGGCCATTAAGATGTCACTATTTTTATATATGATATATAATATGTTTAAGTTTTTATTAAGCTCTTGTATTTTTCATTTTGGGCATACCTTTATGGTTTCCATTATGGGTAAACGCGATATCTTCATTTAAGGAATTGCGGACTACCGCCCCCTCAAATTGATTTGATTTGTTAAATACCATATGTGGGACATATAAAGGATGGAACTATGATATTATACATGATATTTTACTGTAATTATAATATAACTTTATATCATTATGATTCCATTATATAAAATACAAAATAGAAATGAAAGTAGCGTTCATGCGTACGTACGGCTTACCGTCTCCATGAACGGTGCATTTCATTTCTTACCTCTAAATGATTATGTAATTTTATAAATGCATGAATGTAATGGATATATATGAAATATATTATATCTACATCATTAATACCATTATGGATATAATGGATACATGAACAACTTGTAATTATAAAGGGTTTATTTTTGACTCAAGTACCAATGATCGTTAAAACGACAGTTATTAACTTAAATAATTACATAGTGTTCATGACATGGAAATAAGTGATATAAAAGGAATAATGAACTTGAAAAAGGTTCTTAAGAAAGTATAAATTAACTCACGTTTATTATTCAGGACATTAAAGAACGATCGAGTCATGTCGGACCCGAGGTATGGGACTTCGTCTCAATCTCCTTTCATTGAGGAATATTTTGTTTTATACACAACCTTATTTTATACGGTGTATAAAACACTTTAAATTTTACATTTATTCAAAAGGAATCATTTTTATACAAAGCGTTTACTAAACAACAAAAGGGAATGTTTTTGTCGTACGTATGCGGCGACAACGACTTATCTGCCGTCGTGACCATTATTTGAGTTTCAACTTCCTCTACAAGACATACCTTTTTTTAAAAGAAAAATAAATACCATGTTTTACTTTTTTTTATTTTGGTATTGAAAATTGTTTTCATAATGATTTTATATCAATGTTTTGTATTGATATCTTGTGATTGAAAGGTGGAAATGTTATGTTTCCTTTATGCATGTTTTATGTGATATGATTATGTTGAGGTTCTTGGGCATTGTTATGAAGACGGGTGGTTCCGTGATAGACTAAGGGCGGGTGAGCCCGATATAGCTCTCCAATGCATTGGGTAACGCGAAGGAGTGAGAAGTTAAGGTTTATCTGAAGAGATTTAGGGAATATACTGTGATGGGTATTCCAAACGTAACCAAGAGGGTTACTCCCTACGTAAGAAAGTTATGAATGCCTCAAGTTACCTTTATGTCTTATGATTTCTATGATTTATTCATTATCTGATGAGGTATGTTAAAGTGCTTATGTTTTATGGGTAAAGTATGATTTAATTATTATGTATATATGTACCCATGTTTCCTTTCCATATTTTTATATCCCTTACTGAGCTTTTTATGCTCATCCCATGTTTTTTTGAAATGTTTTTCACAGGTCAAGGGAAAGGTACATGATATGATGATAGTGTCAATGAAGTGTCAAGAAAGAATCCATGTTTTATTTTAAATATGTTTCCATTGATGGGAAAGAAGAATACTATCTTTATGTAACCACTTTGTTTATATGTGGAATGTAATGCATGTTTTATGATCTAATTCTCTAAAACTCTAAACCCGAAAGGATCCTCAATGTGTAATCTTGTAATAACTCAAGATTAAGTAAGGTTTAAGGCTGGGGCTTTATAACATGAACCTCTGAAGGCTTCCTCGGGGCCTTTGGTTCCACTACGATCGGAGGAATCTCCAGTCCTGACAAAGGTTCCAATGAAGGGCACGCACCTCCTCTTCCGGAAAGACCCTTACACAGCACATCCTTGAAAGAAGCCCAAGGTGAAACCCCGACCCCCAACCCCCCAACAACAGCCTCCGAAACCCCTACAAAGATCGCCGCTAAAACCCCTACGCCGACCCCTGAAGAGACCGCCGACGAAACCCCTCCGCCGAGAAGAGCTATAGAAGCCATAAATCAAAGAGTGTACTCCGTTTCTGTGTATGACAGACTCATGTGAATTAATATTAGAAAATGAAATTTAATGAAATATATATGTTATATAATTATTCATTTCTTATTTATCCAATAGATATTTTTCATAGTGTATGAATAAACCATATTTGATTTATAGAAACCAATAATTTGAAAAGGGTTAATTTATCTCCTTTTAATAGAGAACACCTTTTAAATTAATTATTTGAAAAATTAATAGTTTTAATATGAAAAAATAAATATTTTTTTTAGATTTTTGATATAATGTTTACTTTTGGTTAATTTTCAATATAAACCTATTAACATTAATATTTTGATAAATAGTAAAAAAACAATAAATTTTAATTGAAAAAAAACATTATACATTGAAATAATTTATATGGTTAAATTATAATATTTAATGGTTTTAAATTATAAATAGAATATATTTTTTTCATTCAATATATTTTATGTTATTATCATTAATTTTATATTGAACTAGGATGTGAAACTATTTCAATATTTTGCAATCTCTTAACTTTTTAAAAACATGTACTCTCATTTGGACAACAGAATTGATTATAAATTATTTAATACAACATGTTTGTTTTGAATTTTGAAAAATGGACACCATATTTTGAATAATTAGGTCTATATAATGTAAATATATTTATTTTATTTTTTGTAAAAATGAATAGTAACTTCGGTAATTTTTATTAGAATGAAAAATAGGAAAAACATGTAATTATGGGTAAGAATAATGTTACAAAATTACAATGAATGTTTTACTAATATCATTTTATGAGTTTTTTTCAACATAAAATATCCTTGGGTATATATTGTATCCTTTGGAAGCCACGTGGATGAGATTAGGACATTTACTTTATTTTATTGAAAGAAAAGTTAAATTTCTCTCAATCAAATTTTATTAACTAAATAATTTTTAACATATGTTTATACAAAAGATAATACAATTATAAATACTTATTTTAATTATAAATTTTTATTCTTTATAATTTTAATTTATTTGTTGTTTTTAGTTAATATATAATTCTTTTAATAGATTATATAATAATTATGCAGAAATTATTTAATTTATGAAAAACCAAGAATATAGTTTTTATTAAAATAATAATACCCAAACACCTGACCAAATATTATTTTCCAAGTATATCATGTCCATTATAATAAAAGGGTCAAGTTATTGTCCATTTGGAGACTTATAGAATTGATTAGGAGACTTATATTAATTTATTTTTAAAGTAATTTTAAATTTATCACACTCAAAATTTAATAGGTATTACATTTTAAATGATAGATTTTATAGAAGATAAATTCAACTAAAAGTATTATTATGAATGGTAGTAGATTTATCATCATCATATAATTTTATTTTTAATTTTTATTCAAAAAAATTATATTTAATAATTACATAAAATAAATATATTAGTTATTTTACTAATGGGGTTATCAAATAAATTTTATTAAAATATTAAAAAAATATAATCTTGGATAATTAATATTTCCAATGAATTATTTTATATTTACTTTAAATATTATTAAAATAATAAAATATTTTGTTTGATGATAGATTATTATTTTGATATTTCTAAAAATCAATGAATTTAATAGTTTCAAAATTGACAATACTGACTGTTTATCAAAATAATGATTTATTAAATTTTTTAAAAATATATAATTTTTTTTAAACATTTGATAATATTAAATGGTTTAAAAATTTTATGGTCTTTATTTATGGTCTAATTGATGTCAAATTAGTAAATTTGGAACCCTTTAATATTGAAATTATTATTACACTAGTTAAATATTAAATAGTATAACTAATGATAATTAAAATGAGAAGATTTAAATTGAAACAAATACATGTCTAAAGTATATATTTTTATTAGATTCACACCCTATATCATCTCATATTCTAATTTGGAATTTTTTTGAGGTTTTCCCAAGGGTTTTGATTTTATTATAAATTAATCTTTTTTGGATATTCCAAAAGTACCCCTTACAAAAATTATAAAAATGTACCTCCTCCATCACTTATTCACTTAAAATTGATCCTTAAATAAATTCCATATCCTACCCTTATCCCATAATAACTTCCCTATTAAAATTTTAGAGGTTATAGTCTTTTTAATATTCCAATTCAAGTGCTCTAATAGGATATTTAGAAGAAACATGTCGAAGAATGTGTAATCTCATCTATTGATTCTTTCAAACATCATTTTTACTCTACTTCATCTTCATGAGTTGTTTAATTATAAAGTAATAAATCCTTTATTAATTTTATATGGATTTGGTGTTATAATTATTAAACAAAATATTTTACTTTCAATGCAACCTATGAAAAATGAATTCACAACGCGTGTATATGTACAACTTACCATCTCTGCATCATGGTGTGAACTGATTTTCACCGCCACATAACCTGGAAAGGTATAATAATGAAAATATTAACTACATATGATTATTATAACATTATTTTAATTTTGAAATATTATATAACATCCAATTCAATACCATTCCAGAAATATGTGAATGATATCATCGCTCATGTATATGTAAGGCCCACCATCTCCACGATGTGATGAGATTCATTCTACTTGATCTTTATAAAATAATGATTATATAAAATTACAGAATTAATATATATGGTATATATTACATTAATACAATTTTTATTGTTATAACTATGTCCTAATAAGGAGAAACATAACTTATTCAACAAAACACTCATAAGAACATAATGTATTTAATATTTGAATAATGATTAACAATGCAATGTTACTAAAAAATATATGATAATATGATCGTAAATGATATCATAAAAATGAATGTGATCCTAGAATAATTCAATGAAATTATTTAAATCATTTTACAAGAGGTTTGGATATATACGAAGGATACCTGACCAAATGTAAATGATAATTTTGCAATTTCATTATTATCTATGATTTTTTATTTGTATGTATTTACTGGTGTATATTAATCATCCACATAAATTTTTCCTAAATATTTAATATTATTTTAATTCTTCTAAAATAATTATAATTAAATTTTACCCATTGTAAAATTATTCTAAAATTTTATGAAAGGAATATTTTTTCTTTATTCAATACGAGGTAATTTTTTACTTTTTTAGGAGTAGTTTGAGGGGAATGTTTTTAAAATTCTATAGTTTGATCGGATTTTATGTATTCATAACACCTTATTTCTATGAATCTTACTATACAATATTTCAATTTTATTTTCAAATTAATTTATCTTCGCTAAATTTGAATGATATTTTGTGAAATGAAATCATTTTAAAAGAATAAATTATATTTTCTACAAGACATAATTTCAGGTGTTATATCAAAAATAATTTTCCATATAAGATAAAATTATTTAAGAGGGTTATGTCTCAAGTATAATATTCATATTGTTCCAATTATTTTATTCTATTAGTGATGAATTCTATTTATCAAATCCATTTGTTTTATATGGATTATGATGGAATGATGTTTAAGAAAGCCATTTTATTCTCTGGGTAATAAAATGTTGAATGATTTTTTTATGACACAAGTAAAAATGATTTAATTATGAGATGGGTGAGACCTATATATCCATATGATTCATTGGGTTAAGATTTATTTCTCATTATATACAGTTCTAGATTGGGAAATGATCTCGGTTTTGTAATACAGTTTTGTAAGGAAAATAGAACTCAATTCAGTAATAGACTTTGTCCACTATGATGGACTTGTCAATGAACCTTGATTAATATCAAATTATTTTCTATTCTTATGTGTATGCCACAAAATATCATGTCGTATGTTATGAATGTTTGGATTAAATTTATTAATTCTTATGAACATTCATGATTTATCTCATGGCATGATATCATGATCTTACAAATGCATGATATGACTTTTAAATGTTATTTTCCTATGTTTTATGATTATTATATGATTGATATCTACCCTGTTTACCCTTTTAATGAATCTGATATCACCCGTTCTTATGTTTATTTTCCCCATGTCATGAGGAAGGTAGTTATATAAAATATGCCAAAAGGAGTCTAGTTATGATGAAATAAGTGGGAGACAATGAAGGTGTCCTATGAAATAATTGTTTATGTTTCCCAATTTCTAAATACACTATAGCTATATGGTCCTATCATGGATGTGCTAAATTTTTTAATCAATACTCTTAAACATTGAAGTAATATCAATTTATGTAAAGTATGGTCCATTAAAAATGTTGTTTATTTCATTAATTTCCTAATAAAGAGTTGAAGTGAGATGACGTAACAATGGAATTAATAGTGTGTATTATGAGGAAAGCATAGAAGAATTATTTAGTTTTTTTGGATTTCTTAATTAAGTTGTAAAATTTCATTTTGGTCCAAGATAATAACATAGTTTACCAATTGGATGATTTATATGTTCTAAGAGGTGTAGTTTGGTTTCATGGTGTGCTGAGAACCATTGTTTCATATCATGATATGCATTTCACATCACACTTCCAGTAGATATTTTATAAAGAACATGGTACCCAGGTGATTTTGAGTATGATTCAACATCCATAGATGAACAAGAAATTAGAGTGTATAATTAATGTGTTTGGGTAAATTTTGAGAGCTTGTTTCTTGGATTTCAGTGGTTCATTGGAAAAACATATCAATTATTTATTTTTTTATTAATAATGGTTTCTGAGGTATGATTTATTCAAAACCTTTTGATGTACTCTATTGGAGTCATGTAGATCTCTGTTTTATTTATTAGATGTTGGGGTGTATGAGCTCTGGGGACCCTGTCTTGTGAATGGGATTTCATAAATTGTTCAATTGATTCATATGTTTTTTACAATAGATCAGAGTAGATAGATGTCACATATATATATATATATGAATCAAGGACATATTGAGTTTATAGTGGGTGATAATGTGTTTCTTTTAGTGTCTCCAAGGTTGGGTCGCTATCGAATTTGAAAATAGGGTAATTTGGAGCCCATATATGTGGGGTTGTTTCATATTATGGACTGGATCAGACTGGGGGCTAACTAATTGGATCATCCACAAATATATTGTGGAGTGGATAATTTTTCTCAACATTCATAAGTCTGTAAGTATCATCCCGATCAATCTCAATGGATAAATGATGAGGATGTAGAGATTCAGGCTTAGGCATCCTTTGAGCAGTATTCGATTTGTATCATGGATCATAGCGATAAGGTCCTACAGGGAATGATTGTGCACATATTTTCTGTTTTATGGAAAGATAAAAATGTTCTAGAAGAATCATGGGGAAGATAATTGGATATATATTCCCAACGGACCAATTGTTTTCCTTCCCAAACCCATTGAAACACAGGGATAACACCTCAAGGATAAGTCATTATAAGGTGGGGTGGTTATAAGATCACAGACTTTATGGAAGTATGTACTTGTTTAAATTTTAGTTTCAATCCCTTTTTGGTCAAGGAAATTTTTTTGAGAGTATGAGAGGCCTATGGGGTTTTCCACAGAGTTCGGAACATGAGAGGAAGAAAAATCATCCCAACCCATGCAAGGTGCACAATTTGTGCAAGGTTATGTAAACCATGCAGCCTGTCCATGAAAACCATGAAACCTACTATGGGGGAATATCAAATAGATGGTGCATTATTAATCAAATTGTGTATCCTACCTAGGTAATCAATAGGCCCAAATCCCCTCAAACTTTTTAATGCACATGTTTTACATAGGGTTTATCAAATCTTATGCCCCTATAAATCAAGAGAGAATAATAAAAAATTACATTAAGAGATTTTAAGTCTCCGCCTGATTTTATAACCCCATTAAATCCCATGATACCTATTTTTGGAAAATAACCCTCATGGAATCCATTGGTTATTTACCTTCATCCATAATATTATTTTAGTTCTTTCAGTTTTGGATTGATGCCCAGGGTATGTCTAATCTTTACATTTCTTCTCTTTTCTATATTAGGGTTTACACATTGGGTGAACTTCTTCCTAATATATAAAACCCTTATTTTCTATTGGAATCTTGGTTGAATCATAATGAGGTTCTTGAATATGTAATAGATACCACATTTAGAATATATTTTTCTAATAAATTCAAGTTAGGTGGTCTAAAAGTTTTATCCCATAGTTTCCTCATAGATTTTTGAATGTTCAGTCCTGTTATTGGTTATCTCTTATTTTCCTCTAGATAAATTTTGGTTATTTTTGGTAAAATAGGTGTCTACATGATGAATAGAAACTCTCAATGTCCACATAAATCACATCATGAATGATTTTACTTGTTTAGGCCCACCCCAAGGGTGTGTTGATTATCCCGAGCCTTGAAATTGGTTATGTAAGTGCATGGTCCTTATGTGTTAATTTATATCACTTGTTGAGAATTTTTATGTGTTTAATGGAAGTAGAAAGGGAATATTGGTAGTTTTTAATGATTTGGAAATGTATTAGGGTTTTTTTCATGGCATGAAAATTAGTTAATTGGGTTCCTTAAGATTGTTCCTTGTGGCTTATGAATTATATTAGAAATTCCAATGTAACTTAGTGCATATGAATTGGTGAATATATTAAATTAGAAATTGTATGTAAAATAAAAAAATATATTAAATGGGTTATCATATATGAATTTATGGATTTGTGAAATGCATTGTTATAACTGAATCATTGAATATCCTTATTAAGCTTGGAATGATAATGGGAATTTGGATAGATGGGATATGTAATGTAAATGAAAAATATGTTAATGGGTTATGTAATAATATTAATTACAATGTTTATTGTTATGTATTATGAAAATTATATGTATTGGTTGTGTTTTTTCATATGGTTTGGGTGTGGTGAATGGATTATTAAGCATTTGAACTTTTCTTGAGGTGCCATATAAATGAAAAAGGCTCCTCCCATGGGTCGAGTTTTAATGTTTCTCTAACTCTACCCTCACTGCATGGGTAAGGAATGATACATTGATTTATTACTATAAAGGATTCATTCCACATAGATTGAGGCTTCGAGGTGAGGATATTATGATGATGTGATGTGTTATCCCTTTTGAGATAGGGACCTGACCAATTCCCATATGGAGAATGAAAAATTTCATGAACCTTTGCTTGAATGATGTAAATGCCTAACACATGAATTAAACTAAAATGTTGAACTATGTAATGAAGAAGATGCAGAATGAAATTGTATCTATAGAAACTAATAGTTATGTAATGATTTTTATCTAGTGGACTCAAAATTTTTTATTATTTACAATTATTTTATTTAATACTTTCATGCACTATATTTTTAGACTACATATCTTGTAGAAGTTGTTGGTTGTGGTTTAATAAGTAATACTCACACCAATCTCGGGACACCATTGAATACCCAAGATTATTTCATGCCTACAGGTTAGGAAATAGGAAAGGGCCTACTCTTGAGAGTTGATCCATGCTTGAGAAGTACATGGATTAGGTTCAAGACTTGGAATCTAGACCATTTTGTAGATTCCCTATTTTCCTTCATTTTTTTTAGTTCACTTGTCACTATAGTATGAAATGAAATATTTACTACTGGTTTTATTTTGTGAAAAAAATTGGGAGATGGTTATTTATACATTTTAACTGGTTATTCTACATTGTTTCCACTATTATATTTATTTTCTTTGATGTCTTACATTGTTAGAGGGGGTATAGTCTCCCCACATGACTTTTAAACCCCCAATATTATTTGTAATCCCCTAGTATATGATGAGGAATTATTGATTTCATGTGACAACATGGACTGGGCCACCGGTTTAGATGATCTTAAGTTGGGTACATTACAAATATTATCTCAAGAAACATGGGATAAACTATCATGTTTTAGTAGTTAGATCATCTCAACAAAATGGAGTGGTTGACAGAATAAATCAAATCATCAACAATGTAGTGAGAAAAATTCTAATTGAAAAAGAGACTACTATTTAAATTTTGGAATTAAGTAGTGTTCACATTAGTCAACTTGTCTAACATGGATCTATTTTTTCTAAATAAAGAAAATAAATCATGAAAGACGTTGTATTAAAATAATATTACATTAAATACCTTTCAAATATTTGGTTGTAACTAATTAAATCTCAATAATGAGAAACACAATAAGTTTGAATCTTGTGCATTTGAGGAGATACTTCATGGATATATAGGTTAATGAAAAGAATATAAATGACTCAACAACATCATTGGAAGGGGTTTTTATGGACATAAAGTAACTATAGTGGAGAGAAAATAGAATATTCAGAAACACGGTGACCAGTTTCATAATGACAGTGAGGAAGAGGTAAGATCCCCATTATGAGTTTTAGGGGAAAATTATTCTTCTAAACAATATACTAAAGAGTAAAATTAGGAAGTAAAATATATATCTATATGGATGATGAATAGTCAAGATGAAATTAACTGAAAGAACATCATTGGTGATGAGGCAGCATGAGTTGAAGCATAAAGAATGAATTATTGAAGAATAAATCCTTCTTATCTCTAGTAGAGCCTAAATGTTTAGATGATGCATAAATATATGAGAAATGGGTTCAAGACTTAAATAATAATATTTACCAACATGAGAAGAATCATACATGTGATATTGTTTCGTGACCAATAAATAAAAATTTTATTATGACCAAATGGGTCTTTCACAAAAAAATAAATGAATTTCTCACAATGATTTAAAAACACTATTATTGTGAAAATATTACACATAGATCGATGGTGTAGATATTGATGACAAATTTACATCAGTTTCTAGCCTTGTAACATTCAAGATATTCTATTCTATAGTGGTTCAATGATGATTCAATGATATCCATATCATTGTTAATTCATCTTTTCTGAATGGGGTTCTAGGATACCACATTTATATTGAGCACCCATATGTTTTTCTCATTCAAGAAGATGTTAACAATGATTTTTCATTAAATAATAAATTGTATTGGATGAAACAAGTATCGGGATAATGGTATTCAAGACATGACCTATTGGTTGAAGAATCCCAGTTTCTAATGTGGTGGTTTTTATTATGTTATCTATGTAAATAATGATTGTAATCAATGTATGAGGTTGCTGGTATATGTCGATCAAATAATAATTATTGGATTAGATAAAGTACAATGTAAACGATTCTCAAGAATTAATGAAAATTTAATTTGAAATGTTAATGATTGGATAAATTTTGATTTCTTTGGTTTATATGTGACACAATGAAAGAATTTAACATTCATTTCTCAAAGTAAATAATCCAAATATGTGTTTAGAATACTAGGAAAATATAATTCCTAGCTTATGATGACTTAGGTGGCTACCCAGATGAAACTATCATAGCATGATAAAGGAAATGCATTTGATGTCGTTGAATATAGTAAAATCATTAGTAGTCAATTGTACAAGATAGTGATTAGACTTGATAATGATTATACCTTATTTCAAGATTCATGATATCAAAGTAATCCTAATGAATCACTCATACATTATGTAAAAAAATAATACTTTGGTATATCAAGGTGAGATCGGATTTTGGTTTGGTGTATAACGAACAGTCTCATCATGTGTTTTTGGGCTATATTAATGGGAATCGGTCTGGTTCAGTGGATGATAAAAAACTAACATTATCTGATACATTCTATCATAAAGGATTGTGTATTTTTTTGGAATAGAATGAAACAATAATTCATTTCTTTAACCACTCCAGAAGTTGAATATATTGCAGCTACTCAAGCTTATACATAGTTATTGTGGATGAAGTAGTAGATTGGTGACATTGGAGTTGAATTTAAGTCCTTGATTAGAATCCAATGTGATAAATCAAGTGTTATAAATCATAAAATAAAATACATTCATTCAGTTGAGGAAAAATTACATTGAAATAAAATATCAATTTAACAAGTAGAAGGTGGAGAAAGGTCTTGTGAATTTAGAGTATCTTCCTATAGAACTATAGGTTATAGGTATTCTAATGAATTACATACCCATATTGGATTTTGGTATCCATTTAATGGCCCTTTTGAGTTCATTCGACTCCCCACACCTGAAAATTTGTTGATCTGGTAACCCTTCCAAGACATGATGTGTTTTTCCTAATGTCTTGATATTTGTGTTTTACCCTGTTGCAGACCAAAATGAATTGGTCTTTGGGATCATTAAAAGAGGGAATTTATCTATAAAAGAGGGGAAAATGTATTCATCAAGATAGGGTAGAATATTCCATGGGGATCATTGACATAGGGGTGTTGTAAAACAAATAGTGGAAAGGATGATTGATCAAAGGGTATATATCATGATAGATGGGTTTCATGATGAGAGCATTTGAGTGGTTTTGGAATGTAGTGATTCATTGAATAAAATTGAATATTTCTCTTTTTTCTCATGACGAACACGGCCCATGTGGTCTTATAGTGTGTGTTGATTAAATCTCTGATCACTATTTAAATTTCATGAAGTGTATTATAGAAGAATATAGAATAATATTTAATGAGGTATCAAATTGTGAAGAGTTGTAAATAAACCCAATAGGGAAGAATATTGGGAAAACCCATCAATGTAGAATTGTAGTTTTTTTGGATGATTGTGTTTGATGAAAAATCAGGTTTCAATGATGAATTTTAGAGTTTTAGAGAGATTTTTGAAATGGTATGTCGAAAAAGAAGCAACTGAATGGAATAAATGATCTGTATATGGTGTCATGAAATTTTTATTCCAGTTTTTTCCAAAATTTTGGCATCCAAAAATTAGAGGTTGGATCGATCATTTTGATTGTTTAAAATCTAATAATGCCTCATAAAATTTTGGAAAATGCATTTATTTTTCTGTGATATTATTTTTGTAAAGGTAAAAAGATTTTCAAATTCATTTGATGTCACGAAGGATGGGTTTCGTGAAGGTGTAGTGTATATTGAAAGCGTGATGAAAAAATAATGTCTCCACAACTATGAGAAACAACTTGAATAAGAAATTTCCCTGGAGAATCGAGATAATATAGAGCATCATGAACAATGTTGGGGATCATTTTTAAATGGTGATGGCATGGATGGAAACTTCTGGAATGGGAATAAATGTTTATAGATTGGCCTCAACCCCCCCCCCCCACTCCATGAATAATTACAAATAATTGACAATTATTTTAAGGATCAATATTCATGTAGGTGACTCAAAAAGGTTGTTCTTTTGGAAATGTTTCATGAATAAAAGTCATTTGGGAATTCTATGAATGATGATAGAAATTTTTAATCATTTTTAAAGGACTGAATTTCGTTAAGGATATAAAAATCTATTCGAATGTTTTATGCTTTGTGAAGGCTAAGTGGTCATCATGAAATTGATCTAGCATAGACATATGAGTATTATTTTAGAAGTCTGGTTGAGATTCATGAAATTTGTTAGTTTCTTTAAAATTGTAGACTTCATAAAGGAAATGTGAGCTACGCAAAATAAAGGATCTTCATGAAGGTGTGGTGCATTGCGAAAGCGTTCAAAATGGATTTCCTATTGGAATTGAGGTAATGTGTTATTCATAAATTTGATGAAAGTGTTTTTTCAATAGAGTGTCTACCTAAAACTTATGAATCATTCAATATAGATAATTAAAGGACCTACAGGTCTATAAATATATTGTAAACCCTTTCTAGAGTAGTGATAAATAGAAAATTAAGAAGGTGATCATTTCCACCGGTAGTGATCCATAGAATGAGATTCGGGGAGGTGTCTTATGGACGGTATTAAGCTATCTATAATCATTATAAATGAATGGATCCAAGAAATATATGTGATCTTGAAAAAAAATGATTTGGTAGTTATCCATTTTAAATTTGGTACATCGCCACATTGTCATTGTATGCTCCTTTGATATAGCCTAGTGAGAGTGTAATATGTAAAATCATTATGCCTCTTACATGATTCCATTTTTATTCACACATTACTATGGTAAATGGATAGATGGGTGTTTGGTTTTATTAAAAATATAGATCTAAAGGTTTAGTTATTTTTATATTTCACACTTTGATCCACCCCCACCATCTTAGGTTATTTATCCTAGTGGGGAACCAAATTTATGATTTTATATTCTGAATGAAACATTTATCATTTATCAGTGTGAGGATGAATAAAAAATTAAAATGTAAAATCCCTAAATCTTGTGGGTATTAATTATTGTCTTTGAGAGGTATTTATGTTTGATGTTTGGTAAGAAACTCGACATTGATGATTTGATAATTGTACAATTGATCATTGATGTATTTCTAGAAGTTTTACCTAGTTTTCCTTCAAATATAGAAATTTAGTTTTAAACATAACTCATTTTTATTGATACACCAATTTCATTTAATTCCTATAAAATACACTGAAGTGAGTTCTAGAAATTGATGATGAAACTCAAGTATAATCTCCCTAATGATTTTCATTCCTGAATACTTCACCATGGTGTGTATTTAATCATTTAAAAAAGGAATTGTGGGCCAAATCCTATTTTCGTTGATTATTTAGAACATAAAAAGATCATTATCAAGAACTTGTATCCTCAATAAAATATTTTTTATATTTTAATAAATTATAAAGAGATAAATATGATTCCAAGACTTACCATCATTTTTTATATCATAAATTAAGAGTTAATAAGAAGAATAAAAAATATAGCCTCCCATATGTGGCATGAGAATAATTTATTTATTATTATTACATTTTAACTTACTAATTACCAAGATATATTCCATTAATTAATGAATATAGCCTTTATGTATTACCTTGATAAGTTTTTGATTCTCTTTAAAGATGATATTAATATATTTTCAAAAGAAAAATAAGAACATGATTATAATTTGAGAATTTTGATGAATACCATAAGTAAGGATAAGTATTATGAATAATGAAATAATAATAAATTTTGGTTTCAAAAATGTTTCATTCAAGGGTCATATAAATCATGTAAGGATATATTCTTGGATCCTTCAATGAGGTATGTTATTAACAAATGGCTTATACCAACCATGGTATTCTAAATATGTGGTTTTCTTATATTTGTAAGATACTACAGATGTTTTTTAAAATATTTTTCAATAATATATATTCCAATAAACATGTTGACTCATATGGGGATTATATTATAATTCATAGATGAATCTGAAGAAAATTTCAATGAACATATGAGAAGGATGGCCAGTTAACCTATACACAAAATACCATTTAGTGTAGAAGGGATTGTGATATATAGTTATTCATCAATGAACGTATTGTTATGTTTAGTATTTCATAATGGTATTATTATTTAGTATGCATTAGAGTAGTTTATGGTTTATGAGGAAAATTATCCAAATCATTAGTTATATTTTTCAGTTTTAAATTCTTAATTAAACATAGGGTAATTATTTTTATGGGGAACATATTGATATATATACTAATCATAATATTCAAAAGTATATATTCAACAAAAAAATATTAACATGCACTGATGATTGTGGGTGTATTTGATTGAGTATTATGACTTCCGAATACATTATCTTCCTAGTAAGGAAAAAATGTGGTATTTTTATTGAGTTAGAAGGGTTAAGAAAGTTATTTTGTGATGAGGATTGAAGGGGATCCAATAAAAAGTGATTTTTAGAATATAGAACAAGAATTATTTAAGAAAGGTGATGTTTTAGATCATTCCTATAGAATATGCATCCATCCATCTGTGTGTGGATTAAAGAATATCAAAGGTAACATGTTGAACCTTATAAGAATGCCTTCAGTCTTCCGGAGTTCAATGATGATAGTGATGGAATGGTAAATTTTAATAATAGAGTATGAATCATATTAATACAATAATTTAATAAGGAACAATTAGTTGAGTCTCATAGTTCATCATTCTCTACACAACCATGAAGTACAATGATATATAGAGATCTAAAATAATATTTCTAGTGTGAAATCATGAAAATGGATTTTAATGAGTATGTATCTCAAGGAATGGTATGTTATAAAGATATGGAATATATACAAAAGTATAGTGGAATATAATAACCATTATCCATACTTGAATTAAAATAGTAGAAATATACCATGGATCTCCTACTATTACTCCCCCAAATATATATTGGCCAAAATTATCATTAGACCATAGTGGATTATCTTACGAAGCCAACAAACTTCATTACCATTAGATTATATTGCTATTTTGACCATATTTTTATGTCATTCATTAAGGATGTGGTAAGAATTCACATAGTACTATATTCTATTTTATTTTATTAGGATCTATGTTTTACCTCAATGTTATAGGGAAGTCTTTAGTGGGATCTGAAAATGAATGTGAGTTATATTACCACTTATCATCCTATTAACCATGGTCATTTTGTGTGAATCATGCAATCCATGGAGGATATTTTGAGATCTGTTTCCCTAGTTTTTAATGGTGGTTGAGGTTAATATCTTATTCTCAATGAATTTTTAAACAATAATACATTTAACTTAATAATTCTTGTGGATCCATGTTAATACCTCTATGTTTATATGTATATAAATCTAATGTACTGGGATGAAGTTTGAGAAAATGATATCGGTACTTGTTCTAACTGTGGAGATTGAAAAACTATTTATAGAAATTTAGTAGTATATATGGTAAGGAAAAAATTAAAAAATAAATTTACTATGAAAATTATTTGAAAGATAAAATATTCAATGTTGGTTGAAAGGGAATCTTATAAAAATCCCACTGAAAGTGGTTATGAGATTTGGAATGAATGAAAAAACCCCCTATATATATTTGTCCTTTTTTTATTCTTGATCACATTGGGATGGAATATTATCATGTTTAAAATCCACTAAATCTACCACATTTTCAAGATATGATCCATGTATCGCTCCTAAGGAAGTACATATCAGATCATCTATAAGTTCTACACATAAATGTGGTAATGTAGGAGAAATATCTCTCTTATAAAGATAAATCATGTAGATTCATTATCATTGAGATAAATTTATAAGAACCAAGAACTCTCACAATGTCCATGTTTTGGAGTAAAACAGGATGTTATATGAATCTTCATGGGAACCCGAGGATGTTATGAAATTGATCTATCATAGATTGGTTTTATTCGACTGATTGAACTATGATGGAGAAATTCATTATTAGGGGGCTTGAATATGACACCAAATTTTTTTATGAAATATTTCACTATAAATAAATATTATTTTTTGATATATTTATTTACCTGAAACATGGAGTAACGATAAATTGCGTTATACTATTAAATTGTGATAATTAAATCTAACAGGTATGACCTAGTCATTGAATAGGAATATATTTATCAGGTTGATAAAATAATTTAATAAACTAAAATTACATTAAAATTAAAAACATATCAATTAATTCTTAATAAATAATTAATTATTTTTTAGTAAATTCCATTTATTCTTCTAAAATACATTTTCTTCAAAAATTAATTTAAATTCATTTTTAAGTGAATATTATAATCAACATCTATCAAATTTATAAATGTTATTTTACTGAAATGAAATTATTTATTAAATGATTATATCAATATTATCTTAATATTTATATTTGGTAACTTTTTAAAATGAATGAAATTATATTGAATAGTAAAAAATGAGCATTTTTATTGAAAATAATATTTTACTAAAAATAATTTGGAATTTGGAATTTTACCTCTAAATAGTTTGAAATTAATTTTTTTATTTTTTTTGAATAATAATACGCAGATCATTGGAACCAATTTATTTTTTTATTTGATTCAAAACATTTTAATGCATAAAAAGGGATATTTTCGTGATAGCACATTTCTATTGAGTTCTATGTTTTTTATAAAATTAAGTCTTTATATTCTAGAAATTTGATTTAAAAAAACGGATTTCTAATATTTAATCACCATGTTCAAAAATTTGTAAATATATACCTTTAATTTTTAGTCACCGTTAATATTAGACATGATCAATATTTTTCACCTCAATAAGGGTAAGGAAATGTCAAATAAAGTAAAAAAAATTGGGATGAGGTGTCACAATTTATTCGACACATTCTTATATCCTATTTTATGGGATGAGTAAAGATATCTACATCAAATTTTCAAATATATGTCCACATGGTTGCATTTTTATTCTATTATGGCCTTTATATGGATTTAAGAAAATAATAAATATAACATGATACTCCCTTGACATTAACAAATCTATGAAATTTTACATTGGGATAAAAATAGAGTAAGTTCTATACAAAATGATTTTCTGAAATATGGATTAATATTTTTATCATAATAATTAATTTTTAACTATTCTTTATTGAATAATTACATTAAATTCTTATGAAATGATGAAACAATTTTTATTAAAATAATAGAAAAAGGAAAAATTCATTTTAAAATTTTTTAATGTAATAAATTTTGGATGAATTAATGGGTTTTATGAATTTTGTAGATAAATATAACATATTGTGTTTTTTCAAATTTATCCAATCAAAATAAATTATTTCATGATATCATTGAAGTCAAATTAAATCGAAATAGTCAAAAATGACATTAATTATATTTTAGGATAACTAATATGTTTCTAAATTATTGGAAAATAATTAAAATACTAAAAGGGGAATTATCATAATAAATGGTCTTAAATTTTATCCCTTACCCATTTATTATCCTATTTTAATGTTATAAGTAATATTATAATAACTTAGGACTGGTTTTTTATGGAAGTTTTGGATAAAATATGTTTATGAAGGTGTCAACCCAGAATATAAGGATTCAAATGAATCCAAAACCTACCAAATTTCATTTGATGATTTTATATCGACCATATATTTTTTATATTAATATTAATATCGAATTTGAATCATTTAACATTAAAAATTAATTGGTTATATTTATTTATTATGAGTACAAATCTGTGTGTCCATTCCATCACTTATAAATGGAAAACATAATTGTATTTTAATTACACCTATTTGACTGATCTGTCTAGAAAAAACCCTACCCATCTACCTAACAATACCATCTATCTATGAATTACAATTTATGAGCATATTTAAAGGCCACTACAAGAATTTGTATAAAGGGATCTAAAAGAATCCTACCAAAGGAGAGGTAATCGTCCTACTAGTCCAATTCCAATTTATTTTTTCTTATACATCGTCTAAATGTATGGTATTCAACATGAAATAAAAAGATAATATATCTTCAATCTACTTTAATGTTATTCATTTTTTGAAATGACCAATATCCACCATCTATTCTATAAAATGGTATGTGAAAGTATCACATGTTTGTACATGTGCACTACCGCCTCCACATTGAGATACAAATCCTTTTTCATATATTTTATGTATAGTTTTTTTTATAGATTGTATTTATATATTTCATATTTATTATATAATTATTATTATATTATTATAATATCACATCTACCTATTTACCTTCCCATCCATTGGAAAACAAGAATGTCGTTGTGAATACATGTGGACTACCACCTGTACAAAGTGATGTGATTTTTTTTCATTTATGATTTACATAGATGTTAAAAAGTTTAAATTTAATGAATATATATGATAATAATTATATCATAATTATTCGTAAATGTATTTATTTTTAAAAATTCATTATTTATGTCCCTTGAAAAGTGTAAAAATCAATCATGTGTACATATGGTCAATCGTTTCCATGAACGATGTTATTCAGTTTTCAATCAAAGTAATTCATTATTGAATGTATATAAATAATGATTAATTGTGATATTTACATCATTATTAGCTTTATAGAGTTTATAGAACCATTAATTTTAGGAACTAACCCAGGTCGACCCAGAACTGTCACCCGAGCCTATCTTATACAAGGTATAAAAGACATTTATGATCCTCCAAGGCTAGAAAGTAGTGTTAGGCATAAAGAAAGTAACCAAGGGAATTAATTCACCCAATGTAAAAATTGATAAACTGAATAGTGGTAATAATAATTTCAGCCCAAAATATTTATATAGACATCCAAATTGAACATCAATTAAGAAAAATGAAAATAAAATAAATGGATAATAAAAACCAACTAAACCTGACAACCATATCATCTCAACGTGGCCCCAAGTGTCACACTCTGATACCAATTAAAACCATCTCCCATGGTGATCAAAACCAAGATGATACCTAAATGAAATGTTACATCCCAATTTTTTAAAAGGAAACATAATGTTTGATAGCATACATGAAATGCCACATCGGGCTTAAACGAACAAGAAAATATTATAATTAAATATGTAGTTATCACCTAGCTGGTAGAATGGAGGGAATGAATAGTGTTAACATAATTTTAAAAATCTTTTTTACACATGTTTATAAAATTAATCATTGGTTACCAATTAACTTGAAACGAAACTAAATGCCCAATGAATATAAAATATTCATTTTTATAAAAAACAATATAAATGTGAATAATTGGGATTAGAAAATAAAAAGAAATTATTTTTTGATTACTAATTATATATGTATATATATATATATATTCATTAAAATGGTAGAAATTCATTTTATATGTTTCTTACACATGATATAAGACCAAATTAAATTTTATGACTAAAACAAGTATTTTATAAAAAACACATTTTTAGAGCCTTTTAATGGAGAACCCATTTTAAATATATTTTGACACTATTATATGTTGTATTTGAAAAAATAAAATTCTTATTTGGAATCATGAAATCAAAAATTACATCTGTTTTTTGGTATTTTTCCGATAAATTTCATATTTTATGGAATACTGAAAAATACTGAATTTTAGTTCAAAGATACATATAAATTATTTATCTATAAATATATAATATTAATTGGTTTTAAAGTATAATTAAATGTTTTTATATAATTAAATATGTTTTAGGACTTTGGAGTCGATTTCAAATTGAAATTGGATATAAAAACATTGTGAACATTTTAATGTTTTACTTGAAAAACATGTTTTCTCGATCCGTTAATGGGATTGGTGTTAAATATAATTTAACCACTTCTAGTAATTGAATTTTAAAAAATTGACATACATGGTTGTAATCTGTATGAAATTTTTTTTCCTATTGGATCGAAATAATTTTTGAACCATAGTAACTTTAGTATTTTATTTACCATAGTTAATGGTAAATAGGGTATTTGAAGGTAAAAATAGTATTATAATAATAGAACTCTTTTCTAAAAGTTGTCCTAATGTTATTTTATGAGTTATTATCAACCAATAAAATACATTTTCTAAAATTTTTTCCATTGCAAGACACTTGGCTGTGATTATGACATTAATCACTTTTTATTTAATGTCAAAATTAAGATTCCATAAACATGCCTCTCGTTACTAAAAACAATAATATGTGGTTATATAAGTGGTATAGTATTTTATAAATAGTCCTTAAGAAGATAAAAATATTAACTACATCATGGTAATTTATTTATAATTTTTGGGTAAAATTTAATAAATTTTATTTGGACATAATGAATATCGAGTAAAATATTTATTAACAGAAAAATAATATAAATAATATAAATAATATTAAAATAAATATAAAATGATATATTTGATACCATTGAAAAATTATATTGACGACTTAGACAATTTATTGATTTGGTAATCTCGTTTTTTTGGACAGAATCAATTTGTTATAATATTTTAAAAAAGTCAAGTAATGAATAGTTCAAAAATTGACTTAATTCATATATTATAATATAAAACATGTAATTAAATGAATTAAAATTTATAAAAATCAATTTTTCAGAAAACATGGTGTGGTGAGTCTCAAAATGGAATTAATGACTTGTTCATTAGTCATTTTACATGTTATGGTAATTGTTTTAACTCTCAAATTGTTAATTACTTAATAAAATTATAAGTTTCAAAAGGGATAAAAAATAAGGATAAAAATTTATTCCAAACTTGTATCAAATTTATTGGATGAATGTTTTTTGTACCATACATTTCTTTTATTTTAAATAAATCAACTTGGTTGAATTTTTAAATTTAAATGAATTTATATTAATACTTTTGATAATTTCAATAGTGGCCCTCCCCTCTCCTATAAAAGGAAATTTTATTATTTATTATTTACACTTAAAAACCAATTTGGTTTAAAATAGTTCTATAAACACCCTTTGTAAAATCCATCCACATATTCTTAAACCCTTATTTTAGTCAAAAACACTCTTTATAGGTCTTAATGATTAAAGAACACTTTCCAATCTAATGAAAGATAATGTTTTAATTTTATTGTTTCTATTTTAATTTTTTCTTCCACTACCTCCAAATAGTCTCTACCCATGATGCAATAATATCTCCAGTATCCTAAATATAATGGGATTTTGTTATGTTAAAACCATAACCAAAATCCTTCTACACATCCCTCAAATATGAAAAGAATTAATCATTTGGGCATACGTGTGAACTATAACCTCCAAGAAACGATATAATTCATTTTCAATAAATATTTCTCAGGATTGGATATAATGATGTAATTAATGTTCACAAGAGATATTAATGACCTAATAAAAATTATAATATTATAATATATCAATTACATTTATACTTTCCAGGAACATAAAAATGATATCGTTGTTGGTGTTTATGTGTAAACTACCAAATTCATGAAGCGTTGTGATTCATTTTTATTCACTACATCACTTGAATGATATATATAAGTTTTTTAAAATTATTGATATCATATTAATTATGTTATGATAAATCTATAAGGGTAAAATAATTATTACCTTATTTACATAACGATCAATGAAAAATGGAAAAAGTTACTCATGCACATGTACAACTTACAGTCTCTATGGTTGTAACGATGTTCAATTTTTCTTATCCATATTTAATGAATGGATTTAAAATTATAATTTATATATAATTTTTTTATTATTTCATGAATATTATTTTCAATATGATGGAATAATGAGGACTTTTATGATTAACATCATACCTTGTTTTTTTGACTCATGTACCGAATATCGACAAAACATCAGATATGAACCTAAATAATTTTGTAACTTTTATAACATGGTAATAATTGATGTAAAATTAATAATAAAAATAATAATGGATCTCATGAAATTATAAATTGGACTATGTTTAATATTCAGGAAGATGAAGAACATACGAGATGTGTTGGACACTAGGTACGAGACTTCTCCTCAATCTCATTTCATTGAGGCATGTTTTGATAATATACAAAACCTTCTTTTATATGGTGTATAATCGACCCCTTTTAATTTTAAATCAATACAAAGGCTTTTTAAAGTAATGGTTTTATATGAATCACTCCACTAAACACCAAAAGGATTGTTTTTAAAATATACAATGTCAACAACTCTTCCACCACTGTGCCCAATATTTTATAATTGGAAAACTCAACAAGAAGTAATTTTTTTTAAATTAAAAAAAATACCATATTAACTTATCAGGAATTTTGGTATTGAAAATAGTTTTGAAAATGGGTTTATTATATCAATATCATTAAATGGTATCTTTTGAAAGAAATTTTTAAATGTTATTTTTCTTTTATGCATGAATTTTGTGTTGTTCTTATGTTTTTTTTATTAGAAACTAATTACGTATATAGGTGGATCTATCGTAAACCAAGGTTGGGACAGCCCATCAAAACTCTCCAAATAATTGGGTAATGAGATGGAGTGTAATAGTTGGGTTTCACCTAATATAGTTTGGGAATATACTATAATGGGAATTCCAATCATAATCATGAATGTTACTCCCCATGAGGCTCTGAAAGCTTCATTGTATATATGATATAGATTACACAAGATACCTTTATGATTAATGATTTCTATGATTTTTTCATGATAATTATGATTTCATGAGGTATGTAAAATAACTTTCCTATTATGGGTTAAAAGTATGAATTTGTGAAATAATTTCATGAGTCTAAAATATTTATGGACTAATGGTTTCATTCTTAAATTTAAGTCCATTACTGATATTTTTATGCCCATACCATGTTTTGAAATGTTTTTCCTCGTATTTAAAGGAGAATATATACAAGGATTAGATCATGGATTGGATATGATGATTAAACGTGAAACTAAACCGCGTTTTTTAAAAGTTTTTATTTTTTTGAAGAAATATATAGTGAGAATAAGTGTCTGAATTGTAACATTTGGTGTGTTATGTATTAATTATCGAATAATTATCTAAATATCTAAACTGAAGAGATCCTCGAATGTGAATTCTAGTATTAAAATACTATAATAACTTTTTTTGAAGCACAGGTCCTTGTATTAGTTATGAGATGAAATTTTTAGACAAATTTAAAGATTTAGTGTTTTGGTTAGACATATGATAAGTTTCTATGTCTATTATTTTTGTTAAATCGTTATTATATTACTTTTTTAGATAGAGTAATTTTGGTTTCAAATAGATGGAGGAGGATCTCAAAAAATATTCCAATCACTTCCTCATGACATTATTGTAATAATTTTTGTAAATTTATATATGGATGATTCCGAATATGTTTATAACAATCAACTCTCTTGAGAATAGTTTTATAACATTTCAAATACCTCCTCCATACCTTGATACCATAGCAGATCATGGGATATTTTTAATCAAATCCTATTTTCTCAATATTATCATATTTTAAAAAAGGTAAATATTATCAATTCATTTACATTTAATTCCCCTTATCACAATATATTAAAACATATTATGATTTTGAAAAAGTAGTTGAAGAAAGAGAACCTTGCACAACCTATTTATAAATGCTTTTGAAATATTCACATTCATCAAATACTTAATGTATTTTAACAAGACCATTGATTTAATTTTTTAAGTCAAAATATGTCTGAATGGTTTTTAAAAATCAACTTTATTATGTGTGTTGAAATTATATGTCATATATGATTATATTCCAAAAAACAATTTTTTGTGAACACCCATACGAACAAAGTTGTACAAGATGTATTTGGAGAAAGGAAGCAATTAATTTTTAAGAATATCTAAATAATTTTTCAGTGGATGGTCCTTTTATCAACATGAATAAAATAATGATGAAACCACGTGTACACCATGATTACAATATGATATTAATTATTTTTGGACTAGTTTTATTAAAAAATATGGTGGTGAAATAAATAATGTAAACATATATATGACTTAATGATCTAATTTATTGAGGTAATTGTGATTTGGGATTAAAATGAGATGTATAAGACAACCATTGAGGGTATAACTTGTTATGGTTATTTTTTGGGATTTTATCTCACATTGGGAATGTTATAAGAATTATATAATTTTGGAATGAGGATACCTGTAATGATTGTGGAAACCTTTTATGTCTGGCAAGGCCGAGATAATCAAACCCACTACTGACGGGTGAAAATAAATTATCATCTACCACAGGCCTATGTAAAGTTCATTATTTTTATGAGTTTTTTTAGTTTAACTAGTTCATGGAATAATAATAAGTTTATTTTTGTAACATATGTTTTATCAAATGGTTATCATTGGTATTGGAAATTGATTTGTAATTAAGTGATAAATATTATTTTGGAATAAATTCCTCATTTTGGAATCTTTATATGACAAAGGTAAATATAATACTATTATGTTTTAATTAAATAATAATGGTTTATT
Source organism: Viscum album (assembly GCA_963277665.1). Taxonomy (NCBI): domain Eukaryota; kingdom Viridiplantae; phylum Streptophyta; class Magnoliopsida; order Santalales; family Viscaceae; genus Viscum; species Viscum album. The sequence continues at coordinate 1,550,300,151 of OY728164.1, read as the reverse complement.
AATATTTTTAATAATTTATGATTTTCATTGTGGACTAATGGGTAATTAGGTTAATTATGAAAATTATTATCATATCATGGAGAAAATTTCATTAGGGTAATTACTTTTTGGTATATGAAATTTAGAGTGGTGGATGTAATTTGATGATAAATGTTAAAATTTATCTTGAAAGACTATGTCATCAAATCCTTCTAAATTTTCGATTTTAATACCAGACTAAATTAGTTTTATGAATTTTACAGATAATTATTTTTTGAATTGTCTATGTTGATCTTGGGGTATCAATGTTAAATTTTGGAGATTACATTATTTTTTTATCATATGATGGTTTATTAATTTTGGAGAATTATCTTATCTAAACCATTTTCGGTTTGGATAATGTTTTATGATAGGAGAGATATAGAATTAATATTTTGTGGATTATGTGGTTTTTAGAATTTGATTCAAGAGTAAATATATCATATGGAATACTAATAATTTAGAGAAAAAATAGTTTATGGGGGATATGATTAAGGGATAAAACACTACTTCCAGGTAAGTATATTTCCCTATGTTATGATTCTATGTAGTAAATTAATTTCTCAACTTGATGAAAAGGATCTTATAACAAAAAAAATCCATTTACTTATCTAACTATGAAATAAAAGTCAATTTAAACCATCACAATTTTTTTTATTGTGATTATTAACATTTTCCAAGTTATATTTTCTATCACCCATCATCAGAACATGATTGTTAGTTTTTCTTCCACATCTTTCTTTTCTTAAATGGAATCCTAGTATGTGTTATCTTAGGTGACCTTTTTCTTCACTTTCATTAATTAAAAGTGGGCATATTATTGTCTCCTTTTCTGGTGTGGGATTTCAATAAAATAATTTTTAAAAGTGAAACCTTAGATAATAACATTGAAATCAATTTCCAAGTACACTACTTATAAAATTTGGTAGAAAGTAACATACCAATTTTTTTAGGGAATCACAATGTTTGATACTGTACATGATACACCACATTGACCTTTAACGAACAACAAAATATTATTATTTGATATGGTAGTTATCTCTTAGTCTATATAATAGAGGGAATGAGAAATGATATTTTAATTTCGAAAATAGAATTTACACATATTTATATAATGATTAATTTTTACCATCTAACTTGAAATGATACTAATAAACTAATTGAATATAAAGGATTCATTTTTATGAAAAAACTATTTAAATTTGAATAATTGTGTTTATAAAAATCAAATAACACATGTATGATAATTAGTGATATATATATAATATTCATTATAATTTTTTACATTAGTTTTATATGTTTTTTAAACATTATATAGGACTGAAAAGAATTTTATGCATAAAAAAATATTTCTCAAAAATGCATCTTTTGCCACCTTTTGATGGATAACCCAATATAAATCTAGTTTTGACACATTTATATATTCTATTTGAAAAAATAAAATTAAAATTTTTATGTGGCACATCAAAATTTAGTTGGGATGATTTTTTTTATTTTAATGGTAAATTTCATATTTTAAAAAATAGTGAAAATAGTTCCTTTTAGGTCAAAACTACTTTTTACACTAACTTATTTATTTAAATAGATTAAAAATTTAATTGAAATTAATGTATAATTAAATAATGTCTTATCTGTAAATCAAATTTAGTTCATTAGAGTAGATTTTACATTGAAATTGGAAATAAAAACATTGTGAACTTCTGAACGATTTAATTAAAAAAACCCATTTTCTCTATCCGTCAATGTGATTAGTGTTAAAAATAATTTAACCATGTATGTGAATTGAATTTTTCAAAATGGACATACATTGATGAGATCAATGTGAAAAATGTGGTCCAATGGGATCAAAATAATATTTGGGGAATAATCACATTAGTATTTTATGTATCATGGTTAATGGAAAAAAGAAAAATGAAAGGTAAAAATAATTTTGTAATAATTTAAAACTACCCTAAAACATTAAATAATCTTATTAGATGAGTTATTGTCAACCAAGACAATACATGGACTGAAATGGTGGCCTTTGAAAAAAAAACTGGTTGTGATTATGAAATTAATAACATGTTGTTGGATGTAAAAACAATTATGTCTTAAACATGTCTCCCATTACATAAATAAATATAATAATGGATAAATAATTGACATTGTTGACTATAAATTATCCTTAAATGATAAAATTATTACATAATCATTTTAGTTTATTTATAATTTTCAGGAAATAAATAATTAAATTTATTTATGAAATAATGAGGATGTTGTAATAGATTTACTAAAGGAAGAATCAAATAATTGATATTAATAAAATTGAAATAAATATAAATTGAAATATTTCATGCCATCCAAGAATTTTGTTTTATTTTGTACACATTTTATTGATTCTTAAACTAGTTTTCACTATAGAATCATGTAATTTTTATTTCTAAAAAAATCAAGTAATGAATAGTGTCAAAATTGACATAATACATATTTTAAAATATATAAAACTTAATTAAATTAATTAAAATTCCTAAAAATACCTACTTTATACAAATAGTTGAGGTTTGTATCAAAATGTAATTAATTACTCATTCTTTAAATGTTTTACATGTTATGGTATTTAATTTAACTCTTAAAGTGTAAATTAATAAAATTATGAGAGTTAAAAGGGTTAAAACATAATGATAAGGATCAAAATATTTCAAGAACATGTCAATAATTTATTGGATGAATAGATTTAGACCCATCATCCTCCTATCATAAAACTAAATCAACATGTACCAATTTGGAATAGAAAATTAATTTATATTTGTACTTTTTGTAATTCCAAGAGTGCCCTTATAATAACCCAGATCATTATTTCAGGTATGGATCTTGATTTAAGGTTGTTTTTTAGGAAAAAAGAGGAAATTTATTTTTTTATTACACCCTGTGTACTTCCATGTACACTATGTGTACCCGGTTACCACGTACAGTCGCGTACTGGCTGTGTAACTGTCAACTACATGGCCGTGTGGTGACTTGGAAGACCACTTAAATCAGGGGTTGGTTGTGGCTAATATAAGGTGTGTAGATTTAATGAACTTTCCATCTAATTTTTTATTTTATATATTGGAGTGAGGCACATATTATGTCTATAAACATCTTCTTCTTCCTATGGTTCATCCATGAGAGCAACAGAACGACTAAGGAACTTTGGACCCCTCCTGATTCTCTGTCTGAGCTCCGATTGAGACGCCACAGGGTGCGTTGGAATCCCACCGACGATCCCTAGAACCTTTATTCATAATCCTTTCTTTTTCAGGGGTTGTTCAAGGTTTAGAATATTTTACATTTTTTGGAGATCTACATTGTTCTAAGCTGATTCATGGGTTGTTGTTCAAGTATATTGATCAAAAACCATAAGGTAGGTGGTTTGTGCCTTTCATTGTTCGTCTTTGGATTATATATCCTAAAAGTTCCACATATCCATGTTTGGGGTATTGATTTATTTTGAATTTAACCATGATTCTTTCCTCAATTTTTTTGACTAATTGTTAATGGTTGTTTTCATAGGCGTAAGGTTAGATACCTTGTTACGAGACACCCCATGAGTGCTTTTTTTCCTTGAGTGACTTTTTATTGGATTTTTTTTCTAGAATTTATATTAGGTATAATATTGTTTCTATGCCTTTTTTTTATTAAGATGAAGTTTTTTTATTACATGAAAGGCATGTGGTATGATTTTTGAATGTTTAGATATGTAGTAATTATTGATTACATGTGCTAATTTCACCTGATATGTGAGAAGTGTTTTATCCAATTGACTGTGAGAGCCTTGGACCAGGAAAAAATTGGGGGTTTCATGTGTTTTTACAAAATTTCATTAGAGCCTTGGTGTAGATATTGACCCAGGGGTATTGAATGTGAGAGCTACCTAAGTGGTTGTTTATGATTTGTTTATGCAATGTTGAAGTAGGGGAATTGGTCGTGGGAGCCACTCAGGATGTCGTATATAAGTTATTCTATGCCCTGTTGAACTAGGGGTATTGGCCGTGAGAGATACCCATGTAGTAATTTGTAAATGATTAGTGCTATGATAAACTAAATAGGATATACCTTGAGTACTTTCCAAAAAGTTTTTTTATTATGATTTAATGATTGTGACAATTCTGCCAAGACAAAGCACAAGATTGGACTCAGTATTACTTGATTGTATAGATGGTAATATGTGATAACTATTTGTTACAATTTTACAGGGGATTTAGAGCTTAGGATAGATCCCAATATAACATTATTCTAAGGATGAATACTAAATTTAAATAAATGTAATTGATAATTATAAAATTGTTTACTTTTTAGTACATCCACGTTTATCGATTTAATTATTCATATTACCTGCTATATATATATTCACTGATAGTTAAGAATAGATATTTTGGTCGTTTCCTACTGGGATTATTCTTACACCATGTTTGGGTCATGATTTTGGACCCATATAGATTATATGGTTGCATGTATTGATAAAGTAAAGCACCCATCTTCATGAGGTAGATGGTTTTTGTAGGATATGGAGAGCATGGGACCAAGAGGAGGCTTGAAATACTATAGGATTTTACTTGTTTTTTGTACATTGTTTTCTATAATGTATTTTGATCACTATGAATTTTTTGGATTCTTTCCTAGACACATGTGACATGCATCATGTATATACATTCTCCAGTTGTTTTATCACTATCAATCTTCCTATCTTTACTTATGTTGTATGGTATTACTACTTCTGCTATTGTTTACCATTGGTTTTCCACTATGTATACTCTACTGATGAGATAATAGTTTCCCATTACCACACCTTGTCCCCTGCTGCTAGTCGAATGCCTCTGGAATTCGGCGAAGTTCACTTGTGGGTATATGACTAACCGGGTTCGGGGCACTTATGGGTGGACCTAGATCTGGGACATTACAAAGTGGTATCATAGGTAGGTTTTGTTTTCTAAATTTCCATACTATTTAGAGAAAATAGACCTGGATAGAAAGAAATATGTTGTTGGTACTATGTTGTGCTCGAGAGTAGCTGACCCATGTATAGGGAAAAGCCATGTTATCTTGAATATTGCAATTTTTCGGGTTTTGAAATTGTTACAGTTTATTTGATTTCTCTATTAGATGATACAAAAGTATTGTAATGTCATTATTGATATCATTTTGGTTCTATTGTTCCAACCTTATGAGATGAGGGTATTCCATCTCATTCATTATATTTGAACTTGCTAGAAATCACATGTAATGAATTTTTTTCATGCAATTTAGGGAGCATTATTGATTAAAGGCTATAATTATAGATGTTGTACAAGATATACATGCTATTTTGATATATTCCATGATATAATACTTGATATTTTGATAGGGTGTTGGTATATGTATAGTTTTATTTCGGTAGATTGAAAACATTGGTCTCTAAGGTGTTATAGACCCTATTAGATCTGAATCTTGTGGATCACATCAAATCATTAATTGAATTATGTCAAGTTATGATGTAAAAAAGGATTCCAAAATTTGATTTGTGAGAGGTATGGGCTCTCATGGGTTAAAATGTTTCATTACCTAGAAAAAAAATTAATATTTAAGGGTTCCAGATAAGCTTCAGAGGCTTACTTTATGAAAACCCAGACAACACGACATGTAGTGTTATGAACACGGCGTGTAGTGTTATGAACACACACCCTGGGTTCTTCTGTTCTATATGAAATGACTTTTCTTAAGTACACACCATTTACGTTATGTAAACTCCATGCATTTTCTGACTGTGTGATTGAATGTGTGATCAGAGACACGAGGTTTATCAAATTTCGGTAGAACACACTGTGTACTATAAGTACACGTCGTGATGTAAAAGACCATGTATCCAGCCGTGGGACTGACGAAATGGGTGGATGAAACATGGGTTATACATGCCTTGTATAGGGTGTTCATGTCATGTAGTGTTACACTGACAGAACCATGTAGTTCTAAATGTAGGAGTACTTGGGAATGTGGTAATATGCAAGTACATGTCATGTATCATGATAAACATGTTGTGTGTAAGGGGTGTTACATGACCAGGTTTGCAGAGGTACATGCCCATGTTAAGGATTAAGGGAACACACCATGTAGTAATTCAACATATCGTGTAACCATCTCTTTTAAGACATTAATGTTTTTTCATCTTCTATTCCATTCCTTCCCTTCTACGTTGCATTCCTTGATGACCATGAATTGAGGTGTGCGTTTGAACTTACATATTCATGCCATCGATACATTCTCCAGTTGTATATTAGCTACAAAGTGATGATCAGACACCAAAAATTTATTATCAATGAATTCTAGTAGATGATCATGTCGTGCCCATCTTGTTACCAGCTATTATACTAAAATTAGTTGTTGATGTACGGTTTCGTGAATGATTTTTGAGGACGATACAAACCTTTCTGGGAGCACCACATCCTACCCCGATTGTGGAAGAGTTGGCCCGGGTGTTCCAGCAGCAGAATACTCCCACATTCTCAGGGGATGGAGGACCACCGACTAAAAATTCATGGTTGGAGTCCATTATTTCTTTCATTGAACATATCTAGATGCCTCCAGAGAAAACTTTGAATCTCGTATTTTACATGCTATGTAATTCTGCCAATATATGGTGGGATGTTATCTCATAGGTCGGAAATAATTGGGATATGGATTTGGAAGAGTTTCATAGGACCTTATATGGTTACTTCTACCCTGGTACATTGATGAACAATCGGGCCTCGGATTTCAAGAATTAGTAGCAAGGTGATCTTTTAGTGATGGATTATTCTTCCCATTTTACAGGGCTTTAGAGCTTCGCACCTGTTTTGGGTGGTGATGAGTTATCACTGTCTAGGTTAATTGATGATGGATTTAGGTATGAAATCCAATCACATGTGAATATTTTCAGGCGATCATTGGTGAATACTGTAGTAAATCATTCATTGATTACCGAGTGTAATCTGAAGGGAGTTGGGAGCTTCAAGCTATAGAGGTTCAAAATTTAGGGATGATACTCCTGCGTTTGATAGAAGGAAGTGTCATAGGGAACCTTCATGCGACGATTCAAGTAGAAGGGATGTATCTTCAGGTATCAAGGTGAGGTTTTACCAGTATGGTAGGAGTGGGAACATGAGACCGCAGTGCCCGAGGGACCTAGTTGAGATCCAATATTGTAGAAAGATGGGTCATATTCAGAATTTTTTACATTTTTTCTCACCGCAAGCTAGTGAGAGGCGATCTTTTATGACTCCACATTCTAGAGCAGGACCATCGGTTTGTTATCAGTTAGGAAACTGGTTTTTTCAGGCAATTTAAACTGTGGAGGTGTTCGTGGTCAAGGTAACCAGGTGACAGGTTTCGAGTGACAACAAGTTGAATCAACTCAAGGTAGTTAGGAAGGGTTGTAAGGATATGGTACAAGTCAAAATTTTGCAATGGAACAGACCTAGAAGAGGAAAGATCCTAAACCCTATATAGATAGGGGTATGAATCTAGTTTCCTCAGTTTTCAATTCTTCTCATTTCGATACCATGGATTCCCATAGTTTTATATTGGTTTCCATTGTGTAGATCCTTGGGTACTGTATCATTATATTTGATGATGTTATGACACTAGGCAATCTATTGGGGATTAGGACAGTTAGTTTACATTAGTTCAAGGAGTTCCCTATTGAGGTTGATGGGTGTCACTTATTATGGGACCTATATGTCTTAGTGATTATGAGTTTTGTTGTCATTCCTATAATGGGAAGTTTTCCACCATTGAAGCCTTTGTTGACTACTATCACTGTAGGGTGAGTTTCACATCACTAAATGGCATGTATTATCTATACAATGGTGAATCAGATATCCATGAGGTCATATATGGAGTCGAGCATCATGGATTTGGAGGAATCATATCGTCAATTTCTAGTTTATATCTGGATGACCTGGGGACTTCGTTGATGGGATTTACTCCAGTGGTGGATCAATCAGATAAGTCTCTCTAGATGAATTTCTAGAATTACCTTGGGGAGAGAGGTATATTTCTATATGGATCTTGTTCTCAGAGCGGCACTTTTGTCCATTCCTCCTTAAAGTATGGCTACAAAAGAGTTAAAGGAGATCAAGAAGTTGTTAGAGGAGTTAGAGGGGAAAGGTTTCGTCTGACTCAGTACTCCATCTTAGGTTTCTTTGGTCATATTTTCAAAGAAGGCAGACAGTACCCATAGAATTTGTGTTGATTATTGGAAGCCGAACCAGTTTAAAGTCAAGAACTAATATCCCTGGACAAGGGTTGATGATCTATTTGACTAGTTTTGAGGAGCTGGGGTGTTCTTGAAGATTTACTTGAGATCCAGTTATCATCAGTTTCATGTTATACCATCAGATATGCCTCTTATATCCTTTTAGAGAATTTATGGTCAACATGAGAGTTTGGTTATGTGAATTAGTCTCATGAACGTGCCGAAAAGTTTTATGGAATTGATGAACTAAGTGTTCCATCCTTACATGGATTTTTTTATGGTAGTCATCGTGGATGATATCATGGCGTACTCTCACACTCGACATAACCATACCATAAATCATGATATCATATTGAGTACATTGATGTAGAATTAGTTATATGCTAAGAACTCAAAATCCCACTTTTAGATGGACTAGATTGACATCGTGGGTCATGTAATCTCATAGATAGGAGTATCAGTATACCAAGAGAAAGTGAGAGAAGTAGTTTATTGGGATTTTCCAAAGAATGTATTTGGAGTAAGAAGTTTTCTTGGGTGGGATAGTTATTATAGATGCGTTATACATGACTTTTCACACTATGAAATGCCACTAACATGGCTAACTAATAAGGGCACAGAGTACTTCTGAATAAATTACAATGATTCAACCTTTTAGAAGCTGAAATGGAGATTTACTTCAGCACTGATAATGATTTTGCTGGACTAAGGAAATAATTACACCATTTTTTGTGATCTATTAGGAATCATGCTGGGATTATTTTTTATTCTGGGGAAGGATTCATTGTGTACGGGTATTGGCAATTGAGGCCACAAGAGAAGAATAACCTGAAGTAAGATCTCAAGTTGGATTCAGTAGTGAATGCTTTATGTTGTTTGTGAAATTATATTTTGGAAGATCATATTGTGGTATAAACTGAACAAAAAATCCTCAAGTATATCCTTACTCAGGGTGATCTGAATTTGAGAAAAAAAGGTGGGTTTAGTACCATCAGCCTTTTGACATTGAGCTTTCCTACATGCCTGGGAAAGGCAACAAAGTAGCTGATGCGTTAAGTAGGATAACATAGATACAAGTTGTTCATGAGGCTAGTAGTGAGTGGAAGTATATGGATTTTATTTATGAGATGCATTTGGACGTGCACAGAAGAAATGAGAAAACATTTTATTTTTTTCATAGTTGTTACCTATACTCTATTGTATTGAGTGAGAATAAGGAAACTTTCAGATTCAGAAGGCACAGTCCTATGGTAGAGTGTGTCAGGAAAGGACCCTATTCATTGTTGGTCTATAGGAGATGATGAGGTTTTATGTTTTCATGGGTGTATATGAGTGTCATCAGATATACATGAGGAGCTGTTGTGAGAATTGCATACCTTAGTATAGGTAGTTCATCCATGTGTCACAAAGATATATCAAGATCGACAAAGTCAGTATTGGTGGCTTGGCAAGAAGAGGGATATTTTTTTGTTATGATATGTTCCATTTATTAGAAGGTGAAGTAGGAACATCAGTGGCTGGTATAGATTTTAAAATTTTTACCTATTCCTGAGTGGAAGAGGAATGGTTTCATGATGGATTTTGCAATGGATTTACCATGGTCGCTCTGAGGAAATGATGTTGTATGGGTTTTTGTTGATGGAATCACGAAAGTTTCACAATTACTTCCAATCAAGGAAACCTTCAATGTGGATGATATTAGAATGTAGTAAATCTGAGATATTTTTCATTATCACATGGTTACTCCCTCTATCATTAAATATAGGGACACCAAGTTGAATTCTTGTTACTTTAAAGGAATTCATAGGGCTTTGGGTAAATATGTACTTATGAGTACAACCTACCATCCCAGACAGATGGCCAATCAAAGCGCATGATTCATGTTTTGGAGGAAATGATTTGAGAATGGGTCCAAGATTGCAGGGGATCTTTGGTGGGACACATACCCCTAGTAGAGTTTTCAAATGATAATAGTTTTTAGGAAATCATTCAGATTACATCTTATGAGGATTTGTACGGTAGGCCTCACCGATTACCCCAATGTTGGCTGGAGGTAGAAAAGGAAGATATGTTGGGACCTCATCTTTTCCAAGAGACCATTGAGCATTTAGATTTGATTCGGAAGAGGATTCTTACTATAAAATCTCATCATAAATCTTATGTAGATTGGCAAAGAAGACCTCTGGAATTCTAAGTCGGAGATCATGTTTTCTTGCATGTCACACCGAGGTTGGGACACAGGAGGATTAGGATACATGGGAAGATTTCCAATAGGCATTTCAATGCATTTAAGTTTTTAGAGAGAGTCAGGATGGTTTCCTATCGATTTTAGTTACTTCAGAGGTACCGGGATATGCAGGATGTCTTCTATGTTTCTTAGCTATGACGTTACATTTCAGATTCATCTCATGTTTTTCAACCTGATGAGGTTGAGTAAATGGTGGATTTATCCTTAGAGTAGAACCCTATTGAGATTGTGGATCATAGTACAATGGTTATCTATAACCGATCTATTCCTCTAGTATGGGTTCTATGGCAGCTTGGGTGTGTAGAGGACATGACTTGGGAGAGGGAGGTCGATATAAGATCCCAGTGGCCTGAGTTGTTTGTAGATTCTTCTTCACCACCCTTGGAAGGGAAATTCAGGGAATAATTTCGTTAAGGGGGAAGTTTTTATGAACCCATATGTTCATTTCAGGTATGGATCTTGATTTTGGGTTGTTTTTTAGGAAAACAGAGGAAATTGGGTTTTTTTTAGTACACGCCATCTGCTTCCAGGTACACGTTGTCAACCTAGTTACCACGTATAGCAGTATACTGGTCGTGTAACGGTTGAGTACATGTTCATGTAGTGACATGGTAGACTGGTTAAGTTGGGTTTGGTTGAGTTTAATACGCGTAATGTAGATTTAATGAACACACCATTTACTTTTATTTTTTATTTTATTTATTGGATTTCGGTTTCATCTTATGTTTGTAAACATTTTCTTCTTCTCATGGTTCATCCAGGGGATTGACGAAATGACCGATGAACTTCAGACCCATCCCAATTCTCCGTCCATGCTTCGATTAATACATATTTATGTGCGTTGGAATCCCACTGGTGGGTTCTCAAAACACCTTGATCATTTCATTCTGATGCTATCTCTTTCATAGGTTTTTTAAGGTTGGTCAGTTTTTACATTTTTGTAGATCTATGCCATTATAGGTTGATTCAGTGGAAAAAGTTAAAGTATATCAATAAAAATACATTGTGGTAGGTGGTCTGTGCCTTTTTTTGTTCTTCTTTGGATTATATATGCTAAATGTTCCACAAAACCATGTTTGGGGTATTGCTTGATTTGGAATTTTATCCAACTTCTTTCCTGTAATGGTTTGACTGATTGTTAAGGGGTTGTTTTATATCCGTAATGTTAGATACCTTGTTATAGGACACCCCAGGAGCGTGTTCTCCCTTGATTGATTTTTTATGGCCATTTGGTCTATAGTTACTACTATGTGTACCTTATTTTTCATGCCTTCATTTATTAGGATGGAGTTTGTTGATTGTATGACATGTATGCAGTCTGCTTTGTGAATTTTTATCCATGTTGTAATTATATATTACATGTGTTTCATTGATATTATATGAATTCGATTCTTTTCAATGGATTGTGATAGCCTTGGACATTAAAAAATATGGGGTTTTCCATGTTTATTTACACTGGACTGTTAGAGCCTTGGTGTAGATATTAACCTAGTGGTATTGAACATGGGAGCATCCCAGGAGGTGGTTTATGATTGTTTTATTCTATAATGACCCAGGGGTATTGACCATGATATCTACCCAGGAGGTCGTTTATATGTTATTTATGCCATGTTGACCCATGGGTATTGACTGTGATAGCTTCATGGGTTTTCATTTTTAAATGATTAGTGATATGATAATCCAATGGGGTTATACTGATAGAGATTTCCCAGAGGGTAGTTTTTGAATGATAAATGATTTTGACGAGTCTACCAAGCCAAATCACAAGCATGGACACCATCTTACATGATTGTTTAGATGCCCTTTTGAGAAAACTGTTTGTTAATATTACATAGGGGTTATTAAGATTAGGATATATCCCTATATAATATGATTACAAGGATGAATAATAAATGTAAATGAGTATATTTGAAAAATTTAGAATTTTTTTACTTTTTAGTACATCATAGTTTATTGAATTGTTTCTCCAAATTACCTACTATACATATTAACTAAATGTTAGGAATAGATATTTTTGTGGTTTCATAATAGGATTCATCTCACACCTTATTTTGGTCATTGCTTTTGGACCCAAACCGATTATATGGTTTCATGTATAGATAAGTGCATGCTCCCTTCTTCATCAAGTGCTTGATTTCTATAGTAGTGGGCAAGAATAGGACCAAGATGAGGCATGTGATGATATTGGAGTTTACTTATTTTATGTACATTGGTTTCAATAATTTATTTCCATCATTGTGCCGTGTTTTTCTGATTGCCTAGAAACATGTGACATGCATAATTTATATACATGCTATAGTCATTTTATCATTATTCGTCTTCTGCTATTTACTATTGATGTATGGTATTACTTCTTCCGTTATGGTTTACTATTTTTTCCACTATGTATACTCTTCTAAATAAGTTATCGTTTCCCCATTACCACACCTTGGCCCTCATTCTTAGTCATAAGATTCTGGCATTAGGGGAAATGCTCTTTAGGTTACGTGACCAACTGGGTTCAGGGCACATTTGGGTGGCAGCTTGATACGGGATGTTAAAGCCCCACCCCTATCATATAAAAGGGAATCCTTCTTATCTATTAAATACAAGTTAAACCCATTTGGATCTAGAATTATCTACCCAAACCCATTCCCTGATTCCCTCCCCATAATCATGAAACCTTAGGTTATACATGTCACCCTTATTAGAGCTGATAAGGTGTTCATAAGGGTGGTCATGCAAAGGAATGATAATGTTTTTATTTTAGTGTTTCTATTTTATAAATTATTCCACTACCTTAAAATTTTTTCCACCAATTATGAGATAATAACTCTGTTATTCTCAATGTAATGGAATTATATTATGTTAGTATCGTCACCTAAATCGACATCCACATCCATCAAATGGGAATGGAATTTATCATTCTTTCTTACGTGTGAACTATCACATCCACGAACCGATATAATTCATTTTACATAAACATATATCATGGATGGTTATAATGATGTAATTAATTTTTATATGTTATATTCATGACCTAATATTCTTTATAATATAATAATAGATCAATTACTTTCTTTCCTTACATGCACATAAAAATGCTATTGGTGTTCATCTGTACGTGTGAACTATCACCTCCACGAAGTGATGTGATTCATTTTAATTCACTACATATCATGTATGATATATAAAAATATATTAACATTATTAATATTATATTATTGGTTTTATGATAATTATATATTGATAAAATAATAATTACCTTCTCTCAATAACAATAAATAAAAAACAGAAAATGTTACTCAGGTGTATGTATTGCTTACCATCACCATGACTGTAACGTTTTTCAATTTTTCATATACATATTTAATTATTGGATTTTAATGTATAGTTGATTTATAAAAATTATTATTATTTCATGATTATTATTCTAGATATGAACTTATGATCACATGGATGATTGACATCATACCAAGTTCATTTTCGACTCAAGTACTGAATATCAAAAAAACACCCTACATAAACATAAATAATTATGTAATTGTGATAACATGGAAATAATTGATATAAAGGGAATAATAAATTTGAAAATTGATCTAAATAAATTATAAATTAATCCGTGTTTAAAATTTAGTAATATCAAGAATGCACAAGATTATTCAGACTCAAGGTAAGGGACTTTATCTCAATCACCTTTCAATGAGGAATATTTTTATAAAATACCCCACCTTCTTTTATACAGTGAATAATCAACAACTTTAAAATTTAATTTCATTAAAAATGATTTTAATTGGAATCATTTAATATGAATAATTTTACTAAATGTAAAAAGTAATTTTTTTAACATATGGTGAAACAAAAACATTTCTTTTCCTGTGACCATTATTTCATACTTGGATTCCTCTACGAGACATTATGTTTTTAATTAAAAAATAAACAAATTAAATTTTTATTTATTTTGGTATTGAAAATGGTTTTTAGAAAGGTTTTATTATATCAATATCTTGAAATGTTATCTTGTGAATGAAATGTTGAAAAGATATTTTATCTTTTATGCATGGTTTTTGTGTTGTAATTATGTTTTGGTTTTCATTAATTTCATATGTATATTGGTGGTTCTATGATAATCCAATGGTGGTTGAGCATGTCATATATATCCAATGCATTAGATAATGAGATGGAGTTAGCAGGCTGGGTTCCTCTTAAGTGATTTAGGGAATATACTATGATTGGTATTCCAAATGTTACCATGAAGGATTACTCCCTACGTAGCTGTGAAAGATACACTGTAGGTATGATATGCATGCTAGAAGTTACATTTATGATTTATTATTTATAATCTATTTTTTAGGAATATTATGATTATATGAGTTATATTAAAGAGATTATGTTTTATGGGTTAGAATATGATTTTTTGAAAATGTTTTCAAGAGATTATAATATTCTTCGAATAACAATTTTTTCTTATTTTATATTCCTTAATGATATTTTTATGCTCCACCCATGTTTTGAAATGTTTTTCAGATGAGATAAAGGAGAATAGAGTCAATGATGGGATCATATAAAGGTTGTAATGATTAAACATGAAAATAAACTGTGTTTCTTTTTTAAATGTTTTTATTTTGTGAGAAAAATGGATAGTGAGTAAAAGTGTCTACATTGTAACATTTGAGTTGTTATGTATGAATTAGAGAATAATTCTATAAAACATCAAAATTAAATGTTACAAAAATGTTAATTCTAGTTCTAAAACACTATAATAAGTTTTCATTATGGTTCTGACCTTATATTAAAGGATAAAAACAAGAAATAACCATAGGCGTGAGTAATAAAAATAAGTAGGTGTCACTGAGAAAATATATTCCCAGTGCACTTACTTTAAATAAAACCAAAATCAATTTCAGGGTTGAAATACAGTATATAATATTTATCTTTTCCATGCATTTTCACTATAAAAATCCTTGGTCTATTCCCCTTTTCACCTCAAATCCTAATTCATTACTATGAATCAACGTTAACATTTTCCTGAATAAAGGAGATTATTTATTTTAAAATAATAAAAGTGGGGGTAAAAATATACAATAATTTTTCCATAATTCATTTAAATCCCACTCATCACTTTTTAATAAATTTTTCACCACAAAAGAGAGAAACAACAATTATCATATATTAAATGAAATAGAAATAGAACACAAGGATTAAAAACAAAAAAACATCTCAATTATCCACTATTAAAAAAAATTCCAATAGATATGGGAGAACATATGAGCTCGAGTAATAAACAAGAACATACTATACATCATTAATCACCCTAAACATCCCCCTCACTTGATGACATTAAATTTTTACACACATGCTCAATCACACCCAAATTCTTTGATAGATGGAAACTATCCCATAGAAAAAACAATAAAAAAGACATCTGATTCCTTTCAATATGATAGTAGTCAGATTAAAATCATAATTAGTGTTGTAATAATTCTCAAAAAAATTGCATGCTAAACCAGGTTCCCCTATAAATATTATAAAGGGGGTGAGCCAACTAATTCCAAATGATCATCCAATCACATGCACATATATCAGATACAATATATTAAAAAAAATTCATCACCCCAAGTCACCCAATGGTTTATCTATTTCCTTATAAATTCAAGATCTAAAATGAGACCATATCAAGGGTCTCACATTCCACTCAAAGTAATTGGGTCATGAGTATTCTATAATGAAAATGTATCGCCCATTATATATATCAGATCACAAGGATTCTACAGTGAGTACATCATATCAGTTAAATATTAAAAAGAAATGTGTATTATCTATTGAGGGTTTTCGTAATAATAATTATCACAATCTTTAAAAAATTACCAAATAGACTTGAAGTACCCTATTTCAAAGAAAAAAATACACCTTTCAGAAAAAAAAACAAACCAAATTATTTTTTATAATCATTTTACAAAATCTCATTTTATTATATTCACCACATGTGAAAAAATAAATTTCATCAAAATACTAAACTTTCAGCATGTCATCATCACATTCCATACAGTTTTCAAGATCCAAACTCATACCAATTTGATGTCCAGATACATTTATAACTCCATTTTAGAAATAGAAAACCAAAATTTAGATTCTATAAAAACATTTACCGAACAAAAATATTATTGAAAACTCAAAAAACACTTACAAAATCCAACCCGACATTTTACCAAAAAACTTATTATGCATCATTTAATAGAATAATTCCATTGAATTTTTAACGAGTATGAAACCACCAATTTTCACAGTAAAAAGTATTCTAAATATCACACATCACTATTTAGAAAAAATTGAATGTCTGAAATGCATAAAACCAATGATTAATAAATTTAAAGGAAGGGTGCAATGGGAAACCTACCTAAAACTCATGGTTCTTAAACAATGAACCGCCAAATCCACCTAGAAAAGAACCAAATAAGTTATAAAAACAATGAGGAACCATAATAACACAAAACCTCAAAATTAAACCCAAAAGAATAGTAACCATATATCCATATTTCAAGAAAAGAAGTGGAATTCAAGAAGAAATGATGGTATGGGGATGAAGTAGAAATAGAGAATATATTACCTGGAATATTGACCCCAAAACCTTGATGAAATACCATGGATCTACATTTTGGAGGGATGGGGGAGCATTAATAATAATTTAGAGTAACCCTTTAGGTCACATAAATCTAGAGGTGGTGGAAATGGTCATTTTTTGGGGTAAAATACCAAGAGGGTAGAAGATACATGTCACATTTTAAATGACATGGGCATAACTCACTATTAGGCCCTAGAGTTTACCAAACCATGCACCCCTCACTCGACACACAGAGCAACAACAAGATATTATATATTTTTATCAAACCAGGAGAAATGGTTTAGGAAAGTTATTTGGCCTTCATGTACAGTTTTTGTATAGTTTGAAAAATCATTCACAAGTCGTGTTCCAATCCTCAGACACCAAAACATAAGCCACCTAGTTTCCTAGCCTATGGCACACAGATTCTTCAATTCATGAACTAACCATGAATGAACTTTTATAAACCAAAAAAACACAAATTTCACCAAAAACACATGGGGAAACTAAGGAAATAACATGTGATCAGAAATAAACTATGTATCACCTTTCAATTTAAAACCCAAAAAACCCAAATCTATGGAGAAAAACAAAGATAAAAAAGGTGAACCTGATAAAATGTATGAAAACAAAAATCCATGTGTTATAATTCTCCACAACATTAATGCTTTCTACCCCCGTATATTTATATCATACCTAGTTGATCGACCAAGGGAAAAATATTTTCATAGATACACGCTCTAAACTATCAAGCTAAGAACACCTCAACCACAACCCAAAGGAAATCCCATCCCTTGACTGAAATTAACCCAAACCCAGTTTCTAAAAATTGATAGAAAGGTTAATCCAAATTTATAACAAATATAAATTTCCAACCAAATGATGTGGAACGTAAAATTCAATAACATTATAAGGGACCACTTCCTATACAACTAATACTAGAAACCAACCTAATTTATCTACATGGGAGGACATAATAGATTCCCCTCCATTATAAACTGACCATTATAAACCTAATAGAACATAATGATATGGGATAATATGAGATGGTTCAACCCAGAATTCTCCACACCAACCGAAAACCCTGCCATAAGGTCCCCAAATGAAAGAAACTCCAATCCATGTGATGAACACATAACCAAATCAGAAGGGTTAACCACACCTGAATAACTGATCATATTTTCACATTCAAAAAGGTATGACTAGAATTTCATGAAATTGAGTCCACCATGTATGCTTACCATCAAAAGGACCATTCAACCACATGGATATTAACGAGGAAAAAGTCATCTTCCACAAAATGGTAACTTACAAAATAAAGAATCAATCCCAGTGAAACATAAATTGTCTGTATTCTAACAATCCATAAAGAATGAAATAATGTCCCTCTGACCACCAATTTCTTCACTACACAGAATATTCACTCAGGGGCCAATGGATGGAGCTCTAATATATTGAATAGATGACTACCTTGTAGTTATAAGAAGATAATCCCTAACTAAAACTCATTCCTTAACATGAAAATAGGGATTTAGATGGTTCACACGCATAATCCCTTTTCACATTAAAAGTGAAAAATGATTGATAAAAAACATAACGAGGAATACCTCTTCGCAAGGAGGAAAAATTTCAAAACAACTTAAAGACAACCACCCATCTATTTTAAAAAATCTTCTCATGGGATCTAAAAATTCCAAATTTGTGATTTAAAGGGAACATAATACCGTAAAACACCGCTGGGTACAATATTACTATAAAATAAGAACTCAAACAATGGGACAAAAAACTAAGCCCAAAAAATATTACAATCCTGAAAAAAATCTTCAAATAACCTCATACAAATACCATGAAAACCCTATTCCATATAACCTAGGTGTCCACATGCCAGAAGGTATTTGGGGAAATTGGTCATGGAGCCTTCTTATGAACAATGTTTTTGAATAGATGAAAGACCATGGTCATATTATTAAAATATAATCATCATAGATTAATAGGTGTTTTAATACCATATCAAGCTCCAATAGCTTCAGTCCCATTTTCAACCTCCATACTGGTATTCCCTTCAATAATTCTAGAGATTGGGGAAAGGATGGATTCCTCAAGAACTATTTCTGACACATACTCAACACAAATTGTTTTCCTCAACACATTGGGAAAAAATGATAAACTGAACCCTAACACCATAGAATGTAGATCTGGGTGAAGATCTCTCTAGAAATTTCATGTCCTCGAGGAATCATCCAATTCAAACTCAATAAGGTATGGAGATAAATATTAAAAATGAAAAAATAACTCCAGAATTGATACATTGAATTATTGTAAACATAACACCTCCATGCCCTTTATCACCTTCAATACCATAGGGAAAAAACTGAAGAATGAAAAGATCCTTGAAGAAATCCATGGTAAGATCTTCTTATGGTCAGTTTTGATACAATGAATTCCACCACCTCCAAGTCAACCAATCAAGATTGAAGGTAGATGAATTAACCTTTTAAAACACATGAGACCCAATAAGGATGTATTTTATTTCTATTTTCTTCATACGATATCCCTCTTTGAGAGGATCCTCTTTTCCATAAAGGATAGGATGATTCAACATTTGAAGATAATGAAATCAGTCCATAGTTTGATCAACTAGACGGTCTTATAATGGTAAATCACCCATAGCCACACCTCGAATAACCATTTAATCTCTATGAGGGAAGATACTAGATAATAAGAAAACCAAGAGCTCAATAAATATTAACTCATCTAATATTGTTTGAAACACAAAACAATACATAATAAACACATCCAAATAATAATAAAATCTACCATAAAATAACTAGTTTAAAAATACCATGATTTAACTTTTATACAAACTTTTAAATATTAAGATTTATTGATGTGTTTTCAAACTCTCTAATGGTATCCAATGAATCCTCACACATTCACATTCCCATGAAACCATGGGAACTCATCATCTCATATCATCATTCACCCACTTTTTCACACATATTATTTCATGTGAGAACCCTTTGAAATACCAATGGTCAAAACACATCATTTCTATTTTCCAAAAACACTACATTCCATCCATGTTGTCAAAATCTCAATCCAAATATAATTTTATCTGTATAAAAACATTTCAAAATATCAATAACACCCAAGTCAAAACAATTTTAAAACTCTAAAATTCAATCCAAATTATCATGCTCAAAATAAACTCTCATGGATCCCATCCAAAAAACCAATTCATCCCATTTCAATTAATTTTTATTGGTCACAAATCTAATTTAATTAATAATTCATTTCTTATCATTTAAAAAATATTCCAAAACCCTTCTAAAAACAAATTTTTGTTTCCAAAACTATCAATTTAGATAAATATTAGGTTTTAGTCATAGAAATTTAATATTATTAAACCATTTCCATTTTACCAAAAATCCTATTTATAAAAAATAATTTTCCAATGATTTGTTCAATTTGATTCTGAATTTTTTTTCTCTCATCATAAAAGTAAACCATGACCACATAAAATAAGGTTTTCACAATTCTAGGAAAAAGTCTTAAAAAAGAATAAAGGAAGACCCAAAACACATTCAAGGGAAAACTAGTAGTGATGGGTGACTTAGCCATATATTTGGAATCAAGATCCCAATCACACCACCATCACAAATAGTATTTTAGAACTATTCCTCTGTCACCACATGGCTTTTGTTCCCTTCTATCTCACTAAGACCATTGGGAGAACTCCAATTTTATTTCACCAAGAACAAAACAACCCTCATGAACTAGATAAAACAATAGAAACACAAATTTACATGGAAACAAGAGGTTCGGTCCAGAACAGGTTGGATAAACACTCATCCAGACCTCTACCCCATGTTTCAATATTCCAACTCTATCTTCCTTGAAATACAAAATAGTGAAGGACAGTCTGAATGCTAAGTCATCTAATGAAACAACCTTCCTTGATACATTTTTTTCACAAAAACAACATGGTTGACCCTAAAGCAGTTACCAGAATAGATCTAAAATAAGGCCTAGAAGGAATTCATGATCATCCTTCGCTAGAAACTAGTTTTGGGAATCAATAGAGTAAATAAGAGAACAATTTCATCCAATACTAAACTAGATATGCTGAACAAAAGAAATTATCAAGGCATCCAAAAATATTAATATAAGAATCCAAAATCGTCATCGTTTTAAAAAACTAATAATACAACAAATGAACAAAAAATAACTAAACCTGATGAACACAATATCTCCCTGTCACCTTGATGGTCACTCTCCAATACAATGACCAACCATCACCCAGAGTGATTGAAACAAACATAGGTCCTATAGAAATGGGTAAAAACAAGAAAATACAAATTGTGTGACTATTAAAAATCATCAGTCATTCCTAAAAAAATATATTACCAAGTAAATTCATATAAATAAATGAAAAAATAACTTCATGTTTGAAATACAATATATAAATGTAATATTTTCCGCACATTTTCACCTTAAAAAAATATTTTCCATTATATTGTTTCATCTGAAATATATATTATTTACCATGAAGAAACGTTGTGTGTTTTAGGAGAAAGGTGATAAATTATTTTAAAATAAGAAAATAAGGGGTAAAACATTTTCATAATAATTTCCATAATCATTTGAAATCCAACTCATCACTTTTCATAAATGGTTCACCACATAATAAAGAAAAATGCATAGAATAAGGTAAATGGAAATATAAAAAATGGATTATAAACCAAAAATTCATCTCAAACATCCATTGTATACAACTGATCTACAATAGGAATGGGGGGAAACTAGGAGCTCGTGAAATAATAGAGAACATGCTATACATCGTGACTCATCCTGGAATTCATGCCTCAGTCGATGAAATCACATTTCTCTGACACACACGATCATACCCTAAATGGCTTGACCAAGGGGGACTATCCCATATCAATAATAATCCAAATATATCCAATTCCCTGTTATAGGTCACTTTGTAGAGCATAATCCAAACTAGTGTATAAATTGTTCTTAATTTTTTTTCTAGTTATACAAGGTTCTAATGTCAAGAGGATAATGGGGTGAGTCAAATGATGATAATCGTGTATATAATCACATGTGAATATATAATATACAAATAATGCACAAAATATGCATCACCATAAGTCACCCCGAGGATCAATCTCATTAAATTCAACTTATAGATCTCAAAGGATTACATACTAAGGATCTTCCATTCCACTGAAATTAAATGGGTCACAAAGATTCGACAAAGAGGAAATCACACCCATTCAACACAATTGATCATAATTATTTCATATTGAGAAAATCATATACCATAAATGTAAACAATCCAAGAATATAATTGAAGGATGGTTTTCATAATAATCATTTTCCCTAAATACACAAATGTCAAAAATAGTCATTAATCACCCTTTTCTAATGAATCAAATCCACCATTCCAAAAATGTGAAAATGCATCATTTTAGATTTTATAATAATATCTCAAAATATGATTTAATTACATTCACTACTTTTTCAGTATAAAATCACATTCATCCAAAAACCAAATGAGACACACATCATCATCAAATTCCATACCATTTTTTTATCCAAACCCACATCAATATATAGTAGAAAACAATTTATTAATAAATTTAAGCAACCAAAATAAATATTTACATATAAAAAAAACAATAAAAAATGAAACCCATGAATTAAAAAACAAAATACACCTACAAATAAAACCATTCATTTATTCAAACACTTAGTTTGCAACATTTAATAATACAAATGCCATTCACTTCATAGTAACGAAGAAATCACCACTTTTCACACCAAAAAACAATTCCAAAGATCACCCAATACTATTTCACAGAAAAGGATGTTTTGAAAAGAATGAATCCAAATACTCTAAATTTTAATAGGTATTTCCAAAGAATAATCTACCTTATATTCATGGAGCTTCAATAAATTACCCCAAAAACCACATTTCAATGGTCTAAAGAATCAAGAACAACCACAAGGAAACATAAACATGCAAAACCCACAACTTTAGCACAAAAAATATGAACCCAACATCCATAAAACCATGGTAGAAGTGTAAATTGAGATGAAATGAAAGATGGAGGAAGATTAAAAAAAGAAAAGATATTACCTTGATAATTCACCCCCAATCCTTGAATAAATCACTTAGAACTACACTTGGGAGGGAGGAGGAAGCTTTCAGAACAAGGGAGTGGCTCCCTTCGGTCGTACAAATCATTATGACGAGGTAATGGGTGGTTTTATGTAAAAATATTAATATGTTTGTAGAGACATTTTACATTTTTATGACCTTGGTATAGCATATGGTTAGGCCACAAGGTTTACCAAACAATATGATAACGTTTCGTCCACCATTGTACATACAGGGTACCTGCATGGTTTTTCGACACAATTTGGTAAACTATTGGAAAAATATGTTAAATATTTCATCAAAGATATAGATCCTTCTTATATACATCCATAATGGTTTCAAAAATAGTGAACTAGTTGTGCGCCAATCATCATACACCAAAACCTATGTTTCATAGTTTCAGGGCTTTGTTGAATGGTTTGTTCTAAAAGTGCAGCAACCATTCCGCACCTTCTTTCAATCCCAAAAGCCACACTTATCACCAAAAACCCATTTGTAAACTAAGGAATGAAAATGAGATCATGAAAATAAATGATCACCTTGAATTTTAAAAACCATCAAATTCAGAAATGAAGAGAAAAATCATCTTCCAAAAGGCAACCAAAACGAATGAGGAAAAAAATATGGGTGTAAAAATTATCAATATAAATGTATCGACACTGACAAACCAAAACATGAATAAAAAATTAAACTATCACAAACTAAAATAGCTATTTTATTAAAATATATTGATTAATGGATGATATGATGTTATAAGTATATAATATCTTGAATGAAATATATATAATTATGGTTCTATAATATATGTATAATAAATAAAATCTTATTATATTTGACTTCATAATTCATATGAAGAATGATATGACCTATATAAATGGATTTATTTTTGGATCATAATGTCTATACAGATCACAAAATAAAATAGTGGGTGAATTTTAAAAATAATATTTTTTTCATTTTTATACATATTGGATACTTATTGAAATAGAATCAAACAAATTGTTTTTAGAATACTCTTTTGAATTTAAATAATAAATGGATAGGGCCATAGGCATGATGGATAATTTATCATAATCCTCTTTCGCATGATGAAATAATTTGACAGAGCTCTCCCAAAATGTATCAAATAATTAAAAAGTTACAATATCATGAAAATGACCAGGTATTCATATGGATTTATCCAAATAGATCGCTTGGATTCTAATAGTCAGATTTTGTCCTAAAAATTCAGTTGGAATTGAAATCCTCTCCATCCAATTGTCATCTTATAAATGAAAAAAACTACATCATTTAATAATGTATATCAAAACAAGATACACGACATCATTTTGATTTTACAGTTTTAAATTTATTATGATATAGTTTTCTAATAATGATAAAATGATTTCGAATTGATCTGATGATTCTCAAAATGAGAGTCAGTGTGATTTTCATAATTTTAATAAAAATTTCAATTTAAAAACATAAAAGGGTGTAGAATTAAAAAATCATATTTATTTTGTATTATATATATCATATCCAGACTCATTATGATAATCATATACATAATATAACCTCATTTAATATAGATTTTTTTATTTAAAAAATTGAATGAAAATTAAAAGGTTGACTTTTGACTCAAAAATATCCCTCTTTTTGGAATGCACAAACCACATGTTAGATCAATTGAAGGATTACTTTCAGGGAAGAATTTAATACAGAAGTGAACGCTTACACTTATCTCCCTTAGAGTTTTAAAAACTATTCTAAATCTATTTTGAACATGACTGACTCCCCATTAGGTTGAAAAAATATCTAAGGATAATATTCTAATACATTTTAAAAAATACTCACCCTTACTAGAGTAGTTATCCTTTCGCAATTTTTATTCTACCTTTTTTATAAAATTTCTCCATCTTGTCTACGACATTCTCCCCCTTTAATAAAACATTCTCCCCTTTGAGATTCTCAAAATGGAAAATATAAACTCTTCTTATATCTTTTTGAAGAGTTAGAGAAACAAAAAAAATGAAGTAATAAATAATTTTATCATCTATAACTAGTTAAATAACATTCTTCCAAAATGGGAAAGCATTCAATAAATTGATATAATGTTGTAAAATACATTCATTAATGTTTTCAAAACAATACAAAACGAGTTTGACAAATTATTTCTTTCCTTTTTCCTTTTCATTATACAATAGATCTAAGACACGAGTCTTCGTTTTCTTGTATTCCATCATTACATCCATCGGGTAATCAAGGGATTCCTTCTAAGACTGAAAAATATCTTATTATTCTTCAAAATACGGGTCATGGTTCAATTCTTTTCCTCCAATGATTGAGAATTTTCATTTAAATATTGAATCTTCTCATTATAATATTTTATTTTCTGATCCTGAAGTAAAATTTTATCATTCATAAAGACATGTTGATTTTTTAAATTGATTATGTCATTATTTTAAAAAATCATTTTGAAACTTACAATTGAAAAACATTCAAATTAATTTCAATCTCCTTGTTTTCATTGGATTTATACTCATTTGGACTTTCGAAATCATTCATCTTTCCAGTAGTATCACTATCCATCTTGTTGATAGTAATATTAACTTCATTTTCAAGACTTATAATATCTTCAATTGAAATTTCACGATGTTTGATGACTTCATCATCATTATGTGACCAATTCAATACTTACTTTCAAACATTTTAATGTTTCGGTGAACTTTCATAAAAAACACTAAATTATTCTTTGATAATTACTAGACTTTTCCTAGAGACATTATAGAGTCTGATATTTTTCATAGATATTATTAAACTAAATAAATCTTCCCTTCAATTCTTTGGTAAACTAGAATTATTTTCACAATTTTTTTAATATTTGAATAATTTACTGATCATATTTTTAAGATATTGCGTTTCGTGAATAAATATCTTCATCATATGTTGGACTCTCTACAGAAAGAGAATTAGAAGCATCATCATTCAAATTCTGATCATGGCCATCATTGTTCATAGTGTGTTCTTATATGTTTGGGATGTAAATTTATATTAATTTTTTAGTAAATTTATTTGATGAATGTTCTTCAAGATATTTTACTTTTCATGATGTGTCTTATAATGGTCTTATTGGAATTCTATCATACTAATAATTTTGTTCCTAACTGGGTTCATTTTTACCATCCTCTTTAACTTCTTCTTCTTATCTTATATCTTTTACATCACTTATTTCATATTCTTATTCATCGAGATACTGATATATCTCTCTCATTTTAGTATCTTCTTTCTCATTTTATAAATTTTATTGGGAATAATTTGGTGATGCTGATTCACCAACTTGTTGTTTAGCTTTTCCTATTTCTGGGAAAGGATAATATTTTTTTTAAAATAATGGAATCTATGATATTATTTTCATCATACTACTATTAAAATCCTTTCAATAAAATATCAATATCAAGAATATTATCCTTTCTTTTTTTCAAATTTTTTTCTCATCCTCTTAGAGATTTTCTGAGGTACTTCCTTTTTATTAAGGATTTAGCAGGATTGAGGCCAAACTGTGAGTATTCTTCTTTTCTTTTCGACGTGATATTTTCACAATTTAGAAAATATTTCATCTATTACTTTATTTTGTTTCTATGGTTTTATTTTAGATTTACATTTGTATTTTTTTCCTTATTTGAAAAAATTAGAACAAATTTTTTTATGATTTCCTTGATTCCTATGACTATTTCATGTGCAACATTTTCTTGAGTATCCTTAATTAAAATTATTTATTCTTAAACAAAATAAAATTTCATTTTCATTTTCATTTCAACAATAATAAAAGTAATTATAATATTCTTCAGCATATACTTGATTGGAATATTACAAAACATCCAGATTTCTAAAATTTTCTTACTCAAAATCACTATAAATATAACCAGTTAAGATTTAATATCACTTATCCTCAAATTGTTGAGGGTTTTAGAAATATATCCCATAAAAATCATCTTTTTAAATTAACATGGTAATCCTAAATAAAGACTTACGAGACTTTTATGGTTTCTCAATAACCACTCTAGGGATTAAATTTTTTTAATCCAGAGTATTAAAAGTGTTTTGTCTGATGATAAATTCATATTTTTTCTCTTATCCTCATGAATCTCAAAAAGATATTCCTCAGTCCTATCCTTTTTTATGTTTCCTTTTTCTTTTTGTAGCTTGTGGGATGGGAAAAAATAATCAACCTTGGATGGTTCACCTTAGAAGTTTTCCACTTGTTTTTATGAAAAGATAATCTATATATCATAAATGAAAAAATGTTACTTTAAATTATTCATCAATATATACTAAATTCTAAAACATCCACACTTCATTAGAAAACATTACATCTTGATAAATTTTGGGATTCCTTATACAAACTAATTTCCATCCTTATAATTGAACAACTATTTTAGGTAATCAAATGTACTTATCATAAAACACTATATTTACTAACCTTTCATTTATTAACTTTATGTTATTGAAATCGTTGAGAGGAATTTCTCTGGGAGAAGTTGGGGATGATTCTGACCTGAGTATGATGAAATCCACTGAGTATGGAAACATTAAGACATTAATACTTGTGGAGAAAAATAGATTCATAGAAATTTATAATAAATCCGATGTGGGAAAGGATAGGGGTCCCTTTATAATGGTGAAGAAAAAATGACAACAGAGATTCTATAACTCAGATTAGACAAAAAAGTTATAACTTTTGAAAATAGTTAAACTCTTGAAGAATTTTTTCAAAAAACATTATCATATTCATCAGGAATATGGTAAAGTATTTTTAAAAAGTAAAATAAAATGAAATTATAATAATTTATAGTTGGAAATAAAGTTTCATATAATACATTATACCATTCAGATTCTCAGAATGGATATATATATTTTGATATTTAATTCTCCCAAATAAATTTTTATTATGAAAACAAATTGAGTAAGTAAAATATATTTGGGGTAAGAAAATAATATAATGAATAAAAAAATAATATAATGTTCATATAAAACATTATACATATAAAAAATATGATTATTACAAATATCAGTACTAAAATTTTAGAGTACAAAACTTTTTGACTAATTTTGAGTACATAAATTTTTTATTATGAAAATTTCTGAGTAAGAAGATTTTTTATTTTGAAAAGTTTTTAGTATGAAAAATTTTTATTTTCCTGAAAATTTCGGAGTACAAAAAATTCTGATTATGAAAAATTCTATGATTGTAATTTTTAGAGGAAACAATTTCTATGTACAAAAAATTTTTACTACGAAAATTTATGAAGAAAGGAATAGAAGGAATAAAAAAATTCAAGAAAATGTACTCCCCCATATAAAATTAGTAACATAATGTATGGAGGTGATTTAAACAAGAATTATATATGAGTGATTACTTTACAGTAATGATTCTTAGATTTTTTTAATATATTCAAATATTTGGATTGTAATGGTTTTGTAAAGATATCAATATGTTTATCTCACATTCCAATAAATTATAAAATGATGAATAATTTAACTATGTGATCCCTAATAAATTGATGCCTAATATTAATTTGTTTTTCACAAGAGATATTTATAGGGTTTTTATTTAGTTTTATGGATCTAGTTTTATCACATTGTTTTTTAATTATAGTAAAAAACATTCCATAATTATTGAGTGTGTGCTGCATCCACAACACTTGAG
Organism: Viscum album; assembly: GCA_963277665.1. Classification (NCBI taxonomy): domain Eukaryota; kingdom Viridiplantae; phylum Streptophyta; class Magnoliopsida; order Santalales; family Viscaceae; genus Viscum; species Viscum album. The sequence continues at coordinate 1,550,271,223 of OY728164.1, read as the reverse complement.
AAAAACAAAATCAAGCTGCCACATATTTAGCTAAAACAGTGGAAAGTGTTATTGATGGTTTTCTACAATAAGACCATGAAACTAAAGAATCACCTAAGAAATGAATAGTTTTGTGTGTACTTTTCCAATCGATTATACAACCTCCGAATTCATAATCAAAAAACTATTTAATTTGAAATAATTTATTGAATAATAATGAAGTCCCAAATCTATAGATCCCCTTAAATAATGAAAAATTATTTGTGCATATTGAAAATTTTATTTCATTAGATTTTATTAACACCATTCACATAACCATACTAAAAACATTATGCCTAGATGACTAGATGTTAAGTATAGTAGACATCCTTTCATCCCTCTAAATCTTGTTTTATTTTATGGTTTTCCAACTTCATCATTTTCAATATTATTTGAGGTATCGATTGGATTACTAACACTTTTTTTATTGTGATATCCATAATTTAAAAAAAATGTAATATACTTATTTTTTGATATATAATTAACATCTTTTTTTGAGAAATTTGGAAAAAAGAATGAATGTTAACTCAACAATCATACTAATTTCAAACACAAATTTTATAAGATTTGTAAAAGAACCTGTTCAAGATTCTCGATTTTAACCAAATATAATGTCATCAACCTAAATTTTAATGATCAAAAGATTTTTTTATTCTTTCATTATGAAAATAGTTTGATCAACAGTTCCCTTAACAATTTTATTTAAAAAGTAATCTTGTTAATAAATCATTTTAGCATCTAGGGTCTTTAATAAGGTTATATAAATCCTTGGTATATTAGAAAACATATTCAAGAAGTTTTGCATATTCGTAACCAGGACGTGGTTCTAAAAAAACTTCCTCTTGAACATATCTATTAAGAAAATCACACCTCATATCCATTTGAATTTTTTTGAAATTAATGAATGCTGAAAAGGATAATAGAATTTGAATAGATTCATATATAGCTACAAGAGTATATGTTTCTTCATAACATATTCTCTCTTTTATATTATGACCTTTAGTAGCTAGAAATTACTTATTTCTAGGGATTTTTTCAACTTAATAATATTTGTTTCTGAAGATCCATTTTACTCCAATTACAGTGGTTTATTTACGTCTTTCAACCAAGGTCTAGAATTTATTCCTTTAGAATTCATTTGGTTCATATTTTATTACATTTATCCAATTTTTATCACCTAAATATACATCAAGAATTTTATATTCAAATTGTGAAATAAATGTTAGATGTTCTAATTCATTTCACAAAGAACATCTAGTCCTTACATGTTGAATTACATCACCAATGATACTATCATATGGATGATTATAAAGAAACAATTGATTTGAGATTAATAAAAGCTTTTCATCGATATGTGATAGACAATCATCCACAGTGAATACGTCAAAAAAATTCATGATTATCATTCTTATTGGAGGAGTATTCTATCAATGTTGTTAATTAGTTTTAAAAAATATATCAGAAGATTTTTTTGGGGTTGTTTTAAATCAAAAAGATCAATTTCATAAAATTTAACATTAACTGTTTCCTGAATGGTACCAATTTTTTGATTAAAAACACTATAATCCATAGAATTTTTGGAATATCCTAATAATAAAACTTACTCTTATTTGGGTTGGAATTTATGTAAATTATATTTTGTATTAAAAGTGAATACTTTTCATCAAAATAAATTTAATTATGAATCTTTTGGTTTTCATCTTTTCTATAACTCATATGGCTTTCAATTAATAAATGGTGTAATTTAAAATCAATTTACATTATAGCAAGTAGTACTCATAGCTTCAGCCCAAAATTGTTTGGGAATAAAATATTTACTCAAAATTTTTATTATTATCTATTGAATAATATAATTGCTTATTTCAAAAACACTATTTTATTGGGGAGTTCTAGGAGCATAAATTTTATATCTAATAACATTTAAACTTTAAAGGATTCAAAATCATAATTTACAAATTATCTTCCATTTTCACTATGAATAGTTATCAATGGATAGTTTTTTCATTTTTTAAATTGGCTAAATTTTTTTTAAAATAATAACAGGCTTCATATTTATATTCTATAAAATAGACTAATGTTTATCTATAGAATTAATAAACTAAAAAAATACATTATAGCATCCTACAAAATTTCTTGTTTCTGTATAACTGAATATGTCCATGTGAACTAACTATGATGAATCATAAGTTTAAACTTCACAAACTGATTTAAATTGTGACTTATGTTTCTTCCGAAATTGAAAAGGTCTATAGTCTTTTATAGAATCAAATATATGTTCCAGTGGATTCTTAAAAAGTTATTTAATATAAAATTTACACTAGTTTTTATGATTACACTGTCCTAGACATCTATGAAATAACCATGATTGATCATTCATTTATATAAGGAAGGTAATGTCCTAGATCCTAAGGTCTTATAGGTTCAGTGTCTAAACATTATAATTTATATGGGTAGAAAGAATGTATTTTTCTTTGTAATTATGAAGTCAACATTTATAATTCCTAAAATTCATATGGTAACCTTCATCACATAATTAACTAATAATTATAAGGTTTTTATTAATACCTCTTACAAATAAAAAATTTGAAATCAATGATTTTTCAAGGCTAATAATATTACCTATACCAATAATCATTCCTTGAGAATTGTCTCCAAAGATAACTCTTCCATGTTTCATTTCAAAAATATTTTCAAATAAATACTTTTTACCAGGCATATTCCAGGAACATCCACTATCCATTTACCATATATTTTTGGTTTTGGTACTTCATTTTTTTCCGAAAAAACAAACTTTTGGAATCCAAACATTCTTGAATCCATAAATGATAAAAATAAATATTTTATAAGTATATAATTGTTTTGAAAATTGGAATTTCTGGAACCCTAAATATTGAATTTTATATAAAGAAACATTCATACCAATGACCTCTAATTTGACATTCTTTGAAAAAAGGGGCATTTTTAGGAACACAATAATTGTTACATAAACCATGTTTTAAAAGCATATATCTCATTCTTCAAGTTTTATATTTTGGATGAATTTTTTTATACATTCTTATGAAAACTTATTTACCCATGGTAATGTATTTAAAATAATATTTAATGATAATATTTCACACTTTAGTTATAAAACTAAATTCTTATCCATGTAGATATTTTTTCAGAAGTGTGTTTTTTTTCAAATGTTTTTTCTTAGAAATGAATCTTTCAAACTCATTAGAGAGATTGTCCTTATTATAATTTTCTTCCTCATTGATTTTAGTAATATAATAATTTTCAAATGCTTTTTTATGAAGGTCTTTAGAAATATATGATAATTATTTTTCCAAAATAATTATTCTAGAATTTTATTTATCGAATTTCTTACTAAATTTTCAATTTCCATTATTAATAAATTCATAAAATCTCAAAACCTATTCATATGAAGGTCATGTATTATTTTCACCTGATAAAGAATATTCATCATTCAAAGATATAGAGTTATTATCATCCATAAAATTTGAAGAAAAATACATATTTGTTAAAGAATCAAAAGTTTTTACTTTTTAATAAAATATTAATTTTCAATGAGTATTCTGACATAATGGCCAATATAATACTATCTCAAATATTAATTTCTAGAGGATTCATTTTAATAATATCCTCCAATTTCACTCCATTATTCATTTGATTTCAAGACATTATTTCATTATGGACTTAAATGCTTTTAAATATTTCTATCAGAATGGATTTCTTTTCTATCATTTCTTTTGATCTTTAGATAATAGGGTCTTATATGAATAGACATATTTTATTCATAATAGGTATCTTCAGTATATTTATTATCTTTCTTGTCATTGAGGACTTTATTATATCTATACTGAATTTCCTTTCCAAAAATATTATACATTATTCAAGAAAAGTTGGAGAATTCATTTTCTTCATGTTTGTATTCACTTGAGTCAGATTAAAACATAACATTTTTCTTAGTTGATTTGGATATCTTTTTAGGAGTCTTAGCCATCATTTGATTTTAATATGAAGTAAAAGATACTCATTGATTCATCTTTATTAGTTTTTCTACATATATTTTCAATATAATCCAATATTCTAAGAGAGTTCCATATAACTGATCAAGGGTTTCATTTGTTACTTTTCTTAATTCATCAATAGCTTTCATTTTTTGTTCCCATTAATTTGAAATGATATATATGATATTTTCAAATAATATCTCACTATATAGTCCCTTTTAACCCTTTTATTGTATACTATTCATATTTTTTATGAATCTCTATTTAACCTTAAAAATAGTTTCTCCATAAGATAATTCAAGAGCTTGATTATCTACCCTTAGAATGGAACTTCTTATTTGATCAACATTAGATGTACCAAAATGAGTAATTTATAGCTACTTCCAAATATTGTTCGATACTTAAAAAGATGATATATATATATATATATATATTAATCCATATAAAAACATAAAGTATTTTATACCTTTCAATTCAACAGTTATTCATGTTTATCTTGATTGTTAAATGTTCTAACTTCCTTGTTAGGAATTTTATATTTCCAGTCCGCATAACAATATTATCCACAATAGTTTTGATCAAAAATTTCTTCATTATATCTATAAATTATTTAAAATTGTTTCCATAAAAAATTGGTTTTCGTATATGATTGATATTTCCAATTGAGACAAAATTATGTCCTATCATCTTTAAAATAAAAAATATTTTTTTCTGTATTACAAATTAGTGTAACAAATATTTATAAATAAAAGTCTTATAAATAAAATATAAATAACATTAAAAATTATTATAAGAAAATATTTAAATAGTGGAAACCTTATTTGAGAAAGATGATTGGATCTTAATATATATGTAGATGAAAAAAGTAAAAGAGGGGCTGATTTGTATGTTCAAAAACTATCATTTTTATACATAGAGGATACTCAGTTTAATAGAGTTGAACTAATCATATTAAAAAATAATTTTTTTTATTTAAATAATAATCATATAATGACCTCAGTCTGATGGGGAAAGTATCGTAATCAATAGGTTATGATAATTATTCCACAGGTCATATTGTAAACTAATCGTATTCACAATAAATAAATGATTTAATCAGAGTAAGTGTGATATAGATCATATTCACAATGGTTACGATTAAATGAGAGAAAAAGTTAATGATTCTATCATAAAGTGTATGAAATTTTATTCAGTAATGGAAATGATTATAATCACTAAAATGGTAATTAAAAAAATCATAATCACAAAATAGATAATATAAAGACAATTATATAAAATGATTCAATTTATATTATAAATAAGTGTAAATATAAAAAATTAAAATAATAAAGTTCTTCTAACCCAAATAGAAGGGTATCTAATAACCTTGTATATATTTCCCTTGATTTTATACATTTATGCTAGTATTTCATACCATACTATGGTAAGACCTCTAAACAATGATCAGATTCTATCTTGTTATCCCTACAAGCTCTCGATCGAGAATGTGATCGATACCTCTATCTTCTTAGACAAGGAATCCCTCAACCCACAAATTATTGGCACAAATGTCCTCTTATATAGAGAAACTCTCAATCATAATCTCCGATGACTGGTGTCTCACTAAGAAAAAAAACTCTTGGAAGTGACATGTATATAGAACAAGTGGTTCACAACTTGAACTCCTCAGAGTCTTTCACACGAAGCATCCATTTAGTAGAGCTCTCGCATAATATATTGAATTATTAAAAGTTATTGGGCTCATCCAACTGACCTCGTATTTATAGTCATTCTCCCTAATGGTCATTTAAATTCCCAAGGTTGTATTTTATCATATAAGTTTGGAGGGACTTGGTGTCACACCCGATTTTTTTCTTTTCATGTCTTGGTATTGATACAGTTCATTGAAAATACCGATCCTTTTAGTGGGTATTTGGTGAGATGAATGTTGAGTTTTTGATTTTTCATCTACGTCTAATAACCCTAATTTGGTTTCCATATTTCTTGTTTATTAGTTTTTAGAGATAGGGTGGTTATTTCATTATTTAGGCCAATCATGAGCCCATTTTTAGATTTAAAATCAATATTAGTTTCTATTATAAATCCTTCATTTTTCATCATTTTTTACTCATTAAACATCTCAAATGGCCTCCACTAACATTTTAAAACTAAAAAATCCTTTTGGACCCCTTATAAATTAATAAGTATGGTGAATGTGGGTTATTTATTCAGGTATTGGGAAATCCCGAGGGCCCATTTACAGTTTAAAAAAATTGTTTCATTTATATCATATTCATTGTTTTTTAATTTTTTGTGATTCCACTGCCCACTCTAGACCAAGAACCCTAATCACACCCCCATGTTCCATGTTATCTTTCTCTAGCTCATATTGTAGTGATTAGAGAAAATATTCTCAATGGTTCTCAAATCATCTTGATTTTCCAAAGGGATATCGTATTATTCCTAAATCATTAAATTAGTGATATTATTGCCACAAATATTCTTACCCTTGTTCTTCCAGACCATATAGGTATATAAAATGAATTTCAAGTCATTCCCTTTCCTATAAAGGAGTAGATATATTGGAAGACGAAGAGTTTTCTGGTTTTCAAGGAGAGATTGCTTCTCATTTATCCTCCCTCTTCTTCCTCATTTCATTATTTATTGGTTTTATATTTTACTATATTCATTATAGACTTAGTGTTATGTTATATTATTATTTTTTATTAGGTTGTTTTTTTGGGTATGGTTTTCATAGGTTTAGGGTTTATAAACACAGAGATGGTGATATCGGGTGTGTGTTTCCATTACGTTGAGGATTTGAGGTAGGATATCCGTTAAACATGCCATGATCATTTATGTTTCATAATTTTTCTTATTTTTTCCACCTTATATATATGCTTATTTTTTCAGCCTTTGGATAATTTTCATTGTGTGAAAATGAGTTTTTACGCTTCTTTTTGTGAAAGGTAGTGTTGTCTTGTCATAAAAAAGCACACCAAGTGCTTATTTATTTATTCCACTATATTTTGATACTATATTAAGAGGTTTAGAATCCTTTTTATGGTATTTTAAACATGTTACAGTATCTTGAATAAAATATGGAATGCTTTGGTGATTTATTAATTTTCAAGTTCTTTAAAAAGATTGTTTTCTTTAAAAGGGAATGTCATGTGTTCAGTAAATTGATCTGTTGGACTTTATGTGTTAAGTGTGATTTAAAAATTAATTTTTTTGGATTTATAAATGAATTAGAATAACGAAAAATGGAATTTTTTGGTTATTATATATCTTCCCAATTTGTATTTTGTTATAAAAACAAATGGGTTTTGGTTTACAACATGTTTTGACCCGAGTTGCCAGAAAATTGCCTGTTTCACATCCTTTTGAAAATGATTGTGTTTTGAATATGTTACATGGGTTATTTAAGGGATTTATGAATGTTATTTTCTGCTATAAATGGAGTGTATACACCTCATTAATAAAATTAAAATTCATACCTTCGTCAAATGTCTGTTTTGAGAAAGGTTTTAAGGTCTGTTTCATATTTTTTTGTAAAAAATTGTTTCCATGTGTATTTAATGTTATATCATTTTGGTCCATTTTATAGTCCATGAAATTGATTTATTAAATTATTTTTGGGCTTCCAAATCATTTTTTATATGTTATGGATGGTTTTGTACCCTTAAAAGAGAATTTTTTAATGGATTTTATGTGCAAGGCCTCGTTATACTCCTTGAAATTGTTTTATGAACCTTTTTAGTTGTTTATTGATTCGTGAAAGAAATGTGAAGCATGTTTTAAAGATTTTTCTATGTTTATGGTTTGGTAATGTAATTTTTTTAAAAAAAAATTTGGATAATAGGTGTAACTTGATTGATAACTAAAGGGAATCCAGGGTATCTAGGTGGGAGGACTTGTACTAGGATGCTAGTGATCTCATGGGGTTTGGCCCCAGTTTCACGTGGAATGTTTGACGATGAAAAAACTAACTAAACTTTTGTGATGATGATGTTTGGGGGCCATTAGGTTATTGGTATTCTCTGTACTAGTGGATCATGTGCACGCAAATGATATTTATTTTGGTTACATTCACCAAGATACGAGGTACCTGGGGCTCACAACTAACTAATGCCTAGGGGTGTTCCCGTGACTTGGGATCATTGGATATTTTGTACTCACCATCAAAATATGGTGTGTTTGGTTGGTAAATTCAGATGTTTTTGTGATTTATTTAATTTTACATTCTTTAAATCATCCCTCTTGAAAACTATTTTCATTTTGATGTTTCACCTCATTGAAAATTGTTACGAACATTCTTGTTTATAAAAAATTCATGTTTTTTTCTTGTATTTTTTTAGCATGGGACCTCATTTGGAAAACATAACATTATAAATGTTATTTAAAACAATAAATTTTTGTTTCTTTTCTTTTAATGTTTGTGAATTGGGAATATAATATCAAGCTAACCTACTGAGTTTTAATAATCACACCTATAAACATCTTCTGTTGTTATCCCTTGTGCAGTTTTCAACTTGAGTTTGATCACCTTGGGCGATGTCTAATCATTGTATTGGAGAGTGACCAGAGGGGTAACATAGAGGTATTTGGTTATCATGTTTGTGCATTTTTGTTTTTGGTTTATTTTTACTTTCAGTTTCTCATACAAATAATGTTCAGTTCAATTTTACTGTAAATGTATTTTGGGTTGTCTATTTCATTCTGTTGTTTTTTGGAATTTTTTTATATTTGGGTGAAATTGTTCTCATGTGTACCTTATTGAATCTCTTGGTGATTTTCGCCATCTTGAGAGGATTGGGATCGCCTCTTGAGAAATGTCATGGAATGTCTTGGGTGACTGGTTCATGGTCGACTCAGGCTAGTTCGTGACAAAATGGTACCAGTGGAGGAGGGATCTTACAAAACCTTATATTTTAGAGCTCCCTTGTTATTTGGGGGATGTCAAGGTAGATGAAGTATTATTTTTAGGACATGAGTGGTAGTTTTGGGAAGACTGTTGTGAACTCTTGCTCATTCAAATACTCAAGTGTCCACAGGAAGTCCGGTTTTATTAGTGTCCTTTTTTCCTGCTATTTGTTTCGTATTGGGATATGATAAGGGGAGTCTGGATAATGGCCTCCGTGAGCTCACAGGGTTTGGCAAGCCATGTAGATCTGGGGTATGCTCCTAATATGTCTCTATACGTTGGTTTTTTTTGACATATGTCCACCAACAATATGGTCAAGTCACCCATCGACACTAGTTCCCTATTGTGGGTCTATTTAACCATTCTTGAAATATGATTTTTTTGAAATTTCTTGTGCGATAATTTTTTAAATGGGTTTTAAATGATGGATTGGATTTTGAAAATTTGAAAATGCTGTTTTCAAAAATTAAATATAAGAATGGTTTTGGATGTTTGTGATTTTAGTGAAAAAAAGTTTTGGGAGGATGTGGAAATAATTTAACGTGATTTAATTTTCCCTAATCTAAACATGTGTTTTGTTAAAATAAAATGTTTTGAAAGTACAAATTGTTTTAAGATGATTCAGAAACCTTGTTGTAAATGGGGTATTTTTGGATGTTGAAAAGTGTTTGAATATGATGACTTGGTTTTAGAAATTTATTATGAGTGGTTAGTGATTTCCTAGAAAGGGTATTGTCGTCAATGGTCATCAGATTAAGAAAGGATGCCTTATTGAATTTTAGAAAATGGGAAGGGGTTAATTGGAGAATCTTCGTAGTTTTAGAAGTTTTTAAAAATGTAAAGGGGTATGGTTTTAAGAAAAATGTTCTTGATTAAGTGTGGTTTGTTTTGTGAAATATGAAAACAGTTTTTTACTTGGTGGTTAGTGTTCCTTTGAAAGGTACGTGATTTTTGAAATGATGTTGTTTTTTAGGTTTTTGTGTTTTCATGGGTGCTCACATGCATGGTTTTATTAAAATATAGAAGTATGACATATATTTCATGGTGGTTGGTGCCTAGGTCGGCATTGAAATGTACATGTGAGTGAGACTTAGTGAAATGCCATTGGTGAATGTGAAAATCCACCATGTTAGTATGTTTTAAAAAAGTTTTTTCAGCTGAACATTTGTTGTATTTTTTTATAAACTGATCGTTATTTGGTTAGTTTTTTCTTATGTTCTAGAATAATTTTTTATTTAGTGTGATTTTTTCTGATATGGAATTCATACTCTAGTTGTGTCTTGAGATGGGATCTTGTTGTTGGATCGGTTTGGGAGTACTGTTTAGTGGGAAACTAAATATGTGTTAGATGTTGTGATGTGGCCACAGATAGTTATATATTTGAAAGATTTCCAATTGATCAACCTAAGGATTATTTATCATCTTTTACATGTTAAATCCACCTCTTTAGATGATTCCACATCCCTTTTTTTGAAACAATGTTCTTCTTGTGCTAAATTTATAGTGCCTTCCCATTATGATGATTCTCTCGGTTATAGCGATTGTGTTCGGTGATGCTTGGTGTATTTCACCATGTTCCTTGTTCATTTCACTCCTCATTCTCTATATGTAGTAATGGTGGTGTGTATCCCTCAGTCTATGTTGGGTATTGGTGTTTCTTTTGAACTAGTGCATTTAATGAGATAATGTGGTTCGTAGCTCGATACTATGGCGCAACAGATGCCTCAAACATCAGGGATCCAGCCGTAGGCCTTAGAGTGAAGCTTTTCACACCGTCCAGAAATTGCTAGAGGTGTGAGAAGAGTGACTAGGATCCTGCCTCGACCGTTGTGGTATCTTAGTTTCTATGTTTATATTATGGTTCCTCATCACTGTGAATTTCCTCTGGTCACAACGTGCATGGTGGAATTACCACTCACACAGTGTCTATGGTCATGCCATCATGGATGTGGGTTTCTCATCAATGCCCATGTGTGGACCACCTGTATAAATATGGTGCAGTCTTGGTTTTACTTGTTCATATGTGGAGAGTTTTTGGCAGTTCTATTTTTTCTTTTATGGTTTTAGTGGCCTAATTATTGGGTCCCCTTCACTCCCCTATCTGAGTTGTGGAGTTCTTGATCTGTGCAGAAAGTGTTAGACCATTTATTGTCCCCTTCATTCGAGAGTGGGTGGTTAAGATGTTCATGTTGTAACTGTATTAACATGGGTTTGTATGTTGTTGTGTTAGAGGTTTGGTGGTCCTGTTTTGGAGATCCCCAATTCTAGTTCATGTTGAATTCTTCTTTTTCCATTTCTATTTGGTCTTTAATGGTGGGGAGACCCACTAAGGGTCTCAAAGATCATTCGTTTAAGTATTTTTTATATGGTAGTTTTGATTTAATGGTGGGGTTCCCATTCCAGTATCCCCCCCATTCATTGGATGTATTTAGTGAACTTTTTTTGGGTGATCATTAGATTCATTTGGAGAAGGACCAACACTCTGGTTCTTATCTTGGTTGGGGATGTGGTAGCTTGATCATTCCTTTAATTCATAGGAAGTCGTTATGAGGGGGTGTTTTGTATGGGGAATAGGATAAAGATACATTTATGATAAATGATATTTCATTTTCTTGATATGTTGGATCATGTTTATAAATAATCCAAATGTTTTCTTCACTATAAAGTGTTATGGCATTCTAGGGGTGGAAAGTTTTAATGGTGGGTAGAATTGTAACACCCGATTTGTTTTCTTTTCATGTCATGTTTTGATCCAGTTAACTGAAAATATCAATCCTTTTATTGGGTATTTCATGAGATAAATGATGAGTTTTTTTCTTTCATCTATTTCTGATTACCCAAATTTGGGTTTCCCATTTCTTGTTTAAGAGTTTTTGGATAAAGGGTGGTTATTTCATGATTTAGGCCAATCATGAGCCTATTTCCATATTTAAAAACCAAATTTGTTTCTTTTATAACTCCTTCATTTTTCAATCTTCTTCACTACTTACACTTTAAAATTTTCCTCCACTAACATATTAAAACTACTATATCCTTTTGGACTCCTTATAAATTCATAAGCATGGTGAATTCGGGTTATTTATTTAGGTATTGGGCCATCTTGAGGGCCCATTTCTAATTATAAAAAAAAAATATTTTTATTCATTTAGATCTTATTCATTGTTTAATAATTTTTGGTGATTAAACCTCCCAATAGAGTCCACAAACTATAAGGGAACCTCCATGTTCCATTTTATCTCTTTGGAGCTTATCTTGTCACTGATTAAGGAAAATATTCTCAACGGTTCTCAAATCATCAAGATTTTCCAAAGGTATTTTGTCTGATTCATAAATCATTAAATTAGTTATATTTTTGAAAAAAATCTTATTCCCATGGTTCTTCCAGATCGTATAATAATCTCCAAGGAGTTTCAAGTCAATCACTTTCTTCAATGGGTGTAGATCTAAGGGAAGACGAAGAGTTTTCTGGTTTCCAAATTTATATTCCTTCTCATTTCTCATCCCTCTTCTTCCTCCTTTCATTATTTCTGGGTTTAATATTATCCTCTAGTAATTATAGACCTAGGGTTCTGTTATACCATTTTTTATTGGGCTTTTGTTCATTCGGGGATGTTCATCATAGGTTAGGGTTTATAAACCCACAGATGGTGATATCGAGATTGCGTTTCCATTACACAAAGGATTTGAGGTAGGATATCCCTTGAACATGACTTTATCATTTAAGTTGCATACTTTTTCTTAATTTTTTCACCTAATATATATGTTTATTATTATTTTTTAGCCTTTGGATAATTTTCATGGTGTGAAAAATGGTTTTTAAGCCTTGTTTTTTGAAATGTATTGTTGTTTTGTCATAAAAGTGCACACCATGTGTTTGTTTCAATGTTACATTATCTTTTGTAATTGTTTTGTTTGGTTTATAGCCTATTTTATAGTATTTTTAACATGTTATGTTATCTTGAATAAAATATGGCATGCAATTGGTATATTATTCCCAGTCAAGTGCTTAAAATAAATTGTTTTGATTAAAAGGGCATGTCATGTGTTTTGTAAATTGCCTGGTTGGATTTTATGTGTTAAATGTGATTTAAAAACTATTTGTATAAATTTATATATGAATTAGAAGAATGGAAAATGGTATTTTTGGGTCCTTCTATTCTTTTCCAATTTGAATTTTTTTACAAACAAATGGGTTTTTCTTTACAACATGTTTTGGCCTGAGTTTCCAAAAAATTGTATATTTCACATTCTTTTGAAAATGGTTATGTTTTGAATATGTAACCTGAGTGTTTATGGGATTTATGAATGTGGGTTTCTATCGTAAATTGTGTGTATAAAACTCCTTAATAAAATTTAAATTCATACCTTGGTCAAATGTTTATTTTAACAAAGGCATAATGGACCGTTTGGCACTTATTTTTGTAAAAAATGGATCCATGTGTATTTTATGTTCTATCTCTTAGGTCCATTTTATATTCCATGAATTTGATTTATTAATTGGTTTTAGTGATTCTAAATTTGGTTTGATATGTTATTGATGGGTTTTTTCTCTTAAGTAATAATTTTTAAATCGATTTTATGTACAAGGCCTTGTTATACTCCTTGAAATTGTTTTATGAAGCTTTTTAGTGGTTTATTGATTCGTGAAAGAAATGTGAAGCATATTGGAAAGTTGATTGGATGTTTATGGTTTGGTAATGAAATTTTTATTTGAAAATATTTTTTGATAATATGTGTAACTTTATTGAGCACTAAAGGGAATCCCGGGTATCTAGGTGGGCAGACGTGTACTAGTATGCTAGTGATCCTGTGGGGTTTGGAACCTGTTTCATGTAGCATGTTTGACGATGACAACACTAACTAAACTATGATGATGATGTTGTTAGGGGACCACATAGTTATGGTTATGCTTCCTAATATTGTCTTGTATTCATGAGAATGGATATTTATTATGGTTACTTTCATTGAGATATGAGGTACCTGGGGCTCACAACTAACTAGTTCCTAGGTGTGGTCCAGTTACTTGTGATCATAGGATATTTTTTAATCACCATCAGCATACGATGTGTTTGTTTGGAAAATTCAGTTGTGTGTGTGATTTATTTAAAAGTATAAATTCTTTAAATAATCCCTCATGATAACTATTTTATTTTGAAGTTCCACCCCTGTGAAAATTTTTACTATCATTCTTGTTTATAAAACATGTATATTTTTATCTAGTAAATTTTTATATCATGGGATCTCATTTGGAAAACACAACTTTATATCTTGTGTTTAAAAAGTGAAATTGATGTTTCTTTTTTTAAAGTATGTGCATTGGGAATAGAATACCGGGCTAACCTACTGAGTTTTAATACTCATTCTTATAGTCTTCTTCTCTTTTTAGCCATTGTGCAGGTTTCATATTGAGTTCAATCACCTTGGGTGACATGTGATCATTATGTTGGATAGTGAATGGAGGGGTCACATAGATTTATTTTGTTATCAGGTTTTTTTAGTTGCTTTTTTTATATTTTTACTTTCAGTTTCATGTACAAATATTGTTCAGTTCAATTTTTATGTAAATATGTTTTAGGATTTCCGTTTAATTCCATTGTTTGTTTGATTGTTTATATTTGGGAGAAATCATTCCATGGTGTATGATATTGATTTCCTTGGTGCTGGTAGTAACCCTAATAGGATTGGGAACATCTCTTGGTACTTGTCACGAGCTAGCTTGTGTGATCGGTTCAGGGTTGACTCGGGCAGGTTCATGACACTTTGACATGTGGAACTCCATTGGTCATCTGATAATTGAAACAAAGACATCATTTAATAATGTATATTGAAATATAATACATGAAATAATTTTGATTTAATGGTTTACAATTAATTATGATATAGTCTTATTATTATGATAATAAATTAGTTTGAATATATTTGATGATTCTGTTTATGAGAGTCATTATGATTTTCATCATTACGATAAAATTGTTTGTATGAAAACCAAATAGTGTGTACGATAAAAATTCATATTCAGTGTGTATGGTAGAAATAATATCCAGGATCATTATGATAATCATGGAATAACTTATTCTTGTAAAACTCATGAGTACATATATGAGAAAACCAAAATGAGGAAATGGTAAAAGAAAACAATTAATGTAAGTACAATAAAACAAGACATAAATTCATTCAAAAAGATAGTTTTTTTATTTCAATAAAAGGGAATAAAAAATTCAAAAAAAACTATTGAATAAACCTTTATGTATCCATACCACATTAAATGGGATTTATTATTCATGAATTTACATTGAATAAATTGTATGATCCTTATCAGATACATCGATTTTATTTTATTCTTCTCTTTTTATTAATTTTTTATATCTCAATTCCATTTTCAAGAATTTTCTAATTAAAAATATTTATTTATAAAATAAAAATATACTATATTTCATCATTGGTCGGGAATATTATTCATAAATGTCCCTATTTTCTACAAAAAAATTCAAAAATGGGTTACAGTTGTTGTACGATTATTTTAATTAATTTTTACCTATCTATAATTCTTAAAAAATCAATTTAATCTTCTTATTATTTCTAGAATGAGTTACTTATGATTTTTTATAAATGTAAAAGGAATATTTTTAGATACTCATTATGAATGGAAAATCACATAGTAATGAATGGTCAATTATTTGAAGCTTCTATTATAGTTTTCCATTTTTAATGAAATTTGTTCCATAATATTTTGTAAATTTTTATATTTTATAGAAGTGAAATAAAAATTAATTTTTAATTTAACAAATGGATTATTTATGTTATTTATTAAATTTATTTACATATATTATAACATCATTTGATGATAATTTTTCTTTCCATGGGTATGATATAAATATATTATCTTTATTCTTTCTTTAGATGGTTTGTGATTATGACGATGAGATGCTAATAAAACCATTTATTTTATGGGATATCAAATAATTATTTTATAAAATTTCTAGGAAATACATTTTCTTTGGACATTGGATTGATATAATGATATGATTAATGTTTGTGATCTTGTTGAACATATATATATAGTTTTAATTTATTGGGGATTATGCTATGAATTATATATCCCACCAATTAAATGTGTAATTTTTAATATATCATGATATAATTATGGGAAAAATATGATTTTATTGATACATTATGGATATAAGTTCATGTTTTTGATCCACTGTTGGAAAAATGTATATCTTCTTGCTCCTGTATAAGAAACAAGTAGTGATTCCAAGTCCATTAATGTGCATGAAAATAGTATTGACTCCAAATCACATATTATTTTATAGTCTCAATATTTGACATAAACTTATGAAATGGTTCACATACCTATGGTGGTGTAATAATTTTCTAAAATTATTATTATTGGAAATTATCATTCATGGATGATTTATAATTTTTTTATGTCTTATGTCTAATGTCTGTTGAAATGATTCCCTTTATTCCTAGAATGATATTCTAGATCTTTGAACTATTGGTTTTTATTATTTGTATGTTACAGTCATGATATCATACCCATATTGTTATCTTGTGAATTCATTTGATCATTGATTGATATCTCCCGTGTTCTCCCTTAAAGATCATATGATCTAACCCTTTATTTTTTTTTAAATTTTACTTGTTTACGAATAATTGTTAATTTTTTAATAAGGATAAAAATTTAAAAGAAAATTAGTTAGAGATGTTTAAGAATTTACAAAATATTATGTTCTTGAATCACATTTCTAGAGACACTAAACCGTTATGGTCCATGCTTGGATCACATTGTTATTCAATGGGAATTCATCTAAAAAGATGTAATATTTATTTATGAAATTTTTAGATTTCTATAAAAAAGATTCTATGATAGAGTGGAATCAAGGGATAGTTAAATATAGATATTGATACATTTCATACCTATATTACACATGTTTTAGATGAACATTCATTACATAGAATAACAATCCATGTAGTAATTGAATATTTTTAGTATATGTCGTAACATGGAAACGTAAATAAAATTATAAAAATATATCTACATTGAATCCCACTTTTCATTTAATCACTATCACACTTCATAGAAATATCATACCAAAAAAATCTTCAAAACCTATGGTATCGGAAAATAATGAAGGGTCTTCTCAGATTCATAGTAAAGGTAAAAATGTTGATTTAAAATATCAAATAAGCATAACATTAGTACAGGGGTATGAGAGCAAGATCATAACATTTGAAAACCATAACCTTTGTATCATTTGTCATAATCATTTTTCATGGAATAAAACATTATCATTTCAGAAGTCATGAATCATAAGAGTACGAAATGGTCATAAAAATATCATGATTAATAATTTATTACCAAAAAAGTGTGGCATCATCATAAGTATTCAAACTAATTTATAAGTATTTGTTAACAATAGAGACAGTGAAATCATTACATATTTTAAATCAATAACTATTTCCAATATTGTGTCATGAACATTATATTTTCTCCCATAATGGATGAATCACGTTGACTTGCATCTCATATAGATCAACATGTCAATTTTTTTTCAAAGTTATTCCATGATATATATCTCATTTCAAATTTCATTATATGGCTATATAATTTTATGTAATGAAAAAAAAATTATGGGATACATATAATTATAAAATAGTCATCATATCATTATGTTATAACTCATTGAATGAAAATAAGTTTCACAAAAATTTAATAATTTTACCATTTTAGAAATCATGGAAAATAATGGGTTTCATAAACATATCATAATAGTAATAATAAAACATCATGGTAAATATTAAGAATATTATCATGGGTTCTTATCTCCATTAAAAAATAATTATCATAAATGTATGTGATCATTTATTAATAAATATTTTTGAGAATTGTTGAAATTTTTCAAGAGGAAAATACCCTTTTAAATTTTAGTTCAATTTTTTAAAATATAAAAACTTCCCAAAAATTAATTAAAACCATTTATTTGATAATTCTTTTGAAAAAAATAATTAATATATTATTAAAAACATTTTGTTGTAACAGAGGATGGAAATAATATCCCATCCATTATAGTTAATATAATATATTCCTTTTAAAAATTTATAAAAAGACATGAAGTACCATAGTTAGAAAAAGAAAAGGATATTATTTGAAAAAAATATATAAAAAAACTAAATAATTGGTAAAAATGATATTAAATAATCATATTATAAAATTAGAAACAATCTTCAATACATTTATAGAAGACATAAATATTTTTGAAAAAGGATTTTCGACCGAAGTGTAAACAAATGTATATTTTCCATAAAAATATTCTTTTGATATCAAGATTATATAAATATAAGATAATGAAAGGGAAAAAATTATTCTTATGAAATATCTAGAGGTTAATAATAATGATAGGTAATTTTATGATAAGTTTAAATAACATCCCGAAAGGAAATTCTATGATATGCTGTCCCACTTAAAAATAGGGCTGAGATATAAATCCCTGAACACTCTCGTAACATTTGAATCATGAACCCAAAAAAAGTGATAAATATATATTTTTATTTATATATTCAAAAAATAAATTCATGGGAATTATATATACCACATAAATGAAATAATTTTTCTATATACTACGTTTCTCATATAAATAAAAGTGTCACAAAAATTTCTTTCCTCAAGTTCAAATTTAATTTAATGTTCCCTATCCTCATGTAAAATTAAATTAAATTCTTTATAAATATATATCATAATCATTTATTTAAATATAATATCATATATTATCCCATTATAACATTTGAAACCCCATTTATTTATAATCCCTTACTAAAATCATGTTTTTTGGGTGTTAACTATTTCATATTTTTAGAAGAATTTTTGTTAGGTCATTCTTTTCCTTGTACATTGATCTGGGTTCCATCATCTAATAGATATTAATAATGATGTAAAGGTAATATATTTTCAATATATATATATATCCTCTAATGATATATTTATAATTATTAATTACACTATTCATGGAGAGTACAGGTTTTATGTATTCATTAGCGCTGTTTTCAGTTTTAACGGAATGAATGAAAGGAAGGAAAATAAGAATTAGACTTAACAAAATAATTATAATTTTATTTTAAAAATATATAATAAAAAAATTGACAAATATTACCAACCGTGTAATGAATATGAAAATGATTCGTAGGGTTTCATAGAGGTAGTATCCCACACGTACGCATAAGAGCCGATCTTGTTTTCCAATGGATTGGAAGGTAAAAAGGTGGATATGAAATCATTACTCCTAAATGATAATTATTTTACAAATATCAAATATAATATTTTTACAAATCATAATCCCCATCCACAATATATGGTTTGAAAAACGAAAAATATGTCTATATAGATACGATAAGTCATATGTACGTATAAATTGTACTTTTACTTCCCATTTAATGGAAAATAGGGAAGATAACTATGGCTTAACAATAAAATAAAAAATTAATAATATTTTGGATGATTATTTTTTTATAAATAACTAATATTTTAATGAATTGGAATGAATAATTATGAAACCAAGTGATTGGTTATAGTGATTAACTCTTTCTCAGTATTCCTCCTTTATACCCCTTTATAAGGATCCATCAAATGGTTTTTCAAGAATACCAAAACCTATAATTCATGTATAGGTACATTGAGAAAATAATTTTGTATTATATGGTCTGTAAATATGGAAAATTTAGTATAATGAAGAGAAAGAAGGGTGCCCTTTTATATGTATTGGGAGGGGGACACTTCAAATTTCTTCAACGATTAAAATATAAACAACTCATTTTCAAGGAAAATGTTTAAAAAAGGATAGATACACAATGATAAGGTTTGATATTTTAGAAATATACTCAAAAAATAAAATTTCAATATTTTTAAATGGTATATTTAACATTATCTTTTGATTTAAATATTTAGCTAACATATTTTAATAATTACCATGATAAAGCCATTTTCACCATAGATGGGTTATAATTTTACTTATAAGGATAAAATTTGATAATAAATGAAACAAAAGTCTTTTTTTACATTATATTATCATCTTTGTGGTTTTTTATGATTTTTAGGATTTTTCAATAATTTAATAAAATATTATATTAAGAAATTATTAATATGTTGATTTTTAACACTATTCCTTTATTTTGAATTCCATGAAACGAAGACAAGGATTTATTTCTAATATAATATTTTTATACATCACTAATATGTTATATTTGTCATTAATGTAAATTTAAAACTATTAAATAGTCAAATTATATTAATTTTAATATTTTCAAATTCATTTATTTTATATTTCAATTAATTGAAGAAATAATGTGTTAGTGATGCATAAGAATTTAAGGTAATTTCATAATTACAAAAACATAGAAATAAGTTTCAATAAAAAAAATATTTTCATAATAATATAAATAAATATTATGATTACTCAAAAAAATATTTTTTTACTTATTTTAAGACATAATAAATAATTAAAATAATGAGAGTGACAATTTTTGTTTTTCATTTCTCTAAATTTTATATATTCTATTTTCATGGACATGTGTCCGTTAAAAAACTAAATTTAGTGCCTATGGTGATATGGGTTTAATTGAATTCATCCACTATGAAATAATTTGAATTTTCACAAACATAATTATTAGATTTAACCGAGGTTAACCTGCTTTACAATTTACCGATGTTATAAATTTTAATACTATTACTATTTATACCTCCTAAAAGTAAAATACGACTATATAAATAATTTGGACCTCTATATTCTGAATATGAATAAAAGTTTTCACAATTGAATTTCTATAAGTAGGAGAAATTAATATTATAATGTGTTTTGAAAATGCGATTAATGTTTTTAGAGTT
Organism: Viscum album; assembly: GCA_963277665.1. NCBI lineage: Eukaryota > Viridiplantae > Streptophyta > Magnoliopsida > Santalales > Viscaceae > Viscum > Viscum album. The sequence goes on along the minus strand of OY728164.1, from coordinate 1,550,250,411 downwards.
ATTATTAGTTAAGCATATAAATACACATATTCCATTCCCAGGAATTGAAAATAATAATTTTTATGTAAAAATACTTTTGTAATATTAAATATTTTAATTTATTTAAATCATTCTCATATTTTTAGTCCATTAATTTACTCCAATAAAAAATGTCCATAAAAGAAGTTTTACAAAAAAATATTTTAATTATTAATGTTTTTTATTCAAAACATATAATAAAAATAATATAAATGGACTTAATTTTTTTTATTAGTACCAAAATATGAAAATTTTAACATTTAAAAAATTTTAAATAAAAATTAAACACTATAAATTAACAAAAAAAATTAGTTTTTAAAAAATATATTTTTTATTATTCGTTGTAAAATCAATATTTTTAGAAAATTATTTAAAATCCCCACTAATGTAATCTGGTCAGGATGATTTCAAAAAATACTTTCAATTTAAAAAACAAATTTTCTTAGAATGTTAATAATTTAATATTATATTTTCTCTAAAAAATAATCTAAAATATTTTTTGAAGGAAATGAAATTCTTATGCATAATATAACATTACTAAAAATTTAGAACTTATTTTTTGAGAATTGTTCAATATATTCTATCTTTTTATATTGTTCATAATGTGGTAATTAAAATTCATACCTACCAATTCAATGGCTATGTTATAACATTAATATTTAAATAATAATAATTTTTATTTAAATCTCAGTGTGACATGTTGTATACGATGCAAACCATATTGTTTTCTTTTAAAATATAATTGTGTTACATTCTCTACAAATTAATCAATTTCTTTCTCATAATTTGAAATTTTTATCAGTAATCAATGGTTCAACTTTTCAAAATTCCTTTGTGGAATAAACATATCATAAAAGGTGTTAAAAAACATCAACTAAAAAAGAAGGTATGAAACATGTGAAGGTTGTCTAGAATAACCCATAACTAGGTATAAAAACATGAAAAATTTTATTTCAAGTGAAAATATATACATTGATAAAAATACTAACCCAAAGATTAATATTGAGTGAGAGAGAAAATTTTCAGGATAACTTTGACAATAAAAACAATAAATCATTCATGTGTTGAAAGGGAATCAATTAATCAGAAATTAAGGTAAAATTATAACATTTTATTTCAACATACTTTTTCTAAAGATGAGGGATTAATTTTATAACCATATAGATAACTTGATAAAATATTATTCATTGATTTCTCTCTATATCGTAAGAACAATTTAATAATTTGGATGTGTTTTTATCAATTTTCCCTTCATCTCAAAGTCAATTAGTTAATATTATACATGATATTTTCATGTCTGAAGATCTAAAATTAACTTCTAATAGATCATAAGAACCATAAAATAATTTATATTCATTCATTCTATCTCATGATATATACGAATAACAAAGTTATTAGTCTCTGTTATCAAATGTTATAATTATAACATTATCCTCAAACAAAAATAACCAAAATTCATCTCAAAACATTTTTTAAGTATTTAATCAAAATATAATCCCAAATATGTGTGACAAAATTCGTTGTCATAAAATTTCTAAATAAGATCAATAAATTACCAAAATCAAAATATCATTTATCCCTCAGACAAAATAAATTATATCTATATGTAATATTCCAAATATTTCAATACATTTATCATATATTTTCCCATACCATTGTACGAACCTATATTTTTATAAAAACTAATTGAAAACATACATGATATGAAAAATTAACTCACTCATCATTCCTAAAAAAACATATTTTATATAATATATTAAATAAATCAAATTTTTTTTAAAAATCAATAAAAGATAACATAATACACTTTTTCATCAAATTAGTAATTATTTCCAATGTCATAAACACTATTACATTATCAATAATCTCACTATATCACTGAAATGTTATTATTTCATCATTGACATATATTAAGGGTTATTAATTCACCCAATAATATGTTTAGAAATGAAATATCAGCATACCATTAAATGAATTATCTAGTTCATCAATACCATTAAATAAATTCTTAAAAATACTTGAAGAAAAAATACTATAGAAAACCCTTATACGATTCATGATTCTTATAGATAGAATACAACTTATAAAAACACTTCTAAAGAATAATTATATAATTCCAATATAAAAACATTTCAATCATTACTCATCCATCATAAACCACTAACTATGAATTTTCATCTTATTCATTAATACCTTCTTTGTTTCATGTTCCATTTCTAGTCCCTTTGTCACCAAAACTAAAACCATTACTCATAAAACATTACTTATCAAGATTTTGATGATTTAATTAAGTATATTTATTTTAATAATTCCCGTGATTTTCATATGTAAAATATTGTATCATTGATCGTACCTTCGTAAGACCTCTATTATTATTAATTATGTCAACCAAAATATTCATTTTTATTCGAAAAACACATGTTCTGTGCCTTTATTTTCCACAGCCAAAATGTATTCTTGTCGCTTTGATATATTTACCTAGTTGTTTATTATATCACACTTCACATGTAGGAAGATTAATCTTCTTCCCTCCATGTTCATAATAAAACTCTATTTTTATATTATTCAATGTCTTATGAAGCATACTCAATATGATATTTATAATCATATTATAAGATAATGATTTTGGTATAATCCGAAGGTTTCACATTACATTTATTGTTTTAATTGGTTTATCAAATGTAAAATAATTATATATTCCAACAAATTAAATTTTAGCAAAATTCCTCCAAGTTCTAACTATTTAATAACCCTAAAACCATAGTATGAGTATTAATATTTTTAGTGAGAGACCATAAAATCAAGAAAATATATTTATAGTATGGTTAAATAAAAATACATTCATTTTAATATCTTACACATTAGGTTTATCTTAGTTTATTTATGGTTATAATATAATCAAATCATTCATGATGATTTATAATGAAAATGTTAGTTATCCAATTGAAATCCCCTAAGAGGATCAAACCATGTGACCAGTTAGGGAACACTTTCCATGAACTAGAAATATCATTTAGATAAACTCAGCCAACATTTTTTAGGTATATTACCCATATATGTATTGAGAAACCTGATTTTTATAAATAAATTTTACATATTACTATATGATATTTCAATAAATATCTCTAATACTTTCTTGGGGATGATAAGGTTGATGGTCATTGTATACAAGATAAAAAATCCTCTTCTTTCCCTACATGAAAAAATTATACATAAACTATGGAAATTAAACATATAAAGGGGCGATATCAGAAATTCACAAGGGGTATATGTGAGAGACATCGATCGATGGTCATATTAGAGCATAAAATAAACATTATGGTATGATACCATGAATGTAAATTTAAAATTTCATCCAATAAATCTGGTATGGACTGTAAAAACGATTATATGCATAAAATATTTTCATTATAGGAGTCATGAATCATAAGAGCTTAAAATAATAAAAAATAAACGAGGAAACATAATTTTAATCCACATTAGTGTGGCACTATCATAAGTATTGGAACCATTTTTTATGTCATAGTTAAGTATTGAGACCATGAAATCCTAATTGAAAAAGCATCAACCCTAATTTTCCAATGTGGATCAATTACATCAACATGTTTCTCAAATAGGATCATACACATTGATTTTCTACCCATAATTATCTGAGCAGATATAATACATTTCTTGATTCATTAGAGTGATAGATAACTCTACACCAACCATTGAAATAATAAAAAATTTATAATATTTGTTACATTAAATCCATAACACAATCATCCTATCATTATATAATAACCTAGGAAATGAAATTGGGTTTCATAAAAATTTAATAATTAAATCATAGAATAACCCATGGAATATAAATGGGTTTTATAATAATATCACAAAGAAAACCATAAACCATCTTGAGAAATATTAATCATGGTTCTATTAGACCATATCATTATTAATGTATAAGAGACACCAAAGGTTTTTTTCATTGGTAAATTGAAATTATATAAAAAATCACTAAAATATCCATTAGGAAAATATACATTAATGGTTGAAAATATTCTTCTAAAAAATAATCATTTAAAAATCATTGGGTAAATAATATTGAGTTTTTTTAAAAACATATATACATTTAAATAACACTTCAATTCATTTGGTGTTCATGAGGATAGTAAACTCTTTTCATGTAATAAGGTTTATAATAATGCATTCCTTTCAAATTCATGTGAGAAAAGATAACAAAATACAATGTTCAAAAAAAGAAAAGAATATTCCATATAATTTTTTATAAAAATCATAACAAGGGTTTAAAATTCATTAATAAATAAATTTATATTATTAAAATAATTTATTAAAACATATTTCTATAAATTGGACATGAGAGATAATATATTTTCAACTATATTGATAAATATTTATTCTCCAATTTTTTTTATATTTATGTATTATAGAGTGGAAAATTAAATAAAACTTGTATTCTATATAAATAACCATATTATTGGAAATTTATTAATATTAGTGACAAATTTATTGATAAATATCATCATTGGAATCATAATAAAAAATAATATTGATAAACAATGTGATTATAATATAAATACCTTACCAAATTAGTTAAATTTTAATAATAATCTGTAAGAAACAAATAATGTTACATAAATATATATATCTATAAAATTCATAAAAGTAACAATAATATAAATTCAAGGGTATTATATACACCACATAAAAGAAATAAGTGGTGAATATGTTATATGTCTCACAGAAATAAAAGTGAGATGAAAACCCTTTGACATAAGTTTTGAATTAAATAATTTAAATTATAACCTTTTTAAAAAGAAAATATTTTTTATTACATTTATAATTGAGAAGAATAATATTATATATAATAACATATTTATTTACTTTTAATATTTTATAACCCATTTCATAAAAATTATTTTTTAGAATTATTTTTTTAGTTAGTAAATGATTCTCTTTTCATGTATGTATTATTTTGTATCATTTATCATTGTAAAATGATCATAGGTTCATATTATAATTAAAATTATCCATTATAAAAAAAATATATATTCAATTTATAAGAATTTTTAATATTCCATATAATTAGATACAGATAAATGAGTTACATTTTTTATGGAGATGATAAGTCATATGTACACATGAATGTAGTTTTCATTTTTTGACAGATGGAATTAAATAAAGGTAAATATTAATTCCAATTTATATATTATTTTTTATATATTATATTTTGTAAATTTAAATTAAATATTACCTCATTAGAATCCCTGTTAATTTAAATGTAAAAATGAATCACATCACTTCGTGGAGGTTGTAGTCTTCATGTATGCATGAGCGACATTAACTTTTTCCAATAAATAATATTGTAATAATTTTGATGTGATATCATAATTATAGAAGTGTAGATATGTCACAAATATCTTATATATATATACTCATTAAATATCACTATTCATTTTCATTATAGTTGGTGTGGGGAAAATAATTACGTCGGTTTGTGACGTGATAGTCCATCGTACATACATTTAACGGTTTCATTTCCCATTTGATGGAAGTGGACATGGATATATGTTGTTACATAAACATAATAATATAATATAAAATTTAATATACTAGTTTCATTATATATTAATTATTATTACAGGAATGAAGGTTGTATGAGGAGAAGTAAAAAAGGGAAACAGCTTAGGGAAGGCAATTACCTTCGTCTAAAAAACCAACTTTGGGTCTCTTATTAAGGACACTAGGGTTGTTATTTTGGGAGTAACATATTATCTATAAGGCATATAAGTAATTTCAATAATGATTATTTCATTTTTTGGTCGACCTAAATGGAATTAGTGTTTTGAATATGGGAAGATAGGAGGTTCCCTTTTATAATTTAATTGGAGTTTCCTTTTTTTAAATACCCAAATGTTTTCAATAATAAGAAGTCAATATCGAAACAAATTCTAAAAAAATTGTTATATAATAGATTTTATGATATAATATTTCTATATACAACTCCACCTCTACAAAATAATCAATTTTGAACATGTTATTCTCATAACTGTAGAGGTTATCGGTTTTTCCATTTTAATTTTGACACCGATAAATAGTTTTTTTATTTACATAGATAATTTATCTAGTAACACTTAAATATGTGAATTATTAGATAATATGTAAAAATTAATTATAAATAGTTAATCCCATTTACCATATAAATTATATATGTGTGTGTAAAAATAATTTTAACCTAGGATCATGTAATGCGCAAAAAAATATTTTCACATTAACTACATTACATAATTTTACTAATTTTACTTATCATTATGACCAAAAATTAAACAAAAATGTTTAACTGATATAAATTATGATGATCCAAAATATGGAATACATTTTTTAAATTAAATTCTGTGAGGTTGAAGATTTCAAATATATATTAATTCCACATTTTTGAAGAAAAAGTATTTTTCCAAATAAAATGTATTGTTATGTATAAATAGTTTTGTATCTAAATTAAACATGTAATTAATTTAAATTATTTGAATTAGATTAATTAAAAAATCATGATCAAATTTTTCTATTAAACCCTTTATAGAAAATATGAAATTTGTAAATGATTTAAATGAAAACCAACTTTTTTAATAAAAATTGTGTTTTTCACTATTCAAAGAAAAATAATTCATTTCAAACAACTCTAAAACAAAAACTAAAATATTATTTTAAAAATTATATTTCAAAAAATTATTTTCATTATGAATGAAAAAAATTTAAAATAGGGTAAAAATTAATTTTAAAATAATTTTTCAAAACTCAAAGAATTATTTTTATTGAAAAATATAGTTTTTAAGAATACAAGTGTTATTATTATTATATCATGCAAAGAAATAATGATAAATAAATAATAACACATTTGATTGATTATATGATATATATATATATATCATTAAAACCTTTCAACAACTCTAACTAATATAATCTATTAAGATAAATACATAGTACACGTATAAAAATGTTTTCTGAAAAACATTTCTTTTACTTTCAAATTGTATATATTTTAATTTCAAATCATTTGAAAAAAAAATAAATTAGTTTTTACATATATATATACCATATAATGTGCATCATTTAGTTCTTCATATTCTTAATCGAAGATTTACTTTCTTGGTTATTACAATAACATTAAATAATAATATTTTAACAGTATCAAAGAACATTTAAACATGTTTATGTGTGTAAAACAGGATATCAATGAAATTAATTTTTTTTTAAAAACAATAAAATACTAATTTATGATATTTTACCCCCCCCCCCCAAAAAAATTATTTTTCCAATCATATTATGTAATATTTATTTTAATAACAGAGGATACATCTACCATGTTTTATCCCCAACTTCTAATGTTACAACTGAAAATTGATGGTTTCACCACAAAATTTTGACTAGGTGAGTGTTCTCGTTTCATAAAAATTTATCTTTATGATCTAGAATATATATATGTTATTATGCATAATAATGATCATCTTTTAGTGTTATCATCTCATCATTATTTACATTTTAACAAGCAAGTATTTACTTTATTTTGAGATATACATGGAACACATCTTGAGCATGGTGGAGGTTTCCTGCGAGTTGTATATGATAAGCTACCATCCCCTCTCCATTTGGAATATATAAGGTGGAAAAATACCTATGGATCTCATTTTCTCATTTTTTAATCTAATAATGATATTTGATGTATAAATTCATAGAAAAGCCTTCTAATTGACATCAAATATGAGATTATAGTAATGATTTTTAGCATATGGTTTTTGTTGACTCTAAGATGTCATGATATTCTTTTGAATGGATTTAAATTACTATTACATTTTCCTAGTTTTCTCAGTTTACAATATATTTCTTTTTCTAACATCACCCTCAAATGTTTAGTTCAATAATTCCTTCCATAGAGGCCTTCATAAAGAGTAATCTAAATGCTCGAGTGAATGCCATTGTTATAAAAAAACACAACTAGAGGAAGTTGTTGATACTGAAAACATTGAAATCCACATAACAAGTTCTAAATATATCTATTATAATTTAAATGGGTATCTCATAATGATTATTTTTATAAGTAGGATATGTAATAATTAAACACAATTTTGCATCAAGGTCTTGCAGATTACCTCACTAAATTATCGAGGCAAATCATCGATCACGATCAGATTCAATAGAATGTGGTAATCTTTGAATCATTACCAATTACGTAATTTATATCCAATATGGTTTATCCAGGAAAAATTCTTCATTGATGTTAATGAATGATTAATACTTCATTAGGTGATCGACTATATCCCAAATAGAAATATGGCCTTTAGACATTTAGTGGTGTATGGTGAAAAAATTCATTCTGATGTTTTCCAATTTCCATTCTTGTATGGGTAGTGGTTGTAACTTATCCTTAGACTTTTTTTCTTGTGGAATTAACATTATATCATTCCTTGAATCAAGATATATACATAGAAATATCTCTCGTCTTATTGTCCCAAAAGTAATATTCCTTAAAATCTCAATACATATACATACTTCCAAGATTAATAAAGAATGACGAACTATTGTGATCATAAAATTTCTCATACTTCTAATATGTAATGGATGTAACAAATAAACTATTCCTAAACCATTTCATAAAATCATAATCAATTTTAAAATCATGTGTCATGACCTTCCACCTGTGGCGCATGTCATGACTCCCCCAAGCCTGCCTCCCGAATGCCAGGGGTTGGCGACTAGCACCGAAGGCATCAACCTCTAAGTGGGAGGAATTTTATTGAGTACCTAGACACACACACACACACACAAATTTAACCCAAAACTGGAAAAATAAAATCATGCTACTAATGAATAATCATTTAGTATGAGTACATTGGAAGGTAAAATGGTCTAGAATACAAAACCAACAATAGACAACTGAAAATTGAAGAGTAAATCTAAAAACTGTGAACAAGCCATCTGATGATAACCCCACCTAATGGTAAGAGTGGGGTAGATACTGGAAGCTATGGGAGTACGCCATGTCTGCCTGATCTCACTGGGCCCTACCTGGTCTTAGGCTCCAAATTCCAACAACAAAATGTATGTCGTCTCCACAAGACACAACACATGTGGTCGAAGCCCGTGTGGTGGTGAGTAACACATTACTCAGAAGGGGACCCCAGTATACTAAGGAGAAATACTAAGAATAATCCACGAATCAAAACCATAATGTAAGGCCAAAATGTAGGACCAAAAAGTAAGTCAAAAATGTAAGACCACAAAGTAAGACCACAAAGTAAAACCACAAGGTGTGGACAGCTCACACTAGGTACAATCTAAAGAATAGGAAAAAGGTTCATCGGCTATAGTGATGAACGTTTTGTACTACTGAGGGACTCATAAATGGTAAATCACTACTCTCCAATCATGCTACTAAGGATCCACATGGTAGCTGCTTGTCTTCTGGGTCACTAAGGATCCACAAGGTTGTTGCTCGTATGTCGGGCCACTAAGCATCCATGTAGCTGCTTCTCCTCTTCCCGGACATAATGGGTCCACATAGCTAATGATCGATCCATTGGACATAACTCAACCTCCATTAATCCCCACATAGAATAAACTAAAGGGCCATCTTTTTGTAAGGGTTCCAACACAGTAGACATCGCGTTGAACAGATGCCTAGTATGCAATATTTAGGCATTTTAGTAAAAAGGCCATGGTTGGATTTGATAAAAATCCAACCTAGTCATATTCCAACCCCTTCCAAAACTACCGTATAGTATATTAGGATGACTACCTCTTCACAAGGGTCATGGTTGAATAGATGTAGAATCAACCAGACACACAGTCTGCGAGTTATTGATGTTTCAATAAACATGGGTCAGTTGCGTCTGGGCGCAGACCGACATGACCATCCCAGCCCAAGGGTCCCACATACCCCAATTTAATTCTACATACTCGATCTGACCCAATTACGGTCTAGGTCGGTCTAGTCAACATGGCCAGGGGCGAGGTCCAATGGGTCTCGTTGGACCTGGCCTAGTTATGCCGACGATCTAGCCCACCGGGTCGCCCGACGACTCTATCTCTTCCGGCTCTGCCCAATGAATTTGAGTCTTTCTTACCAGTGAAAATCCATCCCATTGGGCATGGATCTGGCCCACTAGGCATAGGTCCGACCTGGCTAGAATGTTGGAGCATGGCCTACTAGTAGGAGATGGATCTTCAAGAGGCGGACTGGCGGCGTTCACCTAGGACACAGCAGCCGCTACCACATCTCTTCCCTATTCAAATACAGCCTGCAAGGGGTGGGCCGCTACTCCCACATGGCACCTTCCATGTGTCATGTCTAGAATATATTGCATCTGAAGGTTCGCTGCTTCCCCTCCATCGTAGTCGAGTGACTATGGAATTCCCAGTCGCTCGAGTGGCCCAGATGCAGGCCGTAACACCTCTGTGGAACCGTGGCCAACCAGATGTGGCATGTCGGCAGTTCCTTCTGTGGGTTAATGGAGTATCTCTGGTGGTACCTTTCTCGATCCTTCTGTGCCTATGGTATTTTAAAGATTCCTCCTTCACTAAGACGACCTCAAAATCTCCTTCCCACCCTTTCGATAATTCATCCATGAAAATTGCACATGTGGAGGGGCTCAGGCCTTGTTCGTGTCAGCCCACACCCTCTGTATTAGATGTTTAAAAACATGGGGTGGTCTTTGTATTGTATTTCAATAAATACAATTGATAATTTAATACTATATAGATAAATCTCAAAAGAAGTCACCCCCTGTAAGAATGCACGATTCGCCGAATAACCTCCTTGTGTTTAATCTGCCTTCATCGTTTAGAATATGAATAAGGAAATCATGAATCAAAACAAGCCCCCTAACTCTCCTTGATGTATGCTGTCGAAGTGTTCTATTCATGGGGGTTCAAGATTCATTGGAGATTGTCACGTCCCGACTTCATTAGCATTTGTCTTCACCCATTTCCACTCGAATCCATCCCATTTGAATTTCATGTTCTTTTTTAGAGAGTAATTACACCATAGGTTCATTAGAGAAATCCTAGCATTTAATTCCCACTCTCCAACGTGTTAGAAAATTAAAGAGGGAAAAAATCGCACTGTTTTCAAGATGTTGTGATGTTGCGTCGGTACACTGGTTCATTTATGAAAAAACGTATCTTTTACACTTTCATAATGATCCATTAATAATCCTTGTTAATGAGATTCTTTGTCGCACCTCAACGCCTCAGTCCACTTCTCAACAGTGTCAAGAAAAATAATCTAAAATAATTTTTTAATGTTATTTTATTATATTTCCAAAAAAGTATGAAAATTAACTTTTCCACTGACCCTTGTTAGTTGATTTTAAACCATTTATAGGTGAACCCTGGCATTCCGAGCTCAATGGTGCCCTAATATTTTTTATTTGAGAACTGGTTCAGAAGATAGAAAAACACACTCACACGTTTATTTAAATGAACATAAAAAAAAGTTAAAAAATAAATATTCACCCTTGACACACAACAGTTGAGGTTAGGCTCCACCGAAGAGGAACACACCCCCATGAGCTCAATGGTACTCTCGGGTTTTCATTCTGATTTACCATTTTAGAGTTATAAGGATTTTACAATAAAATAACTGTTACTTAATTTATTTATTTATGGACAAAAACTAACTGATATTGTTGGCCAGTGCAAGCCAATGTTTGGATATTCCAATGGAAATCATATCCTCATGAGTTCAGCTGTGGTCTCAAATTTTTAATCTGAGTCACCATTCGTGAGTTATAATAATTTTAAAAATAAAATAATTTTATTTAATTATTTTATTTACGGTTATTCCATTTTCAGGTTTTCTCACTACAGGCCCGCACTGACTAAACATATTTTCCACAAAGGGTAATCCCGCCTTCAAGAATGCAATGGTGCCCTTATATTTCTGATCCAGACACCCATATAATAGAACATCCACTTTTTCAAGAAAACATCTCATACATTCTATTTAATGCTTACTTTTTTTATGGAGAATTCCAGGCACTCTGGGAATCATAATTGTGCATTTTCTTAGTGCCTAGTCCTAAAATAAATCTTTATAAAAAAACATTACATGGAAATTATGGAAAATTATATTCTCCCCACCTTAGGCCTTTACTTCCCCAAAATCCAAATCAATGGAAAAACAAACTAATGGGTGTACTGAGGAGGTATGTTCTTGATCCATGAGTGATGATATAGGTGGTATAACACCTCATGTTGATCCTTTATCTCTAGTAGGAACTCCAGAAATTTCACCCCATCATCAATGTCCATTTTTCCCAGTTGATGATACGTGATGGATTGTGCACATACCTCCTCAACTACAACACATGGGAAATATCATGCACCTGATTCATCTATGGGTGACGATATGGGTGGTATACCACCTCACCAACTACACTCAAAATATGAAAAGTTCTAATAAACCATGAAAATAATGTGCTACCCCATCAAAAACTCCCCAATCACCATCGGGTGATACTTGAAGGAAAAAGTGGTCTCCCTCCCCAAACTCCAAGGGTATCCATCTCCAAGACAATAGTACTGACATCAAAGATCCCCCTACATCTTATCCACACTAGGATATACCACCAATGGGGATGTATGGAACTCCCTCAACAACTCCTCCTGTAACATCACCAGTAGTACAGTGTTTCCTCTCAAGAGAATGAAGTGATCCCCACCTATCAAAAATCCATTAAGTGATTTTTCTGAAGATAACTAAGCATGGTGGGCTTCGTATTCCACACCCAAAAACTATACATCCCTAACTCGCTGTAATAATGGGGGAGTGGTAATCATTGACTGGAGGTACGCTACTCCATCAATGTCCATGAAGAATATCTACATCGCAGGTAGCTGCTCCGTAGCCTCACTAAACAGTTGTAAACAACAGCTCTTGTTGAGCATATATTCTACCACATTCCCCTTCCCATGAGTATATAAAATCTCAATGTCATAGTCCTAGAGTGTCTACAACCATCACCACTATCTCGACTACTAGAAATACTACATGCACCTTTCCATCCACATGAAAATCTTCACCTTTTATTGATTGATGTGTTCATTGACCCTTTGGTAGTGGGTACTCATTCTCCATGGCCACTTGGTTAATGTGCCAATAATCCACACATAACCTTGAACACTGGGTCTTACTAAGACCATTCTCTACAAGTCCCCTGCCTAGGACCCATTCTTGGGAAGGTCTATGAAATCCCTATGATATATTGATGATGATATCATTGCCATCTCGGGTTATAGAGTGATATAGAAGTCCCTCACCATGTGGTGAGGTAACCTTGGAAACATCTTTTGAAAGGACGTTCCTGCACTCCCCATCTATGGGTGGGAACTGAAAACACAAAACATCTAGTACCATGAGGGTATGTTCAGCCAACTCAAGAGTGATCTGTTTCACCCTCCTATTCATGAGTTTGTCTTGTGCTGCATGTGTTTCTTTTTTCACGAACAACGTAAACCCCTGTTTCAATGTTGTAGATATACCACATCATTTTTTCATAAAACAGACATTCTGAAAATGAAATGTGGATGATGAGTCCATACCCAAACTAACATCATAAGGCCTTGACGCTCCCACCAAGAGGTTCCAACCGAAACTCTCACCTCAAGGGTCAGATCACATCATCCCCATATGTTTGACTATCTAGTCTCCTCCCATAGGTATATCCAAATGTAAGGATCATTTAAATTGTTTAATTGGAAACTATAGGTCTTTAACAAGATTCGTGACAAGATGGAATGATTTTCACCTATGTCTATTAATATGGTAGCTATTAGTAGACATAGACCGTACCTCGAATCATTTTTGGAGCCCTTGGGTCATAATCCTTAGGTGAATGTATCAACTCCCTTCTCATGTCCTCTAGATCCATAATAATGGTGTCAACCACGTTGGGTTGGTGGTTAAAACATGTCAAAAAGTATACCACCTCATGATGCTCTCCTAGCTCCTCTTCCACATCTGTCACCCTATAGATTCATATGTTCCTTTCACATCCTCCACCCTAGTGGACCATCCACTATTTCACTATCAGAACAATGGGCTTGAAAATATCTTTGGAGATTTCCCATACCATATTTTCAAAATAATTACCTCTCCCTAGGCCTAATGGACTCACCCTACGTGAGCTGAGTTGTAGACCCCCTTCCTTCGGACCTCTTCTGAGAACATCTCACATGTACATGTATCTGAGACTAACATCATCTGCTTCTTTTCCCACTACTTACACCCACTGGGTGTGCCTACTCATCCAAAGGACCTCCAACAACAAATGTTGTCTATATAATCCTAGTATAAGTAGAAATTCAATGAGGAATAATGCTAACTCGGATGTCCCTAAATACACCTTTCTCAGAGTTCCGATCCCTGAAGCACTGGTCATATCATATTCATCGAGTACTTGGAAAATTTGGAATGTAATGGTGAATACTCAGCTACTGACATATTTTCTTGTAGAATCTATTTGGTAGACATACCCCTTAGATTTTATCACAATATCCCTTTTTCTGAGAGATGATCTCACACTCTTTCCACGGAAAATCAACTTCATCGTAAGATCGAGTGATCTAAAACTTGTCATTGCACTACTGAGCCACGTAGAAGGATCACTGCCAGGAATTCCATCTGATCTAATGGCACACTGGCTGGATGGAAATTCAGTTACCACCTCAAGACAATCCTTAGCAATCTATGAGTTGAGTTCTATTTAGAACCAGCGTGGTCTTTATCACTGAAACTCGTGTAAGGGACTGAGCCTACATGTGTCTTGTAAAGGTATCACTAGTAGTAACAGCTGACCAATAGGCAGTGGTATCCCTGGGACACTACCTAAAGGTACCGTCTGGGGCAACAACCTCTTTCTTGTAGCCTCATCAATTTTTGGACCATCCTCACTGTCACACACTGAAATCCTGGCTAGCTGTCTATGTAGAGGAACCTTGATAGATAATAAATATGAAACAGAATCAATAATTTATACCTAGTTAGATGATGAAAGAAAGATCAAGAAAAAAACATTTCCAAAACACATGCAACTAGTTTTTTCATCTACCATGTCAGAAAACAGAATTCAAGGTCCTTATGTGTGGATACGTCGGCTGTCTCACCAACACTGGACTCCCCGGACTGAAATCCAAACTCAAGACACATAACATTATTACCCCCATCCAAAAATAAAGACTCCTAGTTCTTATAGTAGAACTGAATGCCTCTGATACCTCTTTTTCGTGACCCATCCCCAAGGCCCGCGTCGTGACTCCCCCAATCCTGCCTCCCGAAGGCCAAGGGTTGGAGACTAGCATATAAGGCATCAACCTGCAAGAGGGAGGCATTTTACTTAGTACCCATACACACATGCACACAACCACAACCAAAAACTAGAATAATAATAAGCATGATACAAAATAGTAACCATTAAGTATGAGTACATCGGAAGGTCAAATTGGCCATAACGAAAACCCAAAAGAAGACAATTGAAAACTGAAGAGTATAAGTAAAAATTGTGAATAATCCAGCTATTGAAATCCCACTTGATGCTAATAGTATGGTATCTACTGGAAGCTATGAGAGTAAACCATATCTTCCTAGCCTCATTGGGGCCCACATGGTCCTAAGCCACCAATTCCAACATCGAAACACTAATCAATTGCATAAGACACGACACTTGCAGGCAAAGCCCGTGCAAGGGTGAGTAACACGATACTCAGTAGGGGACCCTAGTCTACTATGGATAAATACCACAATGAAACCACCAATAAAATCCACCATGTACGTCCACAAAGTAAGAATCCAGTGTAAGACAATAATGTAAGACCACATAGTATGGATATCTCACACTAGGTAAAATCTAAATCATAGGAATTAGGTTCATCAGCACTAGTGATGAGAATTTCGTACCATTGAGGGACTCATTAGTAATAAAATGTTTCTCACCTACTTAGAAACTAATGATCCACATGATCGTTGGTCATCTGTCGGGCCACTAAGGATCCACATAGAAGTGTTTCGTCTGCCAGGCCACTAAGGATCCACACGGCTCCTGCTCGTCGGTCGGGCCACTAAGGATCCACACAGCTGCTGATCGACCCATCGGACACACCTCAACTCTAACAAAGACCCACATAGAATAACCCAAAGGACCATCTAATCTTAATGGTTCCAGATAGTGTGTCAAATGGATGCCAGGTTAATAAGATATGGGAATTTTAGTAAAAAGAGCCCGATTAGATTCGAGTCTGATCCAACCGATCCGTACACCAACTGACCCCCCCCCCCCAAAAAAACTACTTTAGAGTATCTCAAAAGGACTGAATCTTCACAATAATCCTTGTGCCTCAGATGGAACGTCAATCAGACACCCGATCTGCGAGTTATTGTTGTTTTAGTAAACACGGGCTTGTTGCGTCTGGGCCCGGTCCAACCCAGTCAGACGGACCCAACCTACCCAGCACGGGGGGTCCCACATACCCCCAATTTAATTTGACTAACTTGACCTGACCCTGTTTGGGTCTGGGTTAGTCTGATCCAGCTGGCTAGTGGGCCATGAATAATGGGCCTTGCTGGACCCGACCGAGTTAGGACGGGGGTCCAGCCCGCCATGTCCCCCAGCGAGCAGGTCTCATTCGACTCGGCCCAAAGGGTGCTGTTTCAGACCGATGGTCATGGTTTCGGCCCCACCCTCTAACGCGGGTCTGGCCTATCCCACTGACTTGTGTCTAGCCCACCAATAAGAGCCTGATCTACCAGAGTCAGACTGGTGGCATGCGCTCGGGTTGCACCAGCCTCCGCCACGTCCCTTCCCTATCCAAACGCAGCCCTCTAGGGGTGGGGCCCTCCTCCCAGGAGGCACACACCTAGAGTCACTATAGAGGTCCATTTCTTGATCCATCTATTCCTACAGTATTGTAAGGCATCCACCTTAAATATGACGACCTCAAACATGCCTTATCGCCCTTTTGAGAATTTATCGACAAAGAATGCATATACGGAGGGGCTCGAGCCTTGATCGTGTCGGCTTGCAACCTCCACATTAGAAGTTTGAAAACAAGTAGAGGTTTGGGGACTCTTGTTCAATAAACACAAGTGATAATTTAATCCCAGATAGAGAAATACAAAAATAAGTTACCCTCCAGCAAGAACACACGATCTACAGATTAACCTATTTATGGCTTAATCTGTGTTCATCATTTGGAATAAGAATGCATAAATCATGAATAGAATAAAACCCTACCTTACATTGATAGTCGCTACCAATGCATCCATT
This sequence comes from Viscum album, assembly GCA_963277665.1. Lineage (NCBI taxonomy): Eukaryota > Viridiplantae > Streptophyta > Magnoliopsida > Santalales > Viscaceae > Viscum > Viscum album. The sequence continues at coordinate 1,550,233,075 of OY728164.1, read as the reverse complement.
TCAAGGAAGTTCAATCTTCGTTTGCAATTTTTTCTTCCCATATTCGTTTGAATTCATGGTCAATCATCGCCTCTCGAATCTTTCCCACCACCTTTTGTTTTTTCTTTGCTAGAGAAGAATTCCACTATAGGATTGTTGGTGAATCACCATCATTTAATTCCCACTCACTAAGAAATTATCTAATTAAAAAGGGAACATGTCACAACGTTTCTGTTATGCAATTTTATTGTTTCATTATGTTATTTCATAAATGGAATAGCGTACCTATTACGCTTGAACAACAATCCATTAATAATCCTTGTTTAATGTTCCTCATCGCCGCACCGTAGTGCCACCATCTTCTACCCAATGATGATAATAAAAGTAAATTAATTTAAAATGACTTTTAAAGTTATTTTATTATTTTTCTAAAAATTTGGAAAATTAACATTTTCTTCTAACCCGCTCCGGTTGAAGGTAAGCCATTTTTAAGTGAATCCCATCATTCTATGTTCAATAGTGCACTCAAATTTTCATTCTAAGAAGTGGTTCAAAATATAGAAAAAACAAATCACACATTTATTAAAATAAACCTAAAAAAAGTTCAAAAATCAACTTTCAGCCGTGACCCATGCTGGTCAAGGTTAGGCTCTACCTAAAGGGAACATTCCCCCACGAGCTCAACAGTACTCTCATATTTTCATTCTGAGTTACTTTATAAGTGTTATATGGATTATAAAATAAAATACTTGTTAATTAATGATATTATTTATTAATACACAAAACTAACTACAACAGTTATCCCGCACCAGCCAATTTTAGGATCTACTGATGGAAGGCATACCCTCATGAGTTCAGCGGTGGTCTTAGATTTTTAATCTGAGTCACCATTCGTGAGTTATAAGCATTTGAAAAATAAAATAATTTTAAATAATAATTTTATTTATGGTTATTCCATTTTTGGGTTTTCACATTGGGGGCATGCACCTACTATACTTATGTCTAACCTAGTGTAAAACGTTCATCCTGAATGAAACGTTGCCCTCATATTTCTGAATCGAGCACATGTTTAAGTGAATATCCACTTTTTCATGAAAAATGCTCACATGTTCTAATTAAATCTTAACATTTTTTCGAGAGATCATTCCAAGAACTTTGTGCCTCATAATCGCATGTTGTCTTAGTGCCTAGTCTCAAAATAATTCCATATAAATAAATTAAATGTTACATGTAAATTTAAGTACATTGCATCAGGAATGTTTCACACCTTATTTTGTAGCTCTATACCTTCCTTTCTGGCCTCTTAAATCATTACATGGATAGATAGTTGAACAAAAATTTGAGAAATATAATATTTTTTCCCTTCCTTCGAGATATATAGATCCACTGATTTTAAATAAATTAATATTAGATCTTCTTTTATCCTGATAAAATATAATCTACCATTATCCTTTCAACTCAATTACATTATCCACATTGTTCTCTTTCCCAGGGTAGTAATTTATTGTGAATTAGTAATCCCTAATAATTTACCAACTTCTTCCCAATAATATATTCAAATAATTTAATTTTATTATATACTTTAAACATTTATGAATAATATATATATCACTTATTTCTCCATAAAAATAATTACACCTCATCGTTAATGCAAAAAATTCCACAACTAACTCTTCATCACTAGTTGGGTAATTTTTCAAAAGAACCATCAATTTTCATGAGTCATAATATATAACAATAACAGTTTATTTGGGATTAAATCACAAAAACTTTTTTGATTCATCACTATAGCTTACAATCCCTTCTTCATATTATTGTAACTTAAGCACATTTATAGTGAATAAACTTATCTTTAGATCCATGAACTTTTTGTCATATTTAGTTTTACTGAAGAACATATCTCTCTCCTGAGATGACATGTTTATTAGAAAAAAAATTCCTGATAAATTATCGATAAACCTTTGAAATATTAATCTAATCTAAGAAAACATTATATCTCGATCAAAGTAGTTTTTTTCAGCCCAACGTGTAATAACATTATCCTTTTATGGATCCACATATTTTACATATATTGAGATCATATAATCCTAAAATAAAACATTTTCTATCCAAAATTAACACATTGTAAATTTTTCAAACAACTTCTCCATCCCATTATTCTACATCGTAATTCACATGTTATCAGGATGTTCTTACTTATTCATTGATTAAAAAATAATATTTTCTATAATGGACACATAAAGGAATATAGTAATGTATAAACAATAAACTCAATAAATATGTGGTGATATTGAGGAAATTGGTAAAGCCAAATGGAATAAAAATATATTTGTAGTGTACATACCTTGTACGTAATGATTTCAGAGGAATTTATTTCTTATTAACTCCAAATTGATGATATCAATAACTTGGATCATTGTTGTAAAGGTACTAATATTCATGTAACTGATCAAAAAAATAATCAATATGTTGAACATGATATTTTTCCTGATTTTGATCTTATACATTTCACAATAATCTATTTAGTGTTTCATCAATCCATTTATCTTCTTGATAATAATAATAGGTAATTCTGTGGTGACACTCTTGGCCTAATGATTCCCATATCAATATTCTCCTAGAGTTTTTTAATCTGTTAAAACAATTCAATTGGGGTTCATCTATATGGGGTCTTTGAAAATGGATTGTAACCTGGTTAAATTTCTATTGAGATATCAACGTCATGCTTCAGTACAAGACATGGTAACATTTTCAAAATTATATCATCAATCTCACACATAATATGAATTTTCTAGTTGTCTAGTTTCTCCCCCACCAATAGAGATAAACATCCCATTTTAATGGGAATAAATACCCATATAATAAATTCTATTGTATTTTCAAGTTCCTATTTATCATCGCACTGATAGATGATCATGGGTTGGTCTATAATATAAAACATTATATCCCATAATTAGTATTTGATGTGGTATCTATGTATATAAGTATAATACATGACTAGAATTACATCAAATTAAATTAGATTGAGGATAAACCTATTTTTAGGAACCACATTCTAACATACTTCTATTAGAGTAGAATCATAGACTTGATATGAAATCATAATTCCCATAGAGTTTTACACCGCTAATTGAGTATCTAATAATTTAGGATATTAATTAACATTCCATGAGAATTTTAATGATATATATTAATCCCTATAAGTAATGTCATATAGGGTACTTCAATATTTTATCATACTTATTACCAACTCAAATTTATCATTCTATATTTAATTATTTATTTAAACTAAAATAGATTACTTGGTCGTCACATGTCACTAATTAGAGTGTGTAATATTTAAATGATATTCATAGGATGTCTAAATAGTGAAATATTATTTTCTTTCTATTACATTATAGGATTAACCTCGGTCATTCATATTCATTTTATTTTCAAATCCTTCATCATGGTGCTTCAATAGTTTTTTAATTTCCAAAATGTATCCCCTAGATAGTCTAATGAGGTGTATATTAGTGAACACATTTATACACTAGGTGATGATTCAGTCAAATACCAATGAAAACGTTTTAGAGATATTACACCTAGGTATAAATATTCCCTAAACACATCCAATTTTTCTAAAGATAGGTATTTAATTTCAAAGAAACCAAATACTATATCCTTCACCAAAATTTCATGGAAATATCCTATAAGTTTTATTACCCATAGGGGTTTCACAAAATTATTCCCATAATACTTTATAAAGTATTATTAAACCCTCCTTTAATATTAAATATGGTTAACCAGTATTTCATATATAAATGTTATATGTTTTAAAAGCAATATTCCAAAAAAAATATAAATACTCTTCCGATAGCCGTAAGGGTTTAGTATATTGGTAGACTAGATAAAAAATATTTTTATTTAATAAATGGTCGTAAACATATATTTTATACTCTATGTAGATAAACTAGACCTAAATCATTTATGTATAACCTAAGGAATTGAGGTATATTAAAGGGCGAGTTCAAATAATCTATAAGGGTAAACATTGTATATATAAATTGATAATCATATGAAATCATAAGATATGAATAAGGGTTTGATATCATGATTATAACACAAACTGTTCATACCCAATCTATTATTATCCATAAATAAAGTTAAATGGGATAAAAAAAATTCATTTAAAAATACATGAATCATCATGTCATTTATCATCATAAAACAATAATGGGCTACTTGTTCATGTCATATAATTGTGGCTCCATCAAAATTATAGAAAAAAATTTAATATTTAAATGATAACTATGAAGACTATTAAATAATTGTGGATAAGGAATCAACAAATCTTTTTTATACTAGATTATTCACACCTAAATGTTTCCCATAATGGATCAATTACATCAGCCTATTTCCAATTATATATCAAGAACATCGACTTGTTTCTCATAGCTGATCAAGATCATTTACTTGTTACCCATATTTATCTCATGGGATATTATTTCTTCACAATGCATTGAAAAACAATATAATTATATTACAAATCACCAATTAAAAAAAATCAATCATATTTATTCCATAAAATAATAAATCATTTCTCATATCATAATCCGTGATAATAAATTATGTTTTATAAATGTTTCATCAAACCATCATCACTTAACACATGGAAAATAAATGGGTTTCATAAACATCTCATCAGCAAAATCATGAATCATATTGAGAATGAATAAGGATAGTACCACTAGATTTTTTCCCTAGTAAAACATAATCAATGTCAATGGTTTTTTCTTCAGGATGAATAAAAATTCCATAAATCTCATTGAGGCATTACAAAAGAAAAGATTATCTCTTATTTAAAAATAGTTTTTTTAAAACTAAAAATTCAAAATATATTTTGAAAACCCATTTATATTGAAACTGACCATGTAATCATTGAATTATTATTTGAATAACTAATTCATATTATTATTATGAAATTCATTTCTTTTCATACATGTTTACAGAAAACATTCATTTCACATTATGGTAAAAAAAGTCAAAAAAATTACCTCATTTGGAAAATCAAAAGAAATTCTTTTTAAAATATTTTGTATTAATTAACCCAGGGGTAAAAATATATTTATAAAATTATTAGAGTGTATTAAAAAAATTCATGAAAACATTTAAAAAATCATGGGAGATAACAGATTTTTTATCTTAGGTAGAAATAAATTCAATTTTCATTAAAAAAATTAATTTTTCATATTATATCTATGATAAGATGAAAATGAATGAAAAACGTATTTTATAGAAATGATTACATTATACTAAATTTTATGATATTATTATGGATATTTTATTAATTTTCTTCATTAAAATCACAATAAAAACAATCCCAATAAAGAATGATATGGTAACTGAAATCCCATACCATTTCTGTAACATTTGAATCAGGGTAACCATGAATGAAATGTCCTTATATGAATATTTATATCAGAATAAGATTCATATAAATAATTATAAAATAAATTCATTTTATTTATATATAATGATCATAAATGAAATAAATAGATTAATTTGTTATGTTACTCATAGAAATAAAAGTTAGAAAAAAATCACTAACCATGTGTATCAACATTATTTATACACATTAACAGCATATATATAATAACTATATATTTATTATAAATATATTATATAACCATTATCATATATATATTACCTTATATGTTTTATTTATATTCAGTTGTCACTCCATTATTAATAATTCATTGTAAAAATCAATGTTTTTTGTAATAAAGTACTGATTTTTTAAGGTATGTTTTGATATGAATGTTTTAATAATTATACATTGATCATTGATTCATAATATAATTTTTTTATAAATTATATAAATATTATATATAATCATTACATAAGTATTTATAATAGCCTATTAATGTTATAGATATAAAAATATGTTACATCATTCATTAAGATAGTAGGTCGTAAGTACCCCTGAAGGTTGTTTGTATTTTGGGGTGGATGGAATGAAATAAAGATAAATAATTATTCAGAGTCAAAAATTAATTTTTATATCATATATATCATATATATTTATTAAATATGTTCTCATTACCATCCATGTTAAATAAAATGATAAATGGATCTTCTTGCTTCAGGGAGGTGGTCGCCTATAAGAACGAAAGAGAGAAGTTATCATTTTATAATGGATTAGATGGTAAGATGGTATGTGTTATATTAATACTCAAAATTTTAAAATATTTCATAAATAATATACATAAATATATAAAATTTAATTATATCATTAAATCTTTTCATGATAGGTGATGACAGAATAGAATTACATAAGTTCATGAGGTGGTAGTTCATCGTACGCACGATTGAGGATTTTGCTTCCCATTTGATGGAATATGATATTAATATAGCCTATAAAATCAATATAATATAATATAATTTTTTTATATTTTTTTATTATATTAATTCTTAATCCATTAATTAATGTGGTACAAGGTGAAGGAAAAAGAAATTGGTGTGTGGATACCACTACCTTTTCCTTGAAAACCCTCCATAGGATTCCTTATTAAGGACCCTTGTGTTGGTATTTTGAGAATAACTGAATATTTATAATATGGATATTTCCTTTCTAGAGATATTTCATAATGGGTTCATTGAGATAAATCTTGTAAGTATTGTGAATATTTTTGGGGAGGATGTACCCTTTAAGAATTGTAGAGGTGTGTCATTTATCCAAATACACAAAACTATTCAATAATGGGAAGTCACTACCAACCCAAGTTCCCCAAAAATTTATAAATAATAGATTATATTATTGATATGTTTAATAAAAAAGTATAAATAATTAAAATTATTTTAACCATTTTATTCCTTTAACCTCTAATTTTTAGGATTTTACCATTTCAATTTTCGACGTGGAAACTACTTTTATTACATACCTTTGTAATTTATCCATTAATCCAAAAAATAAATAATCCATATATGATAATTTAAATTAAATGATTCTAAATATCCAATAATATTTATCAAGAAAATTTCTTATGTTTTTATAAGATTACATTAAATAGAGGAACATGTAACATGCAAAAATACTATTTTAACAATTACCACAATATTTAAAATTTTCTATTTTTTATATTCCTTAAGGAAAAAAATTATGTTGAACATGTAACATAATATTGATTGTGATGACTAAATAAACTAAAATATATTTTAACAAATTCAATTCATAGAGTTGGTAGAATTAATTTTGAAATTTAAATTGTGATGTGCAAGAAAAATTTGTTTTCCAATGAAAATGTTTTCTTAAGTACAAAAAGTGATTCTATAAAAATATGAAATTAAATAGATTAAAATGAAATAATGTTTTATTAATATTAACATAATAGAAATTATTTTATTTTTAATACCACACATAACAAATTTGTAACCTTTAAAATTGATTAAAATAAATGATACTTTTTAATAAAATTCAATATGTTTCTCTATTCAATAAATTATTATTCTTTTTATAAAATTATAAAAAAATATAAATGCATGATATGTTAGTAATTTTTATTAAGAAATTGATGTTAAATAAAAATAATTTTATCTTTTTAAAACATAAATATTAAAATATGTGCACAAAATGTGACAAACATCTTGTTTAAAAAGTACTATTTTTTAGAAAAACAATGTATTAATACTTATCCCATACCTGGAAAAAAAATTAAACAAATGAAAAAACATTATTAAATATAATATATATATAATTAAAATAATTGATAATTAGTAAATAAATTAATTTATTTACATAAAAATAAAACACATATTTTTTTTTAAAAAAATTTATTTTTTACATTCAAATGTTTTTTATTTTATTTTACAATAAATTTAGAACCTTTCAATTTATCTTATAGATTTATAAATCATATAATTTTCATTATATAGTTCTTTACATTTATACCCACCAATTTAACATCTATGTTATACCTATAATATTTAATATTAATATTTTAATAATGACACGACTCGATTAAATTCACTATTTAATGTAATGGAAGATAAAGAATAAATTCAATTTATTTGAAATAAATTCATAAAATCTCACTGGGTAACAAGATTCATATATTCCATAACCACATCCACTTTTAGTATCTAGATAGTGGTTTTTTTCATAAAACCACACTTTTATTTTCCATAATATTGGATGTTCTCATATACATTAAATTATCCTGTGGGATTTTTCTAATGTTTTATATTCATAGTTTCCAAAGGAACACCAAATACTTCTCTAATAAAATCTATAGTGACTCATAAATTTCATATATAAATATCACATATTATTAAATCAATATTCATTAAATAAAATATTCATTAATTCCATAGTGATATATGTGTATTATCTTTGGAAACATGAACAAATAAACAACTTTATCATAAGAGACATACATCATCTACAACTTAGTTCATCATAAATATATCTCTTTATAGATGTGTCATACCTAAAAATATACATAACCTAGGTAATATAAACATAATATTGGGTGAGATTAGTTTCTCAATAATTGTAAAAAAGAGACATTAGAGATCACATATTAAAAACATTTGCATAAGTTAATGAAAAAATCGGATTATATTTTGGAAACCGCACCCTTTAAATCAAATATTATAATCATGATTCATGGTAAAAAAATTCTTTTATAATGAAATGATCCATAATATTGAGAAATCATTATAAGTAAATTGTGAACCATATGTTCTTGCCATAATAGGTTTTCACCAAGATATGTAATAAAAATATTTCCTATGTCATGGTTAACTGTGGAGACTATCTAATCATAATGGATTAGGAATGAACACTTATTTCTCATAGTGGATCAAGAAAAATATCTTGTTTCCCATATCGGATGAAGGACTTGACTTTTTCCCATAATTATCTCATGAGGTATAATACATTACCCAATTAATTAGAGATGTATATAATTCTATCCCCACATATCAAAAAATGAAACCCATACATATGTTTTCCTAAAGACCCTAAAACTTTCATCACAACATAATATCATAACCGGTTAAAAAAGGGTTTTCATAAATATTTCACAATTTCATCAAACCTTTAACCTTGAAAAATAATTTGGTTTAATAATTATATCTTCTTCATCATAATAATGAACCATCCAGAAAAATAATAATGATGGTATCTTACAATCATAGTCCGAGAAATACATAATTAGTATTAATGTATTTTATTATAGATTCAATTTGTTTTTAAATAATCAAAATAATATCTTATGAACAAAATTCCATTATATATTTGAGATAACAAGTTTTAAATTTAAAAAATATCCCAAATATTAATGAGAACATTTTCATTTAAAATATTCATAATATCATGTAATTGAATAATAAAAATATTGATCTTTCATGGTGTCTTGAATTTTAATTCATGTTGTAGAATTTAAAAGTAAACATTTCATTCATTCATTATATAAAATTAAAAAAATAAGTAATTTAGAAAATTATGTAATTTGGAAAATTACAAGAATATTTGTTATAATTTTATTTAACCACTGAATTATTTGAAAAAATTAAATTAGATAATCTGAAAGTTATATAAGAAACATTCATCAGAGAATTTTTAGATAACATAGATGTTGAAGAAAATGTTCTTTGACTGAGGAGATAAATATATTATATTTATTATTAACATATTTTATTAATCTCTAGGGTACATAAAGAGAGGTAAAAATGTTAAATATTTATTTATTTTTCAAAAAATTCCAGATGAGAATAAAAACGAATGGATATTATCATATAATGATCGTATTATGTCCTCAATATAAATTACAGAAAAAACAATAGCGATTGAAAATATAATTGAAGCATAAATTCCAAACAACTTTTGAAAATTATTAATCAATACCGCATGAAAGAGAGAAAAATGTATGGATATTTTTATAATCATAAAATAAATTAATGGGTATCATAAAAACAACATAAAATAAGAAAGTAGTTAATACAGAATGTGTCTCACATGTGAGACGAAAATACCTTACATCAAGATCCAATTGATTTCAATATTATCTATACTCTTTTATAATAAAATTAAAATTATCATAATTTCATATTGGAATGATATACATATTTATTATATTATATATTATCAATTTATAACAATTCAACACCGATTTATTAATAATCCCCTGTTAAAATCATGGTTTCTATGTGTTATCTATTTCGTTTTCTTCATAATAATTTAAGTTGAGTAGTTGTGGTCCTTGTAAATAGATCATTGTTACATAAAATATTTAGTTTTAATAATGATACATATATGTATAATAATTTTATTATATATATACATTTTGAGTTATCCTTTAATGTTATACAGAGAACAATGAATTAAAGAGTCCATGGAGATAGTATGCCATATGAACACATGAATGTGGTTTAAACTTTTTTACGCATTGATTGAAATAATGTTAAATAGTAATTCATAAAATAGAATCCTTAACTTATCTTATAAATCAAATAAATTCATAAAATAAATTCTTATTTCCATCCATGTTATAAGAAAATGATAAATTAATCACATTGCTTCATAAATAGTTGTCCACACATATGCACGAGTGATGTTATTTTTATCCAACATATTGAGGCATAAGATAGTTGTTTGGATTTTATAATTATATAAGAATAATTATGATTGAAATAAATCATATTACTAATCCATAAAATATAGTGATTAAAAATGATGTGTATCTCTATTTGAGACAATTAGTTGTATTTACGAACGAGCGATAATATCACATCCCATTTGATAGGAATGAGGGATGATAATGATGGTTTCATTATAATAACAACATATCAGTATATTTTGGATAGTAAAGATCTAATTTTATTATATATAAAATAGATTTAGTTTTAGTAAATTAGTAATTTAAAAATATATTTATTAGTTAATGTGATTACATATTCATTGGTAGATTCATTGAGATCCCTTTGTATTGGAACATTATATTGTATTTTAAGAGTATTATCCCATAAAATTAAATTATATTTTATTAGGGATTGGAATTTATTAGGTTTTTACATGTATAAGGTTTAATGTGTTTTAATGAAGAGAAATGAGGGGTTCCCTTTTTTATGTGAGGGGATATACAATATTGAAATTTCATTAAATATAATTAATACATACACAAGATAAATGGTTCCAAATAAAAATTAAAAAAAGTAAAAGGTACAATATGTTTGACATACTTTCAAAAAATAAAACATGGATAGGTTTATATGGTATTTAAAACATCTATTTTGGATTAACCCCTTAATTTACCTATTTAAACCTTTATCACGGTAACATCATTTTAACTCTTAAGGGTTTATAATTTTGTTTATAGTCTTAAAGTTGGATATTAAATGGAAATATCTTGAAATTTTATACCATATATTATATGTCTTATAATTTTTCATTATTTATATTTTTTTAAAATAATAATTTTATAATATATTATAAAATTCATTTTTGACATTATACATTTATTTTGAATTTAAAGATAAGAATTAAAGGATGTAAAACAAATATAATCCATTAAGACATCACTAACTTGTTATATTCATATTTAAAATTTCTAAAACACTACAAATCACAAAAATTATAACAATTTTAATATTTTCATGTTCATTTATTTGATTTCTATATTAATTGACGAAATATTGTTTCGGTGTATCTTATAAATTTATAGTAATATTATAATTACTAAAAAATTATAAAAAAATTAAAAAATTTATTATAATTCCACTATTATGAAAATAATAATTAATACTATTCTAGAACATTCTTTTGTCACTATGATAACACACAATACATATTTAACATCAAGAAAGTTTCAATTTGTATTTAAAATTCATTAAATATTATAAATGATGTTTTAAGGGAGAATATTCGATTAAACAATAAAATTTATATACTAAGGTTATAAGGGTACATTTACCTTTATCTAGTAAGAATGAATATGAAAAATGGAAACTATAAAATTTACCTTTAACTTATATTAACTAGAGTAAATCATTAATGAGTTGATAAATTTTACTACGGTTACCATTCTTGACGCCTAAATATAATAGAGTGTTGTTTAGTGAAAATAGAAATTCTTTAAATATGGAATAAATTTCCTAATTTAAATATCTATAACTTCCAAAATAATGTTTTGAAATAATTTTTTTTTAAATCCGAAGAAAGTTGTTTTCTTTAGAAAAATAAATTTTTAAAAATAAAATGGGATTCATTCCTATAATAATACTGGATAAAAATTAGATAAATATTTAAATATTTGATTTAAAATATATTATATTATATTCATAAAAATATTTTACCAAAATTATTAATTTAATTTATTAAAATAAAACACATTGCGTGTAGAAACAATTTTTCATTAAAATCCCTTTTTAATGTATACATTTATTTTTATACCAAAATTTATCATCTATTTAATTCCAATGAAAATATTATTATAATAAATTAATAATTGAACTAATTTTAAAGAAAAATTATTTTCATATTTAATTTATTTTTTTTCAATTATTGAAACAAAAATAAATTTTCATATACAAATCAATATTTTTTACTTTTCATCAAAAAATAAAAATTTTCAAAACAATTATTAAAAATTTAATATAGTATAATTTAGAAATGAATAATTCAAAATTTATTTAAATTTCATGAAAAAAAATTTCTAATGGTATCACAAATAAAATAAAATATTTTCATTGAATAATTAATAAACAACATGTTTGAGGGAAACATATTTTCTTAATCACAATATAAAATTACATAAAATTTAAATTATTATATTCTTAACATTAAAAAATATGTTATTACTGAGGAGGAACATTATATATATTTCACAACTTATTTATTCTTAATAATTCCCACCAATTCAACGACACGTTTAAAATTTTCGCATTTACCTAAAAATATTTAATGGTTTTTTTCATAGTGTGGTGTGTTATATACTTTGTTGAACAAAATGATATTATTTCAAAATATCAGGGTGTCACATTATCCCCTACCCCATAATAATTTGTTTCTTCAAAATTTTAACTTGAACACTTTTCTCAAGTGTTTGAAATTTGATAATTTTATTTTTGGAGAATCCACAATGTTAAAACTCTTAATAGAAGATAATTTACAAAAAGATTGAATGGATAATAAAAATTTCATATGAAATAAAAAAAAACTAGGTTTTTGTGTCCTATAACATTAATAGTAAGTGAAAATATTTATGTTCATTTTAAAAATAATGGCCATAGACTAATAGTGAGTGATTGAAAAAAATAGTGTAGAGATATATAATAACAAAAAAACCATAAATCTATGATTGGTGAAAATACAATTGATTCATCAGAAATGAATTTAAATGTTTAATATTTTATTTTAAGATACCTTTACTAATGATAATGTATTCTTCAATGATCAATATATAGTAAAAAGGAAATTTTATTTCATGTATCCATTATGTATCTTAAGAAAAATTTCATCCATTTGTTGTGCTTTAATAAGTTTCCATTTCATCTCTTAGAAGATAACGTGAATATTCAAGTTTATTTTATAATTTTTGGAGTATTAATAATATATTTTAATGGATCACGGTATCTTAAAATGAATAAAATTACCCTCCTCATATCATAATATATTTACCAAAAACCCATATCAATATAACATATTATACAATATAGTAAATCATATGTTAGCCTCAAGCAATAATATCCAATCCTCAGGGATAACAATTACATAAGTATTTGACCTTAAAATCCATCCCATAAATGTATCATTGAATTCAAAATCCATAAATTTAGAATGAATCTAATAAAATTTAAAAAATAAAATTAACATTAATCTATGAGATGATATAATATAGCTCTAAATTTCAGATATAATGTATGTGAATACCTTGATCATATTTTTTCCAAAAGCATAGTAATAACCAAAATTACATTAAAACAATAATGAGAACATACATGCTTCCAAAAATGAATGATGCCTTCATTTCCTAAAAAATCTCAAGTCATTGAATGTTTTCTATAAATAAATAAAAATTTAATTATATCAATGATTACATAAATAAAATTTTCACCAAATTAATAATTAGAATCAAGGTCATTATTACTATTAATTTAAAAATAATCAAATTATTTCAAAAAAATAAATTATTTTAGCATTGGGAAAATATTAAGGGGTTTCACTTCCTCAATCATGTTTTTTCTATTAAAATATTACCTTATTGATATTTTCCCAATGATCATATGGTTGTGGGACATAAGGATATGGAAAACCCCTTAATATTGATGGAATGAAACCCCTTAATATTTTCACCACATCTTCAGTACCGTTACAGATATTCAGGATAATATATATAGAAAACAAGTATAAGAAATTCCATAAATTAGACGTGATTCTTATATCAAGAATACCAATGAATATAATACTGTTAAAATATAATTCTAAAAGTCAAATATATAAACACTTCAATAATTAGCCTCACTTCTTAAAACATTAAGTATGATTTTTCATCATATTCTCAATCCTTATGCCACACACCCATATTATCATCCACTTCCATTATCAAAATTCTTTGGGTATTTGTTCCATCATACATTATATGTATAAAATTATATCCCCTTCCCTCCATCTTCTATATGAATATCCACTTTGCTCTTATTTGGTATGGCAAGTTACCCACCCAAGTTGAGATAAATAGTTCGATAAAGATATAGATCAGAAGATAAATTTTAAGGGTTCACATTCATTATCTTGTTTCACTTTGGTTCTCATTAGTAATATAATTCCATTTTGCATCACACTAAGCTTTAAAATAACTTCTCCTAGTTTAATCCATTGACTATAACCAAATACCATTGTGTGAGCATTATTAATCCTAATGTTATACCAAATAATCTTAAAAATTAATTTATATTATTTTTAAATCAATACACCTTCTTTTAAATATATAAAACCTTATATTTGACCTAGGTGATCCACTGTTATCATCTATTAAAATCCATGATAATGATATATAAATAAAATTTGAGATTACCTAAGAGTAACCCAGTGAGTGTCAAACATGGTGATCAGTAAATGAACACCCACAGTGCACTATAATTGTTGTTGATATATAGTCAACCAACAATTTTAAATGATAATACCTCTAGATGCATCTATTCCAGAACAACATTCATGATTAGTATCCGTACATGGTTTTTTGTAGAAAGACCACTAAATTTTCATTTCTATATCAAAAGATGTTCACATATACATAAGATTATCATTAGGGAATTCACTTAATAATTCTCAACCTACTTTTCAAATGGTCACCACACCTTTCTCTAATACAATCTATAGAATCCCATACTTTTCAAACATAAATATCACATATTATTAAATAAATATTCATTATATAACATAATGATCCTTTCCATAATTTTATAGGAAAAGCATCATTTGAAAATTCGAAACATAAAAAACATTTTCCTAATAAATCTAAATAATATCATATATTGTTCTTCATAAAGAGAATCATTCTAAGTCATTTAATGTCTACATTTATTCTTCATTGCATACAATAAAATAACATATAAAAGGGTGAAATAAGATTCTTTGTGTGGCTGAAAAAGGGAGGTATCCATGATCACATAAGAATAACATATGAATAATAATATGTGAATTTAAGCTTAACATTTTAGAACCATAAAATGTTTATCATAGATCATAATCTTGATTCATGTAATAGAACATTATCATATAAAAATAAATTAATCATATGGGTGAGAAATCATAAAGAATCATTCATGAACCCAATGTTCATGTGATAATATTGGTGAAAAAATATATGCATTGAAAAAAATTATATGTTAAGTTTAACTAACAGGACCGAAAAATCATAACTCATTAGTAATCAACACATGTTTCCTATACTGGATCTAGCACATCAACTTTTTTCCCATAGTATATCAAGCACATTTAATTATTTCATATATCGGATCTAACACATCGACATATTTCCCAAAATTATCACATGATATATAATTCATTACATAATTATTTATAGGGATATATAATTCTAGGTCAACCTATCACATAATGAAAACCATACATAATTGTTCCATATTATCATAAAATATTAATCATATCATTATATCATAACACATGCAATGAAAATGGGTTTCATAAATAATTCATAATTTCATTGTATCATAACCGTTTGAAAATAAATAAGTCTTGTAAAAATCAGATCATCCTAATCCTAATCCATCCATAGAATGAATAAAGATGGTATCATTTCATATTATACCCTATAAAACATAATTAACATTAATTTATGATATCATATATCAACATTCCTTTTAATGAATAAATTGAATATTTCATGAGGAATATACACTATTCACATTGAAATTAAAAAATATTAAAAAATATTTTAAAAAATATTACGGGAAAAACATTATTTGAATATATTCATGGAAAAATATAAATGAATAGTTAAATAATTAAGTGGTTTTGAAGAATGGTATATTATTCCTTGAAAACGATCCTTTCACACTTTTGTAAAAAAAATTACTTGAAAACAATACTTTAACCATTTTATAGAGAGTATTGAATTACCAAATTCTGAAAATAAAAAAATATTACTTTTGAATTATTTTTTAATAATCAAGTCATGGGTAAATTTGGATTTAAATAACCATATTATAATATTATGAAAATTATTGAAAACATTTCTAGACGATGTCGATATAAAAGAAAATGGATTTCGACCGAAGTGAAAAATAAATTATTTTTTACATAAAAGTATTCATTCAATATATTGAGTCAATAATGGTTATAAATTTAAAGGAAAACATGAATTATTCAGAAACAACATTATGGGAAAAAAATTAATGAGACTTATTAGATAATGATCATATAAATTCCTCAAGGTAAATTCTACTATAAACTATACCGATCAAAAATTAGAATGAAATATTAATAAGATACCACTTTGATAACTTTTGAATAAAAACCTAATGAAATATAGAAAATTATATGGCTATACTTTTCATCATAAAATGCATTCCTAGGAATTATATACACTATATAAAACACACAAGTGGTGAATATGGAATGTGCCTCCTAGAAATTAAATTTAGACAAAAATCTCTTACAATAAATTCCACATTAAATGAAAGTGATCCATCCTAAAAAAATAATAAATTTCAATTTACTATAATTATATACTGGAATCATGTAATTTCATATAGTTTATATTTTTACCCTTCATAATATTTTTACACGGATTTATTAATAACCCATTATTAAAATAATTATATTGAGGTGTTATCTATTTCATTTCCTTTTTATGAATTTCTTTTAGGTAGTCCCAATCATTTTACCTTGATCATGGATCCATTATATATAAATTTTAGTGACTATAAAATTGAATATATAGTTATTATATATGTATATTTATTTTTAACCATAAAATTTATAGATAAAGAATTGAATTACATAATTCATGGAGATGGTCGGTTGTACGTATGAATGAACATTGTTTTGACTTTAAAAATATATTACTAAAAAATATAAATAATAATTAAATATTATTAAAATAATATATTATCACATAAATAATATATTTCCATAAATTCCATCCTTATTTCCATCTATGTAAGACATAAACAAAGACATAATCACATCACTTTGGGTAGGTTGTGGATAACACATAAGAACAAGCGGTGTTATCATTTTCCAATAGATTATAATGTAATAATGTAAATATGATATTAACATGACAAAATTATATATATTTAATCATTATTATTAATAAACATTAAACCCATCATAACATTAATCTATGATAGATGGCGATGAAAAATTAAATGTATCACTATGTAGAGATGTTAACCCATATGCATGCAATAGTCATACTTTCAAACACATTTGAAAGTAATGAGGGTGGATAAGAGTCGTTTCATAAAAAACACTTTAGTACATTTCTGTTAAATAAAGTATTATTTTATGACAAATAACTTATATATATTAGGTAAAATAATATATTATAAAGGAAATTTATTGGTTATGCTGATTACCTCTTCTTCGGAATACCACCTTTAAATACCTTTGTAAGGACTCTTGGGATTTTTTTAATAAGATTATAAAATCCAATTCATAAATTGGGATTTGGAGAAGAAAATATTTATGTTATTTGTCAAGATATATGTTTCAAAGTGGTGTAATTAATTGATAAGATGGGTTCTCTTTTATGTGTTTGGGGAGGGGGGCTATTTTAATTTTATAAAAGATTAAAATATACTTAACATATTTTCAAGAAAATGGTTACAATAGAATAGAGAGTCAAATATAAGGATTTTTATTCTTTTAATTTAACAATCCAAAAATAATTTATTAGTTTTAGGAGTAATTGTAGACCTTATATTTTGGTTTAAACCCATAGTTAACCTATTTTAACCTTGACTGTGTTAACAAATTCTTCACTCTTGAAACGTAATAATATTTGTTATAAGGTACAAATTGGATCCTGAATAGAAAAGGAATGATTTTCTGGACCTTATATTATATGTATTATCCTTTTCATGGGTTTTTTATTATTTTTGAACAATTTAGGAAAACAATAATCTCCAAAAATATCATTAATGTCATTTCTGACAATATTATTTTATTTTGACATTAACGAAGACAAGAAAATGATGGAATAAGAATATAATTCATAAAAAATAACTAATATGTTATACTAATCAAGGAAATTCATTAAAATTTATACTCACTCATATTATATTACTTTTAATATTTCAAAATTAATTTGTTTTATTTTTATATTAATTGTAGAAATACTATGTCGGCATTGCATAAGAATTTAAAGTAAATTAATAATAACTAAAAATTACAAATAAATTAAAATCATGATAATAATTTCATTATTATGAAAATAAATATTAATATTCATCTAATAATTCGTTTTCCCCTATGTGAACACATACTAGTTATTTAAAAAAATGAGTGTGATATTTTGTAATTTTCATTTCTATTATTATAATATATGTCATTCTAATTGAAATGATTTTCTTAAAAATTAAATTTAATCATTGAGGTTATAAGGGTATAATTTCCATAACCCAATAATAATTAATAAGAAAAATTTTAACCTTAAATTATATTTTAAAATGTGGTTAATCATACATAACATTAACCGAGGTGATAAATTTAAATATAGTTACAATTCATAATTCCTAAAAATAAAAGGGAAAATTTTCCAGAATCGTACCTCATGTTTAAAAATATGGAATACATTTCTCAAAAGTAAATTTATATAACTGGAAAAAATTCATTTTTATTTTAGTGAAAACAAATGCGATGAAAACATGTTTTTAGGGAAAATATTTTTTCAGTATATCACGAGATTTATTCATATTATATTCTTAGAAAAAAATTATCAAAATGATAAAAATTATATATATTTTATAATATGATAATTTTATTAAAATAATTCATATATATTTATTACATTTATTTAAGAAGATTAAAACACATTTTAGACATAATTATTTTCCAAAATAGTGTTTTCAAAGTATAATAATTTCTTACAAAAAATTAAACCATAAAATTAATTATAATGAAAATAATTAGAATAATTATAACATAATAATAGTAATTTTATATTTAAGTTATTTTATTGAATTATGGAAATTTTTATGTGGTTGAAAAAATATGATTTTTTTAGTTGAAATCAATTATTTTGACGAGACACTAAAAAAGTATCAAATTCATAATATTATTAAATATTTAGTAAATGATAATTTAGACATATTTATTTCAAAAATTAATATAAATTTATTAATTATTATTCTTAAATTATTCAAAAATTGGAAATAAAAATTCGAAAAAAATACAAAAATCCAATATGAAGGAAACATATTTCCTTAAGTATTGTATAACATTAATAAAAATTGACGTCATATTTTATAATAATTATTTATTTCATTTTATTTTAGTAGTAAGTTTATATATATATATATATATATCAAAATGTAGTTATTCATTTTTATACTTGAAAATTCAATGACTAGATTATCTTTATCATATTTTTGTTTTAATATTTAGTGGTTTTTTATTGTCAGTGTTGTATGTTATATACATTATCGATCATAATTTTATTCTTATAAAATATTATACTATTTCATTAGATTAATTAAATGAATTAATAAATATAATTTTAATTTAATTTTATAACCCTATAGATTCTCCATTATAAATCACAAATTTGTTAATCTTATAGGGTTGGACACATAAACCTAGATGGAATGAGAATATAGAATGGGAGCTATGGTGGATAAATAATTTGTGGGTGATCTTGTGATTAAGGATTACTGAAATATGTATGTTGGAATTATTTGTAATGATAGTGAACATAACAATTTCATTATCTCCAATGTTTGTTTTTAAATTCTCCTCTAATGAATGATCCAATCCATGGTGGGTTATTTTATTTTCAGTTTAATTCCATTTTCATAATTTTTGAAAAAAATTAGAATTAATTAATAAAAAAATAATTCATGGGTTTTCACATTGAATTGATCACTGGTTATTTTCTCTCCCTGAGATTATAAATTTTAGATTTATTATATTTTTGAATGTTTAATATGTTCCATTCCCATATTCTTCAAACTATGTCAATGTTGTCTAGATGAACATAACCATTATAGAAATATCACTTTTCATTTTTCTCCTTTTCTCCCTCAGTTCTTTAATGTTCATTATCAATATTCAAATTGGATGGTTATTTAACAATACACTGGGAACTGATCATTGTCAAATAATTGTTTTTTGGAATATATCATTGTTGGGGAATCAGTTTGGGATTTGGATATGTAAAGGATGTGAGATAATGTTGAAAGGATTATGAAGGAGGTTTTGAAAAAAAAATTGCCTTCCAAATCAAGAGGGAATCTCTTTTTTTATGAAAATGACTGATTTTTTGATGTATAATGGTGAGAACCTAACTCTCAATTATACACTGATGGTGGTAAATTATGTTATGCAAGTTATGGTCAATATTTATAGTGGATCTAAAGGTGGTAGATACTTGGAAAAATACTCATGGACAGACTCGACATTTTCTGAAAATCTAATATACACGGTGAGTTTTTCTAAGGAACATATACCATATAGAACCCTCATTGTAGAGGCTATAGGATATTTTATGAGATATATATCACTTTTCTAGTCACTCTTAGCTGTCAATCATAACATTTATTAGTTGTACATTCCCATGAGTCCATGTGACCCCACATGTTTTGTGTGATAGGTTATGGCCAATGTAGTTTGGAATGTCTATGGGCATGATAAAGAATTACACACTAATTGCTGGTCATTCCTATACATGTATTCCACCATAAAAACTTTCCATATAAATTTCAAATTACAAACAATGTTATATGAAATGAAATAATTAGTACTTGGACTACTGATAGTTGATTTGTTCCCCATGGTACACAACTTGTACTCATTCTAGGAAAGTTTAGAACCCATGTTCTTCTCAGAGTAGCTGTTTTATAAGATTCAGATGGATCCCTCAAACCACATCAGTGTGAGGTTATTCCCATGGTCACCCATTAATATAGCACAGTGAGTAATCACATACTAATAATTGTATAAGAAATACCCTAAATATGTTACTTTTGAATAAATTTGGGTGTCCCTCGGTGTGGCATGTGGGGCGATCCTCATTCATTATTCCCAAGGATGGGTCAAGCATCTCATTTTTTACATCTAGAGTGTCTGATAAAAAACATAGTATTGTAATCAAGAAATGGTTTGGCATACCTCATAATCCTTAGTCATGATCCCTTATTTGTATATGTGCATTTTTCAATATATGATGTGTTGTATTTTACTCAAGTGTGTATCTCATAGAAGGTGTCTCGGTTCCTATGAGCTTCTCCATTGAAATCCCCGATGAGTATGTTCTCTCAATGGATTTTCCTCAGTATAGGGAGACCCTATGATTGAGTTCTCTATGATGAATGTTACTAAGGATCATAATGAAGAATCATAGTCTTTTAGTGGGGATGGGACCCCAAGATGATACTCTTAGACTCCCATTGAGCATCTACATAATCTATTTCATTCCCTTGGATTTTTTATATAGAGCTGACACCCTCTATGATGATTCATGTTTTGTGATTTCACGGTGTCCATGAGGGTATGATTATAATCACCCTTATATGGGATCTTCCCAAAACTTTAATTCTTATATAGATGGTAGTTTTTTTGACCTATGTCATGTAGGAATAAATGTATGTGGTTCTTAGATATTCTAGATGGACCATATATAGTCCCATGATATTGTTTCTTGTAATAGTCCCATTTTTTTTAGCATGTCGAACCTTTGTTCATTTTTTGTGGACTTATATTTGTCCCTTTTATCTTTTGAAATATATCATGATGTACTCTGATAATCGATAGTTTGTATTATTTAATTTAAAATACTAGTTATTTATATTTCTAAATTTATAATGGTGTTTGGAGATGTGTGTGTCTATACGGGAAATTTAGGCTAACGCCTCTTATGTGTGTAATATGCCCACTTGTTACCGGTCTCCATCCCCTTTCATATTGTAGTTTCTCTTAGGGTGTCACAATCAAAATTCCCCTATCCATTATATCCTTTAGGAGTATGTTTTTGATATAGTTCTATCATAGAGGGTTTAATTTGAAC
This sequence comes from Viscum album, assembly GCA_963277665.1. Classification (NCBI taxonomy): domain Eukaryota; kingdom Viridiplantae; phylum Streptophyta; class Magnoliopsida; order Santalales; family Viscaceae; genus Viscum; species Viscum album. The sequence goes on along the minus strand of OY728164.1, from coordinate 1,550,210,366 downwards.
CATATTTTTATGAGAGTATAGTTGTGAGATCTCAGTTTCGTAACTAGGGATGTTGTTTAAAGTTTCTTACATTCTTATCTCATTTCAAGAATCCTGGGGATGGTGAAGTGGCTAATGATTTATTTAATATTACTCAAATAATGTACTTGTTAACTCGAAATATTTAGTCACTCGATATAGAGGAAACATCAATAAATGAATCATAATGAAATTTATTATAGTTTATATATCCCTCTGGAGTCAGGTCCCTAAGTATGATCTTATAACCATGGTGAGTATCATATAACATTTTATTCATCCACAATGACAACCATCTTGGATTCTATTGAAGGATAATAACTTTGATTTGCTGAGAGTTGATGACTCGGCCTAAAAAGCTATGTTGGCGGTAGTTTCTTTGTGTGTATATATAATAGTGCCTCTACCTTTTGATAAGAATAATAAACCTCTACATATGGTTTAGGTAGAGATTCAATTTAGGTTCATAAGTAGTTGATCTTGGTAGTTATAGTTTCCAATGAACCAATTTGGAGTATGTTTTAAGAATGTTATGGATAGATACTTTCTATATTTCTATGTGATCCAAACGCTCATGCAATATTGGAGATTATCGAATTTATGGTGTGAGTGGTCCACATAGTAAGGACCCCTCTAGATGGTGGTCCTTGTATTGGTGCTTCCATAATGTTATTCAATGCACTAGTAGATCCCAATTCTGGTTGTGTTTGATGTGGATTGGACCATATAATGAATGGGGAAACTTCCCCCCACTAAAAAATGCTCTATTGTGGTTATTTTTAATGTCATTAATGTATGTTAGTGTCACCCCAAGAAGATTGCATCTTGGTTTTTTCAAAGAGTTCCTTTTATTTTTGTGATTGAGTCTATTTTTGATATTTTAATGTGTTTGAGTGATCCCTAGTTATGAAGAAAAAGTAGACAAGGGTATTTATTGATTTAATCATTAGATACTTGTGATTGAGATGTTACATGTGTGATTTATAGCTATTACATATTTTTAAACTACATAAGATATAGTTATAGAATATAATCACAATAATAAATATCTAGATTACATAAATTACATTAGAAGTGTATATGATTTTAAATCCTTTAAGGAAATCCAACATAATGAGTGGCTTATACCAATGGAGAATCGGTGATCACACACTACTACTGACAGTATCACCAAACTCTTATAGGAGAAAATATGGGTTGGGATCTCTTTATAGTGGTGGTGAGGCCCTTTGATTTTAAATTGATATGACCTAATTAACTACTAACCCAACCATATATGACAATTAAAATTAGGTTTTCAATGTATCCAATTTTAATGGATGGAAATTTTCCATCCTTGGTTTGACGGAATACTAGGACAGAATGGATATGGTCATATATTATGGATACATAGGATTTTATATTAAATTTTTGTATGAACCTTAACGATGAAAATGATATGGTCTTTCAATTTTTTATGGTGGTCAAGTCATATGAGGGAATATTTTCTTAGTATGTTCTAGTATTACCCCAATAAAACGTTTGATTTCTACACAGACATGATCCTAGTGATAGACTAATATTTTTCCCAACATATCAGATAGTTGTGTAATTTTTTAAGAGCAAGATGTTTATATGTATGATCTATATTGGAAGGCCTTTCCATACCCAATGTTATCCTATAGTCATCCACATTTATAACACCTGAAAAATTCTAAAAGTTTAACTTTTGTTCGATAGTTTGTTTTACATGTAACACCAAATGTTGAAAGTAATATATATTATCGAGATGTAATGGTATATTTAATATTTCAAATAAATTTAATATACTACACAAGTTTCAATTCATTAAATTCCTACACAAATTGCATCATATAATGAAAAACTTTCTTCTATGAATTTCATTAAATTGAAGACCATATTTTACTAAACGAAAATATATTTTTAAATGATTTTTATATGATATAATAAGATATAACCAATAAATTTAATTAGTAGTTATGAATAGTATTAAATAACATATATAAATATATTATTTAATTAATTTTTAACCAATTCATTGGAAATTTATCTATGGAATAATTGAATATCAAGGTGGCGTCCTTATATAAACTATTATTATACTCACAAAACTATTTTATCATAATAAATTAAATTAATTACTATTAATGAAATATATAAACTAAATATATATATTTTATATACAATAATTTTTTTTATATTCATCCAATAGACATGGTATTCATTATATAATAATTAATACAGTTTTACACTTAAAATTTTATTTTTTAATTGAAAATTTAGCACCTTTTAATGGTGAAACTATTTTAAAACTAAATTTTGATACATTTAGAAATTTTATTTTTCAGAATAAAAATCATTGTTTAAATAGGATCATAAAAATATTATTAGTATGATAATTTGGTATTTTTTGTGAAATTTCAGTTTTTATAATGTGTGAAAAATACTGTATTTTAATAAGAAACTAAAATTTCATCTGGATAATTTATAAGGTAAAATTACATTTTTAATTGGTTTTAAAGTCACATTATATCAATTATAAAACTATTAATCCAATTTATGTAATTTTATATAATTAAAAATTGAAATATTATATAAAAAAATATCAATCATTTTTTGATTTTTACTCTAAAAAGATGCTTTGTTATCCCTTATACGGGATTAAGTTTAAATTAATTTTTTCAACTTCTCTGATTCAAAATTAGAAAAATGGATTATATATTTTGAATACGGATAATTTATAATGTATAATTTTTTTCAAAATAATATTTAACCAAAAATATTAGTGAATGTAATTAAAATTAATTATTATTATTAATATAAAAAAATAACTTAATAAGGAAGTAAACCTTAAACATATTGGTCAAAATGACCTATAAACATCTAAATGAGACATTTTATATCCATAATTATAACCTATACTCTATATTAACTAATTTGGTTCATTTTTTGATCTATTTTACAAGGAAAAACGTCGGTTGAATTTCCTTTTCAAAATATTACAAGAATGCCAAAACTCCTCTACTATAAGAAGGCACTCACCCCTCCCACTTATTCGCACATCTCAATCCATTTATCTCAACAAAATGTTCCAAAATAAGGTATAAAATCCTAATCCTTGTTTTATAATCCTACCATTATTTAGAAATTTTACCAAGCATGTCATTATTTATAATCAAAAAGGAGTTACCTGAATAAGAGGTAACATTCTTCAATGATCAGTTTTGTTTCATTTACTTATCTTCCAATTAAACTAATTTTATATCCTAATTATATAATAATATATGTATATTAAATAAATGGATATTTTTTATGTTAAGAGATATACCTATACTTTCAAAAATATCCATCAAATGGGATACACTATAATCGTTCGTCTGTATGATATATTATTACCTCGAGAACTAATGACGTTCATTATTCCATTACAACCTTTCACAGTTGGAAATAAGGATGGATTTATAGTTTATATATCATATATCTGATATTTATAATGTGTTTATTCATCATTAATTCTTATATAACACATACCATCATTCTTTATATTTTTTGGGATGAAAAAAAATGTTCTTGGATGTGTGGACTACGACCACCTCAAAGAGATGTGACACGTTAACGCAATACATGGAGTGTACAGAGTATTGGTTTAATAAAACTATATGAAATATATGAAATTATTATTATAATTAAATTATAATATATTTATATATAAACATATATGAAATTATCTTTTCATTATTTTATATTTGACATAAAAATGGAAGTATCATTCATGCGTACGTACGACCTGTCGTCTCAAGGAATGTTGCATTTCATATTCTATCCCCAAATTAAATGGATTGTTATAAATAACTATTTAGTGAATATATATATTATTTACATAATTGTTTACAATCTAAAGATAATGAAATCATTGTATAATTATTGGGAATAATAAGTTAGAGGTAAAAACATACTAAAAACATGGAAATTAAAACCTTAAATAGTAAAAATAATGAAGGATTATTAGAAAACAGGTGATAATATATTAAAAAAATATCATATATGATATTATAGATATTATTATGGTTATTTTATATGTTAATAACATGGTTAAAACCATTATATATTTTCTTAATAGATGTTCACCCAAAAAACCCATGGTATGGGATTTCATCTCAATTTCATTTTATTAAGTCATATAGTAATGTTATGAATCGTGTTTATTTTATACGGTCTATATATTTCAGGATTTAAATTTAATATCACTAACAATCAATTATTCATTTTCTTTAATTTTAGTTTTATTTAATTCATCTAATGTTATTTGAACATAAAATGACAAATTGGTAAAGAAAATTCATAACACAATTCCTTTTTCATTGGGTTATATGACTTCATAGTTTTCGATAATATTCTATAATTATGTGTTTAATATGTTTTTACTATATATTAGTGATATTTCCATTTTTTTATATTTATTTATAGTTTATTCACATAATTTATCCATTAATTGATTTTTTACATCAAAATTATGGTCAGTTAAGTGGTTTTTACAATCTCTTTAAAATCGAGATTGTTTAATCATGAATATACATTAATGGAAATTATTTGATAATTATATAATAAAATATTGTGTTTTCATCATTTCTTGTTATTAATTTTTTTTTTCATATAATAGTATAATATTTTCACTCATTGGTAAGTTTAATTTTGTAGAATGTTTTTAAAGAAAACCAGACTTCATTTCTCTCTTTAGTTAGAGATCCCATTTTCTCCTATTAAACCTATTTTCTAAAAATGCTTTCAAAAATGTTTTTAAACAAGAAAAACTAATTTATTAATGAAATTTTAACAAAAAAATATTTGAGAATAATTCAATTGAATATTATTGTCGCTTTCTGAACAAAAAAACTTTATATCATATTTTCCTTGTAATAGGATTGTTTTTTACCATATATGGAATGAGAGGAATTGCCGTCCTTCGTTTTATTGAATCATAAATTGTCATACTAAATGAATAATATTTTAATAAGAAATTTTTAAAATATATTTGAATTAAAATTATTATGATTTTTTTTTTGAAAAGTGTATTTTCTTCAACAATATTCATAAAAGATCGTTTTATAGTATTTTCATTCATCAATGACAACAAGCCTTTGTTTTACTCCACTTAAGATATTTTTTGCTGATAGAATCTATATGCTTCCTTTGGAAGGGTTATGTTTTATTTATCCAAAATTGTATTTCAACATCTTTGGTTTATTTTTAGTCTCCTTTAAATATAAAATTTCTAGTGATCAATGAATATTAAATTTCCCTAAAATATCAATTTCATTTATATTGGTTATTATTATTTCATAATCTATATAAAATTATTACATATGGTGTTTATTTTGATAATTAATTGATTATCTGAGAAAATATTGATAAATCATTATTCTTTACTCAATACTTATATTTGATAATGATCATTGCTTATGAATTAAATAAATTATTTGATATATGAGGAATAATCTGGACCAGTATGACACGAGTATGACCTAGTTAATGATAACACTCAATTAATTGGTAGTCTCATGGGATGAGTCAAATGTAAATACTTAGGAGTTTTTTTTCACCAAGTATGTTATAAATTGTCTTGTGAAATGTTTTGACAATAAAGGTACCTTGTACCTAGGAAACATGACATCCAATAATTAATCATTTCCTTTATTTTGATTAAGTAGTAATTATTATCCATAAGATATCCACTAGGAAAAAAATATAGATGAATTTCATTTTTATTTTGTTGATTAAATGTGATGTTTTTTGGTTATTTACCATTCCATATTTATTATTCCATATCATATTATTCAAAATAGAAATTGTGTTAAACAATTTATCTTACCATATTTTTACTCATTCCCTCTTAGTTTTTCGATTACATGGAATATGTGTTTATTTATTTAACTTTTCTTATTAACTACTCAATTTTATTTTATATTTCATCAACTATACAAAACCCTTACTGATCATTAGATCTCAGCCTTATTTTTTCTCCACTCCACAGTTGTCCATGAAATGTAATAAGAACAAAATGCAGGGATATGTTAGATGGAATTGTGTTATCCTTGAAAATAAATAATGTTGAAATTAATGTATTCTATTTTAATTTAAGACTCATGTATGTATATAGATTACCATTACTACTAAACATATCGGTCACTCAGGATTTGATTTCTTGTAATCATGCCATTTTAATTGTAACGACACAATATTTTATCAATGAAAATTCATCTCGATCAAATTTAATGTCTTATTATGAAAAAATTGTAATATAAAATATACACTCCCTTGGTTTTATGTTTTTGGATTTCAAAATACCGTTAATGATTGTTACCATTGCAAATATAGCCGTTGAATAGTGATCACTTGATTAGTATAAATATTGGGCTTTAAGAAATCCAATTTACATAGGAAAAGGAAGTGATGGACTTATCGAGTAGACTTGCATAGTAAAAAGCCCATTTTTTAGAGCTTGTAAAGGAGGTGGTGTCATTGGGATTAGCTCTTGACCATGTCCAAGCCGATCTTGAATACGTTAAGCTCAACCGGAACCACCTATGGGAGAAGTGGAAGTTGATAGAGATTACCACCCAAGCAATGTTATCTAAGCCACCCCAAGAGTCTGTCACCAGCACACACCTTACCCTTCAGTCTTATGTGGGTGTTATAAGAGGTTATGTAAAAATAACATACCACTATGATTATGTGCATTATTTTTGTATATAATAAATAATATACATTCATTTTATTATTTTTACTTTGTAAATAGTTTTTAAAGAACATATAGTATTTTTAGTTATTATTCAACTAAGAAATCTGTTTTGATAAATAAATGTATCTTTGAATTAAATGATATTTTAATAAAATATTATTATTATTAAATTACTTTTTATTATGTACAAATGATTGTACAATTTTTATGAATACAATTGTAATTTTTTTAAGGTTTGAAAGCCGTTTTGTCAAAATTCGGGAATTTTCAAAAAATGTATGTTTTTATTTTAAATGTGAAAAAGAACATATTTAGAAAATTATTTTGATAAAATTAATATTATTTTTGGAATCAGGCTATCGAAATTATCCAACGGTGAATTTTTCATAATTTTATGAGACAATTGAATATTTGGGAAATAATTAAATACCATTTAAATATATAATGTGTTTTAGGACATCATAATGACCAAATATTAATGTAATAAAATACCATGTTCAACAAATATATGTTTTACCAATAAAATAATGTGATTCTAGGTTTGTTTTATTTATTTTACAAAGCCTTAGTAGACCCTTCAAGACTTATAAAACATTTTAGCTTTATAAATTGTCTTCCTTGACAGTGTGACTCACCTCCACATAAGAAACCCTATTATTTTAAGAAGTTAAACCATTGGAATTATAAAATATTTTTTTCAAATCTCATTTAGAAAAAACCATGGGCTGGTTTTTGGTTTGGATTAGTTTAATGTGTGGTGTCCCAAACCTAAATAATAAATAATTCCATCTCTTTTCCTATATAAACCCACCCAAGAATCCACTTCCTCTTTACTCAATGCCTTTGTAGTTCGTCCAACCTCTTCTCTACTCTCTCAAGAATCCTCCCAAGGCTCCTCATGCTACCAAGATTCCTCTCTGAAGCCCCCACCAATTTTTGGCGATCACAATTCCATGTAAGGGATTTCATCCTTTCTAAATTTTTTCCAAGTTTATTTATGTTGTTATATCTTTTTTATTTCTATTAAAAAGGTTGGAGTATGATTTCACACCTCCCCCACACTTCCCCACTTATATTTTAATTTTTAAAAGATCTATTTCTCTCTAATTAACTTCTCCCATGTACACTCGTTACCATGCTAAAATTCTGTAATGAATTTCTCTCTCCTCATTTACATTCAAGCAATTCTTTTGTATTATGAATCTAAATTCCATTACATATTTTGGGAAATGTATCTATATGACCCCTTTACTTTCAATTTTAAGTATATATGATGAGACACCCCTTCTCTCTCATCATCCATTTTTATGAATTATTATGTCATGTCGTTACACTACTAAAATTGCACCGATTTTCCAAGCCAATGCCATTGTGTAGTGAATACCATTCTCATTTGTCTATCAAGGGTATTCACCATTATGAACTTTTACTTATTGATTATAAAGATTCATTTATGAATTCCACAACACTTTATTTTTTTAATAAATGATGATGATTGATTCCATATTGTATAATTCATGTGGCACACTTATGCTTAAAATGAAATGTTTATGAAGGGTGCGCCCAGATAGAGCTCCAATGCATTGGGAAAAGTATAGTATCATGATACGTCATTTGAAATGAGTGTTGAATCATGCTAATTTAAGTGCAATTCAGGTATACTTGTGCTTCTTGTTCAATGAGGGTTTACTCATGCTCCAGGTGCAATGACCCTTGGCTCACGCTAATATCATGTTAAATGTTGTTTCCACATCTCCATGTTATGTTTATCATGATTTATCATGCCTTTATTTTCATGTATCTATTTTGATCCATTTATATTCCTATTGTCTAAAATTTATTATATTCCTCATGTTATTCTATGTGGATTCCCTTACTATGCTTTATAACTCACCCTTTTCTTATGAATGTCCTTAGGTTATCCAATGCAATGCTAAGTACGAGGGAATGTAGTGGCCATGTAAAGGAGGTTTTCAATAATATGTTGCATATTAGGTTTTAATATGTTATGTAATGTTTCTAATCCCCAAAGTCACTAGACCTCTTAATCTTCTATGTTGTATGTATTTATGTTTTTATGTAATAAATTATGTTTATATGTAAAATAAAATCAGGGTTGATGTAGTTGGTATCAAAGGATAGGTTTAGTTATTTTTGGGATTAGGATTAGAAAAACATAGTGAATCCTTAGATAAAAGACTAAGTATAATAAAAACATCTCTAAATTTTGGTGATTATTGAGTAAGTTGTTTATCAACGAAATACATCCCTGTCAAGATAAGAGCAGGGATAGGCGGCTCTGGCATAGATGTTCCTGGGAGTGAAAACTCCGACATGGAGTTTCAGGCTTGACCTGGGGTATCCTATTACACGACAATGGGCATTGTTTCACTATTGGTTATGACACTCCCGGGGGATATGCTATGGTAAATTCATAAGCTTAGTATGAACCATTATTAAGAGATTAAAAAAATCCCATAAGAATATGTGTTGGAAAGTAGAGCATGTATAACATAGATTGAATCCTATAGATTCATAAGTTATGGAAATAAAATTAATTTATATGTCATTTATTTTGAACATGGATTACCCTTAATTTGTTACCCCTATATTTCCTTTTATTCCAACCAATGGAATGTTATAGGAGTACTTGTTCTTACAACCGATGTGAAGATCAATGTGATGGTTGTTATAATGGGATGCCCAATCCGATAGGATATGGATTCACGAACTTTTTCACGATACACTATCAGTTAACACAAGATTTGAACAGGAACATGGGTCAAAAGTAATGTTCAACCCCCCCTAAGAATGAACAAGTCACTTTCAAGATCTTCATGACACAAAGGCCTCATACTTTTAATGGATCATCTGATCCCTCAATCGTCGAAATATATATATATATTGCATTGAAAATATATTCTCCATCCTTCAATGTTCCAAACTAGAGAACATTTTTCTACCTGCTTATCATATGATGTGTGAAAATGATCAATGGTGGATATTGATAAAAAATACGAAGCCAGAGGAGGCGATCGAGGTGTTGGAATGAAAGGATTTCTAGAAAATGTTTTTTGATAAATATTTTCCTCACACCCTCCAGCTTAAGATGGAAAGGGTATTTCATTCCCTCAAAACAAAGACAAAAAAATTAATTAGAGCATATGAGTAAAACTTCACAAGGATTCCACGATATGCCTCTACATTTTTGGTTACCCCCTAAATTCAAGGATGTCTGATTCTTTGGTGGGATGAAACATAGCCTGCGAAAAACCCAGGAGATTCATGACTTCTACAACAATGAGGAAATTATTTAATTTTCCCTCAAGGTCAAAATAGAGATCGAAAAATCTCAGGGGTATTATGGGGATAAGAAGTGTTAGGTGGAAATTAAGTCTGGTGGTCCAATGTATAAATCCAACGACACTATAAAAATACAGCACCCCACTTGCCAACTTTGTGGAAAGAAGCACCACTAAAATTGCATGAAGGGGACAAGGAAATGCTTTAGGTGTGGAAGAGAAAGGCACATAGCTATTAACTGTGGACAAGAAAAACCTGCAGCTGCAATAGAGGAGTGTAATACTCCGTTCAAACCTCAACGTGTTGTTTATTTCTTCAACAGCAAAGAAGTAGGGAACCTTGAAAATCAATTCCCTAAGACAAGGGTTTTAAGAGACAACCAACAACCTCCAAGGCATCAAGGGAGATATTTTTCTTTCAATACAAACGAATAGAACCCCAAAAATGAAATATTGATAGGTACGCTAGTTATTAATTCAATAATAGATAACATACTTTTTGATTCTGGTTCTATGCACTCTTTTGTATCCTGAACGATTTGTAGAACAATCCCAAAACCACCACAAATCATGGAAGTAAATATGTCTTTGATTATGGTAAATGGGGAAATCATTGCATCCCATGAATATAAATCATCCCCTGTCATAATCGGTGGATTAAACTTCTCGGAGAACCTCATCATACTCCCTATGGGTAAATTTGATGCAATTCTCAACATGTATTGGCTTTCCTTATTTAGAGCCAACATAAATTATCATGAGAGGGAAATCACTGTCCAAATCGATAATCGAACCCCGATTCTATACAAGTGAAATGAGGAAGATAAATCTTCTTTAGCACCATCATCTCAAACATGGATATTACTTCCCTGTGAGCACACATATATAGCTTAGATGATTGAGTATAAAGAGGAAACCATCCTTTAAGACATGCCTATTGTGAGGGAATTCGCTGAAGTGTTTCCTGAGGAATTTCCTAGTCTTCCTCGTAGTAGAGATGTTGAACTCTCAATTGAGATTATACCTGGGACATTTCCAATATCCAAGAATCTGTATATAATGGCTATTTTTGAGCTTGAGGAGTTGAAGAAACAACTGTAGGAGAATCTGGATAAAGGGATAATACACCCAAGTCCTTCACCATGTGGTGCACCAGTCCTCTTTTTCAAGAAAAAGGATGGGTCAAAGCACCTTTGCATTGATTTTTGTGAGCTTAGAAAATCACAATAAAGAATGAGTATCTTCTACCTTTAATTGATGACTTGTTCGACTAGCTTCATGGAGCACAATACTTATCCAAGGTAGATTTGTAGTCTGGATATTATTAAGTATGGGTGAAGAAGGAAGATATCCCAAAGAATGATTTTTATACAAGATACGGGCACTATGAATTCATTGTAATGAATTTTGGACTCACTAATGCTTCAGTAATCTTCATGGACATAATAAATAGATTCTTTAGAGATTACCTTGACAAAATTGTGGTAGTTTTCATAGATGAAGTTTTAATATAGTCCAAAACCAAGGTGGATAAAGAGGATCATCTATAAATTTTACTGGAGACCTTGTGAAAGGATAATCTCTATGAAAAGTACAGAAAGTGTGAGTTCTGGTAAATGTAGGTCTCATTTTTGGTTCATATCATCACAAGCAATGGGATATTTGTGGATCCCTCCAATACAACTGCAATTGAGGGAAGGCCAAGGTCAACATCGGTAACCGATATTCATAGCTTCTTGGGGTTAACTGGATATTATCACCGATTTGTGAGAAATTTCTCACGATTATTCAACCCTCTTAACAAGCTGACTCTGAAGGTAGTCAATTTTTTATGGAGTGATGAATGTGAAGAATGATTCAGGGAGTTGAAGAGGAATATTATCACTGTTTATGTGCTCACATTACCAACAAGTGGAGAACTTTTTGTGGAATTTAGTGATTCTTAGAAGAAGGGATAGTGATGTGTGTTGATAAAAAATGACAAATTCATTTCCTATGCTTCAATTAAATTGAATTTTCAAGAGAAGAACTATCCAACACATGATCTAGAGTTGGCTGTAGTGATAATCGATCAAAAAATTCGGTGGCATTATCTCTTTGGGGAGAAGTGTAAAATGTATATGGACCACAAAATACTCAAGTATATATTCACAAATAAAGAGTTGAACATGCCTTAATTATGATGGTTAGAGATTATCAAATTATATCATTGATCAATCCATTACCACCCTGGGAAAACGAACAAGGTGGCAGATGCTCTAAGTAGAAAGGACCCAAAAATTATTTCAATGATGATAATTGAAAAGGATCCAATATTCTTAGATTTTCCGGCGATAGAAATGAGAATAATTAATGGAGGAACATCATAGATCCATTCACAAATGATTTATAAACTATATCTTTTAGAAAAGTTAAAGTATGCTAAAAAATATGATGTGTGAATTCAGACTAAAGTGGACGCTATCAGATAAGGGAAATCCTTGGAGATCAATGTTAATAAAGAAGGGACTGTGAGATTTCTAAAAAGACTATGTGTTCCATCAAGTTTGGAGCTAAAGAATAAACTTTTGGATGATTCACATTGACCAAATTTTCTTATTCAACCTAGAAACACAAATATGTACCAAGATATCCACGAGCATTATGGGTGGTATAACATAAAGAAGAAGATCACTAATTATACATCAATGTTCCTGGTGTGTTAGCAAGTGAAGGGTGAGAGGTAGAAGTCTAATGGGATGATGCAACCATTACCCATACCATTATAGAAATGGGAGATCATCACTATGGACTTTGTCACTAGACTTCTGAAGATATCCAATGGAAACAATGCTATCTGGGTAGTTATGAATTTTCTTATAATGGTTGCACACTTAATTATAGTTTGGGTGGATTTATCATTTGATCAACTGAAACAGATATATATCAGGGATGTGGTAAGGCTATATGGAGTACCATTATCTATTGCATCTGATCGATATCCAAGATTAAACTCTATGTTTTGGAAGATTCTTTAACATGATCTGAATACTAATCTGAACTTCAGTACAACTTATCAACCTCAAACTAATGGCCAATCCGATCGTACAATCCAAACCGTTAAATTCATTTTGAGAGCATACTCAATTGAATTCAAATGAGGATGGGATCGACATATTCCTCATTTTGAGTTCTCAGAAAATGAAAGTTTCCACTCAAGCATTCAGATGGATCCTTATGGGAAAATGTTCCAAACACCGGCGTGTTGGGATAAAGTCGATGATCGTAAGCTGTTAGGACCTAAAATGGTCGATGAAATTATAGAGTAGGTAAAAATTATTCAGCATCATTTCAAGGCATCCCAAAGTCGATAGAAGAGTTATACATATAACCTACGATGAGACCTTGTGTTCAAAGTTGGAGACATGGTATTTCTACGCATATCATTATGTAATAATGTCCAAAGGTTTGGAAAGAATGGGAAGTTATGTCCTAGGTACATCATCCCCTTCGATATTCTTGATCGTGTTGGGGTTGTGGCCTATCAACTAGCACTTCCACTGACAATGGCCAATGTACATGATGACTTTCATGTATCCCTCTTATGTATATACCAGACCATTCACATGTACTCTCTTTATATTTTTTATAGTTAGAGGGTGATCATTCTTATAAGGATCAACCAGTGAAGATCTTAGATCATAGATAAAATGCTCTACAAAATAATACAATACCCCTCATCAAGGGGTTGTAGTGAAAGCATAAGTTTGAATAAGTGACATGGGAATTAGAGGAAGTGATAAAGTAGAGTTACCCTCATTTTTTTAGTGTGGAAAAAGGATATTTTGAGGGTGAAATTTCTTAAGGGGGATGATTGTAATTACCCAAACATTTATCAATGAAAATTTCTATTGATTTAATTAAATTTATTATTAAGAAAAATGGATATATAAAATATGAACTCCCTTGGTTTTATGTTTTTTTATTTCAAAATACCATTATGGATTGTTACCATCGCTAATATAGTCGTTGAATAGTTCTCACGTGATCAGTATAAATATACAGATTTAACAAATCCAATTTACTCAGAAAAAGGATTCGATGGCCTCATCTAGTAGGCTTTCCTTGTACAAAGCCCATTTGTCGAAGCATGTAAAGAAGGTGGCATCATTGGGATTCACTCTTGACCAAACCTAAGATAAGATTGAGTACATTATGCTCGATCAGAACCACCTACGGGAGAAATGGAAGTTGATAGAGATTACCACTCGAGTGATATTTTCTGAGCCACTCCAAGAGTCTGTCACCATCGCACACCTTACCCTTCGATATTATCCAGGTGTTATAAGGGGTTATGTAACAATACCATAGCACTTTTATTATGTGCATTATTTATTTATATAATAAATAATATACCTTCATTTTATTATTGTTACATTGTAAATATTTTTTAAACCACAAATAATATTTTTAGTTAATATTCAACTATAAATTCTATTTTGATAAATTAATTGATTTTTGAATAAAATAATAATTTATTAATGTATTATTATTATTAAATTACTTTTTGTTATGTATAAATGATCATACATTTTTTATGAATATATTTGTAATTTTAATTAAAGTTTGAAAGCTATTTTTTTCAAAACCCATGAATTTTCGAGAAATGACATTTTTTAAAAAATATAAATTAAAATATTTAGAAAATTATTTGGAAAAAATTAATATTATTTTTTGAATTTGGACGTTGAAATTATCCAATGGTGAATTTTTCATAATTTTCTAAGACAGATAAATTTTTGGGTAAAAATTAAATACCATTTAAATATATATTGTGTTTTATGACATCATAATGACCCAATAGTTATGTAATAAAACATTATGTTTGGCCATTATATGTTTTAAAATCAAAATAATTTGATTTTAGGTTAGTTTGATTCATTTTACAAATCCTTAGTGGTCCCTTCAAGACTTATAAAACATTTTATCTTTTTAAATTCTTTTCCTTGAGAGTGTGACTCATCTCCACATAAGCAACCCTATTATTTTAAGAAGTTATCCTATTTTCCTTATAAAATATTTTTTTACACTCCCCTTTGGAAATAACCATAGGTAAAGACCATGTGAAGGATTTTGGTTTTGATTAGTCTAATGTGTGGTTTCCCAAATCTTAATAATAAATAATTCCCTTTCCTTTCCTATATAAACCCACCTAAGATCACACTTCCTCTTCACTCAAAGCCTTTTGAGATCATCCAACCACTTCTCTCCTCTCTCTATAATCCTCCCAAAGGTTCTCCAAGCTCCCATGAAGCCTCTATCAATCCCATCCAAGCCTTTGGGATCACATTTCCACGTATGGGATTTCTTCCTCTCTAAATTTTGTCCAAGTTTATTTATATTGTTATATCCTTTTGATTTCTATTACAAATGTTGGGGTATGATTACACACCTTCCCCACACTTCCATACTTATTTTTTAATTGATGAGAGATCTATTTCTCCCTCATTAATGCCTCTCATGTACACCCGTTACCATGCCGAAATTCCATAAGGAATTTTTCTCTCCTAATTTACATTCATGAAATTCTTTTGTATTATAAACCTAAATTCCATTACATATGTTAGGACATGTATCTATTTAAACCCATTACATTCCATTTCATGTACATATTTTGAGACACCACTTTATCTCTTATCAACCATTTTTAGGAATTCTTACGTTACACTGTTACGCTGCCGAAATTACACTGATTTTCCCAGCCATTGCCATTGTGTAGTGAATACGATGAAAATTTATCTATCAAGGGTATTCACCTTGATGCATATTTACTTATTTATTATAAATATTAATGTATGTATTTCACATCCCTTTATCATGGAATAAATGATGATGATTGATTCTATATTGTATGATTCATGTGGCACACTTATGCACGAAATGAAATGTTTAAGAAGGGTGCGCCCTGATAGTGCTCCAATGCATTGGGTAAATTATAGTATCATGATACGTAATGTTAAATGAGTTTCAACTCATGATAATTCAATTGAAATGATATTTTAATCATGATTCATGTGCAATGGGGTTTTACTCATGCTTCATATGCAATGAGCATTGGCTCGGGATAATATCATGTTAAATGTTGTTGCCACATCTTTATGTTATGATTATCATAAATTATCATGCCTTTATGTTCTTGTTTCTCTTGTTACCCATTTATATTTATATTGTCTAACATGTATTGTATTCCTAATGTTATTCCATTCTTATTCTCTTATTGGGCTTTATAGCTCACCCTTTTCTTATGAATGTCCTCATGTTATCCAATGCAATGCTATGTATGAGGGAATGTAGTGGTCATGTAAAGGAAGTTTTCAATAAGATGTTGCATATTATGTTTTAAAATATTTATGTAATTTTTCTAAGCCAAAACGACACTAGACCACTCGATCCTCTATGTTTTATCCAGTGAAGTTTATATATAATAAATTATGTTTAAGTGTGATATAAAATCAGGGTTGTTATAGTAATAGTAGTAGACCAAAACTATACGATTATGGGGTCATGGTGCTATATTTGGTATCAAATAATGTATTGTAGAAACACCAAAAAAAAAATTAGAAAACTTATATTAGGTAACAAAACCCTATAGAATAATTTTAAGATATGTATAAAATAACATAAAAATGTTTCGGTTTGATTGATATTATGTAGTTTTTCTATAAATACATCCACTTATATATAATATAATAGGACATTTTTTTGGTACTGATGTACCTAGGGATAACAACTAAAAGAAGGTGTGTCGGTCCTAACTCTAGCGTAACCCAGTAAACAAAAATGGGCCTTACTGTGCACCTAGTTTGGTATTCCCATGGGATATGATTAGAATAATTCACATTCTCTTTAAAACATATTATAATGGATTATAATATATAATGAAAATAAAAAATCTAAGTTAAACCTATGGTGTTTTAGATTTAAAACAAGGTGTAATTATTTAGGTATCCTATAAATGATTTTATTTTTTTATCACTATAACAATTGATACTCACACTATAATTTCATGATTTCATTAATGGATGGATCCCAAATGGGTATTTTTAACACGGCTCATGAATGAAAAGGTTGGTAAAAGGTTAAAACAAATGAAATTTTGATAGGAGTGAGTGATATAATGTTTATTCCAAATGATTTTTTTCGGAAATATGATTAAAAACATATACCTAAATTGGCTCTGTAAATCCCCAAGTAAGTGAAGGATGTGGGTTTCTAAGAGCTCAAATGGTGGAGACTTGGGAGAATAGAAGGAAACATTTTGATGATGCATGAAATATTGAAGAATATACCCATGAAAATGTTTTTCAATGGAAAGATAAAATTCTCTATGTTTCTTAAAGAAGGATATAGTGGAAAAAACATTCGAGGTAAATGAAGAGTCTGATTAAAGGAAATAAATCCCATCCATATGAAGCATTTATAGTTAGTTTCCTTATATGTATGGAACCCAAGCATTACCTAATTCAATTCCCACTTCTAAGGGGTAACCTCAAGAGAATAGAAGGACCTATGTGGAAATATATGGATGATATATTTTTATATAGGGGTTGTTTTGAAAACCTTAGTTAAAAGGGTATTTAATCAATAAATTTATTGTATGTACATCATATATTAGAAATTACATTAATATTGTTTTATAAAAATGAAAATATGTTTTTCTAGTGACAAACCATAAAATTTGGAAAGGTGGGGGGGGGGCTTTAACCCTTGACCGAAGGACAATAAGGGTTTCATGGCTAACACTGGCCTATATGATGTCCTTGTTAATTTATTGTTGTTTATATTGAAACAATTTAGTTAATAAATGTTAATAATCAACTATTTTTTTCACAATTCATGTTTACTATTTAGGGTATTAACCATATTTGTTTTTTAAAATAGTTAGAGGTAGATATATAGAATTATTTTTATGGATCCAACAATATATTAAAAGTTAATTTTAGGGCTTCAGAATTAAACAAAACTCATTCCAGAGTGTTAATTTCATTGAGTAAAATTATTAAATTTGAAATTGGTCAAAGTTCAAACAAAGGATAAAATTATGTTTATAGAAATATTTCATGTAATTATATTTTTTTTATTTACAAATGCAGAAAATAATTACATAATTTTAGAAACAATATCCAGAAATATATTTTCAACCTAATACTTTATTTGTAGTTTAACCAATGGTCATTTAAATAATATTAGATTTATGGATTTTAGTCCCTCAAATTTCTTTTACCATTCACTTATTTATGATCAGTGATCCCAATAAACCTTATAAATATTTTCATTTTTCCTCTATATATGTATCTCTATATGTCACAATTGTTGTCATATTTAGAGGCCTAGTTATATGTTATTCTATATGACCATAGTGCATCCCATTATACATTTTCAAGAGGATGATTTAACACACCATATCATGATGTAGGGTTTGATAATGTATTTTTCACATATTAAAATTTTATTTAAAATATCTAGTTTAAATTTTGTGGAAAATATATTTAGCATGGGGAGAATGTAACACCTTGAAAATTCAAAAAGAGTAACTTCTATTCAAAAGTGTGTATGAAAATAAACACCAAACATTGAATGAAATATAAAATATAATGACATTATGGAATACATAATTTTCAAAATAAATTTAATATATTTATATATTACAATTCACACAACACTTATTTATTTTACAACACATGCAACAACGAATTTCTTTGATGACATTCATTACATGAAAGACTATGTTTTATCAAACAATAATATATTATTAAAATATTATTATTTTCTCTCATATTATATAATCTATACATTAAATTAGCAATTAAAATAGTATTAACTATCATAATAAAATATATTATTTAATTTAATATTAAATAATTAATGAAAAATTAATATACAATCCAATTGAATACTAAGATTATGTTTTTATAAAAACTATTATTTTTCTCAAAAAGACGTTTAATCCTAATAAATTAGATAAATTAATATTAGTTTAGGATATTATTTAAATTTATTTATTAAATATTGAATAAAATATCTTTTATATTCATCCAATTGATTTTGTTGGCATAATATAAGAACAAATATAGTTTTATGCTTAAAATTTATATTTTTGAAAAATAAAAATATTTCATCCCTTTAATGGAACACCTATTTTAAAACATAATATTCAAATTTTTATAAGTTTTATTTTCCAAAATTAACTTCATTTTTGAAATAGGAACATCAAAATTATCTTACGGTAAATTATGGGAATTTTTCTCTAAAGTTTCATTTTTATGAATAGTCAAAAATACTAAATTTTAAAGGAAAAATAGACTTTCATCACAATAATTTATAATTTTTTATTATATTTTAAATTTTTTTTTATGTTAAAATTTTAAAATCTATAAAATAATAAATCTAATTTGGGCTAGTCGAATCAATTTCACATTGAAATCGGATATAAATACATTTCATTCTTTTGAACATTTTTAACATTAAAAAGTCGTTTTACCTTCCCATCAATGGGATTAAATTTACATTAATTTTTTTTACAAATAATGGATTTTAATTTGAAAAAAATGATTCATTTTTTTATAAGGATAATATATAATTTTTAAAAATGTTTTCTTAGTTTTGATAGAAAATATTAGTGATAGAAATTAAAATTTATTATAGCGATTAAGAGAAAAAATTTCTAAACAAGAGTATAAGAGAACAAATCCCTAGAAAAATTTCAAAAATAAGATTTATAACCATATTTCCACACTCTCCTCCATTTCCTCTAGTGTTTTTCAATACTTCATCGACATGAAAATGAAAATATTTGTGATGAATTCCCTTTTTGAAAAATTAGAAGAATGATACTCCTCAATGACTATAAAAAGGCACCCACCCCTTCAATTTATTCAAACCATCCAAGCCATTTATCTTATCCAAAAAATACCTATATCAGAAAATAAAACTTCCCTCCTTCATCCTGTAATCATCAAATTGGGAATAACTCCATCCAAGGTATTTTTTAGAAAAAATGAAATTTATTTACCCGAATAAGTGGTAACATTTTTCAAGATTCACATTTGTTTAATTTACATTTCAAGACTATCAATTATTATTATACAATGGTTATATAATAAAATAACAATAATAAATATAAATATATATTTTTTATTAGAGTTATACCTAAACATTCAGACACATCCATCAAATGGGATACACAATCATCATTCCCTTGTAGAGAGGACTACCACCTCACAAACTGATGTCATTTTTTCATCCACTCACAGAATTTTTGTTTGGAAATAATGATGTATTTTTACTTTATATATGATATTTATGATATTTAAAATGTATTTATGCTTCTTAAATTATTATATAACTCATTTCATTATGATTTACATTGTGTATGATTATGATAGCATCATTTGTGGACGTTTTGACTACAGTATCCTTTAAGCACTGTGACTCATTCATACTATACATGGAATGAAAAAATTACTGTTTTATGAATACTAAGTGAAATTTAAGAAATAAATTTGATACTATAATTATGTGACGGCCTGTCCTAGGTTCCACTAAATGGTTCCCTAATCTGGTTCGTCACATGCTTCAAGCACACCTCCCTATGTGCCAGAGGGTACTGACTAGCAGCGAGGGTCTGGTAAATTAGTCATGGGGATACTATACCCTATTTTATCAGAATGAAATACCAAAAAAATAAAATAACAATAACCACATGTGGGAGAGTAAAATTAACCATAAAAATACCATGTGATATGATAACCAACACAAAAAAATCCATACATGGTTTGAAGGTTAAACATGTTATAACAATGAAAATGTCCAGTATCTATAGTGAAATTAAAATTAATGACACCATGTCTCCCAAAAGGGTCCTGAACAATGTCCATTTCCCTCTCCCATGCTCCAATCCCAAACTGAAACCTATCACATGGCCTTTCCCTTATCCTGTCATGCAACAAAAAAGTCTACTCGGGTGCTGATCAGGAAACCCGAAAAGGGTTTCAGTATAACATATTAGGCCACCACCAATAATATCTAAACAGGTCCAATAAAAAGTTAGAGTATTTAGTTTTATGAAGAAATAAATAAAATTCACAATTAAATATTTATCACATTTTCATTTAATCATTAAATCAAAAAATTATGCCTAGTCGCAATTCATGAACCCCATTTGAATAATCATTCATTTGGTGTTGAATTTCATCTCAAGCACTTCCATCACATTTGAATCATCATTCTTTATTGTCAATCATTTAGTGTAGGCCTCTATTCCTAGCACCCTAAAATCTCATTAAGTGATGGTTTCCATGACTATCACTCTATATCATTCGGCGAAGGTCGTCATGTCTAGAACCTCATATTTCATTAAGTGTAGGTCTCCATTCTTATCACTCTATATCATTCAGTGTAGGTCGTCATTCCTTGGAACCCATAATAACAAGCATCAATAAATATTGGGGAGGAACTCCATGTCCAAGTCATAACTTCTAATTGGTCTAGAACACCATGTCTATCACCACAAAAATTTTATCCATTTAATCATTTTTTAATTCACAAGAATTTTCCACATTAATCCATTACTAATTAATCAATTATTAAGAGATATCAAAGTACCATAGAAAATTCAAAAATTATCTAATAACATAATTCAATAATTATTTAATCAATTAATTATTCAATTAACACAATTCAGATCCAATAATTAATTACTCATAATAAATTATCCATATCAAATCTCATCTTTTCATAATTAATTCTCCTAATTAATTATCTTTTCTCAACATCATCACACAAAATTAATTTCCCCCAATTAATTATAATAAAACAACCCATAAAATAACTCAATTACTATATCTCAACCCATAAAAACTCCAAAATATCTATTTGCGAAACCCCCTTTATTTGTTCTGTGATTCAATTTATCAATTAATCACCAAGGCAGTCATAAGTCAAATCCACATTCTTAATTAATCCAATATAGGAATTAAATTATCATGGGAATCTGGAAAAAGATAAAATCACATACCCATATCAGAATCATGACTATGGGAGTTCAATTTAGAACACATACCATTGTTTATTGATTGAGGTTAGCCCAACAGAAATCCCCAAATTCTTGAGCATCACAACAACATCGATCGAGCTTCAGATCTAAATCCATAAACCAAAATTAAGATCAAAGGTATCATGGTCATGATAAACTAGATCTAGATCCACAATCCTATATCTAGATCCCATATCATAGGTTTAGATCCCTGGAAATAGTGGATATATTCAATGTAAAGATCAAGGAAAGATATAGGAAAGAACGGGAGAAGCAACGAGATGAAATTCACTTACAAGGAAGAGAGAGGATCTTTAATCCAGGATTTATATCTTGAATAACGGTGTTAAAATAAACTTGGAATCCCTATGGATGGTTATGGGATCATCCAAAAATTTTCAAACCCAAGCCTAGGTCAAACTATAGAGGATTCTGGTTTTTGGGGTTTTTGGTGGTTTTAAAACCAATTTTCGGATTAAACAGCTATGTGTGCAATATTTCACCTACGGGCCACACAGTTAGGCCAAATCATGTTCCAACCATGTGGTCTTCCACTCCCCACATTGCTTGATGGTGCATGGTTAGGAAAACTGTGCGCCAACTATGCCGACCCCCACTGTCTGCTTGGTAAGCTTTCACACAGTTTCGACAAACTGCGTGCAAACCATGCATAGACCCATGTCTTCCCAAGTTCCATAAAACCTTAACCCAAACACACATAAGGTTATAACCCAAGCCAAAAGTACATAATATCCACACAATTACCAGAAAACACACCGTAGATTACTTTAGAAAAGGCCAGGATCTTACAATATCTCCACCTTATAACAAATAATTCTCTAGCTCCACTCCCAAACATCTCTTAGATTCCGAGAAAAAAAATGGGGCATTGATCCATCATTTATACTTCCCATTTAAAATTATCCTCTTGAACACTTACATGATTCCATAATAGATGAACTAACAGTACATTATTTTCCTATAACACTTTATCACTACGACCCAACACACGTATTGGATGCTCTTTAAAGGACACATCTACCTCAAGGTCATCCTATTCCATATCAATCACGTGAGAAGGGTCGAGATGATACCAACATAGTTGTGACACATGAAAAACATTATTAATAGCACTGAATTTATGAGGAAGTGCTAATCGGTATGCCACTGGCCTGATTCTCTCCATCACTTCCAATAGTCCTACAAACCTGGGTACTAACTTTCCATGACTCATTATACTATGGTGACCCAATATCAGTGACACCCAAAGGAATACATGATCACCCTCTGTAAACTCTAGGGGGTGTCTCTTTTTATCTGCATAAGAATTCTACCAAATCTTATCCATAACCATATTTTTCCGAATCAACTGCACATGCTTCGATGTCTCCTAAAAGAGACTCGATCCAAGAAGATCTGAATCACCCGCCTCTATCCAACATAGTAGTGATATACAAGGTCTACCATAAATTACCTCATATGGTGTCATCTGTATTGTTTACTGATAATTGTTGTTATAGGATAGCTCCAATAATGCCGAGTGATTCTCCCAAGAACCAGAAAATTCAAGCACACATGCCCATAGTATAACCTCTAACATCAGTATGGTACACTCTGATTTCTCATATGTCTGTAGGTGGATGGTCGTACTTAACAGAATCTATGAACCATGCGCCTTCTATAAACCCTTCCAGAAACGTGATGTAATGTGTGAATCATGATTAGAAACTATAGTCTGTGGAACCCCATGCAAATGAACTATCTCTCACACGTACAGTTCTCCCAACTATTCTACGATAAAAGTTTTCCTAATATGGAAGAAATGTTATAACACTGTTAGTCTATCCACAACTACCCAAATAGAATTATTTTTCTTAAGTGTATTTGGATTTCCAACCATGATGTCCATAGTCACATCATCCCACTTACATTCTAGAATAGGTAATAGCTACAATAGGCCTCCAAGTCATTGATGCTTTGAATTCACCTACTGACAGGTGAAACATCTTGTTATGAACCCTACTATCTCCTTTTTCATTCCTAGCCCCCAAAAATATTGTCATAGGTCACTATACATTTTTGTCACCCCAGGATGTACTGCCCACATTGACACATAAAATTTTCGCAAGAGTTCCTCTCGCATACTCGTAGGTTCAACAAACCAATTTTTCTTTTATTTGATACTAACCTCAACTATTATTCTGTCTGAAGGTGTCACCCCACCTTCAAGGAATTCCCTCAAGGCTAAACACTCTTGATCCTCATACTACCTTTCCCTGATGCATATAAAGAGTATAGACTACACCACTATAGAAACTAGATTCATACTCTCATGTCTCCCCGAAACTGCCACATTCATTTCTGCCAGCAAATTTTTCAACTTCCACTCTATACTCAACTCATGTTTGAACTGAGTTTATGTTTTTTTATCAAGGCATCAGCCATAATATTCCCCTTCCTAGTTATATATGCTAGTTCATAAATGAACGACTGCATAAATTCTACCCATCTTCTCTGCCAAATATTAATGTTGTGATGTGAAAATATATACTTAGTTCTTTTGTCATCCTTAAAAAATGCCAACTTTTAACCCAAAATAGTGTGTCACCAACATTTAAGACCATAAACCACTGTTTCTGACTTGGGGTTATGCATAGGGTAATTCTATTCATGTGACCTTAGCTGCCAAGACCCATACACAATGACCTAATCCCCTTTTATCAACACAGATCTCAGTCTGATCATAGAATCATCACAATATAGCTGTACTCCTAACCCAAATTAGGTATGATCAAAATTGGTGGCGATGTCAAGTGCTTAATCAATTCGGGGAAATAATTTTTACATGCTTGTGTCTAATAAAATTTTACCCCTTTATTTTTCAAAACTGAATGTAGTGGTACCAATATGAAAATGTCCTAGATGAATCTCATGTAATAAGCAGCTAATACCAAAAATATTCAGATATAAAAACATTTATGAGATGATCCCATGAAACCACTACCTGTAATTTTTTTGGATCGATTTCCACACCTTATTCTGAGATCATATTACCCAAAATGTGTACCCAGACAAACAAAAACTGACATTTTGATATCCTTTAATATAACCGATGCTCTCTTAGTGTACCTATGAAAATGTAAAGATGTTGGGAATGATTTTCAAGAGTCTTAGAGTACACAATGATTTTTTCGACAAACACCACCATAAACTGATCTATGTACGGATGAAAGATCATATTCCTCAAGGCCATAAAAAGTGATGAAGCATTTGTCAACCCTAATGGCATTACAATAAAAGCATAATGGATATACCTTCCCCTTAAAGTAGTTATGAATATATCAGATGTCACAACTCTCTTCTTATGATACCCTGATCTCAGATCAATCATTAACAACACACAATCCCCCTTCAGCTATTCCAATAGAACATCGATACACAATGGAGGATATTGGTTCTTCACAGTCATTTTATTCAACCTCTGATAATCGACACAAAAGTATAAACTCATGTTTTCCTTCTTTACAAATGACACAAGTGATCCAGATGGTGACTTACTTGGATGGATAAACCCTTTATACTATATCTTCTCTAACTATGTCTTAAGAAATTGAATCTCATTAGGTTTCATTATGTAAGGTAGAATAGATACTGTCTCATCCCCTAGAATGATCTCAATATTGAATTCTACATCCCTATCTAGTGGAAACCTTGAAAATTATTCAGGAAACACATCCTAAAATAGTTCTAATACAGGTGGAAGGATGCCTTGGATACCTCTATCATCATCCATAAAAAGACTTGAATCTTGGGTAATTATCTCTCTTAATTGTTGAGTACTTGGCCCAGCTCGGCCTACATAGATATCCCATTTTCCATGATAAAAATACTGGTCAGCCTCAGGTGATAAAAATTTAACTCTACTGTGGTAAAAATATATGTGGTCTTAGTATGAAACTAGTTAGTAAATACCCATAATTAGGTCAAATCCCGTTATATAATGGATATAAATATCCCAAAGGAAATGATACTCTCCGATCTATAGCGAACAACCCTCGCATAAATAGATATCCCTAGACTTTGTTCCCAATGGTGTATCGATATTCCTCACCCCTCTTATGGACTCCACCTCCAGGGTCAATCCAATAACAATATTTGCAGATATAAAGGAATGAGAGGAATTAGTATCAAAAAAGGAAGAATCTAATGTAGTAGAAACAATAATAGTACCTCTCACTATCGATGGACCGACTTCTCTCTCCACAAGTGTATGTTTCACTACATATAACTGTAATGGCCCTCTTCCTAGTGGTGTTGTCTGATTCCCTTGATTAGAACCACTCCGATGATACAAGAACTCATACCCTGAAGAACCGAACACACTACCTATACTGCCTCTTCTAGTATAACTCCAAATGCTAGACCTATATGGTGTAGAAGACCCCCTTACCACACTCTGACTCTGAGAAGATTCTCCCTTAGGATCTATATATCGCTGCTTCCTGTATAACTTCTATAGGATCCCCATTTTATAAACAAATCGGCGCTCCACTGGTGGTTGAGTAAAATATCTACATTAGTGTCCCTACATGTTGTACTGGTGGTAAAGCACATGAGTAAGATCTAGTGAAACTATTCTCCCTGACTGTCCACCTTGCTTTCCACTATCCTGACTATGGTTCTCGTAGTGGCACTTCCTGCTCTCAGAAGGCACACTCCATGATCATCAAGTGACTGCTACATGTCCAGTTCTAGAAGCCTCATTCAAGAATCCCTCTAATATAAGAGCCTGATTAACCACTATTGATAATTACTTCATCTTAAATATATTCACCAGGGTCTTAATTTCACATCTAAGACCATCATGAAATAATTTTTCCGAAGAAGCCTCATCTGCCACCAAAGGTGGAGAAAAACAATTTAAATATGTGAAACAATCAGCATAATTAATTATGGAAAGGCTTCCTTGGGCCAGATGAATAAAATATGAAAAATTATATTGTCTTGGCTTGTCTAGATAAAAGTTCTCCAAGAACATCTCTATAAAGTCCTTCCATAACATATCATCAGTCCTTCAAGATCATACCTGAATCTCCCACGGGCGCTTCACTGAACCCCGTAGCATATAAGCATACAACATGACCTTCCTATCATCCAGAGTCTCCAAATTATCATGTATCATCTCTATTGATTCAATACAGAATTAATCTCCCTCAGGTCCACCCTCTTCAATAAAAGTTAGAGGGTGCTACAGATGAAAATCCCTTATCAACTCAGACATGGTATTCTGAACCCACCATAGATCTGTCTCCATGAATTGAATTAAATGAAAAAAAAATTCTTAGAAATGTTCCCCTTCCTCCTCATCATGCACCAATGGATCCTCATTTTCAATGTCTGGAACATCATTCCGGGCCATACCCCTCAGTCTCTCCATCAATAAGCATCATGGAGTCATATCTCAACAAATCCAAAACACGTCTTTGGTATCATCACACAACCTTAAAACATTTATATAAGGGAATAAACTAACAAAACATGTTTCAACAAGTCTTTTATAACTTTTCTCTCAACACTTTCAACACCAAGGCCTTATCACTACGCTTAATCATCCTACCCCTAGGTCTTGGTTAACAAGGGTACATTCATTTTCATTAATTATTTCAACCATTAATTAATCACATTATCCCAAATTATATAGTTAAATAATTAATTAATTATTAAAACTCATTTCATAAAATAAGGTTCTTGTTAAACACCCATATATTCTCATTTTTCATCATTATTTCTATCTCACTGCATGGAAAAATAGTTCATGTTCAACAACTAACCCATTACCCGTTTTCTCATGAGTTCCTAGAATGATGCATGTCAGAACAACCCTGACTTCCTAGAATGATGCATGAAGACTCAATTATCATGCCTCTTTTGGCCATGAATCAAAATTCAACAATTTTCAAAACAAATATAACTTCACACCACAAGTTCATCACCCAAGGTGAAATAATATGCAACTGTAACAACAAACAGCAATAACAATAATCCCACCCTGCGTACTTGGATTTTCCCTAGTACATGGGTTTGAAACTCCTATGCAAGAAATCATTACCATGGCTTGAAACTTCATAGTCTCTTGTCTACCATTCCCAAAAAATATGACAAAATTATAAAAAAGAAAATAAAATTACTCTAATACCACTTTGTGCCACCTCGACCTAGGTGCCACAAAATGTTTCCCTGATCTGATTGTCTACATGACCTCAAGCACGCCTCCCAGTGTGGCAGATGGTCTGACAAGAAGTTAGTGTATAGTAAGTCACTCTTAGGGAGACTATACCATATTTTATCATAATGATACACCAACGGAAGAAAATAAAAATAACCATGGGCTGAATTGTATAAATAACTAGAACCATACCAAGTCATATGACAACCAAAACATGGAAATCCATACTTAGCTAGAAGGTAAAACATGCCATGACAATACAAATGTCATGTTTCTATAGTGAAACTAAATCTAAAGACACAACGACTCCCATGAAGGACCTGAACCACATCTGGTTCCCTATCTTATTCTTCAATAACAAATAGAAACCTATCCTAGGGTCTTGCCCTTATCCTGACCTGAAACAACAAAGTCTTCATGGGTGTGAATCAGGCAGCCCGAATAGGGGGTGAGTACAACTCAGTAGGCCACAACCAAAAGTGTCTAAAATGAGTCTAGTCTAAATATAGTTTATATAGTTTTATGAAGTAATAAATAAAATTAATAATTAAATAGTTACCATATTGTCATTTAATATTTAAATAATCACATTTGGCCTAGTTGCAATCCATGTATCCCATTTGAATCATTATTCATAATTATAATTCACTTCGTGTTTAATGTCATGTCAATAAGCACAGTCACATTTCAATAATAATTCTTTATTATCATTTATTTTGTGTAGGTATCCATGCCTAACACCCTAAAATCTCATTAACTGTAGGTTTCCTTGACTATCACACTATATCATTCAGTGTATGCCATCATACCTAACAACTCGAATTTAATTAAGTGTAGGTCATCATCTCTATCACTCTATATCATTTGGTATAGGTCATAATTCCTTACACCCCATAATCTCACTCTTGGATTACTATTTGGGAGGAAGATCATGTCCATGTCCCAACTTCTAATCGATCTAAAACTCCAGGTCAATCACCACAAAAAATCTCATCCATTTAATCACTCTTTAATAAAAAAGAATTTTCCACATCAGTCCATTACTAATCCATCGATTAGTTAATCATTTCAAGGGACCTTATTTAGCTCACTATTAACTAAGCACATAATTCATATATTAATTCATCAATTAATTAATCAATCAACACAATTCTCATTCCAAAATTAATTCTTCACAATTAATTATCTATATCAAATCTCAAATTTTCATAATTAATTTTCAAAATTAATTTTATTTGACCAAAATCATGGAACATAATTAATCATCAAAATTAATTATAATTGTTCAACATCATGGAACATAATTAATTCCTACAATTACTTACCTTACATATCCAAACATAATTTTATAATTAATTCCCTCGAATTAATTATATTAACCTAACCAATTCAATATCTCAATTAGAATATCTCAACCCATAACAAATCTCCAAAATATATATTTGGGCAACCCCCCTACGTTTGTTCTATGATTAAATTTATCAATTAATTACCAAGGTAATCATATTTCAAATCCACATTCCACATTACTCCAATTTAGGAATTCAATTATCAAGAGAATTTAGAAAAACATAAAAACACATACACATTTAAAAATCACAACTATGGGATTTTGATTTAGACCACCTACCTAGGTTTATTGATAGATTTTAGCCTAGTAGAAATACCTAAAATCCGATTGGCACAACGTCCCTGATAAAGTTTCAGTTCTAAATACGTAAAACAAAAATAAGATCAAATGCATCAACATCTTTCAAAACTGGATCTTGATCCCAGATACAAGATCTAGATCTCAACTCATAGGTTTAAATACATGTAAATACTGGAGATATTCCACGTAAAGGTCATGGAAAATAGAGGAAATAATGAGAGAATCAATATGATGAAAGACACATACAGGGAAGAGATTGGATCTTCAATCTGGGCTTCTGATCTCAAATAACGGTGTTCATACTACCTTGGAATCCCTCTAGAAGGCTCCAAGATTAGCTAGAAATTGTCAAGCTTGAGCCATGGTGGATCTTTAGAGGATTCAGTGGTTCATGTGGGTTTAAAACAAACTTTTGGATTAAAATTATTTCTGTACACAGTGTCACCTAGAAGTGTGAATGGTTAGGCCAAACCATGCACCAACCATGCAGTCTTCCACTACCTGCAAGGCTTGATTGCACATGGTTTAGAAAACCATGCTCCAACCATGCTGACCTCCACTCTATGCATGGTTATCTTGTGCACAATTTGACCAAAACATGTGAAAACCATGAACAACTTCTATCTTCCCAAGTTCCTTAAAAATATCACCCAAACACACCAATGTCATATACAACACAATGTTACTTAATAAAAACAAAATTTAACTAAACAATTGCTTGATATTTCTCGAGAATAGTTCTGGATCATAAAAATTATAATTTATATATTAATAAATAAATATTTATTTATTTATTTATGATTTTTTTATATTTTACAAGAAAATGTTTTAGAGTTCATGCATACCTACGACCTACCATATCCAAGAAGGGTGAAATTCATTTCATATATCTAGACTATATGGATTGTTATAAATACATATATACTAGTTATTTATTATATTTAAATAAATTTTCACATTCTCTATATGATGAAACCATGATCTAATTAATAAGAACATTATGTAACATGTGAAAACATACTTGAAAAACTACAAAATTAACACCCAAAATAGTGAAAATACTGAAAGATTAGTAACAAATATAGACTAAGATATTATGAAAAGATCATATGTGACGTTATAAAATTTTTTATAGTTATTATATAAGATCATTACTTTCATAAAACCATTATAAAAGTTTTTAAATTATATTCACCCAAAAGGGAACACAATTTAATGGATTTCATCACAATATCATTTCATTAAGGAATATTTTAATGTTATGCCCATAGTTTATTTTATATGGTGTATATACTATCCATTTTTAATTAATTTCATGAATAATTAATTCAAAATGAAATTTTCATTTTCAATTATAAATATTTCATCTCTGTGGATTGGAACTTAAAATGACCAAGGGATAATGAAATTTCATTACTGAATTCTATTTTTCTTTAGTTATATTACATTATCATTATCATAAATATTCTAAGATTATGGTTGTAATAATGATTTACTATATATTGTTGTTTTTACACATGATTTATTTTGATTTACAATTTATAGACATAATATATTCATTTATTGATTTTCACTCTAATGTTGTAATCATTTCAGGGATTGCTTTTCAATCTAATTCTAATTGATATTGTATATTCATGAATATACATTAATGTAAATTGTTCGGTATTTTTAAAATAAAAAATTCCATGTTCATATATATTATCTTTTCATTATCTTTTTCAAACAATATTACCATTTTTGAACACTATGAAAATTATAGGTCTTTAGAAAATGTTTTTCAGAAAATCCGACGTCATTTCTCTCTTTAGTTAGAGAAGATTTTTTCTTCTATAAATCATATTTTCAAAAAAAATTAACCTTTACAAAATTATTTTTTAATGGATTTTTTACCCTTTATTTTTATTAAATTAAAAGGAATATTACAATCTCTTTCCAAATAAGTCCATTTTCTATACCTTTTAACTTGTAAAATGAATGATCGTTTTACCATTTCCAAATTAATGGAATTATTGTATGCTATTTATTTGAGTATTACTTTCCAATAATTTAAGATTAATTAGTTTGTAATTTTTATAAATTTATTTTCAAACAAACATATTTTCAAAATGTTTTTCAAAATGATATATTCTTCAATATTGTTTTTAATTTGTCTTTTTATTGTATTTCCATTCATCAATGAAAAAACACTTTATTTATCTACACTTCGGATATGTTGTATTGATACAATCCTTATTATATTTCTAGATGGTCTATGAATGATTTGGACAACCATAGTAATGAAATTCACTTTTATGATTCATTTGTATAGTCCCCTTGAAATTTCCAATTTCTAGTGATCATTAAAATTTAAATTTCCCATAAATATCCATATCATTTTTCATTTATATTATTATTCCTTAAACTCGATGCAACTTTTACATATGGTGTTTACATTGATAGTTATTTCATTATCTTGGGAAATATTGATAAATCTGAATTCTTTACTATATATATATATATTTGTTAAGGCTTATTGTTCATGAATTAAATTTATTATTAGATATATGAAGGGAAATTAGATAGGTATTACATGGGTGGTCTAAGTTATAGATAGCCCCTAGATGAATTGGTAGTCTCATGGGACAATTCAATTGGCTTCTTTTAGCGGATTTTTCAACCAGTATGTTATAAACCATCTTATGAAAGGTCTTGATAGAAAATGTACTATGTACCTAGGAAACAATGAATCCAATAATTTGTAATTTCCATCATTTTGATTCAGTTATGTTTTTTTCATGATATTTTAAATATGAAAAAATATATGGATGGTTTTCAGTCTCAATTTATTGATTAAAAGTAATGGTTTTAAGTTATTCACGCTTCCATATTAATTATTATATATATGGTTTTTTAAATGGATTGTGTGTTCAGTTAATTACCTTTTAATATTGTTTACACAATCCCTATTAATTTTTTGATTACCTGAAATTAGTTTTATGTTATTTACCTTTCCATATTGGCTATTATAATTGATTAATTTTTACTTCCACTATACATAACCCTTATTGAGATTTTGAGCTCACTCATATTTTGTTTCCTTTCCCTAAGAACCCATTAATGGAACTAACAATGAAATAAAATTTTATTATAGTTGTACTAATGTTATCCTTGAAAAGAATTAGGTTGCAATTACTCTATTCAGTTTTAATGTAGGACTTGTTAATGTATCTAGTTTAAAAAGATTGTGAAATTGATAGGTCCTTCATGATTTTACTCCGTATAATAATTCCAATGTAATGTTAGTAGACATAGACTCTATTCTCTATGGTCGGGGGGCTACATCAATGTTTTTCACTAAGAATGCATATTAAATATGTTTTTATGTGAATTTTAATTTCTCATAAACTGGGAGACTTTAAATAAATATCTTCCACCTCTGAGTATATATGAATTCATTGACCAATGTTTTGGGGTGATGTTTATATACCATTATGAACATATGACACATTGCCACAAGATCCAACTGTAACATTTTGATTCAAAAAAGGTACATTTTT
This sequence comes from Viscum album, assembly GCA_963277665.1. Lineage (NCBI taxonomy): Eukaryota > Viridiplantae > Streptophyta > Magnoliopsida > Santalales > Viscaceae > Viscum > Viscum album. Next base: position 1,550,176,818 of record OY728164.1, on the reverse strand, counting down.
ATATAAAATGTGGTTACAATGAGTTCTTAGTGATTCTCATTAGCATTATGGAATTCCCAATATGTTATAATTGGACTCAATTATGAGATCCCACATATCTTTTTAGAAATATTCAGGGTAATCTTATTTGATCATTCCTAGTGTAGTTACTAACAATAGAGGGACACCCAAGATATTCGATGATCATCCTGGACAAACATTGGGTGTACCAATAATATGGTAAGATTGTGAACTTTCAATTCTAGATATCAGAGATTATTTGCCTAGGGAATTTAATAATAAAAGATGTAGTTGTAGTAGTGAGACTCCCCAAATTGGAATATGAGTTAGCATGGGAGCCACCCAAGGACATTAACACAGTGTGGAACATATTTGGGTTGGTCGGTTGTTATCAGATATTCATTCCCAATTATAGTAATGTCAATTAACATCTGATAACATGGACCTGAAAGTGGAATCTTTTAATCTATATAGAAAAGTTTAAATTGATGTTCTAGGTTCTATTGTAGTGGTGGATCCAATTCTTATTCTTGATACTACCATAGGATGATGTTAATTATTTGATGTTCTATGGTTCCATTAGAATTGGGTTTGGGTAAATTCATATAAAATAGAATGAAATTATTATTTTTGGGACCCAAAAGTTGAGACCCCATGAGGGGAAATAAACAACCAAATACTTAATCTTTTAGGGGTAGTATTTTCCCTGATGTCTTAATGAAAATATATTTTGGGAGTGATATTCATCATATTTTTTTACCATAACTTTCAAATATATATCTTTTCACAAAAATATCATGAAATGAGGTGGGGTGATGGTAAGAGTTCCAATTCATTCATAGATTTAAGTTAATAATTTTTGTCATGAAATGGAACATGGTTGTGTATTCTGATAATAAGGATTTCCATTAACAATTTTTGAGGGAGGATATATAGCATTTAACTTATATAAAATTAACCATTGTGTACAAGGACATTGCATCATATCTCGATTCGACATTTTTCACACATCCACGTACTCATAATGTAAGGTATGAAAAACTTTGGGACACCCATTGGAAGATCTTGTGTGACCATATATCCAATTGTTATGCTCGTAATGGATTTTTTTATGGTGGGGTGGATTTCATTATTTCATGAGTATAAAATATCATACTAGTCCAGCTATGAGTGTTTTTGAAAAGGCACTATCATGATTCATGTTCATCTATTAGTCTAGGAGAGGTAACGATGTTCCAAAATCCTTGGGATCAATTTTTTGGGTACAAGGATGTATTAGAGGGTATTTGAGTATATCTCTTGAGGACTCACCAACTATAATGTGAAGGTAAAAGTTCCATGAAAGAAGTTTAAGTAAGATAGCATCTCTATGGATTTCAGGATGGGATGTCCATTTGTTTGAAATAGGTAATGATGTTTTATCAATGATCAAGGAAAAACTCACAATGTTTCTTTACTTCATAAATATATGAGGGAAGATTTTATGAGAGACATTAGGAAAACTATACATGAAAGAGATAATCCATCTTGATAGAGTTTCTATAATGATAATTTTACTTCATATAATGATTATAATTAGGATAACCTGAGTATTTTTGGACTAAATTGTGGATGAGAAAATCTTTCCAGCAACTAATAGATTACTAGATAGAGAAAACAATTATCGTTTTGGAGTAAATTATTTAGTTTTTCATGTTAGTTTTTAGTGATAGGTAAGGTCATCTACCCTTGGTGGAGGATCCTGTAAAAACAGTTACTACTCCTCTATTATTTTAGTTCCAACTTAATCCATATAAGAGAGACCATTTAGGTCTTCCCAATTCATGCTAGAGCCATAAAAATACATTATCATGGGCCAAGATTTTATTTGAGTGGTGATATGTATTCTTTAGGTCATAAAGAATTTGATGAGGATTTCTCATAGCTATCAATAGTCTCATGTGGATTGATAATGGGTACCATAAGATTTCTATAAGGGTGACCATGTGTTCTTGATGGTCATACATCATCAATAATTATGGGTATTATTATGTGGTCTAATGAAATATCTGATATTCATTGGACCTTTTATAGTTTATGTGTATAGTTTTGGATAGGGTATACCACTTGGTACTACCCTAACAATTATATTAGGTTCATGGTGTTTCATATGTGTCGTAGATGAGGTAATATATGAACTACTCATCAAATATTATCGACCAGGATGAGAGAGACATTACATATAGATCTACCATTTTAGAGTGCCATTGAATATCAAATACTGATAGGAGAAGATCATTTGAGGGTCAGAATTTCCTTTCTTGTGTGCTTGTTAGTAGCATGAAAATCTACCAGAGATATTGCTATAGCTTGAGAACCAGAAGAAAGCTCAGTATCATAACCTAAATGAGTAGGTTTTTAATTTTTGTTACAAAATCATTGTCGAAGGGGGAATTTAGTCATTTAATTGTTTTTTTAATATTTAAAAAAATATTTTAGATTATTTTACAAAATTAGTGTTGGATCCGGTAATTGAGGGATCATAGATGGGGATATTATAAAAATATTTAATATAATTTTTCATGTAGGTATAATTTTATAAATAAAATAATGGTTTCTCAGGGGAGAATTTTTACAGTTCTATTAAATCAAAAAAAGAGTATTTACCCTGGGAACATCATAATTTTTTTTCAGTATTGATTACTATAATAGAGTGTATTCATGGATGGGTTAAATAAATTTAGGTTTTTAATTGTCTATTAATATCCTATGCCTAATGAGACTCCATTATAAATCTATTATTTGATAATTCACTAGGGATATCCATATAACTATATATTAAATGATATATTTGAGATAGAGAATCGGTGATAAGAACATTGGTGTGTGATCTCGAGATTTAAGATGGATAAAAAATTAGTTTTGGAATTCATGGTGTTGATTATGAATAAATCAATGTATCCATCTCTATTATTTCCATGTTAGTTATCCTCTGATGATAGATCCAAACTAAGATAGTTTGTTTGATTATTTTGATTAATTTCCTATTATTGTTTGATGAGACGAACACAAATAAATTCATGGATCATTCTGTTGAATTTATCACTAAATATTTTCCCTTCTTGGGATTTGAATTTTATATTGATTCTATTTGTGGATTTTTGAACTTTTTTAATGTTATCCTAATGAAAATTACCATCATTTGAATATAACATTTGTATTTCTACCTCTCTCACTTCAATATCTAATGATTTTCATCAGTATTTAGATTGGCCAATGATTTGACAATATTGAGTGAAATGATCCTTGTGAAATCATCATTTAGTGCAATAGATAATTTTTTTAGTCTAGTTATGGAATTTGGGGATGTTTTATAAATGTGTTACTAATTATTGAACTCTGAAAAAGGTTCGAGAGAATATGGTTTCACATTCTAAATCGAGTAGTTGCCTCCTCTTGTATAGTTAATATTGTTATTCTAGTGAAGAATGGTCAGAATTCAAAATCTTGATAACTAGTTATGCTGGTCATCACTATTTTGGTTGTTATGTTAAATAGTTTTGATATATGTACAGTTGGTGGGGGCATGAGCGAAGACACGTGTATAGACTAAATGTTCTTTGAAATTAAAATATACATGGAATGTAGTTTGGAGTAACACATTCTATAAGGAACACTATGTTAAGTGTATTGGGTTTAAATGTTGTGTGAAATACCACACAAAATATTGGGGACCCACACACTATGGTATCATTACATATTCACCATTAAATGTACATAGAGGACACTCCCAAGTGTCTATATAACCCCACAAACCATGAGTAATATTTAAAAACCCATTTACATTATATATTTTGTGATATTGGGTAGGAATCACACATCTAGTGATGTCCCAGCCTCTAAAAGTTATGTGTCATTGCAGCATGTCATGCATATTGGGAGGTGCACACCATGTAAGATGAAATATAATTAGTCGTTCTAGGATCAATGAGATAGATCATGTAGCCTATGGGACACAGTGTGTACTCCTTCTAGGGTAGTTAAATTACCTTTTTCTTCATATACCCGCTATGGTGTGAGCTTCGGAGGGTTTCCTTTAACCATATTAATACATGTTTATTCACTTTTTCCTTCCCTAATAGGGTATACAGAGGCATCCAATCATAATAATAGTATGATAAATCTATTAAAATGGTTATCTCTGCATAGATTCATGCATCCAATTGTAGGGACTATGGTTTTTTCCTCCATCACTCTTCCCTATGTTGGGTTATATATCTTGTTTACAAAAGAGAGTGAACTTGATCCCATTTATAGTGGGTTAATATAGTTAGGGTTAGGTATCCCCCATAGGTCAAGGGGATGATAACATATCTTTATATTAACATATATTATCTTATTATGAATATTATCCTGGTTAATCTAGTGTCTCATTAAATCCACCTCAACCCCAACATGAGTCTCCAAGGAAATACCCATTAATAATGTACTCTCATATGAGTTCCATTATTATTGTGTCTCCTAATGAGTGAGCTCCCATGGATGAATGATACCTTGGAATATTGGAAAGATTAATATGTCGATAGTGAATACATGACCTCGCCTTGAGGTTTAAATTATTCCGTTGAGAATATGGGTTATCATGAATATTCCATTGGGATATTTACATAGAGATAGATCCCTTTTGATTCATTGTGTTGAGTTATTTTGAGGTTTTTGACTCTGTATATTTATATTAACCCCTACATGGGAACTACTAGAACATTTTGTGTCTTATGAATGAGATATTCCATTAAATGGAGACCTAGGGGGATCCAAAGTGGGTGTAGCAATGTTGTGCAAGATAGACTACTGATGGTTCTGGGAGTATTATTGTTGATAAAATTCTCCATCCATTATAAGAGTTTTATATTTTTTAGGTTTGGTGGGATTTTTTAGTCCATATTTTCCTTAGCAATAGTTTTTTCGTGAACTATGAGTTGATATAGATTATATTCATTCATTTAATTAATATTTTATTATATTTCCCACTTCATACTATTTTATTAATATGTGTGTCTATGTTTGTACATATAATTTAATTAAGGCCTCTCATCTGTGTTATATTCATATTGGACATTTGTTATCATCCACATGACTATTAAAATTCGTATTAGTATAGGATCCTAGGAATTTATAAATTAATACATTTATATATATATTAATATATATGAATAATATATTAATTTTATGTTAAATAAGACACATTGTATGATAGCATACTCCATATGAAACAATAGGTTTCTCTGAAATCTTACATTGTACACAACATTGAGTTATACTAAAAAATAATAGAATAATATTATTATTATTTTAAATTATTTTCAACACCTAGATATTGTATTGGATGTAATTAATAGAATTAACTAAATTATGATTAAAAATGTTTGTTAATTTTTTTTACATCTATCCAATAAATTTTAAAGGCATAAAATAAGAATGGATCAGATTTTAAGCATGAAATACTCTAATATTTTTTAGAAGGTCAATTTACTATCTTTTGATGGTGAACCCTTTTTTAAATATATTTTTTTCAATTTTATATTTTCTATTTGACTAAATAAACATCTTCCTTTATGTCTGACATCAAAATTTACTTTTGATGAAATTCAGGCATTTTTCAAATAAAATCCCTATTTTAATGAATAGTTAAAAATACATCAATTTAATTAAAAACTATATTTTCATCTAATTTATTTATATAGTTATATAGTCTTATTAATTGGTTTTAAAGTGTAATTGTATTATGTTTTTATCATTTAGTATAATTTTGGACATTGGAAGTAGGTTCACATTTTAATTGGACCTAGACACCTATTAATCTTTTGGTAGTTTTTTACTTATTATAAACTCATTTTCTAGTTTTGACATTGGAAATTTATTTTAAATTAATTATTACTATTTCTGTGTTATAAATTTGGAAAAATGGATTCTATATTTGGAATCAGAAGGTTCAAACTATGTAAATAGGCCCCTTTTATTTTTGGACTTTATGAATTGTAATTTCAGTAATTATTTTTATTTACCATGGCTAAAGGGTAACTCAGGTAAATAAAGGTAAAAGATAATATTATAATAATATAAAACTACCCTAAAACATTCCCTAATTTTATTGGATGAGATATTTTTGACTATGATCATCCTAAGTCCAAAAATTTGGCATTTGGGAGCCCCTTGAGTGTGAAAATTACATTTTATAGTTTTTAATTTAATGAAAATGGAAATATAACATAAACATGTATCACTTAATAAAACAATTTCAATATGGATTTATTAAAGTGATATATTAAACTATAAATAGTAATTATAAATCCATAAATATTTCACACATCATGATATTTTATTTATAATTTTTTGACATTAAATAAATAATTTTATTTTTGACACAATGATGATGCATTGATTGCTTCATTAATAAAGGATACAAATTAATGATATTATAAATATTATAATAATTTTTATTTTATTATTTTGATACGATACACAAATTTTATGTATTATATTGACATATTATATTTTATTAAATTCATTTGGTTTGAAGGAATAATGTTTTAATGATTTAAATAAATCAATTATTTTATAGTGTTAAAATTGACATGAATGAGTATTTAAAACAAATACTATTTTATTAAATGATATAATAGTCTTGAAAATATAAGATGCGGCCAAATAACTTATATAATGATAAAAATATCATTAATTATCCAATTATGGTTCTCATGGAAGTTTATATTAACTATAGTTACCATATATTACAAAAATACAAGAAGACATGGAAAGAGTTAATGTTTTTAACTAAGAGTTAAAAAAAAGACAATGATAAAATAATATTGAAAATTTATATTAAAATTTTTAATGATGGGCATTCAAAATAAATAATCTTATATTTTAAATAAATTAGTTTTTGAAGATTCGAAAGTTAAATTTATTTTATAATAAAATAATATCCTAAAACTTTCCTAAAATTCCCCTCCTCCCTCTTATAAAAGGCCACCCTCTGTAACCACTTATTTTCACCTCTCAAGAAACTTTTATCATCCATATTCTACTCAAATAATCTCCCAAAATCCCTCCCTCCATTCTATAATCCTTATTTTTTCAATAAGGTAATTCAAGAAATCATTTTTGGATCAATACAAAAAGAGTTACCTAATTTAGAGGTAGGGTCTTCTCTCAAGTTCCTTTTATTTATTTTTCTTCTTCACTCCCTATGCTATACTTATTCTTTGATTATATAAAAACATGAGTATATTTAACATAATATGATGTTGTTATGAGAATAATTTTAACTACACATACACACAACTCTATTTAATGGATATGAACATATTGTTTTTGTGTTGGTAAACTACTGCCTCCCGAAACGATGATTGGTCAATTTTCTCTGACCACTGCTAATGGTGGAAATTTTATGGAACTATATTTATATATTATATATATTATATTTATATAGTATCTATTATTATGTAATTTTTATTTATATAAATCCTTTATGATTTCCATAATATGAAAATATGATAATTTCATTTGAGAAAGTGAGAACCATCACCCACTCAAAGTGATATGACTCATTCATTCCGTACATGGATCATAGAATGTATGTCATACATGAACTTATGTAACATATATCAAATAATATTTTATAATGTAATTATATTATACCTATGTATCATTTAGTTCTCATTCCATTAATTTGACAAATAAATTAAAGTGGCATGCATGCATACGTACGACCGACTGTCTCTATGAATGGTGGATTTCACTTATTATCTTCAAATGTTATGTAATATTCTAAACACATATATACTAGATATATATTATACTTAAATCATGATTAATATTTTGGTGATGATGTACTTTTGACTACATCAGCAATTTACATCAAAACAAGTTAATTTTTGACTCAAATACAGAATATTGACAAAACAACCAATATGAACTTAAATAATTATGTAATTATTTATAAAATTTTAAAAACTGATATAAAATGAATAATAAACTTGATAATGGTTTTAAATTAATTATAAATTATCCTATGTTTAACATTCTGGAATATAATGAAAAAATGAGACTAGTCGTACTCAATGTAAGGGACTTTCTCTCAATTTCCTTTCATTGAGCCATATTTTGGTTTATACGTGACATTATTTTATATGGTGTATACTCCACCCCTTTGACATTAAATTTCTATAAACAGTTTTCAAAAAGAATATTTTGTTTTATGAATCATTTTACTTAATGAAAAAGGAAATGTTTTTTAACATACGCGGTGACGAACGACCTTTCCACCACCGTGATCATTATCTGATATCTAGTTTCCTCTACAAGACGTAATTTTTTAAATAAGAAAAGTAAATTCCATATATAGGTATTTTTTTATTTAAAAACATTTTTTAGAATGGATTTATTATATCAATATCTTGAAATTATGTCTTATGATTGCAATGTGGGAATGATATTTTTCCTTTATACTTGTTCATGTGTTATGATTATGTTATGGATATTGGTAATTGATTATGTATAATGGTGGTTCTGGGATAAACTAAAGTCAGGTGAGCCTATGATAGCTCTCCAATGCATTGGTTTATGGGATGGAGGTAAACATTAAGGTTTATCTAAATAGATTTAGGTAATATGCTGTGTTGGGTATTCCAAATGTATCCCTGAAGGTTACTACCTATTTATATATGAATGATATAATGTACGTATGTTATAGATTCCATAAGTTACCTTTATTATTTTTTATTTCTATGAGTTATTCATAAATATTATAATTTCATGTGGTATGTTAAACAACTTATCATTTATGAGTAAAAATTATGATTTCATTAATTTTTATATATTCATGGACTAATGTTTTGTTTCCATATTTAATATTTTTTGAAGAAATTTTTAATCTCAACCCATGTTTTTGAAATGTTTTTCAAAGGGTATAAGTAAGGGTAAGTGAAAGGAATAATTTGAGAATATTTTTATCAAGGAAATAATTCTTGTTTTCTAAGGATTTTTATTATTGTGAAAAAATTGGATAGAGTAAAAGATTCTACATTATAATATATGAGATGTAATGTATTAGTTATGACTTAATTCTCTAAAACTCTAAACAAAAAAGCTATTCAATGTGAATTCTTTACATAACTCAATATTATCTAATGTTTAAAGTTGGGGTCTTATAGTTGGTATCAGAGGTCAGTTTATACAACATTGGGAGCTCGGATATTGTTAAATGAATATCGCTAAATTAGTTTAATTTTTTGGTAATATTGAAATGATATAGAATTTGAACATTACCATGTTGTTTTGTCTAAGATATGTATGTATTTGAAATGGTTTTCAGCAGAAGAAACATGGTAGCTATGATGGGACGACATCAAGAGGAAAACAACTATATAAATCAGCAACTAGAAATGGATGGAATTGGAACTGAACAGTTGGTTGTAGTGATAGAATAGTTGAATCAGGATATAAATGGTGGTGGTATCCATACATCAGATCATCCAAATCAACCACAATAGAACATGTAACTAGTAGAAAATTTCATAATACAACATCCCATGTCTTTCAGAGGATCATTTAAACCCTTTCTAGCTGAAGGGTGGATTAAAGCACTAGAAAAGATTTTCATTGTCGTGGGGTATTAAGAACATCAAAAGGATAGTTTTGTAGTTTATAATTTTGAAGGTGAAGCCGATCAGTTGTGGTCAATGGTAAAAAATATCAGGGATAGTGAGGAAATTGTTGATCTTGATTAGGATGCATTCATAGGTATCTTTCTTGAGAAATATTTTCCTAAGGAAAGTTGACTTAGTATGGAAAAACAATACTTGGAATTGAGGTAGGTGTATGACTCAGGGGATTTTTATGAAGCAAAATTCTCTTGATTGAAAATGTATTATATACATTCCATACGAGATATTGACATTAAAATCAATCATTTTCTCTCAAGATTAAATCCACTGTATCGATGGAAATTATCTTCCCATGAGTTAAAAAGTTATGAAAAGGTTGTACGATATGCGGAGAAGGTGAAAATGGAGTTTTCTGATGACCATGTGTTATTTAAAAAACTATATAATAATAGATCTAGGTAGCCTATAAAAGGAAAGAATGCTTCAAAAATGTCTGATGGTAATAAACTTAAGTTTTCATTTTGGGAAAATTGTTATAAAAATCACAATAGGGAATGCCTTTTGAATTTTTTAAGTTCTTCTGATGTTGTAAAATGGGATATAAAGCTCGTAATTTAACTGAAAAGATCATGTTAGTGGTAAGATAAAATATGATTTATATTAAATAAATGTTTTAAGTTCAATGAAATGGGTCATTATGAAAATGAGTATCTGACGAAGAACTCAAATGATGGAAAGAAGTTGGAATAAATGTTTAATGGTGTGGTTAAATCATTTGCAACTACATCAAAAGATGTTGGTCCATAAAATGAAGTAGTATCTGGTACATTGTTTCTTTTTTCATATTATGCTAATGTGTTGTTTGATTCTGGGTCTGCACATTCTTCTAATTCTAATAAATTTTTAGAAAATTTGGAATTACATCTCAAGTTATAAATCATGAACTTGTGGTAAAAAACATGGGGGGAATATTGAGACAAAAAATAGTTATAAGAACCTGTATATCCTTGTGTGTATAAAAAATCTACTAGCAAACCGTATTGGTTTTCTTCTAGTAGAGTTTGAATTATTTTGGGTATGGATTGGCTTTCTGTTTATCAGGCTAAGACTGATTGTAGATCTAAAGAGGTTTTTTTTTAAATCAGTTTGTGTACAATAATGAACCCTTACATTGGATAACATTTCATCAAGATAAGAAACTAGTAAAATATTGAAATTAATGTTACCATGCAATATTTATTATAACAAAGGAACTGTTCAGATTAATGATGTACCAGTGGTCAATGAGTATCTTGATGTTCATCCAGATGAGTTTCCTGGTATAATACCTAATTGGGAATTTGAATTTACTGCTGAATTGGTTACTAATGCTAAGACAATTCCCAAACTCCCTTATCGAATGTCTCAAATTGATATTTTTAGTTAAATAATAAATTTCATGAGTTGTTATATAAAGGTTTCATTCAACTTAAAACATCACTATGGGATGATCTTGTCTTGTTTGTTAAAAATAAAAATGGTTCAATGAGACTTTACATTTATTATAGATATTTGAATAAATTCACTATTAAGAACAAATTTCATTTTCATTATATTGATGATTTGTTTGATCAGCTCCTGGGAGCTCAGTATTTTTAGATTATTGAATATATCTTGGGGTAACAACAGTTGAATGTAATAGAATTATACATTCTGAAGACCACGTATTAATCTAGATATGGCCGTTGTGAATTCGTAGTTATGCATTTTGGGTTAACCAATGTATCGTTGTTATGCATGGATCTTATGAATAGAATTTCTTGTGAGTTAATAGAAAGGTTTTTGGTTGTTCTAAAAGTTATAAAAGGAGCATGAAATTCATTTAATGGTTTTATTTAAAACCATAAAATAAAAGAATCTATATGGGAAATTCAGAAACTGTGAGTTCTGGTTACAGAAAATTACAATCCTTGGTCACATTGTTTCTAAAGATGGAATAATTGATGATCCTACTAAAAAAAGTTATTAAAGAATGGGAAATACCAAAAAATACCACTAATATTTGTAGTTTTATTGGTTTAGCAGGTTATTACTGGAGGGTTTTTGAATACTTTTCAAGGCTATCTTGCCCACTGACTAAGTTAACTCAAAATGGTGTTTTGTTCATCTGAAAAAAAGAATCTGATGAATGTTTTCTGTAATTTAAAAGAATATGTATGAATTCTCCTATTTTTAATTGCCTTCAAGAAATGGTGAATTTGTTATTTATAGTGATTCTTCATAGAAAGTACTCAGTTGTGTCCTAATATAGAATGATCACATAATTTTTTATGCTTCACGTCAGTTGAAAACCCGTGAGTTAAATTACCCTACAAATGATTTTGAATTAACTATTATTGTTTTGCTTTAAAATTTTGGAGGAATTATTTTTATGGAGTAAAGTGTGAAATATATACTTATCACAAAAGTTAGATGTATATATTCACTCATAAATAATTTAACCTGAGACAAATAAGATGGTTAGAATTAATCAAGGATTATGATTTCACAATATATTACCATCTAGGAAAGGAAAATAATGTTAATAATGCTTTGAGTCAAAAGAGGGATTCTATATTAACTATGAAATATTTGGAATGAGATCCTTTTGTTTTTTATTTGATGAATTTTGGATTGGAAGTTTTTGGTGTAGGAAATTCCTCTATTTTGTTTCAGGTGGTAGTGAAATCATCTATATCAAAGTGAACTAAGAAATCATAGAAATAAGATAGTCAGTTGCAGAAAAAGGATGAATTGGTTCAGAAGGGTAAGTTAAATGAATTTAACACTGATAAAGACAATGTTTTGATGTTTATAAAGAGATTATGTGCCCCTTTTGATTCATAGTTGAAGAATTAGTTCTTATATGAAGCTTATAGTTCTTCATTTCTAGTTCATCCTGGTATTAATAAGATATACAAAGATATTTGAGAGTATTACTGGTCGGATGGAATGAAAATTCATATGGTATACTTTACCCAAATATATTTTATCTCTACACAAGTTAAAGTAGAGTGGCCGTTACTGGATGGGATGCTTTAGCCATTTCTATTGCAATAGTGGAAATGGGAAAATATATCAATGGATTTAGAAGTGGGATTAGCAAAGAATTCTCAAGGTTACAATGCAATTAGGTTTAATATTGATATCTTGACTAAATATTCTCATTTTATTCTTATTTTATATACTCTGTATCTAGATCAAATTTTTAGATTTTATATAAAAGATATAGTCATGATACATAGAGTTTCCATCTCCATTGTATCTGATCGTGATCCGAGGTTCACATCTATATTTTGGAAGGGCCTCAAAAAATTTATGGGTACTAAATTGAATTTTAGTACAACTTTTCCTATACAATTATATGGGAAGCCAGAATGAAAAATTCAGACATTAGAACATAGGATATGTGCTTGTTCAATGGATTGCCATGGAGTTTGGGACTATCATCTTTATTTGGTTAAGTTTTCTTATAATAATTGTTTTAATTCCTGTATAAAAATGGAATCATTTGAAGAATTATATGGGAATAGGTGTCAAACACTATATTTTGGGATGAATTATGTGAAAGGAAGTTGATGGGACCAGAATTGGCAGAATATTTGGGAGAAAATGTTTAGTTGATTCAGAAGCACGTGAAGATAGCTCAAAGAAGGCATAAATGTTATGCAGGTAACTGAATAAAGGATCTTTCTTTCAAATTAGGTTATTATATATTTTTCAAAGCTTCATAGTTGAGAAGTGTGATACGTATTTGTTAAGAAGGTAAAGTTGAGTCTTCATTTTATTGGACCCTATGAAATTTTGGTTAAAGTTGGGTCATTTTCATATATAGTGGATTTGCCTCCAATTTTATCCTAGATAAAAAATGTATTTCATGTTTTGATATTGAGAAATTATAAGGGGGATCCATCTCATGTTTTGAGTTCAGAGGTAGTTCTGTTTGAATAGAATCTTTCTTATGAAGAACTACTAGTCCAGATTATTGACCATAAAGAGAAAGTGTTGCGAAATAAGGTAATTCATCAGGAAATTTTATTTTGGAAAACAAATATGGTTTATGAGGAAACATGTGAATCAGAAAATTATAGGAGGGATAAATACCTCCACTTATTTGATATGTGAATAAAATTGCAATGACGTAATTCGCAGAAGGGGGAAATGATGTAAGAACCTAGGTATTTAAAAAATATTACCTTTTCATATCTATTAATATTTTGGAATGAAATAATAATTTTACATTAAAGGACACTTTTTCTGATAGTTTACTTAATATGCAACAAACGAGTTTCTCATAAATCTTATGTTGCACACAATATTGAGTTATAGTGAAAATTAATAAAATAATATTTTTATTATTTTAAATGATAGTTAACGCCTAGCCGTTGTATTAGAGGGAAGTAAAAAAACTAACTATATTATGATTAAAAATATTTATTAAATGTTGATACATTTATCCAATAAATTTTAGAGGCTTAAAATAAGAATGAATCTGATTTTAAACATAAAATACTCTAATATTTTTTAAAAGGCCAGTTTACCATCTTTTGATGGTGAACCATTTTTTAAACCAAGTTTTTATCAATTTTATATTTTCTATTTGAAAAAATAAAATTCATATTTATAATGAGGACATAAAAATTTACTTTGGATGAAATTTTTGAATTTTTCTGATATAATTCATATTTGAATGAATAGTGAAAATACTGAATTTTAATTCATAAATTTATTTTCATATAATTTATTTGTATAGTTATATTTTCCATTTAATTGGTTTTAATGTGTAATTGGATTATTATTTTTATAATTTAATACAATCTAGGTAATTTGATGTAATTTCACATTTTAACAGGATATAGACACATGCAAATCTTTTGATAGTTTTTACTTCTTAAAAACACACTTTCTGATTTTGACAATGGAAAATAATTTTAAATTAATTACTAATATTTATGAGTTTTTAATTTGGAAAAATGGATTTTATATTTGGAATCATAATTTTAAAATTTTGTAAATATGTAGCTTTTATTTTTTGATATTATGAATAGTAACTTCAGTAATTATTTTTATTTACCATGGTCAAAGAGAAATCAGGTTAATAAAGGTATAAAATAATATTATAGTAATATTAAACTATCCTAAATAATTTCCTAATCCTTTTGGATGACATATTTCCGACCATGATCATCCATAGGCTGATCTTTTGGCATTTGGGAGCCACTTTGGTGTGAAAATGACATTTTATGGATTTTAATTTATGGAAAAAGGGATATATAACATAAAAATATATCTTATAATAAAACAATTTTTATATAGTGTTATATAATTTATCTCTATTATTATAAATATTTATTATAAATCTAAAATGATTTCAAATATCATGGTATTTTATATATAATTTTTAGACATTATATAAATAAATTTAATTATGAAACAATGATGATGGAATGATTGCTTCATTAATAAAGGATTCAAATAAAGGATATTATAAATAACAACATAAATGTAATTTGATTAATTTGATTCCATACATGACTTTTCAATATGATACTGACATATTATCTTTGAGTTAATTCCTATTTTCGAAGGAATCTAGTTTTTATGACTTTAAAAAAAATCAATTACTTAATAGTCTCAAAATTGACATAAATGTATTTTTTATAACAAATACTATTTTATTATATAATATAATAGTCCTAAAAATATAATATTCGGCCAAATAACTTATATAAAGTTAAACATGAAATTTATGACCCAATTAGGGTTCTATTTTCATTTTATAATACCTATAATTACCACATATTTCAAAAATACAATACGACATGGTAAGAGTTAATGTGTTTAACTAAGGGTAAAATAAAAAATATAAGGATAGAAAAAATATTCAAAACATGTATTAAAAATATTGTATTATTTTTATTCAAACTAAAATAATATTATCTTTTATGTAATTCAGTTTGGGGCCATTTGAAAACGAATATGATTTTATAATAAAGTAATAATTCAAGACATTTCAAAAGTGCCCCTTCATCCTCTTATAAAAGACCACAACCTAAAACAACTTATGTACACCTCTCAAGATTTATTTATCTTAAAAATTCATTTCAAATAATATCTTAACATCTATACCTTCATTTTAGATTCATTGCTTTGGGAATAAAGAAATTCAATAAATCCTTTGAGCTCAAATCAAAAGGAGTTACCCGATTTAGAGGTAACATCTTCTCTCAGGTTTATTTCCATTATTTTCCTTCATCACTCCCTATGATATTCTTATTATTTTATTACAAAACAACACCATTATACTAAATATACAAGTATGTTTTTATGAGAATTATTTGAACTACACTTACACAAACCTCTATCTAATGGATATGAATATACTATTTTTGTGTTAAGTGAACTATTGTATCACGAAAGGATGATTGTTCAATTTTATCCTACCACCTCTCATGGTGTCCATTCTGATGGAACTATATTTATATATCATATTATATATATATATATATATTTACTCTATGATTCTATAATTTTTATTTATATTATATCTTTATTATTTCGATAATGTGTAAATATGATAACTTTATTTGAGGATGTGCAGACTACTGCCCCCTCAAAGTTATATGACTCCTTCATGAAATTCATGGAATCTATAAAGGATTAAGTTAATGGAAATATGTTACATTTATAAAATATGATTTTATACATGAATTATAGTATACCTATGTATAATTTAATTTTCGTTACATTAATATCACAAATAAATGAAAGTAGCGGTCATGCGTATGTATGACCTACCATCTCCATGAATAGTGAATTTAATTTATTTTCTCCAAATGTTGTGGAATATTATAAATACATATATACTAGATATATATGATACTTAAATCATGAATAATATTCTGTTTATGTTGTAATTTTCACTACATGGACAATTTATATCAAAACAAGCTCATTTTCAACTCATGTACCAAATATCAACAAAATGACTGATAGGAACTTAAATAATTATGTAATTTTTATAACCTGGTATTAAGTGATATAAAAAGAATAATAAAATTAAAAAATCCTCTGAATAAATTATAAATCAACCTATTTTTATTATTTTGTAATATAAATAATTAACAAGACAATTTGGACTTAAGGTATGGGACTTTATCTAAATCTCATTTCATTGAGGCATATTTT
Organism: Viscum album; assembly: GCA_963277665.1. NCBI lineage: Eukaryota > Viridiplantae > Streptophyta > Magnoliopsida > Santalales > Viscaceae > Viscum > Viscum album. Next base: position 1,550,159,965 of record OY728164.1, on the reverse strand, counting down.
GGTCTATAAATGAATTTATTTCATATGGTGTAAAATAAACCCCTTTGAATATTAATTTCAATCAGTTTTTTAAAAAATTTATCTTTTTTTATGATTCATTTTACAAAATGTAAAAGTTAATGTGTGTTTTTCACATATACAGTGACAATGACCATTCTGTTTCCACAAGAATTATTTGATATCTGGAATCCTCTACAAGTCGTAATGTTTTTAAAAATAAAAGTAAATAAAATATTTTATGTATTTTCTTATTATAAATGTTTTTTTGATAATGGATTGATTATATCAATATCTTGAAATTATGACTTCTGATTTCAATGTAGAAATGTTATTTTTCCTTTATGCTTGTTCATGTTTTATGATTATGTTATGGTTAATTTGAATTGCTTATGCATATGGGTGGTTCCCTAATAAATTGAGGGTGGGTGATCTTGTCATATCTATCTAATGAATTGGGTTATGTGAGGGAGGTAAATGTTAATGTTTCTTCTAATATATTCAGAGAATATACTATTATAGGTATTCCAAATGTAACTATGAAGGTTACTATCTTTGTAACTGTGAATGATAGAATGTAAGTATGTTATTGATTCCAAAAGTTACATTTATGAATTATTATTTCTATTATTTATTCATAAATTATATTATTTCATGAGTTATGTTAAAGACCTTATGTATTATGAGTAAAAAGTATGATTTCAATGATTTTTATGTATTCATGGACTAATGTTTTCTTTCTGTGATTCATATCCATTACAGAGATTTTTATTCTCATAGCAGGTTTTTGAAATGTTTTACCAAGGGTATTAAGAAGGTTAAGGGAAAGAAAGAATTCATGAATATTTTTACCAGGAAAATAATTCTTCTCTTATTTATGGAGTTTTATTATTGTGAAAAAAATTGGACAGAGTAGAAGTGTCTACTTTGTAATATTTGAAATGTAATGTATATAATTATGGCCTAATTTTCCAAAACTCTTAACCTGAAAATATCCTCAATGTAAATTCTTGACATAACTCAAGATTATTTAATGTTAATGTTTGGGGCCTTATACTTTGGGATTAATTCATGTTTATTTATATCCATATCGACTTTGGGGGTCAGTTCATGAAACATGGATAAAAAAATTGATTTATTACATGATGATGATGATGATCCATGGATAAGAGATTATGATAAAATGATTGATGATGGACTTGAGAAATGTTTTTATAGATACCCTCTGATCACGAAATTGAATAATAGGTTGGTAAAATTGGACAAGAATCTTGTTCATTAAAAGGTGGAGCATGTTAAAAGAGACACATCTCCATTACAATAAAATAAAAAACAAGTTGAAGTGTGATGAATATAAGTTGATAGTTAAATATCATAATGAAAAAAACTATGGATGAAAATTTATTATTAAAAAAATTAAATTTCTAGGAATCAATGAAATAAAATACAATGATCATGAATTATTTCAATGTCTCTATATGAGAAATTTGATAATATTCTAGATATTTTGTAAAAATTATGGGAAAATCATCATATGAATATTATGTTACCAAAAATATTGGAAATAACAATGAATGTTAAAATATTTATTATTATAAAATACAGACTTATAAAAACGTAGATACATTTTTTTCAAGATTACCTAACAAATTTATAAGAATAAATAAAACATTTAAATACATTATGAGCTGAAATAAAATTAATATAGTGAAACATATTTAAAATTTACAATAGAAAAGTCCCAAATATATCAATTGTTTTTTAATTAAATTCATAATTTGGGTTATTTTTTTATTTTGGTATGTTAATACATAAATCTTATACCCTTTTTCATAACATGTATTTGTCAAGGACAGTGAAATAAGCATGTGGAAGAATTACAATGAGAATGTAGTATATAATAGAAAAATCATACAATAATGTAAACTGGTTATCTATTGAACACACAATATAGATTTTTTTAACTTGAAGAGATGTCTTAAAGGTTGGATCAAAAGTTAAATAAATCAATGAAATGAATGAAAATGTTAATTGGTTGGTTTCCTCTCAAAGATAATGCAGATGCCATTCAGGTTCATAATGAAATTTTTTTTCCATAACGAACTTAGTTTTTAAGTGACTAAGAAGTGAAAGTAATATATACTTGATAATGGTTGTTCATCATATGTAACTATTGATGTTAATATTTTTATATACATTCCAAAACATGAATGATGTTCATTAAAATTTGGTAAAGCACCGTACATGAAATCAATACGTATTTGCCTAAATCAAATTGAGAGTGATAATTTGAAATCTGATGATGTTATTTATATTATATACTTGAAACACAACTTTTTTATTTTTAAACAATATTTATATAATGTAAATTAATTTAAATTAAATAAAAACATATGATTCATCAATTGAAAATTTTATGGGAGAATTATTTCTCATGGTATCAAAACTAATTAAATTTTTATCATTATTAGTGATCCTTCTAATGCTAGTTACTTGAGTATTAAAGATGACAAATTTTTATGGAATAGAATGCATTGTGATTTTATATAAATATCTGATAAAATATTTTGATACATTAAGTGTTAATAGATTCATGAAATCTAAAAATGGATTTTTATGGATTTTGGGGAATGTGTATGGTAGGAAAGATAACTCAGAAGTATCACAAGAAAGTGTATTTTACATCTACAAGACCATCAGAATTCATATATAGATATATATATGGGGATTAAAGATTCATTTCAACACCATTTGATCTATATTTCATAGCATTATTATATTACATAAATCAGATGAAAACAATTTATATTTATAAATACATGTATGAGGTTGTTTGGATTTTTTAAATGTATAAAAGGATGATTGGAAAAGATATTGGTTTATGTGATCAAAAAATGATATCTGGTAATATGAAATAATATGCAAGTAACTCGTTTGAATTTTATATTCAAAAAATTGGAAACAAGAATTAGTATATCAAACCATATACTCCAAAATAAAAATGTTTTTTAGAGAAGATTCATAGTTGTATTGTGGAAATGGGAAGAATAATGATGGCTGGGAATATTATCTCTAAATTATTTTAAATATAATTAGTGTCTAATATGGTTAATATTAAAAATATTTTTTTTACCTAAAACACATTCTATTCTCAATGATATTTGGTTACAAAATAATCCTATATTTAAAAATTTCTTGGTTTTTGAAGTCATTATTATATGAAAATAAAAGGAAGAAGGCGGGGAATGTTTGAATGAAAGGATGATGATGGAATCTTTGTTGGATATTTAAATATGAGGAGTGGATAAAGAAAATATAATATAAGATTTAATAAAATTATATAGTCTTCTTATGTAAAAATTGATGAAATATATGATAAATCCACCATAATCTTGTATATTTTAAGTATACTACGTAAAAGAGAGAGCATAATTCTAGAAAAATGGTTAAAAAACATGTTTAAATCATACTAGAAAATTTTGGTTCTAATTACTAATTATTATTTTATTATGAAGAAGAATCTGGTGGTGAAAATTTTTTCTCTCGTTGTTTAATGAAACATTTAGAAATATAAAATATATTGGAACTATAAATGCAATTATTCATAGTAGAAAGAGAATGATAGTTCAGAACCAAACAACTATTGTATCACTATTGGAACCCAAAATCATGGTTGTGTCAATTAAAAATGTTGAATTTTATTATAAATTAATGAGTAACTTAATAAAATTTAGATGAACTATACATTGAAGCTTGTTCTTAGAGAAAAAATTAGAAATGTGATTGTTAAAAATTATGTGTTCATGAATAAAATGAATTAGAAAAGTGAATTATCATATAAAAATGGTAGACTTGTTTTCAATGTCTATTATAAAATAAAACTCATATATAAATTAGATACCTTTCATCATGATTCCAGATATGATGGAATAATAATATTTTTGGTAGTGGAATCTCATAAGAATTATAACTTACATCAAATGGATGTAAATTCAATGTTGTCTATTTGTGACCTTGAATATGAAGTCATTATTGAACAAAAATAAGGTATAATACATATAAATGATGAATTAATGGTATGAAAAATGAATGAATAATTTTTTGGCTAAAATGGAACAATGAGCATGTAGTTGGAAATGTGATGTTTTTTTGAGAAAAATGGGGTTTTCCATGGAATTTTTTAAAGTAAATTGTAATTGATGAAGGATTTCTCAAACATGTTATTTATCATTTTAAATGTGGATGAAATAATTATTACTATTAATTATAGTTTCTTATGTGGTAAATTAAATTTTAAAATAAAGAAGCTTTTTTATATGTCTACTATCAAAAGAATAAACTATTTCATGGCCTTATAAATTAAGGATAACCCATAATATATATGTATATCACAAGAAAAATATACTCGATATTTTCTATAGGGATTTGAATATAAAATTCATAGATATACACATATATAAATATTTTTTAAAAGTTTTAGAAATATCAAAATGGTAACAATGTTGATTAGATGAAATTATAAAGTAAGAATGAAAGTCGGTTTAATCTCACAACATCAATACTAGATAGTGACAATGTGGAGACTCTATCTATAAGGTATCGAAGTGAAACAGAAAATTCATACATGCTTTCTGTTAAAAAAATTCTGTGATAGGATAATTTTGTAGTTAATTATTTATTTCCCTACAAATATAATTAAAACCTCAACTTTGTTGGATAAAATAATTCAGATTTGGAAGGTGATTGTACAAGTCATAGATCCACATAAGGTGGTGTGTTCTTTTTTGTGATTTTTTTGTAATCAGATATTATAAAAAACTAAGTTTAGTGACCTTAATTATAATGAAATAAATGTATATTTAAGATACAATGAAAATTACATATTCATTACGGATAGAGGTTGATGTATAAAAATCATGGTTTAATGTTTGGAGACTATTGAAGATTATTTATAAAAATACAGGTATTATTGATATCTAAAATTTGACATTCAAAACTATAAATATAAACATATACACATACAATACTACATTATAAAATAAAAGGTGTATTCCATTTCAATAAAAAATTATTATAATTAAATATAATATTTTATAAATATTTACAAAATATTTACCATGTGAGATGTTTTTTGAGTTATGGAATAAATTTCATATTTACCCTTGCCCACACATATAAAATTTTCATTCATTTTCAAACCCACAATCAATAGGATTTTATTGGAAAATGTGGTGAGAATTTTTTTTATCAAATTGGAGTATTCATGATTGCATGAGAAAGAGTATGAGAAGAAAGGTCATTTGAGTCAATAAACATAAAAATTCTTGTCACCTAGAGATGGAAATCTATAAAAAACTATATTATCTAAAAGTGTGGTTTCTAGACAAAAATCAAGGATAATAGTTATTATGTAATGATTTTTATTTTGATTTATGGTATTTCCACATGATTAAAATATTTTTCCCCAAATATATAGGTTGATATTGTACAACACAGTTTATTAATGGACTAGTTTTGGAAATTTAACGATCCCCTGAATGTTGGTGTGTTTGGATTTTTTATTTGTGGAAATTTATATTTTATGGTTATCACTAATTATTAAGATTCATAATTTCGTTATTATAGATACATGAATAATATAATATAATTTCACAATGATAGAAAGTGTTATTGAGATAGTCTAGAGGTCGAAAAAAGTGGTTCTGGGTGATTTTGTGTGAAATTTGGAATTTATCATATTCAAGAATTCTATTTAGGAATTTAAGAAAATTAATTTAGCTTAATTTTCAATGTATCCAAAATTTTAAAGTACATATCCCCAGACCCAAGACACATAAAAATAATCCTATATGTAGTAATTTCTAGTAACGCTATAAAATTATTTAGTTGATCTAATGTTGTACTAAAATACATCGATGTAGATATAAGGATCAATACAAAATAATTATGTAGGAAAAGATTTTATATAGGAACATAACATTGTAAAATTCTTTTAAGGATTGAATAAAATTAATTTTTCATCATAGTAAGGGTTTGGTACATAGATAATTTGAGCAATCTAGGTGGTATTTTGTAACATGGAATAATTATTCATATAATGGTTTGTGTGATGAAGCCTATATGATATCCATAAAAAAAAAATTCCATTTCAAAATTATTAATGTAGATAAATTTATCATGCATCCAAATTATTTCCCAAAGGAAAAATTTTATAATAGGTTTTCATGCAAGTGGAAATTTTAAATGCATTATAATTATAGAATATTTTATTGAGGCATAATATTTGGATATTTGAATATCACGATATAAAAGAATTCAAAAACCTGTCAATAATTTAAACGAGGTAGTCAGTATGTTGATATTTATATATATCATTTGTAATGTGAATTAGTAATATTTTTAAATTTAAATAATAAATATCTATTTTATATTTTATTGGGGAAAATAGAATCTTGTTGTTTACCATGGTGCATCTATTGTGTATAGTGTTTTTTCTATAAGAAAAACTGAGAAGAATAAGAGTCTAAAGCTAGGGGTGGATATTATCAAAATCAACATAGGATAAGAATCATTTAATTAAGATATTTTATTTTATTATATGAATGTTTATACAATTTAATTCATTTTTTCATAGGGGAGTGTTATTTCTTTCATATTCTAGATTCCCAAGAAAGGAGATATAAATCTTCAGCTACATAATCAACAAGATTTAGTTGGTGATCTACTTGATCTTTTATTCATCATTTTTACTATAGTTTGAATATTTTATATTAGATGTTACTATAGATTTGTGTGTTGTGATGCCTCTTGATTACTTATAATAGATACTCACATGTTCTTATTCTTGATAGATTTTTTATTTGGGGTGGGTAACCAACCATGAAAATGAGTAGGATTCTACACTTGATCTAAACCATGTAAAAATTGTGTATTTCTTGTACATTATTTCCCTATAAGTTAAAAATTTGGTGTTCTATTTATTTATTGTGTTAATAATACTTTAAAAGGTTCTGGATTATTATTTCCCTTGAAATGAAATTTTTAAAACATCCCTCCCATTATTCAACACCAACTTCTCTATATAGGAAACTAATCCCACCCGATACATCAATAATATTTATTTTCTAAAAAAGGATATTTTATAAATTATAAAATATTAAATTAATATATAATTTAAAATTTTTTGAAATATAATTTGATAAATAGTAAATATTTTATTTTTTTCGACCTATAAAATTTATTTTATGATGAATTATTTGTATTTTTTATTTTAAAATTTTGAGAATAGTAAAAATATAGTTTCCATTAAAAATATTTATTATGAAATTAATATGATTTAAATATTAATCAATTATTTATTAAATATATATCATGATATAATTACAATTTATGGAGTTATATTATTTTTTTTAAAATCAAAACATTTTTTTGAATATATTAGTCAATTTATAAAGCCTGTGTAGTATTTTATTCCAGTAAAAATATATTTTACTATTAAAATTTTATAATCAATTTCCAAGAACCCATTAGGTATTGGACTTGAAAAAATTTAAAATAAACTTCTATACCTAAATCATATAGAAATAAAGTCACACAAATCAACCCTATTTAGAGTATGAAAAAAATGTTGACCACTACTTTATTGTAAAATATAACTCACCCATGGATGTATAAACACCCCTCTTAAACCCCTTTTCAACACCATCAAATTAATTTTCATGTAAATATATCTACCATGATACCTCCCTAAAAAGTTATATCCTTGTCCAGAGGCCCATATGGGATGAAAATTTATTCCAATGAATGATTGGGCCTCAATCCAAAAGGTAAAAATAATGGTTTGAGGTAATATTTTAAAAACTAGTTGTTTCATTTTTAATCATCTCTTACCTATTCTATAATATATTAAATAAATAAAAATTAGCATAAAAATATTTTCAATACAACTTTATGTGTTTTTAATCGATAATATTAACTAGTCTCTCACATATTTTTAAAAATATATTAAAAACATTGTTCGACCAATTATAATTTTATGTTACCTAGGTGAATCATGATATACTAATTTTTACTTCTTCTATTCATGGATATTCATAGAAATTTATTTCAAAATATTTATAATAAATAATAAATTAAAATCATTTTTTCTTATTATATAAGAATGAAATAAACATAGTTATAGTGGTATTAAATTTAGCTAACTCAAATAGTAATAACCCATAAAAAACACTCCTAGGATGTATCTCATAGTTTTTATAGATATTGATAACTATTTTTCATCTACACTTATGGAATGAAATTAAAAATTATACTATGAAACTTTTGTATCGTGTGAAATAATTTGACTACGTGCATGAATATTTATAATTTTTATAACGTATATATTTGGATACATTAGTTGAAAAACATCAAAATGGTTTATGTGACCATAAATAACATAATAACAAAATAAAACATTTTAATAAATTGTTTATAAATTATATTATAAATATTAAAAATCTTCTACATAAAGCAGATAATAAATTTAATTTCATAATTCATTTATTTATTTTAGTTTCATAGGTAATCCATGAATTGATGTATGTGCTCTTCCCCCCTCTCATTTATGAGGTTTTGATCACAATAAATGTATTGTTATTATTATTCTACCCCCTATTTTTGATCATTCTATTTTCCATGGAAAAAATTCCTTTATGTAGTCTATTTTATTCTCACATTCTTCTCTTGGGAAACCATGTCACCCTAATTATATTCCCATAAATTATTTACATTAAACATAATAATGGTAATAATTCTCTTACATTTAATGTTTTTTTATTTACGTATATTTTCCATTATAATATTTCCAAAATAATCCCAATTTTTAAAATAAAAAATGTATTTTTATATTTTTTTTAATCTATGATCTCAAACATTTTGAAGATAGTTTTTTAATGATCAAACATTGACCTATCCTTATTAGAGTACTTGATCAATCTGTGTGAAATTAAAACAAGTTAATTAATGATAAAAAAATATCTATAAAATATTGAATTTGAAACCCTATGATTTTATATATATTTGTTTTGAAATATTATTATGTATTTGATAGATTTCTTTACCGAAAACCGTGAACCTAAATGAACCTATATTGTGTAATACCATTATAACCTAGTAATATGATTAGAATGTATGAAAATGACTTACCAAATTGTGAAATATATATAAAAATGTTTTAAAAAAATTAAATTATTGTGATTTATTATTTAGAAATAATAATTATATTTTCAATAAATAATTTATTGATTTAAAGACCTATTTTTTGAAGATATGTATTTTTCTACATTTTATCTATTATTATTTTATATAGTAAATTTATCCTTATTTAAAAGAGATTATAACAAAATATATTTTTAATTTAATAATTAATATAAATACATTTTCTATCTATGGTTGAGATTGATGATAAAATCATCTAAATGTAAAAAAATTAATTTCTCAAAATAACCATTTTAATGAGCCCAAACGATTTTAATAATAATGAATTAAATTAACCAATATTTGTTAATGGTTATAATGAAATTTATAGATTATATATTAATTAAAGCATGTTAACATTTATTTTATTTTATTTTACTATGGAAAATAAGAATATAAATTCAAATGTATTCCTAAAAAGGCATTTGTCTAAAAACATGTATTCATTGCGTTTCATGATGTTAATTAAAAAAACATTATTACATGTATTGAAATTAAATTTGATAAAATTAAATTTCTATCCATAATCTTAATTTTCAAATATATTTATGATTTCAAATTATTTTTCGATCAAAATGGATCATAAGAGTAAACATATGTCATCATAGTAAAGGCTTAAATAGGTTGATCAGTTGTAAAAAAAATGATAAGGATACAATTTCTACATTAAAATGTATATTTATTTTAATATGAATAGATTAGACCTTATCATATCCTTCCACAAATATTTTGGCCATTTAGATCCACATACTCTAGAGAATGAAATATTTTATTTAAATAACTTTTGTAATTCTACGTGTCATCCCCCTCACATATAAAATCCCATGGTTATAATCTATTAATATCTAATTTGGTTCCTTTTACATCATAATATCATTAAATAATATCATACTAAATTACTTACCTTCATTATTGATTCATTTTCCATCTCTTAAGCTCTGTCTTTCATGTCTTAAGGAGTAGGCCGATGGAGGTCTCTCACAAAAGAGGTATAAATCTTAACAGAGCTCTTTCAATTTTGTATCTTCTTACACATTCCATAAACCTAATATATTGATAATAAATTTATGAATCTAGTTTCATAAATATTACATTATTTTTCTAGGAATTTTTAATCACCAATTTCCACCTCAATTTAACCAAATGGTAAATTATAGTATCACTCATGTGTGTGTGTTGACTACCGCCACCACATAATGATATCTTTAATTTTCAATCACCACCAAACATTGAGGGATACAATTATTTATTTAGTAAAGATATATAATAATACCAATATAACTATCATTCTATAATGATATAAATTTTATATATTTAATTCCCTCTATTCGTTGGACAATAAAAACAATGTTCATGCATATATAGGTACTATCATATTCATGAATATTGGAATTCACTTTTCTATATATAAATTTTATGGATGATTATAATTATGTATAGAAATAATATATATTATATTTATATCCAGATTAAAATTATCAATATTGTGTAATGAGTTTCAATGTATAATAACTACAGCTACCAAAAAATGCTTCATGAAAAAAACATCAAATACAGGAAAATGATGATTTAATAAAGATTTATATATAAAATGATATTAAAATTTTATAGATATATAATTTCTAATATTATAAATATTTATATAGATATATAATATTATTATACAAAAATTTAAATTTTTTATAAATGAGGTTATAGTGATTAGGAATAAATTCAAACATGAGGTAAGGGTTTTATGTAATAATCTATTTAATACTCGGACTATTTAGGCTAAAATTTAAAATTATAAAATTATATTATCTATCCATCTATAATGTTAATTAATATATTCACCTATATTTATTTATTTAAAAGTATATTTCTCATTTAATTTCCACTAATTATCTAATCAATTTTACAAAATAATGTTTTCAATGAAACTTAACATTATTTATCTTTTCAATTGATGTTTTTTTCATTCATATTAATATTTTATTTAAAAATATTCATAAATTTTTACCATTCCAACTTTATTTTTTAATTTAATTTTCTCCCATATTTAAATTTCTATAAAAATCCTTAAAATAAATCTTCTTTTCTTTTCTGAACGAGGTACATTTGAATTTTTTGTGTATGTGTGAAAGGAATCATAGTTTTAACATATATTTTATAGAAATATTTTTCTACCAAATGCACCCCTCAATAATTTAATGATTAATTAACAATTTTCCATATTTATTTTCAAAAAAAAATTATTTCCTTAATACTACAGACATTTTTATATTTTAAATATGTTATTTTAAATATAAAATGAAATATACAGAAAAAATATATTCTATTGTTATTTTAAAGAAACATTTCAACAATAATAATATCATTTTATGTGAATTTTGCTTCATTAAAAATATGATTCTATTATAACTTCTTTATTATTTATCTATAAATTATATAATTATGATATTAGAATATCTATAAAACCTTTTTTTCATTTTATGGATTATGATATGATGAAATAAAAAATATTTTGATAATATTATGGCATACATATTATCATAAACCCATCCCTATAAAGGTACCCCTCATAGTCTAAAAAATTTGGAAGGTAGGTAATGGACGCTTGAATCCATCCTTCATTAGAATATGAGTTGGTGACTAGCACCGATGATATAAAAATATCTCTTATGGATGGAATTACCCATAAAAATGAATAAGGATTAGGATATCAAATAATTCAACAACTAAGAAATGATATCACATAATGTAACAAGGGGAACCAAACCATCACAAAATGAATGAATAATATATATATATATATATATATATATATATATATATACTGGTCCTTAAACAATTCCAAATGGAATATAATGTAGAAACCTAAAAACACTTCTAATTTTTATGCTAGTAAATTCATGATCAGTATCGGTAACCCTCCCTGAAACCAAAAAAATAGTTTATCTATGTAACATGATAATAACCTAAATACTTAATAGGGTCAAACCCATGGTCCCTAATGAAAATTATGAATGAAAAAACTAATACACTAGTGAAAAATAATAAAACAAAAATGAAAAAATGAAAACTATCCATCCCAAACTCACGAAGACTCACTCACAAAATAATTTATTAAAGTGTAAATGTAATATTAATTTTTAAACATCAACAATGGTTCCCCATATCCACTTTGTTATGCTTTTATTGACTCTTACCCCAATTTCTGACTTTCTATTCTCTAATCATTTTCATGAAATCTCATAAGAATATCTCTTGAATCCTCTGATTTGGATCTGGTCACAACCCTACCTAAACTAGAATCCCAAAAGGCCTATAAAATTTAGGTAGCATCAATTTCATCATGAGAATCACTTATGATACTACTGAAATTTCAAAAATTATTCATAATTAGGGTTATATACTATCCTCAACATGAATGAAATATATCTTGTTCCATCCTCCTTCCACTCATTTCCCCTAAAATAAATCACATCCTCTCATCATCATGCATTCCCGCCAACATTTTCAATATCAAAGGATAGGTTCCAAAACCATGTCTTACCAACGATAACACTAATATCAAATAAAGATAAAGGAATATGGGGCAATTTTTTATCTATTTTTCACTATTTTCATGTTTGGATAAAAATATTTTGGGAGCATCAGGGGATTTTATGTGGTACTCGACATGCGTGGGATGAATTTATATAAAACTATAAAGTATATATACATTTACATAGGAAATTACCAAGACCATCCCAAATTTTTCACATAAACATATCATCACATTTTACATATCATCAAATTTATTTAAATATTTCCACATGCTACCAATGAAAAAATATGTTCCATCAACCTAAAAAATACACTCAATAGGAAATTTCATTTCATTCAATTATAGATTTTCCATTCTAATATTTTTCTTGTTAATTCAATATTTTATGAAATTTAACTCTATTCTGCACCCATATTAATTATCATTCAAGTTTAACTCATTCATCAACTTTATATTCATTATCCATTTACCACACATAAATTTCTACAAGACATTCATTAATTTTACACTCTTATATTTCCATACCATAATTAAAAAACATATATGTCACTGCAAATAGGATTCTAACACGTCCACACAACCTATTCTCCAAACACCAATGGCCATGAAATCTAAAGTATAAATAATCCATAACCCAATTCCATAAAACACATCACATATGAACTGATCATCTCTATAATCGTATTATTCCCATAATCACACAAAAAAGACATGGGGAACACATCTATCACACCATATAAGAATACTATGATCTAATGTTGGTTAATTACCAGAATTCCTTTAATGATTCATTTAACACCATCTCATCTTCTAATTTATATTTATGTCACTTAATTTCATATTTACATAGGTAAATAATTCGTAGAAAAATAGAATTTTTAATAATATTATGTGTGGTGTTATTAAATAAAAAATCAAAAACATAGAGAAATCACATCACTGGTTAATAAATTAAAAATAACAAAAAAACATTGGACAATGTAATATGTTTCATGAAATAAAATTATAAGTAATAAATAAACAAACAAACACATGTGATCTCTCCCCTTCCCTTTAAATTTACTTTAATCAAATATTTTATCATGATTATCCAATTCTTGGAACCTACCCAATAGAAAAAAATTATTCAAATTGCAAAAATTTTAAAAGAATGATAGAACACGGATCCCCTACCATGAATGGATGTCCCCAAACACATTACATTGAAAATATATGTGAAAAGGTATTATGTATCTACGTTAATCAAATCACACTACAGTAGAAAATTTATTTCAATAAAATATATTGAATATAATTGGAATCTCATATAGGGAGGCCCTATATGGATCCAAACAACGGTTCAGGAATAAAAGGCAGAGTGTTGATTCATTCGAGCTCCTAAAAAACAAATCATTTTCTTCAAATGAAATTGTCATATGATTTATTTATTTTAGATTTGGTTTTCTTAAAGATTAATGTGGTTGACATTCCTCTTTAATTATAATGTATTTTTTTTAATTAAAACCTGCATAATGAAAATCACCCCAATAATTTTTTTAAAACAACAATGATTATGGGATTCAATTACGAGATTTAATCCCCACAAAACCAATTTAATAAATATTTATTTAACTTTTAATTTTAAATTATATGAAAACATTATTTTATGAAATTTTGAAAAAATATGGACATTTTAAAATATAGGAACATTTCCTAAACTATTTTTGTGACTATGAAATGGTTCAACCTTGATAGTGAAACCTGTGACCATGATCTAAAAAATTCACCATGAAATAAAACACTCTAATTATGCTAAAAACTATGTTGTGGAAAAGGATTGTTCTGACCATGAGAACAAAACCTAAAATATATAATAGAGTGTTTTCACTACAATAATAGAAAATTGTTATTGAAAATGGTAGGATTGACTTTATAAGAAAATGGTGACCGGGAGCACAAATGGTTCAGAAACATGATAATAATTGTGACTGTGAGAATGGAATGAGTGAAAAAATGAATATAACCATTATCATGAAAAGGAAAGGTGTTACTATAATATAAAAATTATGGTCATGTTATGGAACTCTGGGATTTCATGAAGTAATGGTGGTACTTTTACATCTTATATAATATGATACTTTTACTTGTAGAAAAACTATATATCATTCCCACTTGTTTTGGTATCTGTAAACTATGCAAATACCCAAATCATTCTCTTCTACAACCCTGGTGAAACCCACCAATGAAACACTCTAGATAAGCTCTATGAGGGTGAGGGATATCATTGGGATGAAAACTACTATATCAATCTTTCCTTGACTATGGAACAATAATTGACAGGCTTAGATGCTTATACGAATAGATAGGGTTATGAAAACAATACCCAAATCAACTTTCCTGGTGATTTTTTCATTTTTCATGATGAAGAAAATTACTTCTAAATTCATATGTTATGAATTAAAATCCCCCATTAGATGTATGAGAACCAAATAATGTATAAAATAATTGATTATACATTTAATATTGACTTACCACTAATTAGAACTTTAACTTCCATGCCATTTATGACCCGCCACTTAATACTATGTTCAGAGAGACGATATATATAAATATGTCTCATAAAACTAATCTCAATGAGTAATTCTACTTCCTCTTATACCACCAGATACATAGTAAGTATTAATGAGGACCACATATATGATCTATGTGTGAAAGTCCTCCACTAGAAGTTTCTTCGTAAACTTTTCATAAGAGAATAGATCATGAGAAAAAACAAAGGATTCCTTTAAATATAATCCCAAGATCTCACAACCTCATATTAACCTACTAATGGGATATAAAATCTTTCTAATATATTTAATTCATTACCCACAACAATAAGTAAAGATTAAAATACTTATAGAATTCCATATATGAAACATCCTCATCCTATTTCTCACAAAGATACAATATCTACCACTAACACATATCTCCTCATATTGAATTACCTTACAATTCGCCCTAAAAATCTTATTAGGGTGAAATTAGTCTGAATGAGATCTCAATATATTCAAACTATTTCTCTATCACAAAATTTGAGACACTTCCCCACAAACATTTACATGTTATTCCACTAAAAAGAATGTATTTTCAACTTCTATGACTTATCCTCAACTATCATGTTCATTTTCCAACCGTTAACCAAATAATCCTTATAAACCATAACTACCAATGTAGCACGTGAGTGGTGGCCTAGATCCATTCTTGAAAAATCCATAGACAGCCCATAATCCTAGTATCATTGATTTTTTTATCAAATTTCAATTGACTTATTCATTTTAATTTCCAAATATCACACCACTAACATATAAATTCAAAGGATACTGATGTATATAACTTTCATGGGGTTTCACCCAATAAATGTCACAAACTAACAATTTTTTATGGATATAGAATCCAAGAATTATGTCTTGATATGCATAAAATTATTATTCCTATCAAGTTTTTTTGGCCTTTGTAATGAACCAAGATCAACCAGAACTGTTTCCCTACTAATTGACTTAATCCTCATATCTCTCAATAAAGAACAATTATAAAATTTTTCCATAAACCATCCATCAAATGATACTCCTAATATACCAAAAATGATGGAATAGGTATAATAACGAATAATTCCCACTTTTTATTTTCCCAGTTTGGTGACTTGTACGATGTGTATAATTATTTATAAATATATAGAATTATACAAAAAATGAATAAGGATTAGGAGATAGGATAAATTAACCATAAAGAATATACATCACATAATGTAATGAGGTAAACCAAAATATCCCACAATTATTGGACAACGTAAATAAATACATATATATGTATCCAATTAATACCAAAATATAATTTAATGTTGAAATGATACAATATATCTAATTCTTGATGTATTAATTCTCATTTTGGTCCATTTAACCCTCATGGAAACATGAAACCCAATTTATATACATAGAGTGTGAATAAAAGGTCATATATGTATGGTCAAACCAATGATAATTTGTTAAAATGGGTAAAGAGCATACTAATGAAGTTTTTATTAGACAACCTAACCAATAGACACTTAAGAAGACCAACTATCATTCCCTGCCTCACCGTATCTTGCTTTCCAAATAATGAAACAAATTAGTAAACTAATTATAATTAAAAAAACAATTATGTATCCATTCATCCACTTCCCCCACTAAGTTTCATCTCTCATTAAGAAACATGAAACATCATGTTCTCCCATAGATTCTATGACTTTTCATTACCTCCTATCATACCATCGGTGATTTTGGTCAGGTCACAACCCTATCTACTACAAAATCCCATATAGTCCAACATCCCATGTTCGAATCAATTTCATTATTCAAATCACTAATTATACTATTCACCATTACATATTCATCTCATCTTGGGTTCTATGGTATTGTTTACAAGATGTACAATTACCTTATTCTTTCCTATTATAGCATGTGACAACCAAAAGATATCACATCCCCCTCATCATTAGGAATCCCCACCAACTATTTCATTATCATTGACATGGATCCACCACTAAATATTACATTTCTTAATACTACTATAAAATTTATATCTTGGAGGAGGGGGTAATTATCCATTAATTCCCCACATTTTATATATATTGGGAAAAAACCCCCCAGAACATCTGGGTGATAGTGTTTTTTAGTCAATGAAAGTGGGGTTCACGTAAATAAATTTTAAAATACATGAATAAATAAATAAATATATATATATATATAGAATATACAATAAAGGCCTAATGATTTCATATCAATACTTCATTATGTTATCCCAATCATCAACTCAATAAAATTGTTTTCGTAGACTGCCACAAACTATATGACCAATCCACTACAAAACCAAAAACACCCCATAATTTCATTTTATTTAGTTATAGAATAAGTAATTTCTATTTCAAACATTTAATACACAATTTGAGGAAAAACCATTCTTTCCAATACCCACATCAATTATTATTCAATCCAAAACCATTTTTTATCTTTGAATTCATCACACATTTACCACATATTAATTTATTTCCCATGTTCCTTAATTAAATTATTTTACATTTCCATTATGAAATTAATTTTCAATTTTCCATTATTATACGGCTTCTATGACCATCATGAAACCCATTCTCTTCACAAAAATTTCCACCATATCCAAAGAGCAACTCATCGACCACCACGTTGCCTCAACACACATTACATCTGAACAGGTCCCTACTATTGTCATATAACCACTAAAAACCTAAAAAAACACATGGGGAACACATAAACCACACCAGATTCTAGAGAAACATATTTCCAATTTTTTTAATTACTATAATTAATTTAAATATGGATTTCACAACATCTCATATTCTATTGTATGGGTATTTTCAAAAAATTAAATATTTATATATGAATCAAATATGTTTCCATATATATATATATATCAATCCTTTTATGAGTAGTCAGTTTAAGAAATTAGTCAGGAAATGGGTTTAACCCCAAATATGGGAAGAGAAATATAAAAATATGGAACATAATTTTTATAAAATATTATATATTTTATGATAAAAAATCAGAAATAAGAAAGAAACAAATAAATGCGTAAAATTTCTCCAAGAAAATTTCAATTTAATTTAATAATGTTTATTATCATCATTAACCAATCTACACTACAAACTCACTAAAAAATGAAAAACATAAAAATTTCACAAATGCACCAATGTAGAGGAAATAAGGATCCCCTACTATGAAAGGATGTTCCTAAACATGTTGCAGCAAAAAAAGTTGATGAAATGGGATGATGTCATTGACTCAGAATTTCCAAACTCATTTCTAAAACATAATAAAATGATTAATATTTAATATTCCTTTAATCATAAAAAGGTATACTTTTGGTTGAAAAATGTGACTCTAAAAGATTGAAGAAAGAAGATTCTAGTTTTACTTGATTCAAGGAAAACATGAATATAGTCAAATGGAAAAGGATGCATACTATTAATAAGGTAGATATGGTTTTTATAATGATTAGTTTTTTCAACATTCCTCTATAATTTTATTTAATTTTTTTATTTTAAATAAGAAGGACCCCCCCCCCCCATTTTTTCTAATAATGGGTTTGTGTAAATCAATTACTACCTTCAATATCCCTAAAAAATGAATTTTATAAACAATTGTTTGACATTAACTTCATTATTTTTCAACTAAAACATTTCTCAAATATTATAAAAAATCATTCCACTTTGAAAAATTAGTAAATTTTATAAAAGTTAGGAAAATTGTGAAATGTTTTGAATATAAGAATGAATTTCATGACCGTGAGTCGAAATTGAATTAGTTTGATAATATTTTTTAATAGGTAAAACAAAATATGCCCATGATAAGGAAAGGTGTTTCTTCAAAAACAAAACTATAATCTTAAAAATTTATGTTACATTAATAAATCCAAAAAATTAACCATGAGGTAGAATTATAACCAAATTGAACAATGATAAGACCTTATGAAGAGAATATACAACTACAATAAAAAACATGGAACATTGAGGAGGGAAGTTGTTACTGTAGGAACAAAACTCTGACCATTATAATTTATGGAACAATGTTAATTAAAAAAATATGACCACGTGAAGAAATTATATGACCATACAATGAAATGGTTAAATTTAATGAACAATGTACAACTATGAGAAAAATAAAAAACTTGTAAATGTGAAGTCCCAAGAAGCCCCCTTGGAACCTCCATGCCTTGGCAAAAACATAAATGTATATGTTTGAGATGAGGGGAATGAAACATTAGAATGGAATATGATTTTTTTATTAGTGGATACACTTTATCCCACCAATTTATTAGGTAAGTATTATTGTATAATGAGCTAAAATGGTACAATGGAGGTTAATAAAATCCAAAATGTTGGTATATGAAATGGTATTCTAATACTAAATTATATACATTGGTGGTTAGATAAAGGATAATATATGAGGAATGCCTTGGTCTGTATCCTTTCATTAAGATGTCAGTGATAAGGATTATGACACTCCTTTATGACATGATATTATGATAATTATATTCTCTAATGGATAATTTTAATTTATTCCATTATAATTTATGTCAAACAAACAACCAAACATTATTCAATGACCCATGATTATGGTCTATGAATACATGGTATGCTTTTTAAATGTTAATAACATGTTCTCATACCCTTATTCTCATGTTGTACATAGAAATTAGTATTGATTATTATAACCATTGTTTATAATAACTAAGAATCTACTCTCACTCTATTTTATGTTTAAAATGTCTAATAATGGAACTAGTTATGAATAACATAATGGGATATCTTTTTAGATCATTTATGTACCAATATTTTATATATCCATGTTTCCAAATGAAACTAAACCTATATGATTTAGGAATGTGTTGAAATTATATTTCATTAATATTCATATAACAATATATAGAATTTATGTATTTACTTTTTCAGTTACCATAGTCTATTCGAAATATATATATATATTTATGGGGGAAATGTTTCACTTGGTAAATGGTTAATCGAAGGGGGACCTCCATTCACATGTATATAATGAAAAAAAATATTAGTTATAGTTCTATGCCTTTTAAATAAGTAGTTTCGTAATAATAAACAATGGAATAATAATTTACCATGATTTACGAACCATATATATATAATAAATAATATATAAAATCATTATTTTTCAAAAGGGACCATAGTGTTACAAAACCTGTATTAGAAAAAAAATTAAAGTTAAAAGAATTTATAGGGGATTTATATAGAATAAAAATAAAATACTTACCCCAAAATATTTTCCTTAACAACTCATCTCCATGTTCTGTGTGAAAAATCATCACACACCACATTTTATAAAATATTATCCAGATCCATGGTCCATTCACTACATCCATATGGAACTCGTGCTAAACATGTAATATGATATGAATTATTAAATAAGTCATACTAGATATGCCTCTCACATCATATGTTTAAACATTGAAATTAAATCCATTTTATGATATTTTTAAATATAGATTGAAATATAATATTTCTTTTAGTTTTTAAACAAACAAAAAGTATCCCTCATTTTAAATCATTATCTCTAAGACATAGAGAAAAAACATTCCAATATAAAATAATATATTAAAATTTTCTATGAAATATAGGATTTTTATACATGGAAGCCAATTTTAAATCATACATGGAAATAACCATGTGTAGGAAAATTGATGAAAAACTACATTATTTAGTAATATATTAATGTTACATTAGTAAAATATAGGTTGGAAATATTAATAATTATTATAAAGGTTAATTCTTTCTAATAATTATGACTGAGGTAATAGATAAAGAAATTTATCTTAATTCTTGAATTTGATAAAAATAATAATACATAATGATAATAATAATTGGAAAAAATATGAACAATCTATAAATCAAAAATCATAAGAACAGTAAAATAAGAATCATTATAGGAACAAATAAAACCACTTTAGAGGAAACCAAGTTAAAAAACTTTATAAAATATATCTAATTTACAATTAATGAGAATATACTACATAATTTTTGGTTCTACCCTACCAAGCCTGATCAAGAGAAAAAAACCTAATAATGTTGTGTTTAATACATAGTTACACTAGTAAAAGTGAAATTACAAACAATTTTTGTTTATTAAACAGGATTTTCAACTAGCTACCTATGGATTCCCATGACATATAAAAAAGGTGATTAATAAATAATTGAAAAATAGACACATATGATTAAAATGAATTAAAACATATCCAAACCTCCAATGATATTTCATAACAGTATCCCCATTTCATTATGAGTAAAAAAATATATTAAAAATGTCACTTAATTAAGAAATTATAATCCAAATTACTTAATTTCAATATCAGGTTTAGATTTACTCAATAACATAAAAGGGTAAATTCCTTTGTATACATATATCTATATATAAATTTTTTATAAATATCAAAGAGTTTCCTTATGAAATCATTTGAATGACCAAGTTATAAGATAATATTTTGGAAAAAAATCATTAAAAAATCATCAATTAGTCTTGTATAATAAAATAATCAGAATGAGAACCCCTAAAGAGGAAAATACACCATTTATAAATAACATGTTTTTTACATAACTGGTTTTTCTTTATAAGAAATCAATTTTAGATAAAAATACCCATTTAATGATATTTTTTTATAATATATTCTTTAAAATTTTCAACCACAATTAGCGTAAAATGTAAAATTATTTGGAATTCGTGATTTATGAAATCAGAAAAGACATATTATTTTAATTTAAGTATATAAGAAAAAAACACAACATATTTTATGAATTAGTAAATATTGATACTCAAACCAATAAAATATGTATATATTGGAAAAATAACATAAAATAACTCATATCCTTCTGTTTAAAATAGTATACATATAAAGACCTTCAAAAATTCATTTAACACATATGAAAGGGTGTTATTACATAAAATAGAGGAAAGAGAATCCATTAAAGGATGATTAAGAATCAAAAATTTAGAAGAAGAAAAATTAAATTTTAGTCACACATGACCCTAGGTCTCTATGATCATATTTTGGTTGAAAAATAGTATAAAAAATAGAATAAGAATAGGTGATGAAATTTAGATAAATTAACCTAGAACAAACATAATCAAATAAGAAATGAAATCAATGCTAAATATAAGGGGAGAAGAGAATGATAGGGGATATTATTCTTATAGTATTTTCAAACTTAATTTTATGAAAACAAAACCATAATGGATTCAAATTATAATAATAAAAATATATGAATGTAAAAAAATGAAAAGGTAGACATAAGGAATCATTGAGTGACCCCTGACTCAAGACATGATTCCCCACTCCAGAGTGTTACCCAATATTTTTTACAATGATTGGAAACCTTATGCACAATATAGAGAGGATCTTTACATATTATCCTCATACAAGTTTAATCATTAGGTATCATATATATTTTTTTCAATGCTCATAATAACCCTTATGTATCATGAAGTATAACTATTTCATATCATGAACACATAAAAATTACACATCATTAATTTTACCATTTTTTAGGCTTCTACATATCTGAGTAACCCTTAGGTATCATCCAAGTAAACCATACATATCTGGTAATTTTCCAGTTTCTAAACCTTACATATATTATTTTAACTTCTTATTACACTTTAATTTCATGGAGTTACCATTAATTAACCAATATGTTTTCTAGGGTGAGTCATAAAATTCACATGGTAATTTATAATCACCATTATTCATCATAGTGATTCACAGGGTTTATCAATTTTTTTATTAACAATATTACTTTTACACATTATTATGATCATTTTATATAATTATTACCCATATGTATAGTGAGTACCCTTATATAAAAGTACCCTTACGCATAAGGTCATTTACTTTTGGGGATGTATCCTATTTCCATTGGTAATATAATATCAATTACATTATCATATGTAATGATTATGAAAAAAACAAAAAAAATAAGATAAATTGAAAATAATATCTATTATTTTCACCTAATATAAACCTTCACTATGATACATAAAAAATTTGGCAACACACTTAATACATCATAGTGCCATATAGTTATTGAATGAAAGACATGAAACCTAATTTAATAAATATATATATATTCAATATGTAAATGGTTTATTATTTATTAATGAGGTTTGGGTGTGAGTCTTTTCTCTATTATATAAATTTACCCATCTGGAATGTCCCATATTGATCCCTTAGTGGTAAAAAATTACATGAAATCTAGAGAAATTAACATGATTGAATAAAATACATATTCTGTGTAGTCACACCCCACTAAATAAAAAATATAAAATTTTGAAATTGTGTAATTTTATATTTGGGGATCCAATAATAGAGATCAAATAAATTCAGTATCTAAATACAAAATTAAAATTTTACATCAAAATAAATACCACGAACTATTTCAAATACATAGTAATTTTTTCCAACATAACCATTACAAAAAAAAATAATGTCCATTCAAATCCATTTAAAAAATATAATTCTTCAAAGAAAATAAAAATATCATGGGATTTAAATTATATATTATATAGGTATATAAATATTTAAAATAATAACAATAAGAGATTCATAAATCAAAAAAAAATTAATTTTAATAAAAATTTCCCATTAAAATAATAATGATAAAATTGAACATGGAATCAAAATAATTTGTTAATATGTTTCCCTTGTAATTCCTTTAAAAATAAAAACATTGACATAATAAATTATTATAATATCTTAACCCATAATCCACTCAATTGGGCCACCTAGACAATGGGTCACATTGTCTCAATCCCACCTCCCCATATAGTAGATGATGATTACTAGTAGTGAGGGTGTAAAGGTATTATGGTGGGAGACTATACACTCATATCAAAATTTCACAAAGGATAAAGAAAACAACAAAAAACATTAGAAACATAATATAAACACACACTAAATGAGTAGTCCGAAAACTCAATATAGGGGAATATCATAAAAATATATATAATAATAAACCAAAGAATCCAAAATATATAAGAAACTATGTAATAATAAAAATCCACTTGGAAGTGTCATATACATGTTGTAATGGAATTATTATTTAAAAATTGGGAATATGGAACAAGGATATTGAAAATTCTATACAAAGACAACAAAAGAAAAAAGGGCAATCCATTAGCATCTTGATTATATTCTCTGTTATGTGATCTTATCCTCCAACTATAAATAAATCATATCAGGAATCTATTGTATGGTTTTTCCCTTATTCATACCTACAGAAAAATAATCTTTCACAGTACTAGAGGTAGACTAGGTAAGGTGTGATATAAAATCCCAATAGGTCTCCAAATAATGTTTCTATAAGTAATTCAAGAAATATATATATCTAAAAAGTGTTTAGGTATAAATGAATAATAATAAATTTATGAAATAAATAAACAATATCCTTATCAGGTTCATATAGGATGTTTGAAGTCTCCTTCTACATCAACTCAAGACATAATGACATCCTAATCATTATTCATATATATTGTAATAATATACATGTAATATAATTATATATTGTATCCACCAATATGAACTGTGTATTTGAGGATGTGTGTAGCTATATATAGGGATACTAGGTGATGGATAAACAAGGCTCATGAATCCATAAAAATTTTAAATTAGAATATAATATCATGAAAAGGGTAAAAGACCCACATCTCATATTGATGGGGGAAGTCATGCTTCCCACTCAATATAGTGGGTGGATCTTCATGTATACACTTGAATCAAGGAATGCGGTTCATGATGCACACCATCCAAATAGTGTCAATATTGTGATATAATATGCTCAACACCTAATGTAAGGGAGATTCAATCATTGTGCTCAATAATTCCCTTAACCATTATTCAACATCCAATATCTATGGTGTAATCATAAAAATAAAATAAATTCCATGATCACATAGAAACCAATATAATCATCAATCTCGATATATATTTTGAGGGTTTATAGTTCATTTAATCAATAATAAAAAAGCATGCATTAAGTGTATATTCCACATCACCGATTATTATCTATATTGATTAATAAATTCAAATAATTTTATCCAGGAAAAACATCATGAATAAATACAGTCACCCTTATCATTCCTTTTAATAAAAAAAAGAATGAAGAATAAATTATAGGGATCAAAAATGTATAAACGAGATGATCTTATCAAGATAAAATATTAATACAAGGGGGAAATTTCAGGTATATGTAATGCCAATAACATATGTGGTCCCTTTTTTAAAGTTTGGGGCTGAAACCTCAATTATATGAGGTCCTTAATTCAATAAATATTTATATAATAGTGGGAATTTATATTTACAATCCAAAATGAATTCCTAGAAGTTATTCTAGGAATTTAAACCTTTAAATAAAAATGGAATTTAATGTCGATACACCTAAAGGGTGTTGATGATTGAGTTTGGCATCCTATAATAACAAAACAATTATCCTTGAGAGTATCACAAGATGAGTATATCATTTTATAATTTGTGGACTCATTTTAGGGAAGCATGCATCAATAATTTGGATAAAGAAAAATGGAGAATCTATGAAAATAACTCACTTATTATGAAACAAATATACCACCTACCTTAGGTTCATAGATAACTCCTCATATAATAAGGGGTATAGATTCGATGTAGATTGGAGAAAATATATGAAATAGTCTAAAACTCTAAAAAATAGGGTGAATGATATGGAACCAAAATAGCACAATATAAGGAATAAAAAATGATGAATTGAAGCGATAGAATTTGAAATCTTAACGAGATAGATCCAATGGTTCCAATATAATATTATATAGAGTTCTAATCTAAGAGATATCACAAATCCAAGAAAAGTAAAAAATGGATACCAATGCTGTAGGAGTAGGGGAGTCTTCTGGAAATTGGAAGGAGACATATGGGATAAGATTATATGATTAATAATAATTTTAAATTTAGCTTCATACAAAAAAATAGGGGCTCGTGGTTTGTCCAGATAGTTTGAAAAAACCATGTGCAAATTATGCTCATCCAAATTTCTTAGGGGATACCCCCACACAATTAAGACAAAGAGTTTCCCCAACTATGTGAAAACCATGATAAAATCAAATGACCAATAGTCTTGTAATCTCACAAGGTCATGGACCTCGCTTTCATGGTGGTAGGAAAACTTTGTGGCCCCTACTGCTTCAAAAGGGGTCCCACATGGATAACCCACATGTCATGTACTAACCATGTGGTAAATGTGTGGTAACCATTCTATGTACCATGTTTTCCCATTTTCTATAACTACAGACTCTAAACAAGCTTCTGTTTCTCCTGTAACATTCATTAGGTCGTATTCCACATTTACCAAAATTGACCAAAGGTAATGTATTTAAAAACAAATGGGTCATAACACCATGAAAGTTCATGTTATTACATCCTCCATTATTTAAAGAAACACATCCCAATGTTTCCCTTATGAGGGTAAGGATGCACAATCATCAAAGAGTTATGTCCAATGATATCATATATGACTTTCCCACTCCTAGGTCTACTGCATTACTTGTTCGTCCTACTCTAGAACATGTACTAAAGTCACTGACCTATCTCAGAGATTCTTCATGATCTATTCCAAGATACGCATGGGATACACCAAAATAGAATCATTCACTTCAAGATCACTATCATCATGTTTAGATTCATGTTAAAAATCTTGATTATACCGGTGAAGTTGATCTATGTGAAAGACATCATACAAAGACATGTATCTATGAGGAAGTACTATCTGATATACCACTAGTCAAATCCACTTAAAAATCATGAAGGTTAAAATGAATGACATTGAATGTGTATCCTGCCTCTTAATAGGTATATAGCCCATCTTGGGTGAGACTTGATTAAAATACTAGTCTACCACATTGAATCTAAGAGGTCACCGATATCTATTTTCATAAGACACATTTCTAGACTACGATGATATAATGATATTTTTGATCAACTAGTCCTATTGTATAGTACCTTGAATGATATGTAATCTAAAGAAAGCAACATCAGCTATCTCTATCTAGCACATAGGTGAACAAAAAGGCCTACTATATAAGGCATCATAATGATCCATCTTTGTGGTATCCAAAATGATTTTATTATAATAGAATTCAACAAGGGGTATATGTTTCTATCATAAACCACTGATGTTAAGGACACGTGCACTAGGAATTTCATATAACACTGGAATTGAATGCCCTTTTTTCCATAATTTGGTGGGTGATTATACTTATTCAGAATCAAATATATACACAAGGACTTCTATAACCCCTATCTGATCCGTGACATGACATGAGTGGATCTTTCAAATAATTCTAAATGAGGAGACCCACGAAGACGTACAACATCCCTGGAATACAACATCCCAATCTCTTCTACCCATAAGGTCTCTCGCATCAGTAAGAAGTGTTCAACATTAATAAAATGATCAGTTAAGACCCATAATATAACATTTATATGAGGTGATGATAACAAACCAATCGAATAATCCATAGTAACATCATCCATTTGGGAGTGAAAAAAAAAATATTTAAACATTCTACTGATCCCTGATGTTCCTCGATCACTTGAGAATCGGTGGAACTTATAGTGTTAATTCTAGCTATCTCCTATTTCATACAAGCCCACCAATACTAGATCAGTATGTCTCAATACATCTTAGTGATATTAGGATGAACTGCCAAAGTTGTGGCCAGAAATTCTTGCATCTTCTTCTCTATGATGATTTTTAGAACCCAAACAAACCAATGGAATAGTAAAGTATCATCCCTTTCCATAGACTACCAAGAATATGTATCATCGTCTAAGATACTTTCTCTTAGTAAAATTCCCTCACGATCTGAATGTTTCGTCATTCTATCTCATTCCAAAAGAGTATAGGTCCCTGTCAAGGGTGAGAGGATAGTTAGCCCATTATCTCTCTGAACATCAATGTGCATCCTTGTGGACATATCCTTGATATTCCGCCCACAAATGGACTCTTATATTGATTTCTTCTATGTAATCTACCTTATTTAATCCCCTAAAATGTTATCATCATAAGAATATAGGTTTTCTCAAAATCAAATGAGTGTTTGTACTCAAGCCACTTATAATGCATGAGATTCTAATCACATTATTTAATGATTTACAAGAGGATTTTGTGGATAGTGAACACCATGAAACTCTATCTATGTAAATAGTGTATCAAAAAACATACATCATGAACTAAAATAGCTAACTTTATGTCATGGGTTGGGTAATTTCTCTCATGAGGCCTTAATTAATGAGAACAATATGCGAGGACTCACTCATCCTACATTATAATATCTCTTATCCCAAGACGTGATGCATTATAAGAAATTGTACGGATCCTAGATGGATCTAGAAGATTCAGTATTAACAATAACAAAATAATTCCCTTTAACTCCTGAAATGATTCATTACAAGCTTCATACCATAAAAAATTCACACTATTCCTTTTTAAGCCCATAAGAGGAATTCAAAGACGTGAGAAGTCATGGATAAATGATATATAATATCTAGATATCCCAATGAATATTTAAATTTCAAATTCATTGTTAGGATTCCCATACGTGACTATCACTCAAACCTTATCTCGGTCTAATAAATCTCTTGACTCTGAGATGATATGATCCATTAACTAAACATGGCTGAACTAATATTTTCTTTTGTTAAGATTATCAAAGAGTTGATTCCCTCTTAATTTATTCATCATGATCTCCATATGGATGGAATTTTCATTTCATCAGCTTGAATACACTAATATTTCATCAAATAAAAAATCTTGGAATGGATATAGATATGGGTGGAAAACCGAATTCAATTGATACATGAAGACTGGAGGAGTGTTCCTAAGAGAAAGTGAAATAACCTAATTGTTGTATAGACCATTATTGCTTTTGAACATTGTATGAGGTATGTATTAGGACCGGACATAGACTTAGTAATAGTTCGACATAAAATATTTCTTGGAAAATACTCTCAATCCTTGGATCTAATAAAATTGGTCATCTATGAGAGAGAGTGGATACGGATTCTATACCTTAAGTTACTTCAATAGATAGTAATACATTCAAATCATGAGGTTTCTGTATAACTTATTTGTAGAAATAGTCTATGAACCCCAATGATAAGTTCTAGGGTGTATAAATCATTTATCCTCTATATCTTCTAAATGGTTCTTCAGTTAAAGATGTTCTTTAATTTTCATTCTATAAGGAGTAAAGGTCATTGGTACTGCTCTTAGAACTAGATTAATAGTAAATTATACATCTAGTAATAGAATTGGTCTAGAGAAGTCATCAAGGAAAACTTTCATGAACAAATCATCCATAGGATGGAAAGAAGTGGGTTGTAACCCTTAATCATCCTTGAATAGACTAGAAAATGAGCTTCTACACTACCTAATCTCTTCTAATCAGGCCCACCTCTAGTCACATAAACATATCACTCTCTCTTATGGATGTTTTTACTACCCTCTAGTGATGTAAATGTCACACTATAATTGTAGAAGTCTATATGGGATCAATAGGTAACTAACAATTCTTTACCAATTATTATAGAATTCATTATCATGATGAGGAGGAAAAGATTCAATGTAAAGAGAAATAAACCTAACTCAATTGGGAAATTTTTATAGTGGTGAACACTCTGTGACTGAATACCTAAAATCGTATCAAGCATCACCACGCCACATAAGTTTTTGATCCTGAGGCCTATAATATTCATAATAGGAACATATATGAAAAAGTAAGATTTTAATGTGTCAAATAAATAAAAAAATATATTGGACGGTAATAGAAAATTACATCTAAAATTAGATGGTTTGGTAATCTATTAAACTAAAATGGGTAGAAATACATGAAACAAGCATGTACTGTGGCCTTTAGTCATCGCTTGACTACCTCGAGAAGGACTTCTATACTAGTGATAAGAATCATGATTCTAAACACCTTTTCTTTGTCAACAACCTCAACCTAAGTAGCTAGTGGTGTTAATATTTCATTCCTATAATGATACTTCCATCCCTACGCCAGAATGTGGGTTATGTGCAGATCCCTGCACTCTAGACACTGATAGAGAGGTCTTGTATAAGCATTATAAATGACCCATCTTGTCCATGCCTCGGTAATGCACTGAATATTTTCAAAAATGTGGTTTCATAATTCCCTAGTTCCCTCACTGGTGACATATCAAGAATCTTTCATCATGTAGAGCCTAAATGATGCAACCTCCAAAAGAAAACATGAAGAGAAACTTTCTCCCAATGGAAGAACCACTTACTACTTTAGGTTCCAAACCTCTCTAAATCACACCATCTTCTTCCCTCATATTTTTCTCTATAACAATTGCCTGGTTTACAATCTCCAAAATTATATTCAATCAAAATACATTGACATGTGACAAGATGGTGTGTACCAACCCATCATGGAATCACATGGTAGTCATAAGATAATAACATTATGGAGTTGGTGGGAACCTCTTAAGTACATTCGATCACACAAAAACCTCCATGGAAAACATAAATCCTTCCCAATGTTTGTAAAATCTATGTACAATTCATCCCATAGAATCTATGGAACGAAATTGTCAGTGAATATAGAATTTAAATTGTCCCAAACTATATTACCATGTCGATGTTGTAGGGGGAAAAATCTAACCATATCTTTAATGAATTGTGTAGAAAATACACAGTGGGTTTAACCCTCCACTCTCGATGAATTTATAGATGTTTTAAAATAGTAATATTATCTTCAAGACAATACTTAGTATCATGTAGTCCCCCATATTTTGAAAATGGTGGAATGATGTGTCTTTGAGAACTCCTGAATCAACTATTATATAGTCAGGCTAGGTCAAGATATACCTTAAATAGACATCATCATAAAGAAACATCCCTCACATAAGTGGGAATCATTTCCCAAATTATGAATTATAAGTGGTTCCACATGTGAAACTACAAGATAAATCAATGACTTCATAGGGCCCACCACCTATAGTGCTAGGACATCGCCCTAATCAAGGAATACAAATTCAAGAAGTTATTGAATAATTGTGCTTCAATTCTAAACACATGGATCAGAATAAATATTAACAGTCAATAGATAAAATTTACAAAAACTAGAATAGTTACATAGCCCACTTATGAATAGTACACACCACTCTGTATAGACATAAATAGAGGCGTAGAGGTCAGTAAAAGACTATAACATGCCATAAAAATATAGAGACACACCAAATACCCACTACTAAGTCAGATTTTTAGTCTGGGTTCCATATAACACTTATAAGATAGACACTGTATTCAAGCATATCATATTAATTTTTGACATCATACACATTTATGTTCTTAAATATATATTAATGGTTGAATTATATGGATCCCCTCTTCCTATCCATATCTAACCATACATTTCATGAACAAAATAATGTAGTCCACTTAATCTATATGATAACATTTTCTATCCCATGTTTCTAATGTTCCCTGACTCCGCATTCCATAATTGTAAACATAAGATGCTTGCTTTAACCTATTCAAGAAAACGCTGTTATTTTATGACATGAAAATTGTGTTCCATTTATGTTTCATCAATCCTAAAAGGAATTAAAAACATTACCATATATAATAAATGAACTAAAATATGAAAAAGGAAAATTCACAATGAAGGTATAAGTGGAATGGAAAAATTCATGGAATATTAGTCTTATTTCCCCTATAATGATGCATGTAATGTAACACCATCCTTTCATTAGTCCAAGGTAAAATATACCCTTATTTTTATAATAATAATAACAATAACATCAAAATACATGTTGAAAAACCAATGAGGAATTCATATAAACCATAACAAGAGTAATAAATAATAGCAATTACCCATCCAAGGTAATTTGTGTTTCCCATGTATATAGGTTTGATACATATAGGGAAAGGCTCATTTATAAATCCCATTAACTATTACACTTCATTATAATAACAAAGTCGTAAGAAAAAAGGAAAAATTATACTCTAATACCACTTTATAACATCTGAACTAAACATCAAATCAACTGAATCCTTGAGCAGGTGGGTCACATGGCCCCAAGCGTGTCTCCACATATGCCAAAGTCTGCCAACTAGAAGAAACTGTTTAACAATTTTATAGTTGGGAGACTACTCCATAACATAGGAGTTTCATAGAATATAAATTAAACATAGAAAAAAGCAGGATCAAAATATAAATAGACACTAAATGACTCCACCAGTAACCCTCCATAGAAGATGCGCATAAGAAATATATAAAAATAAACCAAAAATAGTGTAAATATATTGTAAAATAAATAATAATCAAAACACACTTGTATTTTTCCTGTACATTATGGTATGTAATGATTATATACAAAATTATGTGAGGTAAAAAACATATTTAATAATATATACAAAAAATAAAAAAAAGTAAAAAGGATGATCCACTGGCATTCGGAGCATATTCTCGTTCATCTAATCTTATGGTCAAACTATAATATAAATAATATAAATAATGTATAAAAGGTGTATTGTTATTATCCATACATGTATACATATAATATACTTAGGTACCAATGGTGGTCCGAGTAGGGTGTGAGATAAAATCCAACTAGGCCACCACCAATGGTGTCAAAAAGAACTTCAAGTAGTATACATATCTAAACAGTGTACATGCATAAGTAAACACTAAAAAAATAAAAATAATAATAATAAAAATGGCCTAATAATGTTTCTATATGACACTTAAGAGCTCAGCCTATTTTATCTCACATAAGAATGATAGTCTGATCAGTATCCATATGTATATAGTAATAATATAAGCATTTTATAGTAGCATAATCTATCAACCAAAATTCACTAGGTATGCGAGGATGTAAGAAGACATATACATGGATATTAGGTGTTTTCTAGACTGGGGTATAACAAATATATCCCTAAGAAATTTAAACAAGCCTTTAATCTTTTGATAAGGGTATAGGACCTACATGTCATATTTAATTCTAGACGCAATTCTCACCACTCAAGAAGGTGGGTGTTTCCTATGTCAACACATGAAGTAATTAAAGTGATGATTCATGCCCACCATCCAAATATTGTACTTTTTTTGAGATTTCATTCTCAATACATGATGTAAGGGAGAGTGAATCATCATGCTCAATAATTCCCCAAAACATAATTCCAAAACCAATCACAATGACTTAATCATAATAATTTAATATAATAATGGATTGCATTATAAACAATATAATCATCAGACTCAATATATATTAAAAGGGTTTAAAAATTAATTTAATCAATAATGATAAGAAACTATTAAGGGTTGTGGGATTTACACCATTTATTATCCATATTTATTTATCCATTCAATTCATTTTATCTAGGAAAATGATCATGACGAAATCCATTCATTATAATGAAGAAATTTAATTAAACTAGTAATGAAAAATTAATTAAATATTTAAAAAAGGCACCTAGAAGGTGATATTATCAAATGGAAAATTACCTATATTGGGAACTCAATTTATAAGTAATGAGAAGAACATATGAGGTGCCATTATTTGAAGAAAATTATATAATATTTTTAAATGCCATATTCAATCCAAAAATAATGAATAGAAGGTGTTCTATGAATTTAATCAGTCAAATACAACTGTAATTTCACGCTATCACATTAAATGGGGTTCCCAAGATCGATGATGGAATCCTATATTTATTAAAAAAGGATCCTCATGAGTATAATAAGGTGAGTATTTCATTTTAGAATTTAATAACTCATTTCATGTAAACTCAAGACAAAATAAGGTGTGAGGAACAATGACGCATCTATGAAAACAAATTACCTTTCAAGGAATACTTCTTGACCACCTAAGTTACGGTCATAAACAACTCCTCATCCAGTTGTGGTCTCATATTCAAAGAATATTGGATTAAATATATTAAATGGTACAACTCCCTAAAAAGAGTAAAAAGGAGCTAACACAAAAATAGGAAAACAGATGGAAAGAAGAATGAAGAATGGAAGGTAGATGATTTGATATCTTATTGAGACAATTCAGATGCTTCCCACAACATTTTATTTAGATCTCAAATATAATATATATGACAATGCATATATTAGTAAAAGGTGGAACCAAATGTGGGCATAGGAAGAAGATCCCACTAAAAATTTTAAGGAGAAAGTGTAATTAATGTTATAAGTTTAATGAAGGGAAAACTCTATTTCACACAAAAAAATTGGGGTGCAAGGATTTTCCATATGGTTTGGGCAAACCATGAACAAAAAGTGCTCATACCACTATCTATGGAGATACCCAACAAGGTAAAGGTGTGTGATTTAGGAAACCATATGAAATCCTTAAAAACTAATCTTTCTATAATTTCTAAAATATCATATGGTCATTTTCCATGGACAACTTGATTATAAACAAACTGTGTGGCACTTGTTGGTTCAAATGGGTATAAACCTAGTTACCCGACATGATTTGTACTAACCATGCGGTAACAATGATGAAAAACCAATTTTCCAATTTACTATAAATCCATACTGTGGTCATGACTCAAACACTCTGGGAAACTTCATTAGGCCATTGTGAACATATACCATGATTAAAAAATGGAATTATATTTAAAAAATGGGAGGTGCCTTCATAAAAATTCATGGCATTTCATTAATTATAGATAAAATATAAATCAACCCCTAATTAAATAAATCTAAACATGTAGTTCTGAAAATATATCAACCAAAATGGAATCAATTTCAACCCCCTTAATTTTCCAAAAATAATGAGTTAATCCAATAAATGAAGATATTTTCCTTCTCATTGGATACATGGCTCATAAACTAAGGAATTACAAGATATTCACTTTGATAAACCTCACAATGGGGACCATATATAATCCAAAAATAATATTTGATTAATTAACTAAAAACAATATTAATTAACATCAATACATATGTCATGTCTAAATATTCATTCATGTCTCTCAAACATTAGGATACTTAATTGTATTTAGCTAAAACTGTTGAAAAATAATAAAGGAAACAAGGAAATTAAAATCCATTGTGTGTTTATGAAAATATTATTTATAAAAATAGTATAAAAATTCTATAAAAGTAAATGATTACTACCACAAAACCATTACAAATGCTTCACATAAGTCATATGATTAATAGTAGTTCCTGTAATACTGTTCCTATATAACATGGATTAGAAGCCATTGATAAAACTAATAATTCATAAATGTAATCAATATTGATTAAGAAGTATTATAGAAATGGGATATCAATAATATTATTTAAAAATTATATCAATTCTAAAAACATAGTAAAAAATTTAAATTTAATTAATGGAAAATGAGGATAAACAATATATGAAAGGAAAAGGATTAAATGAATTACCATAAGAAACCATTATATTAGTATCTAGATCAACACATTTATCATGGGGATATTTTATAAAGTTATATCCAAATATAACTCTTTTCAATGAATCTCATTTTTAAAACAATATTTTGTGGCCCAAATAAGAAAAATTATGATATTTTTTAGGATATCACTAGGATGAAGGATTCTTGTTCTGTTTCAAACTACACTTATGACATACCTGTGACTTACTCTCAATGAAAAGGATGAGATGATATTGGATAGTATCATAAATCCACCATAAACTTGGTGAATCAATGTCCATTTCCCCAATTTCCCTTCCATTATTTCATTACCATCTTAACTAATATAGGATATATCAATCACTTATAAAATCATAGCCATGTAGTCTTTACCTCTTCTTTATTTTCTCCCCCTCTATGAAAGTGATTATTAAAAATAAGGAAAAATTAAAATAATGTTTTTAATGAGTATACCATAAATAATAATAATATTTTAATGAATCATCCTAGGTTAGATTAGGTGTAAAGGTAACTAGATCACGTAATTGATTAGTGTGCACTAGAATAAACAGGTTACACCACTTGAGGCAGTACAACTTCACCATCATAAACACTTTTTAATAACTTGTAAGGGTATCTATGTATTTAATTCCATAAAACCATCTCATGAGTGGTCCTAATGTTTAATTTAATGGCTAATGAACCTCAATTAATTCAAATCCTTACCCTTGATAATAAATTCATAAAAATTTGTTTAATAGAATCAAAGATACTGAGAAGATTGATAATGTTATATTATTATATAACCATAATTTCACTTCTTTTGAATCATGTTTCCATAAAAATAAAAGAGTAAAAAATTATATAACTCCTAAATAAAATCTATATTAGGATTTATAATATGAATAATAATATTTTAAATATCAAAATTGTGTAGAATAACATATGTTTGTAAAATTTAATCTATTGGATAGTTTACATATGGAGAGTCACCAATAATTCCCTACTATGAATCTATAAGTACATGGTTTAGGAATAATATAAAATAAGTGTATGTGTATATTAGAATTAAATGAAGACTCTATATTAATTTTCACATAACATTTCTATATTAAATATTTCACCATAAATTTATCTACACTCTTCATAACACTTCATGACAGTAATCGAAATATTTAAAAAAATAGTTAAAAAAGCATTTAAAAACATTCAATAAGATCCAATCATTTTATAAAACTATTAAGAGATATTCCAAAACATTTTATACAACTCCACCATTGAACATTTATTATAACCCATATAAAACTGAAACTATTTTATAATTAAAATCATTTTATGACATCCAATGAATATTATAAATCTCAATCACATTGAACAATGACTTGTAATATTCTCCCAAGTGGACTAAATTCATCTAAGATAATGAGAATAAAAAATTCATTTAAAACATCATTGGTATTATTAATTAAATATTATAAAATAATAAGTGAAATTTCTAAATCCAATTGGATAAAAATTATAAAAGTATAATGGTATAAAATCATATGTTGTTATTTTAGATGGTGTGAAATAATAAATACTAAACACGAAATTTAAAATTAAATATATTTATATTTTTGTTAAAATGGTTTTATTGAATTTATATGGTGTCTATTTTACCCATGGATCCTTCCCATTTTCCACTCTAATATATGATTTTTTATAAAAAAAAGTCATTAGTCTTCATTAGAAAACATAGATACTCAAGTAAATACTAAACATATAAAAATTAATGAATAGAAAATAATATATGTTACATATATACTGAAAGGATAATGTTTTATAAAATACCCTAATTGGGTTCCTTAGGGCATTGTGGTGATTTTATGGAGTTTGTAGGTATTCTACAGGATAGATATGAGTTCTCTCAATCTTGAGGTCCAAAATGTCATAGTAGTTGGAGTGGTTCTCTCTATGTAGAGTGTATTTTTGGCTTTTTCATATAGAATAACCTTTTTTGATAACTATTTTTTGACCTATTATATTTGGAGTTGTTAATGTGGAACTTCCTACACCAAGATGTGTAAAATGTATTTTTTATAATTTTTGGATGTTGTTTTGCCTAAGTTGTTTCCCCTATGGAAAACTGGTTATTAGAAAATGTGTGGGGAGTTGAGAATGTTTATTTGTGATGTTTTTCAATAATAATAACTTGAGGTAGGTGGGAATTGAGATTTTTTCTCTCTACACCACGGTCTTTAGCATTGTGAGGTGAAATATATCTAGAAGACTGTCTATGTCATGTCCATGTTCCTGGAAACCTACATAGAATAAAAAACTCATTTAACTTATCCATAGTGCAGGGCATGCTTACTGTCAAGGTTTTTCATTGTGAATATAAATTTTTTATGATATTCAGGGTTTCAAACCATTTCTAACACGAGGGAAATAGGATCTCACATTGACCATGGACAACATGAGAGTTGTTTATGCCACCACATCATGGTGGAGGAAATTTGGTATTCCTATAAATATCTGGCACCAAAACTTCCTTAGTTTGGTTTTTTCTACTTCCAGCAAACTATATCTAACTTCTATCTGTTTATCCACCCACAAAACACTTCATTTTAAATATTGAACACCTTGGATTGAGAGATCAATTTTCTCTAGATCAAGGAACTCCTTGTTATTGTATTCCCCTAATTCTCTTTGTTCTTATTTCTTATAGAGCTTCAATTTTTGGTCCTCCTTTTTTTATTGATATTCCATTGAGTCTATATAGTGGTATTCTATGTATGAGTTTTGAGGTTATTTCTTTGATATTTAGGGTGGTTGATCAATGATCATCCAATATTTATCAAATAATGTTCAACATTTAATCAAGGTAAGGTATTTATTATTTATCTTTTAATATGAAGGTCTGAAATTTTCCTTCTTTGGTTAAATTTTTGTAATAAGTAAACCATTATATAAATATAACAATTAATTAAATTTATGAATAATTAAATGTTGAATTGGGTCACTGTGATCACATGTGACTTATTCATGTTCATGTATCCATTTGATTTTCTAGATAGAGTGACATCTATTATCTATGATGCTATCTATTTTATATTATGTTTTTTATGTTTAGATGTTTATAAATAATAAAATTATTCAATAATAAAGTAATTAATGAAATTTTCATAAAAATTAAATATATTTCTTCCATGAAATTCATTAGATTTTTAATGTCATGTTTGACGCAAATTTTTATCGATTCCTAGTTATGGGTAGCTATTTATGATATGTTTCTTATTATTGTTGTACCTTTTAATAATCAAACTATTATTTCAATATGGTAATTAAATTTTTTTTACTAAAGTTAATTTGGGAAGACAAAGATAAACATTTATTTTCAAAGGATTATATTCCTTCATATTATGGAATTAACTTCTTGGTGATTGTGAAAAGTTAAAAATAATTTTAATTTAAATATAAGTATTTTATATGATGGTAAAGTCCTCATGTGATTTTCTTAAACCTATAATTGATAATGTATAATGAAAAAAATGATTGTTTTTCCTAGGGTTTTCGTGGTGTCCTGATGCTCGTAAAGGTGGAATGGAATGTTTTTTGTATAAAGATATTAGCTATGACATATTGGTGGTTGAAATGAGTTGAGGGATGGGTTTTCACTCATGTTTGTTCATGGGTAATTATCATAAATGGATGGATATTTGGATATTTTCTTTTACGTATTAAAAAATTGTTATATTTTTACTCAAGGCATGAAAAATGAATATGTGGTCACGGTAGATTAGGTTGATTCCAAAAGTACAAAAAATTATGGAATGATAAATGGATTAATAATGGACTAATGATATTTAATGTTATTGATGGAATTAATGGTAAATGGTCTATATGTTAATGAGTACCCAGGTATGGCTAGAATTAATTCTCACACTCCAGGGTTAAATAATTAAATAACTGAAATTATTAGGAAATCATGATTCCTTTAATGGAATGGAATAGTTATGGTATAATTAATGATGAGATAATAAATTTCGGATAGTTTTATGGAATATTAAATGAATTAATTTAGATTAGTAATTTCATTGTGGAAATTTTTATTGATTCCTAATGTTGATTGTCCTATATTATATTGACATACAGTTTCCAGGGCCATTTTTGTGGCAGTCAAGGGTCGTGTTTTATAGAAACTATAGTTGAGTATAAGTCTAGCTAGTTTCCTTTATTCTGGTTTCCTAGTATAAAACATTTTGATTTTATGATTTCAAATGCTTCGCAACCAGAGTCGGTAGGTCATCCGACACCCAAATTTTTTGGGGGTGTTTTCCTGAACAAAATGTTTTGTGAGTGAATAGATAGATGACTAATCCCTCTCCCCAGTCTCTCTTCAACACTATTATTATATATTTCTACACCTAGTCAGATATGGCTTAAGGTATATGTTATAGACTCACATGGGAAGTGATGGATAATAGTCTTACAATATTTTTATGTGTGGTATATAATGGATTGTCGTTATAAAACATACTATTATTTATTCGTGGTGTCTACGGTATCCCATAGGTGGAGATTCATTTGTTTTAGTAGAATAAAGTAAAATGAATGATACATGGGATGAAGTTTCTTCATAAAATATACTTGGTTACAGATGATATGGTGATTAAAATGTTTTGATGAGTTCTACACGATGCAGGAAGTAATGATGATATAGTTATGATATTTATTCACAAGGTTCAGGATATATTATATATGGGATTTTAAAATAACATATTTGGTATTCGGGAAAATATAGTAAAAACCCATTTGGGAAATGGAAACGGTGAATCCTTCTTCCATATATTCATTAATATTGATATTCTTATATGTCTCTGTTACAAGAAGAGTGAGACTTAAGAGGATGGTGATATAGATTTTCACATTTTGGTAATTAATTGGTTTCATTTTCATATTTATGTGGATTTAGTAAGATTAGTTTACATTTTGACAACTGTTTTGATAAGGATCATATTGTGTTTACTCACAAACTCCCAATATGTATATATTAATAGTTTTTCCAGTCTTTAGAAGTTGGCTGGTGATTGATTTGGGATCTAATAGCTATTAAATGCTTTCATGTGTTTTAGGAGTTCATAGTTATTTCCTAGAATTATATTTATTTTTTAAATTTTTTCAACTTATGTACGATATTACATTCATATATATGGATTTTTTATACATTTATATATATATATATATATTATTCATTATCCCCATCTTGTCTCTTATTCCCTAAATTTACAAAAAGGGAGTGATGCCTCCAATTTATAATTATATACCTTTGGTTATATTATCTTACTCATAAAAAAGTAAATTTTGTCATTGAATGTATTATTCTTCTATTTCTTAATGGCCTTGGAGGGGTTCCAGTAGAGGTAAGTGGTCATGATGAAGTAGTATCTGAGCTAATGGTTGAGATATAGGATGGAGTTTCAAGATAAGAATTAGTGAGGATTACATAAGATGGAATATAATTAATATCATGTAAACAAATAATGAGTTATATGTAAGGGATACTATTTTGGTCATTATTATTTAGGTCCTACTATGGTGTAATGAAAATACAAACATTTTTACTAATCATTTTAAGAGAAGTGTTTCAACTTGTGGGGTATAGAATTAGGCTTGTGTGATTCATCATGATGACATGTTCCTATGATTGAATTGGGTAGAAAATGGGAATTAAATTATTGTTTAATAAATTTTATAAACATTAATATTAAATATTCCATGTTTTAGAGTCTCTATCATTTTTTCATGTAAATGTATGGCTCTATGTAACATCCTTTTTATGTTTTTTCCAACGTTATTTTGTAAGATGTTCTAATATTTCATATATTAGTTATGTATGAAGGATTACATGCTTCAATGAGAAAATTCAATGTATTTTAATGTTAGGGTATATATAAGTATCAACAAGACATTTCTGTAGGAGACTGAATCTGGGTTAAAGGACGTGGATATTTCCTTCAGTAATATTTGTACTTAGATGTTTCACAAGATTTTATTATTTGAAAAGATATTGCTTGGAGAAGCTAGGAAATTGTGGCTCTTATTACATAGAGATAAACATGAGTATGATATTTCATGGTAGAAGTTTTGTGATTAGTTTTTATCAATGTTAATTTCATAGACCCTAGAGGTGACCTGTCATCATGAGATTATTGCAACCCTCTATGGAACATTTTGTATGAGGTAGCTCAATATTTGGTATAAGAACCTTTTAAATTATTATTGAGTTCCTTATAAAATATAGGATGACTGAGAGATTTATTTCAAGGAGCCTTTGAATTTGGACACCTATAGTCATTATAATCTATTTATTTTGATAATATATATTCATTTTTTGAGGGGAGTTACTAAAAAGATTATATCTATGATAAGATCATATCTAAAGGGAAATATTCAAAACTCCCCATGGAGAAAAGTTCTATATAGAAGCTCTTATTTATCCTATTATATGATGATTATTCTACAAAAAATTTGTTAATTAAGTTCTTATTCATCTTAGTTTACTAGAGATAGTGGTTCATCGTCCCCTTCCAATGGATTTTGAATAGTTTTATGTTTTGAGGTAGTTTCCTTCAGAAGTGATAGATTCTTTATATTTTTGTAATTTTTTGTACATTTTGTAGTTCTCTTTATTCATGGTAATTTTTATAGTATCATATAATGTATTAGAAACAATAAGGTTCTCCATTGTTGAATTAGTATATATGGGATGGGATGGGTACAAGATGGCCCTATGATTCCATTAATCCTTTGGAATATTGAGAAGTGTAAAAACATTGATGTGGTTTCCATTGGGGTTAGAGAGGTTATGGGAAAGATCATGGTACGATGAATGGAATAAAGATTCCAATAGTAGGAGATACAGATGTCATGAAGAATACTATCAAACTCTTTTCCACTTGTGAATATGCCTTTCTAATTCACAATCCATGCCCAACATTAATACATTATCCATACTCAATGCTATAGGGAATTCAGTGGATAGGATTAGACTCTCCTTGGTATTGACTTTTATTTTTAGATTTTGACATATAATGTGTCATGTATTCTTATATTTTGAGATGATTATAAGGAAACATCAGTCATGGGGAGATATAATATGTTTTCTTATATATCCATACATTATTATCCTTGACATGGACTTATTCTATTCAAAAAATCTATTATGTATTGTTATATGTGGTTAAATGTATTTTATTATAATAATGGAGACTAGTATATTGTTATTGTTGAGATATACACTTACAACATTTGTAGGCTTTTTGACTCTATATCTTTTTTGTTGTTTTGGATGGTTTCGGGCTCCCTAAAAGATCATCTAGTGGTGTTTCACTTGGTTGTTGAGGAGTTCCAAAATTTTATTTTAATGATATTTTAAATCTACCCAATGGATGTGTGATCAAGTTTATGATAGAGTTGGAATATGGTATCTC
Source organism: Viscum album (assembly GCA_963277665.1). NCBI lineage: Eukaryota > Viridiplantae > Streptophyta > Magnoliopsida > Santalales > Viscaceae > Viscum > Viscum album. The sequence goes on along the minus strand of OY728164.1, from coordinate 1,550,116,740 downwards.
TATAATAGCATTTTATCTTTATAATAAGTATTTTTGTAAGATATGATAGATATGGATTATTATTGATGGAATTATATAGGGAGGATTAATTCATATTAGTTTTTCTCTAGGGGGTACTCCAAATATATTTAAAAATAATTAATATAATAAACTATTGGAATGTATCTAAAACCAACACTAGAATAAAATTATAATGATTAACTACGTCACTCATATAACAATTGATGATATATTTGACCTACTAAAAGGATCTATCTAGTTCGCAAATATATGTTGGTGATCTGTATATTATTTAATGTAGTAGAAGGATGAGGATATTTGAAAGAATTATTTTATATTTTATTATGTGAATTATTACATTATCATGATATTTTTCGATATGATTATTTCTCTAAATGTGTTCATATGAATGATATATATGGTGTTCTATTAGTTGTGAGATAATTTTATGGTGTTTCATATTATGTAATTAATTATGTTCCATATATCTATATAGGTGTACATAGAGAATCAATTATCTATTTTGGGATGTCTTCATTTCTAGCATGTGGCTTCTTGAAATATCAGTTTATTTATGTTTTTATGTAGTTAATTTCTCACTTTTGTTTTGGGTATCCTAGGGTTGAAATATTGAATTTTTTATTCTATTATAGGGATTAAAAGTTTGGCCCATAGTTTGGGAAACTATATAACAGAAATTTTCTGTCCCATGTTGTTTTGAGATAGAGTCTATCAAATGGTCTATGAATAGTTTGGTAAACATAGTGAGACAACAATATGAAATGACTAAGTGTGGTATTTTTTTCATTTTGATGTGTATCTTCTATAATACTCCCCCACTAAACCACATTTTCAAATTCCCCTACAAAGGTCCTATATTATTCTTCGAAGAACATCCATTGTAGATATGTAATAATATTTGTGTATTTCTGTCTAGGTCTGACGTTAGGTTCTACTCCTTCATTCTTTTGCATGATTCGTGTAATTTTACCCATTTTTATCTAACTGTAAGGTCTATGGTAACATGATTTTTGTTTTTTAATGTTTATATTTTGGGATTTTGTATTTTCTGGATTGTGAGACATTTCTTATGGCATATTCATATGGATTACTCTATATAGGACAACCTATCACTATAGAAGGTTTGTTCTTCCATTCCAACTCCTTTTATTAAACATTTCCTTTCAATATTATTATTCAAATTTGTTCTTAATCATAAAATTTTGTATATATGATTCCTAGATTTTAGTTATAAGATTTTCTCAATTAATTTTCTTAGTTTTTTATTTTGAGAAATGGGCAATTTTCTATGTGTAATGGATGTTTTTCCAAATTCTGTTTTATGTATTCTTTTTTATTTAGTTAATTTAAATTGATTATTTTCTTCAGTTGAATTGATTGTTTTTCTATATTGTGGTAACATTTGGATTTAATATTTTGGGAGTTAATACAATAAATTCATTATATTATTTTAAAAATTATATATTTTGTTTTATTGAGTTGTTAATTTTGGATGAATCCCTTTTTTATTTGTAATAGTGATTATATGAAATTGGTTAGGTGTTCTTCCAAAAAGCACCTTGATTTGGAAGGAAATTTGGAAAGATGATTTCAAAAGGTGGTACTTTTATTTTTTATAGTGTTGTGTATGATTTCATTCGGAATTTTTATTGAACTAAATAAAATTTTTATGATATTTTGAAATCATATCATTTCTTTTTATAATGTGAATTCATGGATTTCAGCTTGTGTGATTTAATTTTTGTTATTTTATGTTTACACCATTTTTTATCCAAAATGTTACCCATTTTCTATTCTTGAGTACACTTATTGTTTGTTATTTAAATTTTGATTAAATTTTAAGCATTTTGGGTTAGTAATTTAATTTTACATTGGAGTACTGGTGGTGGGATGCATATTATTGTTTTTCATCAAACCATTGGCCTTTGATTTTATCTTATTATTGATGTTGGTTGGATAATGGACCACAAAATTTCTATATGATATGAGAAACCTAGGGTACTAAGTGTGGAGTCTAGAACATTATATTTTCTAGTTTTTATTTATATACAGCATGGTATTTCCTAGTCAAATGTTATGAATTAGAAAGGGGGTGTAACTGATAAAACATGCTATAGTAATTTGGGTTATGGGATATACGATTGTTAACCAGAAAACTATTGGATCCACTTCTTAATATCTAGTACATTCTCAGTAATTCCCCATATTATTTCCTCATGATATTCATCATATGATAGACCCATTTATTCTATATTCACATGGTAGTTTCATAACAATTATTTTATCCTAAATGAATTAATTATTTATTTATGATTGAGCACCACAATTATTATAAGGATCAACATATGTTATCCTTATCATTTTTATTAATCTTAATGTATTTTCATTTTATTATGATTTACATTTCTTATAATATTTTTGAGTGTGTGTGATTTAAGTTAAAAATTATTAAATATATATGGGATATAAATGATATGTTTTTTAAAGGTTTATTCTAAAAATGGATTAAACCATGTGATGGTTTTTAAAAAAATGAGGTTTTAAATATAATTATCTGGTTTAACATGTTTCATTTTTAAATATATATTTCTTAAAAAAACATTTATTGGTTTATGAAATGGAGTTACCTTAGTAATTCCTTATTTAGGAGTGTTTTTAAACAAAATGTTTAAATAAACTAATCTACTGAATTGTTGCCATTTTATGTTTTTTGTGAGAAAAAAGAAATGAAAAAATAATTTTATATTAATTTTAGATAACTTGATGATTTTTTACATTAAATTATTAGAATAGAATCATTTTTGTATGCTCATATCCTTTAGCTTACAATCAAAATACTCATTTTTTATGGTATATAGTCTTCATGTGTGCTACATGTTCATAAGTTATGGATTGCAGGTTGGTTTGAAACATTTATCTATTGTGATGTGGGTGATCTCTAGGTTATTGTGCTAGCTTGATGGTCACATAGAGAGGATTGGGTTTTCCTCCTATGTTGGTTCTTTGATTTTGGGTTATCTGGTGTGTCAGCCTCTTTGGCCTTCTACTTTTGTTATATCCCTTTTCCATTTTTGGGTTGTAGTATAGTTTTATAAAAAATATTTCATTTATGTGGAAATATGATTGGAAGAATATTTTTTTGTATTTTTCATTTCTTTTTCTTGCTTTATTGGTTGTTCTTATCTTAGAAAAATTTATTTTACTTTGTTATGTTTGTGTAGTACATTGATATCTCTTGTCTAGTATCTGGTTGGAATCAGATATTGATTGTGGTTTTAATGTGGGTGAAATAATTCAAAATTGTTCACATGTGATACCATATAACTTTTCACTAGCCTATAGTGATTTGAACTATTCCTTAGGACTTATGGAGGAAATTTTTAGATTTCGGTTTAGGTTTAAACAAGGGAAAAATTTTAATAATGATATTAGTGAACTTACAAATTAAGGGTTGATGGTATAAAACATCTAGGATTATCGATGATTGAGTTATGAGTATAAATGAGTACATGACCCTCTCTATCACATGTTATACCTAGAGTTCTCATGGGAGGTCAATGGGTTTATTTTTTAAATTAGTTTTTATAGTGTTTTATTCATGGGATATTTTTTCATATTTTTCTACAATAGTGAGTTATAAGAAGATAATTTCATACATCTTTGAAAAATCCTAGTTTAAAAGTGAATTTGAAGGAAATTAAGTGGTATGTTTTTTAATAAAATGTATTATAGAACGTTAAATTTAGGGTTTGATCGTAAAAAACACCTAGGATTATTGAGGATATAGTTGAGGTTATAGATGACTACTTGACCAGCTCTCTCGCATGCTATAACTAGATTTCCCAAGGGTGCCCATGGGATTTTTTATATAATTAAGTCTTATAGTGTTGTATTGTTGAAATATTTTTAATATTTTTCTACAACATTATGTTATAAATAGATACATTATACATATTTGTAACATCATTGTTTAAATGTGGATATTAAGTAAATCCATGTTTCAGTAGGTCCATCTACCTGTTTCATATTAAGTAGGGTTAGGATATTACAATTTGGAATCATGGAAGTTACATTCCATTACCTTAATGTTTTTGGATAGTTGATAAGAAACTAGGAATGTGTTGGATCTTGAAAAATATTCATGTTTGTGAGTGACCAAACCACCCATGGGGAAATGTCCAAGTGTATAGGGATGGGATATTTTTTCTTATTGTTCACAGTTACAACATATTATTATTTCACCTTGAGTGATTGATGTACATTCAGCTTCAAGTTAATTTTTAAAATTTATTGTCTTTTTATCTAATCACATTATAGAATGTATACAACATTACATACATCATTATAGGAACATAATAATTCACATGCCATGAATATTCCATTCCATGTAATTTCATTTTTAGGTAGCAGGCTTATTGTGTTGATGTGCCTTGTGTGTTTATTATCCTGGATGTCATATATCTTATTAGGTTTTTCTAATGAAATTCCATGTTTTATACCTATTTTGGTTTTTCCTTAAAATTAATATTTATATATCATGAGTTGTAGATTTTTTTAGAATCTTTATATGTTTTCATGATTAGATAATTATATTTCATATTGCCCAACTTTTTGTGCATGTATTTCCTATGTATAACTCTTTTATGTTAATTTGACATGGGATGAGATGTTTTTGGTTGTGGTCAAATGGGATCCCATTTCCAATTTTTAATGTGTATGGGTGATTTTTGAATTGGAAAAGGGTGGTCCATGTAATTGAACCATTATTAATGATATTTATATACTCAAAAAAATTGTATAAATATTAATGTTTTTAAATTATACTTTATACTGAATAAGTTGGTTGTGATTAATGGGATCCAAATTCCTATTTGTTAAGTGTATGGTTACATTAAATTTTTTTACATAGAAACCCATAGATTCGAAACATTATATATAACAATGATATATTTTTAAATGGTTATAGATTTAATTTATTTTAAATTATTATCATTAATGAAATGGTTGTGTGTGGTCCCCTAATGTGACTCCACCTGAAAAGGTATATTGTGGTATTTAAGGTCTTTTGATGAAAAATGATTAAGAGTAATTTAATAACTTATTGTTTTGAGGGTAACCTATATAAAGGATTGTGACTCTAGCACACATACATGATGATCATTATGTTTATATTCATAAATGAATAACTAGACCCAAGCAGGTCATTGGAGGATGTATCTTATGAGATAATCCAATATTGTTGTTTTGAAACATTGTGGAATAATAAAATGCTATTGCGTTGCATTTTTATGAGACCATATTTGCTTAACTGGGCACTTATAGGTCGACATATCTATTAATAAATGGTATTTAACTAATTCCTTTTATTAAAAATCCTTATTGATAAATAAAATTATAAAAATGAATTAATATGATAGGTCACCTGATTAAGATAGGACGTCAAAAATGATTAATTTTTAAATGAATGTTACATAATACATAACTATTTTTACTTGAGGAATTAGTCATACTAGGTACCAAGTCCTTTTGTCTTATAATTATTACTTGACATTATGAATTATATATTTCAATTGTTTAACAATTGAATGGAAATCAATTTAACGACTTAATATGGAACCATATGTCGTAAATACAGATTAAACCCTAATGTGTGGATAGTTTGAAGACCTAATTAGGTTTTATTAGGATGGAGACATAATCATTTTTAATAGGCCTTTTCCATTTTTATCACGGTCTTAAACGATAGGCATATGACCTAGTTAAATCTGTTGGAATTACGTAGCGATAAGATTTATGCTTATTCTTTTGTAAGGGGCTAGAGCTAGGAAGGTATAACTCATAGAGTTTAAATGCCTTTCTAAATGATGTGTGACTTATAATTTTTGGTATTGTTCGAGTGTTGTTGTCCCTATAAGTATTCATCTATTTTAAATGATATATATGTTAGGATTTGTGGTCATGGTAACCTTGACCATTGTTAAGGGCATGGGAATTAAGTAATTCTCAATTTCACAATGTTAGACATTCCTAGGTCAAGGTCAACGACTCGGTGGGTCATGAGACTCTCTCTATTATTCCATAGAAATAAATGTCTTGGTATGTCATCATCTGGGTTAATGGTCATATAGAGAAATAAAAATCTATTTTAAATCTATTGTGTAGACCACTTGATACATTGATATATGTGGAAGATATCGTAGGTATGGTATTGAGAATGTGTCATCTTGCTTTTGAATCCTCTAGGTATTGTTCGTTCATATGCACAGTACCTTCGTCTTTCTAAATGTTATAACTAGTCAGTTGAGTTCATTTGAATCATTGAATATGGAGCTATTAAGTATGTTCTTGGTTCATCTCCAAAGTAGAGTGGAAAGGGTGTTCAAGGAATCGAATTAATCACAATCCTCGGGATAACATTTTAAGAGGATTCAGTATTTCTGAAACACCAATTGGGTTGGATTATGATTTTATGCCAAATTCTATGACATTATAGATGATGGACCTGAAAAAAGTTTTTGTGAATTTTAAGGGAATTTGATCTACTTCACTCATGTGCGGCTAGTCCATTTCTCCATTAGACGGCTAGGATACTCCTATGTTTAGGAGAACTAACTTAGTTCTAAAAAATAATTTTTCCCTCTATGTGGAATGGAAAAAACCATAAAATGAAATTCGAAAATGGTCAGTGTTGTTTTTGAATTCCTTTAATGTGGGAGAGTCACGTAGTGTTTTAGTGCTTCTAAGGTAGTGTTGTACAAAAATATATGGTTTTGTATGCGACCTTTAGAAACATTATTGATCATGGTAGGAATTTAGTGGTAAATATTGAATGATGAAGAAATGAATTAGTGGTAGAGATATTGTGAAAAGTTAATAATGATGTTAGGGTTTATATAGATGAGCTTATTTCATAAGATGTTTTCCAATAGAAATTTAACCGGAATACTTTTTTGTAATTTGAATATAGTTCATGTGAATTGACAAAATACTTTAGCTTTGACATGATTTAAGTGTTTCCAATATTATTAGAAATATTTTATAACCTCTTAGTATTCTATTTTTTTTATGACAATAATATCCTCTATCTTTAAATAATTCATGTTCACAGATAGAGAATCATTTATATGACACCCTAAATATTAAATGTCCTTGGAATCAATTGGTAAACTCTCTGATAGTTACATTTATAACATGTGGTTTTTTAAATTTTCATTTTTAGTCATGAGTGATACATATGTTCCCTCATATGAATTCCATAGTTACACTAACGTACAACATATGGTTCATTAATAGTATTCTGTTGGGATCATTCATTGTTCTTGACTTCTAGATGCCTTAGCGATGCACCGATGTCTCCCCTATAAATGCTAGATTATATGATATCATATATGGACACATAAAACACTCGTTGATAATTACGATATTACCCCAAATAATAGTTTTAATCAAATGGGTGGTTTTGAGGGTGACAATCCATGTATATTAGATTGGGTGTACATTCATGTTCAAGATGAGGCACAACATCTTAAAGGGATGTTGGGCATGAATCATCATCGGATATCAGAAATGAGCATCAGCAGAACAGATCAAGGGTAATTTAAAACTCCATAGAAAATTCATCTTGTTTCATGATGAAATATGATGGCCTTCTAGGAAGAATGTTTTGGGAATTTTCAGACAAAGGTTTCATGATTTGTTTTATTTTGTCATAAAGAATAATATTGGCGAAGAACCATTTTTAGAACGTCCTTAGGTAATGATGAGTGACATATGTGTTAGCCAGAAATTTTTATGAAAATCCAGAATCACTTGGATAAATGAGTTATATGTGGAATCAACTATTTGACTGATACAAAATCATATACATAGCATCGATTGAATACATAGGGCATGATTTGTAGGCCATTATTATGGTTGAGGTACCATGGCACGTAATTCACCCTTTTTGAATGTTAAAAACTATGGTGGGGAGAACCATCAACTAGATATTTAAATATATAATAAATTTATAACGTTGACAGATCAATGGGATTGGGTAAGATTTTTTTTATTCATTAACAAAATGATAATTTGATCTGGATTTTATTTCTTAAGCGCCAGACACATAAATAATGTTTTGAGGTTCAATAGGCAATTGGGATAAAAACATGGCCATTTTAATGAGACTTCAAAACACTGGAAGATTTAGGGATTTATTCTTTGTCTCCCCAAGTATTATTGATGATGAGATGTTCTTTGTCGCGTAGTTTTTAATAACTCATGTTTTGTTCTAATGTAGAATTTCAAGAAACTTTTTGTTTTATGTGTTTGGTGGACTAATAATTTTCCAATACGATCTTTAAAACATAATACTGAGAGTTTGATCACTCAAAAGTTTTTTATATTAACTAATTTAAAGAAAAAAGTGGTTCTGTGGGGTCCCCCATCGAGTTTTGGGGGTATTGTGACCCTGAAACACCAATATTTGGAAAGATGATAGAGGCACACAGTTTTTCTGAAACCATGAATCCCTTAAATAGAAACTCTATGAGGATCTATAGTTTTTAAAAAATGGTGAACATTGGTTGACTATGGATTGATAAATTTTATGGATAATTCAGAACACTTAGTTGCATTTAGGTAGTATGATTCCCCAATTTAGGGCATGCTTTGTGCATGATTGGTTTAACTGTGTAAGAAAAACTAGCATGGTGTGGTTCTCAGGTAGTTGGAGAAGCATATTAGGTGCATGTTTTGACCAAACCATACAACCAAATCATGTAACCTAATCTTTAATGGTAAATTTACTATTTCAACCTTCATGCTATTGAAACATTTTTGCCTACTTTTATTATTCTCCCTAGCAGACAACACTTCATTTTCTCCTCATGTGGAGCTATTAAACTTCTCATCCTAGGGATCTTGATATCTTATGTATCTAGACTATGATTTGATTATATTTGGATGAACTAGATAGCTATAGGTAATCTCTTAAATACTCTTACACTCTACCTTATGTTCTCTTCTAATCTTTTGTGATATTTTAGTTTGAGATCCTTCACCCTATTATCATGGAGGATGTCTATTTCATCGATTTGTTCCAACCTAGAAAAAATCAAGACTTTAAATTGGATTATTTAATATTCATTGATATATGGTTGGTGGTATATAGTTTTCCCTTAGTTTCCATTTATTTATAAATATAATTATTGTGTTGCACACCAGACTTATCGCGTGTCACCATAAAATGAGTTTTTCATTATTAAATAGTTATACGCTGATTAATTACTCTTGTTATGCCTTACTATATAATTAGAGAGTGTATACCTCAATTATATCCTCCCATTCAGTTATAAAAAGTATTTTTTAATATTTTATATATTTTTTTAAAAGACCAGATTCCTTCTAATTATTGAGTTTGGATTGAAAATGAAATTTCCCCTTATATAAAATGTTTATAAACCATGAAATTGATTTTCATTTTTTGTTTCATTTCTAAAATTCTTATATTTGATTACTTTAATTATTCTCCTTGAATATGTTTCATGGTTGGCCTAAATGAATTGTTTGTTGATGATTTAATTTTTTATAATAAAACCCCTTATATGAGGAATGATATCTTTAAAACTAAAAGTTTTTCAATACTAATTTGAATATTTTATGGACTTATGAAAATCATGTTTTCCTATTCCTTTATGTTTTATCTTGATATATAGACTAAAGAGTAAATTTCCTCAAATTATATTCTTAAATAAATTAAATAAATGGGCATGTCCTTTATTATGACCAATTGTTTGAAAGACCAACCACCTTCAATGTGTGTTGGTAATCCTTGATTATAACTTTACAAGCCTTGATAAATGAAAATGCTTTTTTAAATTGAATTTTTTAAATTCAATAGAATTGAATTTGTTTTCATTACCACACCACTCAAAATACGTAAATAAGAACAGCTTATCTAAATTGTAATTAATGTGATTCACTTGGTTATATTAGAATTTTAAATTACCTTAATTGTTAATACCTTATTATTGATATTAATACTACATTGATATTAGATTTGATATAATGGTTAAGGAACCTATTGATCATGAAAATTCACTATCCCTTAAACTAGTTGTTGAGCATGACATCTCACACCATAACCACTATTTGGATCGTGGGCATGACTCACCATGTCCCTTATATCAGTTGATGACACGAAGACTCACCCACCATATCTATTTTTTGAGCATGACAAATCACATTAATTATGAGATATAGGACTTATAACTTTAATATGAGCTTATAAGATTATTTGGACTTGTTATGGATGTATATGTTATGCTTCAGTCTAGCCACCACTTAGTATACTAGGTATATGGATACTTACATCTGCCACTACTTAGTTCATATGGGTTGATGAATTATATAACTATTATATATATATATATATATATCACTATATGAATATATATATATAGTTACTAATAAGACTATCATTATGGCCAATGTCAAATCAGGTAGAGATGGTTAGGTTTCCTATAGGAACATGGTCTAACTGTTATTTATTTATTCATTATTATTTATTACCTTGTATACAAGTACATTGTTTTACCTAATATTCATATATTGGATTTAGCTATAGAAACGATTGGTTTTTCCCTACTATGTATATCTCAAACCCTACCTTGGTCACTATTGCACTAGGGTTCTCGGGTGGATCTCATGTATACAGAACCATGGACATTTCTTGAGATTACATGCTTGTAAATGGGATTTACAAGTATAGGGCTGAGATAGATGTCAATATTCTCAAAGATTTTACCCTCTAGGTTATTTTTCCATAATCATTTACTTTATAGAATCATGTTTCCTGATGTATGTATACTAATTTTTTTTATATATCGCCATCTAGTCATGCTTGCATTGTGGTATATTTGAATTAGTAATCTACCATATTAAGATGATATTATCCTTCCACTACCCATTCTTTTATTTAATACATCTTCAGTTTTTTCTATTATTTATTTTTTGATATACCATTACAATCATATTACCTTCCCTACTATTCGGTATCCTCTATAAAATGGGGAGGTTCCCTTGAGGTAAAGTGGTGATCGGTCAAGATACTTGATATATAGGATGTTTGGATGGGATTTTTCAAGTATTACCAATATTGAAATAATATATTAGATCATGAATCATAATAGAGCTTCTAATTAACAAAAAATAAAGAAAACTCTCCAGTAAACCAAAAACACATATAGCTCATAGTGTGTGTTATGTAACATCTTGGAAAATAGGATTCCTTAACCCATGTACCAGATAAAGATGTATAATATCAAAGTGATGATAAAAGATGATATGAATATAGGTCAGTAAATAAACATAAAAATATAAAAATATATAGAATATAGGTTTTTCATATTCCATTAAGTTTTAATAATTTTTTAATGAGGTATAATCATAAATAATATGAAAACACATGGTTATGAACTACTCCTCTTATTCTGACGACCTCTTATGGTTTACACTAATAGATATCCTATGGTTTTTTAATGGTCACTTCGAGGCTATAAGGATGTGTGCAGGTATTTATGTAATACTTTTTTTAAGGAATTAGATAAACAAAAAATAACATTATGTGTAGAGGGGTGAGGATAAATGATTTTTATATGTGAAGGATAGAATACACATGAAGTTTTTTAAATGAATAAAATATATAATTTTTTTATTCACTCGAAATTAATCCAAAATGGACCAATACAAAATATAAAATGATATGGTGTAAATATATATATATATAAGGTAAATTATACAAGTTCATAGCTTATTTAATGTCATATATATTTAGTTTAATCCCCCCCAAATAATCCTATTTTAAACTTAACCATGATAACAATTTCTTCCCTATTTTTACAAATAATTTTGGAAATAAATTTAGTTTTAAGTATAAAAAATATTATATATGTTATAAAAATAAATGAAATCCATTTTATAAATTAAAATTCATAAAAGTGGAAGATTTTAATTTAAAATAAATCCTATAAAACATTACAAAAATGATTTTTCAGATAAATGTGTTTTCAAAAAAAATGATGTTATACCAAAATAATATATCAATATTAATTAATTTTAATTAATAAGATAATATTTAACTAAATAATAATTATGTTACATTTCATAATATTTGGATCATAAAGATACATAAATTACATTATTTAATGAAATGGAAAAACTGTTTAGTAAAAATAATTATATTTCTGCATTAAATAAACATTCAATCATTAAAAAAACTAAAAGTTCTTCAATAAAATTATATTATTATTTAAAAAAATTTATATCTTTTTTATAAAATTAGGTTTTTAAATTTTCTATAATTAAATTATATATTTTTGAATCAAAATGGAAACAATAATAATTTAGGAAAATCTTTTCTAGAATCCCAAAAATTATTTTCTGAAAACATTATTGATTATTTTATAAAAATTTTCCAATACATAAATATTTCAGAAATATTTAATATATATTTCATAACTTTTCTAATCCTATTCATACCTTTAAATTAAATTTATAGGATATAATAGTTATAATTATATAATAACATTTCATGGTTTTTTCAGGATCGATATTTCATTTCAAATACAATATGAAACATAGTTTTCATTATAAAATATTAGGATTTTACATTATCACCCCTTAATAAATTTACCATAAATATTTCTTAACACATACTAATGTAATTGTTCGTTTGGTTTATTCTGATTCATGGATCTCTCAAGTTCCTAGGTTGATTCTTTGTATTTATGGTTTTAACATGTAACTTTGACAAGGTGAGTTATCTAATCACGTAGGACATTATATATATGATCTAAAATCATTACTAGGTCCACATCATAAGAGAGATAATTTTCAAATAATACCACTATAGAATTATAAAAAACTTTTGGGTTTATTATTTACTTACTCAAGAGGGATATATATTATACAAGGTGTAATAATGAAAGGGTTAGTGGGAGTGATAGTTGATAAGCTGCAGCTCTGATGCGATCAAGAATTTCAAAGTGGCCGATGTACTTACGGATTAACATTCCATTATTACCAAATATCACATGTCACTTACAATTATATATGTTAAAAAACAATTTATCCTAAACCTCAAACTTCAATTCTCGTTTACAATTGTTAATATAACACCTTTTCCAATACTGAGAATCCCCTAAGTATTGGTTAATTTTCAAGATATTTTCAACAATTTCCATAATCATTTCTGGTCATAAAAAAATTTCACTATATTCTTAAAAACACATAGGTGTTCTATAACTCTTCCTATAATGAGATTCTTGATGATCCATTATTATGTTTTATGGAAACATTTTATTGTGTGATAACCAATGAAATAAATATATTGATCACATCCTCCTTTGAAGTTCATAGAGTATTTTCTCAACATATATTCTGGTGTCTAAATAATCCATTTCAAATGGACATTAATTTGGTGTTGATAATCAATACTATAATTCAATTTAAGATTTATATTATCTTTTTAATCCTCCTGAATGTTGAGAAAAATATTTGATCACAATCATATACAATTGATAGTGCTGTTTTATATATCCCCACAATCTCTATGGTGTATTTCCTTGAAAACTAATTGAGTGATAAGTATTCTAAATTTTAAATTAAGTGACATGTATTTGTAAGATGATCAACCATAAACCCTATATTATTTTTTCCTCTTGAATCCATTGGAAGGCTAGTGAAAATTTCAATGGTGATGTTAGGTATGAGTAATGGTGGAATCATCCACAAATATATTTTTATTTCATCCTTTACTTAAAGATATAACACTCTTTTATGTATATTCCAGGGACCCGTTCTACATATTTTCCAAAAAATATTTTTCCCAATGATCTTGATATATCTTCATGCTCCATGAGTGGATGGAGAATATTGGGATATATTAATCATTAAATAATAATTTTTTTATCTCAAGATTTAATTGTAATGACAGTCAATACCCTAATCATAAAACTTATTCTTCATTAAAATTGATCCTTTATTAATTCCATTTTATTATAGATTCCACCTTATTTTAAATTCCACATCATCACTTTGATCATAATTTTTATTCCCTAGAGTGATTTTTTTACAAATTATTTGAGAATAAAATGATGATGCTATATCCTTTATGATTAACATTACATTCATTTTCAAGTCTATTATGATTGGTTACTTCCCAGTTTTCATTATTGATTAAGATTCTAGATCCTTTGTATTTTGTGTACCATATTCTTTATTTCTTTCTCGTGTTTTTAATAGATTTATTTGTCCTTCTCCTTTAGCAGAGCTATCCATATTCACTAAAATATATTAATTTTCTTCTATTTAACCATATATTTGTGTCTCTTATGAGCTGTATATATTTCAGACATCATCCCTTAGAGATAATGTCACTAGAATTTCAATTCAAAGATCACTATAGCCAACCCCATATCATATGATGGGTATTTATACTCATGAACCATCAACATCCTTGAGGTATAAGCTATCACATTGTTATTATTCATTAGTAAAATTCACTAACCTTTCATTAAAGCATCATTATATACCACAGTATGTTCCCCACATGAGGGAATAATTTGGATTAATGTTGTGATACACATTATATTTATCTCCTTAAATATCTCTTCCAATTCAATGGTCTATAAAATCTTTACCAAATTTATAGACATATTGTAAAGTGAATTTGACAATCATGGGAAGTTTCTCAAAAAAAATTAGTAATATCCACCAATTCCAAGGGAACTATAAATCTCTATTAAAGATGATAGTCTTGGACATGTCTCAATTTCCTTAATCTTATAAGGGTACATATATATCTCTTTTAGGGTGAAAACATGACCCTAGAATAATAATCACATTATTAGAAACTCATATTCACTATACTTTTTATATAGATTCTCTTATTGAAAATTATTTAGAATAGTACTTAATTTATTTTCATTCTTATCCTTAATTTTGGAGTATTATATAATATCATCTATAAAGACTGTAATTTTTTTAGAATTTATAAATGTTTTATTAATTATGTTCATGAGTATTTTTTGGGCCTTAATGACTTTGATGGGAATCACTATGGACTCATAGTTCCTATATCTTTTTCAAAAGGATTTTTTAGGAATATATTATATCATCAACTTTACTTGGTGATATCCTAAGTGAAGGTAATCCATTTTGAAAAATTGGGACCCATGTAGTTTATCAAACAACATATATGTATGTGGTAGTGGATACTGTTTATTTATAATGATTATGTTTATTTCAATATAATCAATATAGAGGTTCATTGATTCATCCATATTCCTGGAAAAGAGGACCAGTGCACCAAATAGTGAACTATTTGGGAGTATGAAAACATTTCTATATTCTACTGAAAGAGCTTCTTTTGTTTCTAAAACTCCACAATTACCATTAAATATGGATTCTTAGATATTGGAAGAGTTATAAGTATAAGCTTGATAGAGAACTTAACCACCTTTTCCAGAGGAATACAAGGAATCTCTTTAGAAAATAAATTTTTATAATATCCTACAATGGGAATGTATTCAAGCATGGTTATATAATTTTAAACAGTAATTTATAACGTGTATTCTTTATTAGAAGTAAAAAATAACCATGTTTGATGAAGGAATTATATGTAAGATTCATCCCCCTACATACACATATACATAATCATAGGATTAAATGGTATTTGAAGAGTGATTTACCTCCCCAGAGAGTTGATGTTGTATTTATATAAACATATCCAATTAATTAAAAATATATCAAATAACATCACTATAGGAAGTAATACATCATTTTCTAGAATATTTAGTCAAAAATCATTAATCGAGTATGAGTTATATATTTTGTATGAAATAATTTTTCAGTCACTATTCTCACATATAGTTTGACCCCATATTTTGAGGTGGTTTTTAAGTAGATTTACTAAACCATGAAGTTAAGAAAGAATGTGAATAAACAGAATCAAAAGGTATGTTTTATATTATTTAATGGATAACTATAATATCTATCACTACATCATTATTTGGATCCACCACAAAAGTAGTGATATAATATTCCATTCCATAATCTGTAGACCTTGGATTTTATTATCACCCATATCCTTTGAATACCCATGGATTAGTGAATTTTATTTCATAATTCTGATATTCCTTGTAGTTTAAAAACAATACCATAGGTTGTTTTTTGATATAATATATGTTCCTCTGTTTCATGGGTCGGTTTCTTCATATATATTAGGAATTTATTATCCATATTCCCTTCTTATTAACACATGGAACATCTCTTTGTTCCCATAATAATTTCATTGGGATTCATCTTCCCACATTTTTTACATTTGGAATTTTGGGTTTTCTTCCAAAAATAAGGTTCATCTAATGATCCTCTTGAAAAAATACCCATTATACACTTTTTATCTATCGGAAAACAAGACTATTGAGATTCATCAATCTTCACCTCAATATTGAGGGATCAATAGAAAATATCATCATTATTTTTAAAATACCAAATCTCTATTTTATTATAGGAGAAATGTTAACCCACTAAAGAAAAGGATTGCTAAAAATTACATATTGATTACAATGTATGAGGAAAACTATGAAATCCAAGGATTTTTTTATCATATGCCCTGATATACAGATATTTTTTTTACTTTAGTAAATGAAACTATATTTCTATTTTAAGATGGATAACTTAAGGAAAATATGTATTGATTTTTTTAATTATTCCAATTCAATGAATTTAATATCCTCTTTGTAATTTATGATCCTTATTAGCAACCACCACGGATCAGATTCCCCCTCAATAAAATTAATTCCCATCAAAATAATATCTTGTCCTAAGCATGGGAAGAAAATTAATATATTCTTAGTGTAATTAATACATTATTTCACACTTATGGGACCATCATATCCCCAAAATGTAAGAGGGATTTGTTTCTTGAACGGCTCAACTAAGACTTACACATTCTTATGAGAAGGATGTATTTTTTCGTTCATTAGGTTTTTATAAAAAACATTGACTCACTTGAGCTAGTTATAACATGAATTTGTCAACTCTCACTACCATAAGGTTACACTTTTCATTGGAGAAATCATCACATAACCTATAAAAATGGTTTTTGGAATAGATTCTCCTATTTATGACCATAAACTAATAAATAAAAATTCATGATGACAATATACTAAATAATATACTAACAAAAGGGAAAATTATAAAAATGGAATAAAACACCTATAAATTATAAATATATCCTAACTTATGAGATTCCGTGTTGTCATCTAGGTTATCCATGGTAATGCATACAATTATGTATTCATTAAAAACAATTTTTTTACATCCTTTATAATGGTTCGTAAAGAGTTTTAGAATTTCTATATAATATACCTCAAGATCTTCAATCAATTTTGGTATCAAGGTATAATTATCATGAAATAGATAAGGATCGATTGAATTCCATATGTTTTTTTAGGGTTATTACCCTTAGGTAAAAATATTCTATATCAGAATCCTATTGTAGTATCTAGAAAGGAATGTAATTTCTTGAAATCCACTTTATCTATACATCAATAAATGTATATGATATATTACCATATATTTAGAAATAATTAGGTTTCTCAACAAATTATTATATTCATAATACCCCAAAAAACTAATCCAGCAGATAAAATAACTATGTTTACTCCCAAATTTTATACATAATGCCTCATGAGATAAAATAATTACCTGATTCATTAGAGCACTCTCTATGAAAACCCATAAAATATTTTCATGGTTATGTTTGAAAAAAAGGGCTTCGGTTATAATGGGTAATCATAATAATTACCCATGATAAGAAATTAGGTTTATAATATTACCTAATTTTACAATAAAAAGAAATTTCATAAAGAATGAATTATATAAATAAACTTAAGGAATTTATTACCCCATAAATGGAATGGAAAATAATCTTGGTATATTTGTAATATATATATAAACATAATTTATAAATATTAAGACACCTAAAATGAAAATAGAAATTATGTTTGATTATAAAAGGTCGTAACCAAATGAAAATGATGGTTTAGAGAGACTTATTACCTCATGTCTGACTCCTCATTTTTATTCCTTATATTCTTCAATAAAAATAATATGATAATTATTTTATTTCATAATATCCATTCCCAATTTTATTTTTCCTTTTATTTTATTTATTACCATTTCATATTCAATTACATAATCAATTAATTTCATGTCAAATGATTTGATTATATTAGAATAATTTGTCTAAAATAGCTTTAGTAGGTTGAATATGGTAAATGTGGATAGTGTTCCATTATCTATTGATTACATATCATTAAATAATTATAATATTTATGTAAAAATTATAATTTCAAAACTAATGATAAAATGTAGATATGAAAAATGAATTGTGTTAAAATCAAGGAGATGGTACGTTATATGTACGCATGAGTAACATTTTAATTATACAAGCATCATTATAGAATGAAGGTATGTATTATTATATTATTAAATGAATATAATTATATAATAAATATAATATTATTCCTATAAATAAATGTATAATACCATACATGTGATTTTGTAATGAAAAATTAATCGCATCGCCTTATGGAGGCATTAATCCACACTTTTGAACAACCGACATTATCATTTTTAATATATGGAATGATAAGAAATTATATGATTTGTTAATTATTATGAATTAATTTTTTTTTTTGAATAATATATATATATATATATTAAATCTAAAATTAAATATATACTTTATAAGAAGTAATGGAAAAATATTTACATCAGTTCTTCAAACTATAGTTCATTGTACATAGTATCAATGGTTATGTTTTCTATTTGATGGAGGAAGAGATTGATATATGCCATTATGTGAACAAAATAACATATTATTATATGGAAAATATTTTTTTTTACCATATACGAATAATGTTTAAAGGAGCTTAAAGTAGAAATTAAATGAAGAATATCGGTTAAGAGAGTGACATATTGTCACATTCCTTGGTTTTAAAAATAATTATTTCATATCATGGTCAAAAGTCCATGAAATAAATATAGTCTGGCCCATAGGTGATATGGGTCGACTTTTATTAATCCTATAGGATTTTGGTAGGTTTTAGGGTAATTTTATAATCTTATATTTACCCTTAATTACCTGATTTACCATAATCTATTGTAAATAAAATTTACCGTAGTTACTATTCATAATGCCCAAAAATAAAAAGTAGTCTATTAACATAATTTGGACCCACTTATTCCAAATATGGAATCCATTTCTCAAAATTAAAAACACATAAGTTTCTATTTTTAATTTAAAATTAATAACGTTGTTATGAAAATGGGTTTTAGAAGTTAAAACATCGCCAAAGATTGAAATGTTTTTACCTATGAATTAAATTTGAAATTAATGATAATGACTTAAATTGTATTAAATGTTAAAAATATATTTTATTTATACTTTAAAACTATTCAATATTTTAATTTAACCATATAAATTATCTCAATGAGAAAAATTGTTTTTAATTAAAAATTAGCGTATTTTTACTATTCATCAAAATATGAAAGTTATCAAAAAAGTATCAAAAATTTATCCAAATAAATTTTTATATATTTATTCAAAAGAAGAATTTTATTTTGTCAAATTGAACTTATAAACATGTCAAAACCTAGATTTAATGTGGGTGCGCCATCAAAAGGCGGTAAAACTTCATTTTTTGAAAAATACTTATTTTACCCGAAAAAATTATTTTGTTCCCTTACCATGTCCTAGAAAATGTGTAAGATGAATAATAATGTTATAAAATTCAAAATGTAGTTAATACTATTCATAATGGCTAGTCCATAATATATCGTTGTTTAGTGAAACTCTGTATTGCGTACTACACACGCTATTGAGGAAGGTCACGATTGCGTGTAATGGAAGACAAGTAATTATTGTGTGTTGTGAAAGATTCCTTTGGTGTTGTGTATAACATAAGACATAAAAAAATATTTCTCATAAAATATCAGGGTGTTACAACAATTAACCTTGATTTTGGATAATTTTATGGTAGATATAATATTTATTATATGATGGTGTTATTATAGTTGATATAGTTTGTATACGAGTCCCAAATAAAGGATTCCATGGTAGAGGTCATGTGAGATCTAATTTTTTTTAATATTTAAATAACCCTTGAAATTTCTTAGGTAGTTTTTATTATTCTCAACCAATTCTTTTAATATTTTTCAGGGTTATATTTGAGGAGCATTGGAATTGATGATTTAATCATAAATCAGAATAATGACAAGATGAATAATGAGTTTTTATAGGGTGGAAAAAAATTTCAAATTTGTGTTGGAAAGGGTATTGTATTTTTTAGGAGGCCTGGTTGGATAAAAAGATACTCTCCTTATAAACTAATGTTTTTTTACAATAAATTCAATAATGAATTTTTCTAGAAATAGAATCCCATAATGGATTATGTTTTAAGTAGTGTTCTTATGTAATTTTTATGGATGCAATATATTTTTCATGGTTTGGAACATATGAGTTAGTTGATACGTAGTTACTACATGTGAATGGAAAAATAATGGTTTAGAAGTGAGAAAAATAACCCAATGGACAACATTATAGTTCTAATGGAGTGCAATGGGTATTAAAGTGATAAACACACCTAATTAATATTTTTATTTGATTGTATTATTAATGTAAATATTCATACAATTAACACATAAAGTCACAGAAATGGCTAATTTAAATGGCACTATGGTGCCTCGTCTTCAACAACACAATTTTAGGATTTCTATATGGTTGAATTTCAGGTCAAGAATTTTCCACGTTCACTTCAAGGCCACGATATAGTTTTAATGCAAAATGGAATTTAATAAGAAGCTTATGTCCAGTTATTGATAATGGAATCATAATAGTTGATGAATTATACCACGAATTATGATCTTTGTGATGATGTTAAAATGATTATTTCTTGTACATAATGCACAATTCTAAGATGAAAAGAGTTTATGTGGGTTCATAAATTAAGTTAATAGATGTTTATCTTATGTTAATAAAGGATTGAATCCAAAGGTGATGTATATGAATTTCATTTGAGAAACATTAACACCATTTTAGTAGATTTCATGATGAATAAGAGTGTTTGCATGAGGAGTTTGATAAACATATATAGCATTCAACATATGTTATTAACTGATAATCCATTCGAGATAGATAACATATAGTAAGAAACATAGGAGTTTTGGGTTTTAGAAATTTGGTAATATACAACAAACAATTGAAATTCAGGACCATATATTTTTATATAATGTGAAGCAATTAAAAAATGACCACATTTTTCTAAAGAGTAGGGGGCCTCAAGGAAAATATAGTTAGTGGAACTATTCTATAAATTATTCCCACTAGTTTATTCAAATTTTCTAAAGGTGATAGAAAAAATAGAGATATTTATTTCACAAGAACCTTGGATCCCTATCCATGTTTGAATTTTAGAGATATTATCATGTTCTATATACACTTTTTCTTTTATTTTCATGAAGGAATTTGTAGAAAAATACATTGATATGTCCATGAATGATATTACATATGAATGAGTTTGATTCCATGAATGGTGACTATAATGAAGATGAAGAATAATATATGTATTCTACTATGTGAAAGAATAAAGAATCTCAAAAAAGGTTAATTTATCGATTGAATAAAATTTCATGAAGCTTTAACAATGAGAATTGTATGCATGACACCATGTTGATATACATTCATCAGGCTTCTATAGTGAATATTGTGTGAAAAAAATAACTTTTATCTGTTTGAGACTTCTCAACATAGAAGAAACATTTCAAGGTAGTAAAATATTATTGTGTGTAATTAATTGTGTGGTGTAATTTGAATTAAATTATGAGAATTCAATTATATAGTTAATGTATATAAAATCGGGAATAAATCTTCATTTAGAAATATTTCGGTACGGTACATGTAGTTTGGGTTTTCAAGAATAAAATTATCATAAAAGATACATTTTAAATCTAATATATTGAAATATACTTGAAAACCCTTTTTGAGAAGTGTAAGGAAATATCGTTATCAACTATTGCAGAATAAACCAAAGGAAAACAATGATTTTTCTCATTATTTTATGAAATTATTTTTTACACGTAATAAAAACTTTTTATTCTAGTGAAAATCATGGAAGTATAGTGGGGTTATATGTATTGGAAATTTCATGGGGTAAATGCTTGTTATTATAGTGGGTAATTTTTGGTTGGGTTATTTAAATAGTCACACCAAGGTTTTTATTTCTCAATAAGGTTGAACAATGTAATATCATAGGTTCCTATGTTATTTATTTCATACATAATTTAGGTATGGATAAAAGATCATATAATAGGGGGTTTAACACTCCTCCTCTACCAATGTATTTTTATAAATAAATAAAATTAAAAAAAATCATCATTGATTACCCCACCCCAACCATCTTATTACTTTTGTAATACCTCCATCACCTCATCAATTGGTATCAAAACTCATCTGGGTTTCCTCGATCAAGATCTAAGAATTTGATGAAGATATATAATATGAATTCTGTTAAAACTAGTGGTGTACTATTATTTAAAGGGATATAAAATAATAGATGGATGAATATGATGTTTCCCTCCCTCATATAGTACATCATTAAATTCTATTAAGAAAAAATAGTGTATTTCAACCTACTATTGAGGATTCACTTGTGATATTTTTTGTAATTAGAAATATGCATGTTTCGTGAAGGGAAAGAGAAAGATTAATGGAATACTACAAAAAAGTTTCTAGAATTTTAATAAAATATTATATTTCCCCAAACTCTATCCAATGAATAATTTTTTGGAACCTAAAGTGATTTAATATGAGGACAAACCTTCTAAAACATATTGATAAAATTACAAAATATTAAACCCAATATAGTGGATATATTAAGAATTTATATTTATGTAAAAGATGAATTTCTCGCGGGGAAATGAAAAACAATTACTCTATTTAATGTGGCCAGTCAATAGATAAATTTTTTTTTATGTCCAATAATGAATGTTTTTTTTGATATATCAGGTAATGAAGATAATTAATGGGAAACAACTTCAATATAATAGTTGTCAAGAAATGAAATATAATCTTGTTTAGAAAAAATACTCATGAATGATAACAAGATTATAGTGATAAAAAATGAATAGATAGCTATGGTTATGTAGGAATATGTTATAAAAGAATAAAAATATGGTCATAAGATCATGAAATAAAAACTAAAAGTGGCTATATAGGAAAAGGATGTAAAATATCTTGATAAAAAAAATTCATCCAATGAAGAAGAACAATCTGAGGAAGATTCATAGTTTCATGAAGCTCAAAATAATTCAAATAGTTGTATATAAAAAAAATGTTTGTTGAGGTCAAGGATCAATCACTAAAAGCTAGTTAAAAGAGGGGTCTAAAAATATATGTTATTTTAGCTTCTAATTCATATCAAAATAATCCTATAATGATTGATAATTTAGTCTCCAAAACCAAATTTTGTCTAATTTATACTAGGAAGACGATTATTAATGATATTATATAATGGATTGCAGAAATAAATGAAAATATCATTTCCCCCATTTAAAATATAACAACATCATATTGAATGATAATAAAAACAATATTTATAACACATGTATTCTCATTTTGTAATATTCATGTTTAGAAAAAATTTATGATGTTATGTAGTGTTTGAAAACAATCCTTCTCACGCTGGTATAACATTTCACTTTCAAATATAAGGAATGAACCAAGGGGATATATTTTGAGAAAAATATATTAGATTTTTAATAAACCAATTTTTGATGAGGTAGACCATTTATCTAACAAAAAAAATAAATTTGGCTAATTATAGAATATTTATAGCAACTGTTAATAGCATGATCATATATATAATGATTGAATTACATATCTACCTAAATTGATTAACTATAGTACGAAATGAAATGGCAATCCTAAAATATATAAATACAAATCTTGTCTCTCATTAGCTTCAATAAAATAAAATAAAACCACCATGTAAAGAATATATAAAATTGGGTGTCCCTCATATATGACTAGTTATTTCATATTTCAGAAATCATTGAGAAATAGAAAGGTGGAGTTATGAAATTTTTTAGGGATACTTTCCATTAAATATAATGGGTTATATATATATATTGAAATTATAAATTCTAGTGATTAATTTTTATCATTAAGGGATGAAGAATAATTTATTAACTGCTAATTAACTTTTTTAGGATGGACATGAGGTGATGTTCAAGAAATATTCATGTTTCAAAAAGAGAAATATCAATTGAAGAATTGAATTAAAAAAATATTAAATATGATTCAAATTGTTGATCTGAGTAGTTATTATAAATTGATATATAAATAAAAAAATATGACATAGAAGGCCTGATCATCTTATCCAGAGAAGTCAGAGAACAATTTTTTGACATGATATTATAAGAGATCAACCCATGAGGAATATAAATTAGGATAAAATATCTAAAAGCATACAAAACCATAAAATAGATCATGGTTCTTATAATGAAGTATATATTCTATCTACAGGGAAAAAATGTTATTAAAAAAATAAAAAACATAGCCCCATGAGACAAAATTGTATTAATTTTTCACACTACAATTGATGATTATACATAGATCACTAATTTCATGCTTATAAAGCATATGGTATAAGATCTTGAAAATGTAATAATATATTGAATTTATTATAAGAAGTATATGAGTCACTATAATAAAAAATTGATATTAAATAATATCATGTTTTTCACATGTGAATCATTAGGAATATACCTTTCCAAATACAGAATCAATTTTCAATTTATAACATCACATAAACTATAGAAAAATTTTGTAACAGGGGAAGATAATATGCATAGATGATATGTATTTTCTAGTGTTAGTGAAACAAATAAAATAAATATATTTTTTTGAGGGAAGTTATGTACAATGCATTACAAATATAGATCACATGCATTCTAGAGCTATAGACACAACATACAATATATATGAAATGTGTTAGAAATTACAATTTTAAAAAAATTATGGTTTTTTATATTTTTTAATTATGATGATAAAATATGGTAAACATTGATGAAAAAACAAAAAAATGGAAATTCTCCGGCTTCTTATATGATGGTCATAACTATAGATGTTAAACCAAAATGTTGTGAATCCTGGTTGAAAATTCTGATGATAAATTTTTTAAAAATTATATAAAAATAGAAATAACATGTGATGAATATTTGTTAAATATTAAATAACAATATCATTATTTTTTATTAGAAAAATGATGATTTTGTTTAGAAAGATTCAATTAGAGTTGATATGGATTATAAACTTACAATTTATTCAGATGAAACATCTTGAAATTATGGTAAATAGTACAATATATTGAATAAACATGCTGAAAATTAAAATATAAATGGAAATAAATTGTATATATTGATAGCTATAAAGATATTGATATTAGAAGATCAAAAAACACTGAACTCAAACATTGAAACACATATAGTAGCTAAATTAGTTGAGAAAGAGGATTGGATACATGTTATGAATGAGGAACATGAAATGATTGAAAATAAATCCACATTAGAGATTTTCAAAAGGTATAAAAATATTATTGAAACCAATTTGATGTTTGGAAATAAAATAAGAATTAAATTTGATCACTATGGATATATATATTGGGTATTTTTTAAAGTCTATTCTTATATATAGGGAATTTACATTGAAGAAACATTTTTACATTTAGTAAGCTAGTAGAATTTTTTAATGTTTCTAGAAGTGTGGTAAAACAATCATTAAATTGTGTATCAAATTGATGTGAAATATTTTATTCCAAATGGTGATCCAAAATAAAAAGTGTAAATTTAACAACATGGGAGTTTCTTCTTACACAGTGATGGAAGTATGTTATCTAGGATAATGATATATTTTGATTTAACAAAACAGGTCATTGAATCTTGTTATTAAAAATTTAATATATTTTTAAGGGATATGATGTTACAAAAAGTAATTTTTTATGATAACATATATTTGAGTGATAATTCCATAGGTACTCTCATTGTCATTATGTTTGTGGATGACAACAAATTTTTTGGAGAGAAATAATATCTCTATAATTTTTTTGATAAGATGAAGTATAACTTTGAAAAATTCATTTTAAATGAAATGATATATTTCATATGATTATGTATTGATCATAACACATACTATATATTTGTATCTCAATAAAAATAATCTAGATATGTTTTCAAAATATTTGGTATGGAGGAATCAAAATAACTTTCAACTCTCATTTAAATAGAAATAAAATTGTACAAGTATGAAGGTAGAATTAATGTTGACCAAAAAAAGTATTTGAATAATTAGAGTCCCACATTAAAAAATGATGTTAATGTTATTTATAACTTATGTAGTGACTATTTATGAATTATTTTAGAGTTATTATAATTTTTCTCACCTGATGGTCACTAAAATAATTTTCAGCTCCTTGAAATGAAAGAAACATTATGGGATTCTATATATAAATAGTGAAAAAAAATTATTACTGGTATTTTCCTATGTAGATTGGGTTGGTGATTCTACTAATATAATATCCAATTTTGGTGGACCATTCTATTTGGTAGAGGGATTTGTTTATTGGTACAAATATAATAATAATTTTGTGAAAATGATCATCATTGTGGCCAATTATATAGATACTACACATTATTTTTGATAATATATTTGGATGAAACGACATCTATTAATTTTGATTGTTGAATATAGGAATCCACTACAAAATAAATTTGATAACTAGAAAGCGAATTATTATTCTAAGAACTGATTGAAACAGTCCTGATTGAAGAACCTTGCTATTAAATATCATTTTATAAATGAATATTTGACATTTAGATATATCTAGTTTAAAGAAATGTCTACTAAATATCAGGTTGAAGATATATTAACCAAAATATTTTCCATATAGAGTTTTATTGATTTTCAACAGAACTAACATGTTCACAATTCTCCTCCCACTCAAATTTTAATAGATGTCACCCCCACTAGGACAGGTATACAATTCTCAAATGGGGATAAAATATTTCACCTTTATTGTAAGATATTATTATAGTCTTTCATATCTCTTTGTTTTACGTTTAGGTTATTTTAATAAATGGGGTGAAAACTAACTAGAATTGATGAGAGAATATAAATTCACATGGCCAAAAAATTCGTGTTACAAGGAGAAAATATTTTCTCAGAAAAATTATTTAGAAGTTATATTAGTTTTTGGAAATTTATCATTGAAAAATTATATGCATTGATTACTCATGGGGATATTTTACGAAGGTGAGGTATTGGTTAACGAAAAAATACAGTGGGCTATATTAAATAACCCTTTGATTTATTGATTATATTGTAATTATTTTCAACCAATTTGGTGGGAATGTTTTTAGGGATATATTTTAGGAGAATTTTAATTGATATTATAATATTTAGTATGAAAAATTACATGATGAATCATGAGGTTTTAAGGAGTTTTAAATAATTCTGAATAAATGTTTATATGGTTATGAGATTTTTAAGGAGGATTTGTTCTCTATAGATATTTCCCTATTATTTTCCTAACTCATTTTATTGTAATTTTACCAACATAGTGGGGAAAACACTAATATCCCATTGTAGAGAACATGTGATGTTTATTTTTAATGTTGGGAACATCAATTTTGTATTGTTAATATGGGTTTTCATGTGGGAGGTAGTGATAACATAGCTTTCAAATGTGTGGAGTGTCAAAGTCAGTATGGGTGACCACCAACACTAAGCACAATTTATTATTTCATAGATAGAGTGACTTAGATAATAAATAATTGTGCTTTCCAAATTATGATTCCATTTTGGATGATTCTATATAATGAAATATTCATTAACAATATATATAAATACATAGTGATGACTAATCAAAATGAAATTGTATTTCATATTTTTTAACCTCTCCTTCATATGGTTTCTCAATGTCGGATTTTCATATTGATTATTATCTATATTAAAACACAAAAAGATTGTTTTTTCATAAAAACTAAAATATAAACAAAAGAATGTGTCTCAGTTGAGATAATTTGAATGCAGTGGTAGATAAATTCATCAATTAAATATGATGATCAGGATAATTTAACAGAGAGTGTATCATACACTTTATACATGAAGACATGAAGAAAATGGGATGAATGAGTTAAAAAATAACTATTAGGTAATTCTAAATTCTATATATGTATTATCTATTTCATAGTTAAAATTGATAATTATAATTTTTGAAATGTTATAACAAATTAGTAAACATTTAATATTAGAAGTGAATTTTTATGTGGAGTTCTAGACACATCTATCATGTTCAAGATGAGAAGGTGAATGATATGATAATTATATAAGGTTTACATTTACTGGGAAATGGAGAATTATTTTGTTCCAATAGACTAAAAAGTGAAATAATAATTTAAAACATGATTATAGATTTTTATAAGAAATTAAGGATTTATATTATCTCTAAATTTTATGGAAGCATAGAGAGATTGATAGGGAAATGGAGGAATTAGATCTCATTTATAAATACATATAATCAATTTATTCACATGTGATAGTGGTGTGAAAAAAACTAATGATAATTTACTGATATAACATTGAATATCTTTTTACGTAAGAATTTCGTAGAGATATATTTCAATAATGTACACTTGTTTTTATTATTTTCAGAGGATTTTTATGAGATCTTATTTGGAAGTCCATGAATAATATTAAATCTACTTGTGGCTGATTCTTAAAATGGTGTATATAACAATGAATTAGAGTAATATATATAATCTATTACACTAATAAGAAATAATTTTATGAAAATTTCGTACTTGAATGATGTAAGATTCTTGATGTTTACATAGTGATGAGTAGATACATGACAATGTGTGCTTAATCATGAATATAGTATATATAGACAGTTTTATTTAAAAGTAATAATTTTTAGTATTTTGAGACTGATCATATAAGAATAAGTAGGTTGAAATTTTAAATGCCGATTTTGTGAACTATACTCTTTTAAAGTACAGAGAATCATAATTTTAGAATTATATTCTATACTTAATTATAGAAGTGGAAGGTACCAATGTTTAATGATTCCATATCATTTAACAGTACTAGAAATTCAGGTTTTATAGAATAATATATGCATATAATTTTATTAATAAATATAAAACATAGAGTATATAAAAAAGTAATATTGAGAAAATTTCATCATCAACTATTATAGAAGAAACCATAGGAAAACAAAGATATTTATTACTATTTTTTGAATTAATGTTATACTAATAGTGAGAAACAATCATTTTAGTGAGAATCTAGGAATAGTTTTGGGACTCTGTACTACTTCATATTATATGGTGTACTACATGTAATTCTAGGGGATAATTTATTCATGGGGTTTTTAAATAGCTACATCAAGAATTAGGCTTACACATTGAGGATAACCCTTGTATGAATAAGGTATCCCTATGATATTTAATTCATGTCTCGTATGTGTGAGAATTAAGGTTCATATATTTGTGAATTGGGTCCTATCATATCAACATATATTTATTTAAAAAGAAATTAAATCATAATATGTCACCACTTATTCAACCTTGAGTTCATAGTGCTGAAACACTACCCAGGGAGCTTTACGATGACCCTGGGGACTAGTTTAAGGATGGTCAACATCATGTTATTTTTTAGCGATGGACATTAATTACATTGATGATTAATAATTTTTTTCTCTATGTACTCTATTTTCACCCATTTTGTTACATAATGGAGTAGTGAGAATGTATCCCTCCATGAGTTACCATCTTTTTTACTCTATAATGAAGGGTTTTATTTCAGATTTTTCCTATCTATACTTATATATAGAGGGTGAAGCCCAAGAAAAATTTTCCTCTTAGGTTAATTTAGATACTTCATGTTCCATAGTGTAAGTGAGAGGACATTTCAATGGACATGACCATGGAGTTTGGTCATGCCTTGGGAGACTATGACATGACATTGGTAATCTTGAACTACTTGATGAAGTCAGCATTCTTATTAGTAATTAGTGATTCCATCTCAATGGAGGTTTTCGTGAGGTAGTCTCTATAATAGGTTGGGATTCATCATGGGTTTCTTAAGAAAATCATCTCTCACTACGGGAAAATCACTATTTGTGACGGGTTATTTGCGACGGGATTTCTTCCCGTCGCAAATAACCCGTCCAGGAAGCTATTTGCGACGGGGAAAGTAGCCCGTCTCAAATAACCAATTATTTGCGATGTGATTTCGTCTCCCTTCGCAAATAGT
The DNA here is from genome assembly GCA_963277665.1 of Viscum album. Taxonomy (NCBI): domain Eukaryota; kingdom Viridiplantae; phylum Streptophyta; class Magnoliopsida; order Santalales; family Viscaceae; genus Viscum; species Viscum album. The sequence continues at coordinate 1,550,086,298 of OY728164.1, read as the reverse complement.
TTCGTGCGACTTGTGTGCCAAATCGCGCGAATATTATTTGTGATGAGGATATGTCTCCCGTCGCAAATAGTTTGGCAGGACTTACGCGCCAAAACGGGGGGCTTGCGTGCCCAACCACATAGAGGCATTTGCAACGGGCCCCGTCGGAAATACCCGGCGGCAGTCAATACCTTTTTGCGACGGGATGTCGTCCCGTCGCAAGAAGACTGTCTGCAGGTACTATTTGTGACGGATCCCGTCGCAAATAACATTTTAACCGCCGACTGTAATTAATGTCGGTGAGGGTATTTGCGACGGGCTTCCCATCCCAAATACTCTTATCGCTACTAATCTAACCTATATATACCCCCATTCGTTTTTTCACAAATCATTCAGATCTTGCTCTCTCTGTCTCTCTCTTCATTCTTCAGTTTCAAAGAATTCTTTTTAGTGGAAGTTTTTTATACGAGAGCAATCGGAGGGCGTCAATATCTTCAGAATAACAATGTTTAAGGTATTTATATTTAATTTTTTTATATTCAATTTTTTCTGTTAATTTTAATTGTTGTTTATTAGTAATAATTTAATTAGATTTCTATTGATTTTTATTTATATTTAGTTTTTCTAAAAAATTGATATTGTTAGTTATAATTATAAATAATTAGTTATCATTAATATTAATTAAATATAATTAGGAATAAATAGATATAATTAGCAATAAATAGTTATAATTAGCAATAAATAGATATAATTAGCAATAATTAGATATAATTAGCAATAAATAGCTATAATTATCAATAAATAGATATAATTATCAATAAATAGATATAATTAGCAATAAATAGATATAATTAGCAGTGAATAGATATAATTAGGAATTAATAGATATAATTAGGAATCAATAGATATAATTAGGAATAAATAGATATAATTATAAATAATTAGGAATAATTAGTAATAATTAGGAATAATTTGGAATAATTAGGAATAATTAGAAATAATTAGGAATAATTAGAAATAATTAGGAATAATTAGAAATAATTAGGAATAATTAGCAATAATTATGAATAATTAGGAATAATTAGGAATTATTAGCAATAATTAGCAATAATTAGGAATAATTAGCAATAATTAGGAATAATTAGCAATAATTAGTAATAATTAGCAATAATTAGTAATAATTAGCAATAATTTGGAATAATTAGCAATAATTATGAATAATTTGCAATAATTAGGAATAATTAGCAATAATTAGGAATAATTAGCTATAATTACAAATAATTAGGTATAATTAGGAATAATTAGCTATAATTAGGAATAATTAGCTATAATTAAGAATAGTTAGCTATAATTAGGAATAATTAGCTATAATTAGGAATAATTAGCTATAATTAAGAATAATTTGCAATAATTAGGAATAATTAGCTATAATTATGAATAATTAGCTATAATTAGGAATAATTAAGAATAATTAGCTACCATTAGGAATAATTAGCTAGAATTAAGAATAATGAGCTACAATTAGGAATAATTAGCTACAATTAGGAATAATTACATATAATTAGGAATAATCAGCTATAATTAGGAATAATTAGCTATAATAAGGAATAATTAGCTATAATTAGGAATAATTAGCTATAATTAGGAATAATTAGCTATAATTAAAAATAATTAGGAATAATTGAGAATAATTAGGGATAATTTGGAATAATTAGGTATAATTTGAAAAAATTTGGAAGAATTAGCTATAATTACGAATAATTAGGAATAATTAGCTATAATTAGGATTAATTAGCTATAAATAGGAATAATTAGTTATAATTAGGAATAATTACCTATAATTTGGAATAATTTGGAATAATTATAAATAATTAGCAATAATTAGCAATAATTTGGAATAATTAGAAATAATTAGAAATAATTAGTAATAATTAGAAATAATTAGCAATAATTAGCAATAATTAGTAATAATTAGCAATAATTAGAAATAATTACAAAGAATTACAAATAATTAGTAATAATTAGTAAGAATTATTAATAATTAAAAACAATTAGTAATAATTAGTAATAATTAGTAATAATTAGTATTAATTGGAAATAATTAATAATAATTAGGAATAATTAGGCATAATTGGTAATAATTAGTATTAATTATGAATAATTATGAATAATTAGAAATAATTAGGAATAATTAGTAATAATTAGTAATGATTAGTAATAATTAGGAAAAATTAGGAATAATTAGGAATAATTATGAATAAATAGAAATAAATAAGAATAAATATGAATAAATAGGAATAATTTGGAATAAATAGGAATAAATAGAAATAATTAGGTATAATTAGGAATAAATAGGAATAAATATAAATAAATAGGAATAAATAGGAATAAATATGAGTAATTAGGAATAAATATGAATAAATAGAAATAAATAGGAATAAATAAGAATAAATAGGGATAAATAATAATAAATATGAATAAATGGGAATAAATAGGAATAAATAGGAATAAAGAGGAATAAATCAGAATAAATCAGAATAAATTGGAATAAATAGAATAAATCAGAATAAATCGAAATAAATCGAAATAAATCGAAATAAATCGGAATAAATCGGAGTAAATCAGAATAGTTAGCTATAATTAGCAATAGTTACCTATAATTAGAAATAGTTAGCTATATTTAGGAATAGTTAGAAATAATTAGCAATACTTATCAATAATTATTAATAGTTAGCAATAATTAGCAATAATTAGCAATAATTAGAAATAATTACCAATAATTAGCAATAATTAGCAATAAATAAATTATATTATCAATATTTTCGAAAAAACAATATTAATATTATTAAAATAATAAAAAAATTATAAAATATTAAAATTATCAATATTCGCAACATGGTTTGCTCTATTCTTAACATCTTCAAATCTCAAAGGGTCACCAATTGTCAGGTCAAGCGCAATAAAAAGTTTGTGTCAGCCATGTCCAATGTAAACTCTATAATTTTCCTTGAAAGGTTGATCACCTCGTAAGTAGTGTTGCAATCGGACAAACCAAGTCATTCCCTTCTAATCTATAAGAATTATCTCACATGAACCTTTACATAGACCATTCTTTCTTGAATATTTTGAAAATGTCAGATCATAGAGGTTAATGAAGCCAAAAGAAACTTATACACTATCCAAAGAGAGTCGCTTATTATTTTGTCAGTGGATTGCAGATTTGAGACTTCCAGATGGTTATGCTTCTAATTTAGGAAGATGTGTTAGGAATGGTTATATTACTGGATTAAAAAGTCATGACTGTCATGTTATAATGGAACAACTTATGCAGATTGGATTCAGAGGTTTGTTGAATTCAATGATTTGGGATTTGAAAACAGACATATCATATTTTTTCGAGACATTTGTGCAGTGACAATAGACTACAATGTGCTAAGAAAAATGGAAGAAGATGTTGCTGTAATTATATGTAAACTGGAAAAAAATCTTTCCACCAGCTTTCTTTAACTCAATGAAACATCTGATATTACATTGTCCACATGATGCTAAATGTGGAAGACCAGTACAATTTTGATGGATGTACCCATTCGAGAGATGCATGCAGAAATTAAAGAAAAAAATATGTAACAATGCATCAGTTGAAGGCTCAATTGTTGTGTCATTACCCGTCCTTGGGACCCGTGTCGTGACTACCCCAAGCCCGCCTTACATAGGCCAGGGGCTGGCGACTAGCACCAAGGCATAAATCCTGGTAAAAAGGGAATGCATTGCTTTTGTAAAGTAAACAAACACCATAGAGTAAACAAGCAGTAGAAGTAAACACTATGTAAAAACAGAGTACAACAGTAAGTGCAGAAAGTAAGTGGGCCAGTATACAAACCCAAACTGAAAGTAACGTACAACTGGAAAGGGAATACAGCAACTGTAAAGTAAAGTCGCAACGCCGAGCTGTCCACTGGAAATCCCACCTGAAGGGTGGGTACAGATATCTCCACTACTCCTCGGGTCCCGCCGTCTGCTCCGAGTATATCCCGCCCAGTGGTCCACCTCCAGGTACCGTCCTACTCTGCAAGCCTCAACCACATTCAACGCTGCCCGTCATCTGCAACCAACACAACGTAGTGCGGGCATAGCTCGTGCAGGGGTGAGTATAAGCTACTCAGTAGGGACCCCGAGACCCCCGAAGGTCTCCCAGTATCCACAAAGGATAAACCACAAAGAGAAGGTAAATCACGAAGTAACATCCGACACTGCTTAGGTATGTGCCCATACACATACCTAAGTCATCAATTCTCGTTCAGCTCCAACATCCGATCCCAAGTACAACCCAATCCACACAGGAAAGAAATACGTAAATCCACATAGGATAGCACAACACAATCCATATAGGAAAGTAAAACAGGACTCAGCTCACACAGGTATACTTCTTCGAAAGACGATAGAGATGATCACTGATCCATCTAAGTTGTCGGACCCACAAAGGATCGATAGATACTAACCCCCACAATGACCCACACAGGATCAGACCCACACAGGATCTGTAGGCGCTGGCTCACATAGAACCACTGAGCGCTGACCCTCACAGGATCGGACCCACACAGAATCGGTAGCACTGATCCACACAGGATCGTTGAGTGCTGTATTCAGCGTCGTCGAATCCATGGAGGATCTCTGTACAGTCGTCGTCGCAGTCATAGTAGCAGTCGCAGCCAGCTCTAGGGTTCCCGCACACAGCAAGCTCGTTTGGGAGGGTCCGCTCCGCGAGCCAAGAGGCTAATACATCAACTAACACATATTCCGGAGTTGATGTATCCAAAAGTTCCATATCATCAATAGAAACTCAACGTCGCAGAAGGCGCGTCAATCGGACGCCCGGTCTGATAGTTATTGACTTTTTCGTCCCAGGGGCCCGGTTGGTTTCTAAGGAAAAACCAACCCGACCGTACTCCACCTGCGTCCAAACCTCGGGCGGATTAATCCAAAAGATCTGTCTCACTTAGAGGAATCCAACAAAGTCGATGGCACGTCATTCAGACGTCCGGAGCTTAAGATATGAGTGTTTCCGCTCCGAGGGCCCGGTTGGTTTCGTGTACAAACCAACCTGGCCGAATTCAAAGTAATCCGAAACCTTGAGTGTGATATAGCGAAACGACCGGCTCGATTCAAGGATCACATGGAAACAGACGGTGTGTCGATTGGAGTTCCTTATCCCAAGCTATGGGCAAAAGACCGAAGGCGGTCCGAAAACGGGGGTTTCGGGCCCGGACCGACCCGGCCCGAGACCCCCCGTCGGCCCGAACCGGGTTGACCCGCCCTGGGTCTGGGTCAGCCTAGCCCTGCGCGGCCCGACCTGGCCCCGCCTGGGTGCCGCCCGGCCTGGGACAGCGCGCCCAGCGCGCTGGCCAGCTCGGCCAACGGCCGAGCCGTTTGGCAAGGGGGGGGGGGGGGGGCTGACCCCCTAGTGTAACCGCGACCCCCCAATTAAGGGGGACATTTTGTGCTGGCCGGCCGGGGGAATTAATTCCCCCGGCTTCCCTTTGTCCGGCCGGCCCGCACCGGCCGGCCGGTTCTGCCAACAAGGACCGGCGACGGCCGGTCCTTCTTCCTTCGCCGACACCGGCGGCCCAGAACCGGTCGCCGGTCACCCTGCTCCGTCGCGGCCCGGAACCGGCCGCGGCTTGGTTCGTCTGGCACGGCGCGACGGCGTCGCGTCCTTGTTCAAATTCACGGTGCGGCGCGACGACGTCGTGCATTACTTGGCATACGATCCCACGTGGTGCGACGACACCACACTATTCCATCCCAACCACAAAGAATCAAACAATGATAAAGGAGTAGGGTCGGTCGTGTTTGTGCGGTCCATCCCCCTCTCGTTAATCGATATCATTTGGTCGTATTTTCACAAAGAACGACAAGGTGGTAAACACGAACAAATTAAATAAACAACCCCTACATTGATAAAAGAGATGACGAATGTCGGCGTCGCAAAGCGAGGATTCAAAGACGTTGACAGAGATTTCGTCGCGGAAAACCATCGTGAAAAGAGATGTCGCGGCAGAAAAACGTCGTGGAAGAAGTCGTCACGTCACAAGTCGGTGTCGCGAAAGACTGTCTCTGAGGGCTCAGCGCTCCACGTCGGAGATCGTTCGTTCTTCTCATTCTTCATCAAAGAGAATGAAGAACTCAAGACTTCCATAGCATTTTCTCCAAAGGCTCTCAATCAACTAAACACCAACCCAATAAAATAAGTTATTAACTTATTTTATTAACACATCAAGGCTTTTGAAATTCAAGTGTTTGAATTCAACATAAACTCACCTCATTAATTCCATAAGTTAATAAACTTAAGTTAACAAAATTAATGGGATTTGAGGAGGTTAGAGGATATGAAGGGGTGGGGTTCGTGTGGGCCCCACCACCCTTATAACCTCCCAAGGGAGGTTGGGTAGTTACCCAACTTCCATCCAAAGGATTAAACACTTAGAGTAAAAAAATAAAAATTGTTGTTAAATTTTTATTTTTAACTTCCACAATTTTTAACAACTTCTCTCATGTAAACACAACTCCGGATTAAGCATTCCTAAGCAATTATCGGCGCTGCGGTTCCATCGGTGCCCTTGGAATTCGATTCCAAGCACCAGTTCAAAAGATAAGAATTCCTGCTTGTTCGTTCACTGAACGTACCCGAGCTAAACTTCGGATAGAAATTCCAGGCACACCGGGCCTCGGAATCAAGTGCCATCTGAAACTGCGTTCTTGTAAAATCCCAAAGAAAATTAAGCAAAAATTTCCCTTGAATTTTACAGGACTTTACATTACTCCCACCTCAGAGCTTTACCTCCCCGTAAAGATACATCGAAAACTAGGGAAACAAATGTGGGTACTGAGCACGCATCTGAGCCTCCCACTCCCAAGTGCTCTCTTGGAGGTTCTCGTGCTTCCATCTGATGTGCACTAGAGGAATCGACCATCCACGTAGGACTCGCTCTTGTCGATCCTCGATCTCCACTGGGACCTCCGCAAAAATCGCCCCATCATCAATGTCGAGCTCCCCATGGTCAATGATATGTGTCGGGTCGTGCATGTATCTCCTCAGATGAGATACGTGGAAGACATCGTGCACCTGGTGCAACTGAGGTGGTTGAGCCAGAAGATAAGCCACCTCGCCAATCCTGCTGAGGACCTAGAATGGTCCGATGAAGCGTGGGGACAACTTGCCGCCTCGGCCAAATTTCTGTAAACTACGTCGAGGTGAGACACGCAAGAAGACATGGTCGCCATCCTCGAACTCTAGTGGCCTCCACCTCCTGTCAGCATAAGAATTCTGCTGGCTCTGAGCTGTCCTCATCCGCTCCTAGATGACCTGGACCTTCTCTGTCGTGTCCTAGACCATCTTCGGTCCCACAAGTGCTGACTCCCCAGGGTCTGTCCAGCACAAAGGCGATCTACAAGGTCGGCCGTACAATGCCTCGTATGGTGCCATCCCGATGGTGGAGTGGTAGTTGTTGTTGTACGCGAACTCCAACAAGGGTATGTGGTCCTCCCTGCTGCAACCAAAGTCTAGGACACATGCGCGGATCAAGTCCTCGAGATTCTAAATGGTCCTCTCCATCTGACCATCCGTCTGAGGGTGAAAGGTTGTGCTCAGACGTAGCTGCGTCCCGAACGCCTCCTGCAACCCCTTCCAAAGCTGGGAAGTAAAGCGAGAATCTGGATCAGAGATGATAGACGATGGCACACCATGAAGACGTACAGTCTCCTGAACGTAAATTCTTCCCAAGCTCTCCACTGAGCCCTTATCTATGATGGGTAAGAAGTGATCCGACATGGTGAGTCGGTCGACAATCACCCAAATGGAGTCGTGACCTCTGGAAGTGCGTGGAAGTCCAGTCACGAAGTCCATAGATATCCCGTCCCACTTCCACTCCGGGACCTCCAAGGGCTGTACCAAGCCTGCTAGTACCTAATGCTCTTCCTTCACATGCTGGCAGGTTATGCATCGAGAAACGAACTCTGCCATAGCTTTCTTCATGCCCGGCCACCAGTGCTATCGTCTGAGGTCCTGGTACATCTTCGCCACTCCAGGATGTACCGCCAAGGGAGAGGTGTGAAACTCTCTCAGCACCTCCTCCCGTAAAGCGACTGGTACTAAGGTACATCCTCTGAAAAGGATGTCGTGCTCTGCTCCAAAGGAGAAACCATAAACTGCATGTCTTGAGGATATTTGTGCACGTCGCGTCTCACAGTCAGCGTCCCCACGTTGTGCCCCTTTGACCCGCTGCAGTAGTGGAGGGGTGACTGTGAGATACTAAAGGAAGGATGCTCCATCTCTATCCATGAAGGATATCTACAAAGAGGCTAGCTGCTCTGTCGCCTCCTCATGTAGCTTAATGCTCGTCCTCCTACTGAGAGCATCAGCTACCACGTTCCCCTTCCCAGGAGTATAGAATATCTCAAAGTCATAGTCCTGGAGGAACTCGAGCCATCGTCGTTGTCTCAGATTCAAGTCCTTCTGAGAGAAGATGTATCTGAGACTCTGATAGTCAGAAAATACTGTAAAGCGCTCGCCCATCAGGTAGTGTCGCCATGTCTTCAGAGTGAAGACCACTGCTGGTAACTCCAGGTCATGGGTAGCGTAGTTCTGCTCATGCGGCCTCAACTGACGTGATCCATAGGTGATCACTGCCCGCTCCTGCATCAGGACACATCCGAGTCTGGTCCCTGATGCCTCGCAGTAGACTACGTACCCTACTCCCTCCTCAGGCAACCTCAAGATAGGTGCGCTGGTCAATCTCTGTCTCAGCTTCTGGAAGCTCTGCTGACATCTGTCTGACCACATGAAGGGTTTCCCCTTCTTCATAAAAGCTGAGAGTGGTGCCGCAACTCTGGAGAAGTCTGGCACGAATCTCTGGTAGTATCCAGCTTGTCCCAAGAAACTATGCACCTCCGTCACGCTCCTGGGTGGCTCCCAAGCTAGCACTGCCTCGATCATCACAGGCTCCACTGCAACTCCCGCCTCAGAGATGACGTGCTCCAAGAGGTGGACCCCACGTATCCAGAACCGTCACTTCGAGAGCTTTCCATAAAGCTGGTTCTCTCGGAGTGTGTCTAGTACAACCCGTAAGTGGTAGGCCTGTTCCTCCTCAGTCGTCGATTAAATCAAAATGTCGTCGATGAAGACCACGACAAATCGATCGAGGTATGGATGAAAGATCCTGTTCATGAGGGCCATGAACACTGCTGGAGCATTGGTTATGCCGAATGGCATAACCAAGAACTCATAGTGGCCATACCGACATCTGAAGGTCGTCTTCTTCACGTCCTCGTCTCGAACTCTGAGCTAATGATAGCCTGACCTGAGGTCTATCTTCGAGAACCACCATGCTCCCTTGAGCTGATCAAAGAGGTCATCAATCCTTGGTAGCGGATACTTGTTCCTCACTATCACCTGGTTCAGGCGACGATAGTCGACACAAAGTCGCAATCTCATGTCCGCCTTCTTGGCGAACAAAATCGGGGAAGCCCAGGGTGAAACACTGGGTCGGATGAATCCCTTGCCCTGCATGTCCTCCAACTGTACTCGCAGCTCTCAAAGCTCGGAGGGGTCCATCCGATATGCTGGAGTCGATATCGGGGTTGTCTCGGGTTACAGGTCAATATAAAAGTCTACCTCTCTGCGAGGAGGTAGTCCTGGAACGTCGTCGGGAAAGACGTCCGCGTACTGATCCACCACTGCAGGAAAACTCGGACTCCGCACGTCAACTTCTCCTAGGATGAGGCTATCCAACTGATGAGTGATGGGTTTTCCTCTCCTCTACGGAAGTCCATCCAGTGCTGCGAAGGCTCCCTTCTCGCCGGTGAAGGTGAACCTGCTTCCGTCGGTGCGTACACATCAAACCTTGCGCCTAATACAGTCAATCTGTGCATGTACCGTAGACAACCAATCCATGCCCAAAATGACGTCGTAAGGCCTCGATGCTGCTACAAGAAGATCCCATCCAAATCTCTCACCTCCTAGAGTAAGCTCACACTACTGGCACTAGTGCGTAATCATCGATTCTGCTCCCATATGAGTCTCTATCCGTAAGGATCGAGCCAACAGCTCTGTCGGAATCTCCGAGCTCCGAACAAGGGAAGCATATATGAAAGAGTGACTTGCTCTTGTGTCTATAAGAACTGAAGAAAGAGTGTAATAGACACAGATAGTACCTAGAATCATCTCGGGCACGCTGTGGTCATAGGCCTCTACTGCCTGGAGTTGTTCCTGTCTCTGCCCGCCAACTCCCTGTGGTCGGGGTGGACCTCCTGGTGGTGGTGGTGGTAAAGCCTCAAAGCATCGCCCACCACCTGCTTCTCGGGCAGCTCCCCCCGACCTCGTCCGCCTTCTCCCTGAGGACCTCCATGGTCGACCCTCTGCCTCTACTTCGGTGGTCCCTCAACCATCTTCTGCTCCTCGGCACGGCGGGTCGGGCAATCATGAGCCATGTGGCCCTGCCCGCCGCATGAGTAGCACTGCCTGCCTCTCGAAAGACTGGCTATGCGCTGTGTGCCCCGCACTGTTGAGCCAGTGTGCTGAGGTCGTCTGCCTGAGGGTCTGGTCAGCCTGGACCCATGATTCATCTGTCGACTGCCTGCTGCAGAAGAATCTTCTACGTGCCGCCCTACGGTGGGTCTCGGTGCTGGTGTAGACTCAGCAAGAAAGCTCTGGATCAAAAGGGATCTCTCCAGTACTCTTGTCTGAGTCGGAATGCTGAGGGAGATCAGCGATTCCCTGATCTTGTGTCTCAATCCCTGCTCAAAGGTCCGGGCCCGGAAGAATGGGTCTTGTACCATGTCTGTCGAGTAGCGTGAGAGATCGGTAAATCTCGCCGAGTACTGGGCGACCGTCATGCTACCCTGCCACATCTGCAAAAGCTCCTAAATGCGTACCGCACGGAGGGTGTCCGGGACGAACTTCGAGCGGAAGAGGCTCTCAAAGTCCGTCCAGAGAAGAGATGCCTCATCGTGCACCTGGAGCATCATGCTCCACCATCTTCCTGCTGCTGCGTGCAGTAGGCTCGCTGCGAGGATCACCATGAGGTCTGCTGGTGTCCTCACTAACCAGAAAACTCATACAACTGCCTCCAGCCAGTCCCCGGTTGCCTGGGGGTCCGTCTCCCTACGGAACCTGGGTGGTCGCTAGCGCTGGAACTCATGCAATGCACTGACGCGACGTGCATCGTCAGCGGCTGGTGCTGGAAGCATCGGTGGCTCGGCGGGTAGAGCTACTGCTGGTGCCACTGCTGACAAAGGGCCATGCACCGAGGCGTCGTCGCTCAATGTGTTGTCGTCACGCTCAAATCTCGGAACCCTAGCTGGCTGCCGTCGTGGGGCCATCCTGAAAAGGAAACAGGTGTGCCACGGTCAGAACAGTATACCTGGTGAGTTGATACAAGTAATCACAAATAAAACTTGGAACACACATGCAATCAATGTTTTCGTGCATTAATTCGGAAATCAGAAGTCAGGGTCCTAGTGTACGGATACATCGGCCGCCGCACCAACACTGGACTCCCTGGACTGATAACCACACCCAATACGCTAAACACTATTTCTTCACATAGAAGAAGATCAGAGTCCCAAGTTCTACGGTAGAACTGAACTCCTCTGATACCAATTTGTCACGACCCGTCCTCGGGACCCGTGCCGTGACTACCCCAATCCCGCCTTCCATAGGCCAGGGGCTGGAGACTAGCACCAAGGCAGAAATCCCGGTAAAAAGGGAAGGAATTTCATTTCTAAAGTAAACAAACACCACAGAGTAAACAATAAGTAGAAGTAAACACTAAGTAAAACAGAGTACAACAGTAAGTGCGGAAAGTAAGTGGGCCAGTATAAAAACCCAAACTGAAAGTAAAGTACAACTAGAAAGGGAAAACAACAACTGTAAAGTAAAGGCGCAACGCCGAGCTGTCCACTGGAAATACCACCTTAAGAGTGGGTACAGATAGCTCCACTGCTCCTCGGGTCCCGCCGTCCGCTCCGAGTATGTCACGCCCAGTGGTCCACCTCCAGGTACCGTCCTGCTCTGCAAGCCTCAACCACGTTCAACACTGCTCGTCATCTGCAACCAACACAACGTAGTGCGAGAATAGCCCGTGCAAGGGTGAGTATAAGCTACTCAGTAGGGACCCCGAGACCCCTGAAGGTCTCCCAGTATCCACAAAGGATAAACAAAAAAGGAAAGGTAAATCACGAAGTAACATCCGACACTGCTTAGGTATGTGCCCATACATATACCTAAGTCATCAATTCTCGTCCGGCTCCAACATCTGAGCCCAAGTACAACCCAATCCACACAGGAAAGAAATACGTAAATCCACACAGGATAGCACAACACAATCCACACAGGAAAGTAAAATAGGATTCATCTCACACAGGTATAATTCTTCGAAAGACGATAGAGATGATCAATTATCCATCTATGTCGTCGGACCCACAAAGGATCGATAGGTACTAACCCCCGTAATGAACCAAACAGGATCGGACCCACACAGGATCTGTAGGCACTGGCTCACACAGAACCGCTGAGCAGTGACCCACACAGGATCGGACCCACACAGGATCGGTAGCACTGATCCACACAGGATCGCTGAGTGTTGTAGTCTTCATCCTCGAATCCACTGAGGATCTCTGCACAGTCGTCGTCGCAGTCATAGTAGAAGTCGCAGCCAGCTCTAGGATTCCCGCACACAGCAAACTCGTTTGGGAGGGTCCGCTTCACGAGCCGAAAGGATGATACATCAACTGACACATAGTCTAGAGTTGATGTATCCAAAAGTTCCGTATCGTCAACAGGAACTCAACGTCGCAGACGGCGCGTCAATCAGACACTCGGTCTGAGAGTTATTGGCTTTTTCGTCCCAGGGGCCCGGTTGGTTTCTAAGGAAAAACCAACCCGACTTTACTCCACCTGCGTCCAAACCTCGGGCGGAGTAAGCCAAATGATCTGTCTCGCTTAGAGGAATCCAACAAAGTGGACGGCACGTCATTCGGACGTCCGGAGCTTAAGATATGAGCGTTTCCGCTCCGAGGGCCCGGTTGGTTTCGTGTACGAACCAACCCGGACGAACTCAAAGTAATTAGAAACCTTGAGTGAGATATACCAAAACGACCGCCTCGATTAAAGGATAGCATCGCAACTGACGGTGCATCGATTGGAGGTCTGTAGCCCAAGTTATGGGCAAAAGACCAAAGACGGTCCGAAAACGGGGGTTTCGAGCCCGGACCGACCCGGCCCGAGACCCCCCGGTCGGCCCGAACCGGCGCGGCCTAGCCTGGTGCGGCCCGGCCTGGCGGACCGGCCAAGAGGCCAGCCCTGCCTGGGCACAGCGCGCCCAGCGCGCTGGCCAGCTCGGCCGACGGCCGAGCCGTTTGGCAAGGGGGGGGGGGGCACCTGCCCCCCTGGTGTAACCGCGGCCCCCCAATTAAGGGGGTCGTTTTGTTCTAGCCTGCTGGGGGAATTAATTCCCCCGGCTTCCCTTTGTCCGGCTGGCCCACACCGGCTGGCCGGTTCTTCCAACTAGGATCGGCGACGGCTGGTCCTTCTTCCTTCGCCGACACCGGCGGCCCAAAACCGGCCGCCGGTCACCCTGCTCCGTCGCGGCCCAGAACCGGTCGTGGCTTGGTTCGTCTGGCGCGGTGCGATGGCACCGCGCCCTTCCACCGCGGCCCTGCTCCGGCCGCGGTGTCTTCGGTAGTATTCGACGCGGCGCGACGGCGTCCCGTCCTTGTTCAGCATCACGGCGCGTCGCGACGGCGCCGCGCATTACTTGTTGTATGATCCCGCGTGGTGCGACGGCACCACGCCATTCCGTCCCAACCACAAAGAATCAAACAAGGATAAAGGAGGTGGGTCGGCTGTGTTTGTGCGGTCAGTCCCCCTCTCATTAATCGATATCATTTGGTCGTATTTTCATGAAGAACGACATGGTGGTAAACACGAACAAATTAAATAAACAACCCCTACCTTGATAAAAGAGATGACGAGCGTCAGCGTCGTGAAGCGAGGATTTGAAGACGTTGACAGAGATTTCGTCGCGGAAAACCGTCACGAAAAGAGACGTCGCAGGAGAAAAATGTCGTGGAAGAAGACGTCGCATCGTGGGTCGGTGTCGCGGAAGACGGTCTTCGAGGGCTCGGCGCTCCACGTCGGAGATCGTTCGTTCTTTGCGTTCTTCGTCAAAGAAAATGAAGAACTCAAGACTTCATTAGCTTTTTCTCCAAAGGCCCTCAAACAACTAAACACCAACCCAATAAAATAATTTCTTAACTTATTTTATTAACACATCAAGGCTTTTGATATTCAAGTGTTTGAATTCCATATAAACTCACCTCATTAATTCCATAAGTTAATAAACATAAGTTAACAAAATTAACGGGAGTTGATGAGGTTAGAGGATATAAAGGGGTAGGGTTCGTGTGGGCCCCACCACCCTCATAACCTCCCAAGGGAGGTTGGGTAGTTACCCAACTTCCATCCAAAGGATTAAACACTTAGAGTAAAAAAATAAAAATTGTTGTTAAATTTTTATTTTTAACTTCCACAATTTTTAACAACTTCTCTCATGTAAAGGAAACTCCAGATTAAGCATTCCTAAGCAATTACCAGCGCTGCGGTTCCATCGGTGCCCTCGGAATTTGATTCCGAGCACTGGTTCAAAAGATAGGAATTTCCGCTCGTTCGTTCACTGAACGTACCCGAGCTAAACTTTGGATAGAAATTCTGGGCACACCGGGACTCGGAATCAAGTGTCGTCTGAAACTGCGTTCTTGTAAAATCCCAAAGAAAATTAAGAAAAAATTTCCCTTGAATTTTACGGGTCTTTACATGCTGAATCATATTTGCAAGAGGAAATTGCTTTTTTCTGCTCTCATTATTTTGAATCTCAATATCCCTCAAAACAGAATCGCATGGGATGAAACGGGTGGAATTTTAATGATGAAATGGACAATCATTTAACTGCTTTTAATCATCCAAATCTTGGTTACGGTGGAGTTCATGAATGATGGCTTTCAGATGATGAACATCCAAGAGCTCATATATATGTTCTACTCAACTATGAAGAAATGACATCATTTTTCCTATGAGTGCTTCTATCACTTATTCTATAATTTATGTTACAATATTTAAAATTATTTTATTTTTAGGTTATATAATAATCATATCAAGAAACAACTTCCACAAATTACAACAGCTGCTCTTCAAGAACGTAGAGAATAAAATTTTCTCAATGGTTTCAAAAACTGGTAACATTATTTATTGATGGTTTAATATAAATTCTGTTTATTATTTATTATATTGATAATTTTTTTACAAATTTTTAGGTGTCTCAATATACTGATAAAATTGATAAGAGACTGTGTATATTGAGTAACCCACCATCCAAAATGGTTAAATATTATAATGCATATCTGGTTAATGGTTTTCAATTTCATACACATGCATACGGGGAATCAAAAAAACAATAAACAGTGGAGTTTTCTAGAGAGGATCACATCACAGAGAAAATGAAGTTGTCTTTTATGGAATTTTGGATGAAATTATTGAGTTGTGTTGTCTATGACAGAATTACATAACAATGTTTAAATGTCGGTGGTTGGATACTGAGAGAGGTTTGCGTTTTCATTCGACTCATGGAATCGTCGATGTTGAATATAAAAGTCTTCTTGTAGATAAATGAACCACTTTTACTTGCTCAACAGGCACATCAAATTTATTATACAGATTACTATGCTACTTCAAGAGACTTGAGCGATTGGTGGTGTATAATAAAAATGAATTCTCGGGAAAATAAGTTTACTCAAACTGAATGTGGTTCTGCTGAAGTGGAAGGAATTGAAATCTTTCATGAGACGGATCCAAATCCATCTGATTCAAAAAGAGATGTGAATATCGACGATGACACCCCACAATTTAGGATCGATGGTGATGAAGATGTTAATGATGTAACAAATGAATTTGAAATGATAAGATATGTTTAAACTGAAACTCATATGGATATTGATGATGCTGAGGATGAAGATGAAGACATTGACATTGACAGCTATGGATAAGAGGATGAAGATGAACATTGACACACTTAAATGTTGGTTATAATCATAACTAATATATATCTATATATAATAGTTATTTTCAACTATCTACTAACAAAAATCATTTTGTGTTTCAGATGGTCTCTGATCTATTGCATGAGTTGGAGGAGGCTGAGCTACCTATGGATGATGAGGATGTGGGATCAGCTGACCCTCATCTTACTGGTGGTTCAGGAGGTATGCAGAGGGGGTATGGTCCTACACGACTAATGATTCCTGACCCTATCCCCGAGCGACGCCCACATCTTGGTTTCGATCCATGCACATGGAGGTATGGTAACCTATATATTTTAGCTAAATTTCATTAATTTAATTATATATATACTAATTGTTTGATTATTTATTCATTTTTCATAGTTTTTAGCATGTAGATATTGGATAGGGGAGCGTTATATTGCGAAATTATTTTTCTCATCCATGGATAACATGGGAACAGGTTCCCGTTTATGTACGACGCGACATGTTCCAGCATTGGCTGGTACGTAAATAAATAATATTTATTTTGAAATTTATTTTATTAAAAACTTGATATTATAAATTATTTGTAGAGTTTATAGAATCCTATCGATGATAGAATTCATGATGCTATCCACACGTCATGGAAGGTTTCTATGCGTGACTGTTTTCGCCAGTTTTTGCACAATTTGAGAAGAACAACTATTAAAAAAACAGGGGTGACAGAATTTCATGAGTCGTGTAGATCCCACCGACCAGAGTACATTTCATATCACATTTGAGATGGATTATGTTTACACTGGTTGGGTGGTGGATTTCAGAGGAGATCTTCAGTGGGAAGACAGAAATGGGGGAGGCATGAGGTGACACATCGAGCTGGTAGTTGTACATTCAGTTCGCATAGACAACATCTGGTAAGTATATTTTTTAAATATTTTATATAACTTCAAATATAAAGAGTTTATTTTATATTTTATAGGCATTCGAGCATCCCGATATTATAGAGTCTGACGTTTATCGAAGGATGTACAGTGATCTAGCCACTGGAGAGATTAGAGATGATCGCCAGCATCAGATTGTGGTTAGTATTATTCTTTCAGTTTAACAATTAATGGCATATAATATTTTGACAATTTTAATTTTAAATTGGAATTGAATGATTCATATGAGGCTGCGACCTCTCAGACACAGGCTGAGGGTCAGGACAAGATGGCTGAGTTGACCAGTGCTCACCATTTCGATGAGGCGGCATGGATGCAGGAGACTCAGTATGGATTTGAGAAGGGAAGAGTAGTTGGCATCGACTCTCATTTGACTCCTGGTACTTATTATGGTACTACTGCGATGTCGGCATCCAGCACAAGAGGAGCTCGTAGAGAGACATCATCTTCTGGCTCACAGTATAAGGAGTATTTGTGAGATCAGGCTGAGCATATAGATATTTTTCAGAAGTAGCAAGAAGAGTTGTTTTGGCGGAAGCAACATCATGAGGAGGATATGCTTCGATGGCAGCATCAGCATCATGAGCAGATGGATTACATGCGTCGTCTGACTCATAGAGATTGTGCAGATACAACAAGAAGAGATGTGTCAGTGGAAGCAGCAGCAGCAACACGAGGATGAGATGCTTTGATGGCAACAGGAGCATCATGAGCAGATGGAGTACATGCACTGTCTGACTCGTAGTTTAGGGATGGAGTTTCCTCTACCAGCTTCTCCACCCCCTCCAGAAGACGACCCCCCCAGTGATTTTTTTATATTACAAACATTTGAATTTAACATTGTAATATGAATTATTTACATTTTCTGTCTTTTATATCGGTGAAAATATTACATAATATAATTTTTTATATTTTTATATTTTTTATATTTTTTTGTTAATATTAAGAATTTTAATATTTTTTATTTTTTTATTTTTTTAATATTAGTAATATTATTTATTCATTAATCGTAATTTTATTAAATTTTATTTTTTAAAAATGAATTTATTATTTTTTATGGGACTTTTTCTGAAGGGGTCCCATCACAAATAGTCTAACTAAATATTTTTAAAACCATATTTGCGACGATACTACTTGACCGTCGCAAATAAT
Source organism: Viscum album (assembly GCA_963277665.1). Lineage (NCBI taxonomy): Eukaryota > Viridiplantae > Streptophyta > Magnoliopsida > Santalales > Viscaceae > Viscum > Viscum album. Next base: position 1,550,068,137 of record OY728164.1, on the reverse strand, counting down.
TTGTTGTGACTGGCGCATTACAGAAAGTGTTATATATATATATATTATGACGGGATGAGAGCCCATTGAAAATAGTTTTTGGGAAGGGCCCGTCGTGAAAACGTTATGTATATATAATACATACAATCAGAAGCTTATTTGTGACGGCTATGTTTCCCGTCGAAAATAACATTTTTTGCGGCAGGCATATTGAAAATACTTGTATTTTCAACAGCGTTTCTACAACGGGCTATTTGTGATGGTTTCCCGTCACAAATAGGCCGTCACAATTATTAAGAATTCTAGTAGTGTCTGATTGTGATATACAATTTACCAACAAGGTTTATAAATATCTCTGGAATGATTTTTAAAATTATTTATTCCTTGAAATATAATTTCATTCAAAATAATATTTTAAAATACAGTGGCCTATATAGAATGTATAGAATATGTTGTACACATTTATTCAAGATTTTATAGGTTAATTAACAATGAACATAACCTTGGTGGTGCTTTATTATAAGGATAGTAACCACCCCACTATTGGTATGGCTTCTTTCAATGAAATGAATCACCGGCCTTACCAATATATATTGTGTTGGGATACGGTATGTATGTAGACCATTCATAGATTAGTATTCATGGAGATCATGATTTAGATGGTATAGGTAATTCGGATAGAATGAAGGTAGTGTAGGATCATAAAAAGTCCTATGGTGATCATATGATCAGGCCTCATGAGCATAAAATTGGAGAATATGTGTTATCGAAGGTATACCATACTCATGGGTAGTGAATGTTTGGTCATGATAGTAAGATTTAACCATCATTTTTTGGGCCTAACTATGTATCGGTGTGTGTCATATCATCTATGTATCGGTTATCACTTACCCCCTAAATAATATTTTATTGATTATGAATTTAGTTTATTGTATCTTCAATGGTATCTTCATGACTATAGTAATATAAATTATTATGGGGAAATAGAAGTTTATTATGATGAAAAATTTGAGGAGAAACTAGATGAGATCCAGAAAAACTTATAAAAGGTGTTTCATGCTGGATTTATTATCCTGGTTCATGCCATGTGGTGTAATAGGATCTGGAGTCAATGAATAAAAATCAATACCATAATTTTTTTTGATGTTTGACCATTATTGAGATTGATTTTTAAGCCTTTCGTTTTATTATGATATGATGGATGTAATTCCATGTTAAGACACAATTATTTTATGTTGTCTTGGTGTTTTTATGATTTTTTTATATCCTTAAGAGGTGTCTTGTGGGGTGGTGTTTTCATTCCCCATTCACTCCATCATTGGTTTATTTTATATTTAGAGTATTAGATTTATTTAAGTGGTATTTTATAGAATGTCTATTTTTTATAAAAACCCTCACATTGTGTTTTCTTATATCATGGAAATATTGGGAGGTGGTATTGAGTTGTTCTGGTGGATAGTGATGAGTTATGGACATTTTTTGGGAAACAATATCATTATATTTGGAACATTGATGGTATTTGTGTATATTTTGGGTGTTTGGTTATGGAGAATGCTATTTTAAGAATTCATTTTTGAGGCCCGGGTATTTTGGATTTATTATTATGGTGCATGTTAAAATAAGATCAGGGAAAGTACTTTCCTATGTAATTTACATGTAATGTTTCCAATGTATTTCTCCTATAGTAAAAAATAAATTAGGAAATTCTCAATGAATTATGTATGATATAACATGAGATTGTAGTGACTATGTTCATACAGGGGAGGATTATATGACAATTAGAGTGTATGCATGTCATGTTCATCATTTTGTTGAGGTAAAACACTATGAGAATACTCCATATAATATAGTTAAGTCCATGGTGGATGTCAACGGTAATAAATTTGTATTTAATGAATTTGTGAGATTTTATGGTTTAAATAGTTTCAAATACATGGGAAATAGGATGTCACTTTAACCAAATCCACCACATGTGTTTTCCACAACATTACACTATGTTTTATGCCTTCCAAAATTCCTCTATAAATAGGTCAATGTTTCCTTGTTTTATATTTCATCTTCCTCCTTAAATATCTAGTTGATCCCAATCCTACTGATCGTCATCAAGATTCATATTTTGATTTAAAAAACAATATAGATCATTAACATGAAGTTTTTAAGAACATGGTTGACTATCTTTTCTTGTTATTATCATTATATTTGTTCTATTTTCAATAATTTTTTTCTGTGGGGTTCCTCTATTTTATATTGATATTTTTTTGAGGCTTAATATTGTATTTTTTTGGATAGGTTAGAATGTGGTTTCCCTCATGGTAGATGTTCATAGTTCATTGCCTGTTATTTATTATATAGATAATGAACATCTAGTTGAGGTAGGGGATTCATTTCGTCCCCTTATATATGAATGTTTTAAATTATAATTCATTGTTTTATCTGGTTAACAATTAAAACAACTAAATAAAGAAAATAATGTAGTAATTTAATGTAGGATGCAATAGAAGATTCGTATATTTTCATTCTAAAAGATTTTTTTCATGTTTATTTTTTCCTCTTGATTATCATGATAGTCGACTATCAATTTGTTATGAAATTTATTACATTTTAGTATGGTTGGAATGAGTATAATTTCATAAATAAAATAAAGCATAAATACTTAATTATTTAATGAATGAATCATGTAAATTAATTAGCAATATTCCTTAAATTGAAAAAATATGAAGTTTATGTGTGATTAATTTTTAAGATTAATTAGTAGTTATGGGTTAATATTTATTATAAGTATAGTATTTTGTTTAACCTATATATAATGAATATTTTAATTCCATACCATAATGAAATGATTTTATATAATATTAGGATTTTGGGAAAAGTGAGATCATATATTTTGTAAAAGTCTTATATAACATAATTTTTTTTCAAAGTTTCCCCATGAGTGTTCCATCATCAAAATTATTTTAGTTAAAAATTTATGTATTCTCTTAGATGATGAATCCCAAATGTGTTTTTTTGAAAATAGATTGGTTGGTGTATTTAGTGATCAGTGGGATGGATTTACAGGTGTTCTATAGGTGGTTTAATTCTAATGATTAAATGAGAGAATGTGTTGTGATCAATTGGGTTATGGAAGATGTTGGGGTGGTTCATATTAGTTAATATATAAGTTTTCATTTTGGTTATTTATTAGTTATTTTTCTTTAATTTCTACTTTTATAGATATTATGTATTATGGTTTCCAACTTCTTGATGCAGTTTTGATATTTTAATAACAACTGAATTATTTTTTGTGTCATCTTTGAATGATTCTTAAAGAATAAATAAATTATGGATTGACAAATGGATTGATATTGATCTAATTGGATTGTGTTTTATTTATTGTATTAGTGGAAAGTCACCTGTATATTAATGATGACCATTGTAATTTCAATATATTCACTCAAAGATAATGGTTATTAAATTAAGGAATTAAAATGATTATGAATGTAGGATTGTTGAAAAAAAGGTAATATTATTAATATGAATTTATTAATGGGTAAATTAATTGGGTAATAACTGAATTTTTAGTGATTTTGTCTAATTTAGTAGAATTTTTTAATTATATTGAATTTTGATTCTTGAATTTTATATTGAGATCTATTTTCTAAGGCCTTAGTAATGCTAGATTCTTTTCCTGTAGTACTATAACAACAATTGAATATATATCTTAGTAGTTTCCCTTAGTGTGAGTTTTCATGATACAATATTTATATTTTCTTATTTTATAATATGACTACTTGAGATGATAGGGGAACTAAATCCCAAATATTTTATTGGTGTTATCCCTAATATTTTTTTGTGAAGGAACAATTGGATGAATTCTACATCTCCCTTACTCTCTCCTTGACTCTAATATCATGTATTTTCTTACCCAAGTTATGATGAATTAAGTTATAGGGTTTGGACTCACATGGGTTGTTATGGATCTCAAAACTTAATATACATTTATGTGTGGGTTTTAATGACTATAGGTTATATATAATAATTATATAAGGTCAAGGGGATTCATATTTCCCATTATTTTACATGAAATAGATATATAAATGTGAGGTAAAATTCATGATACATGGGATATTATGACATCCATATATCTACAATGTTACAAATGATATTATGATGATGTGTTTGTGAAAAGATACTTGGGGTGAAGGATTAGATGATGATATGTTTGTTATAAATATTCATGAGGTCAATGATGAAATATATAATTTATTTTAGCATAATATTTTTTTAATTGGAGCATGATTGAAAAAAACTATAGGGAAGAGAAATCAGGGTACAATTATTACATATATTCTTTTATATGAATATTCATAGTCATACACATTAAATGGGGAGAAATAATTTAGTGGATGGATATATTTGTTTACTAGTATATGTAAGGATTTTTTTTCTTTTTATTATTCACTAGTCCTCAGTATGTTTCGTTAAAATTTGAACAAGAGGTTGTGTGTAGGATCCTACATAGTATACATGTATGCTCACCATAAATATATGTTAACTATTTTCCAGGTTTGTTGGAGATGATTGGTGATTGTGTCGGGAATCAGTAGCTCGTGGAATTGTTTAGGAGTTACCTGAGTGTGTACTCATTTCCAAGGTGTAAACAATCTATCCATATAATTGAATATATCATGTCAATGCTTACAAAAATGAATATTCATGTGTTACATTATATGATGCTTATAGAATTGAATATTTCTTGTTGAGATCCATGTTGTATGGGATTATAAATGAATTTCCTACCTATGGATAATTTTTTGGATATTGCATTAAAGGAAATCAAGTATTTCCATTTTTTCTAACATGGTATAGAGTTAGTTAAGATGAAACATTCATTAAATACTTTTTTTCAATAACATCATATATTTTTACAATAATGACATAAGTATTGATCTTAGATAACATAATTATATGGGAGTTTAGAATAAGGTTCATCAGCAACTCCACAAAAAAGTGATCAACTATTTGGGAAATTAAAACTGATGAAAACTGATTTTGATAATCCTTTTTTGGAAAAACGTAAAAAATACATTTAAAAAATATAATTTTTCATTTAGTTTTTAAATTATAATTATTTGTACATGATTCATTCTCATGATGTTTTGTATATAAAAAGTAATGTATGTTATAATGTTATTGTAATATTAATAAATTATCTTAAAAAACAATAATGAAATTAAGGATATGTTGGACATGAATGTTCTGCGGCATGGGAAGATATGGTACTAGTGACTAGTAAAAATTAGACTTTCCTTTATCCACCAGGAAACACTATTTCCAAGAAATAGGGGTATTAGTTTTGAAAACTAATAATTGATTAAATGATTCCAGCGTAGTATTCATCCAATATCAGAAATATCATTTGAATGAATGATATAATTTTGACTTGAATTAATGAATTTATCAACCATGTTTTGATACAAGTTCCGGTGCATGTAGATTTACATTGCATTTTTTCAAGAATTTCTATCATACATTAACATTTATTTTTTCCCTTATCAAATCTATATGAAACAAATGTATAGACCCTATTTGATTAAAATATATGAAAAATGAAATTACTGACCAATTATATGAATTGCATATTCTATTGTAGAGATGTATTAGGTTGTGGAAGTCATTGAATTCTTTAATGATTTCATTTACGATGTGGAATTAATTGGTTTACCAATATTTCATCATACTAGGAGTCTTTTGGATAAAGTGTTTCATTTATCTAGTACTAAGGATAAAAACCTAATTTATGTGAATAATTAGTACTTTTTCATCTGGAAACAATTATTATAGTTATATTATACAATATTCAATGTTCTAATTTTTCTAGTAATATTGTTGGATAACATGAGTAATTTTAAAATACATGAGTTGTGTTTCATGAAGGTGGACATAATTAAGTAGGCATACAATGATAAATCATTTAAAATGGAATCATAGGTAGTGAATGTATTTTTTATTCCATATTTTTTACACTGTATGTTTCAAATTTCTTTTTTATTGACAAAAACCTATAATGTTTGAGATTCCCATTAAAACGAAGATTACCATTTCATTGGTATGTCACAATAAATTTATCATTTTACCAATATAGATAGGGTCATTTATATAGGGGACACCACAATTATGGTATTTTGATACTTGATAGATGATTATAATTCCTTCAACCATTAAAAAATATAGTTTAATAATACGGTTATATATATATATATTATTAATATATATTTTATTTACTCATAATAATATCTATTCACAATTTCATTTAAATAATATAAATCAAATATTGAAAAAATTCTACAGATAATGATATCTGTATATGTTGATTCTCCTAATCATGAGGAAGAATAGGTTTCTCAACTTATAGATTATCTCAATATCGAGGAACAAAAACCTTTTGCTCATAACGATTATACCATTCTAGTGGAGCTACACAATGATGATTTTGAAGATTAGGAAATAGTAGATGTTAAAAATTGTGTGACCTATAAAAATAAAAATGTCACAACATGATGGTGTTAGAAAAAAATTCATAATGAGATAATGAGAAGAATCAAATTTTATGATGGATAAAACAAAGAATTCCATCCTATTATCCCCAATGAGTCCATATTCAGGATTTACATTGGGATCACTACTTAAAAGTGTGTTACGTTTCATGTAGATTTGACGCATAATTTTGTTGCCATGCTTATGGAACTCTGTTTTGGAGAAATTCAGGTAACATTATGATATAATTTCAATATTTTTCAAAAAAAATAATGAAAGAGTTATTTACTCTTTTTTATCCCTTATATTGTGAATTTATAGTATATGACTCCTAAATGAAATTTTTATTAATTCTATACGGAAAATATCATAGGGCCTTCAAAAAGACATTCTAAAGTATAATATCAAAAATTATAAATAGAATATAAACCCACACCAACCACAAATATATGGACACAAGATAAACCAATATGTGTGGGATACATTTATTGGTCATCATGTGGGGAAATATTTTTAGTTACATTGTCATTGGTAATACATTTCATTAAAATAAATGTATTAATAAATTTAATTAAGAATTATTAATTTAAGAAACAAGAACTGAGTGATGAAAATAAGTAATGTGTTGAAAATCTAATATACACCTACCTAAATGAAATTATGTGGTATAGATCAGTTAAACCAAAAAATTGTATATATTTTTAATATACAGTAATAATTTAATATGAAATGAAACAAAATACATAATTATAATCTTTTTTATATCAATATTGATAAATCTTAATCCAAATCCACTTTCATACCATTCCATGTTCTTTTTAAGGAGGAACATGTAAATAAAGATATGACAATAATATATATATATATATATAATATGTGAAGAATGTGTAAGTATGAAATAAATAATTATTTAAATTGGTATGACATAACAATGTCTACTAATTTTCCAATATTTCTCTCTATGTGAGATAAAATATTCATCATCAGCTACACCTGATGAATAGATGCTATATATGGCCGTAAATTAGACTAAACTATATAGACATGTAAGAGGTGTGGGTTTTTGGGTGACACCCTAAAAATATTTTTTAGAAAATAATTGAACCTGGAGATAAAGGTAATAAAATAGAAGTGTTTCATGAATGATTGTCTTCTCTATTAGAAAAACTAAGTTGGAAGTTAGGTTTGATAGAAAATATTATAGGAAGGAATCAAATATAAGAAACAACACATCAAAAATCACTACACGAAGATCCCCCACCCTCACCATCTTGGAGTAATACCATTCACCTTCTAGGGATATATTAGAAGAGGTAATTAATATTTTCATAATTTTTTCTATAAAATTTTAATTAAATATATATTGATACAATTTCAATATAGATGTTATACAGGGTAAAAATTATTGTTATTTATATCAATTAAAACCTAACCATCACCTTTTTTAGGGCATTCATGTTAAATATACAAGGAGATAATCGGTAAAACAAAAGACTTCTAGTTTTTCATGTGAGAGTGTGGAATCACAGAGATCATGAATCAAGTGTTGAGAATAATATACAAATTGATGATGTGGATATTTATATAGTCAAGAAAGATATAGTGGCATTTTTATCATAGTCATTAGATCTTTTAAAAAATAACCTGTTGATAAGGAGTTATTCATTTTCAATTTATTTTTTATGAAAACAATATTACAATTCATGAAAAAAGACTCGAACTGATTAATGTTATTATATAAAGTAAATCATAAGTGGGAAACAAAAATTCGAATAAAAATGATCTAGAGGATCAATCAACCAATTGAAATGATATTCACAGTGTAACTTTACCATGCCCATTCTGCTTCCACATTTACTAAAGTTACATGTTCATGAGGATATACTATTAGAAAGTTTTGATATGACAACAATATATTTTCAAGAACATATTTTATAAGATTTTTTATGGACTATAGTGTTCTTGAGACTATAAATAAAATCCTAAAGCATGAAAAGATACGAGTCGTTTTTTTAAATGTATACATTAGGTGCGTTTTCAGTAATTATTTTTATTAGCTAGAATATTATAATAATTTTGATTAAAAAAAGTTTATAGTTTTTCTATGAACATATATCAAAACTATTTGAGTAGAAAACCATATGAATTAAAGTTTGGACTCATAATTCAATACATCCCATCAAGATCACTATTGCTATTGTAACTAAAGAAATTTTATATAATAGGTGAAAAACTAACAAAAATATTTAGAAGAAAACATATTGATAAACAATGCTTCTTAATGCCCCTGATATAGGGGTAACACTCATCAATTTAATCATATCAAATATTTTTTTATTCATTAATTTATTCATTCCTTTTTTAGGCATCATTAGTTACTCATTATAGTAAATTTGGATACTAAAATGATTTATTTTATGGATTAAATGCATGGATACCCAAAAAAATGACCAAATTTGATGACTTTTATCAATTTTTTTCAAACTATATATAACATTATACAAATAAAATTCAATTTATAAATTTTATAAAATGTTTTCATTAAAATTGTTTTCTAATAGAGTGTAGTTTAAATATTGTAAAAATCATGTCATAAGGACTATCCATGGGAACAAAAGGAATATATACATATACAAATTGATAATTTTTAACGGTATATAAAAAAATTCCACTATCAAAATGTTTATAAAAAAATATTAACATTTCAATATTTCAACAATGATTTAAATAAAATAACGGAAAATAATGTGGTTATTATTATTGCATGTTTATGAAAGATATCATTTTCCATCATCAAAAAAGAATTCCCAAAAAGGTATTTTCGGTGATAATTATAATTTAATTTAAAATATTTACTAAAATTTATTTTATTTGTATTTATCCATTACTAAGATGATATTTTATTTTCCTTGCATTCGCCTAAGGAAATAGATTTGTTTATTTAAAAATCAGTAGAATACAAGGTTTCTGGTTGTATGTAGACATCATGGGTTCGTGAATTCCAACTACTTATTTAGTTAATTTTCAAGTCATTTTATCTAATTTTATAAAAAAAATTCATTATCATTTTTGATTGATACAGATTTTGTTAATATTCAAAAAGATCATGATTATATGATTTTGATAAAAAGGATGATGCACCTATTTACAGTGATCATGAATATAGTAATGATGATAAACTCATTATAATGAAATTTTATATTGATTCATTAATGAATTAAACATTTCGGGTTATCAAATAGAAATATTTTTAAATAACCTAAAAATATTAATGGATTATAGAATAAAAATACACTTTGTGATTTTTAGGATTCAACAACACCTCAATCTGATATAGGTTATACCAACTACAGATTGACGTTTATGATTTTAGTTTAATCTTAAAATTATAGTAAATAAATGAAATTAAATTATCAAAATGAAGAATAAACATTATGATTATTTTGAAACATTGGAAAAATGATTCATAAGACATTTTGGTTGTATAATAATCATCCAGACCTCAATACAATACACGGAGTGACTAGAATGATAGAGATAATAACATGTTTAAACCTATATGTGCTATTGAGATAGTGGACTTAGAGGTAATAATTTAGTTAATGGTGATAGTAAAATGGGTTAATAATGTATACATATATAATGAAAATGTTAATTACTATAAATTATTTATTTTTTCCTAATTTTAACAGTAATTTTTAAGTTATTTTCCTTTTCTTTTTTTTGACACTCCCCTGTGTATTTTTCATTAAAATTAACAATTTAGTAAAAAAACATATGAAATAATAGAAAATATGTAAAAACATTCATATATTTTTGATAATTTAAAAAAATGTATAAGTAACTTTTGATGAGAAGGATTCAGACACACCTCAATTTGACGCACGGTGTGACCGGTATGACTCTCTATGTGTCGATTTTTTAATTTAAATTTTAGTTCAAAATAGACGTCACATATTCAAAACCATGAATATTCATGAATATTTCTTTTATACATTGTAAAAATTACCCATAATTTATTTTTGATGTTTAGGAATCAGCCTCACTATAATCGGAAAAATGGTGTTCTCAATATGACAAAAATTGTCCGCTATTAGTAAAAAATTGAAAATTTACTTCAACACATGTTTCACACACTAAAAATGTAGTAAAAATTATCATATTATAATGATAGTTTATTAAAATGTTTCATATTTCATTTTATATGTCTTTAAATTAGTCTCACCCCAAACTGACACATGATGTGACTGGTATAACACAACGTGTGTGTTTTAATTTTAAATATACATTTTATTAAAAAAACATAACACCTAATAAAATAATAAAACAAATTCATATTATTTTGAAACTTTAATTAAATTATCCATAAGTAAATATTGACATGTTCAAATTAATTTCACCTCAATCTAATATATGGTGTAACGGATGAGACACCAATGTTGTCATTGTTTAAAAAAATTGACATGTTAGCTCAAAAAAATGTCACATACTCTAAATTGTGGAACACATTAGGATTATTTTAATACTTTATGTAAATGAAATATATGTTTTCTTAATTTCTATGAATCAAACACACTTCAATCTGATGCCCGTGTGAATTCTATAACATGAATTGTGAATTTTTATTTAAAATTTATTTATTAGTTCAAAACACAAGTCACATACTCAAAACTAATAATGTTCATTGATATTGGTTTTATACTATATTAAAATTATCCAAAATAAATTTTGTCTATATAGGAATCATCAAGAACAAAATATGATAAAAAATGTTCAAATTATTTCTCAATGTGTCCATTATTAATTTGAAATTTACATTTTAGTTAAATACATGTCTCGCTCACTAAAATACGAGGAAACAAGCTTGTAATGACATGATATTTTAGGAAAACAATTCATAAGAAATTTTTTATGTGTATGGATTAGTCTCATGTCAAAACAATCAAAAATGTGATTGATGTGACTCAAATTTCATGTATTCAGTTGAAATTGACATTTTAGTAAAAAGACAAATGACATACTCAAAACTAATTAAGCATATTTGGATTTTTAATATACATTAAGAGATTGATCCTTAATATATTTTTTATATCTATGAACAATATTCACATCAATATGACTCATTATATGATAGATATAACTAGAAGTGTGTATTATTATTTAAAATTGACATGTTAGATGAAAACAGACAACACATAGTAAAAAAAGACAATACAATAGGATTTCCTTGATACATTTAAAAAAAATCGTAATGTCATTTTTCTGGTTTAGAAATCATTTTTACCTCAATCTGATACATATTATACTGCATGTGACATAAAGTGTCCATTATCTATTTAAAATTGGAAATTTAGTTCAAAAGATGTGTCACTCTCTAAAAATTAAGAAAACATGTTTGGATTGTGTTGATTCATTATTAAAATGATTCGTAAGTATTTTATGATGTGTAGGAATAAGATCCTGGTCATGGAGATACAGGATGTGACTGGTATGACTAAAAGAATTTCCCTTCAGTTTAAATTGTTTTTTAGAACAAAAGTGACATACTCAAAATGATAAAACAAATTCATATTTTTTTATACTATAGAAAAATGATCCATATGTCATTATGGATATGCTGGAATTATCCGTACATTAATTTGATGTAATGTGTTACCGATAAGACTCCAAGAGTTTCTTTTTATTAAATGTTTTTATTTATATCAAAACACATATAACATACTCACATCTAATTAGAGAAATTTATAGTATTTTTATTATTTTTTAAAATAATTAATAATTAATTTTTGACATGTAGGAATCAGATACACCTCAATCTGATACATAGTGTGACCAGTACAACTCTGACTGTGGGTTTTTTTCTTAAAATTGGAATTTTAGATGAAAAAATATTTTGTATATTCAAAACCAAGAAATAAAATTAATATTATTTTGATAATTTTGGAAAATGATCCATAATTAATCTTTGTTGTGTAGGAAGCAGTAGCACATTAATCAGTTACATGGTTACCCTGGTATGAAATAATGTGTTCATTATAAGTTAAAAATTGACAGGTTAGTTCAAAACGTATGTCTATCAATTATAATTAAGAAAATTCTCATTTACTGTAGTTATTTTTTGGAAAATGATTCAAAATTATTTTATGGAATGTAGTAGTCAACATCATGTCAAACTGACACATGATGTGTTGGGTATGACTCAAAGTGTGATTTTTCAGAACATATTTAAATTTTAGTAGATTAGGATATGTGACATACTCAAATCTAATAATGAAGTTTGGATTGTCCTAATACATTAGGAAAATTATATTTATTTCATATGTGGTGTGTATGAATCATCTGCATTTCAATATGACATGTAGTTTAATAGGTATCACTCTATGTGTGTGTTTTTATTTAATATTGACATATTACTTCAACATGCATGTCACATACTCAAACCCAACATAACCCATTATTCTTGTTTTGATGTTTTATGAAAATTATCATTATGTATATTTTGATATGTAAAGATCATCCACACATCAATATGATAAATGGTTTCCTCATTCTTACTCAATTTCTATGTTATAAGTTTAAAATTGACAATTTAGTTCTAAATATGTGTCACTCATAAAAACTAAAATTTCAAGCCTAAATTATATTGATATTTTTTAGAAAATGATTCATATGTCAATTGGGATTTTTAGGAACTAGTATCACATCATAAAACATCCAAATTAAATTTTTTATTATAAAAACATTTTTGAGGGAAAAGGGAGAAACCAAAAGATCCAACATTGCAAGTAATAAAATACAAAAAACATAAAAAAGGATATCTCGGATCAAGACTACAAGATCTTCCCCTCCCCAGAAAAGGACCCTAGGTGTCAAGATTCCACCATCGTAAGACCGCTCAGCTAGAAGTCTTGTGTAGTGTTTCACGGGCCTAGTACCGATGGAAAATCTATATCCTCTCAAATTCCAAATCCAAATCCATGCACAGATGGAAGCTTCTTTCTTTGAACCTCGTCTGAAGAAGAAATTAGTAGGAGGCTGGTGAAAACACATCAAAACTGTAACGACCCAAATTTTCATTAATGGAAAATCCCTCTTGATCCAGTTAAATGTTTCTTTATGTTTTTATAAGATGTCAACTTCTTTAAGTTTTACGTTAAGATTTGTGATCGTTACTTTTATAGCCGTTGAACAGTGATCATCTGGGTAGTTTAAATATAAGGCTTTAACGAACCAATTTTTCTACTCAGACAAAGGAAGCGATGGCCTCATCCAGTAGAATTGCCCCTTACGAAGCCCATTTGTCGGAGCTCGGTAAAGAGGTGGCGTCTTTGGGCTTTACCCTTGACCAAGCCCAAGCTGAGCTTCATCAAGTCAAGCTCGAACGTGATCGTCTACGGGAAAAATGGAAGTTGATAGAGATTACCACTCGAGCGATGTTATCCGAGCAGCCCCAAGAGTCTGTCACCATCGCGCACCTTACCCTTAGGTCTTATGCGGCTATTTTAAGGGGTTATGTAACAAATAAGTAGAACCATGTTCATGTACATTATTTTTTTTATATATAATAATGAATATAATTTCTAGTCATTTTTGATACATTGTAATTAGTTTTTAAAGTACAAATGGTGTTTTTAGTTATTATTTAATTAAGAATTATATTTTATTAAATTAGAGGATTTTTGAATTAAATAATATTTTAATAAAATATTATTATTAATATTAAATTAATTGTCATTAAATATAAATGATCTTATAATTTTATGAATGTAATTAAAATGTTTATTAAGGTTTGAAAGCCATTTCTGTCAAAACCCGTGAATTTCTTTATAAATGTCGGTTTTTATTTTAAAAGTGAAAATTCACATATTTAGAAAATTATTTAGATAAAATAAATATTATTTTTGGAATCAGGACGTCGAAATTATCCAACGGTGAATTTTTCATAATTTTCTGAGACAGTCCAATTTTTGGGTAAAAATTAAATACCTTTTAAATATATAATGTGTTTTATGACATCATAATGACCCAATGGTGATGTAATAAAATACCATGATCCTTAGGTTCGGCCAATATATGTTTTATCATTAAAATAATGAGGGTTTGGGTTTGTTTGACTCACTTTTCAAAGCATTAATGGAGCCCTCAAGACTTATTCAACACTTTGCCTTTTTAAATTAATTTCCATGGGAGTGTGACTCACCTCCACATAAGCAACCCTAATTTTTTAATAAGTTCGGACCTTGGCCTTGTAAAATATTGTTTTCCTCTCTCCTTTTCCAGAAACCATGGGCAAATACCATGGGATGGTTTGTGGTTTGGATTATTTTAATATAAGGGGTCCCAAACCTAAATAATAAAGAATTCTCTCACCTTTCCTATATAAACCCACCCAAGCTCCCACTTCCTCCTCACTCAAAGCCCTTGAAGTTCGTCCAACCTCTGCCCTACTCTCTCTAGAATCCTCTCAAGGTGCCCCAAGCTCCCAAGAAGCCTCTCACAAGCCTCTCTCTAGCCTTTGGAAGCACACTTCCAAGTAAGGGTTTTTTCTTCCTTTCTCATTTTCGTCAATTTTCTTTAAGTTGTATTGCCCTTTTAATTTAATTTATGAATGTTGGGGTATGGTTTTGCACCTCTAACATACTGCCCTCTTATTTTTTGAATGATGGGAGACCCCTTTCTCTCTCATTAAATGCCTCCCATGTACACCCGTTACTATGCCGAAATTCCGAAAGGAACTTCTCTCTCTTCTTTTACATTCAAGCAATACTTTTGTATCATGAATCTAAATTCCATTTCTATTGTTGGGACATGTATATATATGATCTCCATACTGTCCATTACATGTAAATATGATGAGGAACCCCTTTCTCTCTCATCAACCTTTTTTATGAATTCTTACGTCACGCCGTTACGCTGCCGAAATCGCACCGATTTTCTAAGCCAATGTCTTTGTGTAGTGAATACCATGCCCATTTCTCCATCAAGGGTATTCACCTTTATGCACATTTACATATTGATTATAAAGTTCATGTATTAATTCCACTTTCCTTTATCGTGGAAGAAATGATTATGTTTTATGAATCCATGTTTTATGATCCATGTGGCACACTTATGCATGAAATGAAATGTTTAAGAAGGGTGCGCCCTTTATAGCGCTCCAATGCATTGGGTAAAGTATAGTATCATGATACGTCATGTGCAATGAGTGTTGACTCATGCTAATTCAAGTGCAACGAGGGTTTACTCGTGCTTCAAGTGCAATGAGGGTTTACTCATGCTCCATGTGCAATGAGCCTTGGCTCATGCTAATTCAATGTTAAGTGTTGTTGCCACATTTCCATGTTATGATTATCATGCTTTATCATGCCTTTATGTTCATGTCTCTCTTATGCTCTATTGATATGCCTATTGCCTAACATGTATTGTACTCCTCATGTTATTCATTGTGTACTCCCTTACTGGGCTTTATAGCTCACCCTTTTCTTATGCATGTCCTCAGGTTATCCCATGCAATGCTAAGTACGAAGGAATGTAGTGGTCATGTAAAGGAAGTTTTCAATAAAGATGTTGTATTTCAAGTTTAAAGTTTTTATGTAATGATCCTAAGCCCCAAAGACACTAAACCTCTCGATCTTCTTTGTTGGATCAAGTGAAGTTTTATGTAATGAAGCATGTTTAAGTTGTAATAAAAAGCAGGGTTGCCATAGTTGGTATCAGAGGATAGGTTTAGTTATTTTTGGGATTAGGAAACCCTAGTAAGACCTTAGATACAAGACTAAGAATAATAAAAACTCCCCTAAGTTTTGGTAAGTACTAAGTAAGTGGTTTATCAAACAAATACATCCCTGTCTGGATACGAGCAGGTAGAGGCGGCTCTGGCACAGATGTATCCTAGGGGTAAAACCCGAAAACACCGCTTTGAGCTAGACTCGAACGGGAACTGGTGCACGACAACGGGCCTTGCTGCACTCTTGGTTACGACACTCCCGGGGGATATGTTTTGATAAATTCACAATCTTAGTATGAACCCTTATTAAGGGAAAAATGCCCCTAAGAATATATGTTAGAAGGAAGATCATGAAAAGCCTGGATTGAATGCTATAGACTCATGAGTTAAAGAGATTAAAGTTTATTTATAAGTCATCAACTTTTGTCTTTGGATTACCCTTTATGTGTTACCCCTAACTTTCCTTTTATTCCAGCCAATGGCCGGTAATAGGAGAACTCGGGCTAACAACCGTTGTGAAGATCAGTGCGATGATTGTACTAATGAGATGCCCAATCCGATGGGAGCGGGAATCGCGAACTTTGTCACGCTTCTCTCTCAGCTAACTCAAGTTTTGAATAGAAACACTAGTCAAGAGGAACGTTCAACCCCCCCTAAGAAAGAACAAGTCGCTATTGAAAGCTTCATGAGACAAAGGCCTCCTACGTTTAGTGGATCATCCGATCCCACGATTGCTGAACAATGGATCAACTCCATTGAAAAGATATTCTCCATCCTCCAATGCTCTGAAAAAGAGAAAGTCCTCCTGGCGACTTATCGTATGGAGGGTGAAGCTGATCAATGGTGGACATTGATCAAAAATACGAAGCCTGAGGAGGAGATCGAGGCTTTGGAATGGAAGGTATTCCGGAAGATGTTTTTCGATAAATATTTTCCACGCACCCTCCGTCTTAAGATGGAAAGGGACTTCCTTTCCCTCAAGCAGAAAGATGAGGAATCTGTGGGAGCGTACGAGGCAAACTTCACAAGGCTTGCACGATACGCTTCCGGCTTTGTCGTTACCCCCGAATGCAAGGTTGACCGCTTCTTTGGTGGGCTGAAGCCTAGCTTGCGGAAAGCATTAGCGATCCGTGACTTCGACAGCTATGAGGAAATTGTCCGATGTGCCCTTAAGGTTGAAATGGAGATCGGAGAATCACAGGGGTATCATGGGGACAAGAAGCGGAAGGTGGACTTCAATGCTGGTGGTCCGATGGATAAATCCAACGGCGCTAAGAAATTCCAGCACCCCACTTGCCAAAAGTGTGGAAAGAAGCACCCTGGAAATTGCCTTAGGGGGACAAGAAAATGCTTCAAGTGTGGAAGAGAAGGGCACCTAGCTGTTAACTGTCAGCAAGAAGGACCCGCGGCTGCGACGGAGGGGAGGAACGCTCCGTTCGAACCTCAACGCGTTTTTCAATGCTTCAAATGCAAAGAACCGGGTCATTTTGCGAATCAGTGCCCTAATCCAAGGGTTATCGGAGGCAATCAACAACCTCCAAGACAGCAAGGAAGAGCTTTTGCCATCACTTCTGCCGAAGTGAACCCCGACAACGAAGTGGTGACAGGTACGCTAGTTATTCATTCAAGAATAGCGAACGTACTTTTTGATTCAGGTTCTACGCATTCTTTTATATCTCAAAAGTTTAGTAGAACAATCCCTGCACCACCACAAATCCTGGAAGTAAAGATGTCGGTGAGTACGGCAAATGGGGCAATCATTGCATCCCATGAGTATAAGTCCTCCCCTGTTATAATCTGTGGATTGAATTTCCCGGCGAACCTCGTCATACTCCCTTTGGTGGAATTTGATGCAATTCTTGGCATGGATTGGCTTTCCTTATATAGAGCCAACATAAATTGTCGGGAGAGGGAAATCACACTCCATATGGAGAATCGACCCCCGATTCTTTACAAGTGTCAGGAGGAAGATGAATCTCCTTTAGCTCCATCATCTCAAGCATGGATATTACTGCCTTATGAGCACGCATATCTGGCTCAGATGATTGAGTCCAAGGAAGAAACCACCCTTGAAGAAATGCCTATTGTGAGGGAATTCGCTGAAGTATTTCCCGAGGAACTTCCTGGTCTTCCTCCAAGAAGAGATGTTGAGTTCTCAATTGAACTTATACCTGGGGCGCTACCAATATCCAAGACTCCATATAGAATGGCTGTGGTTGAGCTTGAAGAACTGAAGAAACAACTACAGGAGAATCTGGATAAAGGGTTTATACGCCCAAGTGCATCACCATGGGGTGCACCAGTCCTCTTCGTCAAGAAGAAGGATGGGTCAATGCGGCTTTGCATCGATTATCGTGAACTTAACAAAATCACGATAAAGAACAAGTATCCTCTCCCAAGAATCGATGACTTGTTTGATCAGCTGCGTGGAGCACAATACTTCTCCAAGGTCGACTTGCGGTCGGGATATTATCAAGTAAGGGTGAAGAAGGAAGATATCCCCAAGACTGCTTTTCGTACAAGGTACGGGCACTATGAATTCATAGTAATGCCTTTTGGACTCACCAATGCTCCAGCAATATTCATGGACTTGATGAATAGAGTCTTTAGAGATTAGCTAGATAAATTTGTGGTAGTCTTTATAGATGATATTCTAATATACTCCAAAACCAAGGAGGACCATGAGGAGCATTTAAGAACTGTACTGGAGACTTTGCGCAAGGAGAAGATCTATGCCAAGTACAGCAAGTGTGAGTTCTGGTTGAAGGAGGTCTCATTCTTGGGCCATATCATCACAAGCAATGGGATATCTGTGGACCCCTCCAAAACAGATGCAATTGAGGGATGGCCGAGGCCAACATCGGTAACTGATATCCGTAGCTTCTTGGGGTTAGCTGGATATTATCGACGATTTGTGAGAAACTTCTCACGATTGTCCAACCCTCTTACCAAGCTAACTCGAAAGGGATTAAAGTTTGCTTGGAGTGATGAATGCGAAGAAAGCTTCAAGGAGTTGAAAAGGAGGCTTATCACTGCACCTGTGCTCACTTTACCCACAAGTGGGGAGCTTTTTGTGGTATTCAGTGATGCTTCAAAGAAGGGCTTAGGATGTGTGCTGATGCAGAATGATAAAGTGATATCCTATGCCTCAAGACAGTTGAAAATCCATGAGCGAAACTATCCAACGCATGATCTGGAGTTGGCGGCGGTGATCTTTGCCTTGAAAATCTGGCGGCATTATCTCTATGGAGAGAAATGTGAGATATATACGGACCACAAGAGTCTTAAATATATATTCACACAGAAAGAGCTTAATATGCGCCAGAGAAGATGGATAGAGCTCATAAAGGATTATGATTGTTCAATACATTACCACCCTGGGAAGGCGAACAAGGTGGCGGATGCCCTAAGTAGAAAGGATCCAGCAATTCTATCAATGATGAGAATTGAGAAGGATCCAATCTTCTTAGACTTGATGAAGATGGACGTGGGAATCATAAAGAAGGGAACATCATCAATCCTTTCACAAATGATTGCTCAACCATCTCTTTTGGAAAGGTTAAATGATGCTCAAAAGGATGATGCGAGAATCCAAGAAAAAGTGGAAGCTATCAAAAAGGGAAAATCCTCAGAGTTTAATGTTAATGAAGAAGGAATTGTGCGGTTTGGGAAAAGGCTATGTGTCCCATCAAGTTCGGAGATGAAGAAGGAACTTTTGGATGATGCACATAGTTCAAATTTCTCTATTCACCCAGGGAGCACAAAGATGTATCGAGATCTCCGAGAAAACTTTTGGTGGGATAATATGAAGAAGGAGATCGCCGAATATACATCAAAGTGCCTGGTGTGTCAGCAAGTGAAGGCAGAGAGGCAGAAGTCTAAGGGGATGATGCAACCATTGCCCATACCAGAATGGAAATGGGAGAACATCACCATGGACTTCGTCACTGGACTTCCAAGGACATCCAAAAGCAACAACGCAATCTGGGTTATTGTGGATCGTCTTACAAAGACTGCACACTTCATTGCTATTCGAGAGGATTTCTCTTTGGATCAACTGGCACGGATATATATCAGGGAAGTGGTACGGTTGCATGGAGTACCACTATCTATTGTGTCGGACCGAGATCCAAGATTTACCTCTAAGTTTTGGAAGAGTCTTCAACATGCTCTGAATACTGAACTGAACTTCAGTACGGCCTATCATCCTCAAACTGATGGCCAATCCGAGCGGACTATCCAAACACTTGAGGATATGTTGAGAGCGTGCTCAATGGACTTTAAAGGAGGATGGGATCAACATCTTCCTCTAGTTGAGTTCTCTTATAATAATAGTTTCCACTCGAGCATCCAAATGGCACCATATGAAGCCCTGTATGGGAAAAGGTGTAGAACACCGGCATGTTGGGATGAGGTCGGTGAACGTAAGCTGCTTGGACCAGAAATGGTCGAAGAAATGGTGGAGAAGGTGAAAACCATTCGGCAGCATATCAAGGCAGCCCAAAGTCGACAGAAGAGTTATGCAGATAATCGTCGACGAGACCTTGAATTTAAAGTCGGAGACATGGTGTTTTTACGCATATCTCCGTGGAAGAAGGTCATGAGGTTTGGAAAGAAAGGGAAGTTAAGTCCAAGGTACATCGGCCCCTTCGAGATTCTTGATCGTGTTGGGGCTGTGGCCTATCGACTAGCACTTCCACCTACTATGGCCAAGGTGCATGATGTCTTCCATGTATCCCTCTTAAGGAAGTACATACCAGACCCTTCACATGTACTCTCTTCTGAGGTGGTACAATTAGAAGATGATCTTTCTTATGAGGAGCAACCAGTGAAGATCTTGGATCGTAGAGAAAAAGTTCTACGAAATAAGACAATGCCCCTCGTCAAGGTGTTGTGGAGAAACCACAAGTTTGAAGAAGCAACTTGGGAGTCGGAGGATATGATGAAGCTAAGTTACCCACATTTGTTTTAGTGTGGGGAAAGGAAAATTTTGAGGGCGAAATTTCTTAAGGGGGGAATGTTGTAACGACCCAAATTTTCATTAATGGAAAATCCCTCTTGATCCAGTTAAATGTTCCTTTATGTTTTTATAAGATGTCAACTTCTTTAAGTTTTACGTTAAGATTTGTGATCGTTACTTTTATAGCCGTTGAACAGTGATCATCTGGGTAGTTTAAATATAAGGCTTTAACGAACCAATTTTTCTACTCAGACAAAGGAAGCGATGGCCTCATCCAGTAGAATTGCCCCTTACGAAGCCCATTTGTCGGAGCTCGGTAAAGAGGTGGCGTCTTTGGGCTTTTCCCTTGACCAAGCCCAAGCTGAGCTTCATCAAGTCAAGCTCGAACGTGATCGTCTACGGGAAAAATGGAAGTTGATAGAGATTACCACTCGAGCGATGTTATCCGAGCAGCCCCAAGAGTCTGTCACCATCGCGCACCTTACCCTTAGGTCTTATGCGGCTATTTTAAGGGGTTATGTAACAAATAAGTAGAACCATGTTCATGTACATTATTTTTTTTATATATAATAATGAATATAATTTCTAGTCTTTTTTGATACATTGTAATTAGTTTTTAAAGTACAAATGGTGTTTTTAGTTATTATTTAATTAAGAATTATATTTTATTAAATTAGAGGATTTTTGAATTAAATAATATTTTAATAAAATATTATTATTAATATTAAATTAATTGTCATTAAATATAAATGATCTTATAATTTTATGAATGCAATTAAAATGTTTATTAAGGTTTGAAAGCCATTTCTGTCAAAACCCGTGAATTTCTTTATAAATGTCGGTTTTTATTTTAAAAGTGAAAATTCACATATTTAGAAAATTATTTAGATAAAATAAATATTATTTTTGGAATCAGGACGTCGAAATTATCCAACGGTGAATTTTTCATAATTTTCTGAGACAGTCCAATTTTTGGGTAAAAATTAAATACCTTTTAAATATATAATGTGTTTTATGACATCATAATGACCCAATGGTGATGTAATAAAATACCATGATCCTTAGGTTAGGCCAATATATGTTTTATCATTAAAATAATGAGGGTTTGGGTTTGTTTGACTCACTTTTCAAAGCATTAATGGAGCCCTCAAGACTTATTCAACACTTTGCCTTTTTAAATTAATTTCCATGGGAGTGTGACTCACCTCCACATAAGCAACCCTAATTTTTTAATAAGTTAGGACCTTGGCCTTGTAAAATATTGTTTTCCTCTCTCCTTTTCCAGAAACCATGGGCAAATACCATGGGATGGTTTGTGGTTTGGATTATTTTAATATAAGGGGTCCCAAACCTAAATAATAAAGAATTCTCTCACCTTTCCTATATAAACCCACCCAAGCTCCCACTTCCTCCTCACTCAAAGCCCTTGAAGTTCGTCCAACCTCTGCCCTACTCTCTCTATAATCCTCTCAAGGTGCCCCAAGCTCCCAAGAAGCCTCTCACAAGCCTCTCTCTAGCCTTTGGAAGCACACTTCCAAGTAAGGGTTTTTTCTTCCTTTCTCATTTTCGTCAATTTTCTTTAAGTTGTATTGCCCTTTTAATTTAATTTATGAATGTTGGGGTATGGTTTAGCACCTCTCCCATACTGCCCTCTTATTGTTTGAATGATGGGAGACCCCTTTCTCTCTCATTAAATGCCTCCCATGTACACCCGTTACTATGCCGAAATTCCGAAAGGAACTTCTCTCTCTTCTTTTACATTCAAGCAATACTTTTGTATCATGAATCTAAATTCCATTTCTATTGTTGGGACATGTATATATATGATCTCCATACTGTCCATTACATGTAAATATGATGAGGAACCCCTTTCTCTCTCATCAACCTTTTTTATGAATTCTTACGTCACGCCGTTACGCTGCCGAAATCGCACCGATTTTCTAAGCCAATGTCTTTGTGTAGTGAATACCATGCCCATTTCTCCATCAAGGGTATTCACCTTTATGCACATTTACATATTGATTATAAAGTTCATGTATTAATTCCACTTTCCTTTATCGTGGAAGAAATGATTATGTTTTATGAATCCATGTTTTATGATCCATGTGGCACACTTATGCATGAAATGAAATGTTTAAGAAGGGTGCGCCCTTTATAGAGCTCCAATGCATTGGGTAAAGTATAGTATCATGATACGTCATGTGCAATGAGTGTTGACTCATGCTAATTCAAGTGCAACGAGGGTTTACTCATGCTTCAAGTGCAATGAGGGTTTACTCATGCTCCATGTGCAATGAGCCTTGGCTCATGCTAATTCAATGTTAAGTGTTGTTGCCACATTTCCATGTTATGATTATCATGCTTTATCATGCCTTTATGTTCATGTCTCTCTTATGCTCTATTGATATGCCTATTGCCTAACATGTATTGTACTCCTCATGTTATTCATTGTGTACTCCCTTACTGGGCTTTATAGCTCACCCTTTTCTTATGCATGTCCTCAGGTTATCCCATGCAATGCTAAGTACGAAGGAATGTAGTGGTCATGTAAAGGAAGTTTTCAATAAAGATGTTGTATTTCAAGTTTAAAGTTTTTATGTAATGATCCTAAGCCCCAAAGACACTAAACCTCTCGATCTTCTTTGTTGGATCAAGTGAAGTTTTATGTAATGAAGCATGTTTAAGTTGTAATAAAAAGCAGGGTTGCCATAGTTGGTATCAGAGGATAGGTTTAGTTATTTTTGGGATTAGGAAACCCTAGTAAGACCTTAGATACAAGACTAAGAATAATAAAAACTCCCCTAAGTTTTGGTAAGTACTAAGTAAGTGGTTTATCAAACAAATACATCCCTGTCTGGATACGAGCAGGTAGAGGCGGCTCTGGCACAGATGTATCCTAGGGGTAAAACCCGAAAACACCGCTTTGAGCTAGACTCGAACGGGAACTGGTGCACGACAACGGGCCTTGCTGCACTCTTGGTTACGACACTCCCGGGGGATATGTTTTGATAAATTCACAATCTTAGTATGAACCCTTATTAAGGGAAAAATGCCCCTAAGAATATATGTTAGAAGGAAGATCATGAAAAGCCTGGATTGAATGCTATAGACTCATGAGTTAAAGAGATTAAAGTTTATTTATAAGTCATCAACTTTTGTCTTTGGATTACCCTTTATGTGTTACCCCTAACTTTCCTTTTATTCCAGCCAATGGCCGGTAATAGGAGAACTCGGGCTAACAACCGTTGTGAAGATCAGTGCGATGATTGTACTAATGAGATGCCCAATCCGATGGGAGCGGGAATCGCGAACTTTGTCACGCTTCTCTCTCAGCTAACTCAAGTTTTGAATAGAAACACTAGTCAAGAGGAACGTTCAACCCCCCCTAAGAAAGAACAAGTCGCTATTGAAAGCTTCATGAGACAAAGGCCTCCTACGTTTAGTGGATCATCCGATCCCACGATTGCTGAACAATGGATCAACTCCATTGAAAAGATATTCTCCATCCTCCAATGCTCTGAAAAAGAGAAAGTCCTCCTGGCGACTTATCGTATGGAGGGTGAAGCTGATCAATGGTGGACATTGATCAAAAATACGAAGCCTGAGGAGGAGATCGAGGCTTTGGAATGGAAGGTATTCCGGAAGATGTTTTTCGATAAATATTTTCCACGCACCCTCCGTCTTAAGATGGAAAGGGACTTCCTTTCCCTCAAGCAGAAAGATGAGGAATCTGTGGGAGCGTACGAGGCAAACTTCACAAGGCTTGCACGATACGCTTCCGGCTTTGTCGTTACCCCCGAATGCAAGGTTGACCGCTTCTTTGGTGGGCTGAAGCCTAGCTTGCGGAAAGCATTAGCGATCCGTGACTTCGACAGCTATGAGGAAATTGTCCGATGTGCCCTTAAGGTTGAAATGGAGATCGGAGAATCACAGGGGTATCATGGGGACAAGAAGCGGAAGGTGGACTTCAATGCTGGTGGTCCGATGGATAAATCCAACGGCGCTAAGAAATTCCAGCACCCCACTTGCCAAAAGTGTGGAAAGAAGCACCCTGGAAATTTCCTTAGGGGGACAAGAAAATGCTTCAAGTGTGGAAGAGAAGGGCACCTAGCTGTTAACTGTCAGCAAGAAGGACCCGCGGCTGCGACGGAGGGGAGGAACGCTCCGTTCGAACCTCAACGCGTTGTTCAATGCTTCAAATGCAAAGAACCGGGTCATTTTGCGAATCAGTGCCCTAATCCAAGGGTTATCGGAGGCAATCAACAACCTCCAAGACAGCAAGGAAGAGATTTTGCCATCACTTCTGCCGAAGTGAACCCCGACAACGAAGTGGTGACAGGTACGCTAGTTATTCATTCAAGAATAGCGAACGTACTTTTTGATTCAGGTTCTACGCATTCTTTTATATCTCAAAAGTTTAGTAGAACAATCCCTGCACCACCACAAATCCTGGAAGTAAAGATGTCGGTGAGTACGGCAAATGGGGCAATCATTGCATCCCATGAGTATAAGTCCTCCCCTGTTATAATCTGTGGATTGAATTTCCCGGCGAACCTCGTCATACTCCCTTTGGTGGAATTTGATGCAATTCTTGGCATGGATTGGCTTTCCTTATATAGAGCCAACATAAATTGTCGGGAGAGGGAAATCACACTCCATATGGAGAATCGACCCCCGATTCTTTACAAGTGTCAGGAGGAAGATGAATCTCCTTTAGCTTCATCATCTCAAGCATGGATATTACTGCCTTATGAGCACGCATATCTGGCTCAGATGATTGAGTCCAAGGAAGAAACCACCCTTGAAGAAATGCCTATTGTGAGGGAATTCGCTGAAGTATTTCCCGAGGAACTTCCTGGTCTTCCTCCAAGAAGAGATGTTGAGTTCTCAATTGAACTTATACCTGGGGCGCTACCAATATCCAAGACTCCATATAGAATGGCTGTGGTTGAGCTTGAAGAACTGAAGAAACAACTACAGGAGAATCTGGATAAAGGGTTTATACGCCCAAGTGCATCACCATGGGGTGCACCAGTCCTCTTCGTCAAGAAGAAGGATGGGTCAATGCGGCTTTGCATCGATTATCGTGAACTTAACAAAATCACGATAAAGAACAAGTATCCTCTCCCAAGAATCGATGACTTGTTTGATCAGCTGCGTGGAGCACAATACTTCTCCAAGGTCGACTTGCGGTCGGGATATTATCAAGTAAGGGTGAAGAAGGAAGATATCCCCAAGACTGCTTTTCGTACAAGGTACGGGCACTATGAATTCATAGTAATGCCTTTTGGACTCACCAATGCTCCAGAAATATTCATGGACTTGATGAATAGAGTCTTTAGAGATTACCTAGATAAATTTGTGGTAGTCTTTATAGATGATATTCTAATATACTCCAAAACCAAGGAGGACCATGAGGAGCATTTAAGAACTGTACTGGAGACTTTGCGCAAGGAGAAGCTCTATGCCAAGTACAGCAAGTGTGAGTTCTGGTTGAAGGAGGTCTCATTCTTGGGCCATATCATCACAAGCAATGGGATATCTGTGGACCCCTCCAAAACAGATGCAATTGAGGGATGGCCGAGGCCATCATCGGTAACTGATATCCGTAGCTTCTTGGGGTTAGCTGGATATTATCGACGATTTGTGAGAAACTTCTCACGATTGTCCAACCCTCTTACCAAGCTAACTCGAAAGGGAGTAAAGTTTGCTTGGAGTGATGAATGCGAAGAAAGCTTCAAGGAGTTGAAAAGGAGGCTTATCACTGCACCTGTGCTCACTTTACCCACAAGTGGGGAGCTTTTTGTGGTATTCAGTGATGCTTCAAAGAAGGGCTTAGGATGTGTGCTGATGCAGAATGATAAAGTGATATCCTATGCCTCAAGACAGTTGAAAATCCATGAGCGAAACTATCCAACGCATGATCTGGAGTTGGCGGCGGTGATCTTTGCCTTGAAAATCTGGCGGCATTATCTCTATGGAGAGAAATGTGAGATATATACGGACCACAAGAGTCTTAAATATATATTCACACAGAAAGAGCTTAATATGCGCCAGAGAAGATGGATAGAGCTCATAAAGGATTATGATTGTTCAATACATTACCACCCTGGGAAGGCGAACAAGGTGGCGGATGCCCTAAGTAGAAAGGATCCAGCAATTCTATCAATGATGAGAATTGAGAAGGATCCAATCTTCTTAGACTTGATGAAGATGGACGTGGGAATCATAAAGAAGGGAACATCATCAATCCTTTCACAAATGATTGCTCAACCATCTCTTTTGGAAAGGTTAAAGGATGCTCAAAAGGATGATGCGAGAATCCAAGAAAAAGTGGAAGCTATCAAAAAGGGAAAATCCTCAGAGTTTAATGTTAATGAAGAAGGAATTGTGCGGTTTGGGAAAAGACTATGTGTCCCATCAAGTTCGGAGATGAAGAAGGAACTTTTGGATGATGCACATAGTTCAAATTTCTCTATTCACCCAGGGAGCACAAAGATGTATCGAGATCTCCGAGAAAACTTTTGGTGGGATAATATGAAGAAGGAGATCGCCGAATATACATCAAAGTGCCTGGTGTGTCAGCAAGTGAAGGCAGAGAGGCAGAAGTCTAAGGGGATGATGCAACCATTGCCCATACCAGAATGGAAATGGGAGAACATCACCATGGACTTCGTCACTGGACTTCCAAGGACATCCAAAAGCAACAACGCAATCTGGGTTATTGTGGATCGTCTTACAAAGACTGCACACTTCATTGCTATTCGAGAGGATTTCTCTTTGGATCAACTGGCACGGATATATATCAGGGAAGTGGTACGGTTGCATGGAGTACCACTATCTATTGTGTCAGACCGAGATCCAAGATTTACCTCTAAGTTTTGGAAGAGTCTTCAACATGCTCTGAATACTGAACTGAACTTCAGTACGGCCTATCATCCTCAAACTGATGGCCAATCCAAGCGGACTATCCAAACACTTGAGGATATGTTGAGAGCGTGCTCAATGGACTTTAAAGGAGGATGGGATCAACATCTTCCTCTAGTTGAGTTCTCTTATAATAATAGTTTCCACTCGAGCATCCAAATGGCACCATATGAAGCCCTGTATGGGAAAAGGTGTAGAACACCGGCATGTTGGGATGAGGTCGGTGAACGTAAGCTGCTTGGACCAGAAATGGTCGAAGAAAAGGTGGAGAAGGTGAAAACCATTCAGCAGCATATCAAGGCAGCCCAAAGTCGACAGAAGAGTTATGCAGATAATCGTCGACGAGACCTTGAATTTAAAGTCGGAGACATGGTGTTTTTACGCATATCTCCGTGGAAGAAGGTCATGAGGTTTGGAAAGAAAGGGAAGTTAAGTCCAAGGTACATCGGCCCCTTCGAGATTCTTGATCGTGTTGGGGCTGTGGCCTATCGACTAGCACTTCCACCTACTATGGCCAAGGTGCATGATGTCTTCCATGTATCCCTCTTAAGGAAGTACATACCAGACCATTCACATGTACTCTCTTCTGAGGTGGTACAATTAGAAGATGATCTTTCTTATGAGGAGCAACCAGTGAAGATCTTGGATCGTAGAGAAAAAGTTCTACGAAATAAGACAATGCCCCTCGTCAAGGTGTTGTGGAGAAACCACAAGTTTGAAGAAGCAACTTGGGAGTCGGAGGATATGATGAAGCTAAGTTACCCACATTTGTTTTAGTGTGGGGAAAGGAAAATTTCGAGGGCGAAATTTCTTAAGGGGGGAATGTTGTAACGACCCAAATTTTCATTAATGGAAAATCCCTCTTGATCCAGTTAAATGTTTCTTTATGTTTTTATAAGATGTCAACTTCTTTAAGTTTTACGTTAAGATTTGTGATCGTTACTTTTATAGCCGTTGAACAGTGATCATCTGGGTAGTTTAAATATAAGGCTTTAACGAACCAATTTTTCTACTCAGACAAAGGAAGCGATGGCCTCATCCAGTAGAATTGCCCCTTACGAAGCCCATTTGTCGGAGCTCGGTAAAGAGGTGGCGTCTTTGGGCTTTGCCCTTGACCAAGCCCAAGCTGAGCTTCATCAAGTCAAGCTCGAACGTGATCGTCTACGGGAAAAATGGAAGTTGATAGAGATTACCACTCGAGCGATGTTATCCGAGCAGCCCCAAGAGTCTGTCACCATCGCGCACCTTACCCTTAGGTCTTATGCGGCTATTTTAAGGGGTTATGTAACAAATAAGTAGAACCATGTTCATGTACATTATTTTTTTTTATATATAATAATGAATATAATTTCTAGTCATTTTTGATACATTGTAATTAGTTTTTAAAGTACAAATGGTGTTTTTAGTTATTATTTAATTAAGAATTATATTTTATTAAATTAGAGGATTTTTGAATTAAATAATATTTTAATAAAATATTATTATTAATATTAAATTAATTGTCATTAAATATAAATGATCTTATAATTTTATGAATGCAATTAAAATGTTTATTAAGGTTTGAAAGCCATTTCTGTCAAAACCCGTGAATTTCTTTATAAATGTCGGTTTTTATTTTAAAAGTGAAAATTCACATATTTAGAAAATTATTTAGATAAAATAAATATTATTTTTGGAATCAGGACGTCGAAATTATCCAACGGTGAATTTTTCATAATTTTCTGAGACAGTCCAATTTTTGGGTAAAAATTAAATACCTTTTAAATATATAATGTATTTTATGACATCATAATGACCCAATGGTGATGTAATAAAATACCATGATCCTTAGGTTCGACCAATATATGTTTTATCATTAAAATAATGAGGGTTTGGGTTTGTTTGACTCACTTTTCAAAGCATTAATGGAGCCCTCAAGACTTATTCAACACTTTGCCTTTTTAAATTAATTTCCATGGGAGTGTGACTCACCTCCACATAAGCAACCCTAATTTTTTAATAAGATCGGACCTTGGCCTTGTAAAATATTGTTTTCCTCTCTCCTTTTCCAGAAACCATGGGCAAATACCATGGGATGGTTTGTGGTTTGGATTATTTTAATATAAGGGGTCCCAAACCTAAATAATAAAGAATTCTCTCACCTTTCCTATATAAACCCACCCAAGCTCCCACTTCCTCCTCACTCAAAGCCCTTGAAGTTCGTCCAACCTCTGCCCTACTCTCTCTAGAATCCTCTCAAGGTGCCCCAAGCTCCCAAGAAGCCTCTCACAAGCCTCTCTCTAGCCTTTGGAAGCACACTTCCAAGTAAGGGTTTTTTCTTCCTTTCTCATTTTCGTCAATTTTCTTTAAGTTGTATTGCCCTTTTAATTTAATTTATGAATGTTGGGGTATGGTTTCGCACCTCTCCCATACTGCCCTCTTATTGTTTGAATGATGGGAGACCCCTTTCTCTCTCATTAAATGCCTCCCATGTACACCCGTTACTATGCCGAAATTCCGAAAGGAACTTCTCTCTCTTCTTTTACATTCAAGCAATACTTTTGTATCATGAATCTAAATTCCATTTCTATTGTTGGGACATGTATATATATGATCTCCATACTGTCAATTACATGTAAATATGATGAGGAACCCCTTTCTCTCTCATCAACCTTTTTTATGAATTCTTACGTCACGCCGTTACGCTGCCGAAATCGCACCGATTTTCTAAGCCAATGTCTTTGTGTAGTGAATACCATGCCCATTTCTCCATCAAGGGTATTCACCTTTATGCACATTTACATATTGATTATAAAGTTCATGTATTAATTCCACTTTCCTTTATCGTGGAAGAAATGATTATGTTTTATGAATCCATGTTTTATGATCCATGTGGCACACTTATGCATGAAATGAAATGTTTAAGAAGGGTGCGCCCTTTATAGCACTCCAATGCATTGGGTAAAGTATAGTATCATGATACGTCATGTGCAATGAGTGTTGACTCATGCTAATTCAAGTGCAACGAGGGTTTACTCGTGCTTCAAGTGCAATGAGGGTTTACTCATTCTCCATGTGCAATGAGCCTTGGCTCATGCTAATTCAATGTTAAGTGTTGTTGCCACATTTCCATGTTATGATTATCATGCTTTATCATGCCTTTATGTTCATGTCTCTCTTATGCTCTATTGATATGCCTATTGCCTAACATGTATTGTACTCCTCATGTTATTCATTGTGTACTCCCTTACTGGGCTTTATAGCTCACCCTTTTCTTATGCATGTCCTCAGGTTATCCCATGCAATGCTAAGTACGAAGGAATGTAGTGGTCATGTAAAGGAAGTTTTCAATAAAGATGTTGTATTTCAAGTTTAAAGTTTTTATGTAATGATCCTAAGCCCCAAAGACACTAAACCTCTCGATCTTCTTTGTTGGATCAAGTGAAGTTTTATGTAATGAAGCATGTTTAAGTTGTAATAAAAAGCAGGGTTGCCATAAAAACAACACAAAAAATGCAAACAGAGTCATCCACCATATGAATCATGATTTGACTCGACAACTCGTGCACGTCTGGTTATCTGGGTCCATTAATGTCATCTTCCTAGCCTTCCCCCTCAGGGAGAGGGGAATAATTATAGATATCCAGGTTAATATTACATAGTAGAGAGCACACCTCATTTATAGAACTTGATTTATGAGTAGCATATCTTCCACCTAAGGCAGGTGGAGCCATGAAATTAACCATGCCAGTACCCACTAAGGGGTTGACAACCTGAGAGCACAAATCCACCCCTTTCATGCCCTGGGAATCTGAAGTTGTCCGGGATAAAATCATGAAGTCACTTCCTACCTTATCTTCCTGATAGGGGAGGTTCCCTACATCCGGCCCAACAATTCCATCCAAGGAGGAGAAATAGTCCTTGTTCATTGTTGTCTTCCTTATAATTTTAAGGGAAAATCCATCATCACCCAGCACCGCTTGTTTACCCTTATTCACAGGAGACCTTTGGGGAACCTTCTCAGTAGAAACCTTCATAGGAGAAACCAGAAATGGACGCCCCCAGCCAACACCCCCTAACACATGCCCTTCCTTGGGATGACATTGAGAAAGTGGGTAAACCTTATAGAAGTTTTTTCTCACCCCTTGATCACCTTTATCATATAGAACCTTAGGCCAAGGTAGCTTCAGCACAGAGCTTGGGGAGCTAGGGGTCACCAAAAGTGGGGCAGGAGCAAGCACTAACACCTTAGATGGATACTGAACTGGATCTTCGACTGTAGTGGGGGAAACATCCACCTGACCAACACATGTATAGAAGGAACCTCTACTCCGACAAGCCCTATGTCGATAATATATCGACTTAGAATTCCCTTGTTATAAGTAATGCATAAAAAAACCCACAACCTTCTCATATGTGATCCGCTCCTAGAATCCATCCTCGCTCCCTAGAGAAAACCAAATGTGATGTTGAAGAGCCCTTGAAAAATCCATCTCAATGAAAACACACACACACCAGGGATTCGACAAACTAGTAGTAATGTAATCGGTTCACAAGAAAAAACTGATTCAGACACCAATCCCCTTTTAGACACCGGGGTTCTAAAATGCAAGTGTTAGTATGGGAATCCAAATCCATAGGGATAATTGCTGACAATCTCGGCCCTTTTAAATATCGATAGTCCACCATAACAGGATGAAAGGTCTATTGTCCCACCTCTGAGACCCACATGACCAGGCCTTGGCAATTTCATACAATGTGTGATTGAAATGACTAAAAAAGTTTCCTTTTACTTAAAATTTCTATTTTATTAATGTATTAATTCATACTCATGTTTCGTTTATTTAATTATAGTATTACTAGCATAAGAATTTTTTTCATTTACCAGTTTTATTTTTTTTAGTTGGGATTGTTTCTATAGAAACTAATACAACGATAACACTTTTTTAGAGGGGGTATGGTGCCAAAGACAGTGACACCATTGATTTTTTTGAATGTTTAATATAGTACATGATAATGTAACTATAATTTTTTTTAAATGTCTTTAATATAGTGTCTTTTTCATCCATTTATGACTTATTTTTATTTATATTAAATCAAGGATTTTTCAAATTCTAGTGTATTTAATGATATTTTGTGCCATAATTTTAATATCACACTAAAATAGGATAACATTTATCAGCTCTTCTTTTTGAATTGATAAATTATGCCTTTATTTTTACAATAAAAGAATTAACTAATTTTACCTTCATTATAACTAAAAGAATAAAAGATAAAATACCACCTTTATTAGTTCTTTTTTTATCACTAATAAAGGTCCCCCTTTATTTGAACTTTTTTAGCATTGATAAAAATGGACTACTTTTAATGAATCTTAGATCAAAATCGCATGATAAATTATAAATTATTTTTTATGTCACTATTAAAATCCACTAATTTAGAAGTGTGTATATCCTATTTTATGTTTACAATATGAACATAATGGATATGAAATAGGATAAATTCTATGACACTCTATATTTCGTCGATAATATAGCTATAAATTACTCAACTATTGTACTATCTGTAAAGTCCTATGTGATACCAAGTTCATAGT
Organism: Viscum album; assembly: GCA_963277665.1. NCBI lineage: Eukaryota > Viridiplantae > Streptophyta > Magnoliopsida > Santalales > Viscaceae > Viscum > Viscum album. Next base: position 1,550,034,453 of record OY728164.1, on the reverse strand, counting down.
CCAAACAAAATCTAAATTTATGAATTAAATATTCATATAATTTTACTACCATGATGTGAATATATAATATAAATTACTAACCTATATCTATGTTTCATTATTATTCTATCTATTTCATTTAGTTTTTTATTCATTTAAAACATCTTCGTGACTTTCACATAAAACCAATTTTTTCATTTATGGTTTTACATAAAAACATATTTTCTTCTTTCTTCTTTCATTTTTGAATCCTAGATTATAAATTCAATACCATCAAGATTGTGACTATAATTGTATAAGGTTAGCATTGTAATAGGGATGTGAGTCACCATACAAAAGTCAGGGTCAATGTTTTTATACCTCTACTTTATTGAATAATATTATTTAATCAGGTTATGATTCACCTTCAAAAATCAGGTAGTTCCCCATGCATCTCTCAACCTGTAAAGGAGTATAAGAGTGGACTAGGTCAACATTATACTGAACTAGTATAAAGATCCCTATGTTCTTTATTTTATTTCCACTATTAACTAATTGTTATAATTAACCTTCATATTTAATTTTAATAATATATTTATGTTACTAATTTTATTAATTTGTTCTACTCAACCCCTAGACCATCCTACATTACTGTATCTGACAAAATAGTGGAGTATAAAAATTAAGTTATTTTTTGTCTATATTTTCTAACATACAGATAATTATGGTATTGAAAAGTGATATTGTTATTAATGTTATTTAATATGAAGTTTACTATTTGGATAACGCTATAGGATTAAGGTAAATAGACCATTGTGTTTTTTTATTTTATTAATAAATGTTGAAATACCTTTTGGAAGAATACATGATTTTACTATAAATTTATGGTGATTCTAATGATTTATGGAAATGATTATCATATCTTTGAGATTTCTATGATTTGGTAATATTCATATATAGTATGATACATTAAGAGTTACTTTAAAATGTCTGAGATATTACTGTTAAGTTGATTAATGTTAATTCAAATCACAACCAAGTGCTGAAATCAATCTTATAAAATAAAAAAGTTTTAATTATGTAATGTTTTTGTTGTTTCCTCTACAAATTTAAAATAATGAATCAAAATTATAAATATGCTCTTGAAATAAAAAATTTATACATTTTCATTAATTATTTATGAACTTATGTTATTTAAATCACCTCAATGGTTGTCGTTTTGTGCTTGTTATCTTTTCTATGATCGTTCACTTTCTTATGGTCGGTGATCTACGGACAGTTCCACTACACTATGTGTATATTTTCACATCAATCTAATTTTTTCCTATATGAGAAAATAGTAATGTGTTATTATATATGACCTTCATACATTCATTTCTCTATTAAAATTATTAATCTCTATTAACCATTTATATGTTATGGTATGTCAAAAATGGTATTTGAAGATAGAAACCCATTATTTGCTGTTATGAAGTTTAAATACGGAGGAGAACATTTATTAATGGCTGGGAGAATGTAAAACCCTATTATTTTATAATATAATTCACCTTAAATAAATTTAATTTCTTTTATATCTTATGTTACACGCAATACAACATTTAAATGAACAACATTACACGGTTAAATTATTTGTATTAAAATATGACTATTATAAAATAGCCATTGAATTAATAGATATAAATAGTATTAATTTCATATATATATATATATATATATATGGTTCCTAATCAATAAATATTTATTTTTTAATGATTATCAAATAAGTACAGAATTTTCGGTAAAGTCATTTTTATCTTCAAATATAAGTTTAATTCAAAAATAATTTTTATCAATTTTTTTCCACATAAAATTTAATTAAATTAAGCCAAGTTTATTTATGGTACTTTACAAAAATGATACAATTTTTTAAAATAGTATTTTAATATTATCTTAATGTGAAATTTTTATATTTTTTGGAAAACATTTTGTTTTTTATGAAAATATATATTTCTATAAAACATTCATTTTCATTACTCAAATAATGTAATTTAACATCAGATTATATTATATATTTTTTAATAAAGAAATATATTATCCATTTTAATTATAACAATATATTTTGTTTTATTTGAATCATATATTTTCTTAATTTTTTTGTAAAAATACATTTTTATGTTTTTCAACAAATTTTTACTAAAAACTATTTTTAAGTTCATAATGTTAATATATTTTAATTAATCAAAATAAAACATAATTAGAAGTTAGTTAAATGAAATTAATTTATTATATATATTCTAACATTAATTTAAATTCAAATTATGAAGATTTCTAGTCACGAGTTAATGTAAAATCATCATTTCCTTGAAATATGCATTTTCCAAAAAAAATCAATATTCGCCGTTTGTTTTGAAAATATTTTGAAATAAATTATTTCAAATTTTAGAATATTTAATTTATATTTTTAACATCATTTTAAAATCATCATGTAAAATGGTTGTTATATTTTTTTTAAATTTTATGAAAAGAATAATTTTTAGATGAATATTGAAAACATTTATTTTTATTGAAAACATTGTCTTCCTTTAAAGTATTTACAATGATAATATATATTTTAAATTAATTAAATAATAAATTAGTTCCATTATATTATAAATAATCTAATATTTTCTATTGGAATCAATTTTTTGTTCATTTTTTTCTGATGTTTTTTATACTTATGAAAATATTTTATTTGGGAAACACTATTTTGTTGTGTCTACTTATATTATTTTCAAATAAGTTATACTGTTTGTTTTAATTTTATTTTTATAAAATTGATTAAATATTTACAATTTTTTTCATTTATATTATGTAATAAATTCAACATAATTTTTGGTGATGATGAATTGTAAAACCCTAATAAATTTGTTACTATGGTACATGTTAAAATAGGTTAACCAGGGGCTAAACTAAAAACATAATCCTAAATATAACATAGAAAATTTTAAAATTCATTTTTTATTATATATTTTGTCTTCATCTCACATAATGAGAGATTATTTTTCAATTTTAATTCTTTTTAGATGTTTAAAACATGGGTATACCAATTTAATTTCCAAAATTTCATGTGTTTCCAGTCCCTCAAATAAATAATGGCACCCCATCACCTCACCTATTTACACTTCCAAAGCCTTTTGATTCATACAATTCCTATAAAAATATATTCTTTAATTTCTTCAACAAATTATATCTGTGTTATTTTTATTATTAAACCCTCCAAATAAATATTTTGAGTTCAACCAATGGAGGTTGTCAAAATATGATGTGTCATTATAGACAAATCATTTTTTATTTATGTCTCCCTCCACCTCCCTAAAATCATAATAAAATACAATTAAAAATAATATAATACTATTAGTTTAAGTGATATGTTATTATGTTTCTTTAATAATGTTATTACATCTCTTCCTCCATCAAATGGGAATATAATTCCTTGATTGTTAGTACTGTGGACTACTACCTCACACGCTGATTTAATAATTTTTCCATCACCACCTCTATTAGATGGTTATGATGGGGAATTTAATTTTTATATATGATATATATAAAATATCTATAAAAATATAATTATAATATCAAATATAACTTATTACCATCCATGAGGTTGGGAAACTATAATGCTGCACATTTGTACATGTGGACTACAACCTCCATGAATCTTTATGATTGAGTTTCAAATTTATTTTGAAATTTATAGTAATAATGTTTTATTTAAGGTATATATATTATTTATAACACATACAAAAGTTTATATAGAACATATATATTATTTACCTTTATTTTTCCCTTCCGTTGGGAAATGGAATCAACGTTCATGTGTACGTATGGCCTTCCATCTCCAGGAACTCTACAATTCATTTTATATCTCTAAATATTATCGATTACTCTTAATACATATATAATAAATATATATTATATTTATATGATGGATAAAATTATATAAATTATGGACCCATAATAAATATTAAAGGGCCAAAAATACCAACCCAAAACATACAAAAAAAACGATGTAGTTATTACCCAAAAGGTGATTTTAATAAGGAATTGTTAATAAAAAATTAATAAAAGGTCATAATTAAATAATAAAATGTATAATATATATGAGTTTGTTTAGATATTACATTTTTAATATAAAAATATTTATTATACAATAGGTTTTAATGTGTATGAATAATTTCATTAATTGTGGTAAGGGATTTCTACTCTCTCTTTTATTTCTTAGATACATACACATTATTCGCCACTTTTTTATTTTATTTGGTGTGTATACTTCAAATTGATATATTATATCATGAATATACTTATTCTAGGAATATATAATGTTTCATTTTGTTTTATTCTTTAGTGGTGATTAAAATTAAAATTTATCTTATGTGTAATGTGATTTTCATCTCACTTTTATTTTTTTGAAACAAATTAAATATTCAATACATATTTTTGTTTAATTTAATTTCTATAAAATTAGTAACTCAAAGTCATTGGTTAAGTTATAATAATTTAATATGATATAATTAAATTAATTCCAAAGGATTGAGTAACTTATAATTCTTGGTAAACAAGATACATACATGAAATAAAAAATTCAATTATAAACATAAAATTCACAAACTCTTTCCATTGATAAAACTATTATTCCTCAAAGAATATACCTTTATATAAATCAAACAAATCTGGTAATCCTATAAAAAACCAAATAAATTTGTAAGATCATATCCTTATTATGTGTAATCATACAATAAAAACATTAATTTTTTAAAAGGAATAGTTAAACACCCCTTTTTTTATTAAGTAAATACACCTTAATCTATCCTACATAAATTAGAATAATAAATATATAATGGTAAATAATTGAAACATATTACATTTAATCAATCAACTGAGTATAGTATGAAAGAAATCAATGATAGTTAAATATGTCTTTATATATAATCGCATAATCATGAAACTTATACATTGATAATATATATAATAGAATAGTCACATGAACATAAATAACAAATATCTTAATGTGGAAATAAAAAATTAGATTCATCTAAAACATAATATCAATAGCATTCAAAAAAAAGTTTAAATATGTGGCTAGGATCCCCTCTAATTTATAAATCATATTTGTCTCATGAGACATGTCGATGCGTTGAGGGGCTATCAATATCAGGCCCCACCCATTACAAACTAATTACAATACATTCTTCATATGAAATAGGTGAAACATAATAAACGTGAATATTCAAAATTAAAAACTATTATAAAAAATGTTGATAATTACCCAAATCAAATAAACATAATCATAATATATCCATATTAATATGGTGAATTGTAATAAAATTATACAACCTCAGTCAAACTGATCCTTAACCATCAAATGAATGAATAAGTATGATATAAATATTTCATGTCCCCGGTGGATCATATGTACAATAAATGTTTCATATCTTTGATCAATATAAATACCTTAAAAATGTCATTAAAGTCATTTTTGGTGAAAAAACCTTTTCACTTTGAAAATTTATTTTAGACAAAAAGTTCAAAAAAATATTTATAAAATACATTTCTTTTAAAATAACCTTATAAATATTATAAAATAATATTTTAAACATTTAGTGATCATTATGGCAGAATATTTAATTCATGTCTTAGATGTTAAAATAATTTTTTATTATAGAATTTAGAAAGAAATCAAAACCTTCATTATTTTGAAAAATATTTGAGGATTTATTTAACAAAAGTTTGAAATTAGAAATGGGTAAAAATATATATTATTTATAATTGGGTGACATTAAAAAAAAATTAACTTTATTAGAAATCTTTGATTTTTATGAAAAAGTATTTTTAACCGTAGAGAGAACTAAAGTCATATTTTCATACAAATATTTTCTCAATAACATTAACTTGCAAATAATTTAAAATGGTATTGTTACTATAAACAGTTTTTTAATTAAACTAAGAGAAAACTGTTAAATTATTTTACAATAAAAATATCAAAATTTTCCCCCATGGGAGTCCCATACCTAAACAACCCCAATTAATGATGATATATTGAAATAAACTATTGTCATTTTATTAACTTATGAATCGAAATCCATATAAAATAAATAATTATCAAATGAAAATTTGAATACAAATAATATAAATATATTCATTGAATAACATATAAAATTGAAATAGTACACACCGCACACACAAAATTGGTGAATTTGGAATATCGTTAAAACAAATTGAGATCGGAAACCCTTACCTCCATTTAGAATTTTTTCATATGTTTCTGAACCTCCTGTATAATAAATATAGTTTTTTATAAATCTATTACATCACCATAATTATATATCTAATACCACATATTATTTAGTTACAATCTATTATCTACTGATAATATATAATTCATTTTTAAACTCAACATTTTGGGTGATAAGTGCTACCTTTATCATTTATGTTTTAGTTTGGTAATTTTGGTCCTTATAATTTGATCTAAAATAAACTATATCCAAAATTTTAAGAATTATTAAAATATCATATACATTAATTATATATTTATATATATTATTATATTAAATATAGATATATAAAATGGATGACAATGTTCAGGGAGATGGTAGGTCATATGTACGAATAAAAGCTATTTAATTTTTTTTATGAAATGAAATTAAATATTAATTAATCTTTAAAGAATAATTTTTATGACATTTTTATAAATTATATTAATCAAATACATAATTATTATCATCCATGTAAAAATAAAATTGAAAACATTTCATATCACTACATTATGGTAGTAGTCTACATATACGCTAGAGCGGCATTATTTTTTTCAATGGATAGGAATCTAAGAACTCATAAATGATAATATATTTAAATAATAATTTTTATATCATAAATTTTAAATATAATAATATTTTATAAAATTATTCCATTGTAATATGTAAGTTAAAAATGAATCGCATTGCTTTGGGAGGTGTAGTTTGCTCTACAAATGCGTGAAGTTATTGTATCCACCACAGAAAATAAAGTAAGATGTTATATATATTAAAATAATTTTAGAAGAATAATAATTTCATAAATATCATAAAAATATATTAATTATATCATTATATCAATCATTTAATGTTTCTCATTAAAAATGAATTATATTAGTCCACGATGCATTAGTATACCGTACACACAATCGGCGATTTTATTTTCAATTAAATGAAATTGGTGATGGATCATGTTTATGAAATTAAATAATAACATTTTAGTATATATGAGATAATTATGTTATTATATTTTCTTATAGTTAGATGTTTTTAAGCAGTTTTATGTATAAATAAATCAAATATAGATGTTTAAAAAATTTACTTCTTATTTAGATATCATCTTTAGGTTTATAAATAAAGCCTTAAAAACATGGATTGTTTTTCAAACTATTCCATATAGGATGTGTGTAAGGAATTATGGAAGGTATTTTGGATGGTATTATTTAAAACCAAATGTTTTGGTTATTTTAAAAGTGGGGATAATGGGTGGAATTTTATAAGTGGGGAGATTATAGGAATGGAATATTTTATAAGATAAAGTGATATCCACATTTTTCTCATGCCACCAACCTATGAAATGAGTCATAATCAAATAATATTTATTTTAGAGTATAAATATTCCATTAAAAATGTTTTTTTTCAATATTTAGGACATTTTTATCCCTTCTATTCTTAGTTAACCCCTTGATAAACCCATATTAACAACAAATGTCGTAATAATTTTTTCTTATTTTAACTATTCAAAATGGTTAAAAATTATTTTGGCCTAATTAGATAAAATAAATTATCCCAATTCAAAATATTTATTCATTGTTTCCACATTCATCGAGTTTATATGGAATAATTCAATTAAAAAATAAACTGTATACACAATAAAATAGCAGTTTTGCAAAGAGAAAGTTCTCATAAATGTACAAAATTTTAATATAAAAATTAAATATGAATATGATTAAAATAATATAAATTAGTTAAATATTAAAATAATTTAACAAATATTATATTAAAACCTATTTAACATATAATTTATCATTTTAAATAATAATAATGTAATGAAATTATTCAAAAAAATTAATATTTTCACTAATCATCAAAAAAATAATACTTTCAGAAATTCCTCAAAAATTCATTGAAATATTTTTTAAACGTGTATATTAAAAAAACTATGTTTATTTTCCCAATTAATATTTATAAAAGTGTTAAAAGAGAAGATTAAAATATGAGCACAGTGTGTGACTAGACTCCCTTTTAGAGTAATACAAATTCTCAGTAAACATTTCCTTTTTTAAAAAATATAATTGTTTTTTATGATCATTATATATTAATTGAATTTGTTTTATAAAGTTTTAAACCATATATTTTTAGTAATTTACATATAACAATTCATACCCACCAACTTAGCAGCAATGTTATAATTTTCATGTTTAAATAATTATTTTCTAACAGGGTATAACATTTCATTCTAACATTATGTTGTGTGCATTGAATATTATATAATATATTATATTTATTTTAAAAAATATATAAAATAAATAATTAGGTTGTAATACACTCTTATATTCTTTGTGTTTTCGGTCATCTTCTCTATCAAATATGATTCTCATCTCTCAAAATCTATAGTATCACATTTAATCCCCTTAAATAAATTAGGTCATCATAATTTATTCTTGATTTGGGAAGTAAAGGATGTATCATTTCAAAATACACTTTAGGAAACACCACACTTTAAAAATGGATAAGATAAAATCCCATTTATAATATACAAAGTGATGTATAAAGATAATCTGAAATAACAGATACTAGGTTTCAAAATTAGAGAACATTAGTGGAATGTGAATATATGGATGTTGAAGGAAATAATAATACCCATGTATTAACGGAGATCAATAAAGATAATTGATCCCAAGAAATTTAATGATATGTAAAAATAAATTTCCATAATGCTATAAATCAGTGATGAGTTAAAAAAGGCCATTTTATTCATCGAAAATGAATGTTCTATGATAATATATTCTTTTCATATATATTTTTATGAGTTTAAGAATTTATTTAACATCTATAGAGACATGATAAGAAATTATAGTTACCTAGTGTCTTTCTATTTCATAGGACCAATTTGTTTCTTTGTACATTATTTTATCAATTCCTACTTTATCTCTTACAGTAATAAATTAATATCAAAAAGGAATTTCTATGTCTGATGCACTAAAATTTAGATTTAACTAATCATTTTCATAATAAAATAATGAAAATAAATTAAAGATGTCACTTTATATTTTCTAAAACAAAAGGACTAGTAAATTTAATCCAATATAATAAATTATTCTCTAATCCCTCTATAGTAACTCCCAAATTTAATCTTAATCCATTTCATAAATTTTCAACCGTACAAATCATCCAAAGTTATATCTGACCAAATTCAGTGCCAAAAATTTATAATAGAGTTCACTAAATATAAAAAAAAATTCCCCATAAAGTATAAAGTGTGTCATAATTCTTATTCTGAAAATTATAATACCTTGAGAAACATAAAACATTAATAAAAATATGCATTCTACCAAAAATAAAATTTTATGTTTTCGAATATATTCTATACATCCAAAATGTAATAGAATTCATTAAATATAACACTAATCACTCAACAATTTAATGGTTACCAATAATATCCCGTAAAATATCTTTATCAATATTATCTCAACATCATCCACATATTAAGGGTAATTTTACCTTAATAATATCTTTTCAAAAAAGATCAACATACTAGTGAATCAATTTTCTTGGTTATCAGAAATATTAATAGCATGCTTATAAATCCATAATTAAATGGTGTTTTATTATAGTCCTTATACAATTCATGATTCTTATTCTCAAAATATCATTTATTAAATACTCTTATAGAATAATTATTTAATCCAAATTCATGAAAATTAATCCCCCTACTTAATCTATAGTAATTTCATAAACATAAGATTGGTCCCTCAGCTTCTTCTAAGGTATATTCCCTTGATGATTGTGAATTTTTTCAAATATACCAATTTTATTAAATATTAAACACTTAAAATAAAGGGTTTACTTATTACATATTAATTCACATGCCGGATGTAATTTCACTATACACATGAGGAAAAATCACATTCCATTTCAGCATATAATAGGATTACACTTTATATAATTTTAACATGTGGGAAAACCCATATTTCCCTTCTTCCCTTTCTCAATTTTTTCTCTACCATCCTCTTCTTATCATTCATCCCTTTAAATACATCATACTTATATAATTCATTCTCTATCTCGAAATTGCATGATTCTATGTCCGCGTATGATGAGAAATTTTGGGAGACTAGGTTATTTAATAATATTATCTTATACTCATTAAGTAATTGACCCTTATTATTCATTGGATTATGTTCAATGATATGGTTCAAATTTTTTATTCTTGGTTCAATTTCTATTTATAGACATGTAGTAGATTATATCATAATAATATTTATCATAATTTATAATCAACAAAATGGTGATACAATAAACATAAATTGAAAAAATTATTAATGGATAATATGTAAATAATGATCATGATTTTGTTATAAATGTTTCAAAATAATAAAAAAATCAACTCCTTCATATCATTGTTTTGAATAATTTTTTATTTATCCTATGAATATTACCCAGGAGTGTCAAACCAGGTACGTAGTAAATCCTAATTTTTTGTACTCTGTAGGGCTCCAATCAATATTGAAACACATTTTGAAGAGTTATCACCCTAATGTATATATATTTTAGAACCAATTGGAATTTTTGTATCTATACATGGATGTATTTATAGAAAAAAAATTTCATAATATATAACTTATAAAAAAAATTATAGGTTCTTCTATTTTTATCTACAATTCTTATCATGGGGTTTTATTTCCCAATCATTGTTTTCTAAAATCTATTTCCCATGTTTCCAACTAAAAGTCCTCTAATACTAACTATAAATACTATAAACCTACTATCATAGTGTTTGTGGTTAAATAATTAATCTATAATAAGATATAACGAGTCACATCAAGAAATTATGAATAGTTTCAGAGTCTTGGTAAACTAGATATATACTTAAAATTACTGTCATAACTATAAAAATAAAATTAAAAAGATTGTTCTTTGAAAATTCCATTATTCCTTAGAATAACATTGCATAACAATCAAAAAAAATTCCTAGTATCATAGGGAAAATAACCCTGATAAATTGGTAATATCATATGCTTAGTATTAATAATCATACATTGGATGTTCTAGTGACTAAATAAGAATAATAAATATCGAAAGATAAATAACTGAATCACATTCAATTTTATCTATAAACTTCTCATAATATGGAAGAGATAAATAATTAGAAAATAATTCCCTATCAATAATAAAATAATCTTTGAACATATCCATGTATACTCTAACAACTCAAATAATCATGTGTATATAAATACATGATATTTTAATTGGGTAATAAATAATTTCATATATCAGAAACATAACATCAAGACAATTCAAAATACAGTTTAAATGTGTGGGTGTAATCTCCTTTCATTTAGCCAACTGGTTTGTATCATGATACATTTCAATATCGATAGGGGATATCTATAACTATCCACCAGAAGACATAAACTATGTCAAATGAATTCCTCATATGAATTGTTTTTGCAACATAATCAACTTATATTCATATTGAATAATTGACATATGAAATGTTATAGCTTACCCCAATCATATAAGCATAATCATAAACTATCCAAAGAAATATGGTTAATGGTAATAAAACTATACATATTTATTAAACTGCTCATAAACCATCCAAATAAATAATAAAAATAATATCAATACCTCATATCCATAGTGAATAATAATTATAATAAATGTATAATGTCATTGACGAATATAAATACTATAAAAATTTCATTAAAATAATTTTTGATGAAAATAATCTTTTCACTCTGAAAATATATTTAAGAAATTGTTCAAAAAATTTGGAAATAATTTTCAAGTAAAATAACATTTGAACACATGTAAAAAAATATTTAAAACATTGACTGGTCATGAATGTTGAAAATTCAATTCATACTGCACACATTGAAATAAATATTGCTTCCAAAATAATGGTAAAATTTAAATGGACCTTGTTTTGAAAACAAAACGAAGATTCCTTTCAAGAAAAAATAAAAATTCCACATGGGTAAAAATGACTTTAAGATATAATTTGGAAATTGCTAAAAAAGTTTTGATAACTTTTTTTGAAAATATGGATTTTGATGAAAAGGGATTTTTGGCTGAAGAGAGAAATGATGTTAGATTTACATAAAACAATTCACAGTACTGGAAAGTACCAAATAGTAAAAATTGGTTCTATTACTAGAAAATCATAATTAATGAAAATTGGAAAAAATATATTTATTCGAATATATAAATATCCTCTGATTTCTCATTGGGAGACTAAAACATAAACAATCTCGAAACATGATGAGATTGTATTGTAAACCATTTCCTCTTTGTTAACTTTTGTATCGAACTATTCATAATAAAAATAATAATCAAATATAAATTTAAATAAAATAAAGATAAATATATTCATCATACAACATATCAAAGGGTCATTATATACTCTCCACAAAATAAATAAATGGTATATATGGCATATATCTCATAAAAGTAAAAAGTGAGATCATGAACCCTTACCTTAGGTTTGACATCCTTCGTATCTGTCTAATCCTAATTTATATTAAAAATATGTTTATTATAAATCTATTTTATTACCATAATCATATATCTAATAACATATATCTATTTAATTATATTCTATTATCACATGTTTATTAAAATAATCATTTTCAAAATCACAATTTCAGGTTATAATTGCTTCATTTTTTATATATGCATTAATTTATTTATTTTGGTCTTCCTAATTTAATAATGATGAAATAACATAAAAAACTTAATTATAATATTAATATATTATATATAAATAATATATTTATTTATATTATTCTATTAATGTTATATATAGAAAATGAATTATGCCCTTTATTGAGACGGTGGGCCATACGTACGTGTGAATGTTGTTTCCATATTTCTAAATAAATGGAAAATATAAATTAATTAATATTTACAGAACCATTTTTATTTCATATATTATATTTACATTAATAAAACGATTCTTTTTTAAAATCAATGTAAAATTGAAGTGAAAAATATTTCACACTTCTACATGGAGGTGGTCGGCCATATGTATGCACACACAACCTATTTTACAATGGATTGAAATATATGATGTTAGATGGGATTTTCTTATTTAAATGCATATTTTTTTATAATAAATATTAGATATATTCATTAACCATAATCTTATAACCTTTTATATAAAGAGTATGTGAAAAAACGAATCTCATCACTCCATGATGCATAGACTGTCAAACACACAGGCGACATCATCATATCCTCTATGAAATGGAAATTAAAAGGGTATATTTTATCTCATAAATAAACAATTAAATTAATGTAATAAATTTAATATACATATATTCAATCTACCATTGTATCAATATTTGAATGGTGTTGATGTAAAACAAATTACATCATTTCAGGAGGTGATAATCTTTGATCACATAATCAACTTTTTTGTTTCCCATTTAATGGAATTGGAGATAGATCCAGGTTATTTCACTAACATAATAACATATAATTATATATATGAGTTATTTTTTTATTTAATTATCATATATTCATAACGATTTAAGGAGGTGTAAAAATAAATTTAACAAATATTCATGTTTAATAATTTTACCTCTTTTTCAAAAAGCCTCTTTAAGATTATTCCTAAAGAAAACAGACAAGGGATTACTAAAAAGTAATATAGGAATTTGGGAGGTAATTAAGTAATTTAATTTTTTAATTAGTGTGTGAAACAAATGGTTTTGGAAGTGTGATGATGGGAAGAGAGGGTGTGTCCTTTTATAAGTGGTGGACATGACACACATGGAGTTTTTGAGAAGATAAAGTGAAATACACAGTTTTATCATGTACAAATCCATTAAAATGTGTAATCAAAGAACGTTCATGATTATTGGGTTTAAATATCGCAATAAAATGTATTCTGTTCATGTTTTAGGTAATTTTTAACCCTTATCTTCTTATTTTAACCCCTGGTAAACCCATCTTTACCATAACTTCCATAATTAATTTTTAATGTTTTCACTATTCATTATGACAAAAATTTAATTTAACCATATTAGATAATATAAATTATCCTCGATACAAATATAGAATCCATTTTTTCATATTAAACACATGTAAGTGTATTAATTTTGTTAAAAATTAATCCTCGGATAAGTGGAATAATTTCTGAGTATTAATTTTTAACAAAATTCATCAACTTATGTGAGTTGAATATGGGAAAATGGATTCCATATTTTTAATTATAATATATGTTATCTAATAAGGTTAAATTAGTTTATTTATCATAATGTATTCTATATTAACTATTATTCATACCCAAAAACTTAATGGTAAGATTATAATGGTCATGTTTAAATAATAATATGTTAATAGAGTATCACGATTCATTCAAACCTAGTGGCGTGTGAATTGAAAGCTATTGAGGATATTGATTTAATTTAAAATTAAATAGATTATAAAACAATTTAGTGATTCATTATGTTATATAATTATCTTTTCTTTTCAAATATTCTATCAAATTTGATCTCTTATTTTATAATCTCTTGGTTTAACATGTGATGTATATTCTATCAATGAGTTTCATTTATAATTATTCTCAAGATCACTATATTATATACATATAAATATGTTGTTATTTATTTCATTGGGATTATTATTCATATGTTACCAATATGGTAATGGGTTTCTATTACAATCTCATTGTTTATCAAGATTTGTTGTGATTATATTTTTTAATATAAATTTTATAATTTATCTCTCAGAAACTCATGATTTTTAATCTCATATATTCATTTATTGAAATTAGATTTTTTTTAAAAATCTCTCTTTGTGGCTGAAAGTGATGAAAAGAATTTTTTAAGGATATTAAAATTATTTCTCTCTTCGGTCAATAATCCTTTGTATTCTATTTTGGTGTTTTATAAAAATGCCATAATTAATGTTTTTACTATTCTCTAATGAATTTTTGAATACATTCCTATACATGTTTTTATTTTTTAATAGTAAATGAAAATGAATTTTATTATCATTTTTTAAACAATGTACTTTTTTATTATCTCCAAAAATGTGAAAAGAATATTTATTTTACCAAGCATGGGATGAGTAGAATTTTCATCCATTATTAACCCTCCTTGATTTCAAGAAACAATTATATGTTTACAAGTATATCTTCAAATACTATTTTTATTTAATATTATATACAATTTTTGACATTAAAAACAGATTTTAAAATGGAATGTATATTTTCTTCATGAAATGTACCAAGTGATCTTTTAAAATCATTTTCTATCATAGATGAAATCCTTTGAGATTTCCAAATCATTCCCCGTGATATGATTAGATGATACCACCCATATTATTTCCTATCATGGTTTATGTTCATTCGTAATTGATCATTATGAAACCCATTCAGTTTCCATGGGTTAATCTATGATAAATTTATTAAGTGATTTTGAAATTCATTCCTTTTCCACATATTATGTTATGAGGAAATGATGATATTATTATAAAACCCATATCTTTTCCACTGCTTATGTAACGTCCCCAACTTGAATGCCACAAAACTGGTGCTCCAGGATAGGTGGTAACATAACCTTAAGTGCTACTCTTTTGATGCCAAATGTTGGAGACTAGCAGCAGGGGTCCGAATAGTCAATTGGGGAGACTATACCTCCTTTTTATCATAGTAATCCAAAACAAAAGATAAAGAAATAGTGGAATAATAACCAATAATAAAATAGAGTGAAACTATTCTTCAATATGGGGTACAATC
Source organism: Viscum album (assembly GCA_963277665.1). NCBI lineage: Eukaryota > Viridiplantae > Streptophyta > Magnoliopsida > Santalales > Viscaceae > Viscum > Viscum album. The sequence continues at coordinate 1,550,018,496 of OY728164.1, read as the reverse complement.
ATGCCCAAAAATGAATATTTCATTTCATGGTACAAGTGAACTAGTGAAGAAAACCCAAGATGAAGACTGTCTTAAAAATCTCTAAAATGGTCCTGAAACCATGTTCGGATCCTCCACTATGAATACCCAGGACAACCCAACTCTCTAGTAAGATCCTTTTTCCTTTCCCTGATGTGAAAGCATGAAGTCTACTCTGGTACCTAATGGTGGCCTGAGCAGGGTGTGAGTACAACTTAGTAGGCACCCACCAATGGTGTCTACAAAATATATCATATAAACAATCGTGCATGCAAAAGGGGAAATGAATAATAAATGAAAAAGAAAATATTAAGTGCCTTAACTTATTTAGGTCCATTACCAACATTTATTACAACTTCCTTATCTTACCATTTAATCCCATTTCCCATTACTTCCATTTCAAAAGCATTTACCATGGGTTCATCAAACCCAACAAGTTACATGGTTTTAAAGTACACAATCGCATCCAAGAAGAAAAAAATTTGTTATACATTCTCACAAGGATAACTTCCTCATGTAAACCATATCCTCCCCTCAAAGCCATAGTCTAGGTGGATTCAACCGTTAGAGGAACAAATCCTATGTCTTCTTCCCTAACCCATGCATTAGGGGTGGACTTTAGAGCCTCATTCCAACTCAACTCGAGGGCGTTGATGCTAAAGTCAATACCCCACTCTACCAAGACATGTGCACATGATATGTATATATATGTTTATCCAACAACCATTCACACAACATCACAAACATTTACCAAGGCAAACATAAAACGTAACAATAACATGAGAGTTAATACCATGCCTTAACCCATTAACACATTTACTACATTTCACACCATTTATTCATTTATCCCTATCCCCTTTCATTATCCTTATCTCACTATGAATTCATTCATTGTACATATCTCACTTGGATTATTTCATTATTATAAACTCACTTGGCTTCATTACAACACTCATAATCCATTCCATTATGGTATTTAATCATTTCCACCTATTAACCCAAAATCACTTAGGTTATTACTAAGCCTAGGTTCACCACCTAGCTTCTATTCCCACACAAACAACCACATCAACATTTTTATCAAGGTCTCTATATAAATACTCAACCACATGAATTGTTTTCACAAATCCCTAGGTCTGTGGAAGTCATCGCACCCCATGGCTGGCCCTAGATTAGTCCCATCACCCTCGACGCATCTGATAGGGATCATGAGGGTTTCCATTTAACTTATTGATAATCATTTTAACTAAAACTGCCAATAATGATCAAAACATACCAAGAGACACCCAAGAACAAAACCACACATGCTCAAATCCACAAATAACCCATGGGATATAATTTGTAGGGAACCCACCTCCATTTTGTGGGTGAACTCACTCTTAATAGAGCCCTTAGATTCCAGTTCGAACAACCCTTAAAGATCTAACCAAAATCTCATCCAAAGAGTAGGGTTTTATAATATAAAAAAGATAGGAGAAGAAGATACAATCCCTAAACTCAATAGAGAATCATGGATGGGATTACCCTTACCCGTAGCTTCGATATGGAACCAACGGTGCCAAAAACTCCTTAGAAACAAGGGAGAACAAGCTCTTGGATAGTTTGGGGGATTTGGTTCCTCCATTTGGTGAAGATGGGAGAATGGGATGGAAATCCCAAGTTTGGGTTTAAAATCCTGATGTTGAAAAATTGATATTTTTAAAAGATTCTTGGCCAAAGAGTTTACCTACATGGTTTTTCAAATCGTTTTCAAATCATGTGGAGGCCACTGTCCAAAATCCCACCTCCTGAACGATTTCTTGGGTTCTCTGCATGGTCAGAACTAACCATGCGCAAACCATGAATCCTACATAGAAAACCCCCTTTTCTCCATTTATCATGTCTCGAACCCTTGGAACATCCCCAAGCCTCCACAAAGACTTGGGTATGCACTTAATTAACCAAAACACGAGACTAAAACCAAAACATAAACGAGATCATTACTTTCTATGATCTTATATCTTACAACCTCCTAACCTTATAATGGATCATCATTAATATATGCTTTCGAGATTCGTTGCACTTACAAGGAAAAGAGATCGGGACACTAAGCCCAAATATCTGATTCCTACTCCCAATGTTTCTCTACGAACCTTCCCATGATTCCATAGTACTATCACTAATTTCACAACCTTGCCCCTCAAGACATTCTCACTATGATCCTCCACAAAAACTAGATGATCCTCAAAGGACACATCAGCCTCAATCTCAACATCCTCAACACCAACCACATGAGTTGGGTCATGGTTATGCTGTCGAAGCTGCGATATAGGAAATCCATCATGCAACTCGATATACCGATGTGGAAGATAATATCGTTACGCGACCAGCTTGATCCTCTTCATAATATCAAATGGCCCCACATACTTGGGTGACAACTTTTCCTACATCTAAATCTGTTGGTGACCCAGCCTTGGTGTCACAAAAAAGAACACACTATCACTCACCTCGAACTCAAGAGGTATACCTCTCCAATCCACAAACAATGTCTTCCTACTCTGATCCATTTCAATCCATTTTTGAATCAAATCAACATTCCCCAAAGTCACCTCCACAAGAGTCGGTCACAAAAATTCATATTCACCAGCCTCCAAACAACACAGTGAGATCTACAAGGTCTCTCATAGAGAACCTAAAATGGTTCCATCTAAACCATATCCTGAAACTATTGTTGTTGGAAAATTCCACAAGTGATATGTGATTCTCCCAGTAACCACAAAAATTCAACACACAAGCCCTCAACATGTCCGCAATAATTGGATTTTACGCTCCGACTGCCCATCCACCAATGGGTGGAAAGCCATACTCAAAATCACCTGCATACCAAGCGCCTTCTACAACCCTTTCTAGAAGATCAATGAGAAACGGGGATCACAATCTGAAACTATATTCTCATGTACACTATGCAAGAGTATTTTTTCTCGAACATACTACTCAAACAACTGCTCAACTATGTAAGTCTTCTAAATTGGTATGAAATGAGCCACATTAATTAGCCGATCCACAACCACCCATATTTCATCATTATTCTGATGAATCCTTGGAATACCCACCACATTATCCATTTTCACATCATCCCACTTCCATTTCGGAATAGGAAATGGATGTAACAAACCACAAGGGTGTTGACGCTCAGCCTTAACCTGATGATAGGTAAGACACTTTTCCACAAATCCCACAACATCCTTTTTTATTCCTGTCCTCCAAAACTATCTACAGAGATCACGATACATCTTGTTCAAACCATGATTCACTTTTCATTTCGATGTATAGAACCCCTGCCTCAATTCCTCATGCATGATTACTGGCACAACCACATGACCATGAACACAAACAACCCCATCCACAGAGATAACCCAACCAGAATGTGGCTCCCCACCTTCATGTCATTCCTTCGTGGCCCAACATTCCAGAATGCTGAGCTGAATTTCATTAACCCCACTCAAAATCATCGACTCTATCATTCAGAAGTAAGATACACCTGGAAATATTCCTCCTGCACCTCCAGGAGCTTCTCTGGAAACAAATCCATCACCTTCCACTCAATGTTGGATTCCTGAACCACGTGGTTTTGAGCCTTCCTACTCAAAGCATCAGAAACATTATTCCCTTTCCCTAGTGTAAATACCCTCTCAAAGTCTAAGGACTATAGATACTCGACCCATCTTCACTATAAATGTTTCAAATCCCACTGAAAAAAGATATACTTTAGACTCTTGTGATCGGTATACATTGTGAACTATTCCCCCAACAAGTAGTGCCTCTAGAACATTAAGGCATACACTAATGCATCCAAATCAAGATCATTAGTGGGATAATTCCGGTCATGGGGTCTCAATTGGATCAACCCATAATCCATCACCCGGTCATCTTGCATAAACATAGCCCCAAGCCCAATACCATACGCTTCACAAAATAGGACATACTTCTTACCTCGCTCGGGTAAGATCAAGATCGGTACTGTCATCAACATCTTTTTCAAATCTTGAAAGAAATTATCAAAAAATCCTCAAACCACTCAAACTTGTTTCCCATCTTATTCAAGACTGACAGTGGTGCTTCCTAGTGAGAGAAATCCTGAATGAACCTCCGGTTATATCTGTCCAAACCCAGGAATCTCTGAACATCTAAAACATTATTGGGCTACTCCCAAGACACAACAGCCTTCACTTTCCCTAGATCCACTGACACTCCTTCCATAGAGATGATGTGACCCATAAAATGCAGCTCTCTAATCCAGAACTAACACTTTAACAACATGGCATAAAGTCGATGCTTTGTTATTTTACTTAGAACGATGTCAAGATATTGGACATGATCATCTTGAGTTTTCGATTACACCAAGATGTCATCAAAAAAGCCAATGAAAAACTGATCCAGATATGGATGGAAGAATCGGTTCATCAAATCCATGAATACCACTGGTTTATTGGTCAAGACGAAATACATCACCACAAACTCAAACAACCAGTACTGACTCTTGAAAGACGCCAGCGGTATGTCAGAAGTTCTCACCCGTAACTGGTGATAACCCTATCTCAGATCAATATTAGAAAACCCCAATGCAACCCTCAACTTGTTAAACATGTCATAAATTCTAGGAAGAGGGTATCGATTTTTCACCGTCATCTGATTTAACTTCCAATAATCAACATACATTATTAATGTCCTATCATCCTTATTTTCCAAAAACAAACTAGATCCCAAAGGTGACATACTAGGATGTATGAACCCCTTATGATCCAACACCTCAGGATGAACCTTTAACTTCTGGATTTCTGTCGGTTCCATTTGGTATGGTGGAATAGAAACTGGATCTACTTCCAGCAGCAACTCAATCGGAAACTCAACATACCTCTCAGGTGGTAACATCTAGAAATACTCAAGAAAAACATCCTGAAATTGATCCAATACTAGAGGGAAGACAAAATATTACCCCATTTCATCATCAAGAACAAGACAAGATACTTGATCCATGAGCCTATCTAGTTGCTGAAAAAATCTTCCAGCATGACCTACTTAAATATCCCACTGTCCACGATGGACATAAGTGTCACCCAAAATTGACCTGAATGATAACATATGATGGTAATAGTATATGTGTTCCGGATACAATAGCAACCAATCCATAAACAAGATCAGGTCAAATCTTGACATCTCGAGAATGAACTAATCCCATAGGAAATGATACCCATCACCTTCTAGACAACATCCCTTACACTTCCTGATATATTATTTTTTCACCCCCAGTGGAGTTTCAATAGACATAACCCCGCACACACTCTCTACAGTAAAACTGAATACTACCACAAACTGAGCATAAAAAAAGAGTGTGTGGAACCAGTATAGAAAAATGCACAAGGAATCCTAGAAGCTACAAGTATTGTACCTCAGACAGTCGATGTACCAACCTCACCATCACTAGGAGCCGACTAAACTGCATGAAGATGACTTTCCACTCTACCCTGGGATCCAACCTATGTGCCCTGCACTATACTCCCCTGCTGTCGTGGGCGATCCAGCCTCAGATTTCCACGTCCATAACCCCTTCCAGTACGGCCCGTGGAGCTCCAACTGACCGTCTGATAAGAATCAATTGATCCCTTTCCTCCTCTTAGAAACTTCCTAACACCAACATCCATGCTCACCTACTGAGGGTTCCAATAGAACCTCTTCATGTGTCCCAATTTTCCACTCAACTGAAACTCAACTAGAGGTTGAGGACACTAGCCACACAGCTGCCCCAACCTATCAAATTGATACTAGAACACCTATATCACCACCCTGAGAGGTTGACCCTCTCATCTGACGACATTGCACACTTCCGCCCAGTTGAAAACTTCAAAATGATAGTTCCGGCCCTCAGAAGCTTCTCCACTCGTCCACCCAGCTAGCACAACAAGACAACTACCTGAATATCCCTTCATGTTCCCTTATGAGATCAATGGTTGATCCACTACCTTTGTAAACCTCTTCAAGAGAATGATATTCACATGAGACCTGACTTCGTGTCTCAATCAATCCTGGAAATGCCTCGTAACTACTGCCTCATACCCTTCCAATCCTAGAACAAAGCATCACATGTCAGTGAAACATCCAGCATACTTCATCACCGACATCTATCCTTGAGTAAAGATAGTGAACTCTGCATCCCTCCATTTCCTTAAAGTCATTGTGTAAAAATGATGGAAAATGTTTCCTCGAAATATTTCCACAACATCCACTCATCATGCTCAGTCTGAGCTAGGATGTCCCACCAATGCTTTTCCTAGCCCAACAACATTAAATCATCCAACATGACTCGCTTTCCAACAAGAGTCTCAAGATGATCATGTATATTATGGAAAAAATCTATCTAGAACTATGCTACCTCTGGCACACCCTCTTCGGTAAAGGTCGTAGGGTGTTGTAGCTGAAACTCTCTAGTCACCTCAAACAAACTCACTGTGACCCGCCCTGGGTCCTGATCCATCTTCTGCATAAAACGATCCAAGATCCCAAGGAACTGCTCTTCTCTACTTTCCTGGATAACCACATTATCTTACTTCTCTATCAGAAGAGTGTTCTCAGCAACATCCCCTTATTTCCCAACTGGCGCTCAATGTCATGGTGGCATTTCTCTATATTGCCAAACATAAGCTTTAGAACACATACCATAAAAAATTCACAACATCATAATAAGAAGGCTCCTCACTATCCACAACAACCCAGCATATATGCACCATCCCAAAAAAACTTAACATTCCTAACAAACACCACCCCAACCATCCCTACCGTGGGCCATGGTCCACAAGGGGAAAACAACCATACACCACCACAAGGATCATACATCATGTTACAAAAACATTTTTAATTCATTACTAACCCTTAATTACACAAATTTTATTAATCATCACTTATAATTATTTTATCTTCACCACTTTCATTGTTATGTTTATAACATTTTCCCATTTCAATTTCCAATATGCAAGGTGCATTCCATATTTTACACCTCACACAACCAACCTGTGTGTTCCTACCATAATGAATGTCACCTATCTCTCTCTAGGTGCATACAATGATGCATGAATACACATCCTCATGCCATTGAGGACATGAGCCAAATATCATAAAACAATAAAATCACACAACTTGTGCATCACCCAATGGTGAAATATCATCAAATGTAACATCAAACAATCAATAACAACAATTCCCTCCCTGGGTGACTTGGGGTTTCCCTCATACATGGGTTATATACTCTGAATAAGGAGCTCATTACCAAGACCCAAAACATCCTAACTCCAGTTTACCTTCCCAAATAACAAGATTCTAGAGAAGGAGAAGAAATACCTCTTCTAATACCACTTTGTAACATCCCCAACCCAGAAGCCAAAACACTAGTGCTCTAAGCCAGGTGGTTACATGACCATAAGTATCCCACCATGTATGTCGAAGGTTTCTGACTCAAAATGGGGGTCCAAATAATCAATTTCATAGACTATAACCCCTTATTATCAGAGTAGGACACAACATAAGATAAATAAAATAGTGGAATAATAACCAATAATACAACAGTATGTATAAACATCCATTCCCCAAAACGGGGTACAACCATGTCTAATAGTAAATATGACATGCCATTCTACAATTGAAAAAGTGAACAAACCCAAGATGAACTGCAAAATACTCAATATGGTCCCAACACCAAGCCTGGATCCTCCTCCATGAAAACCCAAGCCATCCCAACTTCCGAGAAAGAGCATTTTCCCTTGACATGACCCGGAAACATGAAGTCTTATCCGGTACCCAATAATGGTCAGAGTAGGGTGTTAGTGAAACTCAGTAGGCCACAACCAACGGTGTCTACAAAATATATGGTTTAAAAGATAGTGCATGAAAAAGGGGAAATGAATAATAAATGAGAAAGAAATATTAAGTTCCTTAACCAGTTTATATCCATTACCAAGATTTATTACTACTTTTTTATCTTACCATTTCATCCCATTTCCCATTACATCCATTTCCAAAGCATTTACCATGGGATCATACAACATGAAAAGTTACACGTGCTTAAATTAAACAATCACATGCATGAGGAAAAAACATTTTTATCCTATCTCAATAGGATTAACTTCCTCTTGTAAACCATATCCTCGCCTCAAAGCATCATTCCAGGTGGATACAACAGTTAGGAAAACATAGCCTTAGTTCTCTTCCATAACGCGTGTATTAGGGGTGATGTTTAGAGCCTCAGTCCAACTCAACTTGTGGGCGTAGACCCTCAAGTCAATACCCAACTCTACCAAGCCATGTGTACATGCTATGTATATATATGTATATCCATCAACCATTCACACAACATTACATCCATTTCCCAAGGAAAACATAAATCATAACAACAACATGAGAGTTAATACCATGCCTTAACCTATTGAAACATTTACCACATTTCACATCATTTAGTCATTTAGCCTAATCCCCTTTCATTAGGATTATCTCACTAATCATTCATTCATTTTGGTTATCTCACTAGGAATCCTTCATTATGCCTAATTCACTAGGCTTCATTACCAGACTTATAATCCATTACATTATGGTCTTTAATCATTTTTAAATTATAACCCAATATCCCTCAGTTTATTTCTAAAACTAGATGCATAACCTAGCTTCAATTCCAACACAAATAATCACATCAATAGGTTTATCAAGGTAGCTACATAAATAATCAACAACCTCACTTGTTCTTCACAAATCCCTAGGTCTGGGGAAGTTGGCGGACCCCATGGGTGGCCCTAGATTAGTCTCATCACCCATGAAGAAACCCATAGGGATCATGTGGGTTTCCATTTACCATCTTAATAACCATTTTACTTAAACATTCAAAGATTGATATAAACATCCCAATAAACAACCAAGAACAAAACCACAAATGCAAAAATCCACAAATAAACCGTGGGATATAAATTGTAAACAACCTACCTCGATTCCTTGGGTGAAATCACTCTTAATAGAGCCCTTATATTCCACTTTAAAAAACCCTTGAAGCGTCATCCTAAGTCTCATCCAAAGAGTGGGGTTTTATATATTAGAAAAGAGAGGAGAAGAAGATACAAACCCTAAACTCAAAGGAGATGCATGGATGGGATGAGCCTTATATGGATCTTCAGTCTGCAACCAAAGGATCCAAAAACTCCTTATAAATGAGGGAGATCGATTTCTTGGAGCTCTTGTAGGATTTGGTTCATCCCTAGGGTGAATGTTGGAGAATGGGATGGAAATCCCAAGTTGGGGTTTAAAATCCCAGAGTTGAAAATTGTAATTTTTTAAAAGTTTCTGAGCTGAACTGTTTAACCGCACAATTTTATAAACTGTTCTCAACCCATGAGGAGGCCACTATCCAAAATCCCGCCTCTTTCACGGTTTCTTGGGTTGTTTACATAGTTATCAATAACCATGCATAGACCATATGGCCTACAAAGAAAACCCCCTTTTCTCCATTTTTTGTGTCTTGATCCCTTGGAACACCCACATGCCCCTACAAGGACTTGGGTAAGCATATAATTATCCAAAACAAGGGATTAAAACAAAAATTTTAATGAGAGCATAACTTTCCAAGATCCAAGATCTTACAGGTTTTGCTATGATGAATTGTTTATGAAATATGTTCCATTTTCATAAGTTATTATATGAAGAATGTTTTATGATTATGTGGAACACATATGTGTTATTTTAATTATTTTATTGGTTTAGTTAGAAAAATATAGTCTTCCAAAGAATTTAGTAATGACTAATGTTCTATGAGATCAAATGGTAAATATGAGGTTATACCAAACCCAAACGATGGTACAAATGAGGTTATTACTAGCCTGAAGTAAGTACAAATTTTATTATCCCAATACAAACCTATGAAGAATGACATAGATGGTATCCAAGATATAATATTATCTATTCTTGTATGTATTACCCAAATCAATGTCTTATACCATTTTTATGTTCTCATTTCTTATATTCTTTGATTCATTTGTGATTCATGTCTTATGAGTTATGATGATTTATTCCATGACTCGTTTTTATGATCTATGATTTGTAGGGTACTGTTTTCAACTATTATTCTCATGTTCACATACCTGTATTCACATATTATATTTATATCTCTCTGTTTACCCTTAATCAGAATCTAATATCACACCTTCTTATGTTTCCTTTCCCCATGTTATGAATATTTTTATTATGTTTGATATGCTTAAGAAGGGTTCTTGTTATAAATAACCTTCTAGGAGATGATGTAGTTCTCTTATGAACTAGTATTTTATGTATTGTAGTTTCTAAAGACAATAAACATTTATGGTCCTAATGAGTGATTCTATGAAATTAAATGAATATCAATTTATTAAGATGTAAAACCTATGTATTAAAAGTTTCTTTTATATAAATATAAATAATAACACACTTATGAGAATATTTGGGAAACAGTACATAAGAATGGGAAGAGACCTTATTCTTAGTAAGGGTTTGTGTATGGTTAAATATAACATAGAACAAATAAGTCATGAATAATATGGAATGAATAAATGATGATACAAAATACATACAAATAATCACATGATCTTGAATCTTATAGATTAAAATTATAAAAATTCTTATAATCACATGTACATAAATAATTGATTTTATATTGTTGGAATGTGTAATTTTATATATCTTCATCTTAGCATTGAGGACTCATTCAATAAAAATCTATATAAATGGGAAAGTCCCATGAAAAATAACAAACCTTTTTTTCTTATGATATTTATAGATTCATCATGGGTAAATTTAATTTTGGTTCCCACCAATGACATAATAAATCTGATGCATTGATAATATGAATAAAAAAACTAAACAATCAGCTTGACAAGAAAATCAATAACTATCTGTATTAAATTAAATATCAAACAGAATGTAATTACATTCCACTGAAAATCAAGCCATAAACCATCAAGAGAAATATGTTTGATGATAGAATTACATTATATCCTTAGTAGAATATAATATTCGATAATGTATGTCGATAAGGATTAATATACATGATAGTGATCAATAGAAAACTTCTTGAGGAAAATACACGTTTCATAGTGAAATATATTATTTAAAATATAAAAATTTTCCAAATATTTATAAAATTTCTTAGAAGTGATCCTTTGAAATATATTAATGAATCATAAAATCATTAGAATGTTGTGTAGATGAAAAATTGAATTCATTACATATATTTTAAAACAAATATTTTACATAATTTTTTTTTGTAAAATATAAAAAGTACCTCGTTTAGACAATGATAATAAGCTTCATTTTACACCATTTTGTAAATATTCATACAATGGTTAAAATTTATTTAAGAAATTATTATAGGTTATTGAAAACAATCATCAAAATATTTTAATTAATATATGGACATGGAAGAGAAATATTTCTGATAGATTATAAATGTAAATTTTATTTTCCTTAAAAAGGAGGATAAAACATATTGAGTTTAATATAGTAATACCAAATAATTTCCATAGATATAAAATATCAAAAATAATGATACGATTAAAAAATAATACCTTATTTCAATCTCTATTTTCTTTATATATGTTCAATCATACTTTATAATAAATATATATATTATATGTGACATGTTGAAATTTTAAAATAATAACATTTTATTCCACTCGGTGTATGACATGAAACACCAATTATAGAAATGAATATAAAATCCTGAAACAATATGATATGTTTACTATTTAAAATAAAATAATACATTTTTTTCTTTTAATGCATGAAACACTAACATTATCTTGTATTACATGCAACAACAATTTTCTTTGATAACTTGTTTCACGTCGAAGACTGAGTTTTACAAAATAACAATGTATTATTATTATTATTTTATATTTTGAAAAATATTTTCAAGACACTAGAATGAAGGGAATAAATATGAATAACTAACTTATGAAGATATATATTTTATATATTTATTATTAATAAAATAATTATCATTTAAAATAACAAGACATGTTTTCTAAAAAATAGTATTTTCTAAAAAAATAAATTAGTATTATTATTTTTACATAATGTAAAATAAATTTTCAACCCTTTTAGAAAATTAATATAATAAAATAAACTAAATTATTTATATCATAATATCAAAAAAAATTAAGATTATTTTTCTTTCATTTTTATGAGAAAAATCATTTTTTGACGAATAGTGAAAAATACTAGATTTTCATTGAAAATGAATATTTGTCTAAAAATATTATATTGATAAATTATATTTTAATTTTTTTAAAGTAAAAATAGTTATATTATACATATATTAACCCAATTTAGTTCATTGGAATAAATTTACTATTTACTTTTGATATAAAAACATTGTAATATTTTGAATATTTTCACTTTATAAAACCCACATTCTCATCACCTCTGTATGATTAATTTTGAAATAATTGTTTCCCCACTTATGTGAAATGAATTTAGAAAAATTGATTCTATATTATTAAAAAGAATAATATATAATATATAATAATTGGAAACTAATTTTTGACCATTATTATTATAGAAACAGTAAAAATTATTTTATAGTGAATAAGTTATAAATGAGTTCACTTAGTGGTTAAAGATAGAATATAGGATGAAAAAATGACCCAAAATCTTCCAAAACCGATATTATAAAAATATTTATACCTGATACAATATATTTACAATAATTTAACATTATATTTTCTTATTTAAAAAAATAATATTTTGATGGACTTCCCTCTTTCAATAAAATTACTAATGTGCCATGAACCCAACTTATAAAAGGATATCCACTCTTATCAAAAATTCACACCATAAAACTAATATGTTTAGGAAAATTCCATCCTAAAACACTCCCAAAATTCTCTCAAAAAATCTTATATGTATTTTTTGGGTAAAAATATATCCTTCATTAAATTTAGTTAAAACCTAATAAGGATACCAAAGAAGAGGAATTGTTCTTCAATGAGCCTCATTATTTTATATCTTTATCCACCACAACAAATTTTTATTATAACTTGAATAAATAATAAAATAAGTATATTAGATATAATAGGATGTTTTTATAATAATTTAGTTACCTAAATTCAGCTCCAAATCCATAAAATGGGTTATAAAATCACTGTTTGTCTGTATGATCCCCTACCACCTCAAGAACCGATGTCATTAATTTTTTCATTTCCACCACTAAAGGATGAGTATTTTTTTGGATATAAAGAATATATATAATATTTATAACATATGTATACATAATAGGTAACTATATAATATATTCTATTTACCTTCTATTTCAGAGGATAAGTGATAACACTGATCGTTCCTCCGATAGAAACCCACCTCATGAAGTGATGTGATTCATCATTCCCTAATCATTATTTATTATATACATGAAATAATTTTTATATTAAATATATATTTATCATTATGGAATGATAACATACATCATTTCCTTTTATTCTTTTTCAGTCACATATTAATGATAACATCGTTCGTGTATGTGTAGACTATCACCTTTGTGAAGTGATGTGACTCCATTTTCATAACCAAAGAACATGGATGATATATATATGTATATAATATGCTATTAATGACATTATTATAATTATTTAACAGTATAATATTACATACCCCTTTTCCATAATTATTTTTGACAAGAGGAAATGGGGCATACCATCTTCATGATCGTAATGTACGTCACATTTCATAACCATTATTCATGATTGGTTTTAAAAGTATAATTTATGTAAAATGATAATTATGTAGTTAATATTATTTTGGATATTATGGAACTATATAATATACATAATAACTAAATTTATCATTATGAGACATGCATGATAAAATAAGGTAATGAACACCCAAACTAACGAAAATAATCATTAATTATTAATGAACGAGTAATTATATGTTATAAAAGTCTCATGTATATTATCATATATAAGGACCTGACCCAAGATGCCTAGATCCAATGCCTTATATTATTAAAATGGATTATAAACAATGAATCTTCATCCCGATAGACTAATTAGTTTAGTAGATATGGAAATGAGATACATACACAAGATCAACATTACAACTTGAAACAAAATACAACATAGAAAGTCATTTGAAAACATTTATATATCCTAGGTTATCCATAATGTTCATTCATAAAATATTTCTTTATATCATGGGAAAAAATAGGATTGGGGTGATCTAAAATTCCTATTAAGGGTATTTAATACAACAGAATATATCCTAAACATAAACATGAGGAATAGTGAATAACTACAAACACATGCCTTTAAAAATAATAAACATGAACACAATATGGCTGGATTAAGAGAAAAATAAATAATTCCATAATAAATCATAATAAAGGGTATTCTACTAGTCGAATAACCACATTAAATATTAATACTAGTTTCATAATGATGGAATTCATAACTCAGGACATTATAACCATACTGTCAAGGCCTCGTGCAAAGACCATAAATACCCATTTTGTCAAGGCCTCGCACCAAGACCTATATTGTCTCATGGGACATACCAATGCACCACGAGGCTATAGAGAGCCCCACCTGACACTTAATAATTCCAATTTATTCTTCATATAAATGTGGATAAACATAAACAACATATACATTCATATTTAAACTAACATATGAAATGTAAATAAATATCCCTATACAATAAGCATAAACACTAACCATTCAATGTAAATTGGGGAATGGTTTTAAGATATCACATCCATAGTCAATCTAATCATAAACCATTATATTATATATAGTTTATTATATCAAAAATTATCAATCCCAATAATACATAATAATAAATAAGAGTGTTGAAATATATTAAGATTATCCTTTAAAATCATCGAGTAATTATTGAGATAAATACTCTTTTATTTTGAAAAGAATAGTAATTTTGGAAAATAAATTATATAAAACCATCAGTGAATTAAGATATTATTTTCATAATAAAATTATTAATGTTAAAATGATAATGGTTTCTAAAAATATATTATAGAGTGACCCTAAAATAGTTTAGAATTTTTAGATATTCCCGTGAATCGTGCTTGTATTTGGGGAAGAATTTTTCAAAGATCCTTTTAAAACACATAACTCTCCATTAAAGAAAGTAGGATTATAGTTGGTACACAAATATATAATATTCAAACTGAATTTATTATGGGTACATATTAATAAATAATAATTTTATTGAGGTATGTAGAGAATAATAGTAACACGAATGAAAATGGAGGGTTTAAAAGAAAACCCTTACCTGAAGTCCTAAGGTGTTCCTCAATTGATTTTAATGAAATTATAATAATTTTTTTCATAAATTAATGATTCCATAAAAAACTATACATTTAATTGAATTATTATAACCTTATTGGGTTCATTCATGGTCTTTTTATGGGTTAATAAATCTAGTTTTAATGTTTTGGAGTGTTTTCTTCCTTCGATTTCATGCTTGGTTTAATTATTTTCATGTAAGGATAAACTTATTGAATGAGAATGGTTTTATATAATATAATATTTATGTTATTAATTAACATCCGTAATATTACGTGTTTATAAAAAAAATTGGTTATTGGTAGTGAGGATGAATCATTATATAAAACATTAATGACAATTGTTTGGGTTAATTGGCGGCTTTTGATCACAATGAACACATTTTTATTTATAAATTAATATCATGTGTAAAAGGATTCCATATTAATAAATAAGTTATAATACTTATATTATAGTCTGATAAAACCATAATAATGGTTTCATGACCATAATTTAAGATTGTAATAGAAATTGAAAACCTGGTGTCCTTGAATGTGATAAATTTATACATTTTGGATGGAGTTTTCATTTATACTATAAAAGAATGGGAAAAGATAAATGATGAGGAATTATTAATTTATCCTAAAAAATTAATTAAATGTATGGTAATGGGGTATTCATAACATTTGGATGAAATTATGTGTGGAAAGAGAAAGAAAAGAAATGAATATGAAATAAAATAAATGAAAAGAGTATTTTACATCATGAAGTAATCTTCTTAAAGGGCCTCTTTAGGGGAGAGTTTTTTTAGGAGAACAAGTGTAGATAGACGTGGGTTAGGATCATGGGAGGAGAATTGGGATGAATTTAGACATGTTACAACACTTTATAAGAGTCAATATATGAGGGAGCAAGGGGGGATAACAGTGGAGGAGAGGAGTGATTTTTGATTATCTTATTCATTATTTTATTAATTTTCTCAAGACTAGAAATAGTATTGATTCTTGTTACTAGGAATATTAATATGTGAATTTGAGTTCAAAACAATGGCCATTTACATCAGCCATGACTCATGCATGATGCAGAAATTCACACAATTAGCATTTTTTGTAAATTATCAAATTTCACTATTCACCAAAAATTCGAGTATTTCAGAAAAATACCAAAAATTCATCCTAACCATTTTTTTACATCTAGAATTAAAAAATGGACACTATTTTATCAAAAAAAATTAAAATATTTAAAATTAATTTGTAATTAAAATCATTATTTACTTGAAAAATACATATTCAAAATTAAAACTGGTTTTATAATAAATTTAAAAATTAACTAATGTGTTATTAAATTATCATAGAATTATAGTGTAACGACCCAAAGTTTCATTAATGGAAAATCCCTCTTGATCCAGTTAAATGTTTCTTTATGAAAAATGTTTTTATAAGATGTCAACTTCTTTAGTTTTACGTTAATATTTGTGACCGTTACTTTTATAGTCGTTGAACAGTGATCATCTGAGTAGTATAAATATAAGGCTTTAACGAACCCATTTCTACTCAGATAAAGGAAGCGACGGCCTCATCCAGTAGAATTGCCCCTTACGAAGCCCATTTGTCAGAGCTCGGAAAATAGGTGGCGTCTTTGGGGTTTGCCCTTGACCAAGCCCAAGCTGAGCTTCATCAAGTCAAGCTCGAACGTGATCGTCTACGGGAAAAGTGGAAGTTGATTGAAATTACCACTCGATCGATGTTATCTGAGCCGCCCCAAGAGTCTGTCACCATCGCACACCTTACCCTTAGGTCTTATGCGGCTATTTTAAGGGGTTATGTAACAAATAAGTTGCACCATGTTCATGTACATTATTTTTGTATATAATAATGAATATAATTTCTAGTCATTTTTGATACATTGTAATTAGTTTTTAAAGTACAAATGGTGTTTTTAGTTATTATTTAATTAAGAATTATATTTTATTAAATTAAAGGATTTTTTAATTAAAAAATATTTAAATAAAATATTATTATTAATATTACATTAATTTTTATTAAATATAAATGATCTTATAATTTTATGAATGCAATTAAAATTTTTATTAAGGTTTGAAATCCATTTCTGTCAAAACCCGTGAATTTTTTTATATAAATATCGGTTTTTATTTTAAAAGTGAAAATTCACATATTTAGAAAATTATTTAGATAAAATAAATATTATTTTTGGAATCAGGACGTCGAAATTATCCAACGGTGAATTTTTCATAATTTTCTAAGACAGTCAAATTTTTGGGTAAAAATAAAATACCATTTAAATATATAATGTGTTTTATGACATCATAATGACCCAATGGTGATGTAATAAAATACCATAATCCTTATGTTTGGCCAATATGTGTTTTATCGTTAAAATAATGATTTTTTGGGTTTGTTTGACTTACTTTTCAAAGCATTAATGGAGCCCTCAAGACTTATTCAACACTTTTCCATTTTAAATTAATTTCCATGGGAGTGTGACTCACCTCCACCTAAGAAACCCTAATTTTTTAATATGTTCGGACCTTGGCCTTGTAAAATATTGTTTTCCTCTTTCCTTTTGCAGAAACCATGGGAAAATACCATGGGATTGTTTGTGGTTTGGATTATTTTAATATAAGGGGTCCCAAACCAAAATAATAAAGAATTCCCTCACCTTTCCTATATAAACCCACCCAAGATCCCACTTCCTCCTCACTGAAAGCCCTTGGAGTTCATCCAACCTCTGCCCTACTCTCTCTAGAATCCTCTCAAGGTTCCCCAAGCTCCCAAGAAGCCTCTCACAAGCCTCTCTCTAGCCTTTGGAAGCACACTTCCAAGTAAGGGTTTTTTTCTTCCTTTCTCATTTTGGTCAATTTTCTTTAAGTTTTATTGCCCTTTTAATTTCAATTATGAATGTTGGGGTATGGTTTCACACCTCTCCCTTACTGCCCTCTTATTTTTTGAATGATGGGATACCCCTTTCTCTCTCATTAAATGCCTCCCATGTACACCCGTTACTATGCCGAAATTCCGAAAGGAACCTTTTTTCCCCTTCTATATTCAAGCAATACTTTTTTATCATGAATCTGAATTCCTTTTCAATTGTTGGGACATGTATCTATATGACCTCCTTACTTTCCATTACATGTAAATATGATGAGGAACCCATTTCTCTCTCATCAACCTTTTTTTATGAATTCTTATGTCACGCCGTTACGCTGCCGAAATCACACCGATTTTCTAAGCCAATATCATTGTGTAGTGAATACCATGCCCATGTCTCCATCAAGGGTATTAACCTTTATTCACATTTACTAATTGATTATAATGTTTCATGTATGAATTCCACATTCCTTTATCGTGGAATAAATGATTATGTTTTATGAATCCATGTTTTGTAATCCATGTGGCACACTTATGCATGAAATGAAATGTTTAAGAAGGGTGCACCCTTTATAGCGCTCCAATGAATTGGGTAAAGTATAGTATCATGATACATCATGTGCAATGAGTGTTGACTCATGATAATTCAAGTGCAACGAGGGTTTACTCGTGCTTCAAGTGCAATGAGGGTTTACTCATGCTCCATGTGCAATGAGCCTTGGCACATGCTAATTCAATGTTAAGTGTTGTTGCCACATTTCCATGTTTTGGTTATCATGCTTTATCATGCCTTTATGTTCATGTTACTCTAATGCTCTATTGATGTTCCTATTGCCTAACATGTATTTTACTCCTCATGTTATTCATTGTGTACTCCCCTACTAGGCTTTATAGCTCACCCTTTTCTTATGCATGTCCTCATGTTACCCCATGCAATGCTAAGTACGAAGGAATGTAGTGGTCATGTAAAGGAGGTTTTCAATAAAGATGTTGTATTTCAAGTTTAAAGATTTTATGTAATGATAATAAGCCCCAAAGACACTAAACCTCTCGATATTATTTGTTGTATCAAGTGAAGTTTTATGTAATAAAGCATGCTTAAGTTGTCATAAAAAGCAGGGTTGTCATAGTTGGTATCAGAGGATAGGTTTAGTTATTTTTGGGATTAGGAAACCCTAGTAAAGACATAGATACAAGACTAAGTATAATAAAAGCATCCCTAAGTGTTGGTAAATACTATGTAAGTGGTTTATCAAACAAATACATCCTTTTCTGGATACGAGCAGGTAGAGGCGGCTCTGGCACAGATGTATCCTAAGGGTAAAACCCGAAAACACAGCTTTGAGCTAGACTCGAACGGGAACTGGTGCATGACAACGGGCCTTGCTGCACTCTTGGTTATGAAACTCCCGGGGGATATTTTTTGATAAATTCACAATCTTAGTATGAACCCTTATTAAGGGAAAAATGCCCCTAAGAATATATGTTAGAAGGAAGATCATGAAAAGCCTGGATTGAATCCTATAGACTCATGATTTAAAGATATTAAAGTTTATTTATAAGTCATCAACTTTTGTCTTTGGATTAACCTTTATGTGTTACCCCTAACTTTCCTTTTATTCCAGCCAATGGTCGGTAAAAGGAGAACTCGGACTAACAACCGTTGTGAAGATCAGTGTGATGATTGTACTTATGAGATGCCCAATCCAATGGGAGCGGGAATCGCGAACTTTGTCACGCTTCTCTCTCATCTAACTCAAGTTTTGAATAGAAACACTGGTCAAGAGGAACGTTAAACCCCCCCTAAGAAAGAACAAGTCTCTATTGAAAGCTTCATGAGACAAAGGCCTCCTACTTTTAGTGGATCATCCGATCCCACGATCGTTGAACAATGGATCAACTCCATTGAAAAGATATTCTCCATCCTCCAATGATCTGAAAAAGAGAAGGCTCTCCTGGCGACTTATCGTATGGAGGGTGAAGCTGATCAATGGTGGGCGTTGATCAAAAATACGAAGCCTGAGGAGGAGATTGAGGCTTTGGAATGGAAGGAATTCCGGAAGATGTTTTTCGATAAATATTTTCCATGAACCCTCCGTCTTAAGATGGAAAGGGACTTCCT
Source organism: Viscum album (assembly GCA_963277665.1). NCBI lineage: Eukaryota > Viridiplantae > Streptophyta > Magnoliopsida > Santalales > Viscaceae > Viscum > Viscum album. The sequence continues at coordinate 1,549,998,151 of OY728164.1, read as the reverse complement.
TTCCCTCAAACAGAAAGATGAAGAATCTGTGGGAGCGTACGAGGAAAACTTCACAAGGCTTGCACGATACGCTTCAGGCTTTGTCGTTACCCACGAATGCAAGGTTGACCGCTTCTTTGGTGGGCTGAAGCCTAGCTTGCGGAAAGCAATAGCGATCCGTGACTTCGACAGCTATGAGGAAATTGTCTGATGTGCCATCAAGGTTGAAATGGAGATCGGAGAATCACAGGGGTATCATGGGGACAAGAAGCGTAAGGTTGACTTCAATGCTGGTGGTCCGATGGATAAATCAAACGGCGCTAAGAAATTCCAGCACCCCACTTGCCAAAAGTGTGGAAAGAAGCACCCTGGAAATTGCCTTAGGGGGACAAGAAAATGCTTCAAGTGTGGAAGAGAAGGTCACCTAGCTGTTAACTGTCAGCAAGAAGGACCCGCTGCTACGACAGAGGAGAGGAATGCTCCGTTCGAACCTCAATGCGTTTCTCAATGCTACAAATGCAAAGAACCGGGTCATTTTTCAAATCAGTTCCCTAATCCAAGGGTTATTGGAGGCAACCAGCAACCTCCAAGACAGCAAGGAAGAACTTTTTCCATCACTTCTGCCGAAGTGAACCCCGACAACGAAGTGGTGACAGGTACGCTGGTTATTCATTCAAGAATAGTGAACGTACTTTTTGATTCAGGTTCTATGCATTCTTTTATATCTAAAATGTTTAGTAGAACAATCACAGCACCACCACAAATCCTGGAAGTAAAGATGTCGGTGAGTACGACAAATGGGGCAATCATTGCATCCCATGACTATAAGTCCTCCCCTGTTATAATCTGTGGATTTAATTTCCCGGCGAACCTCATCATACTCCCTTTGGTGGAATTTGATGCAATTCTTGGCATGGATTGGCTTTCCTTACATAGAGACAACATAAATTGTCGGGAGAGTGAAATCACACTCCATATGGAGAATAGACCCCCGATTCTTTACAAGTGTCAGGAGGAAGATGAATCTCCTTTAGCTCCATCATCTCAAGCATGGATATTACTGCCTTATGAGCATGCATATCTAGCTCAGATGATTGAGTCCAAGGAAGAAACCACCCTTGAAGAAATGCCTATTGTGAGGGAATTCGCTGAAGTATTTTCCGAGGAACTTCCTGGTCTTCCTCCAAGAAGAGATGTTGAGTTCTCAATTGAACTTATACCTGGGGCGCTACCAATATCTAAGACTCCATATAGAATGGCTATTGTTGAGTTTGAAGAGCTGAAGAAACAACTACAGGAGAATCTAGATAAAGGGCTTATACGCCCAAGTGCATCACCATGGGGTGCACCAGTCCTCTTCGTCAAGAAGATGGATGGGTCAATGCGGCTTTGCATCGATTATCGTGAACTTAACAAAATCACGATAAAGAACAAGTATCCTCTCCCAAGAATCGATGACTTGTTTGATCAGCTGCGTGGAGCACAATAATTCTCTAAGGTGGACTTGCGGTCGGGATATTATCATGTAAGGGTGAAGAAGGAAGATATCCCCAAGACTGCTTTTCGTACAAGGTACGAGCACTATGACTTCATAGTAATGCCTTTCGGACTCACCAATTCTCCAGAAATATTCATGGACTTGATGAATAGAGTCTTTAGAGATTACCTAGAAAAATTTGTGGTAGTCTTTATAGATGATATTCTAATATACTCCAAAACCAAGGAGGACCATGAGGAGCATTTAAGAACTGTACTGGAGACTTTGCGCAAGGAGAAGCTCTATGCCAAGTACAGCAAGTGTGAGTTCTGGTTGAAGGAAGTCTCATTATTGGGCCATATCATCACAAGCAATGGGATATCTGTGGACCCCTCCAAAACAGATGCAATTGAGGGATGGTCGAGGCCAACATCGGTAACTGATATCCGTAGCTTCTTGGGGTTAGCTAGATATTATATACGATTTGTGAGAAATTTCTCACAATTGTCCAACCCTCTTACCAAGCTAACTCGAAAGGGAGTAAAGTTTTCTTGGAGTGATGAATGCGAAGAAAGCTTCAAGGAGTTGAAAAGGAGGCTTATCACTGCACCCGTGCTCACTTTACCCACAAGTGGGGAGCTTTTTGTGGTATTCAGTGATGCTTCAAAGAAGGGCTTAGGATGTGTGCTGATGCAGAATGATAAAGTGATATCCTTTGCCTCAAGGCAGTTGAAAATCCATGAGCGAAACTATCCAATGCATGATCTGGAGTTGGCGGCGGTGATCTTTGCCTTGAAAATCTGGCGGCATTATCTCTATGGAGAGAAATGTGAGATATATACTGACCACAAGAGTCTTAAATATATATTCACATAGAAAGAGCTTAATATGCGCCAGAGAAGATGGATAGAGCTCATCAAGGATTATGACTGTTCAATACATTACCACCCTGGGAAAGCGAACAAGGTGGCAGATTCCCTAAGTAGAAAGGATCCAGCTATTCTATCAATGATGAGACTTGAGAAGGATCCAATCTTCGTAGACTTGATGAAGATGGATGTGGGAATCATAAAGAAGGGAACATCATCAATCCTTTCAAAAATGATTGCTCAACCATCTCTTTTGGAAAGGATAAAGGATGTTCAAAAGGATGATGCAGGAATCCAAGAAAAAGTGGAAGCTATCAAAAAGGGAAAATCCTCAGAGTTTAATGTTAATGAAGAAGGAATTGTGCGGTTTGGGAAAAGACTATGTGTTCAATCAAGTTCGGAGCTGAAGAAGGAACTTTTGGATGATGCACATAGTTCAAATTTCTCTATTCACCCAGGGAGCACAAAGATGTATCGAGATCTCTGAGAAAACTTTTGGTGGGATAATATGAAGAAGGAGATCGCTGAATATACATCAAAGTGCCTGGTGTGTTAGCAAGTGAAGGCAGAGATGCAGAAGTCTAAGGGGATGATGCAACCATTGCCCATACCAGAATGGAAATGGGAGAACATCACCATGGACTTCGTCACTGGACTTCCAAGGACATCCAAAGGAAACAATGCAATCTGGGTTGTTGTGGATCGTCTTACAAAGACTGCACACTTCATTGCTATTCGAGAGGATTTCTCTTTGGATCAACTGGCACGGATATATATCAGGGAAGTGGTACGGTTGCACGGAGTACCACTATCTATTGTGTCTGACCGAGATCCAAGATTTACCTCTATGTTTTGGAAGAGTCTTCAACATGCTCTGAATACTGAACCGAACTTCAGTACGGCCTATCATCCTCAAACTGATGGCCAATCTGAGTGGACTATCCAAACACTTGAGGATATGTTGAGAGCGTTCTCAATGGACTTTAAAGGAGGATGGGATCAACATCTTCCTCTAATTTAGTTCTCTTATAATAATAGTTTCCACTCAAGCATCCAAATGGCACCATATGAAGCCATGTATGGGAAAAGGTGTAGAACACTGGCATGTTGGGATGAGGTCGGTGAGCGTAAGCTGCTTGGACCAGAAATGGTCGAAGAAATGGTGGAGAAGGTAAAAACCATTCAGCAGCATATCAAGGCAGCCCAAAGTCGACAGAAGAGTTATGCAGATAATCGTCGATGAGACCTTGAGTTTAAAGTCGGAGACATGGTGTTTTTATGCATATCTCCGTGGAAGAAGGTCATGAGGTTTGGAAATAAAGGGAAGTTAAGTCCAAGGTACATCGGCCCCTTCGAGATTCTTGATCGTGTTGGGGTTATGGCCTATCGACTAGCACTTCCACCTACTATGGCCAAGGTGCATGATCTCTTCCATGTATCCCTCTTAAGGAAGTACATACCAGACCCTTCACATGTACTCTCTTCCGAGGTGGTACAATTAGAAGAAGATCTTTCTTATAATGAGCAACCAGTGAAGATCTTAGATCGTAGAGAAAAAGTTCTACGAAATAAGATAATGCCCCTCGTCAAGGTGTTGTGGAGAAACCACAAGTTTGAAGAAGCAACTTGGGAGTCGGAGGATATGATGAAGCTAAGTTACCCACATTTGTTTTAGTGTGGGAAAAAGAAAATTTTGAGGGCGAAATTTCTTAAGGGGGGAATGTTGTAACGACCCAAAGTTTCATTAATGGAAAATCCCTCTTGATCCAGTTAAATGTTTCTTTATGAAAAATGTTTTTATAAGATGTCAACTTCTTTAGTTTTACGTTAAGATTTGTGAACTTTACTTTTATAGCTGTTGAACAGTGATCATCTGAGTAGTATAAATATAAGGCTTTAACGAACCCATTTCTACTCAGACAAAGGAAGCGATGGCCTCATCCAGTATAATTGCCCCTTACGAAGCCCATTTGTCAGAGCTCGGAAAAGAGGTGGCGTCTTTGGGCTTTTCCATTGACCAAGACCAAGCTGAGCTTCATCAAATCAAGCTCGAATGTGACCATCTGCGGGAAAAGTGGAAGTTGATTAAAATTACCACTCGAGCGATGTTATCCGAGCCGCCCCAAGAGTCTGTCACCATCGCACACCTTACCCTTAGGTCTTATGCGGCTATTTTAAGGGGTTATGTAACAAATAAGTTTCACCATGTTCATGTACATTATTTTTGTATATAATAATGAATATGATTTCTAGTCATTTTTGATACATTGTAATTAGTTTTTAAAGTACAAATGGTGTTTTTAGTTATTATTTAATTAAGAATTATATTTTATTAAATTAAAGGATTTTTTAATTAAATAATATTTTAATAAAATATTATTATTAATATTACATTAATTTTTATTAAATATAAATGATCTTATAATTTTATGAATGCAATTAACATTTTTATTAAGGTTTGAAAGCCATTTCTGTCAAAACCCGTGAATTTTTTATATAAATATCGGTTTTTATTTTAAAAGTGAAAATTCACATATTTAGAAAATTATTTAGATAAAATAAATATTATTTATGGAATCAGGACGTTGAAATTATCCAACAGTGAATTTTTCATAATTTTCTAAGACAGTCAAATTTTTGGGTAAAAATAAAATACCATTTAAATATATAATGTGTTTTATGACATCATAATGACCCAATGGTGATGTAATAAAATACCATAATCCTTATGTTCGACCAATATGTGTTTTATCATTAAAATAATGAGTTTTTGGGTTTTTTTGACTTACTTTTCAAAGCATTAATGGATCCCTCAAGACTTATTCAACACTTTTCCTTTTTAAATTAATTTCCATGGGAGTGTGACTCACCTCCACATAAGCAACCCTAATTTTTTAATAAGTTCGGACCTTGGCCTTGTAATATATTTTTTTCCTCTTTCCTTTTCCAGAAACCATGGGCAAATACCATGGGATGGTTTGTGGTTTGGATTATTTTAATATAAGGGGTCCCAAACCTAAATAATAAAGAATTCCCTCACCTTTGCTATATATACCCACCCAAGATCCCACTTCCTCCTGACTCATAGCCCTTGGAGTTCGTCCAACCTCTTCCCTACTCTCTCTAGAATCCTCTCAAGGTGCCCCAAGCTCCCAAGAAGCCTCTCACAAGCCTCTCTCTAGCCTTTGGAAGCACACTTCCAAGTAAGGGTTTTTTTCTTCCTTTCTCATTTTTGTCAATTTTCTTTAAGTTGTATTTCCCTTTTAATTTCAATTATGAATGTTGGGGTATGGTTTCGCACCTCTCCCATGCTGCCCTCTTATTGTTTGAATGATGGAAGACCCCTTTCTCTCTCATTAAATGTCTCCCATGTACACCCGTTACTATGCCGAAATTCCGAAAGGAACCTTTTTTCCGCTTCTATATTCAAGCAATACTTTTGTATCATGAATCTAAATTCCTTTTCAATTGTTGGGACATGTATCTATATGACCTTCTTACTGTCCATTACATGTAAATATGATTAGGAACCCCTTTCTCTCTCATCAACCTTTTTTATGAATTCTTATGTCACGTCGTTATGCTGCCGAAATCACACCGATTTTCTAAGCCAATATCATTGTGTAGTGAATACCATGCCCATGTCTCCATCAAGGGTATTCACCTTTATGCACATTTACTAATTGATTATAAAGTTTCATGTATGAATTCCACATTCCTTTATCATGGAATAAATGATTATGTTTTATGAATCCATGTTTTATGATCCATGTGGCACACTTATGCATGAAATGAAATGTTTAAGAAGGGTGCGCCCTTCATAGCGCTCCAATGCATTGGGTAAAGTATAGTATCATGATACGTCATGTGTAATGAGTGTTGACTCATGATAATTCAAGTGAAACGAGGGTTTACTCGTGCTTCAAGTGCAATGAGGGTTTACTCATGCTCCATGTGCAATGAGCCTTGGCTCATGCTAATTCAATGTTAAGTGTTGTTGCCACATTTCCATGTTTTGGTTATCATGCTTTATCATGCCTTTATGTTCATGTTACTCTAATTCTCTATTGATGTTCCTACTGCCTAACATGTATTTTACTCCTCATGTTATTCATTGTGTACTCCCTTACTAGGCTTTATAGCTCACCCTTTTCTTATGCATGTCCTCAGGTTACCCCATGCAATGATAAGTACGAAGGAATGTAGTGGTCATGTAAAGGAAGTTTTCAATAAAGATGTTGTATTTCAAGTTTAAAGATTTTATGTAATGATCCTAATCCCCAATGAAACTAAACCTCTCGATCTTCTTTGTTGTATCAAGTGAAGTTTTATGTAATAAAGCATGCTTAAGTTGTAATAAAAAGTAGGGTTGTCATATATTGGAAACAAAATATTTATTTTTATATAAATTTCATGAAAATGAATTTTCTGTTAAATCAATTTATTAATTTAAATGTTTAATTAAATATTTATTACTCCCAAAAATACCAACACATAATTATTAATTTCTAAAATACTCTATTTCATTTATATTGTGTATAAATTTTATTTAAACCTTCATGAGTCTGGTTACTATTCATAAGAGTCGTATTTTTATTCATAAGGGTATGTTGCTATTCCAAAGAGTCATGTTAGTATTCATAAAAAATGTAAGTTGATCTTATCAGACACTAAATATCTTACTAAATGCAGCCGTGTATGTCAGTTTTTTGAAATTCAGATCAGAGAACTGGTAAAATTATGTTTACTAGCTAGGTTATAATAATGTGGTGTTTTGTAGGGACTCATTGTTTCATAAATTTATTTATAAATCTTTGGGTTGTTACATTCTCTCATCCTTAGCAAAATTTCATTGCTAAAATAACTAGAATGTTACCTTACAAAAATATTTGGGTAGTTCATCATCATAAGATCCTAAGGATCCCATGTTTCCCCTTTGATTTTGTGATTTTCAAAAAGTTTCATTACTAGTCGAGTCATTTAGTTCCTCAACACTTATTCATTAGTTTCTAGAATCTGGATAGTCTCTTCATAGTAATAGAGGTATGGTTCCAATTATATACCTTAAAAAGTAAGTATATGTGTTGGGTTTGGCATGTACTTCTTTAGCAATGAAAAATGAAACACATTGTGTGTTTTAGATAGGCTAGGCAGTAAAGCCAAACGATATGAAATATCTCTAATTCTCTCCATAATTTTAAACTGGAAAATATACCTAGAGCTTAGTTTTCCTTTCCTCCCAAATCATATAACACCCTTCAATGGGGATACTTTTATGAAAACGTGATTTCCCAGTTGAAATTTTAAATCCTTCCTTTGATTATTAGCATATCTATTTTTCCGGCATTAAGCTACTTTAATATGGCCATGAATTGTCTTTACCATCACTGTTGTTTCCACCACATGATCTGGGCCAACTAGCTTCCTTTAACCAACATTATCCCATCATGTTGGTGTATGACATCTCTTTCTGTATAATACTTCATATGGTGCCATTTGAATACTGGAATGGACACTATTATTGTATGAAAACTATATTAAGGGTAAATACGGATCCCAAATACCTTTAAAGTGGAGAGATAATGATATCAACATGTCTTCTAATATTTGGATCATCCTTTCTGATTTCCCATTAGTATGATGATGATAAGTAATACTCAAACAATGCTCAGTATCTAAATATTTCTTAAGGCATTAAAATATTTTTGATATAAATCATGGGTTGCGATCAGGCACTATTGAAAGAGGTGTTCAATAATGTTGATCAAATAAATCATCAATGGGAGGTAGGGATACTTTTTCTTCATTGTTATAGCATTGATCTCCCTATATTCAATGCACAACCTCATAGATCCATTTTTCTTCATAACGAAAAGAATTGGGGCTCCCCATGGGGAGACACTAGGGTGAATTAATAAATTATCACTCAATTTATCTAGTTCATTATTAAATTATAATAATTCCATAGTGTTCATTATATATGGATTATTTGATATAGGCATTGAACCAGGAATTAAATCAATGGAAAACTCAATTCCCCACTCTAGATGATGTACAGGTAAATCCTATCGAAACACATCAACATATTCTTGTACAATAGTTGCGTCCCCAATTTGAACATTACATTCCTCAACCATAGATATTACATTCCCTTCCTCCCCAAAAAATGTATTCAGTAGAGATACTATGTGTGGATCTAGATAAGAATCAGCTGATGAGGCTTCTGCTATAAAGATAATGGATTCAACATCTGTCTCAAAATCATATCTTCCTACTTCTTGAAATCGATATTCTCATCATAACATGAATGAAAAATAATAAAAAGGATTATATAAAAGTATATCATGGTTATGATGAACGTTTTAGAAACTAAGGAATGTTTATGTGTTATAAGGGGGACTGATATACACATCTCTGTAGAAATGAAACATCCCCTAGGAATTTTAACTGACAACTCCTTTATTAAATCAAATTGAACCTGTCTAATTTTATTGGAAAACTGGGAAGATATAAAATATTGCGATGATCTAGAATAAATTAAATCATTGTCAAAGTTTGAAGAAATTATTAAATTACCTTCGACCACATAAATTAGGAACTTCAACCTCATCAGTTATGACCACATAATCATGGCCTTTACCCCATGTACTTATTTGGGGAATTTTTACCTAACACATTGTACATTCATGTGCGTAATTAACTATATCTATAAAACTATAGGATTAAACATTGGTTGTTTATTTCTTCCCCTTGAAATCACAAGATTAGTGGCCTTTTTCTACACAATTGTAAAAGAATCTCATTCCCTTCAGGCATATGGCAGGGTGTTTCTTCCCTCAATTATTTTCAGGGGGAAGTTCAACTCTTCCCTTCTTCCTCATTTTGTTATTACATTTTCTAGCATATTCAGCATCCCTCTTCTTCTCTTGATTTACATTAAATTCATAAAATATAGAATATTATTTTCCCGTCTTGATAGTACATGTGACTATATATTCATATGATGAGAAAATCTGGGATACTAGTTCCCTTCAAAGTAATGGTTTTAAACCATAAAATAATAAATCAATTTTGCTTCTTGGATTATGTGTGTAGTCTGCATCATGCCTTGTTAACCTTGTGAAGATAGCTTCATTATTTTTAGGGAAGGTACCCTCCCCTTCACCTACTTTGGAGTGCCCTTATTCTGGGGAAGACCAAAAGCTATATACTTCACTTCTGTTGTGGACTAGGTTATCAGCCAACTTTCTTCCTCGAAAGGAAAATATCTATCCATGGCTGGCAAGGTTTTCCTGGTTAAGCCTTCCATTTTATCCAAAATGGTTTACTCAATTATGATCTATAAATGCTCGGCTTATCTCTTAAATAGAATTAATGGGTACATAAAAAATTTTGTTTGGACTGGTAGCATCCTTGAGAGAAATCTTGTCAACATCCCTTGGTCGATCTACTGCAAATCGTTAAGGAATGGTGGTCCAGGCATAAAGAATATTAAGCTATTTAATGTGGACCTACAAGAAAAACATACTTGGAAATTAATCAACTATAATTATGACTCCATTGACTTTCTTTGAAAAAAATTCAGAGAAAAATTAAAAAAAGGAAACCTGGGATATGTCAAATCTTCGATCTGGCCCTCCATCAGAGACTCCTTTGCCAACATTACGAGTAACTCTAGATGGATGGTCGGTATCAATTCATCAATTATTTTTTGGAATGATAACTGGTCTGGCACCCCCCTCATTGCTATGTTTCCTCCTAACTCCCCTCCTAACAACATCAACTTCACTATCCATGAGGTGATGCACTTCCATAACCATAACCTCCATGAATCTATTATGCATGTTTTTGATAATCATCCCTTCACTAATACGGATGATTGACTCATTTTGAAACCATCCCACAATGGAATTATAGATTCTAAAAGTTTTACAATCATAGTTTCTCTAACTCTGATCCTTTTTTAATTGGTTAAAACACTTTGACAATTCTTGGATCAAACCCTCTAGATTAAACCTTATCTGGCGCATTGTGCATATTTGTATTCCAACTGAAGTCTCCCTTAATTCTTTTGGTATCCAACTCTTCTCTCAATGTTATATGTGTCATCAATATATAGATTATACTATCCATCTTTTCTTATCTTGTGCTACAACTTCTGATATTTGGAATTATATTACTAACCTATTTGACTGTAAATAGATTTGTTCTTACTCCATTCTTGCTCAACTAAAGTGGTGTGTGTAGTTTGATTACTCGTGACAAATCAAGAATCTCTTTATTTCCGTTGTTTCTAAACTCTTCCATGTTATATTTTATGATAAAAATAATATCATTCATAATTAACACTCATTAAATCTTAATGTAGGTCAGACAAGAATTCTCATTGCTATCCAAGATCCCACCCTGATTCAAAAAGCTCACTATGACAACTCCATTGGGGATTTTTTGATCCTTCAGCGTCTCAGAATTGAGGTCATATAAAAAAATGAGGCATTCAATTGAAGTTTTTTGACAGGCTACCATTTATGATTGGATCAAGGTCAATGTGGAAGGTGCTTCCAAAGGAAATCCGGGTCCAACAGGCTTTGGAGCTGTTTTTAGAGATTTTCAGGGTCACTGTAATGGATGTTTCTATGGAAGTTGTGGTAATGATTCTTCTTTTGAAGAAGAAATGATGGTTGTGATCCAGGCTATTGACATTGTCAAAATCAAAGGATAGAACAACATATGGATTGAAAGTGACTCAACCACCATTTTTCAAGCCATTTGGAATGGAGTGGTCCACCTTTTCGGGCCGCTTAATTCCTGATGGATGAACTGTCTGGACTTGCTTCGTGAGATTAGATTCATTGCCACTCATACATATCATGAAGAAAATATGGTGGATGATGGGATTTCCAATAGGGGAATCAACCAAAGTGTTACTTGGTGGTAGGACCTCCCAGCTGAGCTTCTTACTCACTATGACAGAGATTGTAATGAAATCCCTTCCTTCAGACTTTTGTAGTTTTCTTCCTTTTGTAATAAATTGCACCTTGGTATTTGACCAAGGCATCACCTATTAAAAAAATATTATCTATTTCTTCATCCTCCTTTGTGTTTGGGATTAATGACCACCACTATTTTTCATCTCCCAATAGATTATAAACTTCCATAAAATCCTTCTCTTGTTTGTTACATCCCAAAGCAAGAAATATCTTTTCTAGGGAAAAAAATCCAATTCTCATTTATAAATGGTTTTGTAGTCCCATTGAATGATAGAGGCTTTTTTCGCATAAAGTGAACAAATATAGATCTTCTACATTGTGGATTGGGATTCTCCATATGGGTAAGGATGTTTTTCATCACTGGAGTCAGCTGACCTTGTATAGTTATAATTTTCTCAGAAACTATCATAGCTCAGGGGCCACCATCATTGTCTTGCATAGTAGCGAAATCCCTACATGGGATATAAGGGTTTATAAGGTTTCCATTCCTTCAACTAGGCACCATTTCAAAATAATGGCATACTCAAGATTAGATTATAAATCATAATATATAATCTCAACAGAGAAAAATACAAAGCATATATTGAAATCCTATGTACGGATAATCCCATAATAATAAACATTGTTTCTTAGAGGACATATTTTCATTTAAATACATTATAATGGATTATAAAGAAAATGTGAATAATCCAAAGAATATCCCATGGGAGTTTTAATCTAGGTGTATAGTAAGGCCCATTATCATATACCAAGATACCCTGGGTCATGCTCAATACTCTTTATCAGAGTTCTCACTCCTAGGTACATCTCTTCCAGAACCACATCCACTTATAGCATGCAGAGATGGATTTATTTTCTACAAAGATCCACATAATATATTCCTTACTGAAATACCAGGATGTTCTTGTATGTTTGTCCTCAAAGACTATCTTAGAGGTTTGTTCCCTAATCTTCATTTTCAAAATCAAGTTTCTATGTTTTCAACAAAACTTCATTTGATACCAACTATAAAGAATCAAACCTAATTACCCGGAGCGAGTGCCTTATATTACCACATTGGAATAAAAATAGGGAATATGTATCCTAAAGGACTGAGTAGTTCAGTATCATTGGAATCAATATACCGACATAAGATCAACATTAAAACGTGAAATAAAAAAACATAGAAATTCCTTTGAAACCATCCATATCATCAAGGTTATCCCAGTAGTTAATTCATAAAAAACATATTCACATCCTGGAAAAAATAATATGAAAGGGGTGAGCTCAAATTATATGTAAGGGTAAGAAATAAAACAGAAAATATCATATACTAAAACATGAGGGATGGTGAAAAACTAAAAACACATGACTTTAAAAATAATAAACATGAACATAATATGGCAGAATTAGGAGATGAATAAATAATTCCATAAAAAAATAATCATGGGTATTATACTAGTTGAATAACCACAATAACTATAAATAATAGTTTCAAAGTTATGGAATTCATAATGTGGGGTATCATAACCATACCATTAAAGCCTCGTTCCAAGACCATAAATAACCATCTTTTCAAGGCCTCATGTTAATACCTAGTTTGTCTCATGAGGCCTAGTGATGTATCGAGGGGATATAGTGGGCTCCATCCATAACATACTAAGTCCACTGAATTACTTATATGAATAGGGATAAACATCAATAAAATTTAAATTCATATTGAAACTAACATATGAAATATATATAACTTTCCCCAAATATTAAGCTTAAACACTGACCATTTAGAGTGAATTGGTGAATGGTTTTACGATATCACATCTACAATTAAACTATTAATAAACCATTAAATTAAATAATGTATATAATGTCATAAAATATTAATCCCAATAAAACATAGAAATCAATTAGTGTGTTGAAACAGATGATGATACTCTTATAAAATCATCGAGTAATTCTTGAGATAAATACTATTATATTTTGAAAGGAAGAGTTCTTTTGAAAAATTATTTGTATAAAACCAGAATTGAAGTAAGATAGTATTTTCATAATAAAATTTTATATTTTAAAAAGATGATGGTTGGTAAAAATATATTATAGTTTTCACTTGAAAATAGGTAAGATTTTTATAAATTCCCTTGAATGGGGCTTGTATTTTGGGATTAATTTTTCAAATATCATTTTAAAACATATAACTCCCCACTAATGAATGTAGAATTATGGTTGGTATACATAAATAGAACATTATAACATAATTTATGAGGGGTATATATGAATAAATAATAATTTTATTAAGGTATGTAGAGAATAAGAGTAACCCAAATGAAAATGGAAGTTCAGGTATAAAACTCATGCCTTATGTTTGAAGGTGTTCCTCACTTGATCTTAAGGACCCTAATAATAAAATTAAAGATCATAAATTAATTATTCCTGAACCTATTTTATATTTAATTTATTTATTACAACTTTATTAGGTTCATTCATGGCCTTTTAGGGGTTAATATATTAAATTTCATTGTTTGGGTGTTTTTTCTTCCTTGGTTTTCATAAAAAGGTTACTTATATTCATGTAAGGATAAACCTGTTGAATGATAATGGTTTTCCAAAATATAATTTTTATTTAATTAATTAAAAACCATAATATTTCATTATTATAAAATTATTTTGGTTATTAGTAGTGAGGATGAATCATTATATAAAACTTTAATGACAATTGTTTGGGTTAAATAGCGGTTTTTTATCACAACGAACTCATTTTAGTTTATAAATTAATATCATGTGTAAAAGGGTTCCAGAATAGTACATAAGTAATAATACATATATAATAGTGTTTTTAAACCATAAAAATGGTTTCATGACCATAATTGAAGATGATAATAGAAATTAAAAACTCATCGTCCTTGAATGTGATAAATTAACAAATATCAGATGGTATTGTAATTTCTACTATAAAAGAAGGGAAAAGGAGAGAAGATGAAAAATTATTCCTTTAGAATAAAAAAATTCCAATACATGTAAGGAAATGGATCCATCACAAAATTTGGATTAAAGGATTTAAGGAAAGAAAAAGAAAATAAATGAACTTGAACTAAAATAAATAAAAAGACTAATTAACATCGTGAAGTAAACAAACTTAAGGGCCTATTTATGGGAGAGGTTCTTGAATTTTTATGATACCAAGGGATGATAGACGTGGGGGATCTTGGGAGGAGATTTGGGCATAATTTAGACAAGGTAAAAGTCATTATAGGAGTGAATAAAATAGGGAGTGAGGGGGGGGGGGCTTATAGTGGATGAGATTAGTGATTTTTTATTATCTTATTCATTATTTTATTATTTTTCTTAAGAAAAGAAATAGTATTTATTCTTGTGACCAAAAACAATAATATATTCATGTGAGTTATAACCAATTTCCATTTACATCAGCCATGACTTAGGCCTGATGCAGAAATTTACTTATTTATCATTTTTCATAATTTATTAGATTTCACGATTCACCAAAAATTTGAGTATTTCAGAAACATTCCAAAAATTCACCTTAACCTTTTTTAAACATGTATAATTGAAAAATGGACTCCATTTTATCAAAAAAATATAAATAATATAAATTTATTTTTATATAAAGTTAGTATTTACATGAAATATTCATATTTAAATTTAGAACTGATTTTAGAATACATTCAAAAATTACCTAACGTATTATTAAATTATTCTAATATTCTAAGAAAATAAAATATTTATTTAGGAATACATTTTTTTAAAATTAATTTTATTTCAAATCAATTTATTAATTAAAGATTTTAATTAAATATTTATTAATCAAAAAAATACGAACACTTAAATATGAAATTCTAAAAATACTTTATTCCATTTATAAGGTTTCTAAATTTTATTTATTCTTTCATGGGTGTGGTAACTATTCATAAGGGTCATATTACTAGTCATTAGGGTATGTTACTGTTCATAAGGATCAATCTAATATTCACCAAAAATGTATGTTGATCTTATCAAACTCTAAATATCTTACTTAACAGAGCTATATATGTCAGTTTTTCAAAATTCTAATCATAATGGTGGTAAAAATATGTTTACTAGATAAGTTTTAACAAAGTGGTGCTTTGTAGAGACTCGTGTTTTCATGAATTTATTTATAAATTCTTAGGGTGTTACATCATAAGTATTAATATAGTTATATAATAATTTAATAATTGGTTTTAAACCAACACACAGGAGGTTAAAATACATTCAACCAAAAGGAAGCATAATATAATGTATTACATCTCTATTTCATTTCATTGAGACATATTGAAATATTAAAAACCTAATTAATTATATATGGGGTATATAATTCCAATAGACATGTAATATCATGATTAATTAATTTTTTTCACATTTAGATTTTAATTATTTCATCTAAATCTATTTGAATTAAAAGATACCAAGGGGTAAATAATTTTATAACTCAATTCATTTTTATTGGGTTATATTATTTAATATTTGTCATTAATATTCAATGATTATGTTTATAATGACTTGTAACTATCTATTTTTTTATTTAATATAATTTTATGATGATTTATATTTCATACACATGATCGATTCATTGATTAATTCTCACATCCACATAATGATCATTTTAGGTCTGTAGTTCACAATATCATTACAATTAGTATTTTTTTATTATTGAAATTACATTATATGAAATTAAATGACCAATTTTTAATAAAAAATTTCAATTTTTCTCTTTTTATTATTAATGATATTTTTAAATTTATAGTACTAGTTTCTCAATCATTGGTGCTTAAAATTATTTAGATTTTTTTAACAAAACACGTATTTTATTCTCTCATCGGCCAGAATTCTGTTTTCCTATAATATAATTTTATATAAAAATATTTTCTAACACATTTTATTTAGTATTTTTAAAATGACTTATTAAAATACATTTTTTCCTTTTTTTCATATTAAATAAAATTCAAAGGAATTTTCTTGTCTCTTTGTGAACAAGGAACATTTCTATCATTTTTACCATGAAAAATGATTTTTTATAGAATGTACAAAATAACCTACTCAAATAAACATAATTTCTTTGAATATTACATTGAAATTTTATGATTATATTTTTATATATAATGTTTCTAAAAAAAATTTCAAAGAAAAGGATCTTCAATATAATTTTCAAAAATATTACGATCCTTTTCTCATGAATTTTATAAATATCTCATTTTGGTATTTCTATTCATCAATGACACAAAAAATTATTTTTTATATACTCAATTGGAGTTATATTGTATTTATAAAATTGTTATTCTTTATCTAGATTTTTTATGATAATTTTGACCATGGAAAGTATTAAAATTAACATTCTTGATTAATAATTGTAGTTAATAACATTCCATTGAAATTTTTACTTTACTATGATCATTAGACATTAAATTTATCCTAAATATACTTATTATATATCAGGTATATTTTTATTTCATAATCCAAATTTTATTTTTATATATAGTGTACTAAATTTAAAGTTGTTTGATATCTTGGAAAATATTGATAAATATATATACATTACTAAATGCACAAACATGATAAGGCACACTATTTTTAAATTAAATCAATTATTCTAAATTTGAGGATGTTTTTTGATAGGTATGACATGGGTGGGAATTGTTATAGATTGAACCATTATCCTTTGATAGTCTTAGGGGATGAATTAGTTGGTTAGACTTAGCTTTGTGGGTTTTTATAGAGTATGTTTTAAACCATATTTTTAATGGTCTTGGCGGTATATGTACCATGTACCTAGGAATCATGGTGTCCAAAAATTATTCATTTCTTTAATTCACTGTCTATTTATATCAAGCTATGATATTTTAACTATGACATTATCTTTAGATTCATTTCATTATCATCAATTTACAATGCATATGTTCTAGATATTTACCATTCCATATTGGTTATGCCTTATCATGTTTTTATAGTATTGTTATTGAGTAAATGGATTTTTTAGTGTTTTACCATTACATATTGTTTATGCACTTCATTCTCAGTTTATTGATTAAATGGAATTTGTGTTCAATTATTTACCTTTATATATTCATTATTCTCATTGTTTTATTTTTTTCTTCCACTGTATTTTACCCTTACGTAGAAACTGAGATGGCCATTATTTTTTTTATTTTCCCAAGGATTCCATAATATTATAATAACTGATATGCAGGGATACAGTAGGTGGAATAAAGTTATTCTATAAGAAAATTATTTTTTAATTTGTGTATTATAATTTAATTCAAGTCCCATTTCTGTATCTAGTTTAGCATGACTTCTAATCTATTTGGACCTTGGAAACCAATTTTGTGTATCTTAATCCAATTTCATGATATAAGACACCAACTCTGAGCTACTAGGTTTTGGTCCCTAGAGTTGGTATCATATGGACTTTTTTATAAACCATGGAAACTAGATTTAAGAAAACATAGATTATTCAATTTTATGGCCCCTCGTTTCATGAATGTATGAATCATTCATTTTTCATTAAGATTACTTTGTCTAATCATCTTAAACATTCACTAAGGACAAAGTAAATTCATGGGAGTGTCTTGTTATTTTTTGGATCTTGGGGTTCTAGAAAATGGGAAAATGTGTACACCACAAGGTTACCTCAAGGTTAGTACAAACCATGTGGTGTAACCGTAAAATGTACATTTTGAGTGGTTTTGAACCAATAGATTTTCTAAAACAGTGCAAGACAAATGACGTTCCCTTACGATCCAATTACATTTTATTAAAAATGATTTTTTAGGGTTTTTTTAACATATATGGAAATGATGTGGTTAAACCGTGTGGGTTCCCTCTTTTGAAAGTGAGAAATGAACAGTTTACACATGACATGGACAAACCATGCTTCTAAAATGAACACCCCTATTTTGTGGGTGAATTTTCTAAAATTCTATAAAACTTAAATCCCCTCTCCACCAATATCATTTCCATTGGAGGACAATTTCCATTTCTCCCAAGAAGGCCCTTTTTTTCCTCTCATAGGTTTTGTGAAACATTCCCAATATGAAATGAATCATAATAAAAAAAGGCCTTCAGGCCATTCGGACCAATCATGATCCATAAAAATCATTAGATAGATCTCAATATGATCTCTAATTCATATCCTTATTTTCTATGTTTATCCTCATATTTGTGGCGCAATTTTGGTGGAGGGTCATTTTCCTTATTTTTATGGTATTGGACTATTTCTTCAATTTCATCAAATCTACTTCAAATGTGAGGCCACTATCAGTTAAGGGATCATCTACGGCCCTAAAGTATGGGTCTAGTTATTTTCTATAAAAGTGATTCATTTTTATAGTTGTGACATTTTTATGCATGCTAGAAACTATCGTGTGTTTCCGAAAAATATATTTCATCATCCAAATTTGATATACGCACCATGGTATACTCATGAAAAGCCTAGATAGTTGATTAGAGGATATCGACCTCGATTATGGACACACCTTTGGAGTTCCATATTCATATTTCCCTTTGCATTTAATTGATTAAATTCTAAGAAAGTATTTTATCCATCCATCCTAAATTGTAAATGGAATTTCCCCATTGTAGAAATTTCATAATTAATAAT
The DNA here is from genome assembly GCA_963277665.1 of Viscum album. NCBI lineage: Eukaryota > Viridiplantae > Streptophyta > Magnoliopsida > Santalales > Viscaceae > Viscum > Viscum album. The sequence continues at coordinate 1,549,979,233 of OY728164.1, read as the reverse complement.
AACACCTCTTATGTTTTTGGTTGAACCTTAAATTAGAATTCTATTACATGATTAATTAAGTGGATTGGGTAAATTGAATAGACAGAAACATGATGGTTTTCCATTATTAAATTAATTAAATAGACTAATTTGTTAAATTCCAATGGATGGTAAGGAATGCCAATACTTTTATTCTTAATTTAGGATTATATGAATTGTGACACATTATTGTATATTAGGCCTGATGTTATACTTCTTATGGGGTGATCCACTAAATTATTAAATTATTATGATTCTTCTATTGATATTAGATTTTCGATGTTGGTTATGAGAATTTTTTAGAATGGTGATTTACTCTCCATTACATCGGGTTTGATCATGGAATCTCACACTATTATACTACTATTTGGATGGTGGTCATGATGCAACATGACCCATGATTTGGCTATTGAAATGAAAAATCACCCACCATCTTCAGTTATGAGCATGATGTCTCGCATTTATCATGAGATATATCTCTTATACCTTTATTTTATATTTTAGGATTATTTAGATTGGTTATGGATAACTGGGTTACACCATGGTCGAGACCGCCCCTAGTTTCTAGGTATATAGAAACTTACATCCTCGCATACCTCGTTCATAGTGGGGGATATAGTATATAACTATACATCATATATACTAGTACTATATATTTGTGATTAGTTATTAGACTTTCATTCTGGCCTAAGATGAAGTAAGTAGATATGTCATGTGTCCTATAGGAACCTGAGAATTCTGTTATTTATTTTTATCTTGCACTGATTATTATTCATTTATACTAGCACACTTTTTAGTTAGGTACACTCCTTGGATTACTTATAAACACCATTGGTGGTGGAATACATGGATTTTATCTCACACCCCACGGAAGATGACTTTGGTATCTCAGTATATTATATTTCTATTGATTTATATAGTAAAGATACATGCAACTTATTCTTGATATTATGTTCCTGTAAATGGAGCATGGGAGCAGAGGACCGAGTATATGCTCGAGATGCATGTCGGGCATTCTTTTGTCATTTTTTTATTTTCGTATTTCATGTTGTATAAGTTTGTACCCTATTAAATTTTTCTAAATCATCATGTCATGAAATCATGTATATGAAGAACCCTTGTTTTTTTAAATTATTATTCTTTTTTTCAGTTATTTATTCTCCAGTGGTTTAATATTATATTTTTTGTATGAGGTTCTACTACGGTGGGATACTGTTATAGTAATCTAATTTCAACTTCTAATATGTTTCCTCTATTATAATCAAAAAAATATCCAATGTGACACTAGGATATGAGGGAATACTCTCCCCACTATACTACATTAGACTATGTATACTAGACACCATCCTCTGGAATATGGGGAGGACTACTTTGGGCCATGTAACACACTAGATCAGGGCCCTAGTTTAGTGGATGCTGAGTTGGGATGTTTCAAAGTGGTATGAGAAATTTATTTTTCCTTGTGTTAATGTTTATGTATTAAAATGTAGACATGGAGTTGATGGGATTTAGAAATTAGAAATAGTATGGGCATAGCTAACCCATGTACATGGGAATACCAAATTGCTGGTGATGGAAAATTATTATTATTGATTGTTCCTATTATGTTTGACTGAAATACACTCTAGGGTGTTGTAAAGATCTTGTTATGTTATTATTATTGTTATTATGAAAGTAATATTTCATTTTCCTTGTCGCAATAAAATGAGGGTAGTTCACTACATTCCTCATTATATGCACTATTGGACAAATATGTTATGCAATTTTTCATGCCACAATTATTTTTAGCTTGTATGTTCTAGATTCATATTATTAGTACCTTGATTATATATATAAATTTTATGAAATTCAATATTGGAAAGTGAAAATAAAATTTATACTAAATGTTACTAATAGTGTTTTCCTACATTGTTTAATGAATATAACCAAATGTGTTAGTTATATCATGTTGATCCATAAACCATTGATCAAAATGGTTGGAACATGTCATGGTATGGATTAAGTATATTCCATGTTTCAGTACATAAAGTGTATGGACCCTTATGGATCAGAAATGGTGGTCCATCTTCTTCAACCATTTAAAGGGATTTCAATACATAAATGAAAACAAATCTATAAATGAATAACAATTTACAAATAAAATGGTTACCTTAATGTTTGATATGAGACCTAGACCAGAACCTAACCTTATTAGGGGTGGATGATGTGTCTCTAAATTCATAGGAAATAGTCTTTCATTTCTCTTTCCACTAGACATGGCCTTTGGATGATATAGAGAGATTTAATATTTTCTTATCAAAATATATATACCTTTCATAAATATCTATCTTTGATCTCTTGAATGTGAAATTATTTTCTCAGTGTGTGTTCGGAATTGTGGAATCATGCCTCTATGACTTCCTCCAGTTGTATTCCTAGAAGGATGATATGACCATAAACCAGAGGTGGGGTCCCCTTAGCCTCCAGTGATTTCTACTAGACTGCCACCTATGGAACCTATTCATATTCCTGATATGGACCTCAACGACTAATTAGACGATTGATTTTTAGGTATGATGCAATCTATTAATGATTTACCTCATCCTACCCTGAGTATTGAAGAGTTGATTCAAGAGGTCCAACAACATTATCCTTCCACAATTTTTTGGAATGGTGGATCTCATGTTACTGATTCGTGGAAAACAATTATTCATTATATATTTGATCATCTAAATAAGACTCCAGATATGAGGGTCAAACTCACAACGTATATGCGTCATGATTCTTCTAAGGGAAGTTGGGATGTTATTACCCAGAAATATCATCATTATGACATTATCTGGGAATATTTATAGACTATAATCTATGAATTTGTTTTTAAACTCACTTAGGGATTACTTATATATAGATTTTGTGAACATATAGTTGAGAATAATATCTATCACGAATTATTTTTCTCACTTAACTGAATTAATGTGTCTCTCACTGATTCTAGTAGGTGATGATCATATGACTACTTGGAAATTTGAGCATAAGATGGTATATGATATATGTTCATAGATAAATGTTTCTTGATTGGATACTATAAATGATATAATCAATAAATCCCCTATTAAGGATTGGTATCTGATAGAAGTTGATGGGTTGTGGTAGTGTGTTTGGGCACCTTGGCCTTATAGTGATTAATATTTTGGATGCAAGCAATGGATTCAGGCAACTCATAGTGGTGGAAGAAGTAAACCTCCTTGCACTAATATTTTCATGATATATAAAATATACAGGATGTTGTTACACATGAAACCTTATAAATTACGATCAGCATGGGAATGTAGATTATGGGGTGGGATGGGCCATATACTGTTATACCATATGACTTTTCCATAGGTACCTAGAGAGAAGGGATCTACACATACCCCATGTTCAAGGTTGATGCCAGTAATATCCTTCCAGGTAAGTATATGTAATACAACTGTCCGCACAAGCTGAGGTGGTGGATGATGAATCTGTAATCATACATGAGATGTTTATACTTAGAAGAGTGTGCTTGCTCTGGTAAATCTAGTGAAGAATGAAGGATACTGTACATACCTATTACAAGAAGTGCATCCTATGTTGGAGGAGAAGAGTGTCATCACTTATACTCTTATAGGTACTATTCTATTAGGCTCCAAATTATTGTATACATTATTTTATAAATCAGAATTTAATTCTTTTATATTTGAGACAATCATGGAGTGTCCATGCCTTGAGATAGAACACTTATGTGGTCTTATGAAGCTTGAAATCCAATTAGATACCTAGTCATAGAGTGTTATCTTATTTAATGATTTCTCCCCTAAGATAGATGGATATATCATTGTATATAATCTCTTCATCCTAGACGTGACCGGGATATAGGTAATTATTTGTGTGGTCTTGTTAGTTTCATATCAAGCTCATATTGACTAATATCATTAGAGGGTGATTTTTAATTCACTTGAGTGTGTTAGTCATGTGTATATGATAGAATTGTATTATTATGTGACTAGGGATAGACCAAAACAGTAATGGAAGGGTAGTGTGATAGCTCTGATCACCAGTCTTTTCGTGGATGATCAGGGGTTACAACGCACTGTTTTCCCTCATGTAGTGGAGCAATTTAGGGATGTTTTACATGATAAATTTTCTATCCCACATTCATATTTTGTGGAAGAATTTACTATTGATATTATTTTAGGATAATAATTAGGGATCATTCCTCCATGTAGTATGAAACCCATAGAACATATGGATATGAATAAAAAATAGTGAGATTAGGAATCTAAAGGCTTTATATACCCCAACACATCACAATGGGTTTCCCAAGTCTTTTTTTACAACAAGGAAGTGTAACACCCCGAGATTTTATGAAAAATATTCTTTTTAATGTCTTGTGTTGTATTCTACACCAAAATTGTCTTGTGATATACGCAACACCGTATTTTCTTGCAGTATACGCAACACTATTCTTGGCTCGCGTTACACACAATTTCAAGTTCATTTTGTAGAAACTATTCTACGCAAATTATGTATAGATTTTTTTTAATGTATAAATGAAATAAGTTTTGATTATGTTATACGCAACACCAAAAATAGCTTTCACTACATGCATCCCTGACTTGGCTTTCATTACATGCAATAAAGACCTTCCTCGATAGCGTGTGTAGTACGCAATACTGAGTTTCACTAAACGAGATATTGTTATAATATTATTATCGACTAGCCGTTATGAATATTATTGACTACATTTTTAGTTTTATAACATTATTATTCATCTTATAAATTTTATAAAACATTTTATGTGAACAAAATAAATTTTTCGGGTAAAATAAATATTTTTCAAAAAATGCAGTTTTGCCGCCTTTTGATGGCGCACCCACATTAAATATAGTTTTTGACATGTTTATAAGTTAAATTTTATAAAATTAACTTCTTATTTTGAATATGGATATAAAAATTTTCATTGGATAAAGTTTTGATATTTTTCTGATAACTTTCATATTTTAATGAATAGTAAAAACACTCTATATTTTAATTAAAAACAACTTTTTTATCGTAATACTTTTTATGGTTAAATTATAATATTGAATGGTTTTAAAGTATAAATAGAATATATTTTTACCATTTAATATAATTTATGTCATTATCATTGATTTTACATTGAATTCGTAGGTTAAATCAATTCAATATTTTGCAATGTTTTAAACAAAAACCCGTTTTCATTCGACAACAGGATTAATTTTAATTTAATTTCTGCAACATCTGTGTATTGAATTTGAAAAAATGGATTCCATATTTTGAATCAGTGGGTCCAAATTATGTTAATATTCTACGTTTTATTTTTGATAATTATGAATAGTAACTACGGTAAATTTTATTTACCATAGTCAAAGGTAAATTAGGTAATTAAGGGTAAATATAATATTATAAAATTACCCTAACACCTTCCAAAATCATATTTTATGACTAAACATCAACCCATAACACCTAAGGGTAGGATTAAATTCATTTAATGAACTTTTGTCCCTGAAAATAATTTAATTATTATTAAAACCAAAGAAAGTGGCAACATGTCACTTTCTTAAGTCTTATATGTATAATAATTTTAATTTAGTGATAGACTGAATGAAACTTCAAACATGAATATTATCCAGAAATCTAATAAAATTATCTAAATCATATGAGTTTATTTATAATTTTTAGCTATTAAATAATTATCATTAATTATGACACAATAGTGATGTTGAAATTATTTTATTAACTGAAATATCAACTAAATGATCATAAAAATATTAAAATAAATATTATATTAACTATTTAATGTGCTCCACTAATTTTTTATATACATATGACATTGTATTAATATATTAAAGCTTTTATTTCGAACATATATTCTGTATATATTTTATTTAAATTCAAATAAATGAATAGTGTCAAAATTGACACTATTGTTATTTTATAAAAATAACATATTATAAAATTGTTTAAAAATCACAAAAATATTTAAAAATTATAAATTAAAATTTATATGGTCGAAAATTTCATAGTGTCAAATTATGGGAAATTCAAAACACGTATATAATTATTTATAATAATTTAAAATTTAGAATATTATTACCACAAATAAAATTAAATTGATAAATAAGGATAAATCAAGTTGATAATGTTTAAAATAAATTCCTAACATGTCTAAATTTTATTGGTTGATGATATTAAAACCCTATATCATCTAATATTCGGATATGAGTCATTTTTTAAGTTTTTAAGTGTGGTTGGGATTTAATATAAACTAATATTTCTTATATTTTCAAAGGTGCCCCTCTCCTCCCTTAAAAAAGGGAACCTCCTCCCACTCTTACTCACACCACTTTGAGCCTTCAAGCTCGGCCAACCCCTGCCAAATTCTCTTCTCCACTTCCCTAAAAACATCCTATAGGTCCTGGTATTTTTCAAAGACCAATTTTAGTGCCCCAAGAGGAGGTCTCAAAGAGGCGCTTCAAAGAAGAGATAATGTCTGTTACCGATTCTTTCAACTTTATTTCTTCTTCCACTTCTTCTTCTTTAGTTGTTTCATTATGAAGTAATAAAATTAGTATCACTCATATACAGATATGTTATTATAAATATGAAGCAACCATATTTCACCATCTATCCATCCTACGGAAAAAGAAATCACCGCGCGTGCGTACGTACAGAATATCGTCTCCACATTGTGGTGTAATCTATTTTCCACCACCACCTTACTTGGATGGGTATAATGGTAAAAGTAATGAATATATATGATTATTGAGAAGTGATATTGATTCTGTAATATTATACATACACTTTCATACAATTCCACGATCATGGGAATGATATCATCTCTCGTGCATACGTACGGACTACCGTCTCCACGAACGTGATTAGATTCATTTTCCATGATTAACCATTCAAGAATGATTATAAAGTATATATAATGAATAATAATGAAATATAGGAAATAATAATTCTACTAGATTTATGTATATATATATGTATGTCATCTATTTAATTTCATTCAATTCAATAAGGAAACGAAAACAGCATTCATGCGTACGTACGGCCTACCGTCTCCATGAACGGTGTATTTCCATTATTTTTATAGATCTATAATATATATGTATATGATGAATATATATTATATATAAATCATGTTTTAAACTCTGGAATTATGTAAATTAGGATATCAGTAATAATATCAAGAACAACAAGTCGAAACACATACGATAAATGAAATTATTTTACCCAAAACGCTACTTTAACATGGAATTTACAAAAGAACAGGTAATATAAAGTCATAAGTGAAACATATATGATATCATAACAATGAATATGATTATGTAATAAGTCAATGACCTTATTTAAATTATTATACAGGAGTTTCAGATCCATTCGAATCATATTGGACCTAAGGTAAGGGATAACTTTTCCAATCTCGTTCTTATCCGAGATTGTTTTTTCGTAAGTATTTACTGGGGTAATTGCTCTAATCCATGTCCATGTTTCTTAAAAATGGTTTCATGTATGTTTAATGTCCTTTTTACCCATTTTGACTTTTACTACATGGTATGTATGTAATCTTTCTTTTACGAGGTACTTTTTTACTTTTCCATCAAAAGTACGAGAAAAATGTTATTTTTAACTTATACGGCCTGAACAGATTTTTACGGTTTTATAAAGCCTTATTTTCATGAAGCTTCCTCCAAAAGATTTCATTACTATTTTCAAAAAATTACTTTTCATTTAAAATTGCTTGTAATTTTGTGAAACAAAAATGATTTTGAAGAATAAAGGATATTTTACTCAAGAATTAATTTCAAGTGTTTTATCCAAACCATTTTCCATCTAAGATAACATTACTTCATATGTGTATGTTTCAAGTATAATGTCTCTATGATTTACATGGTATCAATTTTCATAATATGAAATGATATCCATTTTTTTATATGGATTATGTGATGATGGGATTATGTTTATGAAACCCATTTTATTCGTTGGGTTATTATGAATGATGTATGTTTATTTTGTGGAACAAGTAAGAATGATTTCATTATGAGATTGGTGGGACCTATATCTCCCTCCAATGCATTGGGTAATGATTTATATCTCATGAGATAGACATGGATGGAATGGTAAGTTAAGCCGGTTCAGTGTTACAGGACTGAAACGAGGAGTGAACTCGATTCAGAAAGGGACTTTATCCACTAAGATGGTCTTGGCAGCAATGCCTTGGCTACTATGGAAATCATAACATGTGCTGAATGGTTTCCAAAATTACATGTTTTATTCCCATTATATTTTATCATGGTTGATGTTCCATTATGATATATTCCTTACGTACTTCCACGATTTATGTCTCTGCTCAAGATTTTGATGTTTAAATTTCATGTTCATGTTTTTTCTTTCAAATGTTTATGGATTATTTTATGTTTTCTATGGTTTCCCTTACTAAGAATTTGAGCTCAACCTTTTTATGTTTTATTTTCCCAAGGAAATAAATAAAGGTTTTGGGTAAGGAAACAAAAACGGGAAGATCGTTATGGGAGTTGTTGAAGATCTTTCAACATGATTAGAAGTTTATATTCTGAGTTTCCAAAGACACTAAACTAGTACGATCCTTGTGTGTGTATTTTTGTTATGTATTAAGTATTACGCAAAAGTAATGTAATTTCCATGTACGTTATGCTGCGGGTCTCTACAGTTGGTATCAGAGTAAATGTTTATTTAACATTTGGAAACTAGGATGCGAAAACTTTAGTGAGATCCCTAGAGATATTTCTAAGGTTTTTCTAGGGATGTCCCTAAGGTTAAGTATATGTATAGGTTATAGTACTATAATTGCGCTAACAATCTTAGAATTAAACCAATGATGTTAGATATTTAAGGTACTCCCCCTTTATAATGTTTTTTCCCTAGCATGGTATTTGCCTCTCACACTATTATTTTTGGGTTTTAGACGATGGCTGGAACCCGAAGGAATGGTGTTGATCAATGTAATGGACAATGCAATGATTGTCTTCCTGACCAAATCAATGTCATGGGAGATGGAGTGCACAATCTTATTTCAATACTTACACAATCTATGAATCATTCTAGATTTCAAAATGAGCAGATAAAGGAACAACATTCTATTGAATCCTTCATGAGGCAGCGTCTACCTTCATTCAGCGGGTCTTCTGATCCCTTAGTGGCTGAACAATGGATCCGTACCACTAAAAAGATATTTTCAGTTCTACAATGTTCTGAGCATGATAAAGTCATCTTAGCTGTATATCGTTTGGAAGGTGATGCTGATCAATGGTGGAATCTTATCAAGAATACAAGGCAAAGAGATGAAATTGAGTCCATGGAATGGGATGAGTTCAGGAACTTATTTTTCAATAAGTACTTCCCTCGTATTCTTAAAAAAAGATGTAAAAGAGTTTCTTGAGCTTAAGAAGAAGGATGATGATTCTGTTGGTATATACAAAGCGAATTTTACAAGACTTTCAAGGTATGCATCTGGCTTTATCATCTAACCTGAATGTAAAGTTGATCGATTTTTTAGTGTCTTAAAACCAAGTCTTCAAAGGCAATTAGCTATAAGATAATTCAGTAGCTATGAAGAAATTGTGTGTTGTGCTATCAAGGTAGAACTAGAAGTTGGTGTAACATATCCATCTCATTGTTTTGACAAGAAACAAAAGATGGAGTTCAAGGAGAAATTTCATAAAAATGGTGAAAAGAAGATAAATGTTTCTTTATTCTCAAAGTGTGGAAAGAAGCATGGTGGAGATTGCCTAAAAGGTACAAGAAAATGTTTTAAGTGTGGAAAATAAGGGCATAGAGCAGTTTATTGTCGAAGTAATGGGAAAAAGGTTGCTAATTATGGGAATAGATAAAAGAATACAGAGAAATCTCCACCAAAACTTCAATGCTTCAAGTGAAAGGAAATGGGGCATTTTGCTAATAAATGCCCTAATCCAAGGGTTAGTGATGATCGACATGAGCAACCACTTAAGGAAAAGGACAAAGGGAAGTCACATGTGATCACTATTGGTGATGTTGAATCTGACAACGATGTGGTGGAATGATTAAGTGTTTATTTAATGGGATTCCAAAACAATTTTGTATATAGTATCGTTGAATATTTGAATATTTATGTATTGGTCTATTGAGGTTTTCAATAATTTTATTGTACCGGTAACCATGGAAAGTGATTGAGATATTTTTGGAAAAAAGATGATATGCGCATAATGAAGGGATAAGGAGAAAATGAAATGTTTGACAGTATTCATGAGCTCATTAACGATATAAGGAAATAGTTATATCATGGTTTGAGTATATAGAAATTTGGGGTTTTGTATATGGAAGAGTTAACTTTTGACAGCACTCATGTTTTCACTAAGATTCAATGGGTATTCATTTTTCAAGAGAATACATGATTAAGGCATTAGATTGTTTGTAATGTGACCAACAATTCACATCTTCTGATATATGGGGATCAATGATGGTATTAACATGATTGTTATATAAACTCTTTGGTAATCGTTTTCACTATAATATGAGATTGGATAGCATTATTTTGGATAAGCCTGAAGATTGGAATGGATTATATTGGACATAAGTTAGTATTGTTTAAGGATAGAAGTTTTTTCTATATTATTGATGGGATGTTATAGTAATGTAGTTTTAGAAAAATGACAACCTGCAGGATGGGCGACAACCCATCGCGTCAGACAAGGCTGTGGGAATCGAACCCACAACCGAAGTGTGACTGGCCTTTATTGCCTACCACTGTCCAAAATGAAGTCCCTATTTAGTAGAAACTAGTTTTATTATATTAAGCAGTATGATATATGAAGTATAAGTCCATTTTAGGAACCATATATGATTAATCTCACTATAGATGGACTTATGTATTTTTTGATAACTTTTCTAACCCTTTGTTTGAGATAGATGGAATGACCCATCATTCTATCACATGATCTACTAACACTTCACTAATTAAAAATTCAACTTCATTTCTTTAAGAGATGAAGTGTAAATTGTCCAAAGAACGACCAACGGTGAGACTGTACCAAAATCATGAAAGTATTTCTTCTAATTCCAATTTCATCAACTTTAGGGAAATGATCTTGAAAACCAAAATTGTTTTCTTAGTGCCCTTATATCCGATGAATCAGATGGTACCCTAGATCATCACAAATTTAGGACTTTTGATTAATGGATTTTTCATAGACATGTTCTCTACCACTCTCCATCAGAACATGATGGTTAGATTTCTCCTCCATATTCATATTTTCACCTATGTTCTCTTATGTGGAAACCCAGTGATGAGTTATTTGGGTATCCGTTATGTTTCTAACGTTCCTTTTTTTAATGAAGTTTTAGTATTCCTTTTTACGATGTGGGTTTCTATGAAAGATACTCTCGTGTAATAAACCATTTATCACCACAACGAATTTCGAGGGTGAAATTCATTTTAAGGGGGGTAGAATGTAACACCCCGAGATTTTATGAAAAATATTCTTTTTAATGTCTTGTGTTGTACGCTACACTAAAATTAGCTTGTGGTATATGCAACAACGTATTTGCATGCAGTATACGCAACACTATTCTTGGCTCGTGTTACACAAAATTTCAAGTTCGTTTTGTAGAAACTATTCTACACAACATTATGTAAAGAATTTGTTTAATTTATAATCGATATAAGTTTTTATTAAGTTATACGCAACACCAAACAGATATTTCACTACATGCAGCCCTGACTTGGCTTGCATTACATGCAATAAAGACCTTCCTCGATAGCGTGTGTAGTACGCAATACCAAGTTTCACTAAACAAGATATTTTTATAATATTTTATAGACTTTCTGTTATGAATAGTATTAACTAAATTTTTAATTTTATAACATTATTATTCATCTTATAAATTTTATAAAACATTTTATGTGAACAAAATAAATTTTTCGGGTAAAATAATTATTTTTCAAAAAATGCAGTTTTGCCGCCTTTTGATGGCGCACCCACATTAAATCTAGTTTTGACATGTTGATAAGTTTAATTTTACAAAATAAACTTCTTATTTTGAATCAGGATATAAAAATTTACATTGGATAACGTTTTGATATTTTTCTGATAACTTTCATATTTTAATGAATAGTAAAAACACGCTATATTTTAATTAAAAAAACTTTTTTCATCGTAATAATATGTATGGTTAAATTATAATATTGAATGGTTTTAAAGTATAAATAGAATATATTTTTACCATTTAATATAATGTATGTCATTAGCATTGATTTTACATTTAATTCGTAGGTTAAATCAATTCAATCTTTTGCAATGTTTTAAACAAAAACCTGTTTTTATTCGACAACAGGATTAATTTTAATTTAATTTCTACAACATATGTGTATTGAATTTGAAAAAATGGATCTCATATTTTGAATCAGTGGTTCCAAATTATGTTAATAGGCTACTTTTTATTTTTTGGAATTATGAATAGTAACTACGGTAAATTTTATTTACCATAGTTAACGGTAAATCGGGTAATTAAGGGTAAATATAATATTATAAAATTACCCTAACACCTAAAAAATCCTATTGGATGACTGAATGTCGACCCATATCAACTAAGGGTCTGATTAGATTCATTTAATTGACTTTTTTCCATGAAAATAATTTAATTATTATTAAAACCAAAGAAAGTGACAACATGTCACTTTCTTAAGTCTTATAAGTATAATAATTTTAATTTAGTGATAAACTTAATGAAACTTAGAACATGAATAGTCTCCAGAAAGCTAATACAAATATATAAATCATATTAATTTATTTAGAATTTTTAAGGATTAAATAATTATCATAAATTATGACACAATAGTGAGGTTGAAATTATTTTATTAACTGAAATATCAAATAAATGATAATAAAAATATTAAAATAAATATTATATGAACTATTTAATGTGATACACTAATTTTCTATATACATATGAAATTTTATGAATATATTAAAGCTTTTATTTAGAACATATATTTTGTATATATTTATTTAAATTCAAATAAATAAATAGTGTCAAAATTGACACTATTGGTATTTTAAAAAAATAACATATTATAAAATTGTTTATAAATCAAAAAAATATTTAAAAATTATAAATTAAAATTTATATGGTCTAAAATGTCATATATTGTCAAATTATGGAATATTCACAACACATATGTAATTATTTATATTAATTTAAAATGTAGAATATTATTACCACAAATAAAATTAAATTGATAAATAAGGATAAATCAAGTTGATAATGTTTAAAATAAATTTATAAAATGTTTAAATTTTATTGGTTGATGAGATTAAAACCCTCTATCATCTAATATTCTGATATGAGTCATTTTGGAAGTTTTTAAGTGGGTTTGGGATTTAATATAAACTAATATTTCTTATATTTCCAAAGGTGCCCCTCTCCTCTCTTATAAAAGGGCTCCTCCTCCCTCTCTTCCTCACACCACATTGAGCCTTCAAGCTCAGCCAAAACCTGAAAAATTCTATTCTCAACTTCCCTAGAAACATCCTAGAGGTCATGGTCTTCTTCAAAGACCAATTTTGGTGCCCTAAGTGGAGGTCTCAAAGAGGCGCTTCAAAGAAGAGGTAATGTCCGTTACCGATTCTTTCAACATTATTTCTTCTTCCACTTCTTCCTATTTAGTTGTATCATTTTGAAGTAATAACATCAGTATCACTCATATACTGATATGTTATTATAAATATGAAACAACCATATTTCACCATCTATCCATCCTACGGAAAACGAAATCACCGCGCGTGCCTACGTAAGGAATACCGTCTCCACGCCCTGGTGTAATCTATTTTCCACCACCACCTTACTTGGATGGGTATAATGGTGAAATTAATGAATATATATGATTATTGTAAATTGATATTGATTCTGTAATATTATACATACACTTTCATACAATTCCACGATCATGGAAATGATATCATCACTCGTGCATATGTATGGACTACCGTCTCCACGAATGCGATGAGATTCATTTTCCATGATTAACCATTCAAGAATGATTATAAAGTATATATAATGAATAATAATGAAATATATGACATAATAATGCTACTAGATTTATGTATATATGTGTATGTCATCTATTTAATTTCATTCAATTCAATAAGGAAACGAAAACAGCGTTCATGCATACGTACGGCCTACCGTCTCCATGAACGGTGTATTTCCTTTATTTTTATAGATCTATAATATATATGTATATGAAGAATATATATTATATATAAATCAGGTTTTAAACTCTGGAATTATGTAAATCAGGATATAAGTAATAATATCAAGAATGACAAGTCGAAACACATACGATAAATGAAATGACTTTACCCAACACGCTACTTTAACATGGAATTTACAAAAGAACGGGTAATATAAAGTCATAAGTGAAACATATATGATATAATAACCATGAATATGATTATTTAATAAGTCAATGACATTATTTAAATCATTATACAGGAGGTTCGGATCCATACAAAGCATATCGGACCTAAGGTAAGGGATAACTTTTCCAATCTCGTTCTTATCCGAGATTGTTTATTCATAAGTATTTACTGGGGTTATTGTTCTCATCCATGTCCATATTTCCTAAAAATGGTTTCATGTATGTTTAATGTCATTTTTACCAATTTTTTACTTTTACTACATGGTATGTATGGAATCTTTCTTTTATGAGGTACTTTTTGACTTTTCCGACAAAAGTACGAGAAAAATGTTATTTTTAACTTATACGGCGTGAACGGATTTTTATGGTTTTATAAAGCCTTATTTTCATGAAGCTTCCTCCAAAATATTTCATGACTATTTTCAACAAAGAACTTTTCATTTAAAATTGCATGGAATTTTGTGAAACGAAAATGATTTTGAAGAATAAAGGATATTTTCCTCAAGAATTCATTTCAAGTGTTTTATCAAAACCATTTTCCATCTAAGATGACATTACTTCATATGTGCATGTTTCAAGTATAATGTCTCTATGATTTACATGGTCTCAATTTTATTATTATGAAATGATATCCATTTCTTTTATATGGATTATGTGATTATGGGATTATGTTTATGAAACCCATTTTATTCATTGGGTTATTATGAATGATGTATGTTTATTTTATGGCACAAGTCAGAATGATTTCATTATGATATGGGTGGGAACTATATCTCCCTCCAATGAATTGGGTAAAGATTTATATCTCATGAGATAGAAATGGCTGGAATGGTAAGTTAATCTGTTTCAGTGTTACAGGACTGAAACGAGGAGTGAACTCGATTCAGAAAGGGACTTTGTCCACTAAGATGGTCTTGGAAGCAATGCCTGGGCTACTATGGAAATCATAACATGTGGTGAATGGTTTCCACAATTACATGTTTTATTCACATTATATTTTATCATGGTTGATGTTCCATTATGATATATTCCTTACGTACTTCCACGATTTATGTCTTTTCTCAAGATTTTGATATTTAAATTTCATGTTCAAGTTTTTGCTTTCAAATGTTTATGGATTGTTTTTTGTTCTCTATGTTTGCCCTTACTGAGCATTTGAGCTCACCATTTTTATGTTTTATTTTCCCCCGGAAATAAGGAAAGGTTTTAGGTAAGGAAACAAAAAGGGGAAGATCGTTATGGGAGTTTTTGAAGATCTTTCAACATGATTAGAAGTTTATATTCCGAGTTTCCAAAGACACTAAACTATTACGATCCATGTGTGTCTGTTTTTGTTATGTATTAAGTATTCCACAAAAGTAGTGTAATTTCCATGTACGTCAAGCTATGGGTCTCTACAGGAAGAACGTACCCTTAGGCTTTTCATGGATTACCATCGACTAAGCCAACATACCATAAAGAACTAGTATCCACTAACTAAAATATAAGACCTTTTTGATCAAATCTATGGAGAGATGGAGTTTTTAGAGAGAGATATTAGGTTTGGCTATCATCATGTGTGTTTCAGGACATCATTAATTCCATCAATAGCCTTTATAAGTATTTATGGTCTTTTCTTTAACCCGGTTATTTCATTCAGTCTCACGTACTCACCTATAGTCGTTTTTTCTCTAAAGATTTGGTTTTTCCACCCATATCAGGATTCATTTGTGGAAGTCTTTTTGGATGATATCTTACTCTATTCTTGTTCTCAACCTGAAATTTACAGCAATATTGATATTATGATGAATATAATGAAATGTTATTATATTTATGATTTTATAAGTAACTGAAATTTTTGGTCCATAAATTCCACTTCTGTGGTCATATCATCTCAATGTCATGAGTTTCGGTAGACACAAATAATGTGAGAGTTGTAGTTTCCTGGTAGCATCACATGAATGGAATTTACATATAGCATTTCTTTGGTCTGGCCAAATATTAAAAAGTCTTCATCCATTATTTCTCATTCATTGTAACTTAGTATATGGTATTGTAAAATAAGTGAGGGAATTTAAATTGGTTAAAATAATTTGAAGAATCCTTTCAGAAGTTTGAGGGCTGTTTGAATTCACCAATGCTACTGATTTATTAGAGAAAAAAAAGACCTATATAGTCTACATTGATGAATTAGGTATCATTCATTGTGTTATTCTGAATTAAGATGAGAAAGTCATTGTGTAGTGGTCTTGTTAGTTGAGGCCCCATGAGAAAAGTTACAAGATGTACAACATCAAGCTAGCTATTATAGTTCATGACGTATTCTATTGGAGACATGATCTACTAGGATATTTGTTTTGTTATACACTAATAAAAAAAATCCTAAAGTATAAAATATTTATAAAGAAATATCTCAATCTATTGTAACATAGAAGGGTTGAGTACCTACAGTGGTCTGATGTCAATATTACATATATAAATGGAAAAGGTAATGATATAGTAAATTTTCTAAGACAAAAGGATATAATAAAAGAAACTCAGAAGACTAGTGGTGAGTGGAGGTTCATTGATTTTTTTAGAGATGCATATTGAGTTTCTTGAGGATCATGGGAAGACTAACTTGACAGCCTTATAAGTAACCAATATCCTTCTCAAACTAGTGAGAATGGGGATGATTCCATATCCTAAGGGCTTTGTCCTTTAGAAAAGTGACTTGGATGGTGAAATAAATTTATTTTGTTCTATGTATGGGGAAGATAAATTCTGATTTCATCAGAATTATTGGGTCCCATGTGACATCATAGAGGACCTTTTGTGAGAATTGCATACCTAGGATTAGGCAGTACAACCTAGTATCCCCAAGAATTATCATGATTTTTGGTGCCAATATTTATGGAATATTATGAAGTCGGAGATTCATGATTTTATATGGTGATATTACACCTTCTTGTAGGTGGAGGTATAAAATCAGTTACTATAATGAATTTTTCGGCCATTTTCGGTTCCCAACATGAAATTAGACGATGTTTCTATGTATTCAGTGACTGCATTACCTAGATAAACAAATGGAAAAGACACAGTTTTCATTTTCATTGATCATTTGAGTAAATTAATTCACATATTATAATTGATAGATACCTTTATAGTAGATGATTTGTGGAGGCTATACATCAAGAAAGTCATCCTTATCCATAGAGCTGCTCAATCTATCATTTATAATAGAGGTTCATTGTATACGTTAATATTCTGGTATGGGTTGCAGAAGGCCTTGGGTAAGTATGTGCTTTAGATCCCAGCTTATAAACCATTGACTAACTGACATACAAAGCATTATATTCTGGTGTTATAGGACATGGCGACTACATGTGTCCTTAACATCATGGGTTCTTGGGAGAAACACATTCCGTTTTTTTATTTTTCTTATAATAAAAATTTCTAGGATACCATCAAGATGGATCTTTATGAATACATATACGTTAGTCCATTATGATAAACACAATATTGGAAATTTGTATGGGAGGTAGCTATTCTTAGACCTCATGTCATTTTGGATACTACCTAGCAGGTCCAGTTGATCAGAAAGTACTTGATGACAGCTCTGTTTGGACATTGGTCTAATGTCGATTGACGCTGATGTCATCCAGATTTTTAGGATGGATATCGGGTTTTCTTTTATGTGTCACCCAGGTTGGGCCATATACATATTTATAGGTAGGTTAAGCTATCGAATCTATTCATTATAAATTTCTGGGTTTAGTAAAGGATCATACCAGTGGATTACTGGATTGAACTTCCTCATAGATACTAATCTATTCAAGATAGGCTTCACATATCTAATCTTTTCCAATATTATCTATATCCAAAACATTAATTTCATAATAATGAGTTATTTTGGATTTAGATGCTTTTGTTAAGGATTAAACATTTTTTCTTGTTTATTGGACCATGAAGACACTTTGAGCCATGTGAGTTCCTCTTTTATGTTTGTTATGGTATTAATTCAATCTATATGAAAAGATAAAATAGTGGGAGTATGATATACAAACTTAGTGTAAAAATATTTTCTCTAAACAAAACTCTTTACCATCATAATTACTATATGGGGAAGAGTTCTTATAGGGTTGAGGTTGTAATGACCCATCATTTCATGAAGGTATAACTTGATTGTTTTTTAATATGATTCATTCTATTTAATACTGCTAAACATTCACTATATACTAAGGAAGTTCCAATGAGAATATGATGATTTTTAGGACACTAGACTTCCAGAAAATGGGGAAAAGTGTTTGATACATGGTTAATACATGATTAGTACAAACCATGGAGTGTAACAGTATGAGGTTGTTTTTGTGTAGTATGGGATTCATGGCTTGTCTACAACCATGTCAGCCCAGAAACATGCCCGTTGGGGCCACGTCTAGATTCTTATAGAAACTTCTTTTCATGGTTTATATAAGGTTAGGGTAACTGTGTGTCATAACCATGAGGGTCCCTCTTTAAAAACTAATTTGAACATGATTTATGCATAGTTTAACCTAACTGTGCATCCAAACTGTGAACCCATGTTTTTAGTGTGAAATATCAAAAAATTCACCAAATGATCCTAAAAACTAAATTAGATCTTCCAAATTTTCATTTATAGTTGAGGAGTACCCCCCCCCCATTTCTCTGCTGAATTCCCTTTTTTCTCCTCACTTAGATTTTTTTCATATCTTACTGATTCAAAATCAAGATCAAGATCCATTAGTAGCATTGGATATCCCTCCGTAAGACCATCAATTATCTCCCTTCATTTATAATGTTATCATTAGATTTTATTTATCTATTTTGGAACATGATCATTTACCATATTTTCAGATCATTAGAAGATTTATTTTATTTACTCAAATATACTTAAAATTTGAGGCTAATTTTGGACATAGAGTCATCTACGACCCTTAGGTATTTGGTCTAGTTGTTTTCCTTAATAAATGAGTGGTTTTCATAGTTGTATTGTTGTTTTGAATGACGTACTTTTCAACATTTTTCCTTAAAATTAATTTCTTTATCTTAAATTAATATACGCACCTTTTCATACTATCGGTGATCCATTCATGGTTATTAGTGAATAAAAAACTTAATTATGGACACCCCTAGGGTGTGCGGGCATAGAATTCTCCTTAATAATTAATTTATTAAATTCCCTAAACATATTCAAAGAAATCATCTTGAATATAAAATTGAATTGAACCCTATTAGGTAATTTTTTAATTTACAACAACACCTCCTAAGTGTTTGGTTAAACATTGAACTGGAATTCCATTCCATGATTAATTAAATGTCATGTATAAATTGAAAGGATTTCATCATGATGGTTTTCCTTGCATAAAGGAATTAAATTTACCAATTGAATAAATTCCAATGGATGGTAAATCCACTCCAACTATTTCATGCTTAATGAAATGGCTTATATGAATTGTGACACACTAATGTATATTAGGGTTGATGTTATACTACTTATGATGGCATCCCATTGTTTATTATGTTTTTATTATTATTCCATTAATATAGGATTTGGAATGTTTGATATGGGAATTTTTGAGAATGGAAATTCTCTCCCCCTTACCTAAGATGTTTAAAATTGAGTATCACATTGTTATACTACTATTTAGATGGTAGATATAATGAACCATGTCCCTTGCTTTTTGTTTGACATGAAGACTCACCCAAAATCTCTCTTGATGAACACGATGTCTTGCATTAATCTTGATAAGTAGGGATTTTAGACTTGATTGTGCTCATAAGCTCATTTAGTGTAGTTATGGATGACTGAGCTATGCCCATATCTTTCCATCACCTAGTATCCACGTATATGAAATTGTATGTCCTCACATACCTAGTGAATATAAGTGTATATAGTATATCACAATACTCTGTATATACTATTAATATATACATAAGGTTACTAATAAGACTATCACTCCATCCTGATCTAAAGAAGGTAGAGTCTAGGTTTCCAATAGGAATATAAGGAGGCTATTGTTCATTTATTTTACAAATTTTTTATTATTCATTTATAAATGCATACAAAATCGCTATTTCCACTTATTATATTACAACATGGAATGGTTAGTGGTGGACTGTTGAGTTTTTATCTCAAACCATACTCAGGCCTCCATTGGTAACTTTGTAGATTAATTTTCTACAAGTATGGATAAGTGAAAATTCCATACTACATATTCATGATATTCAGTACTTGTTGTTGGGGCATGGGATAAGAGGAATAATAATATGTTCAATATTCTAGTCATGCATTATTTTTTCCTTTTTATTTTTTATAGAATTTTGTGTATGTTGGTCTCATGTTACCTTTTGTACATCAGTATTTCATTCAATCATGAATATAACACAGCCTTGTGGATTTTGATATTATTATTCAGTTGTTCAGTTATTTTTACATACATAGTTTATTATTTTATCTTTTTTGGTTCGTCCTCTATGGTGGGTTACTAGTCCAGTCATCAAGTGCCTCTTTATATCATGAATCTAAAATTTTATGCATGTTGTTTTTTTTCAATTATGACACTCTTATATGACGGTATAGTCTCCCCTTTGTACCACCTTAGACCTTGGATTCTAGTCAAATGCATATTACGTACGTGGAGTCTCTCTTGAGGCCATGTTACCGAGAATCTTGGGGACCTAGTTTAGTGGATGTTAGATTTAGAAATTATAGGTGACATACCCATATGTTAAATTTTTTTTATAAGTATATATGAACATCCTAATATTTTTATTTGATAGAGATTATGTGGTTTTTTCTCGTAATACATTTGTTTCCAGATAATAAAAATAGATATTTTTATTGAATAAATATAACAACTGTTAATGAATTTGAAAAGGGATCATTGGGTTTGACTCGAGTGTTAGCTAGTACGTGAAAATTAGCCTTACTCTCTACTTAGATTTACAACCCCATGGGATATACTTTGGATAATTCACATTTTCAATACTAACTATTATGATAGATTTGAATAGATTATTAAAATAAACAAACTAGGTTAAAACCCTAGAAAAAGTGAGGACCTATGTTGAAAAAAATGGATGAATTATTTAGGTATTTAGATTCTGGAATTAAATTATTAAATTATATTACTAATGGTATTTTGGTTATAATAATCTTAATTAATATGAAGATGCCGTTAAATTTTCAAATAATTTGTGTATTATTAACTTAGGGGTTTTGGATACCATCATAGGATTATGTGTTTTAGGATGATAATAAGTTCAAATACATAAATAAATACTTTTAGATTTCATGTGATCATAGTATATAAATATTATGGATATTTTTGGGAAAATTGAAGGAAGAAATATGTTTTAGTATAGAATTTTTTTGAGGAAAAATTCCATTCCATTTTATATACATATGCTTAAAGTTATTGAAAACATAGGGATATTCTGATCATTAATGACATTTAAAAAATAGAAAAATTAATATTATTGTACCTTATAAAAATATATATTTTTTTAAACCATATTAAAAAATTTATTTGAAGGTTAAATTAATTTCAAGGATGTGCATAATATTTTTTCAGGAACATTATATAAATTACATTAATATAGTCTAGAATAAGGATATCCCATATGTGAGGTGAAATCTCATCAATTATGGAATGGCCATGGGGCTGTATCCCATGACTGAAGGATGATAATGTTTTATCCCCTACAACTGTACTATGTGATTTCCTTATTAATATGTCATTTGTTAAATGATTTATAAAGAATAAAAATTAATGATGAACTAGTTGTGTTACTTTTGAGGTTTAGGGATTAATTATTATAACATCTGTTTACCATATTGGTATTGGAAAATATTTAGGTTATGATGTAAAGAACCATTTTATGGATCTTACAATTTGTTAAAAGTTAATTGGAGTGATTCGTGCATAAAAAATCATTTTTTACACATTCAATTCTTGTACTAAGAGATTGAAGTACAACCAAAGGTTGAAAATATTTTATAAAAATGTTTCAATTATGTATATTTCCATATATTCATAGATAATAAAAAATTTACTCAACATTAAGAAAAATAATCATGAAAAAAATGTTACCCTATAATATTAATATTCGATGAATTAAATGGCCTTTGAAATCATCATAGATTTATGGTTTTGAGTACCTTGAAATTCAATTCATCATTAATTTTCTTGTGATCAATAACCTAAATCACTCTCTATAATTATTTATTCTTTTCTACCATGTTTATATCATCACATTCCACCAATGTTCTCCAACATTGGATCCTAGTTTTTTGTTATTCCATATACCCTTGATACTTCCCCATCTCTCTTATTAGGTTGATATTTTTTTAACACTTTGAAAATGTGGGGTTTTCATCAATGGTATTTCTTAATTTAAAACACTGAATTTTTTAGATTAGGCTTAAACATCATGGATGAAATTTATTTAAGGTTGGTATATTGTAACACTCCAAAATTATAAAAGAATATCATTTTATTGATTTACTTGTGTAACATGGAACACCAAGCATAGAAAGAAATATAACATCCTATGAAATTAAGATGTTTTTAAAATTTTTAAAAAAATCAATAAACTATATATCTCTCAATTCAAAAAACACTATCTTTTTATTTTTTTACATGAAACAACAAGTTTTTTTAATCACTTCTGTTATATGCAATACATAGTTTAAATGAAAAAAATATAATAGTAATATTATTATTTATATTATAATTATATGAGATTCATTAGAATGGAAGAAATGAATTGGATCAAATATGATATGAATATATATATTTAATGCTTGTTATTTGTTGATAAGTAATTAAATAATCATGGTTGAAAAGGGGAAAATGTTTTCTAATTTTTTTCTAAAATATGGTTTACTCCGAATTTGGGAAAATAATTTAATATTAATTTTTAACCCATATAGAAAATTTATGTGATAAAATAACCTCCATTTTTTGAATCATAATATAAAAATTATCTTTGGGAAATTTTTTATTATATTTCTAAGCAGCATCGTTTTTTTTAATATTGAAAAATAATAGATTTTAATTTAAAACTACCATTTCATCTAAATAATTTATAATGTAAAATTATAAATTGAAATAGTATTAAAGCAAAAACATTCTCAATAATACAGCTATTAATTAAATTAGTTCATTATAATTAATTTTATATTATATATTGATGTAAATATATTGTAAGAATATGAAAATTTCACATTAAAACCCCATTTTATCATCACATTTTTGGGATTAGTTTCAATTTTTTTTTCTAATTATGTAAATTTAATTTGTCCAAATGGATTATATATTTTTTAATTTAAATATATAATGTTATATAATTTTAATATTAATGTTTTATAATAATTATTAGTGAAAATGATTATAAGTAATTATAGATATTAATGTAAAAAAATTTATATAGCGGTTAAACATAGATTATAAAGTGTAAAATTACCCAAAACATATGCAAAAAACGTTTGGGAATATTTTGAACATATAATTTCAATTGTATATAATTTAGAATTAGTTGGGCTGGGTTTAATGAATAATTAATGGTTGGAATTAACTATTTCAAAAACATTACAAGTGTTCGAGTCAACAATCTTATAAAAGGAAACACCTCTCCTCTCTACTAAACACCTTCAAACAACAATGGTTAGAAAAATACATACACAAATAACTCCCGAAAATCCTTCCTCTATTAGTATATGCATTATTTTTTATATAAATACTACCATTAAATCCTTTATTACAAACCTAAGGAGGATAACTAATGAAGAGGTAATGTTCTTCAATGAGGATCATTATTTTTCTTATCTCTCCCCCTCCTTATGTTATTATTATACCATAAAGATATAATTACCTAAAATTATTCCATATACATGGATATTTTTATAACAATTAAATGACTTAAAATCTTCTCCACTTTCATCAAATGGGTTATGAAATCCTCACTCATGTGTACAACGGACTATAGCCTCACGAACCGATGTCATTCATTTTTCAATATCCACCTCTCAAGATTGAGTATGAAGATAGATATAAATTATATATATATATATATATATATAATTTACAATTTTATGGTACCTTTTTAATCTCTATATAATATATATAAATTTACTTTCCACTCTATATGAGACATGATAACATCGCTCATGTGTATGAGGGACAACGCCTAACAAAGTGATATGATTTGTATTTAACTAACGCATCAAATAAAGAGGGACAGGGATAATAGTAATGATTATATTTTATTCACCAGATATAATAGTGATATTAATTACTTATTAATCATTATATAATGATAATATAAATCATTTTAATTTTTCATTATCACCAATGTATGGATTATAATATCATTCGTGTACGTGTGGACTACTGCTTTCACAAAGTGATGTGACTATATTTTCATCACCACACCACATGGATCATATATATAAGTATATATTATTGTATTAATTATATTATTATAATTATATAATGTTAAAATATTAACTAACAACTTTCTATAATGATCGATGGAAAGTGGATACGATACTCATGCATACGTAGGCCTACCATCTTCATGATTGTAACATAATTCATTTTTCATAAACATCAATAATGATTGGTTTTGAGTGAAAATAATTATGTGAAAATATGATAACAATTTCGTTATTATTATTCTCAAGATGAAATAACTATATAATATAAGCATGAATCGGTTCATTCATTCCAAAACAAGCTTGAGAAAACATGGAAATTAACACCCAAAATAGTGAAAATAATGGAAAATCACAAACAAACATGTAATAATATATTCTAAAAGGATCACATATGATATAATAAATTTTAATATGGTTATTTTATATGTTAATTACATATTTAAAAAACATTATAGGATGTTAATTCTTGTTCAAACATATGTATGCATATGGTAACTGATTTTTTCTTGATTTCATTACATTATGTCATATTATAATGTTATTTACATAATTACTTTTATATGGTTTCTATAAATATACTAGACACATAATATCATGAGTAATTAATTATTATATTTATAATATGTTTCAATTTGAATTATTTAATCAAATGGTATTTGAATTAATAGTTACCAACTGGTAAATAATTTCACAAATAAATTTATATTCATTCTATTATATTACATCCTCATTATTGTAAAAATTAAATGATTATGTGTATAATGTCTTATGACTATATTTTTTTTAATTAAAATTTTTATGTAGATTTAAATTTTAAACACTAAATTGATTCATTGATTATTTCACACATCAATTTTATGAACATTTCAATGGTTTGTTTAAGAAGCACACTCTAAGCGTAATTTTTTATCATCGAATTTCGATTGAAGGAAATTATATGACCATTTTTTATAAACGCATTAATTTTATCCACATCTAGTTATTTATGAACATTTACATGTTTTATTACAATTTCTCAACTATTTGGTTCTTTAAATTATTAGGAAAATTTCTTATTAAAATTTAAATTCATTTCTCTCTTCACCAAGAAATATTTTTTCATACAAAACCATGTTCCCTAGAAATGTTTTAAAAAAAATCATTAATATTTTAAAAATTAATTTTTAAATTTCATGTTCACCCACTTCTTCTTTGTAAATATAATAGAGGTATATTCTTGTCTCTTTCTGAACTAGGAACTTTTGTAAGATTTTTACTGTGTGGAAGGAACGTTGGTTACGGAATGTATGTATTTACCCGCCTATGTGACCATATTTTTTTGAAGCAGTCTTTTAAACAATGAAAGGATATTATTATAGAAAACATTTTCAATGTGATGTTAAAATAAAATTATTTTTAATGAAAAATTAAAAATGAATAGAATATTTTCTTCAATAACATTTTTAAATATATTTTTAAGGTATTCTTATTCATAAAATACAAAACAACTTATTTTACATTTACTCCACTAGGGAGATTTTTTATTGATTCCATCCATATTCATCAAATAGATGTAGTATGATCATTTTGAATATTTAATTAATTTTATTTTATTTACATAATTAATTATTGCAGTTACTAACTTTCCCTTGAAATGTTCACCTTCTTATGATCATTAGACATTAAATATCCCCTAAATATCTATATTATTTATCATGGAATTTGTTATTTATTAAAGTGTATATAATTTTTATATATATTGTTTCAAAAAATTCAACGTTGTTTGATATCTTGGGAAGTATTTTTAATTCTATATTATTAAATCATTGTATATATTTGGTAAGGAATAATTTTTATGAAATAAATTTTCTACTCAATTTATGAGAAACGATTCGGAAATGTATGGTAAAGGTGGGGTTTGTTTACAGATATATCCTTAATGCATTAGTTGTATCATGGGAATAATCAGCTGTCAATCCTTATTTTTTTGGTTTGTTCTCAGTATATTTCAGACCATCTTATGTAATGTACTTACTAAAATGGTAACATTAACCTAGGATATATTGTATCCAATAAATATGCATTGCATTCATTATGTATTTTTTTATTTCTATCTAAGATATTTTAACTAAAACATTATATTTTGATGGATTTCGTTCTTAGTTATATATATATAATGTCTTTCATTTATTTAATTTCCATATTGATTCTTCCTTATATGGTTATTATCATCACGATATTGATTAAATGGAATTGTTTTCATTTATATGACATTCCGTATTATTTACACACTTCTTCTTGCTTTATCTATTACATTGAATGTCTCTTTAGGTATTTACATTTACTTATTCATTATTCCCATTGATTAATTATTTCTTCCACTATATATGTCATGACCCACTCCCCGCAATGTGTACCCCTCCAGGGATAACTGTGCAAGAAGGGAGATAATGACACCTGATTCCCTCATCCAGTAATCCTCAGGTTGGAGACTAGCATCGGGGGTATAGTAAACACACAAATAGGAGACATTACCCGCTAATATAATACAAGAATAAGATAGATATAAGACAGAAACCAACCAAGATCCAACTAAAACTACAAAATAAAATAAACCCAAGTACATTAATGAACTTTCATGCAAGAACTACTACAACTGAAAGGGAAAACTGGAAGTACAAAAATAATATAAAATGGAAGTGACCACGAATCCCGGACAACTCCTGCAAAACCCAAGCTATTAGTGACCAGCTTGATCTCAAACCTCTTCTATGTGACCTGAAAATAGTATATATACATAGGGTGAGTATAAAAATATACTCTGCAGGATCCTACCCAGAGCCTCTCGTTCAAAAGTAAAGAATTCATGCTAAGGAACAATGAACAACAAGTCAAACAAACTCATCTCTTAAATAGGTATGATATGTTCCCATCCTAATCATGGATACTCTCACCAATTATCACGTAAAAGAGTACATAATATAATAAATAATATCAAGGGTACCAATCTACCACTTCCCCATTGGGTTTCCTCTTTTCCCCAATGTCACACGTCCTAAGAATAGCTCTCCAAAAGTCTGTCCCAAATACACTAGGGTGAGCACCACAACAAGAACCTCATACAACACAAAGTCTTTCTCATAAACACTTGGGTGAAGTAACACACCATCCACACAAATTAACTTAACCTGGTAGTTTTAGGGAGGCACGAAAATCTGCATAATGTGTATCAAACATCTAGTATTATACATCAAGACAATACATCCAATACATAGAGTAAGGATTCTCATTCCATCAAAACCTATACACATTATACATACAGTAGCACATTGGAATCTATATACAGTATATAAGTGTGTTACGTAACCGCAAGACACTAATTCCCAATACAAGCATATGTAGGGGAAAATATCCTTCGTTTATTCCAACACATGTAATTACCAAGAGAAGATAGAGAGAGATAGGACATAATTGGTAGTCAACCATCCATACTTCCACTTGAATGTTGTGGAAAATGCCACTAGGGCTCAGAATAGCAGGGGTATCAGTTGCCCTTACGGATGGGTGGGGTAGCATATAGAAACATAAAGAGTACATTATATAACATACCTCACTACCACATTGGGAGCATAACCTTGTCTTAGACTCAACCACAACTTCTGTCACTCGCACTCTTGGTGGCCACTGTTAAGACTAGATATATTAAAAACACACAATCATTTAAAGAGATATAATAAGTTACTTTCTCCCTTTTCGTCAACATTAATTAATTCATAAAACATTAATAAACAATTTAAAATTTCCACATAACATTTCATTTTCATAATAATAGAGTTCCATCCCCTCTAAGAATAACCAATCCAAGTCCACAGTTCCTCAGAAGTATAACATCAACATTACATCACAGCAAGATCCAAACCCATGGGTTCAACATCATTTATTCAACCGTTTAATAAAAATGTTAACACTTTTTAATAATTTAAGGTATTACATAAAAACAATATAATCTACCAAACAAAAGTGGTTCAAAACTGGGAGTAGACGAACTACTATTAGATTCTTCTCAACCTATAACAAGAGCATAGACCAATCCATCCTTGAGAAGCTATACATGGAAAGTATGTGGAATACCCCGTTCATTATCACATATTTCAGGATAGAGGTTATAAAAAATAGTCTTCCATAAATAGTTGAGAATGTAATAATATAAACAAGAAATATATTCAACAGGAATCCCACATTCTCATCATCGAGTAAGCCTAACTTCAAGCCTTTTCATCGTATCTGGTGTCATCCATGACACCCACATGAATGATCTGAGGAATCCTTCCACTTTAGTGGCCAACTACCACCACAGCCATTGGGCCTTCTTTCCCCACATACCAAAACAAACCTCTCGACTCACATAACAAGCATTAGGAAACAAATAAAATCATCAATTGTGCTATTGGCCCTAAATTAGGCATCCAACCTTCCAACACAGTGAGCATTCATAGATCGAAGGCATATGGAAGTTTCCTTCACTAGAAAGTGGGTAACATAGAACCCTTTCAAGGAATTATATTTATAAAAAAAGTCTCATATTCTATCTTGAATTAACATATTCAATTAAACATGTATAACTGCATCCCTTTGAATATCCTCAAAGCATCGAAACAACAACTTAATTCATTAAACATGCCTCTTTATCTTTGGAAAATTAATTTAAAATTAATTTCATCTTTACCTTCCTTACCAATTTTCCACTAAGAAAAACATGTTAAAAAGAAAAGAATATATATCACACCATATAGAAGATCAAGAGGAAGTAACATTTCTATGAAATTGATACCAATTATTTTAATCTGGTTCATATATTTATTATGCCAATTTCATTGTTATACAATGGTAAAAACATGCTAACTATACTAATGCACATAAAATAATAATGATTCCCCAAATTACCTACCTCAAAAGGTTTCTATGTTTCTCTACATGAGAATGGTCCAACACAATGGATCGTGATCACCTCTCTCGTAATGACTAAATTCACCTAAGGACGTCGGGGCACAACCACATCAACCATCCCCCATGAAGTATCCATTAGAAACCTGGATATCATAGGAAATTACATGTAAATGAGACATGGGAGGAAACATATCGAGGATCCCAGAAGGTGGAGGTAAAACATACCACATATTGATGAAAGAATGACACTTCCAAGTTACACCAAAATAGGGGGTGTGCATACAACAGAAAGAAACTTCCAATGGAAATCGTAACATCCTAGGTAAATAAAGAATACGAACATTTTCATATATATTAATTTTTGTGAATTAAATATTAATATTACTTTAAAGGGGATGTTACATTTGATGGCATACCTGACACGCAACAATGGGTTTCTCTAAAGTCTAATGTTGCACACAATGTTGAGTCATACTGAAAAATAATAATATAATATTATATTAAATGGTGGTTAATGCCTGGTCGTTGTATTGGAAGGAATTAATAGAACTAACAACAATATTATTATACATGTTTTTTAAATGTGTTAACTTTTTTCCAATAAACGTTAGAGGCTTAAAATGTGAATGAATCTGATTTTAATCATAAAAATTCTAATATTATTTAAAAGGTCAATTTACCACCTTTTGATGGAGAACCCTCTTTAAATATAGTATTGGTCACTTTTATATGTTTTATTTGAAAAAATAAAATTCATATTTAGAATCAGGACATCAAAATTTATTTTGGTAAATATTTGGTATTAATCTGAAAAAAGTAAATTTTTAATGAATAATGAAAAATACTATATTTTAATTCAAAACTACCTTTTTAAAAAATTTATTTATATGGTTGTATTATCTTTTTAATTTTTTTTAAAGTGAAATTATATTATATTTTTTCCATTTAATATAATTTTGGTCATTGGAAGTAATTTCACTTTTAAATTAGACATAACCAAGTGTCAAACATTTGATTGTTATTTTATCTTAAAAACACGGTTTTTGTACTAAAAATGGAAATTAATTTTAAGTTCATTAATGCTACTTCTATGTTTTGAATTTGGTAAAATTGAAATAATTTTTTAATTTTTAATATCAAATATAGCTTAGGCTGAATATTTCATATTTTTCTGAAAACTTTCAATTTTTGATGAATAGTGAAAACACTCAGTAGTGGTTTAAAACCAAATTTTTCATTTAAATGAAATTTTACCACTTTAGTGAATTTAATTTCAAAAATTAGACATACATGGTTGTGAGCAGTAATTAATTTTTTTTTAAATAAGATGAAAATAATTTTTGGTGAGTAGTATCTTTTGACTTTTATTTACTGCGGTTAAAGGTAAATAGGGTAATTCTAGGTAAAAATAATATTATAATAATATAAAATTACATTAACACTTGTACTAACATTATTTTATGAGACATGGTCGACCAATAAAAACCTTGGGTGATAGTTATGGCCTTTTAAATCTATTTGGGTAAGATAATGACATTAATAACTTTTTAATTAAAGTAAAAATAAAAATATCATAAACATGTATTATTTTGCTAAAAAAAATTAACATGGGGTTATATAACTGGTATATTTGACTATAAATATTAATTATAAAGATAAAAAAATATTTCCAACATCAGGGTATTTTATTTATAATTTTTAGAGATCAACTAAATAAAATAATTTATGACAAAATAATGATGCAATTTTTACCTCAATAATGAATGGTGTAAATAAATAAGAATATAAAGATTAAAAAAATATCCAAAACTTGTTCTATTTTTATTGGATGATTTTATTTTGAACAAGAGTCATATTATTTTTTACTTTAATAATCTTTGGACTTTTAGAAACAGAAAATCATTATATAATAAAATAATATTTTCAAACATTCCTAAAGAGCCCCTCCTTCTCCTTATAAAAGCCCTCACATATAACCCATTACTCAAACCTCTCAAGCCCCCTGTCTCGTCCAAAATCTACCCAAATAATCTCTCAATATCCCTCTCTTCCACCTATAAGCCTTAACTTAGGAATAATGCACTTCAATAAATCGTTTTGGTTCAAACCAAAGGGAGTTATCCGATTTAAATGTAACGTCTTCTTTGAAGTTATTTTATTTTATTTTACTTATCCAACCCCTAAACACTTTTTATTATTCTATTTTATAACAAAACTATTATTCTCAATATTCTAGTTTGTTTTTATGAGATGTATTAAAACTACACTTACACAAACTTCCATCTGATGGGTAAAGAACATACTGTTTCTGTGGACGATAAACTAACGCCTCACGAAATGATGATTGTTCAATTATCTCTTACCTCATATAATGGTGGCCATTATGATGGAATTTTATTTATATGTGATATATATTATATTTATAAAATCTATAAAATTCTGTATTATTCATTTATAGACAACATTTATGGTTTCCATAATAGGTAAATGTGATAATTTCATTTGAGGAAATGCGGACTACCGACCCCTCAAAGTGATATGACACGTTCATGCCATACATGGGATGTATAAAGTATGGAGTTAATGAAATAATATATGATATTATACTATAATTATAATATACCTATTTATCATTATCTTTTTATTCAATTAAATACGAAATATAAATTAAAGTAGTGTTCATGCGTACGTACAGTTTACCGTCTCCATGAACGGTGCATTTCATTTCTTATATTAAAATGTTATGTACTATTATAAATACATATATAATGGATATATATGATATATATGATATCTAAATCATGAATATCATTATGGAGATAACTTGTTATGATCACATGAACAATATTTAATTATAAGAAGTTCATTTTTGACTCAACCACCAAATATGGAAAAAACAACAATTATTAACTTAAATGATTACATAATGTTTATAACATGTTAATAAGTGACATAAGAGGTATAATAAACATTAAAGGGTTATTAATAAAGTATAAATTACATTTAGTTTATTATTCGTGAGATTAAAGAACGAACAAGTCAAGTTGGGCATAGGTTAAGGGACTTCATCTCAAACTCCTTTCATTGAGGAATATTTTGTTTTATACAGGAATTTATTTAATATGATATATAAACACCTTTGACTTTTAATTTAATTTAAAAGTAATATTTTTCTACGAGGTTTTTTACGAAATGACAAAAAAATAGTGTTTCTTTTAATGTAAGTGGTTACAAGGACATTTTCCACTACCACGAGTATTATTTGATCTATGACTTCCTTAACAAGTCGTAATGTTTTTAAAAGGAGAATAAATACCATATACTCTTTTAAATATTTGGGTACTAAAAATGGTTTTGTTAATAGAGTGGTTATGTCAATATATTTAAATGATATATTGTGATTGAAATGTGGAAATGTTATATTTACTTTATGTTTTTATGTGATATTAATATGTTATTGTTATTGGGAATTGTTTACGTATACGGGTGGTTCCATAATAAACCTCGGGCGGGGTGATCCTGATATAGCTCTCCAATGAATTGGGTAATGTGATAGAGGTAAACAGTAATGTTTCTCCAAAAAGATTTAAGGAATATACAGTGATGGGTATAACAAATGTAACTCCCTACATAGATATGAAAGCTACAATGTAAGTATGTTATAGATGCCAAAAGTTACCTTTATGATTTGTGATTACTATGTTTCATTCATAAATCTTGATATTTCGTGAGGTATGTTAATGATCTTATGTTATGTATATATTTATGAATTAATGTTTTCTTTAATTTTTTTATAACCCTTACTGATATTTTTATTCTCATCCCATGTTTTGAAAAAAAAACTCACATGACTTAAAGATGAATTGGGTCAAGGATGGGATCAAGGAAAAGTCATGTTATCCAAAACATGGAACTATACATGACTATTTTTTCAAGGTTTTCTATTTTATGAAAAAATGGAAATTGAGTAGAAGTGTCTACGTTGTAATTTTTGAGATGTAATGTAATAGTTATGGCCTAATTTTCTAAAACATTGCACCTGAAAAGATCCTAAGTGTGATTTATTCATTTAATTCATGATTATGTATTGTTTTAAGGTTGTTTCCTTATAGTTGGTATCAGAGGTCGGTTTAGAAAAATTTAGAAGTTAGGATATTATTAAATTAATTTTTGTTAGGATTGATTTGATATATCATTTACAGATTACCATGTTTCTTTGCGTAAGATATTTGTGTGTTCAGAATAGTTTTCCACAGAGGAAATGGGAAAACTATGATGGGACAACATCACAAATAAGACAACCTTCCAAATCGGCAACTTGAGATGTTTAGAATCGGAACTTAATAGTTTGTTGCATTGATGGCATAGTTGACTCAGGATATAAATGGTGGTGGTATCCATGCACAAGATCATTCAGATCAACCACAGAGGAACATGTCAGTAGTGGATCATTTCCAAAGGCAACATCCCCCATCATTCATTGGATCATCTGAACATGTGTGAGAAGAAGTGTGGATTAAAGCACTGGAAAAGATTTTTTTATGTCATGGGGTGTTCAGAACATCAAAAGTTTATTCTTTTTGTTTTCCATTTTGAAGGTGAATCCAATAAGTGGTGGTATATGGTGAAAAATATCAGGTATATTTAGGATATTTATGATCTTGATTGGGATGAATTCAATGGTATGTTTCTTGAGAAATATTTTCTTATTTTGGTTCATATTAGGATTAAAAAACAATTACTAAAATTGATGAATGAGGATTAATCAGTGGTTTCTTATGAAGAAAAATTTTAATCGACTGGAAATGTATGCTCCAAATTTCATACGAGATCTTGATAGTAAAATCAACGATTTTTACTCAGCATTAAATCCAAAATATCCAAGGGCGTTAGCTTCTCATGAGTTAAAAAGTTATGAAATACTTTTTCGATGTGTGGAGAAGGTGGATGTGGAGTTTTTCAATGTTCATGAGTTCCTTGAAATACAACTGAATAAGAGGTCGAGGTGGCAGACGAAATGGAATAACTCTTCCAAATAGTATGATGGTAAGAAACTTTAGTTTATAGTTTGTGAAAATTGTGGAAAAAAGAATGGTGGGGAATATCTTCTGAATTCAGGTATGTGCTATCGATGTGGTAAAATGGGACATGAGGCTCGTAATTGCACTAAAACGATCAGGGTAATGGAAAGAAAAAAATATGATTTACCCTCAGTAAAATTTTTTATGTGTAATGAAATGATTCATTATGAAAATGAGTGTCCAAAAAAGAACTCCACTGAGGGAAAGCAGCAGGACTACAAGCAGAAAGGGGTGGTGAAATCATTTGCAACTACTTCAGCATATATTGGTCCATCAAATAAATTAGTATCAGGTACACTATTTGTTTGTTCAGATTATGCCAATGATTTTTTTGATTTAGGGTCTACACATTCTTTCATTTCTGAGAAGTATTCTAATAAATTGGGAATTCCATCTCAAGATATGAATCCTGAACATATGGTAAAAACACCCAGGGAAAATTTTGAGGAAAAATAAATTATCAGAACCTTCCAGTCCTTTTGTGCAGAAGGAATCTACCTGTAACCTTATTGTTTTGCCTCTAGTTGAGTTTGATGTTATTTTGGGTATGGATTGGATTTCTATTTATCATGTTAAAATTTAATATAGAGATAAAGAGGATTCTTTTCAAAAATATTTTCAATTTGTGTACAAGAATAAACCCTTAATTTTGATAACATATCAACAAGCTGAGATAATAGTAAAATATGGAAATGAATGTTACCTTGTACATATTTTTGAGAATAAATAAACTGTTCAGATTAATGATGTGGAAGTGGTAAATGAGTACCTTGATGTTTTTCATGATGATTTTCCTCGTATTATACCCGATCCGGAAATTGAATTTATAGTTTAATTAGTTCCTAAGGCTATTCCATCTTCAAAACCCTCTTATCGAATGGATCAAATTAAACTTTAAGAGTTTATGAAGAAATTTCAGGAGTTATTAAATAAAAGATTCATTCGACCTAGCACATCACCCTGGGGTGATCCTGTCTTTTTTATAAAAAAGAAAGATGGTTCAATGAGACTTTTCATTGATTATAGATCATTGAATAACATCATTGTCAAGAATAAGTAGCATTTTACTCATGTCGTTGATTTGTTTGATCATCTCCAGGGAGCTCAGTATTATTCAAATATTGATTTGAGGTCGGGGTACCATCAATTGAAAGTAAAGGAAGTATACTTTTTGAAGACCATGTTTCATACTGGATATGGAAATCATGAATTTGTAGTTATGGCTTTTGGGTTAACCAATGCACATGTTGTATTCATGGATCTTATGAATTGAATTTTATGTGAGTTCTTGGATAAGTTCGTTATTGTGTTCATTGATGATATTTCGGCTTATTCAAAAAGAAAAAATGGAACATAAAATTCATTTAAGGGTTTTCTTTAAAACCTTAAAATAAAATAAAATGTATGGGAAATTCATCATGTCACTAGTGCAGAAAACATTATTTACATCACCATTTTTTACGTCGGTTATATATAACCGACGTGAGAATCTCTGAAACGTGGTTTTTTACGTTGGTTATTTAATAATAGATGTAACAAATGCGTTGAGTATCTTTTTAATGTTATTTATTTTAATAACCGACGTTACAAATCATGCATGTTCAGTTTTTACGTCGGTTATTTTATAATCGACGTAAAAAACCAAAGCGCGGGGGTTTTTTATGTCGGTTATTTGGTAACCGACGTAAAAAACGAGTTATCGAAGGGTTTTTTACATCGGTTATTATATAATCGACGTAAAAAACATGATATCTACAAGTTTTTTACGTCGGTTATTTTATAACCGACGTAAAAAACTAGTTATCTACGGTTTTTTTACGTCGGTTATAAAATAACCGACGGAAAAAACTCGTTATCTACGAGTGTTTTACGTCAGTTATAAAATAACTGATGTAAATAACCAAAGCGCGGGGGGGGGGGGGGGTTTACGTCGGTTTTCAAATAACTGACATTATAAATTTAAAAAATAGTTTATAATGTCGGTTATATAATAACTGACGTTATAAAACATTTAAAAATTTTAAGCCCCGTGGACTGTCATTTACGTTTTTTCGATCGACATTCCGCCGGCTCATCTCTCTCGCGCGGTAAACCCTAATCGGCTCGTTGATCAACCTGCGTTAAACTCATTTTGGCTTCACCATTTATCATCTTTAGTCTCCTCGGAACTATCATCTCAACTCTCAACACTCAAGTAAGCATTCCATGAATTTATTTCGTTCGTTTTTTTCCAAGATAGTCTATATTTATGTTTTGCGATTTTTTTTTAAACTATGTTAGATTCTTCCATTTCGAACCCTGTTACACCTTTTTGAATATCGTTGGCACCTGACATTTTTTTTATCTTGAGTGTCTTGTTTTTGTATTTCTTTATAAAACAAATTTTGATATATTACCTTGCATTTAATGACTCAAAATTCTCCTATGTTAGAAACATATTTGTGGTTATTTATTGATGGACTATGGTGCGTTTAAGGAAAGATTTGGAATATTACCTGATTTGACCGGTTTGAATTTCATTATCAAAAAAAATTGAGGTATGGTTGATTCATCCATTCCTTTTATCCTATATTTCATTTAACGCTCAGGTTCATCTAACAATTTGGTAGTTGGATAAACAATAATGTTTATGTGGTTAAGGAATTAAAAGAAATTATCATCATATATAGTGAATCATCCTTGTTGAGTGTCTTATCATAGAATAGGAATCAATCATCCATATTGAAGATGTCATTTTTTTAGAAAACAAAAACCATTAATGTAAACCATTTATCATTCATTAATTGAACTAAAATAAATATTTACACATGAGTTATAATGAAACATAATAAAATGAATATTTATCATTCACCCTCATAGAGTCTAATAAATCTATGATAAACCATTTGTTTTCTTTAATCGAAACAAATTCACTTTTACCCACTTTGTATTTTTAGAAGACACTAAACACCCTTATAATTTCACCCTTCTATGAAGTATTAAACATCATTATATCCCTTTAAAAAATCTAAATGTCACAGAAATATCATGCATCGATTTTGTCTTATAGGACTCTACTATAGATAAGTATACCATTTTTTATATTATTAGTTATGATAAAATCTATCATAACATCATTAATATATGTTTATAAAAATGGGAATATCACAATTCTCATGATTTTAGTTGAGAATAATGATAATGTTTTTTATTAACGATAATATAGACATGGGTAATTTTACAAAAAGAATGTGAACTTTAATAATGAATGTTACATATATGTATTTCACAAGATTTTTTGATTTTATGTCACAAAACTAATTGATGATAGAATAAAACAAATAATTTCACCACCAACCAAAGTGAAACCATTGTATTGTTCTATTTTAGAAATTCAGGATTCAATCAATGAGATTGTGATTTATTTGTTTTTTAGAGTTTCGGAATCAAGATACTATATTCTATTTCAAATGGGTATTTGTTTGTTTTTTGATGTTTCGCGATTTTATTTGATGTAGGTTTTTCTTTTTCATGTATTACTTCATAAAGTGGTCTCGGTTCATTTGATTTTGTGTTTCCTTTGACACCATCCCCCCTCAATGTCTATGATCTCTCATTTCCAGTTTTTCTCTAATTGATCTCTCATACACCTTTTGGATTTGATGGTTGATTAGAAACATATTTATTCAAATATTTAAGCTGAATTATATGCATTTTTTAGGATTATATTGTTGTTTTATGCAACTTTATTTATTATTATATCCAATACTAAGACCCTTTCTAGTAAGAAAAATTTCATCAGAAATACAATTGGACTCTTCATCATATTTCATAAAACGTTTTTAATAATTTCACTTTTTTTAAAAAATATGTCTTATCAAAGATGTGGAAACGGGTGGTGTCTGGGGGGGTGTCCAAGGGGGTGGGTGGGTGTGAGTGGCTTTCCATGGGGGTGGGGGCCTGTCCAGATGGTTTTGGGGGTTGTCCGGGGGTGGTGGGGTTGTCCAGAGGGTTGGGTGGTGTCCAGGAGGGTGTTGGAGGGGTAGGGGTGGGGGTGGTGTCCAGGAGGGGTGGGGGTGCTGTCTAGAGGGGTGGGGGCTGTCCGGAGGGTTGGGGGTGTCTAGGGGTGGTCCAAGGGGGTGGGTGGGAGTGGGGGCTGTCCAAGGGGGTGGGGCCTGTCCAAAGGGTTTTGGGGGTTGTCCGGGGGGTGGAGGTGATTCTCAGGTTTACTCCATTTTCTCCAATTTTCTATCAACTATGTAGGCAGCATGGTTTTCTTTGATTCAATGAAATTTAAAACTGTTATATCTAACTTTATTTTGTTTTAAAAATAATATTCAAGCATATTTTCTTACATACCCATAGATTTGTTTTATATTTTAAATTTTTTTACATTCAAATTATGATTTTTTTCATATAAACATATATTTCTCTTATCTTATAAATATATATTTTTTGTTGATATTTGTTATAGGTAATAATGAGTCGAAGTTGGATTACGACACATCAAATGAGAAATGAATTTAAGGATGGTGTTGATGCCTTTTTGGAATTTGCAAAACGAAATGTTCCAAGCAGTTACATTTATTTCTGTCCATGCCTGAAATGTTTGAATATGAAGAAGTTGAAAAGTAGAGAGATAAAAGATCATCTGATTTGTCATGGTTTTAATCCGAGTTACAGCCCATGGATTTGGCATGGTGAAACTGGATGGAATGTCACTGATGATAATGATTCGCAAGATGGTAACTCCGATGGAATTGAAGAAATGATTCGCGATATTGTAGCATAACAAATTGAAATAGAACCGACAGTTGCGCGTCTATATGGTGATGCTGAAAAACCATTATATCCTGGTTATACAGATTTTACAGTTTGTTTAGTGGTGTTATGATTGAATAACCTGAAGGCGAAACATGGATGGAGTGACAAAAATTTTACAGAGCTTCTACAATTGATGAAAGACATTCTTCCAAAAGATTACGATCTTCCAGATTCACATGACAAAGCCAAGAAAATATTATGCCCGATGGGATTGGGATACAAGAAAATACATGCCTGTCCGAATGACTGCATTATATATAGGAAGGAATATGAATTTATGTCAGAGTGTCCTAAATGTGGGACATCGCAGTATAAGGTGAAAGAAAAATCACAGGCTGGTGTAGAGATTAAAAATCTCCCTTCAAAGATATTTTGGTATCTTCCTATAATTAATCGTTTCAGACGTTTATTTTCTAATTCACATGATGCAGAAATGTTAAGATGGCATGCTGAAGAGCGGGTATGTGATGGAAAAATACGTCATCCAGCTGATTGTCCACAATGGAAGAAAATTTATGCGCAGTATTCTACATTTGGAAATGAAATTAGAAATCTCAGACTAGGGTTGTGCACAGATTGCATGAATCCATACCGAACCCTCAGTAGCACACATAGTTCATGGCCTGTTTTATTGGTAATTTACAACCTCTCTCCTGAAGTTTTTATGAAGCGCAAATATGTCATGTTGAGTATAATGATCTCTGGTCCAAAGCAACCCGGTAATGATATTGATGTTTACTTGTCACCATTGATTGATGATTTGAAACTGTTATGGGTTGATGGTATTAGGGTGTATGATTCTTATAAAATGGAATATTTTCAACTACATGCAGTGCTTCTGTTCACTATAAATGACTTCCCAGCATATGTAAATTTGTCTGGATACAGTGTTAAAGGGCATAAATCATGTCCAATTTGCGAACAACAGACGTCATATTGTCAATTGCATCATGGGAGGAAAACAGTGTACATGGGTCATGGAAAGTTTTTGCCTATGGAAAACCCTTATAGAAGACTAAAAAAGGCATTGAATGGCTCACAAGAATTTGATACTGCTCCAAAACCTTTATCCCCTGATATATATTTTGAAAGGATGAAAAACCTTGATGTGACATTGGGAAAGACACAGAATCCTGGTAATGATAGACATATTTTGAAGAAAAGGTAGATTTTTTTTGAGCTACCGTATTGGAGGCATCATGAAGTTAAACATAATATTGATGCCATTCATGTGGAGAAGAATATCTGTGATTCTTTGCTTGGAACATTTTTGGGTATTAAAGGAAAGACTAAAGATGGGTTGAATGAAAGATTAGACTTACTATCAATGGGAATACGTTTGGAGTTAGCTCCCACTCCTAAAGGAAGATGAACATTTCATCCCCCGGCTTGTCATACATTATCGAAGAGGGAGAAAATTAGCTTCTGTCAGTGTCTTCATGATACCAAAGTGCCTCAAGGTTATTCTTCTAATGTAAAAAATTTTGTCTCGTTGAAGGAATTGAAGTTGATAGGTATGAAATCACATGATTTTCACGTCATGATGCAACAAATTCTACCAATTGCAGTGCATGGAATATTTCCCATTCGTGTTAGAAAGTCTATAATGAAGTTGTGTTATTTTTTCAATTCAATTTGTAACAAGGCGATTGATGTGAATGCTTTGAAAATTTTGGAAAGGGATGCAATTTTTATATTTTTTCAATTGGAAATGTATTTTCCTCCCAATTTTTTTGATATAATGGTGCATTTAATGATTCATCTGGTTAGAGAAATAAAGCTTTGTGGACCTGTATATCTTCGTTGGATGTATCCTTTTGAAAGGTATATGAAAATATTAAAGGGGTATGTTAAAAATCTATATCGACCTGAAGCCTCCATTATTGAAAAGTATATTTATAAGGAGGTAGGAGAGTTTTGTACGAGTTACTTGGCTGTGGCGCAACACATAGGTTTGCCTCCATCTCGCCATGAACGAGTTAATAATGAGGGAAAGGGGATTCATGGCTTGAAAGTCAAATCATTGTCAGCTGAAGAGATGAAGAAGTTATAATCATACATCTTGAATAACATAGCTGATGCTCAACCGTATATCACATTGCTTATTAATGAGTTGAAACAATGTTATCCAAAGAAGAAAGAAATGTGGATTTTGAATGAGCACAATAGAACTTTTTTTTCATGGATTAAAAAGACTTTGCTGGTAGATCAGATATATCAGAGACATTAAAATGGATAGTGGGTGGTCCATGTTTAAATGTGATAACATGGTCCGGTTAGGACATTAATGGTTATACATTTCATATGAAAGCTCCGAACAACAGAAGTGCAGTTCAGAATAGTGGTGTATTGGTGTTTTCAGAAGAAATGCATTTTTCGAGTGCTAAGGACAAAAACCCAATTTATGCATCAAGTACATATTATGGAGTGATTGAAGACATATGGGAGGTTGATTACTTTTAAATTGAAGTTCTTATTTTTAACTATAAATGGTTTAACAGTAACAACTGTGTCAAACATGATGAATTTGGAATGACACTTGTTAATCTGAATAGATTGGGAGACACAGCTGATTATGTTATAATGGAAAAACATGAAAAACAAATTTTCAATGTAGTAGATCAATCAGATATTCAGTGGGCTGTTGTTTTACAAGGGAAAAAACAACATGTTGGTGAGGATGAAGTTGATGAATATGCTGCTTTATGTGATATCCCTACTTCCATGGAAATATTAACAGAACAAAATGATGATCATGTTGAAGACATAGTTTGTTCCATAAGGAACGATCACGACGAAGGAATTTGGGAAAACAATCCATTTTTACATTCCTAAAATTACAGGTAACATATGTTTATTTCTTTTTTACATTTATTTTTTCCATAAATGTTAGATATTGTAAGTTTTTTATTTATTAATACATGTTTTAAAACAAAATAAGTATATGTTTTTGTTTGTTTTAAGTTTGTTTAGTTTACTTTATCATGTTTATAACCATAACATGAATTATATATCTATTATTTTTGTTCACTGAAAATTACGTTACCATGTTTACCATGTTTACCAGGTTTACCATTTTTACCATGTTTACCGTCTTGACCATCTTGACCATCTTTACCGTCTTTACCATTGCTTAACAAGCTTACCATATTACCAGTTTTTACTATTATGTAACTTAGTACACTTTTCTATTTTCTGATTACAGTAGTATTAAAATATTTGAATTTGTATATTTGTGAACTGACGTTTGTTTTTTTTATGTGAAGGATAATGACAGATCATTCAGATGATCAACCACATGATTCTGGAGAGGAGAATATTGCTGGTCATACCTCTGGGGATGAACATTCACATGCTCCTATTACAAAAAAGAGTTCAAAGGTTGGTAAATGTGGGTGCACACGTTTACCAAAATTATCACTTTCCCGTACGCAGGATCAGAGGATAGTCGTTGAGTTTGATGATGATGATATTCCTAGAGGTCCGAATGCAAATGATTTTAAGAGTTATGTAACAACTCAGGCTAAGAGCAATGTAAGAATTCTGTATGATGATTGGAGAATTGTGGATAAAGCGATTATCTCTCAGTTGTGGGAGACGATTCTGGTAAGATCTTTTTTCATTGTTTTACTATTCTTTTAATGTTTCTAGTATATATAATATGTTTAACCTCTTCTTTATCAGATGACATTTGATATTACGGACACTGGAGGAGTCAGGAAGAAATGCTTATCATTGGATGCCAGGATATTGATGGATTTCAAATCAACCCTCTCATCTGATTTCATTTTTGGTTATAGGAGTCATGAAAATCCATGTCGTATATATCCTTTTATAGATGAAGACACATGGAGATAGTTTTTTGAAAGTAAAAGAAAAAAGTCATTTCTGGTAAGGGCAATGTAAACTTTTATAAACATTCTTATACAAATTATTTTATTAATGTTTTGTTAATGATTTCTTATTCTTAAAATACAGCAAACAAGGAAATCTCATCAAGAGATCCAATATAAAAATGTATACCCTCATTTTTTATCTCGGGGAGGGTATGCATTTTTTGAAGAACAAATGATGGAGGAAAAATTTCAACAACTAAGAGCTGAGTCTTCAAGCTCTGGAGAGGTCGCCCCTCCATCCCCTCCATCTAGACATGAAAAATGGAAGAGAGCTCGGAAGGGAAAAAAGGAAAATATCTTTCAGAAGAATCGAGAATCATAGCTGAGAGGATTGTAAGATATATATTTTATTTATTTAAGTTAACTATTTTCTTAATATAATTTCAATCATTACAGAAATGTTCAATTAATTAATACAGGACTCTCTTGAGGAGCAGAGTTCAGAGGGGACATTTACAGCTACTGGGGGGAAGATATTTTATTTGCAGCATTAGGAAGGCCCGAACATCCTGGTCGTGTAAGAGGATATCCGGCAGGTGTATCGGTAAGAAAAGTGTTTCCACGTTCTTCAACTTCTAACATTCAGGGGGTTTATAAAAAAATAGAATCCTTGGAGGCTGAAGTTCATAATATTAACACGACGATGGAGGAAAATATTAGAGAGTCGGTGTAGTCTATGTTTGCAGAAATGCAAAGACAATTTCAGACTATAGCTCCCACTCATCCACCTCCCCCTGCAGACCCCATTATTTATCCTCCACCTCCGCCAGTAGCTCCCACTCCCCCACCTCAGCCTGCGGACCCCATTTTTTATCTTACGCCTCCGCCGCAGCTTCTTACTTATTGTGAGTTGTATGTTGATGATTCTCAACATCATATAGTAGCATATGGGTTGGTATATTGTATAGTAGATACAGTTCATCTTCAACAATTAGAGGTAGAAAATCAGAGGGTCAATGTACAGGATATTATAGATAGATCATCTAGGGTACCAATACCTACAGATGAGGTGGCAACAGTTGGACAGAGTATTGGCCATTTTTTAATTTGTTCATCCAGACTTCTTCAACTCATTACCATAGAGGTATGAATGTTATATATTTTATTTTATTTTTTATTAAAGTTGTTTTATCATTTGAAAAATAATATATTTTTCAATTTTTTTTACAGGAATACTTCAAAGGTAAAGAAATACTGTATATACAACAACAAAGACAAATGGCTATGACATCAGATACAGATTCAA
Source organism: Viscum album (assembly GCA_963277665.1). Taxonomy (NCBI): domain Eukaryota; kingdom Viridiplantae; phylum Streptophyta; class Magnoliopsida; order Santalales; family Viscaceae; genus Viscum; species Viscum album. The sequence goes on along the minus strand of OY728164.1, from coordinate 1,549,934,376 downwards.
ATGGTCTTGACAGATTGTCAAGATATTCACATTTGTTGTCGGGTTATTATGATTTTCCAATGGAAGCTCATGTTTGTGGACGTGAAATAAGAGTGGGGATTATAAAAACTGATATCATGGAGCTTGTTACTGGAGATAAGTTGGGCATCAACGTGGTGCAAATTTTTTCCATGTAAGTCTTAACACCTTTTCCATGCGTTATATTTATTAAAAATGTATACTTATGTATGTTTTTTATTAGGTATCTTTATAAAACTTGTGAGAGGAATGAGCTGATAGAAGTATATGGATTCATGGACCCTCAATTGATTTCCCCTGAAGCATGTGCATTGAATGAGGAACAAAGAATGGTTTGTATTTCTGAAAGATTTGAAAAGAATATAATCACACAATGTTGGATGATGCCTTTTTTTGAGAGGTATGAAACACATTTCTCTCAAAGAGTTAATTATCTTTTAACATAAAAAACCACTAACGTCAAATTTCCTTTTATCAGTGATCATTGGATGTTAGGGGTTTTTTGCCCAAGAGAGAAAGCCCTTTATTGGATATGCTCTGTCCATGGTGATGTGCGGGATAGTTTTAAGAATATATTGGAAAAGTAAGTTTCAATTTCTCAATAGTTTAATATATTATAATGAATTTTAAATTTACCCCATTCGTATTATTTTCTAACAGTGTGTGGGCCTACTTTCGAAAAAACACAAAGAAAAGAGGTGCAAAGATCAAATATGTAAATGTGAAGGTAAATATCCATTTATAATTTGTACTTTTTGATTTATCACATAAAAATAATATATTGAATTTACACTCATTCAAACAGAATTTTCATGAAAAACAAGGCCTCATCGAATGCGGATATTATATGTTAAGATTTATGTATGAAATAATAACAATTGGGATAGTTGTGAATTTTGACCTGGTACGATTTCCTCTTAAACTTTGCCATAATATTTCAATTTGATTTATTCATTATACATGTTAACTACTTTCTTTTTCATTTGTAGCTTTTTGATGACCCTAAACCCTATACTGATGAAGACATCAAACATTTACAAGTGGAGTGGTCAAATTATTTTACAGTTTTGATTGACTTTTAGTTGTTTCTAATGTAAAATGTAATTTTGAATATTGTCGTTGTAATTGTGTATTTGGTAGTTTTTTAGGTTGGATTTAGTTTTTTTTAAGTTGACAGTGTAAGTTTTGAATGTTATATAAGTGAATGTTTAATTTTCCTCTGCTTCTTATTTTGGTTTACTTATGATGGTTTTTCTGGTATGGATTTGGGTCTGTGGGGGAGGGGTTCCAAGGGTGTGGGGGTGTGTTTAGTGGGGTTGGGGGTGTCCAGCGGTCTGGGAGGGCTGTCCGGTGGGGTGGGGGGACAGTCCAGGGGGTGGCAGGGTTGTCCAGGGGTGTGGGAAGGCAGTCCAGGGGTGTGGGAGTGTTGTCCAGGGGTGGGGGAGTATACATGAGGGTGGGGGGTTGTCTAGGGGTGTGGTGGGGGCTGTCACGTGGGGTGAGGGGGTGAGGGGGTGCTATTCAGGTGGGTGGGGGGTTGTCGAGGGGTGTTTGGGGCTGTCCGGGGGTCGGGGGCAGTCCAGGAGTGTGGTGGGGGCTCCAATTGGGTGGGGGAGGGCTGTCCAAGGGGTATACATGAGGGTGGGAGCTCCAATGGGGTGGGGGAGGGCTGTCCAGGGGGTATACATGAGGGTGAGGGCTCCAACGGGGTGGGGGAGGGCTGTCCATGGGGTATACATGAGGGTGGGGGCTGTTTAGGGGGTAAGTTTTATATGTTATCAATGTACATGCTTAATTTTGATCTACTTCTGTTTTTGTGGTACGATTTGTTGATTTTTTTCTGGTTGATTTTGGTGGAGAGTAGATGACTGCATTCAATTTTAAAAAAAAATTGGGTTTATCACGTCGGTTATTTAATAACCGACATCGTAAAAGGCCTGGGAAACGGTTTATCACGTCGGTTATTTAATAACTGATGTGATAAAAGGCATGGAAAATGGTTTATCACGTCGTTTATTTAATATCTGATGTGGTAAAAGGCCTAGAAATGGTTTATCATGTCGGTTATTTAATAACCGACGTGCTAAAAGGCCTGGAAAATGGTTTATCACATCGGTTATTTAATAACCAACGTGATAAAAGGCCTGTAAAATGGTTTATCACGTCGGTAATTTAATAACTGATGTGATAAAAGGCCTGGAAAATGGTTTATCACGTCGGTTATTTAATGACCGACGAGATAAACCACCTCCCCCCGGGTTATCACGTCGACTATTTAATAACCGACGTGATAAACCCCCCCTCCCCCCGGTTTATCACGGCGGTTATATAATAACCGACGTGATAAACCCCCCTCACCCCAATTTATCATGGCGGTTATAGAATAACTGACATGATAAACCCCCCTCTCCCGGTTTATCACATCGGTTATTAAAAAACCGTCGTGATAAACCCTCCGCCCCCTGGTTTAACACGTCGGTTGTTTAATAACCGACGTGATAACCCCCCCCCCCCCCCCGGTTTATCACAATGGTTCTATAATAACTGACATGATAAACCCCCCGCCCCCCGGTTTATCATGTCGATTCTTTCATAACCGACGTCATAGACCATTTCCCCATCCTTTTATCATGTCGGTTTTTTATGAACCGACGTGATAAACCATTTTCCAGGCCTTTTATCATGTCGGTTGTTAAATAACTGACATGATAAACCCTTCCCATTTTATTTATCATGTCGGTTCTAAAATAACTGACGTCATAAACATCGCGATTTTATGATTTTGACGTCGTTTTTTAAATAATCGACGTCAAAAACGTTATTTATAACATCTCCCATATTAACGTCGGCTAGAAACCGACGTAAAAAATGAAAAATAACCGACGTAAAAAAACTTTTTCTTCACTAGTGTGTGTGATTTTTGGTTACAAAAAATTTCATTCCTTTATCACATTGTTTCAAAAAAGGGCATAACTATTGATCCAACTAAAACAAAAGTTATTGATGAATGGCCAAGGCCCACATATATAACTGGGATCCATAATATTCTTGGTTTAGAAGGTTATTACAGGAGGATTGTTGAGAATTTTGCATGGTTATCTAGTAAAATTACTATATTAACTCGAAAAGGTGTTAAGATCATCTGGATAAAAGAATGTGATGATTGTTTTCATGAATTGAAAATAAGATTGTTGAATGCTCCAGTCTTGGAAATGAATTCCAGAAATGGTGATTTTGTTATGTACAGTGATGAATTGTTGAAAGGACATGGTTGTTTCCTTATTTAGAAGGATTAGGTAATTGTTTATGCTTCACATCAGTTGAAACCTCATGAGTTAAATTACACTACACATGATTTGGAATTAGCTGCTGTTGTTTTTTCTTTAAAAATTTGGAGGCATAATTTGTATGGATTAAGGTATGAAATATATACTGATCACAAATGTTTGAAGTATGTATTCACTCAGAAATAATTGAACATGATATAGTTATTATTGCTAGAATTAATCTTGGATTAAGATTTCACAATACATTACTATCTAGGAAAATCCAATAAAGTGGTTGATACTTTGAGTCAAAAAAGTAATGCTTAATTAATGAGGATATGATAGGCATGGGAACCTTTGATTTTTTATTAGATGAAATTTGGAATAGAAGTTTTTGGTGCATGAAATTACTTTGTTTTGTTTCAGGTTTCAGTGAAATTATCTTTATCAGACATAATTAAGCAAGCGCAGAAGGAAGACAGTGAGTTGTAGAAAAAGGTAGAGTTTGTTCAGAAGGGTAAGTTGCCTGATTTTTACCTTAATAATGATTGTGATTTGAGGTTTAGGAAGATCTTATTTGTGACTTGTGATTCAAAATTAAAGAAATAGTTATTATGTGAAGCTCATAGTTCTCCGTTTTCAGTTCGTCCTGACAGCACTAAGATGTACAGAGATATTCGAGAGTATTACTGGTGGAATTGAATGAAAAGAGATATTGCGTATTTTACTATGATGTGTTTGACTTGTCAATGGGTTAAAGAAGAGTGGTAGTTACTGAAAGGGAAGCTTCGGTATTTACTAGTGTGAGAGTGAAAATGGGAAATTATATCCATGGACTTTGTTGTGGGATTACCAAAGACATCTCGAGGTAATAATGCAATGTGGGTTATTATTGATAGATTGACTAAATATGATCATTTTCTTCCTATTAGAGATACTTTGTCTCTAGAACAACCTTCTTGGTTGTATGTTAAAGAGATAGTCAAGTTTCATGGAGTTCCCCTCCCCATTTTATCTAATTGTGATCACTAGATTACTTCTAACTTTTGGAAGGACCTTCAGAATTCGTTGGGTGATGAATTAAATTTTAGTACAGCTTTTCATCCTCAATCAGATGGGAAGTCAAAACAAACAATTCAGACCTTCAAGGGTATTCTATTTTCTAGTTCACTGGATTACCATGGAAGTTGGAACAAATATCTATCTTTAGTTATGTTTTCTTATAACAATAGTATTCATTCTACTATACAGATGGCTCCATTTGAGGCATTATATGGGATGAAGTTTCGAACTCTAGATTTTTGGGATGACATAGGTGAAAGGAAGTTGATGGGACCAGAATTAGTAGAAGAGATGGAAGAAAAAGTTCAGTTGATTCAAAAGCACATGAGAACAGCTCAGAGCATGTAGAAAAGTTATATGGATAACCGGAGAAGGATCTATCTTTCGAAGTTGTTGATTATATATTTATCAAAGTTTCTTCAAGGAAAAGTGTGATGCATTTTGGTAATAAGGGAAATTTGAGTCTGAGGTTCATTGGACCTTATGAAATCCTAGAGAAATTTGGATCAGTTGCGTACAGAGTGGCTTTACCTCCAAGTTTATCATAGGTATACAATGTTTTTCATGTTTCAATGCTGAGAAATTATATGCTGGATCTGTCTCATGTTTTGATCCCAGAGGTAGTTCAGTTGGAAGAGAATCTCTCTTATGAGGAACAACCAGTCCAGATTCTTGATCGAAGAGAGCTAGTGTTATGAAATAAGGTAATTCATCAGGTAATGGTTTTGTGCAAAAACCATATGGTTGTAGAGGTAACGTGAGAATATGAAAATTCTATGAAGGATAAATACCCCCCCCCCCCACTTATTTTATAATTGAATAAAAATTGTGAGGACACAATTTCCAAAAGGGGGGAAGGATGAAACATCCCAGGTAAATAAAGAATATGAACTTTTTCATATTTATTACTATTTTTGAATTAAATATTAATTTTTATTTAAAGGGTATGCTATCATTGATGGCGTACTTGACATGAATAAATGGGTTTCTCCAAAGTCTAATGTTGCACAAAATGCTGAGTCATACTGAAAAATAAAAATATAATATTTTTTTTAAATTGTAGTTAACGCCTAGCCGGTGTATTTGTGGGAATGAACAGAACTGACTACAATATGAATATGTATGTTTGTTAAATGTTTTTACATTTATCCAATAAAAGTTAGAGGCTTAAAATGTGAATGAATCTAATTTTTGGAATAAATACTCTAATATTCATTAAAAGGATGATTTACCACCATCTAATGGAAAACCCTCATTAAATCTAGTTTTTCTCACTTTTATATGTTCTATTTGACAATATATAATTCTTTTTTAGAATTGGGACATAAAAAATTTCTTTGGGTAAATATTTGGTATTTTTTTGATAAAATTCATTTTTAATGAATAGTGAAATATACTGTATTTTAATAAAAAAAAATTAATCTAATTTATTTACATGATCAGATTATATTTTTTATTTATTTTAATGTGTAATTAGATTATATTTATACCATTTAATCCAATTTTTTTCATTGGAAGTAATTTCACTTTGAAATTGAACATAAACAAGTGTCAATCTTTTGATAGTTACTATTTCTTAAAAACACGCTTTGTGTTTTGACAATGGGAATTAATTTTAAATTAATTAAGGAAACTTATATGTTTTGAATTTCATAAAATTGACATCATTTTTGAATTCAGAATATCAAATATATCTTAGGCTAAATTTTTCTGATTTTTCTAAAAACCCCCAGTGTTTGATGAATAGTGAAAGCACTTAGTAGTAGTTAAAAACCGATTATTTCATTTAAATGAAATTTTACCACATTTGGGAATTGAATTTCAAAAATATGACATACATGGTTGTCATCAGTAAGTAAAATTTGTTTTAATAAGATGAAAATAATTTTTGGGTAATAGTATCTTTTGACTTTTATTTACAGCGGTTAAAGGGAAATAAGGAAATTTAAGGAAAAAGTAATATTATAATAATATAAGTTTACCTTAACACTTGTTCTACCCATATTGGATGAGTCATGACTATTTAATACAATCCTTGGGTGAGATTGTTGGCCTTTTAAATCCATTGGGGTAAGATAATGACATTAATAACTTTTTATTTAAAGTAAATATAAAAATATCATAAACATGTGTTATTTTGCTATAACAATTTTAATATGGGGTTATATAATTTATATATTTAACTATAAATATTCATTATAAATATAAAAATATTTCAAACATTAGGGTATTTTATTTATAATTTTTAAACATCAAATAAATAAAATTATTTATGACACAATAATGATGTAGTGTTTAGCTCATTAATGAATGATTTGAATAATATGATTATAAAGATTAAAAAAAATATCCAACACCAGTCCAATTCTTATTGGAAGATTTTATTTCTAATAAGAGTAATCTTATATTTTACTTTAATAAGTTTTGGACCTTTAGAAACTAAAAATAATTATATAATAAAATAATATTTTCAAACATTCCTAAATAGCCCCTCCTCCCCCCTATAAAAGCCCTCAACTCTAACCCATTAATCACACCTATCACACCCCTTGGATTGTCTAAAATCTTCCCAAATAAGCTATCAAGATCCCTCTCTTCCACATATAATCCTTACCTTATGCATAAGAAACTTCAAGAAATCCTTTTTGTTCAAACCAAAGGGAGTTACCCGATTTAAAGGTAATGTCTTCTGTTAAGTTCTTTTCTTTTATTTTACTTATCTAACCCCCTAAACTATTTTCATTCCTTTATTTTATAACAACACCACTATAATCAATATACTAGGTTGTTGTTATGAGAAATATTTGAACTTCACTTACTCACACATCCATCTAATGGGTAAAGAACATACTGTTTCTGTGTGTGGTGAACTAATGCCTCATGAAATGATGATTTTTCAATTATCTCCTACCACCTCTTATGGTGTCTATTATATGGAACTGTATTTATATGTTATATATATTATATTTATATTATATATAAACTTTATTATTTTTTATTTTGATCATACCTTTATTGTTTTCATAATGGTTAAACACGATAATTTCATTTGAGGAAGTGTGGACTACTGCCCCCTCAAAGTGATATGACTCCTTCTTTCCATACGTGGGATGTATGAAGGATGGAGTTAATGAAATTATATATTATATTATATTGGAATTATAATATAACTATTTATCATTAATTTTTCATTCCCTTAAATATGAAATAGAAATGAATGTAGCATTCATGCGTACTTACGTCTTACCGTCTCCATGAACTATGCATTTAATTTCTTATCTCAAAATGTTATGTGATATTTTAAATACATATATATACTAGATATATATGATATATATGATATCTAAATCTTGAATATCATTTTGTAGATAATTTAATTTTTAATACAATAACAACATGTAATTATAAGAAGTTCATTTTGGCTCAAGTACCAAACATCGACAAAAAAACAATTATTAACTTAAATGATTACACAATGTATATAACATTGTAACAAGTGATATAAAAAGAATTATAAACTTGAAAAAGGTTCTTAATAAAGAATAAATTAACTTTAGTTTATAATTCTGGAGATTAAATAATGAACGGGTCATGTCATACACGAGGTAAGGGACTTCGTCTCAATCTTCTTTCATCGAGGCATATTTTTTTTATAAACAAATTTCTTTTATAAGGTTTATAAACCCCTTTTACTTTTTATTTCATTAAAAAGTAATATTTTTCTATGAGGTATTTTAATAAACAAAAAATAATAATTTTTCTTTTAACATAAGCGTTGAAAATGACCTTTTCTACCGCCCTGAGTATTATTTCATCTATGGCTTCCTTAATAAGTTGTACAGTTTTAAAAAGGAAAATAAATACGATATACTATTTTACATATTTTGTTTTTTAAAATTATTTTGATAATGGATTGGTTATGTTGATATATTTAAATGATATATTGTGATTGAAATGTGGAAATTTTATCTTTTCTTTATGTTTGTTTTATGTGTTATGAATAAGTTATGGTTCTTGGGAATTGTATACATATAAAGATAGTTCCATGATAAACCTAGGGCAGGTGAGCCCGAGATAGCTCTCTAATGCATTGGGTAACGTGACAGGGGTACATGATAATGTTTCTCCTAAATGATTTATTGAATATACTATGACATGTATTCCAAATTTAACTCCCTACGTAGTTGTGAAAGGTACAATGTAAATATGTTATGGATGCAATAGGTTGCCTTTATGATTTGTGATTACTATGTGTTATTCATAAATCTTATAATTTAATGAGGTATGTTAATGAGATTATGTTATGTATGTATTGATGAACTAATGTTTTCTTTCTTTGTTTTATAACCCTTAGTGATCTTTTTATGCTCGTCCCTTGTTTTAAAATGTTTTTTCATAGGAATTAAAGATGAATAGGGTCAAGGATGGGATCAAGGAAAATTCTTGCAGTCTAAAACATGGAACTAGACATGACACTTTTTTTGAAGAGTTTTTATTTTTTGAAAAAAATGGAAACTGAGTAGAAGTGTCTGTTTTGTAGTTTTTGAGATGTTATGTAATAATTATGGCCTAATTATCTAAAACTATAAACCTAAAAAGATCCTCAATGTGAATTATTCATTTAATTCAATATTATGAAATGTTTTATGAGTGGTTCATTATAGAAACATTCCAAGGATTATAGTTTTATCACACCACTCCTATGTGAAGAAGGTCTCATAGACCCTCAGAATAATATAAAGGATAAGGAATGAATGAAGGGAAGTTTCCAGACATTGAAGGATTAGATCCAAGACTACCGGGATTTGAAATGGCGTATAATTTCCATTAATGCAGATCACATTAAACCATGATGTTTAACCAATTAAAAGCCTCAAGGTTTTTGTAAATTCTAATATATGATTGATAGCCCTTGAAATGGATTAAAAACCAACTAAATATGGATATTAACTCATTTTATATCAAAAAATGATGTCAAAAGGGAAAAACTGGGATATATATAAAAATTAGGAAATTTGAAAAACTATTGGAAATGAATCACCATTCAGGAAATTTGAAAAAAAAATTAAAATGACTCACCATTCTGGAAATTTGATAAAACATTGGATGACTCTCCATTCCATACATACTCTTCGAGACATATAAATTTTTTGAATAATGGATATTTTTGACAAGTGATGAAATGAGTCACTTTGACCTCCACGAACACCTCAAACATCAGATTTTTAAAAAACGAATATATTGTAGTAGTCCATTTTATTAACTCACATTAACATTACTAATCAATTGAGCTCACCCATATTTTGGATCCTTTTTCTAGGATTCCATGATTTTTACTATGACTGATATGATTGGATACGTTAGATGGAATAATGTTATTCTCCAAAAATATATATATTGTAGTTTTCAAATTACAATGTAACCAGAGACACATTTATGTATCTAGTTTAACAAGACTATCAAACTATTCAGTGTTCCATGATGTGAATCCTTGTATCTTATTCCAATGTAATAATAGAACATATCGGCTATAGGGTACTGGGATCAGCATCTCTTCATGATAAATTTATTCTAAAATGATAATAATATTTGTAGTACTTCATATGATTTATTTATAACATTTTGAAATTTACTTATTAACAATTACCTATTAAAATCACTATCCTGGTTGATAATAGATTTCCTTCATAAGTACATTTTGGTTCGATGGTTTGGTTCATTATACACTAACCCTCATTCCTTCATTTCCTGAATGTTAATAATTATATAAATATATTATATACTAATTATATAAATATTTATAATCATCCATAAAAACTATAGATATAAAAATAAATTAAATCATTCTTGATGATGATATACCATACCTATTCATTAACTCTTTCTACAAATTTTGATGGATCTAAGGAAAGAATGTTAAATAATCATTCATCTTTATAGAATCATAATTACATTAGATAAAACATATATATTTATTAAATGTATATTTATGTTGAAAATCCATTTATAATTTTAAATAATTAAATTTTATGTATTATAAATATTCATTAGTTACTTATTATAGGGATATAATCCTTAAAAAATGATAAGTTATTTTTAAAATCAATAATAAACAGTTTTATTAAACACTTTTGTTATAATATTTTATATAAAAAATTAATTTTCAAATATATAGAATTTTAATTTTAAAAAATAAATTTTATTTCTGAATTTTGAATTAAACAATATTGTTATGATATATTTTTGATAATTTTATTAAAATATTTATTTTTCATTTAATAGTGAATATATAATATTTTTTATTAAATATTATATCTCATTTCAAGTATTTACAAAGTAACATTATATTTTGTATGAGTATAAAAAATTAATTAGTTAGTTTAGAATTAAAATAATTCAATTTTGGTTTTTGAAAATTTATTTTATATGTGACGTTTGTATTAAATCATTTTTAATTTAAAAAGGGAATTTTTCTGAAGAACTTTTTTTTCATTATGTCTTTTGAATTATTTTTAAATTAAATTATAACAATAATATGTTTCAAATATTGAAAATGGATTCTATATTTTGAATCATTGGGTCAAAATTAGGTAATTTTGTCTATTTTATTTTTGTTCAATATAATAATTAACCTTAGTAATTTTGTTACCACAGTAAAGTAGATATTATATAATTAGAGTTAAAAATATAATGATAAGGACTATAAAATTTCACAGACACTTTCCTTAATATTATTTGATGTATCCATTTAACAGAAAATATTCCAATATTCTTTTATATGTCATCTTTTCCCATTTTTATGTGATTATAACTTTTAAATAGTTAATTTAAAGAAAATTCAAAAATTTCTCACTCTTTATGTCAACAACATTAATATTATTAACATAGGGTTAATCGTAGGTTATGTTCCGTTATAAATATTTTTTGAAATATAAACCATTTATCATTATCTGTTAAACTTATTTTTAACTTTTTTAAATTAATAATTACATTACATATTTAAACAATGATGATGCAGTAATTACACAATTAATAAAAAAATAAAATAAAATATATTAATAAGGGTAAAAGTTATATAATTTGGGATAATTAATGTTATAAAAAACATTAATGGATTCAAATAAAATCTTATAGATGTATTGAAATATTCTATTTGAATGTTATTTTTTTATTAGTGTCATTAAAATCAATGGAATGAATAGTTCTAAAAAGTGTGATTATTGATATATTATAATCAATAATTTGTTATTAAACAACATAAAATTAAAAAAAATCTATTATAGAACATGATCATGATATGGATTATAATATTATACATGGTCTATTTATGGATTTTTTTTCAGTATACAATAATTACATTGACCCAGAAACTATAATGATCCATGTTTTCATTGTTTGTGTGAAAGAGGATAATAAGGGTTTAGAAAAAGTAAGGGTAAAAAAATTGATTAAAAAGGTATAATTTTTATTTTATGATATTATTTAGGCCTATACACTTTCTATATATTAAATAAATGGAGTTTTATCCATTTGGTTAGGAAAATTAATTAATATTTATTCAATGGTTTCAGAAATTATAAGATTTCACATCTACTCTCTTACAAAAGGGAATCTCTTCTTCCCATTACATCAAACTTCAAACCAAATTTTGTTAATAAAATTTCTATAAATATAACTTTAATAAAATCTAACACACATTATAGTGGCCTTATATTTGGTTTAATACCAACCTTAGTGTTCTAAAGGTTTTAAGAAAAGAAGGTTTTTTGAAAAAGTGGTATCACGTTGAATTGAGAGGTTATATTTCATTTCATCTTCCACCTTTATAAAATATTACATAAACTTGATGATATCATAACACCAATATATTACATATAACTTTGTTTTTTTATGTAAATCTCACAACATATATCCAACTCCTCTTCCATCAAATAAGAAATGAAACTATTGATCATGTGTACGATAGACTACCTCCTTGTGAACCGATGTAATTTATTTTTGATCATAATATATTGTGGATGGATTATAATGATGTGATTAATGTTTATATATGATATTAATTAATTTATTATATAATTTTTAAAATGTAATAATTCATTACCTAATTTTTTCCATTAACTAAAAAATGATAACATCATTCCTATGTGTGTTTAGACTACAACATCCATAAAGCGATGTGATTTTTTTTCATTACCACATAACATGGATGATAAATAAATGTATATTTAAATATTTATTATGATATTTATTATATTAGGATAATTTTATGATGATAAATAATACTTACTTACATTCAATAATGATCATTGAAAATGGAAATTTTAATCATGGATACATAAGACCTACCATATCCATGATTGTAATGTAGTTCATGTTTCGTAACTATATTTTCGTGTTAGATATAAATGTATATTATGTATATATATGATAATTATTTTATTATTAATATTCTATAGATGATTGAATAATAACTAATTTTACTATGATCAACCTACACATTTAATTATGGACTTATGGATCGAATAACATCAAAACATCCAATGTGAACATAAATAATTATGTATTTTAAAAAAAATCGATAATAAGTGAAATAATAGGAATAATTAACCTTAATATGCTTCTTACGATGGTAAATAATTAAAATATGTTTATTATTCAAGAAGAAAATGAACCTACATTATGATTTAGACCCAGTGTAAGGGAAAATATTTCAATAATTCTCCTTTATCTCTTCCTTTAAAACTCTATATTTCTTCGATATTCATATTTTTAAAATCATTTTATAGTGTTTTAATATGTAAATAAAATATTAATTAATGGAATTTCATCTATGTAATGTTCCGACCACAATCAGGTATAGACCATTTTTACTTTATTGTAGTCTAATTAATTAAGCGACCCAGGGCGTGTGCCTGTGCGCCACGCTGCATGTCCCTAACATATTTTTTATTTAATTTAAATAATTACAGACATTTCATGAAAAATTTCACATCATGCTTTGGCACAGTTTTTGGGTATTAAATAATTAATTAAGGATTGGAAAATAGTAATAATATAGTTAAATAATATTTTTAAAGAAAGCAATAAAGGATAAAAAGAAATTCTGAAATAAAATAAAGAGGGGGTTACAGGAAAAATGAAAATAATTAAAATGGGGGATTCTCATTTTTAATTATTTTTATTATTTTCATTTTCATTCAATTATTTTATTTTATCTTTTTCTTTTATTTCCTTTTTTTCTTATCTTTTATTTTTCTCTTATTTTTTCGTTTCTTTTTCTTTCTTTTCTCTCTTTTATTTTTCCTCTCCTCTCTCCCTCACCCACTCATCTTGTTGCACCCCTCAATCCCATCACACCAACTAAAATCCCCATCAAAAGGATGATACTCCTCCGTCCAACGTCCAATTCCTTCGCCATTAGGTGTATAGTAAACCCAAGGAAATGGTTAACGTTGTGCAAGTGGAATCGTTCTATTCTATTGAGTATTCTACGCGCAGTTCATCATGTAGGATTCTTACCCTATTTTGGGGTTTTTCTAAAATCCTTCATTTTCATCCATTTTAAGTCAAATAAAAGTCTACGGTGGATCTTAGAGTCATCTAAGATTACAAGGTAGGGTGCCTACTCTCTTTCCCTCCATTTCGTTGCAGTTTTTAAAAAATGCATTGTTGTGCTGTCAGTTATTGCCTATAGGCTTTGTGCAATTTTACCCATTTTAATTACATTAAGGGTTCTATTTAATTTTTCTATCCTTAATCATCTCAAATTAATTTTTTTAATGGTTTCAACAATATTGGACACCCCTTTGGGTGTGCCGACATAGTCGGCGTATTTTTCTGTTAGTCGTGTTATTAATTTAATTAATTGCGAGTATTGCACAACCCCTTTTTATTATTTTTAATTTGAATGAATATTTGTTTGAATTAATGTAACAAAGTTGGACACCCCTTTGGTCATGTTGACATGATCGGTGTATTCTGCCATTAGCTGATTTTATTGTTTGATTAATTGCATGTGTTGCGAAAAACTTTTTATTGTAATTAAATTAAATAAATAGTTGCTTGAACATGAACTTCAATTGTTGGATCATTGGAACTTGTTTTGATAAACTGTTTATTATTTAAATAAGTATTATCCACTGAGGATTATATGATATGTGTATTTCCTTGCAATTTGTTGCGTTGTACTTTTAAATTTATGCCTTGTGAAGCACGAGTGTATCTGGTTAGTTTTCAAGATGCGAATTTAAAAGATTATTATGTCATATTTGCTGCGGTGAAAACTTTAATTAAATCTAGGGTGGGGAAAGGAGGTTAGTCTTGTATTAAGGGAAATGCTTAGATCCTCCATTCCTAATGGGTGACCTCTATGTGCTGGGGGTGGTGTTGTTGGATTTTTCGGAATGAGACTTCCCCAAAACATCCTAATACTTTTTTAGTGATATAGGTTCCAAAAAGGCCTATCGGTATGGATCAATTGGTAATGTGTCTAAGATATCCTTGGATGACACTCTAACCCTTTTTGTGAGATCGGGACGGGCTTAGGGTAAAGCCATGCCTCGGGCGATACTTGGTGTTTCGAAATATTGCCTTGGACGAGCTCGGTTGCATTGGATAAATTGATGGATGTTTCGTAGTGATACCTTCGGGACGAGCTCGGACTCCAACTCTCAACATGAACCTTAAATAATGATGAATTTAAGGTTTATTTAATTTCTAATTGAGTCTCTACAGAATTGAGATATTTTCCCTGATATGTGGAAGTGTGCCTAGTTGACACTGGACTTGAACCCCAAGTTAAAGAACTTACTTAGTGTATACTTTTTCCTATTTTTACCTTGCATTCGGGTTATATATATGTGTGTCCGTGCATTTCTTCTGATAGGTACCCTTTTAGACTACTAGCTTAGGCTAAAGTAGGTGACCAGGCATAGGTGTCGTTTGGGACCCGGGCCGACATATTTATTTTATTTCACTAAAATAAATGAATTTGAAATGGTTATGTAATGGCACAATGCATTTTTATTTTTGCATGAAATTGAATAGTTTACACACTGTGGGTGTCGGCCTACTGGGATTTTATCTCACACCCTGCTCGGGTGTCATCGACACCCGAGTAGATTACATGCTCGCAGGTATTGACAAGTGGAAGTGTGCGGCTTCCGATGAATGATTGTTCATTACTTCTTAGGATGGAGACTGGGGTAGAGGACCAGGCCTTACTCGTGATGCAGTTGCTTCTTGTGTCTTTTCTTCTATTTGACTATGTGTTTGAGTTCAATTTTCCGTACTTTCATTTTAGACTCATATCATGACATGACACTCTTTTGTGAGTTTCAGAACTTTTTTATTATTTATTTGGATTATTTACATTGCCTATACTGTATTTTATTCATTCACATGCTTTCGGTACTTATAATTTGTTGTTGTTTACTTCTGCTGTGATATTATATGTTACCTATGAGGAAATAGTCTCCCCCACGGACACAAAAAGGGCCCTCGCTGCAAGTCAGCAACCTCTATCATTCATGGAGATGTGCTTGAGGTTATGTGATGCACAGATTCGGCCACCATTTTAGAGGTGAGTCGGGTCGAGATGTTATAAAGTGGTATCAGAGCCAGTTTTTCCTTTTGTCTTACTATTTGGGTGAGAAAGGAGACTAGGATATAGGGATTGGGGATATACTATGTGCCTGGACATAGCTAACCCATGTACAGTGGAAAACTCAAATTCCTTGGTGGTGATTGAATTTATTTATTATATCAGTTAATTATTTCACCTTGGGTGAATCCTTTGTATTTCATTTTTATTGTGCTGGTATTATTGAAATAATGTGTTTACCTTTTCATCCTGATGATACAAGGGAAAAAATATCATGCATCCTGATAGGTACTATAAGATTTAAATTCCATGCATACTTCCATGCCATATCTAATTTCATCATGCATTTTCCTGTTACATGTGAGTGTTGTTATACCTAGTTGTAGAACTTTGAATTGTTGTTTTGTTGAATATAAGGTTTTTTTAGTCTGTTATATGTTAGCCTGACTCAAACTAAGGGTGGGTTGTAGAACTGTTTAGTAATCCTTTTTAGTTGTCCCTTCTATATCGAAACCCAGCTCTTGAGGCGGGTTATCTGTTGTTTAGTGCTCAGAGGTAGGCTATGTGCTTAACCTCTTTTTCACCCTACTAGTTTTCTCACCATATTTACTCCTTGTCTAAAGGTCTGAGTTTGGATATTGTAGACAAATGCCCCTACGACGTCTTCGTGTCGTGCCTTAGGAAAGTGGAAATGGGCACATTCTAGAGATGGTGGGTCCTAAACCACAAGTGGTACCTCTCGTAGAGACTCATGTGGCACTACCTCCAGTCGATCTTCTGAGGGACCCTGATTCTTAGTTCTGGGATAGTATCCATAGGTTGATGCATTCTGTTTAGAATGTTCCCAGACCTGCCCCATCTATGGAATACCTTACGCAGGACATTCTATAGTAGCACCCTCCCACCTTCTCAGGGAGTGGCCGCCCTCAAGCTGTAGAATCATGGATAGAAGTTGTACGGTCTATCTTAGACCACCTTGAGACACCTCCAGAGTGAAGGTCAAGCTTTAAATCTACATGCTTCATGACACCGCAAAACGCTAGTGGGGCATTGTTTCTCAGGCTGAGCATGATAGTGACATGGCTTTGGCCAATTTCCAAGAATCCTTCTACAATCACTTTTTTCCACAGACACTGAGAGATGATCATGCACTGGTGTTCCTACATCTTCAGCTGGGCTCTATGACTGTGTTATAGTATTCAACTCATTTCACATAACTTCAGTGTTTTCCCCATCTCTGACTGGCGACGCACAGACTACTACGAGGCGTTTTGAGGATGGACTTGAGTAAACTATTCTCTCACAGGTGAACATCTTCTGTTTGACCACTATTACAGAGATCATGAATTATGCCCTAATCTCATAACGAAATGTCAGGTAAGCTAAACCAGTGAGCCAGGGTGGTTCAGTTCCGAAACAGGGTGATGGAACTTCTGGCAGAAGGAAAGGTCTTTTTGAAAGTGAACATGGGGGAAATCATAGCCAAACAGCAAGTCTTGATAGCTCTGTCACATGTTATTAGTGTGGAAGGGATGGTCACAAGAAGCCACAGTGCGCGAGAGATCCGATGGAGTGCCGAACATGTGGCAGGATGGGTCACCTTTAGTGTTTCTTTCATTCCTTCTATTCAGCATCTAGTGGTAGAGTATCTGCACCTGCACCTCCGTCAGGTATGGGATCTATGACTCCATAGCAGGCTGGAATTTCCTTTTCCACTGGTCGATCAGACCATGGAAATGGTGGAGGTCGTGGTTGAGGAAATCAAGTTCGAGACAATCAGCGTCAGTAGAGTGGACCTGCTCAGACCAACCATGCAGCGTATTAGGGTCATGGCTCAGGTCCAATGTACGTAGTGTAGTCACCGCCAAAGGATTAGAGTGTAGGACCATCTACAGTGAGAGGTAATATTCTAGAATCCTCTACCTTAGTTTCTACTCTTTTTGATACCGGCGCATCACACACCTTTATATCTGCTTCTATTGTTGAAAGTCTTGGTTTTACAATTGAGTATCACTATGGCGTCATGTCTCTCGACACTCTGTTTGGGGTTAGGAAAGAGTTCATATGCCAATGCCTAGAGTTACCACCCCTAGATAGGCAGGTACAGCTTTGTTTCGAATTTCTATATCCTCGATATGTTTGGAATCAAATTCATTCATGGTATGAAATGGCATTATCCTTACCATTCCCAAGTTGATTTATATCCTCGTTGGGTGTCCTTCACATCCCCTGAGGGTGAAACATATATTCACAAATGCTAATGGGACCTGTAGGCAGACCGAGCTAAGCCTAAATATGAAGGGTTGGGTAGTGTGACTGCTCAGTTGGAATGTCTCCTCATGAGCAATCCGGGAACACAACTAGTAGGATTCCCTCTAGTGGTGGATCTTTTCAGGGAAGTCTTCCCTGATGATTTCTCTGGCTTACCTCCTATGAGAGACGTGGAGTTAACTATTGAGCTTGTTCCATGTGTGACACCAATGTTTATTTCTCCTTATAGTATGGTGCCAACAGAGCTACAAGAACTCAAAAAAACAGCTTGAAGACTTTGAGGATAAGGGTTTCATCATACCTATCACATCGTCGTGGGGTTCAATTATCCTTTTTGACATGAAGGCAGAAAATACCCTAATGTTATGTGTGTATTATCGTCGACTCAACCAGCTCATGGTAAAGAATCGATATCTATTGCCTCATATAGAAAATCTCTTTGACCAGCTCTGGGGAGCAATTGTTTTCTCCAAGATTGATCCGAGGTCGGGATATCACCAGGTGCATGTGTGACCATCTGACATACTACATACAACATTCTGAAGTATGTATGGCTTGTAAGAGTATCTAGTTATGCCTTTCGGCCTCACGAATGCGCCGACAGTCTTCATAGCCCTGATGAACCAGATTTTTCATCTGTATCTCGATTCCTCTGTGGTAGTCTTCGTGGACGAAATCTTAGTGTATTCATGTTCCAGACACGACCATTAAACCCATATTTAGATCATGCAGAGTACACTGAGAGAGCACCATCTATACGCTTAGTTGAGTGAATGCCACTTCTGGATTGATAATGTACACTTCTAGGGTCATATTATATCTGAAGCAGGGGTATTAGTTGACCAAAAAAGGCGAGTTCCATGGTTTCATGGGAGTAGCCCAATAGTGTCTTTGACATCTCCAGTTTCTTGGTTCTTAATGGCTATTACAGGTGATTCATCCAGGATTTCTCCTACTTAGCTGCGCCTCTCAAGGCCTTGACTAATAAATTCATATAGTTCATCTTGTCAGAAGCTTGTGAAAATACTTTCCAAGAGTTGAAAGGAAGTCTGAACTCATCATCGATCCTGATTCTTCCTGAACCTGGTAAGAGCTATACAATTTATTGTGATGCATCAAGAATTTGAGTGGGTGTAGTTTTGATGCAGGGTGATAGATTCAGGGCTTATGGATCCCACCAAATGATACCTCACGAGAAGAACTATCCTACCCATGACATTGAGTTGGTAGTTGTTGTTCATGCTCAACATTTTTGGAGACATGATTTGTGGGGATAGTGATTCTATGTTTACACAGATCATAAAATCTTGAAACATATCTCCACTCAACGAGACTTGAACATAAGGCAACACAGGTGGGTCGAATACTTGTAGTCGTTTGATTTTGTACATGCTTATACCCCTGTTAAGGGTAATGCTGTGGAAGATGCTTTAAGCTGCAAGACACAGACTCAAGCCATGCAGGTTGCCAGTAGTGAGGGGAAAATGATGGCCTTGTTTTCAGAGATGCATCTGGAGGTTCAGGAGTAGAATGGACAACCAGTTATAGAAACTCTTACAGTGACATATTCTTTTCTAGAGAAAGTTTGTAGGCAACCGTTGATTGATCCTGAGGGGATTGTTTTTAATTAATGTGTTACAAGAGGGAACCCACATCCTGGTTTGTTATTTATAGTAGTGAAACTCTCCTTTATTGTGGTCGTGTATATGTACCTTCAGGTATATGGGATGTGTTGATGAAGGAATCGCACACCTCCGTTTGGGCTGTTCACCCTAGCCTGACCAAGTTTTATAAATACATGTGTCAACAATATTGGCAGCCTGGTATGGAAAAGCAGATATTAGGTTTCATCACACGGTGCTCCACCTACTAACAGGTGAAGGCAGAGCACCAGTGACCTGCTGGACTACTGCAGCCTCAATCAATTCCTGAATGGAAATGGAATGACATCACCATGGATTCCGTTACAGTCTTTCCAAGATCTCCTTGAGGCAGCACTACAATATGGGTGGTTTTCGATTGGTTGAACAAGGTTGCACACTTCTTGCCTATCTGAGAGACCTTAACGATTGATGAGTTGGGAAGGCTTTATATCTGGGAGATTGTGAAACTTCTAGGTGTACCTCATTCTATTGTCTCATACAGGGATGCATGCTTCACTTCACAGATCTGGAAAGGGTTGTAAAGGGCTTTAGGCTCATAGGTACTTCTGAGTACTGCATATCACCCTCATACCGATGGCCAGTCCGAGAGAACTATACGAGTGTTAGAGGATATGGTATGGGCCAGTATCCTTGATTTTGGAGCTTCTTCGGAGAATCATTTACCTCTTATCGAATTTAACTATAATAACAGCTTCCAGGAGACAATCCAAATGACTCTTTACGATGATCTTTATGGTATACCATGTCGTTCGCCTTTATGCTGGCTCAAAACAGGTGAGGCAGCTCTGTTGGGTCCTCATCTCATTCAGGAGACTTCTGAGCAGGTTCAGCAGATTCAGATGCTTATGACTACAGCTCAGTGCAAGAAAAAATCTTATACCGATCGTCACTGAAAACCTCTAGAGTTTGAGGTGGGACATCGAGTATTTCTACGTGCATCTCCGAGGTTGGGTCATAGGAGGATCGGGAGATAGAGGAAGTTATCACCGAGATACATCGGGTCGTTCAAGATAGTGGATAGAGTTGGGCAGGTAGCCCATTAGTTACTGCTACCTCAGTGGTACTATTCCATGCATGCTGATTTACATGTATCTCATCTTTGACAATATCATCCAGACTCGTCCCATTATTTTGACCCTGATGACATAGAGCTTGACGTTGATGTATCCTTTGCGAAACATCTGGTCCATATCATTGACTGTATCATGAATGTTCTCTGAGGAAAGCCAGTCCCATTGGTCCGGGTGTTGTGGCAACATGGACGCGTTCTAGACAAGACATGGGAGTGAGAGACGGATGTGCATGCACAGTGGCCAGAACACTTCTCTGGTGACGTTCCACTACCCTTGGAACGACAACTCAGAGGAAAGTTATCTTAAAGAGGGGATTTTGTAACATCACGACCTTAATCAGGTACAGACCATTTCTACTTTATTACAATTCTAATTAATTAAGTGACCCGGGACGCGTGCATGCGCACCTCACTGCGGGTCCCAAGCATCTTTTTTTTAATTTAAATATTTACATACGTTTCATGAAAAATGTCACGTCGCGCTTTGGCGCGGTGTTTTGGTTTTAAATAATTAATTAAGGATTGTAAAAGAGTAATAATAGATTTAAAGAATATTTAGAAGAAATCAAAAAAGGATAAAAATAAATTTTGATATAAAATTAAGATGGGGTTACGAAAAAAATGAAAATAATTAAAATGGGAGATTCCCGTTTTAATTTATTTTTATCATTTTTTTCCATTATTTTTTTTATTTTATCTTTTTCTTTTATTTCCTTATTTCCTTATCTTTTATTTTTATCTTATTTTTCTTTTCTTTTATTTATCTTTCTTTTCTCTCTTTTCCTTTTCCTCTCCTCTCTTCCTCTCCCACTCATCACGTCGCACCCCCTCAATCCCATCACACCAACTAGCAGCCCCTTTGGAAAGTCGTTGCTCCTCAATACGACGTCTGATTCCTTCTCCATCAGGTGCGCTGTAAACCTTAAAAAAGGATAACGTTGCGCAAGTGGAATCAGTCGATTCCGTTGATTATTCTACAAGCAGTTCGTTGTGGATGATTCTTACCCTATTTTGAGGTTTTTCAAAAATCCTTTATTTCATACGTTTTAGGTCAAATCAAAGTCTATATTAGATCTTAGAGTCATCTAAGACTACAAGGTAGGGTGCCTAATCTATTTCCCTCTGTTTTTTTGTAGTTTATAAAAAATGCATTGTTTTTCCGTTAGTCCGTCCCTACCGGCTTTGTGGAATTTTACCCATTTTATTTAATTTAATGGTTTTTTTAATTATTGTAGCCTTAGTCATCTTAAATTAATTGGTTCTAATGGTTGAAACAAGATTGTACACCCTTTTGGGTGTGTCGATATAGTCGGTGTATTTTTCCGTTAGCCGGGTTATTAATTTAATTAGCTGCGGGTATTGTGCAACCCCTTTTATTGATTTTGAATTAAATGAATAGTTTTTTTAATTCTTATAACAATTTTGGAAAACCCTTTGGCCATGATGACATGATCTGTGTATTCTTCCATTAGCCTAGTTTATTGTTTGATTAATTTCATGTGTTGCGAATCAACTTTTTATGGTAATTAAATTAAATAAATAGTTTCTTGAACATGAACTTCAATTGTCAGATCATTGGCACTTGTTTTTTTGAACTTTTTATTATTTAAATGTTCATTATCTACTGAGGTTGATATGATATGTACATTTCCTTGGAAGTTGTTTTATTGTACTGTTAAATCTAGGCCTTGTGATGCACGGGTGTATCTGGTTAGTTTTCAAGCTGCGACTTTACAAGATGATTATGTCATATCTACTGCCAAGAAAACATTAACTAAATTCAGGGCGAGGAAAAGAGGAGGGTCTCGTATTAAGGGCCACACTTAGATCCTCTGTTCCTGACCGGTTACCTCTATGTGTCAGGGGCAGTGTCGTTGGCTTTCCCAGACCGAGACTTCCCCATACTTTCTAATACTTTTGAGTGATATTGGTTCCAAAAGGGCCCATTGGGATGGATCTATTGGCAATGAGGCTAAGCCAGCCATGGATGACACTCGACCACTTTATGCAAGATCAGGATGGACTTAGGTTAAATCCATTCCTCGAGCGATACTTGATCTTTTGAAATATTTCATTGGACGGGCTCGGTGGCATTGGATAAATTGACGGATGTTCCGTAGGGATACATTCAGGATGGGCTTAGACTCCAACTCTCCACTTGAACCTTATATAATGATTCAGTTATGGTTTATGTTATTGCTAATTGAGTCTCTTGAAATTTGAGATATTTCTCCAAATATGTGAAACTGTGCCTGGGTGACACTAGACTTGAACCCCAAGTTAATGCACAAGCTTAGGGTATACGTTTTCCTCGTTTTAACATGGTTTCTCGGTTTTATATATGTGTGTGTGTGTGTGTGTGTGTGTGTGTTTGTGCATTTCTGCTGAAAATTACCCTTTCAGACGACCAGCTTAGGCTGAAGTAGGTGACCAAGCACATGTGCCATTTGGGACCTGTGCCGACTTATTTATTTCATTGCACTGCAATTAATTTATTTGAAATGGTTATGTAATGGCACATTGCATTTTTATTTTTGCAAGAAATGGAAACCTTTAGACCCCATGGGTGCCAGCCTACTGGGATTCTATCTCACATCTTGCTCGGGCGTCATCGACACCCGGATATATTACATGCTTGCAGGTATTGACAAGGGGAAGCGTGCTACTTAGGATGATTTAATGTTCATTACTTCTTATGATGGAGACTGGGGTAGAGGACTGGGCCTTGCTCGCGATGTAGTTACTTCTTGTGTCTTTTCTTTTAGTTGACTTTGTGTTAGAGTTCTGTTTTCTGTACTTTTAGTTTAGACTCATATCAGGGCATGACACTCTTTTGTGAGATTCCATAATTGGTTATTATTATTCAGTTGAATTATTTACATTGCTTCTGCTCTAGTTTATTTATTCACATGCTTCCTGTACATATTATTTGTTGTTGTTCACATCCTTTGTGAAATTATTTATTTCCAATACAGGAATAGTCTCCCCCAAGAACACAAAAAAGGCCCTCACTACTAGTCGACAGCCTCTAGCATTTAGGGAGATGCGCTTGAGGTTATGTGACACACTGGTCCGGCCACCGTTTTAGAGGTGAGCGTGGTCGGGACATTACAATGTGTATTTTTAATTTTATTCATATATTTCTAAAAGTAAAATTATTATAGAATGATGTAACTTTCAATATGAAAGGTAAAAGGAATTTTATATTTTAATGTATATGGTGACAATGACTTTTCCTTCCATAATAACCATTGTTTTCAGTTTTTTATTCCTATATAATCATTAATTTTTTATTTATGAAAATATCTATTCCCCTTTTTTGGTTATTAAATATTAAAATTTATGTTCAAGAGAAAATGGTGTTTTTATAACTAAAAGTGTCCTTAAAACAGGATTATATATGTTTTTGAAGGGTTTTATTCAAGATATAGTCTTTGGACATTGTTTAAGATAGGGTGAGTCTTATTATATCCCATAGGTGATCCTAAAATAGCTTATACAAATAGTGTTTCAATATAGATCTTGGTGACCCCATTATATCTCATATGATTGTTACACACAGATAGTGCTAAAATTCACTCATGTAAAGATCATGTTTATAGAAGTGTTATATTATAATTTTTCATAATGTTTATTACAATTTTCAATTTTTTGGATTTTAAGATGATGATGTTACATGGAACAAACATGATATGTCTATTTTTTCTCATGTATTTTCTAAGAAATCATTTTATTCAAAAAGTCAAGACAATGATATTTTTTGAGGAAAAATAATAAACTTTTAAAAAAATATGTTTTTATGAAATCATTTTTAATGGGTTTTTTCACTTGACTAAATTATTTCTTATTCCCTTGTATCTTACATAGATATTAGTTAATATCAATAATTTTTAAATATTCTTAATAGTTTTTAAGGATGGGTAAGGGAAAAAATTAAGTAATGTTAAAATTCATGAGGATGTTTGAGGATAAGAAATCATGTTTTATTTTAAAAATATATATAATGTAGAAAAACATATGCTGAATATAATTTTATACTTTGAATATGTTTTGGTTTAGTGTGTGTGTTTTTTTAACCAAATATCTAATTCTCAAAACCTAAATGGTCTTTTTGATTGTAAGAATGTGTATTAAAGTTTAATGTAACTATAGTATATATTGTTTAAGGATGGGTCCATACAGTTGGTATCATAGAAAATATTAGATAACATTATGGTTTAGGATAATGATTATTGAATACCCTTAATTGAGTTTCCCTAATTTTTAAATTGAAATGATATAGCATTTTAATATTACCATTTTTCTTTTACAAAACTATGTTTGTTAAAAATGGGGTTCCATATAATAATAAAGGGAGGTTCTAGTTGGAAGGAACCAAGAGGGTGATATCTTTCAGAATAAATAACCCATGATGGTTGTAATTGGAACCGAGTAGTTTGTTGTGATGATGTATTATTTTACTCAATTTGTTAATGTTCTTGTACGTTATGCTAGAGAGAAGATAGATATAATATATAGGAACATGATGATAGTTGATAATTTTAGAAGACAAAATCCTCTAGTATTAAGTGGGTCTTCTGACCTAGTGGAATCTGAAGGATAGATCAAATTTCTAGAGGATATTTTTAAATTCATGGGGTGTTAATAATGAAAAAAGGAATCCCTTTTTATTTATCACTTAAAATTTGAATCTTATTGATGATGATATTTTGTTAATAATAATGAATAGAGTGATGAGCTTGATTCCATGGAATGATAATCATTTATGAAAATGTTATATAATAAATATTTCCTTATTCTTTTCAAACTCGGGAAAGAGAAACAATTCTTGGAATTGGCGAAAAATGATAATTTTTATATATCTCTATATAATGAAATTTTAATATATTTTCCAGGTATGTAACCTATTTTATATGGGATATTAATAGAAAGATTAATTGGTTTTAAACATTCTTGAGACCAATATATCGGTGGTCATTAGCTTCCCATGAATTGAAATGTTATGAGAATCTTGTTCGTTGTTCTGATAAGGTAGAAAGGGTGTTTATCGATAGTCTAGTATTCCATGAAAAACCATAAAAAAAATGTATGGATAGATAAAAATATGGAATAATTCATCAATGCAATATGGAGGTAACAAAAATAGTAATAATATTATGAATATTATGGTAAATATAATCTTGGTGAATTTTTGAAAAAACAATGAAAATTTTATTGTTGTTGTAACTTTAGTTATAGGGCTCGGGAAAAAAAGGAAGAGTCTCAATCAATAAAATAATTGGGTAGCCGATATCCATCCATTAGATATATGTTTTTGTTGAAATTATTTAGGTCATTATTTTGAAATCTGTCTAAAGTTATTTACTCATGATGGATATCATCAAGAACATAAGTATAAATATTGGAAAAATATTTTTCTACTACTACGGTGGGTACATGTCCATATAAGGAGGTGGTGACAGTTATGTTACTTGTTTATTAAAATTATTGCAATATACTTTTTGACATTGGATCTTATCATCCATTAATTTTTGAGAAATTTGTAGGAATACTTGGAAAAAATAATTAGGAAAGTATTATATAAGTTATAGATAAAAATATATGTGGAAATATGAAAGAAACAAAGAATTATTGGAATGTTTTTATTGTTATCAATAGAATGGACTTTTGTCCATGTATTTTTGAACTTCCCTTGGAATATTTTGTTATTATTTTGTATATAGATTGGATTTTAGTATATCTTGATATGATATGTCACATATCCATGAAAAGTTTGTTCATTTATTTCATACCCTTGATAAATTCCCAAGAATCAGAGAAATTGATTAGGAATGGAAATGAAAGCTATATATAACATGTTAATAAAAATAATGAAGGTGTATAAATTAATGATTTCCCTAATGTGGATTAATATATAGATGTTTAACAAAAAGATTTAATAGTTTTTATTATAAGTTAGTAGGTTGTGATTACAATTGATATTTTACCAAATTCTATGCTAATTTCAAATAGCCCTTATGAAAGATCAGTTAGAAAATTCGGAACTAAAAAAGAAATTACAAGGTGTTCTATATAATGGTTTAATTTATCCAAGTACTTATTCTTGGTTTTGCCTAATTTTTGATAGAAATAAATATAGATCCATGGGTCTTTATAATAATTATAAAGCTTTTAATGACATCATATTGATAAAAGGATTTATTGTCCCCAAATCAATGATTTACTTGATCCACTCCATAGAGAATAGTATTTTATAAAGATTGAACTTAGGATAGTGTATGGTCAGCAGAAGGTGAGGAAGGTAGATATTCCTGATACTGTATTTTAGACTATATATGGAAAATAAGAGTTTTTATTTGTTCTCTTTGGGTTCTATAATGCAACAATTTTATTTATAGATATTGTGAATAAAATATTCCGTGAATTATTGGATATGTTAATGTTTGTCTTTTTTGGATATATTATAGTATTTTAAAATTCATGAGGATCATGAAATACTCTTAATAATTTTTTTCCAAACCAAAAAAGGTTAATAAAAATATTTACAATATAGTAAGTGAGAATTTTGGTGGAAGAAAATTTATTTTTTGGGGTATGATGATTCTAAATATGGATGGACGATTGATCCTACTAATATTAATTTTATTTAAGAGTTTAAAATACCAACCAATGTCATGTAGATTTATATTTTTCTTATTCTATCATGTTAATAAAAATGGTTTTTTGAAAACTATTCATAGTTATATATCAAATTATTTAAGTTAACTCAAAAGGCTGTTAAATTTATCTGGGAAAGATAATGTGATGATTAATTTTTTGAACTAAAAATAAGATTGGTTAAAGCTCTAGTTTTTTCCATTAACTATAAGTATTTTTACCTTTTCAACTATAGTGATTCTTTATTAAAGGGAAATGGTTTAATTTTGATGATGAATGATCAGGTAATTTCATATGAATCATGAAATATAAAACAATATGAGTTAAATTATCCTACACCTGATATAGAAATAATTTCTTGAGTTTTTTATTTAAAAATAGTGATTTATAATTTATGTGGATTCAATTTTTAAATATATATTAATCATAAAATTTTTATGTATATATTAACTCAGAATGAGTCGAACATGAAAAATATAATATGACTATAACATGTTAATGATTATGACTATATGATTCATTATAATCATATAAAATAAAACAATGAAGATAATTTTTTGTGTTAGGAAAATAATAACACATTAAGTATGTTACATTTGAAACTTGTCTATTTGGTTAAATATTTTTTAAAAATTTGCCTTATTTTTTGGATTAAATAACATCCTTCATGTTGTTTCAGGTTCCAATAAAGCTGAATTTGATTGAGAGAGTAAAGAAACATTATATAGAAGATAATGGATTAGAGGAAAAGGTGGAACCAGTTAAGAAGGGTATGTTTCTTAAATTTAATCTTTATAAAGAATGTGTTTTGAGATTCAGAAAGAGATTATGGGTGCCTTATGATTTTATATTGAAGATAAGACTATTGAGCCAATCTCATAGTTCCCCAATATCTGTTCATCATGACATCACTAAGACATGTAGAGACCATCATGAGTATTACTAGTGGTGTAGAATGAAAATAATGTTTTAAAAATTTACTATGAAGTTTTTTACATTACAATAGGTTAATGTAGAATGATATTTATGAAATATGGATTAATATACATTTCCACTACCATAGTGGAAATGGGAATATATACCCATGGATTTTTATGGAAATTTCCAATGAAATCTAAAAGGTAATAATTTGATTTGGGTTACAACTGATCACTTAAAAATATATGTATTTCATACACTTTTAAAATACTATTTATTAACACAACTTTCTCAATTTTATCTGAAATAGATTTTGAGGTTATGTCGAATTTTACTATCCACTGTATCTTACCACAATCCAAAGTTTACTTAAAATTCATCAAAGGGACTTTAGAAGTTTTTGGGAACTATGTTAAATTTTATTAAAACATTTCATCCTCAGTAATTTAGAATTTGTGAAGAGAAAAATTCAGATCATGAGCCACATCCTCTATAATTAATTAGTGGATTACTATGGGATTTTTTATTATCAAATTTATATAGTGGGGTTTTATTATAATAATTTTATTCATTATAGTAAATTGATGTAACATTTGGAGGAATTTTATAGAATGAAATGTCATACCCATCCATTTTGGGATGTTATATGATAAAGGAATCTCATGGGAATATGTTTAATAGAGTAAATAGTTGAAAAGGTTATAGTAATTCATCAATATTTGAGGACTGCTCAAAATATAGAGAAATTTTATTTGGATAACAAGATGAAAGATAATTCTTTCAAGATAGGTAATCATGTTTTTCTTAAATTATCCCCATGGAAAAGTTATATGAATTTGGTAAAATGAGTATGTTAAGTCCAAAGTTAAATAAAATATATAAAATCCTATATAATGTTGGATTATCTCCTTACCAAGTTAATTTTTCTATATTTTTATCGCATTTATATAATTATTTTTAATATTTTGTTGTTAAGAAATTATGTTCCAGATTCATAATATCTTTTTATCCTTGATTAATTTTAGTTGTAAGAGAACCTTTCTTAGAAATAACAACCAATTCAAATTCTTTACCCTAGAGGTAATGTACGACACAACAAAGTAATTATGATTTTAGGGTTTTTTGGAAAACCCATATGGTTGAAGAAGAAACATGAGAGTCTGAAAATTCAATGAGGTAATGGTATTCCCACTTGCTAAATATGTGTATAAAATTGTAAGGATGAAATTTTCAAAAGTATGAAAAAATTTAACAATGCAGATAATGTAGGTATATATAATATTATTTTAATAAAAGTATTCATCACTTTGATTCTATAAATTTATGTTAATTTTTTAAATGTAAAGTAATTTTTAAAATTAAAAAGGACATAATATTACTAAAATCTTTTATTATATGTTTTTATTGAAGCATTTACATTTAAAATTATTATATTTAAATTTTAAAAAACTAAATTAACATTTCAATCCATCATTCTAAAATTATGTTATTAAAAATGAGTATTAATTTTCTAAAAATATTTATTTTTTAATGAATAACAATAAATTATGATTTTTTTATTAAAATTTATATTTATTTTCAAGTATTGAAAATTTAAAATATAACTTATTAGTATTTTTTAAATTTCATTAGTTAATTTTTATCTAAAATTATCCAATAATGGAATTTAAAAAAAAATAGTATACTTAAAATTAGAACAAACCCCTTTTTACATTAAAAAGGAAACTTTTTATAAATTTTTTTTTATTCATCATGTTTTGTGGATTCAATTTTTAATTAAATTATGAAACTATGTATTTTTAATTTTGAAAAATGGAATGAATATTTTTAATCCATGGTTTAATGTTTTTTATATTGGGCCATTTAATTTTTGTTCAATATGAATAATAACCATATTAATTTTTGTTATCATGGAAAAGGGTAAATTAGGTAATTAAAGTTATAAATAAAATAGTTAGAACTCTAAAATGATCCTTTAACATGCATAAATTTTATTTTTTTATCCCATTTAATCCATAAAAATATTATATTTTTTATATAGAATTTTTATTTCATTTTCGATGTAATTAAAACATTAATCAAATTTTATTTAAAAAAAGTAAAAAATGTAACAAACTTTTTTTTCATCAGTATAATATTTTTAAAATAGAGGTTAATATAGAATTTGGATACTTATAAATATTATTTTAAATTATCAATAATTTATCTTCATCATGTTAATTTATTTTAAATTTTTAGTATTAGAATTACTTCCTTAAATATTTACACAATGTTAATGTAGTAATTATTCAAATAATGAAAAAAGTAAATTATATTACTAATAATAAAAGTAATATAATTATATATAATTAATGTGATACATGAATTTTATAAATTAACATTACATAATATGTATTTATTATTTTTTTAGGACTTTTACTTATTATATTAATCTTATTAAAATAAAATTAATGAGTCATTATTCAAATAGACATTAATGATATATTATAATAAATTATAAATTATTTAATGATATCAAATTACTAACAATATTATATTTGAAAAGGTGATTATAAAATGTTTTTAAATATCAACTATGTCCATTTATGAGTATCTGTTCGATTTATTGTAACTGTATTAATCCCTAATTAGTAAAAATACATGTTATCACTGTATGGTGAAAGGGGTTAATGAGGGGTTAAAAGTCGATAAGTGTAGAAATTAAATTAAAACATGAATAATTTTAATTTTAAAATATTATTTAGACCCATACTCATCCTATATTCAAAATAAATAAATTTAGAGTTATTTTGAATTGTAAGTTAATTTATATTAATGCAATGTTTTGAGAAATTACAAGAGTTCCCCTCCCCTATATTTTAAACTGGCATATCTTCATACCTTTATGTCACACTAAAAAATAAATTTGACTTACAAAATAGCTTCTAAAATCCCTTCCTAACATTCATCCCCATGTTTTAGAGGCATTAGGTCAGAATAATAACTTTAATGGTCTTAACATGTCAAGTAAAGGAGGTTTTCTAAAGAAGAGGTGTTGTTTTTAGTCGAGCATAACTACTTAATTTATTCATAAACCTATATAAAATCATACATATCCATGATTATAAAACAACAAAAGTATCTTTAATATACATAGATGATGTTATGGAAAATTGTGAACCTATATCCATCTCCTTTTCTTGCAAATGAGAAATGAAACCATAGTTCA
Organism: Viscum album; assembly: GCA_963277665.1. Classification (NCBI taxonomy): domain Eukaryota; kingdom Viridiplantae; phylum Streptophyta; class Magnoliopsida; order Santalales; family Viscaceae; genus Viscum; species Viscum album. The sequence continues at coordinate 1,549,902,638 of OY728164.1, read as the reverse complement.
TGTGTACAAAATACTCCCACCGCACAAATCATTGTAACTCGTTTTGAATCATTGTATCTCATGTATGTATGATAATGATAGAATTAATTATAATATATAATATTAAATAAATATTTATCATTTTGACAATATTTTTTATCACTAAATTTAATCATTTCCATTCATTGAAAAATGATAATTTTATTTGTGCGTATGTGTGGACTACCACCACCTAGATGTTTTTTCATTCGTTTTTTATCACCACATCCCATGGATGATATATGAAAAATTATTTCAAGAAATAATACAATATTCACAATATTATTTTCATTATGAAAACACAAATATTTCTTAATTTATTTCCATAATTATCACTTAAAATTTTTTATTTTATTCATACTTATGTACAAGATATTGTCTCGACGATTCTAACATTGTTCTTTTTTCATAACCATAATTAATGGTTGGAATTCATGTTATAATTTATGTGTAAATATGACAATTATTTCTTGATTATTTTGTTTTATGATGATGTAATAAATAACTTTTGGCCAGAGTCACCCTAATGAAGTCATTTTGGGCTTATGAACCAAATGTCGTTAAATAAATTCAATGTGAACTTATATAATTATGTTTTTGTTGTTACATTTTAATAAGTTAAATAAATGGAATAATGAAATTTAAATGGTTTGAAAGAAAGAAATAATTATCTTATGTTTATTATTCGAAAACATAAATATTTTACATGATAAATCAAACTCAATATAAGGAAATTTCTTTTTAAAAAAATGCAATAATTTTTCCATTAAAAGTCTCTTTTTAATCCATATCTGTGTTTTTTATGTTATTTATGGACGTTTTATATGGAAATAAAATATTCATAAAGAAAATATTATGGATCTTTCTAATTTTTTTCAATAGGTTTTAAAAGGAATAGTTTTATGAAATTTTTGTACTTTCCTTACAAAATAAAAAATAAATGCTCTATATTAACATATACAATGAATATAACTTTTCCCACAACCATAACCATTATTTAAAGTTTGGAATCCTATATTAAATATATTTCATGCATCAAAGAAGAAAAATCTTCAACTTTAGGTCAATTTAGTTATATAATATAAATGTTAAGAGAAAAAGGTATATTAATATTGGAATATTTTTTTCACATGGATTTAAAAGAGTTTTTAATCTTTTTTATTCATGATATATTCCTTAAAAAAATTTGAAGGTTTAATCCCCATCATATATCTTGGATGATACAAATATAAAATATATTTTGGGTTCCCTTGGATAGTGTCGTGTGATCCTTTTATAACTTATACAATGGGTAAACCTAGATAACATTATAATCCGTTGGTTTTTGATTATGATCTATGGAGACTAATATTGAAAGTCATATAAATATCTATTGTAATTTATAATGTTTTTGTAGTAGTATTAATATGATGTAGACCTAAGAAACCAATGTGATTTTCCATCCTTGATAATGTGTATTAATGGAAATATTTTTAGGTTCAAAAGGTAACATGAGGATAATTTTAAATGAATAATAATTCCCATTCCAACGAAAATATATGTTTTTATGTGAAGGTTTTTCAAGGAATTTCATTTTTTTCCAATACTAATTGATTTTTTATTCTTATGTTCATTTCGGAAATTATTGTTCTCATTCAATAATTTAAAATGTTTTTCATAGGGTTTAAGGATGGTTAAGGGAAAGGAAGAAGAAAACTAAAATTTCATGAAAATTTTTCATGAAAACAATTCATGTTTTACATTAAAAGTGTTATATTTTGGGGAAATGGTTATTGAATTAAAGAGTCCACATGGTATGTACTTTGGTTTGTTATGTAATAATTATGAGATAACACTGAAAATCTATAAAACTAATAGATATTTGGTAATTTTAGAAGTGAATTATAGTTTTATGTCACTATAATATGTGATGTTTAATTATAGGTCCATATATTGTAACCATCCATGTAAAACTAATATTAAAATGAATCTTGTCCCTTTGTGGAGGTATTAGTTCACAAGTATGCATGTGTGACGTTATCCTTTTTCATTTGATGGAATAGTGGGTGGATGCTGGTTGCATCGTAATCATAATAAAATTTATAAACATTGAGGATACTATAGTAACTATTTTAGGATATATAAAATATAATTATTGGAGGTAAATTAATAAGTAGAAAATATAGTTATTCATTAATTATTAACTATTCTTTGAAATAACACCTTAATATATCCTATTAATGTCCCTAAGGATAGTCTTTTGGTAACACAATATAATACATAATGAGTCTAAGGATGTTGGGGAAGGATTTGTGTAGTTTTATTTAATATAAATTGATCAATGTTTTGTAAATATAAGTTATATGGGGTTCTATTTTATAAGAAATGGAAAGACGCAATTTGAATTAGAAAAAATATTAAAATATAACCAACTCATTCTAAAGAAAAATGATTTCAAATGGAAAAATATTTAAATAAAAATTGTACGAGGTAAAAATATAATCATCTAATGATATTGGGATAGGTTCTTGTGTCATTTTAAACCATATTTATTAAAAACCCCATTATAAAAAATGAACCTAAACAATGGGGATTCATTTTTAAAATTAAAGTTTCATAATTTTACTTATAAGGTTAAAATTGGATCATAAATGACTAATGTATTATATTCTATTACCATTTATTATCCTACTAAATAACATTTATGCTTTTAGGGTTTTTAAATAATTTAATAAAATACTTTAATCATTAAATACTATTAACTTCATCTTGATTACTATTCATATAATTTGACTTTCAAAAATGGCATGAACCCAATGGGATTTTAATATAAATGACTAAAAATATATAATATGTTATTTTTATATTAAAAATTCATAGATCCGAATAATTAACAAAAATTTAATTACTTTTTTTTATGTTTCATCACATTATTTTTTTTATTAATTAAATAAATATTATATTGTAATTTTGTAATTATTTTATTCAATTATTTAATCCCAAAAATAAAAACTAATTTACCATGATAAAAAATGAGTTTTTTCTAAACTAAATAATTAATTCCAAAATTATCCACTTTTTATAATTTTTTCAACTTTACAAACATTAGCATCAAGAGAGTGACATTTTGTATTTAGTCATTTCAAAAATTAATATAAAAGTCATAATCAAATAAAAATGGAACCAAGTGGATATATATTCAAAAAATGGATGTATATGGAATGAATACACCCATCTAATAGGGTAAATTCAACTTATGGATTTTTTTTAGACATTACCTCGTTATTTTAACCATATTTTATCAATTTTACACTTATTGATGTGAGAATTAATAACCATGTTTGTGATTAATAATTACAAAAAAAGGAACATATTTACCATTTTTTATCTTCCTAAGCCTAAATATAGAGTCCATTTTTTCAATATATATTTTTTAATATGGAATAAAATAATTTTAAAATATTCAAGCAGAATAAAACAAAAACATTTTTAGAATAAAAATACATTTTTTATCATAAAAATGTATTTATTCATATCTGATGCCTATAAAATAAATATGTCAATGTTTTTACATTTTATTGAATATTTCATATATAAATTTCATTTAAACTATTCAACATTAGTGATAAATTTAATATTTTAATATAAAAACGCATTGCATGAATCAAAATATTTTTTATAAAACATATTTTTACATTTAAATTATATTTTTTTTATTTATAATCAATTTATAGCTAATAAATTTATTTTATACATGTCTAAACAATGGTTTTTTCATTATTCATTCATTACTATTTGTAGACACTAATTTAATTTCTATATTTTAAATGTATTATATGTTACAGTTCATTTATATTTGTGGTTTCATATATCACAAAAAATCAAGAAAATAAAATTTATTGGTAGAGAACAAGATCATAAAATATTGAGAATTTAAATTCTACAGAAGTAAAAATAATTTCACCATAAAAATTATATAACTCTGATAAAAAATGGTGGTATCTATATTTCATCACATCCTCTAGTTCCCATGTATCTTCATTGAATTTGTTGTTTTACCCAATAAATTTGACCATGTGTGTGGTCTTATTTTGTAGTAATTTCTCTATACAATAAAAAATCTCCATCTTTTTTTCATTATACAAGGGATCATTCTCTATTGGTATGGACTCTATGTCAATTATATGTAAAGGATTAGGTATGTAATTTCTCAATAGATATACCAAGAACACATCATGAACAAGAGATGAATTTAGTGGAAGCACAAAGAAATAAGTTACAATATTGATACAAAAAATAATCTTGATGTGTATAATAATCATTGAATAGAGATTTCCCTTCATTCATAATCTCATTAAAATATTCCATTGATCCATTTTACAAAATACATTCTCACAAATGATGAAATCTAGATCTCATCATCAAATGTCATGACATGTTTTTTGTCAACATTGAGTTTCCCTTATATGTTCTTGAATAGATCTAACCTTCATTATCATTTCCTTAGATATATCAAGTACAAATATAATTATTTAAAAATATTCATTAAAAAAAATTGGATTTCAATAATTTATACCATGTAGGTATGAATTATTATCCATCTACAAAATCGAGTTACTACTATTGTAATATAAAAATTATGAAAAAGGAAGTTTTTTATCCCAAATAACATTGAAATCCGTAGAGAAATATATCAAGATTTGTTTTATAGTATCAATGGTCCCCACTAACAAACAATCTATCTTAGTGTTATAAGAACTGCTAGACCATAACTTGGTGTTCTTAGCATTCAGAAATAATTAGAAGAACATCGAGGAAAACCTTGAATCCTGACCAGATATAATAGAATGTGGTAATACCTTCCTTCTTACCACTTCATTGAAGTAAATTATGGAAATATGATCAAGGGAGAAAAATTATTTGACATAAATAAAGTCTTATGACTTCATAATGTAATCAAAAACCATAAAAATATAATTATTGTATTGTTTACATTTTTATGAGTCGGATGATAAAATACATTTTGATATTTTCTAATTTTCATTATTGTATGGGTAATGGTTGTAATGTACCTTTACATGTCAGTCTCTCCCCCATAACATTTTGATATACTAGGCACAAATATACATACTTTATAATATTGCGTTTCATATTCTCCCACCATAAATATACTTTAGGATCCCAATATATCTTTATACCTAAAATATGAATAGAGAATAATACACTATAATCTTTATCCTACACATCCTTCATCATTTTTGGTTTCTATGGGGAACATACTTTGTCCTTTAGCCCTATCATTCTATCATGAACATGGTTGAAATTGGTAACATTACTTACCTTCTTCTATAATTCCTCATCTTCCATCAATTCATTATTATTCCTCTCAGGAACTGATAGTTCAAAATTCATCTAATAAATATATGGAATGTCCCCATTCCTCCATATTTCAAGATTCATCTTCATCAAATCAATAAAAATCATATTTATTTGAATCATCATTATGGATAAAGTAGTATGGCCTCTCCTACAAAGATCATTATCCTCCTATTTCACCTTCACTAGTTGGTAATGTATTGAGAAATCATAATATTTGATCAACTCTAACAATCATTTGTTATGAATATTCAACTATTTCATTATTAATATATACATAATGAATTTATGATCAGTATATATATATTACACCATTAACCACAATCATAAATCCTTATTACCCAGCAAGTCCAGCCAGAAGTTATGCTTCTGGCTATTTATTAAATAAAAGAAAATGGTACAAAGGCGACGAGCGAGGTCAAACAAAGGAACTTTCCCTCATCCATCAAACACGACATTACAGATCATAATATGAAATGTCATTCCCATAATCAGAGTCATCACCAGTTTCCCATTCAGAGTGGGACCAACCCTGATTGAGGATCTTAAGAATATCAGAATTGAACTTGCCTGATGTCTTAGAGGATCGTGTAGACACAGTGTGAGGTGTGTTAGAATAATCCGTCCTTGGACATATCTTCGAGGAAGCAGGAATGGAGGAACAATCATCAACCTTCCCCTTTCCAGAAAGGAGAGCATCCTTCAAAGTAATAGGGTCACCGTTCGCCTTTGTCTCTTCCGCCTTAGTGATGACACCCTAATTCCCAGAAATCGTAGAGGAAGTCAAAATATTCTTAATTTCCTGATGACAATCAACATTTTGAGGAGGCCCGGAAGAACCAAACTCAATATTCTCATTGCCTGCACCAAGACTATCATTCAAAATTTTATTTGGACGGCCAGTGCAAGTAGGGGATCCAGCAACAGAAAGGCTAGGAGTGTGTCTAGTATCATCTAACCTAGTGGGAGTAACAACACAACCATCCTTAGATTCAATCTCTATTGAAAAATCAGCTCGCGCATTAGAGGGTCCACTCATCGGAGACTTATTCACTATCATCCATTTGCTATTCAAATTATGCACCTAAGAAACAGATTTATCAGAAGCCAACATCTCAGCTTGAGTGGCAGATGATTTCTTGATCTCATGTTTCCTTCTACAGAGAGCAACTGGAGGCCCCATCATCCCACATCTCTCACAAGAGATATTCCTCCGACATAGCTCCAACAAGTGCCCAACAGTCATGCATTCAGTACAAAAAAGTGGTTTCCTTTCATACTCAACATCAATATGGATGTTATTAGTAGGAGTGGAAAGAGTTACCTTATCAATCAAGGTGGAGCTCAAATAAACCTCCAGCAGCATTCTGGAAAAATGACCAAACCGAACAACTTCAGTTTCCTTGTCATGGATAATAGGAGACCCAATTGCCATACCAATATCATGAAGAATCTTTGGATGCCAGAGGACCCAATTAATCCCATGTAAATGGACCCAAACTTGAGAAAAAGCATTCCTTGCACGAGAAGCATTGAAATCATGTGACCATTCATGAAGATGAATCCATCCAGGTTTCAAAGATAGAGACCCAATGCACCATACATGTATTTTGAAAGAATTAGATAGGAAAATGCAATTGAAAAATCCAAAACCAAGAGAATCACATCACCAATCAGAGGAGCCCCACAAAAATGATACCCTACTGACTAGATCATCAAACTTCCATGACGTCTCACCCTTCGCTAGAACAAGGCATTCTATTAGTGAATTCTTCCCAATTGAAATCCTCTCATCAAATATATTAGGACTGACATCACCCTGAGCCGATGACCCCTTTAAAAGAATTATGTTTGAGCTGGAATCAAAGAATAAAGCAAAAAAATGGCATGGATTCAGTACAGCTCGCTTGACCACTCGGGCCCTTTGCAATGTCATTATATATCATTGATACATACTTAAACTTCATCGTATGAGGATCAGAAGACATGGAGGCAGAAGCCAAACTCTTCGGTAACAGCCTCTTAGATGCAGGCTGCATATGTGACCCAATCGAAAACGTATCCCGCATAACTCTAGCCACATGCTTAACACTTCTAGCCCTATTTTCCTCCCTGTATCTAAAATCACAAGCCACAGACTCATGATTTAAAGGTAGCGGATCAGAAAAACTCACACAGGTGACCCTATTCTCTCGATTCAAGCCAAGGAATCTGGAATCGTAGATCTAGATACATCAAAAACATCAGATGAGGGAGCCACCCTCGAAGCAGGAAGTGGATCTGGAGATCCTTCATCCCGGCGAGTGACACAAATACACCACGGAACTAGACACGAGCCTTTCACCGCGGAATCACCAGGATCTGTCGCACCTTCATTCCACACCGAGCCTAGATCTCCTACCATGAGCACCAAATGAAGGTAGTGAGGAAGAGGCATGATAAACCCTAGCAAGAAGAGCCTCGACCGCCATGGTCGCAAGTCACCCGCACCCCCCGAAACCCGAGCACTATCTCAATCATAAATCTTTATTATATTCAATGAAATGAATTATCTATGAAACAACCTGAACACAAAAAACCCATAGTCAGTTCATTACTTTATTTCATTGGCATAAATACACTATTCAAATACCAAGGACCCAGATAGTTTAATAGTTTGTGAAAATTAAATTATATACATTATACCCATATTACATTAGGAAATAGAAAAATATAACATGATATATAATATAATTAAATGAAGAACATCCTTGAATGCTTATTCAAATATTTCTTCCTCATAACCTGGGGCATGTTAAAAAATAAGGGTGTGATAACATGCTCAGTAAGGGAATGTGAAGAGGAATAAATAATTAATTTATGATGGTATATGAAAATGGAATTGTAAATAACTTGGAACAAATTCCATTCAAATAAAAGGATAATTCACAATCAACATGGAATGCTGAGAAATTGAAACACACACAATTTAATAAACAAATAATTAAAAGAATCCATACATATGTCGACACAATAATGTCATGGATAATAATATTAAATGAATTTTCAATAAACTAAATTCTCAATTATTGTAAATCATGTTTTCCCAGGAACAAGATTCCTTTTCTATTATGAGAAGATAGTTTAAACTATTCTAATTTTTCTAATTGATTCGCCTCATGAGACTACCAATGCATCGAGGGGATTGAATTAACAGATCTCAAACCCACAATTTTTTATTTAAATAGTCCCCAAATAGTATATTACATGTTTAAATAATTCCTCATATATTGAATAATTGATTTAATTAGTGAATAACTTTCCTTATCAAATATCTATATTGATTATAAGATCCAAATTTATCAATAATTCCCCATTTAAAAAAATAACAGTCAAAGTGAACACCTTATCAAAAAATGTTATACATGTTAGGAAATAATAATTACCATTACCCAGTAATTTTTATATTTATCGAAATATAAAATGAAAAATTATTACAAAAAAATTGATTAACTCAACAGAAATTTAACAGTCATAAAGGAATGTATGATTGAAAATGTTACATTTACCACAATGAAATCTTCAAGATAAACCCATTGGGTGAGATAATTCAATGTAAAACAAATAAAATTTCTTTATTTTTTAATTAGTGGTGGTATTTATTGATAAATGGGCATTAATACAACATAATTAATTAAATTCGTGAATAGTAACAAATAAGTATCACTTGACGTAATTTCGAAACGTAAATCCTTACCTTGTGTTTTATTTTTCAGGTGACTATATTTTAAAATCATTTATATAGAATTTAAACATGTTTCAAACTTATAAAATAACCATAATATGATTTATGATATCATATATTATCATATTATTACATTTTATTACATTTTTGCTTAAAATATTTCATTGTTTTCACTATTTCTAGTTTTATTTTCCTAGTTTCTTGAGTATGTTTGAATTGTTATTTGTTTTTAATTATACATAGTTCAAGATTAAATCATATATATAATTTAAAAAGGATTCAATAATAATATATATTCAGAATATATGTATTTATAACAATACATAATATTTTGATATGAGAAATAAAATACACCATTCATGGAGACGGTAGGTCGTACATACACATGAGTGATACAATAATTTCTTTTTCAACATAATATAATGAAAGGTATATAATATATATTTATATTATTATTCATCTACTATATATATTCCAAATATTTCACATATTTTTATCAAAACTTTCCATTATACTTTCCATGTATAGTGTGATTGAAGCACAACACTTTGAGGAGGTATTAGTCCACATGATGACAAATAATGTTATCATATTTACACAATATAGAAAGCATAATTTTATGTGTTTTATAAAAATTAAAAAATAAAAAAGAAATTATATATATCATATATAGAATACATAATTTCATAATATCCTCCCCAAAAAGTATACCCTTTCTGGGCCGACAATGGGAGAAGAGAGATAGTTGCAACTAATTCCCACCTCTAGTAGGCCCTGGGTTAGTGACTAGCACTAAAGGTATTAGAAACACACATATGAGAGGAAATTCTTCTAAGATAAACATGTGTAAAAGAGAGATATAATATTGAAACCAATAAACTTTTTCTCAAACTAAAATATAGAAGAAAACCCTTGTACACAGATGTAATGTCATGCAATAAAAAATAAAACAAAAACAGTAAGTAGAAAAAGAATGTAAAGATAGTAGTGCCACAAATCCCAAATAGTTCCTGTAACCTGAAAGCTAGTAGCAACTAGAAAAATCTCCAACCTTCTCAAACTATCCTGAAAAATAGTTTATATATACATAGTTTGGGTAAAAATTTATACTCAGTAGGATCTTCCACGGATCCTCTCATCCAAAGTAAGAAAGCATGCTAACAAATAGTGAACAACAAGTGAAACTAACTCATCACCTAAAAAGGTACACTATATTCCCACCCTCACTACGGATACTCTCACCATATATCATATAAAAGAGAATATATTTTAAAAACAAATATCATTGGTAAGACACTACTACATCCTCACTAGTTTACCACTATGCCCCAACATTGCACATCATGATCATTTCTCTCTAAAAAGGATATCCCATAGACATGTGGGTGACCCACCACAACATGAACCTTATACAACACACCTACATGTCCATATAACCAAAATTAACCTGGTAGTTTCCAAGAGCCACCATATCTCGCATAACATGTATCATACATTGTGTATTATACCTCAAACCATCATAGACCATAAACTGAGTAAGAATCCTAAAGCCATTATAACCTATACACATTATACCTATAGTAGTCCATTGAAATATATATCTAGAAAATATGTGTGTGAAATAACCCCAATTCATTACATCCCTATAAACACATATATTTGAAAAAACAAACTAACGTGTATACCTTCATAAGTAACTTCCAAGAGAAAATAGCGGGACCAAAAGGGGTAGTCAGTCATCCATCCTCCCACAGGGTTGTTGGAGAAAACACCCCCATAGGGCTCAAAATCACCGCGGTATCCATTTACCTAACCAAAAGGGTATAATAGAGTATAGAAACCAAATAATATATATGATATAATATACATCACAACCACCCTATAGGCATAACCAGTTCTCATACTCAAATGTAGCTAACGTCTCTCTGACTCCCTGCTGTAACTACAAAGACTACATATACTTTAAGCACACATCCATTTAAAGAGAAATATTATATTACATTATATTTTTTTACCAACTGAACATTACATTGATTAATTATTTAATGATTAATTAACTATTATCATTTCGATGTTACAAAACATTACCATTTCAACCAAGATACATGCCTTCTAGGAATAAGAAAAATGAGTCCACAGCTTCTCATTATTTCAAAATCCGCACCATATCCCAAAAAACTCCAACCTCATGGGTTAATCCTTTATTAATTTATTTAAAAAATTAATTTTCATATCCCCATGTTCTCTTGAAAAAAAATTTAATCTCCCCAATCCCAAGGGGCTCAAAATGATTATTATATGAACTACTTGTCATGAAATTTTCACCTACAGTAGGAGAGTAAAATCTTCCAACCATGAGGATCTAAACATTGAAACCATGTGGCATATCACGTGTGTCTTCACATAGCATGGATGGAGACTAACCAAATACATCTATTTTTATAATTCAGTGGGGAAAGGAAATATGATAAATAAACAACCAAGTATCCAACCAAAAAATAGATTCAACAAGAATACAACTTTCATAATGAAATTTAAGAAAAACATCAACTAGTTCTGTCATCTCTGGTGTCCTCTCGAACATCCATATGCTTAAACTGAGGCATCTTCCTACTGTAGGCATCATCTACTACCAAAATAATCAGGCATATGTACCCCTCATACAACAATAGCCCTCCAGGATCATCCATCCCTAGCTCATGTCATATTTGGGCCTCCCTCCCCCCACAAACCACAACAGCCCTCCAAGCATAGCCATATCAAATTTAGCAAGACAAAAACATCGAAACCGTATCTTGGCCCTAAATCCTTGAATTCAGGCTTTACACAAAACTTTATCTCACATATCCAAAGAGTTGTGCACTTATCTATTAAAAGAAAGAAGGAAACTCATGCCCAATATAGGAATTATATTTATCGCTCAACCAACTTATATTCCATCTGGAATTAATTGATTTCTTTTTCATAGGTTCCAATTACATGTAACCAAGGAAACAACCTTTTAGATGATATCAAACTTTAATTTTGAATAAAATTAACATGACTTTATTTTTTTTATCAAAATGAATTAACATGCTTCAGGTTCATTAACCTATTAAACTAAACATGCATACTTTCATTAGTTTTATTAACATCAAATTACAATAACAATCAGATTCATTAAACATGCCTCTTTATCAATTATCCAATTAATTATAAATTAATTTTTTATTTCTGTTCTTTACCATTTTCCATAAAAAATCACATTATAAACCAAGAAAGGAACACATATCAAACTATCTAGAAAATTAAGAGGTAAATAGTTATCATGGTGTAAAGAAACAACATTGTTATTCAGTAGATACCAACTATTTAATCTATTTTAGGTTTTTAATTATTTAAATTTCATTGTGATAAAATGGGATAAACCATTATAGATCTATTATTTAAAATAATTAAATAGAGAAGAAACAAATCTCATACCTTAAAATATCTTTGACATTCTTCACATGAGACCAGACCATGCAATGAATCTCCAATCACATAACCTTAAGAACAATATCCAACTGAGGATCCTGCAACCCCACCGCACCAACAAAAACAAATAGAAACCCCATTATAAAACTATATAATAAAATTCTATATCATTAAGATAATATACAAGAGGAAATTAGATCAAACTAGGAGAAACCTCTATAAAATAGAGTAAAAACAAACCATAGATCATGTCGGGTCACCACAGATCAATGATAGAAGTTGGAGATCAATTCCCCTTGAAGGGATCTCAAAAACATTAAAGTGAGGATTTTCAGGTCACATGGGATGATAGGGATGGAATCTCTAGTTGTAGGGAATAAAAAATGGAGCGTAATAAATGTTTTATAACATTACAACATCGGTGGATTACATGACCCATAATCCCCATTCACGTTGTGTAATTACTCGAGGTCATTTTCCTCCCAAAAAAAATATTTACCTTCACATTTATTTTATTTTTCAAACCCCAAAATATTACCTGATATGATTCCCATTATAACATTTTGAAATTTTTCTACACAATTTTAAATCCATTTTCACGTTGTGAAAGTTTCCTGCTCCCAGTGCTGAACACCGGAGTCCCTTCAGGCATCCTTCAAGCCTTCTCGGATCTCTACAAGCCTTAAGAACACACAAAATGTCTATCCATGCTGATCAAGGACCTTACATCAAATACCTCTAAAAATATTCTCATCCTCAAGAATCCAAAACCAACCAAATATTAAATAGAAAGGGGTCATCTGAATAGCCACGCCATGAGATACCAGTGTAGGCTCTCTTCACTATATCATATCACTGTCTCACTTAAGAAACAAGATAAAACCATGAAACCAAAACCTAATCTTAAAAGGTCTCATTGGGGAAATACCTCTCAAAATAGAGAAAGTAACAAAAAGAAAAATAGAAATTTGCCTCACAACTAGAAAGGTCTATAATGATAAAATGGACAACGTTAGAAGAGAATAGATAAAAATCAAACATCTTAGTGTACTAAGAATGCATTTCTAACTCAAATTCAATGGTACTCTCCTCCATGAAAAAAATCCGCCACAAGTCATGAACCAAGGGGATAGAACACCCATGAAACACCTTCTCTTGGAAGTCCTAGATCTCTATAGTACTCTAAGAGAGTGTTTAATCATCATCAACATCGATCTCTCCCCAATCGGTGATATGAGAGTCTTCATGAAGATAATGAAAAAGTTGTAACACGTGGAAAACATATGGTATCTGGATCATCAATAGAGGAAGGTTTATCTGATATACTGCAAATCCAATAAGTGGAAAACCTCATAAGGTCAGACAAATAATGGAAAACGATTACTCCCACAACCAAACCTTCACATTATATGATTGTGAGCCACCTTTAGAAACATGTGATCCACACCATCAAACACCATAAGTCTCCCCCTATGATAGTCATATGATTTATGATGATCCTTAATTGCATTCATCCTATCATGAATCACCTAAAACATCTCTATCATATTCTGTACCAGTTTCGGCCCAAGAATTGAAAACTCTCTGACCCTAGTCCATAATAATAGAGAATGGAAAGGTTATCCATACATAACTACAAATGGAACTATAAAAATGGTGGAGTGAAAAACTATTGTTGTAAGCAAACTCTACCAATGGATGAAGCCTTTTCCATGATACTTCACAATCCAGGACACAAGAGCACACCATGCCTTCAGTAGTTTAAATGGTATGCTCTATATAATCATTCATATGTGGAAGAAAAGAAATTTTAAGGACTAAATGATAACTAAAATCATACTAGATACCTCTCAACACAATGGATGTAAAATGAGGATCTAGATTGAAAATGATCATTCTCGGGACACCATGGAGCCTTACCACCTCCTCTAGGTATTGCCTTGATAAAACCTCTACTAAGCTTGACTCCTTGATCATATAAAGTGGGCTGATTTCATCAAAATATCCACTAAAACACATATAGGATCATAGCCTCTCTGATATCAAGTTAAAATAGTAGAAAAGTCCAACGAGATGTCCCCCAACTTCTTCTGAGAACAATATAACTGTCGGAGAAAACCACTCAGAACACGGTGCTTGACCTTTCCATTTTGGCAGACCAAACATTGAGACACAAACTCTATAACTACATGTTGTAAACTAGGACCCAACATTGACCTCTCATGGAATGGTACATCTCTGTCACACCAGGATGTACTAATAAGGGTGAGTTATGGAACTCTATGAGATCTATCTCACGCATCACCAAGGGAATGAAAATCTTTCCCTAGAAGAACACCCAGTATGGTTCATCCTCTGACCATGCATTAGGGGCCTCACAACAATCAACTCGGTATTTCCAGACCTCTACCTCATGACCCCCCAAATGTGAATATTCCACCTATAGCACCATATTTGAGTGCATTATAATTTGAAAAAGACAAACTCTACCCACAACATCACCCATATCAAGGTGAAAATGAATGTTCTTCCATCACTCTCCAGGAATCACCTTATTCATGCACTGCATCACTATGAGAGATACTACATAGAACACCATCCATGACATTCACCTTTCTAGGTGTATATGAAATGTCGAAGCAGTAATCCTATAAGAACTCCATCCATCTACAGTAACACATGTTCAGATCATGTTGGTATAAAACATACCATAGTATCTTATGATCAGTGTGAAGACTACCAAGCACTCACCGAAGAGGTAATGTCTCCACAACTTTTGAAAAAAACACCAATACCAAAAAATTGAGATTGTGGGTGGAATAGGTATGCACATGAGGATGTGAATTCCAATACCTATAGGAAACAATTGATCTTGGATACATTAGAACACATCCCAACCTATGATATGAAGCATCACAAAAAAACCAAAAATGGACTCCTTCTGCTGGAAGACAATTAATTGAAGCACTAAATGACATGTCATTATGTTATTCAAAAGATATTTAACAATGATCAGTCTATAAAAATGCCTAATCATTTATTGTCAATGAATTCAGAGGAGTCAGAAACCAATATAAACTACCTATGAACATACTATAATAGCCTACAAGACCAAGGAAACTCTTCACCCATGCTACTGTAATGGGGGATTCCTAAGATACAACTAATTATATAATTGGAGGACCCATATATACTACCTAAAAGGACACAGCATCTCCCATAAAATATACTTTTTGTGCCCAAAAATCTCAATTATGAAACATTCCAAATAGGTTCCCGCATTGAATAACTCCCGTGATGACACACAGAAGCTCTGTATGACCCTCCTTAGATGTGGAATACACAACAATGTCATCGAGGAAATAATCCACAAACTTATCCATGAACTCATGAAACATAATTTCCATTAATCCTATGAACACAGTTGGAGAATTCATCACACCAAAAGACATCACAAAGAACTGATAATGCCTATTACGATAATGGAAAATATTCTTCATGATATATTCCTCATTTAAACATATTTATTGATATCCTGAACACATATAGATCTTCAAGAACCATCTTAAACCATTCATTTGACTGAATAAATCATCAATCTGTGGAAGAGGATAGTGGTTCTTCATTTTCAGTTGGTTCAAGTGATGATAATCGATAAACAAACACAAACTATTGTCACCCTTCTTTACAAAAAAATTGATGTACCACACGTTGACACACTTGGTCGAACACATCCACACCAAAACTAACCATTGATTTGTATATAAAGATAAAACTACTCTTAAGGAGACATCCTAAACATAACCATTGATATAGGAGACACACCTTTCTATAGCTCGATCTCAAATCAATTTCTCATCGAGGGGTAATGCTATAAACGACTCTTGAAAGACATCAGGGTACTCTTCTATGACCCTAGTAAGTGATAAATATTGAACCATTAATGAAATAAACACCATCTCAGACCTCAAGGATGACATGGAGAGAACAAACCTATATCCCATCAGACAATCTGTCTTACAAACAGACATTGTTGTCTCTCTATCAGTATTGAAGAACCCCACATACCTCTTGAATCAATCCAAGATATCCTACACCAAATACAACCCTTAAATTTCAAGGATGGTGTCATATGGTTGTATCCATAAACATAGAAAATATCCCCAAGGGTGATGCTTTCCCAGAACATGCTCCCAGTTTCTAAAAAAATCAAACAAGTCAGTTCGAACTCCAACTGGCGTAGTCAACACTATGGGTACTAGAAGTTCCTCTACCTCATGTCCCAAAGCATGGAAAAGGGCATGTGATATGAAGAAGTGCGTCACTCTTGTTTCAAACATAGAATGAAACAATCTGTAATTAAAAACAATGTTACCTCAGAACATGTCTGGCTCACCTGGAACTGGAAATGCTAAATCATGAAAGCTGATCATGACCTTCTCCACAACCTCTCTAACCATACTGATGAGAACCTATATGGATACTCTATTCTCTCTAAGGATAGAGATCATCCTAGAGTTGTCCTCTATATTACCTATTGGCACTCTGCTATTCCCAAACTAGAGAAACCTATTGCTACTATATCATCAAGAAATTCCTCAATAGAGGAACCTAAAGGAGAACAACATGCCCATGATGACTACTTTGAATGGTCGGACACTCTCTCTACTAATGACCATAACCACAAAAAAAAATATGTTTCTCATATTTTTTCATAGGTTTTATGGCTATTGAAACCAGATAAATGAGACATTGAGGGCTGGGACATGACCCAAGCTGACCAAAATCTCTTCCCTCATAATAATTGAGAAACCCATACAATAGTTGTACCTCATGAGGAATATTGTTGACTCCCCTCTCTTGAAAATCCAGTTTTGGATAGCATCCTCTTGATAACTGATGATATCTCCATCACCACAAGATAGGTGTTCAAAATAAACTAGGTTACCTGGAGCTAGATATATGGATGAAAATGCTTCACAAAATTCCTCACCCAAGCCACCTCCTCCAAAAAAAAGGTCTGAAGAATATCATTGAAGGTTCCTGAATCAATTTCCAAAATATATCATATAGGAGCTCCCCTATCGAAGGATAAGTAGCTTCTAGCTATTGGTTTCCTTCACCGTCGAAGAAAGAATCTCATCTCTGAACTGGTCTTGGAACTCCTCGGTTGAGAATGTCAACACCACCCATTCCATGAGAAACAAGATCCACCACTTCCTCATTTCCCCATTTAGAATTTTGAAATCTAATGATACCCAGTGCTCCATCTAAAAACATTTCAAACTAAATTCTATATCAACCTCCTCCAACAATTATTATATGATTGTATCTAAAAAAGATACATGATACCTCTACAGACTCTAGCCTGTAAGATCTTAGAGTTTCCTCCTCTAAGTTTCATTGTTGTCAAACTATTTTTTGGTGGGATCTACTACACATCCATCTGATCAACTTCTATGATATCCTGATGAGAACATTGACCATGATCTGTATCTTCAAAAGAGTATGTAGTTATATCTCCTTAAATTGAAATATGGAATAATTTAACCTTAATTAATTGTTTTCTTTTATTCATTTAAGGTTAATCTATCCCAAGGTATACCCACTCAAAAAACATGAAAAGAAGAATAATGCATGATCCTTTTCTAGGTATCTACACTGTAACCAACATCACTTCATTTAGTATCATTTGTAAGCTTAATGTTATATGAATTAGATTCCATGGGGACCTGAATACCCGTGTCTAAGTCGGTCTCCCATGTTTACAGAGCTTTATAACTTAGTTGAAATTGTTTCTATAGAAAATCATGCATCATAACCTCTTCCAAACATCATCCTATACCTCAACATGAATTTTGATACCAATCATCCATGAACCCCTCAACACAATGTGTACCCCCTTGGGATGACACTGGGATAAGAGAGATAGTGACACCTAAGTCATGACTCCAGTAGGATCCTGTTTGTATATTCACACTGAGGGTATATTAAACACCAAATGGGTAGAATTACCCTCTAAGTTAAACATGTGAGAAATGCAGATATAAGATATAAACCAACCAAATACTTCCCAGACTACAATATAGATGAAAACCCAAGTACATAAATGTATCATCATGGATGAACTACCACAATCTAAAGGGAAAACTGCATGTACCAAATGAAAGTAAAGAAAACAGTGACCATGAGTCCCAAATAGCTCATGAAACCTATAAGCTACTACTAACCATGCTGATCTCCAACCTACATCAACTTAAATAATGAATAGTTTATATATACGCAGTTTGGGTATAATAATATACTTAGTAGGATCCTCCCCAGAGCCTCTCATGAGAACGTAAGAAAGTCGGGTAAATCCCAATTAAAAAAAGTATAAAAAACTCATCACATAAATAGGTATACAATGTTCCCAGCCTTAACATGGATAGTCTCACCATGTATCACATACAAGTGAATATAACATAATAAATAATATCAGGTTTACCCCTCTACTAATTCCCCACTAGTTTGTAGCTATGCCCCAACGTCACACATCCTAAGAATCTCTCTCCAAAAAAGGTACCCCATAGACACATAGGCGAATCACCACATCATGCACCGTGTGCAACACACCACATTGTACACATTACCAAATGTAAGAAGGAAGTTTATAGGAGCCACTAAATCTCACATAACAAGTGTCATATGTTGTCTATTATACCTCAATCTATAGCATCCCATACACCGAGTAAGGATCCTCGAGATATTAAATACTGTACATGTTATACTTATAGTAGTCCTTTGGATACAATATCTAGAATACATGGGTGTGGAATAACCACAAAGACATTACATCCCACTACACACATATATAGGGAAAACTAATCTCCATACATACCAACACAAGTAACTACCAAAAAAGAGATCAGGGCCAAAGGGGGTAGTCAACCATCCATCCTCCCATCGAGATATTGGGAGAACACCCCCATGGATCAGAATCCATAGTGTGTTGGTTTCCCTAATATAACGGGAGGATTATCATATAGAAACACAAAAAGTATAGGATATAATATAACTCACAACCACACTATGACCATAACCTAGTCTCAACCTTAAATACATTTATTCTCTCTTGGACTCCTGACTACCTCTACTAAGACTACATATCCTATAAGCACATAAATATATAAATAACTATATTAAATTACATTATTCCTTTTTTATCAGTTTCTCCTTACATTAATTAATCCATTAACCATTAATTGACCATTATCATTTTCACATTGTATCTCATTACCATTTCAACAATGTTCCTTACCCTCTAGGAATAAGAAAATAGAGTCCATAGCTTTATAGAATTTCAGCCACAACATTGCATCCTAGAAAGATCCAACCCTGTGGGTTAACAATTGATTCATTTATTTAAAAAAAATACATTCCATATCACTAGGTACTCTAGAAAAATGTTCTATGCTCCCTAAACTCAATTTTCTTTACATGGTGAGTAGATGAACTACCCATTGAGTCATGTCCACTTATAGTTGGAGAGTAAACTTATCCAAACACGAACAGCTGAACATGTAAATCATGTGTCATACCTTATGCATCTTCACCTACCATGGAAGGACAGTAATAAAATAAATTTATCTACCTCAGGTAGTGGGGAATGTAAAGATGATAAAAAAACAACCTAGACACCTACAAAATAACATATTCAACATGAATTCATCTTTCATAACAACGAGTAATCCCAGCTTCAACCTGTTCTCTCAATTCTGGTGTCCTCCCTGACATCCATACGAATAAACTAATGCATCCCACCACTCTAGGTATCAATAATTTCCATAATAGCCATACCTCCCTATCCATCATACCACAATATCCTTCCAATCTCATCCATCCCAGGATCACATCACATCCTGGCCCACTTGCCCCCACAAATGACTACATCCTTCTAGGCTCATCCATATCACATGAAGTAAGAAACAATCATAGTATCTTAGATCTTATCCCTAAATCAATTAATTAATCCTTTACACACAACGATCTATCATGAATCAAATGAATAAAGAACATGGGACTTTCAAGAAAGTGGACTACTCAGACCCAACAAATTCATTATCTTTGTCACACAACCAGATTGTATTTCATCTTGAATTAAATAATACATTTTTCATAGGTTCCAAATATGGAAAAACTAATCCATAACATATAAAATTATTTCACAAATTAATTTATTAATTAACCTAACATTCCTTTAATTAATTTATAAAAAAACAAAATGCATTAGGTTCGTTATCCAATTCAATGAAACATGCATACATTCATCAATTTTATTAACAAAAAATTACCATAATGATCAGATTCATTAAACATGCCTCTTTATATTTTATCCAATTTGTTAACAATTAATTCTGGAATTACATTATCTACCAATTTCTATAAAAAAAACATTCTTGGCCAAAAAATACATATATATCACTCTATATTTAAAATAAATTACAAAATTATTATCACAGTATATAGAAACAAAATCACCAATGTGATCAATACAAATTCTTTAATCCGGTTTTAGTATTTAATTAGGTCAATTTCATTACGATACAAGGGGATAAATCATGATATCTCTATGATTTCAAAAAAATAAAAAGAGAAACAATGTATCCCCTACCTCAAAAGGACTTCATCAATCTTCACATGAGAACTGACCACGTAACAGATCATTGATCACCTCTCCCTCAAGAACTACACCCAACCGAGGATGTCATGGAACCACCACTCCAAAAACAGTCTAGATGAACCCCATTAGAACCATGGTTAATATACATCCCTATCGTGATGAGAATATATGAGAGTAAAAAAGATAAAATAGGATAAATCACTAAAAAATAGAGTACAAACACATTGGATTAAGTCGGGTCACCGCATATTGATGATGGAATCCCGTGACTGATCCCCATCAATGGGATATCCAAAATTCCATTGTGGGTACTATCGGGTCACCTGGGAAGAGAGGGAGGTAAGTTTCAACCATATGTTTTGACAACCTAAGCATTATGAATCTTTTAAAACATTACAGCATCAGGAGATTACATGACATGTAGTAACGGTTCATGTTGTGTAATTAATCCAGGTCAGTTTTTGCTAAAAAAACCATATCCTTTCAAATTTATTTTACTTCTAAAACCGGAAAATATTACCTGATGTGAATCCAAATTTAGAATTGTGAAATTCTTATATATGGTGTGAAACCCACTTCTCACACCGTGAATGTTCCCTGATCCCATTTCTCAATGCTCAAGTCTTTCCAGACCTCCTCTGAGCCTCCTCCGAGCATCGTCAGACACTTGAACACACAAAGGGTTAATCCATGTGTATTTTATTCCTTACATATTAAAATCATGTCCAACATAATTCCAACTATGAAATGTGGTAAAGTATAAAATTAACAATCCTTGTTTCCTGAGGTGTAAGTTCATTGTACACATACACGGTAGGTTCACTACCCATTTAATGGAAGTGTGTGTCTTTTTAGGTCAAAACAGATACATAAAACATATCTTTATATTTAAGATACATATCTAATTATATAATCATGGAATATGAAGAGTTTAGGGGTGTATATTGAAAGTGAAGAAAAAAATAATGTGGAAGGATGTTACCACTTCATTGGGTAGAACCTTTTAATTTAAAAAAATGACATTTTGTGATGGATTTAATCCAAAAGGCAGGCTTTTAAGATTATTAGAGGGATGTTGGGAGCTTATTTGAGAAGATTCCAGGCAATCCAAATGGCTTTATATGTGTGAGGAAGTGGAGGGGTGCCTTTTTATAGTGGAGTGGCATTCATGTAAATTTTTTAAAAAGGATAATTCCAACCATAGTTTTTTCCATGTCATGTGGATACAATAATGACTCAAACTAGATCGAATGGAAATTTGGGACTAAATATATAAATAAAATATATTTCGGATAAGTTTCTAGGTTTTTTTTAAGTACAATTTAATGTTTTTCCATTGTTAAGCTAATTTTTCTTTTAGTCGTTGTAATTATTTTTAATCATATTTGATAATATTTATGGTAAAATATTTATCTTATTAGAAATTATAAATTATACTTATTACAAATATGGAATAAATGTTTTTAAATTACAATCATAGAAGTGGTAGAAATTAGTTAAAATTTAATTTTGCAGACGGGACGACAAAGCAGCTTTAAGAGAAAAAATGTTCAAAAGTTTTCTAATGCTTTATATCCAATATAAAAGAGAAATTTGTTCTAATGAGACATCACAATAAATATATTTAAATATTCATCAAAAATTTAAACTTCATATAAAATTACAAAAAAAATCAACCAGACATAATTTTGATATTTATAATTCAAAAATGAATTTATCTTTTCATATTAAATTTATAAAATTTCAAAAAACTGATTTAAATTAATTCCCCACTAAAAGGAGGTAAAACTTCCTTTATAAATATGGTTTTAAGCATACAATTGGGTTTGTTCTTATATTATGCTTATAAAATATATTGAATGTTTTTTAAATATATTATTGGTTATGTAACATATATATTTACCATAAAAAATCTATATGAGTGTTACAATTTAATTGAATGTTCAAAACATGTCTAAATATTGTTTTGTTTAAACTAAGTGTTGGGTGCATAATCTAACTCAATATTACATGTTTCTCAAGCTATCAATAACATTAAAATTATTCTAATGGGAAAATATGGTATTGTATTAGGGTGAAACATTATTCCCAACTAAAAAATATTCCTTGAAATTTTTGGACTATTTCCTTCTAAAAAATATGTGGGTATTTATACCTCATTGAATCATCTAGTTCCCATGTCTCTTCTTTTTTTTTGATTTTTACATAGTTTCTTTACTAGACGAGTTTTCTGGTTCCTCAATAGTTTCTCTTTGGTATAAAAAAACCTGATGGGTTCTTCATAGTATGAAAGGTTAGGTTCCAACTCTACTTCATCATAGGTGATTACATGGGTCGAGCCAGGAATGTACATACTTAACAGATATATATGAAACATATTCTGTACCTTTGAGATATTTGGTGTTTCTTCCAAATGATAAGAATCATCTCCAACTCCTTCAAGAATCTAGAAGTGTCTGATATACCTAGGTCTCAATTTTTATATCCTACCAATCATGATAAAACACATCAATAAAGATACTTACCTGAAAACATGACATCTCAAAAGGAATTATAAATATTTACTTGGATTATTTCCATAATAGTTTTTTAACCTTGAGATTGCTTAATAGGATCCTAAATAGACTTTACCTTTTCCTCTATATCATAACATTGTTCGATTCCTTTGAGTTTCCTTTAACTAAATTCCCCCAACATATTCGAGGATGGAATCTGTTTCTATATAATGCTTCATACGATGCTATTTGAAAATTGTAATGTAAACTATTATTATAGGTAAACTCAACCAAAGGTAGGTATTGATTCCATAAACCTTGAATGTAGAATGAACACAATATGAGACTGTCTTTCATTATTTGAATTGTTCTTTTAATATATCCATCAATTTGAGGATGGTAGGAAGATCCCAAATAAAAATCAGTATCATGAGACTTATAAAGAAACTTCCATAATTTTGATGTAATGTGGTGATCTCAATCAAACACAATTTATATAAGTGATCCATAATTTCTTACAACATAATTAATATAGAGCCTTATGAGAAACCCAATATAAAAATCTTCTCTTATAAGAAGGATATATGATGATTTGGTTAGGTGGTCAATGATAACCCATATTGCATCCTTACTTCTAGAAGTATTTGGTATTCCCATGAAAAATTACATTGTAATTTTATCCCATTTTCACATAGGAAAGGGAAGAGATTCCAGGAAACCATTAGGATTCTACCTCACATATTTCACTTCTTGAAAAACCAAATATTTTGACTCATAATCATCAATTTCTTACTTCATGTTATACCATCATAAAGCTTATGTCAATTCCATATACATATTTTTTCTGTTAGGGTGTATAGAAAAATTTGAGCTATGTAAATTAACTAACAATTCCCTAATTAGTTCATCTCTTGAAAGAACTCATATCTTCTTCCATAATATTGAACACCCTTACTAAAAAAAATCTACTAATTTTCCATCATTCATCAAATTAATTTTCTTCTAAAATTTATCATTGTCATATTAATAAATTTTATCTCCTCAAATATAGAATGTTTTGAAATCATTTAAAAAATTATTTATGCCTCCCTTCTTTAGAAATTACCATATCCATATTTACTTGATCCATGAACATTAGATCATTCTCTATATTCATGTGGGTTAGAACTCTGAGATCCTTCCAACTCAATTCACTTGTGACATTATTTAAATTACCTAGGTGGTAGTGTTTTCAAAAATAATAATCTTTCAGTAGCTTGAGCGAACAACTTTGTCTCATGTTGATATCTTTCTATGAGAAGATATATTTTAGGGGTTTATTACCCTTGTATATCTCACATATTTTATCATAGAGATAATGTCTCTGTGTTTTAAAAAAGAATATTATAGTTGTTAACGCATGACCATGGGTAGGATAGTTCTATTCATGATTCCTTAATTACAATGATTCATAAGAAATGACATTATCTTTTTTCATTATGACATAAAAAAGTCCATTTTTTTATGCATCAATATATATGAAAAAACCCATCACTTCCATATGGTAGAATCAAAATTACAGTATTGTCTAATCATCTAGTTAATCCATCAATGAATTCATTGAATTAATTTTTACAAACAAACATAACCAATTTTCATGTTAGTTGGGATAACAGGTAATCCAATTGTGAGTAATTCTAGTCATTGATATTAAATAGTCAAACTAATGAAACTGCATAGCTCAGTTATGTTTTTTTGGTGTAGGCTATTCTCTGACTGTGTTTTTCTTTGTAGGACCAACTAATATTCCATCTTTGTAGATAATATGGTAAAGAAAGTATTTTTTGATGCCATAAATCATAGTCACTAAATTTACCATATAACTAGGCCTTTCGAGGAGTCTAAAATAGGATCTGAAAATGATTCTCATTGTACTAATTACTTTTAGAAAACAACATAACATTAATTAATACCATCTAAGAATCATCAATATATTCCATCAAAACTTTGTTCATTAGGCTCATAAAAATAGAGGGATATTCAATCAATAAAAATGGGAATAATATAAACAAATAATGTCCATACCTCAATTGAAATGTTGTTTTTGGAATGTCTTCCTTATTAACGCACAATTTTCGGTTCTTAGAATAATAATAAATCATTGACAAATATTGGGATCTGTGTAGTTGATCAAACAAGTCCTAAATGTCATTTAAATAATACATGTTATTTATTATAATAGAATTTATTTCCTTCTAATTAATTAACAACATCATGGATCTATCTATCTTCTAAACTAGAGAATAGGGTCTCCCCATGGTGAAACTCTAGGAAAAATAAATCCCTTATTACCCAAAACCTATAGTTCATTCTTCAACTCTGTTAATTTCATAATGGCCATTATATAAAGAGTATGAGATATTGGCCTTGCATGAGGGATTGAATCAATGGAACATTAAAATTCACATTTTTTAATATGTGCATGTATTTCTCCATGAAATACATCAATGTATTACATCACAATAGGTACACACTCATTTTTAAGAATACCTTCTCCATCAATAGATGTTTTTTCTCTTTTTCCTTAATAATTTTATTCAGTAATGATACTGGGGGTCTTTCTAGATAAAAATCATCTGGGGAATACTCTTATATAAAGATAGTTGATTCTATATATCCTTTATGGCACTACACTCCCCTACCAAAGTGATACCCACTCCTATGGTTTTTTCTCTTTCTTGGTGTTCTTCACACCACCTGGTTCTGTCGGTAGAAGTCCATAGGGGCTTTAGTTTTCTTATTCTTCATCGATTACTCTGATTGTGGTTATTTCTACCATTATTCTCTGAATAATTCCCTTCTTATCATGTCTTAGTGTTCCTCCATTATTTTCATTTTTTGATTTTACCTAGATCTGTTATAGATCTGATACAGTGGTGTTAGTTTGACGAGAAGTGCATGACGATGCTTTCGGGTTTCAGGCAGTGACTGGTGGAGTGATTTTCCTTGTTCCGGTGGTAGTGTTTAGATATTTTCTATCAGATAGTGTGTAGTGGAATGTTCTACGGTGACAGGACAGTATTTTTATGGACTAATATTAGTAATCATCCCCATTTTTTGAATTTCCACATTTCGACCTCCTCTACTTCCCCCGCCATGTCTTGTAATGGGAGTTTTCATTGCTTTTTGTGGTGCTATTCAGTAAAATCTTCAGATCTATTTCAAATTTGTGTTTCTTCCTTTCAAATCTATCTAGAT
This sequence comes from Viscum album, assembly GCA_963277665.1. NCBI lineage: Eukaryota > Viridiplantae > Streptophyta > Magnoliopsida > Santalales > Viscaceae > Viscum > Viscum album. The sequence continues at coordinate 1,549,875,691 of OY728164.1, read as the reverse complement.
ATAGTCGTAAAACCACAACATGATTCAAGTGTGATGTTACATAATGATCTTTAACGTTTTGGGGTGTCTATTGTTTTGGTGAGTTTGACGACATGGGAAGGGCATGCTGAGTTTCATGATGCTAGTGGAGTGGTCAGTGATTGGGACATTACTTATTTTAGATGGTTTTGGATCTTAATGTCTAATGAAGCTAAATATGTCATGATATTAATTGTACTTAGTATCTTTGCATATGGATGGTGTTTTTCTATTTTTTTTAGATGGTTTCTGGTAGGAAACCTTGAAGAGGGGATGGATGTTTTTAAACCCAACATTTGATCATCTATCCTCTCTTTTTAGAGGGATGAGTACCAGTCATTGATCTCTAAATGGTTTTTTCTATCTGACTTTTTAGTGTATCAGTTTGAAAGTGCAGTGAGGGCCTCACTAGCATCATCGGATGGAATTCTCGAAAGAGAGATAGGTGTGCTAAAATTAATCGTTTGTTCCTCTTCTCACATTTCAGTATAGGATAAGGGAGTTTTTTTCCTAGTTGGTTATCATTTATGAGGCAATTCTTTTCCGGGGGTAGCACATCAACTTTGAAATTTTTCATCATTTCATTTTCAGATATGGGGGTGATGAGACTGTTGGATAGTTCTGGTAATGATGTTTGCGTCTTATTTGGCAGTTGGGTTCTTGTAAGGCATTTGTTCCTTGTTTTTTATGATGTTTTCTTCTGGTCCATGTAATGTTCCTCCTTTTAACATTATTCAATGGTTTTTCACTATTATTTACATTAAATAAAGGGGTATTTAACCTCAACCTTTTAAAAAAATCAACATCACCCTCAAAAATTATAATTTCATTCCTCGTGAAATAAATATTTGCATCATATTTTGAGAGAAAGTATATACTAAAAATTATATCAAATTCAACCATAGATATAATTAAAAAAATCATATAAATTACATTTATACGTATTAATGGGGATATTCCAACACATCACTATTGTAATAATACCTTTTTTGGAGTTTTGACTGAAAACAATCTTATTAAATAAAAATGGAAATGAATAATTTTTTTTAGAAATCTGGTTAGACATAAAATAGTGTAATTCTCTATAATGAAATAAAAAATTGGATATATTTTAGTTTCGGATTAATGAACCAACCACCACATCATTTTTTACTTCAACATTAGCTCTAGTGATATCATATGCTTGGCCATCTCCCCTTGGCCTCTTTTGTGGTATATTCCCTTAATTACCGGGGGATTCACTTGATTAGTGACCCATCTCCATACAAGTGAAACAATAAATATAATCATTTTTATTCATCCCTTTTAGTTATTTGATATTATTAACCTTTTTTACAAACATATAATAGAGTAATATTCCCATCAATTATTTCCCAAAATGATTTTTCCTATAGTTTTTACAAGGTGGGAATTGATTCATTCCCTTCTTTTTTTTCACATTCCCTTTTTCATGTTGTTTATAAGATCTCTTCTTATCTTCGATTACTTAAAATTTATAGGATCTTGAGAATTACTTCTATATTTTGGATGACACATAAAGATATATATTATATTAATGAAAAAATCTGAGAAACCAGCTCCCTTTAGAGATTTGGATTCAAGACATCAAAGAAGTTGTCAATCATTCACTCCATATTGTATATGTAATCTATAGAATACCTAGAAAACATTGTTAATGTATCTTCAAAATCTAGAACACTCACATCTTCCTTTTTAATTAGACATTGTAACATTCTCTTTATTTCTATTTATTGTTCACGATGGATGTATTTATAAAATAATGTCTCCTTAAACTTTATTCCATGAGTTCAATTTTGTCTTCCTCCTAAATATTATGGATCTGTGAAAACCATTGATCAACATCACCCTTATAGAATATACCAGTAGTGTACCCTTATCCATTTCATTGCATCTCATGGTCATAAATATATTCTCAAGAGAATTTACCAATTACTCACCTTCAATTGGAATAGTATTCCATCAAAACTATGTAGGATTATATCACATGAAGTGATACATCATATGAGATTCTCTTTGTGTAATAGGTTCTCCATTTAGGTAGGGTTATTTTTCATAATGTCAATATGTTTCCCTAATATTCCCAAAATTCTCCCAATTTCAGTACAATCAATATTGGGTTCTTGAACATAAAAATATCTACATTTTCCACAAGTATTAAACCCATTCGTCCTTTCAGGATCAATTTATTAACCCTAGAAAATACTAGACTAGATTATAAAATCACAATATATAATTCCAAAAAACTTATAGCAACTGACATAAATTTATGCCTGGTAAATATTATAATTATAAACATCGGTTTCTTTTGAGACATTATTACTTTTATATCCTTCATAATTGTTTTCAAAGGAAATGTGAATTAACCAAATATTCCCCCCAAGAGTTTCAACCAATCAATGTATTAATGCTTCATAACATGTACCAGGTTATACTCGAATAAGACCTATTGTACCTTGTTAGAGTGTTTACCCCTATGTGTATATGTTCTAAAATCTTACACACTTCTAATATATAGATAGGTATGTATTTCTAAGAATACCCACATAATATATACCATTCCAAAATTATATGATGTTATTATATATTAATAAAAAAAATCTATATTAGGTTTATTGACACTAATATAGTTTATCTTAACCTAGTTGCTAAAGATTCTTCTAAACCTACTCTGATACCAACTAGAATGTCCTGACACTAGAAATCCTAGATTCAATGAATTACTTTATTTCATTAGTAGAGATAAAATAATCAACTCCCAAGGGACCAAACTGTTTTGCAGTTTTGTAAAACCAGATTATATAAATTAGACCCATATTACATTTGTAAATAAAAAATAAAAAAAGATATATAATAAAATGAAATGAAAAACTTATTTGAAAGACTATTCAAATATTTTTTCTTTATAACCTGGGTAAGGAAAAAAATAGGGGTGGCCTCAAATTATTAGTATGGTCAAGTAATGAAGAATATATAATGAATTTATGAGAGTAATTCAACATGGAAATGTAAATAACTGATAACACATCCCATTCAAATAAATATATGAGGTATAGTTAATAAGGAAATGTGATAAACTGAAACATGATTCATTTAATCAATAAAAATTGAATGAAATAAATCCACATATATGTAGATGGAAAAATCTCATGGATAAAAATAGTCAATTAATTATCAATAACATAAATTATTAATTATTGTTTATCATCATTCCCATGAACATGATACCTTAACAATCATAATAAGATAATTTATACTATTCTGATTTGGCCAACTGATTAGTCTGGGGAGATTATTGATGCATAGAGGGGCTTTCATTAACCACTCACAACCCCTAAGGAAATTTAGTAAATGTAAACAAACCCATATCATTCATGTAAAAATAATTTATAATATATCTAATAATTTATTTAATTAATGAACCACATGCCTTATCAAATATTGGTATTGAATAGAAGATATAGATTTATCAATAATTACCCAGTTAATCAGATAAATGTAATAGTGAACACCATATTTAAAAATTATTTAAAATTTAGGAAATAATAATATTCATAACCCTATAATGTTGATATTTAATTAAATAAACAATGAAAAAAATGAGGATAATAATGTGCTTATATTAGGTTAAATTTAACAATCATAAAAGAAAGTAATATTGCAATGGCAACTTTTAACACTTTGAAAATTTCAAGCCAAACTACTTCGGTGATATAATTCAATTTAATACAAAAAATACATGAATTATGATTTAATCATGATATTAAGTGAAAACGGGGATGTATATACAGAAAAATGATGTGAATTGGTGTACAGTATCAGATAGGTCTCAATAGAGAGTAAATTGAGATGAAAAGCCTTACCTTAGGATTCTTTTTTGGGTTTAACATCATTTATAAATATTTATAATTGTTTTAAACAAGTTAAAAACATATACCAGAACTATACTCATATTTATGATATCATATATTATCTTTTTATTATATCTTATTACCTGTTTTTTAACAATAATTAATTATTTTATTTATATCAGGTTTTAATTTCCTAGTTTCTCAAGTAAGATTGACATATTATTTGTTATTCCTATTACATAGATCATTATTTCATAATCTAAATTATGTAAACAATTTTATAATTTTTATATACATTAATTATATATTAATTTATAATAATCTATAATATTTGGAGATAAGAAACAAAAGGCACCGTTCATGGAGACGATAGACCGTTTTTATGCATGAACGCTACATACATTTATTTTCTATAGTAAAATAATTATAGATAATTGATATATATGTATATTATAATGATAGTATGATATCAATGTCATATATTTAACATATTTATATTAAATCCATCCAATATTTTTTCCATGTATAGTTTGAATGAATCACGTTGCTTTGAGAAGGTGGTAGTCACACATCCACAAATGATATTATAGTGTTTAATCAAATGGAACACATAAGAATGCGTGTTATATATTAATTATTGAAGAAAAATTACTTTATAAATTTAATATATATAATATATATATATATTATTTCTATCATAATTCCCACTATTATAGTTCGTAATGGAAAAAAAATACAAACATCATTTTTAAGGTGGTAGTTTTCCATTCACATAAACTTTAGGTTTGTTGTCCATTATATGGATGTAAATGTAAGTGTAGGTAGAATAATTTATATAAAAACATATTAGTATATTTATTATATTTATGTTAATATATAATCCTACAATTATAATATTTGAGTAGGTGTAGAATCATAATTCAACAAAACAACTAGAGGAATGATGTTACCTCTTCTTTGGGTTACTTTTTATGGTTTGCAGCAAAGGACATCCTTGGATGAATTTATGACCAAAGGGGGGATTATTTGAATATTTAAGGTATTTTTTTGATATTATTAGTGTATATTTTGTAATATCCCAAGGTTATTATAGGATTGATGGAGTGGGAGGGATGATTTACTTTTTATAGTTTAAGAGGAGTGTTATTCTAGTAAATTTTTGAAAATGGAATTTCATCTACATTTTTCCCATTTCAAGTTGCCCCACAAAATCATAATTATATTTTTGGTAGGATATTGTTAAAATATTTATTTCTAATGGATATTAAAAAAGTATATAGGTTGTTTTTTCTCTTAATTTTAATTTTTAGTCCTTTCTTAAGAAATTTTTTTACTTAATTATTGTAATAATTTTTAATCAGTTTAAAAAATGTTTTGGTTAGAAACTGAGTTATACTCATTATAAATTATATATTATTTTTTAAAAAAATATGGAATACATTTTTACAAATTAAAATCACATAATTGGGAAAAATTATTTAGAATATAATCTGGCAGACAGGTCAACAATTTTGGTTTTAGAGTGAAAATGTTCAAAAGTTTGAAATGTTTTTTACATCAAATATCAAAGTGAAATTGGTTATAAAGACATAAAATAATGTTTAAAAGAGTTTTTCAATAAAATTAATTATTTTTTAGAATTCATCAAAACATGAAATATCGCATGAAATTATAAAAAAATTTAGAATAACCTAATTTGTTTTTATTTTTTTAAATAATAATTATTACATTTTTATATTAAATGTATAAAATATTCAAAAAATTTATTTAAAATTGGTTCTCTTATAAATGGAGGTAAACATCTTTTATAAAATAAATATTTTTATTAATAAAATTGTCATTGTTCTTATCATATTCCTATTTAATATATTGAATGATTGAAAAAATATTTATAGGATATTTATCATATAAATTTAATATATAAAATCTATAATAGTTATAAAATTTAATTGATAGTTAAAAACACGATTAAATAGTGGTTTGTTTAAACTATGTGATGAGTGTATTAGCTAACTCAGAATTTCTTATTTTGAAAGATATCAAAAACATTAAATTTATTCTAAATGGAAAATATGGTGAATTATTGGGGTAAAAAAATATCTTATGGCTCCAAATCATGAGTTGTTTAATTTTTCTCTTGAATTTTTAGTTAATTAGGGGCATATTCTAAAACTGTACCCTTCTCCATAAAGACACATCTCAGTCCTTTGACTCATCACTATAAATAACAAATATAGCCACCCATTATTTTCATATATTGATATTATATTTTAATATATGAATACTACTTTTATATTAAAAAATCACTAATATAGACCATTAATGTTTTGTATATTCTAAAATTGGGATACATGAACAATAGATTCAGAAGTGATCTACATAGTCTTACACTAAGTTATTTATAAGAAAAAAACATTTTTATTAATATCACATATTATAAAATTATTCATAGATTTGGGAAAGGAATCATAAAAAAGGTTGAGCTCAGATTGTCATTAAGTGTAAACAAGGGAGATTTTAACATAAAATGATCATAATGGTATAATAAAATAAAAATAACATTTGACAAAATACCTTATATATTATAGATATAAACTTGGTTCATTGAATAAATATTAACATTTGATAAGAATTGAATCATAATATGAGAAATGAACATGAGCCATGAAAACATAACATTGGCATAAGACAAAGATTCTTTTCATATAAATAATTATATAAAATTATTTACTTAATGTTTAATGATCATTTCCAGTACTCTCATGGTAGGCTATGTTCACTCCCTAACCCATCATTGTAGTCATGGTTCACTCCTAAGAGTATCATAGTAGACATAGTCCCTTACTAAACTAGTTTCACTCCTCATTTGAGTCTTGTTTATCTTTTGAGATATCATTATTTACATAATGAATTGGGGAGACATGTAGGTATCACCCATCACATAATTAATGTCATACATTTTTTCCATATGATCATTAAAAAACCATCATATCAAAACCCTTGTAATGATATAGGTTCCATAAAAATTTCCTCATAACATACCCCATGGAAAATGAAGTGGTTTATAAACATTTAATAATTTCCACAAAGAATATCCCAAGGAAAAGGAATTGGTTTCATAAACATCTTATCATCAAACAAGAAAAAAATCCATAGAATGAATAAGGATGAAAATTTCTGATTATATCCCAGATAAATACTAAGTAACATTAAAGAATGTCATATCATGTGGAAAATAATTTTTAAAGGTCGGTTAGAATATTTCTTGAAGAAAATATCCATTACACTTTAAAATATCTTATTTAAAATCAAATAATTTAATAGAAATTAAAAAAAAATCAGTAAATATAAACTAGGATACATTTAAATTGTTCTCTAAAATCATGTGTGGTTATGATGGTGTTATATTCTACTCATGGCGTGTATGTTAAAAGAAAACATTACATCACACACTAATAAAAATTCAAAAATTACCTCATTTGGAAAAAAAAGAAGAATAATTGTAATTTTTTAGAAAAGTAAAACATTGGTAAAATTTAAATTAAATATTCAAAGTATAATTAAAATAAAATTCATAAAAATATTTTTACCAAACATGGATATGGAAAAAAATGATTTTCAAGTGAAAAATTAAATAAAATTGATTTTCATTAAAATAATATTTTCATTCCGCTGAGTACTTAATGTGAGGAAAATTAATAAAAATAATTTATTTTAATGAAATAAATTGATTAGTATAAAATTATAGAATTTATTTAGAGTTAGGTAAATAGAATTCATTATGGGAAATATGATCATAAATAAACCTAATTGACAATGATATTGTAACCTAATAACCTTTTACCTCTTTGCTAACAATTAAATCATAATACATAAAAAATAACATTATATTTATATATAAATACATGTATAATTCATAATAATATTCATAATATGCATTCATGGTTAGTATATAAACCACATAATAGGAAAATGTGGTGAATATGAAATGTGTCTCACAGAAATAAAAGTGACATTAGAATCCATTATCTTACACCCGACTTCATTTTTATATATTAAAAACATAATTTATAATAAATATGTATTTATTGTAAAACATTATATAACCATACTCATATATGTCATACCATGTTTTATTTACATGTAATATTTTATCATTAGTTGGTTAATAATTCTTTATAAAAACCATTGTTTCTGGTGATATCATTTTAGTTTTTCATGTATATTTGGTTCAAAAGATTTGGTCTCTATACATTGATCAGGGGTACATCATATTGGTAATTTTAACCATTATAAAAGTATAATATATATTAATTAAAAACACTTTTTTTCATCCCTAAAAGGTGACATAGAAAAGTAAATTGCATTGTTCATGGAGATGGTATATCCAATGTATTCATGAACGATGTTTTCTTTTTTTTGGATGGAATGAAAATAAGGTAAATAAAAAATAATATTTAGATAATCATTAATTTATATTATATATAATATAAATTCATTAAATATATCCTTATTTTCTCCCAATTTAATTGTAAATTAAAAAAAATCACATTACTTCATGGAGTTAGTACTCTATGAGCACGCAGGAATGACGATATCATTTTCCAATAGATTGGAAGGTTAAAAATGAAGTTATGATATTATCTTTATTGTAAAAAATTATTTCATAAATATAATACATAAATATTAACCCATTATATTAACCATCCATAAAAATGATTATGGAAAATTTATTTTATATCTATGTGGAGATGATAAGTTTTACATAAGAACGAGAAATGATTTCACTCACAATTTTATGGAAGGATCTTGAATAAAGGTTTAATAATATTATTAATATTTCATTATATTGAGGTTAATAATGACTTCATTTTATTAATAATATAAAATATTTACTTTTGTAAAATAATAATTATAATTAATGTGATCAGTTAAGGCAATTACTTGTCCATAGAAAGAACTCACTTAGATCTCCTCTTAAGGATCTTCTAGTTGGTTATTTGTGAATACCATAACCTATAGGATTTGGTAAAGGAAGTTAATAAGTTATTTTATCATGTTATGGTCTAAATAGTATGATCAATGTGTCATAGATATGATAAATTAGGGGTTTCCTTTTTTACTTGATGGGAGGTTCACACATTGATTTTCTTTAAAGATTAAATTATATTTGAGAAATTGTCATTAAAATGGTTCAAAATTGACTATAAATGGGAAAGATATAAAATGTTAGACAATATATTATACCCTTTGTCCTATTTTAGTATTTTTATAACTCTTCAATAATTTACGAAAATATTATTTTCCAAACATATAATTATTTAAAACTTAAATAATATTTATTAAATTTGAAATAAAAGATAAAATTAAAAAGTGGGAATAAAAATATAATCATTTAAAATATAATGAAATTAATAATCATAATTAAAATTCATGAGACATATTAAATTACTAAATGTATATTAATTTTATTTTTTTATAACTGTTAAATATTTTTTATTAATTGAAGATGTACTACATTGTAATTTAAGAAGCATTTAAGGTCATTATATAATTACTAAAAAATTATAAATAAATTTATCTCTATAAAATAATTTATTTAAGCTCAAAATGGACATATATATATTCATTTATAACATTAATGTTTCCCAATTTTGACACATACGAGCTATTAAGATGTAATAGAGTTACATTTCATATTTTTCATTAGATCTAATACTATATATGTTATTTAGGTAAAATGGTGTCCACTAAATTTTTTTTGTTATCCTAAGGTCATTAGGTCTAAATTATTATAATATATTAAAAACTATGGTGAAAAATTATGACCTTATCACTTTTATTTAACAAACATTAACCCGATTTACCATTTACTAATGTAATACATTTTACCAAGGTAATTATTCATGTGGACTAAAAATAAAATTTTCCTATTTATAAAATCTCAAATTCTTTATTCCAAATATTAAATATTTATTATCAAATAAAATTTCTATAAGTGGTAGAAATTATTTTAAAAATAATCATGTAGCACCAAATAAAAATAACTTTAAAAAAAATTAATCATAAAACATGGTTTATTCGTATCCCATTCCTAGAAAATCAGTTAATAAATTATATAAAATTTTATTAACTAATAAAATGAAATTAAATTAAAAAAATTCAATAATATTGAATAATTTAGTTTATACAAATATAATATCTTTATAAAAATTGTTTTTCAAAATAAAATTCTATTATTATTAAATGATGATTATTTTTATTTCTAAATATTTGATAAATAATTATTTTCATATACACATGTGTAAATAATAGGTTTTTCCTAATTTTTTGAATCTTATTCAAAAATTTGAATAAAATGGATACATAACAGGTGTCATAAAACATAATAATATTTTAATGGTATATCATAGTTCTTTTAAAAACAGAGTTACATGTCATGTGATCCATTGAAGAAATAAATTTTTCTAAAGATATTTATATTCTAAAATATTGAGGTGTTACATTTTAACCCCACATAAATAATTTATCCCTTTAAATGTTTTATTTTAATACAAAAATTGAGGATATGTTTTTCATTGAATCCTTTGGTTTCTAAGAATCTTCTTCAAATTTAGGATTCAACATGGGAAATTTTACGATTTGAGTAGTCTAGTTCCATATAACATTAACTCTACTCTCTAAGATTTCTATATTTTTTATTCATAATAAATTCCCTTCTCTAGTGGTGTGACCGTGAATTTTTTACATGTGTTGGATCATGTATATACTTACATAGTATAGATAGATGGATCATATCCTAAACCTAAGAGTGCTTTGGTGGAAGCACCAAGTGATAATCTACTGACCCTACTCGATCAATAATAATGAAGGGGAAAATATACTTAGGGCTAAGGTTTCGTTTTTTTCAAATTATCATAAGTGTTTTCCATAGATAAATTTATATAAACCCCATCCCATTGACTTCGATCTCCAAATATTATCGATGGTTATAACAAAAAAACATTTATTTTGAATTTGAAGTACCTTAATGTTTTTTTGAATGAATCTAACATTTTCTACTACTTCCACACTTCACTCAATTAACATAATATTTATTTCTACGACATCATCCATGTAGATTTATTTTTATGCGTATTTCCATAGAGGGAATCATAAGGATCCATCTAAATTCTTGAGTGAAATATATTGTTATATAAAAAATCAACAAGGGTATGTTGTTGATCCCAACCACATTTTAAGTCCATAGAACAAAATATAAACATATCCACTTTGGTTTTGATGGTTCTTTTAGAAATTCCTATGTATTATGTGGAAAAGTGGTTTTAATATAGACACCTGATCATTTCATAAAAAATTTCACATTTTTATGATTGTAATTCTACATTTTTCATAAATGTAGTCCCATGTACCGTAATAGTTTAGTATATTCAAGTATAGAATCACAATCATATTATTTCATAAAATATATTCAATATCTCACATAATAATCTTCTCACATAGCACACCTCTTATGCTTAGTATACCTAATCCTTTCTACATAACATATTGATTCAAATATAATAAATTGTGAGCTAAGATTCTCGGTAAAGGTAAACAAATGAGATTTAATTCTATGATCACATGATATCAGAAGATAAGAATAATGATTTTTTATCATGAACATAATTTATGATGTTCATACCCAACCTCTCATAGATCATAAACATGATCCATCACAAAAAACATTATCATTTTTTCAAACATGACCCATAAGTGTGAGAAATAATCATAAATCATTCTTGAATCATAAGAACATTTCATATAATTGTGGAACCATCATAAATATGGAATAACATTTCTTATTTCATGTTTAACTGTTAAGTCCATTAGTATGGGGGATCAGTACAAATAACATATTTCCCAATGTAGATCAAGACACACATTTTTCACAAAGAGGATTACGATTCACCTATTTCCCATAGTGGATAAATCCCATTAACATTGTTCTTATAGGAGGTAGATATTGGTCCCACCCATATCATAATGAAAACCATACTAATATGTTACATAGTATCATACGACGTTCATCATATTATAAAATTATAACATGGATAACAACAAATGACAGAAAAATCAATTGTTTTTTATATCATAACCCATGAAAAATAATCGTGTTTCATAAAAATTTCAACAATATAAACATTTACTAGATAGATAAATAATAAGGTTGGTTTTATTCCATATTATCCTTATTAAATAATATGTAACATCAAACGATGTCATATTATATGGGCAATGATTTTGAAATATCACTAGGAACAATTCTTGTGGAAGATATCCTTTCTACATTGAAAAAACCTTTAAACCCCTAAAACATTTCCAGAAACATTTTAATTGAAAAAACCTTTGAAACTTATAAGGTAATCATTAATAACCATTTAAAACATTTCTTTATGAAAATATCACTACCCTATTTGAAAAAAATCATTTTAAAACATAAATCATTTTCAAAATAATTTTGATTGAAAATGACCTTGGAAGATTATAAAGGTTTCTTTAAAAAACATTTCACATATTTATTGAAGAAAATTTCCTTTAAAATAATAAAAACAGTATTTAAAACATAAAACATTTTCAAAATCATTTTTATTGAAAATAACCTTGAGAAATTATAATGGAAGATTAAAAAATAATTTATAACATTTCGTGAGGAAAATACAATTTTAAATTAAAAATAATTTTAAAACATGAATCATTTTAAAAATACCTTTCTTTTATAATAACTTTGGAATATGTAAATATATATTTAAAATAATTTTAAATATTTCTTGAAAAAATTACCCTTTACATTTTTATGTTATGTAAAAATTCATAAAATATTTAAAAAATAATTTTATTTTAAAATAATACTTTAAGAATATAATGTAATATTTTGAACAATAATATGATCATGATGGTGTAATATTACATTCATTTCATATGTGTTAATACAATGATTCCATTTACATTTTCTATAAAATCAATGAACAAAATTCTTGGAAAATGAAATGAATAATCCTTTCAAAAAAACTGAAACAAATAAAATATGGGTATAAATGTATTATATAAATAATTTTAATAATTTTTTATATATTTTTGAAAACATATTCGGAAATATGATGTTTGGAGAAAAACATTTTTCAACCGAATAATGAAATAAAGTCAGTTTTCATTAAAAACATTCTTTTGAAATCTTAAGTATATAAATAAATAAAAACGAATTGAGAAAAATTATTCACATGAAATAACTAGAGGAGAAAATATATAATGGTTTTCGTGAGATATTGGTCATAATATTTCATCAATAGAAGGATAATTATGAATAATTCTAATAAATAATGAAATTTTAATATCAAACCATTAATTTTTTTGTATCTTTTGAGTCATTGGACCCATTATAGAATAAAATAAAATGCAACATTTAATTCCATTAAAAAAATTAAATTCATGATATAATATTTCAAAGGTTCATTATATACACCACACAAAATAAATGAGTGGTCATTATAGAATATGACTCTCTTAAATAAAAGAGAGACTAGAAATCTCATTTCATGATTTTTGAATTCCATCACAACATTAAAAACTCATATATAATAAATCTAATTTTATTGTAAATATATTAAAGAACCATAAATATATATATCATACCACATATGATTTATTTATGAAGTTTTATTTCAATTTTATTTACAATTCCATTTTGAAGTCATGTTTTTGGGTAATTACTACTTTGTTTTTTATGTATGTTTTTATTTTTTATTTTCGGTCCTCTTACTTTTATCTTGGATAAAAAATATAAATAATTTTATCCATGATAATAATATCATATATATTTATTATATATTTATTTAGAGTAATGAATAATATTTAGGGATAGAAAATGAAATAAACCATTCCTGGAGATGGTAGGTTGTACATACATATGAACGATGCTTCCATTTCCATAATGAATGATCCAAAATAGGAAATTAATAATTAACAATTAAATAGTAATTATTATTGATTATTTATCACATATATTGAATAAATTTCACCTTATTACCTTCCATGAAAAGCATCTGTGAAAAATGAATCACATTGCTTCATGAGGTGTAGTTTTTGGTACACACGAACAACATTGTCATATCCCACATTGAATAGAATGTATGAAGTTATATGTGATAACATTATTATAGAAGTATAATTATTTTTAAAATTTTATATATATTCATTTAATATATTCTTATTACCATCATTTTTTAATGTAAATATGAAAAATACTTCATGTTGGTTCGTGAGGTGGTAGTCCACTATACGAGCAACATTATGGTTTTCCAATGATTAAAAATATAAAAAGGTATGAAATTAAATGAAAACATAAAAAATAATAAAATTTATTTAATATAATAGGTCACGTGAAATAGTTATTTATCTTTCATTAAAAACAATACTAATTTTATCTTGTGTTACTTGCACATATGAGTTTCTTTGACAGCTTGTGTTACACTGAAGAACGAGTTTTACCGAATACTATTAATATTATTTTTTTAAAGGAAAACAATATTCTATAAACTAAATTTTTGGTTGTTAATAAGATTAAATAAATTATTAAAATACATTTTTTAATTTACTTTTTTACAATTAATTATAAATGAATATAAAAACAAAATGAATATAAAGGAAATGTTTTTATAAAATAAATATCACTGCACGCCAAAAGAATTTGATCTTAATAAATAAAATTAATAACTATTATTGGATGAAAAAACTAAATCTAAATATTATATTTTCACTAAATAATTTTAATATTCACCCATTCAATTTTATTTTAATTATATAAGAACAAATCCAATTTTACTCATAAAAAAGATGTATCCTCCAAAAGGTAGTTTTTCCCCCATTTAATTGTGCACCTATTTTAAAAAGTTATGTTGACACTGTTTATAATTTATTTGAAAAAATAACCATCATTTTTAAAATATTAATCCCAAAATTTTCTTATAGTAAATTCTTAAATTTTTTCAGAGATGTTTTATTTTGTTATGAATAGTGAAGAATACTAAATTTTAATTGAAAACTATAATTATATTTAAATAATTTATAATGAAAAATTATATTTTTAATTTATTTTAAAGTAAAATAATATTTATTATAAACAATTAAATTCTAGTTATGTAACTTTAATCAATTTAATATTTAATATTTATATAAAAAATTTCAACATTTTGAGCATTTCACTTTAAACCCCCACTTTATCATTACATTTATGAGATAAAATTTAAATTAAATTATTCCAATTATATGAGTTGAATTTGGAAAAAATGGATTCCATATTTATATTATGAATCATTTTTATTATATAAAAAGTTAAAGTTAAATATTTACCAATTTTATTAGAGAAAATAGTTAATGTTAATCAAAATGATTAAGATGAAAATTAGTTCACTTACTGGTTAATCTTAAAAGAAAAGTTGTGGAAATGATCCAACACTTTTATAAAACCCATAATCTATAAATATTTCTACCATTTTTTCTATTTTATAAAATATCATCATTTTTTGAGGAACTTTATGTAAGGTATACCTACCAATATTGATTACTTTTTGGTATTTACAAGAATGCCACTCTTGTTTCATTATAAAAGTCCACTCACACCCCTTAATTATTCACAGTTACCATTCCATTTGGCTCATATAAACATACAAAAATTTACATAAAAAGATCACTATACTCATCCTACATGACTTATCCTAGGAATAAATCCATCTTAGGAAGCAATTAGTTCAAATCTAAAGAGGATACCCAATATATAGGTAATGTTCTTTAAAAAGTGTTTTTTATTTTATATTTCCGTTCCCCACATCAGTAAATGTATATTATGAAAATATTATATAATAACCATAGTATATTACCTATAAATACATTTTTATCTACTAATATTATTTCCTAAAATTTCGAATAGTTTCATCAAATGGGTTACAAAATCATTGTTCGTTTGTACGGTGGACTACCGCCTCACAAATCGATGTTGTTAATTTTTCCATTACCACCTTCCTCAGTGGGAAATAATAATAGATTAATATTTTATATACAATATATATGAAATTTTTTATGTTATTATGATTCTGAAAATATAATATCACACTTAGCTTTATAATTTCTATTTTTTGGGAATATGATATCATCGATCATCTGTGTGGTAGACTACCACCAGGAAAAGCAATGTGATTCATTCATTATTTACATAGAATGTATTTACTATTATTTTAATAAAAAATATTATATATATATGAAATAAATATGATAATTTAATTAATATATATATATTATTTAGTTTTATTTCTTTCAAAACAATGTGTAAATAGAAAAGGGATTCATGCATACGTACGACCTACTATCTCCATGAATGTTGTATTTGATTTCATATCACCAACATTTATCAATTACTATAGATAAATATATAATTAATATATATAATATTAATATCATGGATTATGTTCCATATATTCTTAAATCATGATATAGGTGTGATTAAAAAAAATAACAAGTCAAAACATACTCAAAAAATTTGAAAATTAACCCCTAAAACTATGAAGATGATGAATGATTATTAATGAATGGGTAATACTGAATTAAAAAAAATCATATATGATATAATAAAAACTAATATGGTTTTTATTAAGTTTATAACATGTTTAAAATTGTTATATAAGAGTTTAAATAGCTTTAAACCAAAATGTTGTGTAAGGTAATGGATTTCATAAATCAATTTCCACTCAAAGGGTTAAACTTTTACTTTTTTGATTATGACATTAAAATATTGTGTGTGTTATTAATTATGAATATATATTATTGTATTTCAAATTTTTTATGTGTAATTACATATAATACACATAATTTGTTCATTAATTCCTTTTCACTTCATGTTTATGATCATATTATTTGTTTATTACATAATGTTGTTCTAATCGAGTTTGTATATTCTTGAATAATGGTTGAAGGAAATTACATGAAAATTTCCCAATAGAAACATTAATAAATTATCTTGTGGATAATAATTAAACCATTAAATAAATTTTACCATTGTTCCACTCTTTTTTACTTAAAATGTTTTAGAAATATTTTTTATGAAAATCCTTCTTCATTTTACTCTTCATTTGAGAGTGAGTTTTATTTCAAAATCCAGGTTTTCTAATAATGTTTTCAAAACGTTTTTTAAACCTTCTTAAAATTATTTATTAAATTATTTTCCAAAAGTTTTGACTCTTTAAAAAATACTTCCAATAGAATATTATATCATTTTCAAAATAATTTAGGTTTGGTTTTTACCAATAAACCTAAAGAAAACATTGTTTTAACGTGTACTTTATAAAAAGAATTTTCAGCCATCATGATGACCGAAATTTTTGAAAACTTCTTTTATATGTGTAAATTTTTATTTTTAGATAATAATTATTTACATAATGTTTTATGAAATTATATTTTTAAAACTTATTTTTGAAGAAAATGATTTTCAAAAACATTTTCGAAAAGAAAAGAATATTTTCCTCTTGAAGAGTTTTAAAGATATTTTTTCTATATATATTCATAAATTACAATAAAAATTTATTATTAATCAAATTTTTATTTATTTTCTTTAAATTATCCTTAATATTACTTTGTATGGTTTATTCTCACTTTGACTATAGGATGTATAGATATTCGATTCATGAATTCATTTTTGTTGCCATCAACTTTACCTTGATTTATTCACATTGTATAAAAATAATATTTCCCCTATATAACATAATTATTTATCATATATAAATTTATTTTATAAACCTTATAAAACTTTTACATATTCTATTTAATTTTAATATTATTTATTAACTAGGGAAGTATTGATAAATCAGTATCCTTTACTTAATAAATATATTTTATAAGGAACATTATTTATGAGTTAAATTCATTGTTCGATATATGAGGAATTTTATTGACTATTATGACATGCTTTTGTGACTATTTAATGTAATCCCCTCAAATCATAATAGTCTTAGGAGACAAAATCAATTGGAAAAAATCCCATCGTATTTGTAAAAAATTATGTTCAAAACTATCTTATGAAAGGTCTTGATAGTTGTGTGGTTTTAACCTTATTTGTAATGGTCTCAATGGTAAATGATTTATGTTCCTAGAAAAAATTATGTCTAATAATTAATTATTTCCAACATTTAAAATTAGATAATTATAATCCATGGTATTTTCACAATGAAAAAAAGTCAACAGATGCATGTCATTCTCCATTATTGATTAAATGGCATCTATTTTAAGTAATTTACCTTACCATATTGATTTATACTTATCCTACCAAGATATTAAAATTATTTGAATGGAATGTGTGTTATGTTTTTTAACATTCCATATTGATTATGACTTATCTTATCATGATAGTCATGTTTTTAAATGAAATGTGTGTATAGTTTTTTAACATTCCATATTGATTATGGTTATTTATTCATAGTTTCTTACAATATACTAACCCATTACTGATAATTTTATCTCACCCTAATTTTTTTCATTTCCCTATGAATCCTTAAAGTTCACTATATATGATCTGAAAGGATATTCTAGATATAATATAGTTATTATTTTAAAAAAAAATTTGAATTTAATTATAATTCGTGACTTTTGAATGTATCAAGTTTTCCAAGACTACAAAATTTTATAGTACTTTTGGATTTGTCTCATTGTATTGTATTCCACTGTACTTGTTGTAGTTACTAGCTCTAGGCTTCCTACGATTAGGGTGAAATAGTTCATATCAACAGGAGATTTTATAAAATCCTTGGGAACTATATTTAAGAAAAAATAGTTTATGGGATATAACCCTATGATACAGATACACAATGAGAAATAGTTTCAAAGAAAATATTAATGTTATAGTAAGATATATATTAGTGGTGATCATAAGTTAAAATTATAAATCCCCATTATTTATGTGATTGGAGTCTAAAATGATTATGGTTATTTTTAAAAAAATATATGGTATTCATATGTTTTAGTGGGAAATTTATTTTCAAGAATAATTCCAATAAATTTTATGGAAATAATTATAAACGTATTGATAAAGTTTAGGGTTAATATTATCATTAATAACATTATAATAATTTCCAAATATGATTATTAGACTTTGAATAAAATATGTTTTAATGAAAACATTAGTAAAATGATAATTTTGTGATTGATTTTATTTCAAGGAAGATGAAAAAATTTTAGGAATTTTATTTGAATTATATTAATTTAGTTTAAAAATATGATAACCTATATATTGGATTCAAACTTGTCTCATATGGAAAGGTGGTGTGGATTAAACCCCGGACCAAAAAATGGTAATGGTTTTTTGCCAACCATTAGCAAATATTATATCCTGGTTAATATGCCCTTCTTTTTAGGTAAACAATAATAAAAATAAATATTAATGATTAACTAATAGTATTAATTTTGAGGATTATAGGTTTATTTATTAATCATTTTGTATTTGAAAAATATTTAGTGATTGATGTCAAAACTTATCAGTTTTTATGGACCTTATGATCTGTTAAAAGATATGTTTAGTGCATCATGAATAATATAATTAATTTTTGGATATGTGATCCATAGAAAATTTGTTGTTTTGAAAATTTTAAACACAAAAATAAAAGGATTAAATTATTATCTTCAATTATAAATGTATCAATAAAATATATTTAATATATTCTTAGTGAGTAAATAAATTTCTCCAAATTATGAAAATGATATTAGAACAAAAAATTTAGCCTAATAAATTCATTTATGATGAAATGATTGTATTTTAAATCGAAATAGATTTATGTATTTTTTTCAATCAATCTCATATTTATAATTCACTTATTTGTGATCAATGAACACAGTCAGTATCTATAAATATTTAAGCTTTTCATCTGTGTTAATATCTTCACTTACCAATAATTTTATCTTCCATAGAAACCTAGATATGTTTTATTACCAATTATCATTTTTATATCCCATTACCTATTATTAATAGGATGATTTATTAACTATTTTTACGATTTGAGTTTTTCAACAATAGTTTTCTAAAAAATTTAAAGCCTCGAATAGTCATATCAAGTTTAAATTGCGAGCATCTAATTTATTTAAGGTGGGAATAATGTAACATCATGAATATTATATAACAATAATATTTTATTAAAAAAAATATGTTAGAATAAATAATATATTACCTTTCATTATGTACAATTCTACATATTCCTTGTGTTATAAGAAACAAGGGGTTTCTCAAACATCTTGTGTTACACAGATGACCATGTTTTGTCTAATACTATTTATATTGTTATTTAAAATGAAATATATATCCTAGACATTAAATTGGATGTTATTAATATGATTTACTAGATTTTTATAATATATGTTTATATCCATTTATTACCAATTAATTGTAAATGAATATAAAAAACAATTCAATATAATAAAAATGATTTTATAAAATAACTATTAATATACACCAAAGGAATTATTTAATAAAAAATTAGAGTAATTACTATAAATGGATTATATTAATTAAATTTATATATTATATATTCAATTATGTTTTTTGAAATTATTACAATAGGTCTTATAGGTATTGGAAAATATCAATTCTAGTTTTACACATAAAAATCTGTATCTTTTGAAATACATTTTTATAACCTTTTAATAGATTACTAGTTTTAAAACTAAATTTGGAAACTCATATACATTTTATGTTAGAAAATAAAATTTATTTTTGAAATAATATTTTAAAAATTATTTTAGATAGAATTATTGGTTCTTTTTTGAATATGGTTTATTTTAGATAGAATTATTGGTTCTTTTACATAAAACGTGCTTCCAATAATGAACCACTTTCACATTAAAACACCTCTTTTTCATCATGTTCATGGGAAAAATTTAAATTACAATATTCCAATTATGTGATTTTAATTTAAAAAAATGGATTCCATATTTTGAGTGAGATTTATTTATAATTTATAATAATTCCAAAAAAAATACCAATATTATTAACAAAAACAAAAAAATTAAATAATAATTACTAAAGTAAAAAATGAGTTTACTTAGTGGTTAATATTAAAATATAAGGTGTGGAAATGATAGAAAACATGTTCAAAACACATTTTATGGACATATTTCCACCATATAACTGATTTAATTTAAAATGGTTCAATATTGGAAGCACATGTTGTAAGAGATACCTCCAAATAGTGTCTAATTTTTCGTATTACAATAGTACCACTCCTCCTCAACTATAAAAGGCAACTCAATCCCATCACTTATTCACACATCCCAAGAAATATTTCTCTTCTAAAACCAAAAAAAGTCACTTCTTAAATTATATTCCCTCATCATAGAGGCATTATCATTGTAAAAAATAAATATTTGGAAAAAAAGAGTGAAATCCTAAGGAAGATACCCGAATAATAGGTAATGTTCTTCTAAAAGAATAATAATTTTATTTCATTATCCACCTCATTAAATTAACATTATACATTGGATATATAATAAAAAAAATTACCATTAAAATAATTATATGTTATTTTTTAATGGTAATTCAAAAAACATAACATACATTCATAAAATTCATTAAAAAATCATTGTTCATGTGTAGGGCAAACTACATCCTCCCAAACTGATGTCGTTCATTTTTCCATTACCACATTAAAAGGTTGATAAAAATGATGTATTTATTTTTTATATATAATAAATATAATATTTTTGATGTTATCATTATTGTTTAGTTATTATATCTGAATAACCTAAATGATTTGTATATTTTTGGAAATATGATATCGTCACTTATGTATACGGAAGACTACCACCTCGTGAAGCGATGTGATTATTTCGTGCTTTACATTCAAATTATTATATATTATTTTAATGAAAATATGTTATATATATGACATAAATATGACAATATGATTATAATATATATAATTTACTTTTCATTCATTCAATATAATAAAAAAATGGAAACATCATTCATGCATATGTAAGACATATTGTCTCCATGAACAGTGTATTTCCTTTAATATCACCAGATTTAATGGATTGAAATAAATAAATATATATATGAAATTTTTACAATATTTAAATAATTTTTTACATTGATGAGATGATTAAATTTTGATATATGTAATGGGAACAAAAATATCATGTCAAAATATACTTGTAAAACATGACAATTAACACCCGAAATAATAAAAAATTGAATCATTATTAATGAGAGGGTAATAAGATGTTATAAAGGAAAAATATATTATATTATAAATATTTATATGGTTCTATAATAATATAATTACTTACTTAAAAAATTTATTTTTTTTAAATATCCTTCAACCAGAAGGTAGCATAAAGTAATGGATTTATTAACTGAATTTCCAATCATTGGGTTAAACATATAAACCACTTATTGTTTCAATATATTATTATGTGATTTCTGAAAATTTATTATATTTTGTTTTATTTGAACGTTTATATTGGTGTTTAATGTGGATTCACATAATAGAATAATTTATTATTTATCAAATGAACATTATGATCATCTTTAGGGATTATTTCACAATTTTATACAAATTGAGACTGTTTATTCTTGAGTATTAGTTGAAGGAATTTACATTACTATTTAATAATAAAATATAAAATTTCATTCTCCACTTGTTATTAATAAACCCTTTAAATTAGTATTACCATTATTACCCTCTTTGGTACATAAAATTATTTAGAATATAATTTTATGAAAATATGATATCAATTCTCATTTTAGTTTGGAAAATGTTTTCTCCCAAAATTCATATTTTATAAAATTGATTCCAATTTTTTTAAGTTTTAAAAATGATATATTGACATTTTTTCCACACATTTTTATCATTAAAAAATATTATCAATGGAATCTTATAACATTTTCAATAAAATTTATGTTTGGATTTTACTAAAAAAAATGTAAGAAAAAATTGTTTTAACGCATACGACAGGAATGTCATTTCTAGCCTTCATGACCAATAAAATGTTATAAATCATAATTTATATGTTTTAAAAGATATTTTAAATTATTTTTTTTATTTTAATCAGAAATTATATCTTTAAATTTTATTTTAATTGAAAGGTATTTACAAATGGATTTTCAAAATTAAATGTATATTTTCCTCAAGAATTGTTTTAAGGATATTTTTTGGTATTTATATTCAAAAATGACAAAAACTCATTACTTTTCAGCAATGGGAATAATATTTTTTATATTATCATTTATATTATTCTAGAATGTTTACAGTCAATTTGACCAATGTATGTATTGATATTATCTTATTTGAATTATTTTTTTGTCATTTGAATTTCCTTGAATTATTAACTTTATTTTGGACATTTAATTTCTCCTCGATTTAAATATTATTTATTTGATATAAATTTATTTTATAAACCATATAAAAATTTTATATACGGTATTTATATTGAAAGTTATTGATTAACATGGTAAATATTTATAAATATTTATCCCTTAGTCAATAATTATATTTGATAAAGTGCAATTTTTTTGAGTTCAATCAATTATTTGACATATGGGGAATGTTGTGGACACGTATGACATGGTTCGGGGACAACATAATGTAATACCCTAAATGAGTCAGAAATATCATGAGACAAAATTAGTTTGGAAACAAACCCTACACATTTTTTACATTGCATGTTCTAAACTATATTGTGAATGGTCTTAATAGTGGTGTTTTTTAAACATTCTTGTGAAGGGTCTTGATGGTAAAGTTTTGATGTAACTAGGAATCATGGCACCCAATAATTATGAATTTCCTACATTCATAATTTTTTTTATTATAATCCAATATTTTTTCTTAATGAAAAATGTATGTGGATTCATTTAATTATATGTTATTGAGTAAATTGAATGGGGTTTCTGTAATTTACCATGCCATGTTGATTTTTCCATATCTTACTATGATATTCAAGTTATTTAAATACAATGTTTATTCTATTATTTACTTTTCCATTTCATTCTTCATTATCTTATCATTGTAGTCATGTTATTTTAATCGAATCTCTGTTTTTTATTTACCTTGAAATATTGATTATTCTTTTTTATTGATGATTACTTCCACCATAATTAATACTTACTTATTTTATTTCCATTACCTATTAATCCATGATGTTTACTATTTATGGTATGAAAGGATATTATATATGAGATAAAGATATTTTCAAAAAATTATGATATAAATTTTTTATTAAATATTAATTAAAAACTCATTAATTTATCTAGTTTACCAAGGAAAATAAACCTTTTGGTCATTTGGTATGTTTTTCCTTGTATCTTATTCTAATGAAATGGTAGAAGGCACTAGATTTGGGTTCACTCGTGTAAGTTTTCGGTAAGGAATATATGATATAATAGTTTTATAAGTTTAAAAATATCTTAAAATACCTCATATAAATATTAAATCCATTGTTATATTTATCCACAAGAGGTGGTGATGGAAAGCTATTATGATCAGTTCATGAGGTGACAGTCCACTATACACATGTGTGGTGATTATTTTATCATGCGTGATAAAATAAAATAATAATATATCATATAAAATTAACATGACAACATATTAGTAAAAATTAGTTTCTTTTTCTATTATTTTATCACCTTATTAAAATATTTCAGGATGTGATATGAAGAATTAAAACAAAACTCTTAGTTAAAAACTTCACATCCTCCTCAGACAACCTATTTTGTTTTTTCTATATCCTTCTTAGATTGGATTTATGATATCACTAATGGATCTAATATGTCGTATGAGAATTAAATTACACATTTGGAATGGTATGGGTTGACAAAAATGGGTTTGGTTGTCTGAATAAAAGAAAAGAGTGGGTGGCCTTTTATAATTGAGGTGGGTGGAACACATGTACTTTTTGAAAAAAAACATTATAGAAACTATTTTCTCATTGAAATGGATAAATATTGGGTATTTTTGAACCATATATGTTATATGGTAAAAATATTTCCATAATAAGGACCTTCTACATGTTTCTATGTAATTTTACCCCTTATCTTCTTAGTTTAACCACCCAAGTAAACAAATTTTCACTTTCACCATGAAAATTAAATGTTTTTATTTTGATAATAAAAAATAGTCAAAAATTAACTTAAACCTATTAGATAATATACATTATTATGATTATAAACATGGAATACATTTTTCAAATTCCCTTTAGAGAAGTGTAAAAATAATTTCAAATCTAACCCTCAAATGTGATGAAAAATCATTTTTCAAAAGTGAAAATTTTCAAAAAGTTAAAAAGAATATATATAAAAATGTCATATGAAATTGATTCTGATGAACGAATATATTATTTGAAATATAATTTATCTAATTTTACTTTAAAACCCATATTCAAATATTTTTTATGTTTTTAATTATTTTATAATAAATGATAATTCTCAATAAATACCAATGTTTTTCTCTATTCATCGATAAATTTATATATTCAAAAAAATTATCAATTATTAACTCAAACATAAATTTTTCATGATGATATCAGAAATTATGTTTATTTTTAAATTTACTGTTATCATAGGGTTATTATTAAAAAAAATTATTGCTCCAAAGGTGACACAATTTGTTTTTATAAAAATACATGTTTTTGTGTAAAAATTGATTTATTATTATATTCTATCTATAATAAAATAAGATGAATGTTAAAAAATTTATTGAGTGTATAATAAAAAATTTCATTAAAATTATTCAACTAATTTTATTAATTTATTTTATTTAGGTCAAATGTGTTATTGTATATATAAATAGGGTTTAGAAAAATATTTTATTTAATTTCAAATGGTACTTATTATAATTTATAATTTAATTAGTCACCAAATAATTGATTTAATATACATTTTTAGGCCATATATTTTCATATTTTACTAAATATTACTCATACATTCCCTTCAAATGTCTTAGAGATTACTAAAATTTTAAATAATGAAATTCTAATAGTATGTTACCTTTTGTTTAAACCTAATGTTCTGAGTAACACAAGATAAAATTGGTGTTTCATGTAATAAAAGATAAACATAGTGTTTAATGTATTATAAGATAAATATGGTTATGTGTGTAATGAATAATATCAAAAAGATTAAATTTATTTGAAAAAAATCCCATCATTTTTTGGTGTTGCATTCAACCACCAATAAAATGAATTTTGACATTTAAATTCATCAATTTGGTACCAAAAAATGAGGATATTTTTTCCTAATTACATCCTAAGGTCCACATTTCTTTCAAAAAGCTAGTGATTTCACCACAAAACAATTTACTAGGTGAGTGGTCATGTTTTATAGAACATTATATTTTATAATATATAATTTCCACTAGTTATTCATCAAAAGAAAGATCATACTCTTTCATTAAGACCTCTCAGTTTAGTACATGGTAAGGATTAGGTATGTACTTCCTCAATATAGATGCATGAAAAACCTCAGGGACTTTATATATGTTTAGGGGAACCTCCAATTGATATTATATCATCCTAATAAGCTCAGAAATATCCAATGAACCTATTTACCAAGGGATTCTATTTAATTTGTATCATAAGTGCAATTTCATATTTTGGAGGTGCATCAATAAATTTCTACTTCATCTTTTACTATATAAAAAGTTGAGGATGTTTTTAATTACTAATGAACTAAAAGATCATAATATCCATAATAGAATGAAAGAAATTCATTTTTTCTCTATTTTTCATCTTCATAAAATCTTTTGAAAAATATATCAAATATATATAAATCATCATATGGTGAAATAGTACATTAATATATAAAACTCCATCTAAAGATAAAATAAAACCATTCCATAAATGGTTAACCTTATGAACCTTTGAACATTCAAAATTTACATAGAGACTCTATAAGAACCTGACCTTATTACATTACATATACTTGAATTTATTCATCAATTAACTTCCTTTAACATTTAGTATCTCTACAACTTTATAGCTTTAGAGAATTGTAGACATGACACATTCATAAAATTACACATTATTACTGAGTGGATACCATAAAAACAATACTCAATTATTCCAAAACAAAAACTTTTTAAATAAAACATGATTTATTTGATAATTCTTAAAACATTTAACATAGACTCCTTCATTGTCCTACACATCCTTATAAACTATGAAAATAATTTAAAATCTTTGGATTATCACAAAAATCACAGTAAGGGATATAAAAAGTAGGAAAGAACAAATTAGTCCATGAAAACATGTAACTTATAAAATCATTTTTAGAAGACATGCTTGTCACCCATATATACATACTTTGTCAAACTTGTGATTTACACAAGATCCACAGAAATCATGAGAAAATAAATATAATCATAAATGTATCTTGGGGAATTACTTACATAATTTCATAACCCTCTCGGCTACCTTATAATTTGTAACTCCCATGACTACCATACAATTTGTGTAACCACCGCAGTTACACTTGGAATAACCACACGGACAACCTCCGACTTACACATACAAAATGAATTGGAGGGAAATATAGGTCCCACACATCATTATAAACAATTCCCAAGAACCACAACATAATCATACAACATTAATAATTGAATAAAAACATTTCATCGGAATGTTTTAAAACATAGTTTAAAAAGAGAATTTTAAAGGAAATCCCCTTAGAAATATCATATAATCCAAGTCATAATTAATAGAGTGATTGGAATATGTATATAAACTATAAATACACACAAGTAAACTTAATATGAACAAAACCCATTAGAAAAACAATTTTAATACCACATAAAAAATGAAGTATAAAGTTAACTCAAAGAATGGAAATCGGGATAAAAATTCCCTTACCTTTGGTTTGTCTTACTTAAAACTTGTTTAAACCTCCTCTATAATGGTTAAGTAAAGTGTTATTAATATATTAAAGAAAAATATCCATATTTATAATACCTTATATGATCATTTAATTACATAATGTCACCCTTTAATTGTTAGTATTTTGTCCCTTGCACTGTTTGTGGGTGAGTTCTTTACATGATTTCCATGATTTGTTCATGATGGATGTTCTTGTCGATTGAGAGTGAGACTTCAGAATTGGATTGGAGTGGTATTTAAATATTTCCATAATCCATAAAGTATACCATTTATCATTTTTAATTCTAAAATGAGGATGATTCATAATTTAAAACATTAATGATGTTCATTTAGATAATTTTAGTGGTTCTTTAATAATAACGACCTCGTTTTGTTTTATAATTTAAAACATTGTGTAAAAAATAATTATAGAACCATGTATGAGAAATAATACATATATTATAACCTGTTTCATCCATAAAAATGGTTTCATGACCATACTTGAAGGGATTTAATCAAATTGAAATCACAGCATCCACGATGTCGGTAATTCGACACATCACAGACAATGTTTTTAATTCCTTTAATAAGTGGGGGAGAAGGAGAATATTGATGATGAATTTTCCACGAACATGAGAATATATATAATATACAAGATTTTATAGCTTTCATTACTCTTGGATAAGAGGATGTGAATACAAAATAATAAAATAAAGCAACTCAAAATAAAATAAAATTTGAGAAATTCCTTACGAAAAGTCACTAGCCCAACAACGTCGCTTAAATTTTCATAAAATAATTGAATGATAGAAAAGGGTTATCTCATAATTATTAAATAATATGGGTAATAATGGAGATATGGAAGGAAATATCCCAACATAATTAAAATTTAATTAAAAATAATAACATAAAATAAAGAAAAGAAAGAAAATAAAAGAAGATGATTACCTCTTGATATCTGCTCCTTGAGATCCTTCTTAAAGACTTTGGTTTTAGCCTTTTGGTGAGACCAAAAGCTCTAGGACTTGAAAAAGATACTTGGGAGGAGTTTTGGGTAGATCTTAGGTAAGTCTCAAGTCTTGAGAGGTGTGGGAGGAAGAGGGGAATGAGGGTAGTATTTATAGTGGAGGAGAGGGGTTATTTTTCCTTATTTTAATCATTATTAGAATATTTTTGCTCAAGACTATGAATAATATCAATTCATGTGACCCAAAATTGTAATAATTGAATGTTATTTCAAACCAATTGGGCTTAAATCACTTATTACGTCATATATAGTGTATTTTACTAACAATTGTTTTATAAGATAGTTTACCGTATTTCATTATTCATCGATAATTCACGAATTTCTGAAAAATACAAAAAATTCACCCTTACCGTTTATCAAAGTGTAGAATTCAAAAATGAACTCTATTTTTTGAAAATAATATTATTAATATTATTAATTTAATTTTTAAATAAAATCATACTTAATTCATAAATTAACAATTATAAAACTATAACTGCTTTTATATCACATTGAAAAATTAACCAAAAGGTCATTATCTTCAAGAAGTAAGAAAATAAAATAATAATAAAATTTAATATTCATTGTAGTCATATTACTATTCATATTTCAATTCATAAGGGTATGTTACTATTCACCAAAAAAACAAGTTGGTTTCATTAGGCTCTAAATAACTTACTGAACACAATTGTAGATGAATATTTTCTGAAATTCAAAAAATAAAAGTGGAAAATTTATTTTTGAAGGCTAGTTATAAATATATACTTCAAAAACATTCATGCATTTAAATTTATTTTTGGAAGACCTTGGGGTGTCACATTATCCCCACCTTCTGGAAATTGCGTCCTCACAATTTTATTTACTTATTAAACAACTCAGGGTATTTTCCCTCATGGAATTTTCAGACTCCCATGTTGCTTCATCTACCATGTGGTTTCTCCACAAAAGATTTACTTGATGGATTAGATTATTCCATAATACATGTTCCCTTCTATCAAGAATCTAAACTTGTTTCTCTTCATTAGAAAGGTTCTCTTACAGCTGAACTACTTTTGGGCTCAAAACATGTGATGAATCTAGAACATACTTCCTCAACATCGAAGCATGAAAAACATTGTGTACCTGAGACAAACTCGGAGGAAAAGACACTCAGTATGAAACTCCTCCACCTTTCTGCATGTTTTCAAAAGGACTGATGAACTGCGGACTTAACTTCCCTTTATTACAAAGACACATCACACTTTTCCAAGGAGGGATTTTAAGGAAAATATTATCACCTACATTGAAAGAGAAGAATTTTCTTCTGTTATCTTCATAACTTTTCAGAATTCTTGGAGTTGTCCTCATGTGTTGTTTCATCATCTTTACTTTCTCAGACACTTCCTCTAAAAATTCTGGCCCCATCAACTATCATTCACTAACTTCATCCCAAAATGATGGATTCCAAAACTACTTCCCATTCAGTGCCTCAAAAGGTTCCATCTGTATACTATATTGAAAACTTTTATTATAAGAAAACTCAACTAAAGAAATATGTTGATCCCAACATCCCCGATAGTCCATTGAACAATCTTGAAGCATATCCTCCAATGTTTGAATCATTAGTTCCGACTGCCCATTTGATTAAGGATGAAAAGTTGTACTGAAATTTAATTCTGTACCCAATGACTTCTGATGTCCCTTCCCAAATTTAGATGTGAACCTAGAATCCCAATCAGATATAATGGAAAGAGGAACTCCATATAACATTACTATATCCTTGAGGTATAGTCGAGAAATTTGATCCAAAGACATAGTATCTCAAATAGAAAAACAATGTGCAGATTTTGTCAATCGATCAACAATAACCCAAAAGGCATTGTTACCTCGAGATATCTTAGGTAGTCCTATCAAAATTTTCATGGATACATTCTCCCACTTCCTCTCTGACACCAGAAAAGGTTGAATCATCCCCTTTGGTAACTTATGCTCTGCTTTAACCTATTGAAATATCAAATATTTCATGGTAAAATTAGCAATATCTCTTTTCATTCCTTCCCACCAAGAATACTACCAAAGGTCTCTGTACATATTAGTATTGTCGGGATGAAACAAAAATAGAGAACTATGAGATCCACACAACAAATATTTCTTCAACTGAGAATCAAAAAGAACACACAACCTTTTTCAAAATCTTAAACACAATCTTTATCAAGGTTAAATTCTGGAAACTTATCGATTTTAACCAATTCTATCTTTTTTTGTAGCTCATAGTCTTCCTTCTATACTTGATTAATTTTTTCTAGTAATGATGACTATACTAAAACCTGAGAAAAACAAATATGTATTCCTTACACAAACAACTTCTAAAATTTCAACAAATCATTAATCAAGGGATCATTATCTAAACATAACATGTTTAATGATGCATGATGTTGTCGACTCAAGGCATCCACCACTTTGTTTTCTTTTCATAGATGGTAATTGATCATGAATTAATAAACCTTTATCAGTTCAATACATCTTCAATTCCTCATGTATAATTAATTTTGAGTGAATATATATTTCCAACTTTTATGGTCCGTATAAATTTTACATTTGGTTCTATATAAATGATGCCTCAAATTAATCAAATCCAAAACCACAGTCTCCCATTCCAAATCCTATGTGGGATAATTTAACTCATGAGGTTTAATTTGTTTTGATGAATAAGAAATTACCTAATCATTTTGTATCAAAAAACAACCAATTCCCTTCAAAGAAGTATCACTGTAGATGAAAAACTCACCATTTTAGGAAGAAAAGTCCAAAACAAGAGCATTAACCAATCCATTATTCAGTTCCTAAAAAAACATCACATTATTTTGTCTAAAAACATATAGCCCCTTTTCTTGTTAATGTATTTATCGAGTTAGATAACTAGGAAAAGTTCTTAACAAACCACAGGTAATAACCTTCTAACTCAAGAAAACTACGAATCTCTGTAACATTTGTGAGACTTTTCCATTAATCAACAACTTTTGTTTTTGAAGGATCAACTGTTATTCTATCCTTATTTACAATGTTCTGAAGAAAGGAAATCTGTCGCAACCAAAAATCACACTTGCTGAATTTTCCATATAGTTTCTTTTTCTTTTAAGTATTTGAAAACAACCCTTAGATGGTTTTCTTGATCCTATTTATTTTTATAAAATAAAAGAACGTCATCAATAAGGACAACCAAAAACATATCCAAGAACTCATGAAGTACTATATTGTTAAGATTCATGAATACAATAGGTTCATTAGTTTACCCAAACATCATAACAACAAATTCCTAATTCCAATATCTTGATGAAAGGATTTTTCGGGATTTTATCTTCCTTCACCTTCAACTGATGGTATCCAGATCTCAAGTCATTCTTGGAAAAGTACTGATCTCTCTAGAGCTGATCAAACAAGTCATCGATATGAGTCAAAAGCTACATTTTTTTAACAGTGATTTTATTCAAAGCTCTATAATAAATGTAAACTCTCATGGAACCAAATTTTTTTGAACAAAAAAACATGACCACCCCATTATGAAGTGCTGTGATGAATGAATCCTTTATCAAGTAAATCTTGCAATTGATTTTTCAATTCAAGATTTTCAATTTGATCCATACGATAAGGGGGTTTTGAAATTGTCTTAGCATTAGAAACTAAGTTAATTGTGAATTCAACTTCCCAATAAGGTATGAAACCAGGTAAATCATCATGAAAAACATTAAGGTATTCATTTACCACTGACACAACATTAATCCAAATAGTTCCCCTGTTTTCAACAATATGATCGAGACAAAATTCATTTCTATCTTTCAACAGTTTCTCATCATCCTAATATGTTATCAATTTTATGGGTTCTTTCTTATATACGAACTAGAATTATTTCTAAAAAACAACTTCTTTATCTCTACAGTCTATCTTAGCATGATAAACATAAAGCTAATCCATTAATAGAATAACATCAAACATGATTAAGGAAAAAACAACAAGGTTCATAGGTAAAGTCTTTCCACAGACTACAATAGAAAGATTCTTATAATTACTCTTTTCTATAATATTTACTCCTAGTGTTTTAACAACAAGTTATGGTTTCATTTTTTGAGGTGATATTTCCGACTTGCATGAAAATTTCATAGAGATGAAGGAATGTGTAGACCCTGTATCAAATAAGGATTTTGAAAAATATGAGTAAACAAACAAAGTACCTAATACAACTTCATTAGATAGCTCAGCATCTACTATCATAGTCACAAAATATATCACTACACCTTTTTGCTTATAATCTTGCTTCTTTGCATCATTTAGATCTCCCTTCGGGAAGTTATTTTCATAATTACCAATCACACCACATTTAAAACACTTTATAGATTTCTTATCAGGATTAATCTTTGGATCATTTTCATTACAATATCAGAGCATATGTCCAAACTTACAACATTTTAAACCCTTCCTAGTTTTTGTAATACATTCCCCAGGGTAGTTCCTACCACACTTTTAACAAACTGGAAACTGTATTTTATTACCATCAGATATTTTTGGTTGATTCTTACCCATCACATGACATATAGACCTCTTCTTCTCCTTATTTCTAAAGTGAACGTGATCATAATTAATCTCCATCTCTACCTTCTTAGCACATCCGAAAAGTTTCTCTTAACTTTTGAATTCATGGGGTGGCTAATTCCCTTTAATACCTTCGCTTCAGTCATGAGTAAAAGCGGTTGATTTTTCTATCAAGATCCAAAATAAGATTTAGAGCATACCTCGCTAGTCAGGTGAAGTTCTCTTCATACACAGCCACTAAATCTTCCTCCTTTTTCTTTAATTCAAGAAATTTCTTCTCCATCCTAAGTCGCACCCCCTTAGGAAAATATTTTTCAAGTAAAAGCCTTTTAAATTCATTCTACTCTAAGGCATCAAAATCCTATCTATCCCGGATATTACTTACCATTAACACCACTGATTATTTTCACCCTCATAATGATAAATGGAAATAATTTCCTTTTTATTATCTAAACATCCCATAACATCGAATATCTTTTCAAGGGATTTAATCCAATCTTCATTCGATACTGGGATAGAAGATCCATTGAAAGCAGGAGGGTGTTGTCTCATAAAATGTTCCACTATCGTCATGTTTCATTCTGGTACCTATGGTTATTCTCTTGAATGGATTCCACCACCATTTATTTCCTATGTTAGCTGATCCATTACTATCACAAACTTCTTGGTTCCAGTCCCTACCATTTTGGGCTATAGATTTCGAAGGATATTGTTCTTTCGGTTCCTCTCCTCTTCATCTTCCCTATTTCTTCAGCGGACAACCATTCAGAACAAAAATATCTTAGAATAATAAACTTGGTAATATTTAAATTCTATAACATTTCAAATTAATCATAGAGTAAAAATCATTTATGGAATGTTTTTCAACATCATCATAACCCCTAAAGTTATCCCAACCATCCTCTGATACCAACTATAAGGACATGGACTTATTACATTGCATAATCTCTAATTTAATAGAGAATTAAATTCCTTTCACATTGATGATCTTTTCAAGTTTAGTGATTTAGAGAATTGGGACATAACAAATTCATAAAATTACACATTAATATAAAGTGGATACCATAAAAAACAATACTCAATTCTTCTATAATAAAAACCTTTCAAATAAACCATGATTTCTCTGAAAATTATTAAAACATTTAACATGGATTACTTAATTGTCCTAGCCATCCTTATAAACTGTGAAAATAATTTAAAAACATGGGATGAGCACAATAATCTCAGTAAGGGATATAAAAATAAGTAAAGAACACATTATTCCATGAGCACTTGTAACGTATGAAATCATTTTCAAAAGAAATGCTTGTCACCAATATATACTTACATTGTGAAACATGATATATATAAAATATAAAAAAATATGAGAACATAAATATAATCATAAAGGTATCTTAGGGAATTAATTACATAATCATTTAACCCTCTCATCTACCTTATAATTTGTAACCCTCATGGAAACCTTATAATTTTGTAACCATCGTAGTTGCACTTGGAGTAACCATATGGCCGACCTCCAACATAAACATACCCAATGAATTGGATTGAAATATAGGTCCCACCCTTAATCATAAAAAATTCCCAAGAACCAGAACATAATCATACAACATGATTAACTTCATAAAAACATTTCTTTTGAATGTTTTAAAATAGAGTTTAAAAAGAGGATTTAAAAAGAAAAGCCCCTTAAAAACATCACATAATTCAAGTGAGCCTTAATAGAGTGGATTGAATATGTATATACATGGTAAATACACACAATTAAATATAATATAAACAAAACCCATCACACAAACAAATTTAATACCACATAAATAATGAAATAGAATGTTAACCCAAAAAATGGAAATCGGGTTAAGAATTCTCGTACCTCAGGTTTTTCTTAATTAAAACTTGTTTAAACCTCCCGTATAATGGTTAAAAGAGAGTTATTAATATCTTATATGTAAATATCCATCCTTATAATACCTTATATGATCATTTCATTACATCATTTCACCCTTTAATTGTTAGAATTTTGTTCCTTGCATTGTTTTTGGGTGAGTTGTTTACATGATTTCCTTGATTGGTTCACGATGGATGTTCTTGTCGATTGACAGTGAGACTCTAGAATTAGAATGGAGTTGTATTTAAATGTTTCTAGAATTCATAAATTATAAAATTTATCATTTTTAATTCTTAAATGAGGATTATTCATAAGTTAAAACATTAATGATGTTCGTTTTGATAATTTAGGGGTTCTTTGATAATAACGACCTCATTTTGTTTGATAATTTAAAACCATGTGTAAAAATTAATTACAGAACCATGTATGAGACATAATAAATATATTATAACCTATTTAAACAATGAAAATGGTTTCATGACCAGAATTTAATTAATTAAATCAAATTGAAATTATATTGTACACGATGTCGGTAATTTGACACATCACGAACAATGTTTTTAATTCCTTGAATAAGTGGGGGAGAAGGAAAATATTGATGATGAATTTTCCATGAACATGAGAACATAAATAATATAAAATATTATAGAGCTTTAATTCCTCTTTGATAATACAAGGTGAGGAAATAAGAATAAAATAAAGGAAGTAAAAATAAAAAAAAATTTGAGAAAATCCTTACAAAAATTCGGCAGCCTAACGACGTCGCTTAAAATTTCATAAAATAATTTGATGAGAGAAAATTTTTATCTCATTATTATTAAATAATATGGTCAGTAAGGGTGATATGGAATGAAATATCTCAACATAATCCAAAGGGAATGAAAAATAATAACATAAAATGAAATAAAAAAAGAAAATATGAGGATGTTTACCTCTTGATCTCTTCTCTTTAAGATCCTTCTTAAGGCCTTTGGTTTTGGCATTTTGATGAGAACAGAAGCTCTAAGATGTGGGGAAGATCCTTGGGAGGCGTTTTGGGTAGAAAATAGGTAAGTCTCATTACTTGAGAGGTGTGGAAGGAAGCAGTAAATGATGGTGGTATTTATAGTGGAGAAGAGGGGGTATTTTTCATTATTTTAATCATTATTAGAATATTTTTGCTCCAGACTATGAACAATCATAATTCATGTGATCCCAAATAGTAATAATTTCATATGAGTTCTAAAAAAGTTTTATTACATCACTTATGATGTCATAAATAGTGTATTTTACTGATAATTTGATTATATGGTATTTTACTGTATTTCTCTATTCATCGAAAATTCAAAAATTTCAGACAAATCCCAAAATTTCAGCCATACCATTTCCCGATGTTTAGAATTCAAAAATGAACTCTGTTTTTTGAAAATAATTTTCTAAATACTATTAGTTTAATTTTTAAATTAAATCATACTTAATTAAAAAAATTAACAATTTTAAAACTATAACTGATTTTATATCATGTTGAAAAATTAACCAAAATGTCTTTTTCATCAATCCTTAACAAAATAAAATAATAGTACAATTTAATATTTGTTAGGGTCATATTACTTTTCATATTACTATTAATAAGGGTCTATTACTATTCACCAAGAAACAAGTTGGTTGCATTAGGCTCTAAATAACTTACTGAACACAATTGCAGATGACCGTTTTTCAAAAATTCAAAACATAAAAGTAGAAAAATTATTTTTAAAGTCTAGTTATAAATGTATTCTTAAAAAACTTTCAAGAATTTCAATTTATTTTTGGAAAACCTTGGGGTGTTACAGACTCACAAAATTTCCCAAAACCAAATAAACATTAATCCCTCAATTATTATAAAGTATCTCTTTATTTTCAAATACTAAATATGTTAATAACATAGTTGTATATTTTATTGGAACTCGGTGATAACTAGAATTTCAATATAACTTTAAATAAAACATACATACTTCCTTATTCCCTAACTGAAATAATATATTATTAAATATATTTAATATATATATATTAATTTTATAAACTAAATCAATTATTACATAATCTACTTTGTAGACAAATAATAAATTATTTCCAAGGTCATGAATACAATCCAATTTACATTATTTTTATCCATTATCTCTTCACCTCAACATCATTATCCCAACATCTGGATAATATTAAAGGTTATCTTCCCTTAACCATTTGTTTTCATAAAAATATCACCTTCCATTAAATCACTTTTGATGGTCATCTATACCATTTAACATATTGTTTCAAATCCTTAAAAAATTTGTACTGATAAATCCTTATATATTTCATAACTCATGAAATCCAATTCATAAAAACATAAATAATTCTAATTTATTTTTAAACCATTAACTATGCATCATCATCTTATTCTTTAATAACACTATTTTTTCATATTTATATTGTTTTCTCTTCATCATCAATAAAAAATCCATTAGTTGTCCCACCTTGAAAATCCTCTTATTGAACTTTCCCAATAAGACATTTATTTTTATAATTAATATACTTTAAAAATTTATAAAATTCATCTAATTGTTATTCCTTATAGAATACTTGTTTTTCATTTATTGAGTTGACTAAAATTTTCATTTTTTCTTCAGTACTAGCTTACACTATTTTGCTATTCTCTAAACATATAACATCTTATCATTCCTTTTAGAAATTCCTTATAGTTCTTCATCCCACAATATTGACTTATAGGAAACTATATATTCTTCCCTCTATTGTTTAATTCCCTGACCCTAGTTTCCTAGAGTTGATTCATTAATACATAACATTGGCATGATCACAAGACATAAAGTCTCTAAAGATAGATTAGTTTAGTAGCCTTGTAAGTACTAGATATATACATTCGTTTTACATTACAACCCAAAAAACAACAACAATGTGTCCCTTTTGAACACACTCATATCCCTTAACCTATCCCTGCAGGTTAGGCATAATATACTTCTTCACATCCTGGAAAAAAACATAAGAAAGGGGTAATCTCAGATGCTCAATAAGGATAAAAATATAGTGGAAACTATCATAAATAAGAATAAACATTTAAAGCAATGAATAAGAATAAAACAAAAGCCTTTTAAACTTAAACTACAGCTTAATATGCCAATGATAAATCAAACAGTGCCATTTACTTATTCACATGGATATTATACTAGTCGAATAATCACATGTAATATCAACAACTAATTTAATAATGATGGAATGCATAATGTCGGACATCATAACAATATATTCATGGCCTCGTGCCAAGACTACAAATAAGATAGTTGGACTCACCAATTTTGATAATCACAAATCATGTTTGGATAATCCAAAATCTTGTTTTCATTTAAGTGAGAACCATTTTTTCATTATATGCTAATTATGTTTCATTAATGTTTCATGTTTCTATAGATTAATATTCATATACTCTCAATCTCACTGCTTGATTGGTTAAGCTAACAGTGCAGAATTTATATAAATACAAAGGTCACTGATATAAAGGTCACTAATACAATGTTCACCGATACAAAGTCCACTGATACAAAGGTCACTGATACCAAGGTCACTGTTACAAGGTTACCACTATATGGTTACCACTACAAGGTTACTGCTACAGGGTTACTGCTACAAGGTTACCACTACAAGGTTACAGCTACAAGGTTACCTCTACAAGGATACCGCTACAAGGTTACCGTTACAAGGTTACCATTACAAGGTCACTATTACAAGTTCATCGTTACATGGTCACTGATTCAATCCAACTGTTAAAGGTTACTGATGCAAAGGCTACCGTTGGAAGGTTACAGTTGGAGATTGCTGATGTGAACCTACTGTTGATGACTACCGATATAAAGGATACCATTACTAGTCTACCAATGCTTATTCTTCCATAATCTCACAATTTCTCAATATTATTCCATAGGTAAAATTTGATAAATTAAATGTTTCTGAAATTAATTAATGATGATTGTAAATATTTCAGGAGATAGTACCTAGGATAGTACGAGGTACGAGAAAGATTTCATGTGATCTACTCATTATCATTGTTAGACCTCAAATATAAAAACAGAAGACCACGAAAAAAATAATAGAGAGTGACACATACGAGCATATGATGAAGGGTGGCATACGAAGTGAGAAATAACTTACTCGCTAGATCATAGTAGAACCATCCAGTAATAAAACTCTAAACCCACAAGTATCACGAAGATCATTCTGGGGAAAACTCACTTCTGCCTTCTATGCCTCATCAACTCTTAATCAACATCAGAAGAAGAACATTGAAAGCTAGAACCTAGAGTTACAACACTCTGTTTTGAAGACATGTTTCAGAGATAGACTCAAGCTTCAATTTCTTCAAGGAGTCAAGAGCTGAACTGCAAACACATAAAGCCTTTTAAAATCTATCTCATCATAGTTTCCCTATTGTGTTTCTTTCTTTCTTTTACATTTCTGAGAAGTGTGTCTGTGTGATTTACACATTGTCTCATGTGATAGAACTGGAGGATACTGAATATCCTCACATCAAACTTCACCTATTTTTGTTTCCCACATATAACTGTGGAAGAGACCTTGTGTGGTCTGTGTTGTTTTTTTTCACGAAGAATAGTGGTAGAGGGTGTGAACCCTGGACAGTTTTTGAAAACTATTATAAAGCCTGATACAGTCTGTGTATCATGTTTATTGCTAATATAAACTACTTAGTGGCTGGGGATCACCAAGTGGAGAGTATTACGTCTCGGCTTGAGACTGAATGTCTTGTTTATATTGTTATGTTAATCATCATATACTCTATTTTATTTTATCTGGTACTTATATTTTTCAAAAACAGAAATTTGTTTTTACATTCACTCTGATAGTTAGTTTTGGTTAGTGTGTATATATGCTAAATTTAGTAAACCTGTTTAGAAATTTGAGTTAGTGATTGCATTATTCAAGTGAGGACTAATCAACCATAGAAAAACCTGTTGAGAAATTAAGCATTTATATATCTACTACCTTAATTGACTGGGTTGTTTTGAATTGAGGGATTTTTATCATAATGTTTTTAATAGAAATTTTAATTTGAAATCAATTCACCCCCTCTTGAGTATCCACTCTGACAAACAATTGGTATCAGAGGATTTTATTTTCAAGTTTTCAAATTATTTTCAACTATTATTTTAGTTTTATCTTACAGATATTATAATTTCTATCATATCTAAATTTTCAGTTCTTTAAATTCTAAGTAACTATAGAAACTAGAGTTGAGGGTGCTGCTACTAACAGGCCACCTTTCTTAACAGTAATAAATATGATCAGTGGAAACATAAAATGAAAATGTATCTAGAGATCATAGGACCTAAAATCTAGGACATAATTTAAGAACAACATGTATTTCCTTCTACTTATAGGGACACATGGTCTCAACTGACTAAAGCTACATATAATAATAACTGTAAAGAAATGAATGCTTTGTACTATTCTCTAGGTGATGAGGAATTCAATAGAATATCTGCTTGTAAAGCTGCATATGAAATTTGGGATACTTTAGTTGTTTCTCATGAGGGAATAACCAATGTTAAAGAAATGAGATTAAATACATACAATATTAAATATGATAATTTTAAAATGATTTCTGATGAACCTATCTTTGAAATGTATCTCAGGTTCCATGAAATAGTGAACACCATGAGTCTGCTTGGAAGACCAGTGGACAGCAAGAACCAAATCATGAGACTACTTCGATGC
Source organism: Viscum album (assembly GCA_963277665.1). Classification (NCBI taxonomy): domain Eukaryota; kingdom Viridiplantae; phylum Streptophyta; class Magnoliopsida; order Santalales; family Viscaceae; genus Viscum; species Viscum album. Next base: position 1,549,834,692 of record OY728164.1, on the reverse strand, counting down.
CTACCTGAAATATGTATGGGATCTTTTATTTCTATTTGAGAATCTCGTGACATAAGCAAGCTACCAGTAAAGGAACTAATTGGAAAGATTATTATGTATGAAAAAGAGCTTAAGGTGAATCAATAAGTAGATGAAGAACCAAGGAAGAAGTCAATATCATTCAAGACTTCAAACTCAAAGAGAAAAGACAAACAAAAAGTTTAAGTTCCTATAGACAGTTCCACTAGTGAAGAGTTAGATTCAGACAGTGATGAGGAGATGTCTCATCTTTCTAGAAGGTTTAAAAAATTCTACCGAAAGAAGAAATTCATAAGCAAGTAAAACTATAAGGGAAAGTATGATAGTAAAGGACAATGGAAGAAAGATAGAAAATGGAATGAAAACTCAAATGAAATAATCTACTATGAGTGCAAACGAAAAGGTCATGTGAAGGCAGACTTCCCCAAGCTAAAATTTAAGAATAAATATGAAGTTAAGTGAAAGGGTTATAAAAATTCTATGAGAGATACTTGGAGTGCTTCAGAAGACATCTCTGGTGGATCTGATTCTTCTGATAGTGAATATAACAATCATGCTAACTTATGTTTCATGACAGAAACATCTGAGGTAACACTTAACTCCCTTATACATAGTGCCTATTATTCTGGGAATAAGAGTGAGTCACATAATGATGAAGATATGACTAAGGATAAATTATTTGAATACTGTGAAATGCTTGAGGATACATTTAATGAACTCAAGGACAAATATAAATCATTAAAGATATAACATTCTTTAAATGAAAATTATATTTCTGATTTGGATATTGAAAAAGAGAAATTCCCCCAGCTGTTAAAAGAAAATATTAAACTCAAATTATCAAATGAACAATTAAAGAGAGATCTTGAGAAGTTTACTATCGGTAGAGATACCTTGACATAGTTTCCAGGAAAATAGATTACCAAAAAATATACAAATGGTCTAGGATATCAACCAGGATAGATAAAGATCATTAAAACTAAATTTATTCTAAAATCTGGACAATTCACAGTTAGTTCCAGTTCAAAACCATTTCTTGAAAAAAAAAATCTCTAAAGGACCAAACATAGTTTTTATGTATCACAATATATCTGCTGATTATAGGAAACTATGAGACAAGTCTGGGTTCCCAAAGTTGTACTTGCAAACCTCTCTGGACCCAAGAAAATCTGCGTACCAAAGTTACCCCATGCCTAATCTGTTTTGTAGTGAAATAGCCTAAAGAGTTCCTAAAAGACCTTGTGGTACTTGGATAGTGTATGTTCAAGACATATGATAGTAGATTATTCTTGATTCAAGACCCTAATCAAAGTAGATGGTTGACATGTATCTTTTGGTGATAATTCAAAGGCAACAATCATCAGCTTAGGCCAGATTGGTAACCCTAATACAATATTAATTTCTAAAGTACTTTTTGTTGGTGGCTTAAAGTACAATTTGCATAGCATCTCTCAGTTTTGTGATGATGGTTTTAATTTCATGTTTGAAAATGAAGCATGTAATGTTTTTAATTCCAATAATGATTTAGTATTTACTTCTCGTAGAAATGATATTGTATTTTTTGTTGATTTAGATTCTTTAGCTAAGAAAAATGTTTCTTGTTCAAATATATTTCATAAGGAATACTGGTTGTGGAACAAAATACTAGGACATTTCAATGTGCACTCACATAGGAAATTGAATAGGAATGGTTTAGTTAGAGACTTACCTAAACTGGAGTTCCCTCTAAAAAATGTGTAATCATTGTCAAAAGGGAAAACAATACAAAGTTTCTTTCAAACCAAAGAAAGAATTCTCTACTTCTCAACAGCTTGAGTTGGTTCACATGAACATGTTTGGACCATCAAGAGTTTCAAGTTTAAATGGGAAGCACTATGTTTATGTTCTTGTATATGGTTTTTCTATGTAAACTTGGGTATACTTTCTGGCTCATAAAACTGAATCATGTTCTTATTTTATCAAATACTCCAAGTCTATAGAAAATCATTTTGGACTTAGAATTAAGACCTTGAGAAGTGATCATGGTGGTGAGTTTGGAAATTAGAAGTTCAAATCTTATTGGTCACACAATGGCTATAGTTCCAATTTCTCTACTCCAAGAACACCTCAACAAAATGGAGCCATAGAAAGAATAAATAGTCCACGTCAAGAGATTGCCCGAACTATGATTAGTGAGTATAATATACCTATTTATTTTTGGGCTGAAGCTGTAAATACGACTTGTTATACCATCAATAGAGTCTTGATTAGACCTGTTCTTAAGAAGACACCTTATGAACTTTGGAGCAATTGGAAGCCTAAGGTTAACTACATCTGAGTTTGTGGCTGAAAAGTCTTTATTCTTAACACTAAGGACAATCTTGACAAGTTTTCCTCCAAAAGTGCTGAAGGAATTTTCCTAGGTTACTCAATCTCGAGAAAATCCTAGATTATTCCATAAGAAACCCAAATGTGTGGAATAGTTTGTTAATGTAAAATTTGATGAGACTGATCCTCATAAACCCAAAACCTCTCTTGAATATCTTGAGGATGATATGTCAATTATGGACCTTAATGATAATGATGGTGAATCCCCTGTAAAAGTAAACAGTTCTTGGAATCTACCAGAATTTGCACCTGTTGAGTCTGAGCCCATAAACAACCATGAGGAGTCTAATTCAACTCTTTCTGGAGGTATTATAACTCTCAAGAATCATCCTTTAGATATTGTAGTATGTGATTTAAATAGAGGGACACAAACTAGAGCTTCTCTGAGAAACTAGGTTGAACATCAGGCTTTTCTTTCACAGCTTGAACCCAAAAATATTAATGATGCTATCAATGATGAATTTTTGGTGATGACTATGAAAGAAGAATAATATCAATTTGAATGAAACAAAGTCTGGGAACTAGTTGAAATCCTTATGGACACTTTGACAATAGGCACTAAATTTTTTTTAGGAACAATGTTGATGAGTATGGAAATATAGTTAGAAACAAAGCTAGGTTAGTTCCACAATAATATAGTCAAGAGGAAGGAATAGATTATGAAGAGAAATTTGCTCATGTATCTAGGTTAGAGTCCATTAGGATACTACTAACTTATACAGCTCATATGAATTTTAAACATTATCAAATGGATGTTAAAAGTGATTTTTTAAATGGGTACATAGTTGAGGATGTGTTTGTTGAACAACCCCCTAGTTTTAAAAATCCCAATTTTCCTAGTCCTGTTTTTAAACATTCAAAATCTTTATACAGTTTAAAGCAAGCGCCAAGAGCTTGGTATGATAGGATCAACTCTTTTCTTATTTCAAAAATTTTTACTAAAGGAATATCTAATCCTACTCTCTTCATTAAAAGAATTTCCAAAGATGTTATGATATTACAAATTTATGTAGATGATATAATTTTTGGATCTTCTAAAAATTCTTTAAGTACTAATTTTTCAAAAATAATGCAAAATGAATTTGAAATGAGTTTAATGGGATAACTTAAATTTTCCCTTGGATTTCAGATTTTTCAAAATAAATATGGCATTGTTTTAAATCAAAGTAAATATGGTAAGGATCAATTAAAATGTTTTGGTTTGGATGGAAGTAAAGGCAGTGATACACCTATGATTACCACTTGTAAGTTGGATACGGATGAAGCTGGAGAACCAGTGGATCAAACCAACTATAGAGGTAAGATTGGGAGTCTTCTCTGTTTTACTACTATCAGACCTGACTTTATGTTCAGTGTATTCATGTGTGATCGCTTTCAAGCTAATCCCAAAGAATCTCATTTAAATGTTTTCAAAAGGATTTTCAATTATCTCAAATATACTCCTAACCTAGAACTATTTTATCCAAGAAGATAATCATTTGATCTGATAAGTTATTCTAATGTTGACTTTGCTGGTTGCAAGTTAGATAAAAAATCGCCTTTGGAACATGTCACATTTTAGGCAAGTCACTAGTATCATGGTGTAGTAATAAACAAAATTTTTATGCATTATCTATTGCTGAAGCTGAATATATAACTACTGGTTGTTGTTGTGCTCAAATTCTATGGATGAAACACACTTTACTAGACTATGGATATCATTTCAAACATGTCTCTATAAACTATAACAACACAAGTTCTATTAACATCTCTAAAAATCCAGTATCTCATGCTAGGACAAAGCATATTGATGTATGACATCACTTCTTAAGAGATTATTATCAAATAGGTGATATCACTCTTGAATTCATTGGTATTGAACAGCAATTGGTAGATATATTTTCAAAGCCTTTGAATTCTGAGAGGTTAAATTACATCAAACATGAGTTAGGTATGATAAACTGTTAGACCTGACTGATAGGACCTCACTATTAGACCTTATAGATAGGACCTCACCATTAGAACTTATCGATTGGACATAACTGTTAGACCTTATCAATATGACCTCACTATTAGACCTTACCGATAGGACCACACCGTTAGACCTTACCGATAGGACCTCACCATTAGACTATACCGATAGGACCTCACCGTTAGACCTTACCGATAGGACCTCACCGTTAGACCTGACCGATAGGATCTCACCATTTGACTTTACCGGTAGGACCTCACCGTTAGACCATATCGATAGGACCTCATCGTTAGACCTTTCCAATAATAACTCACAATTAGACCTTACCAGTAGCTCTTTACCGATAGACAACTTGAATGTGGGACTTTACATTTTTTTTCTCTGCCAGAATCTGAAACATTTTCTGCATATTACTTATTCATTTTATCTATTTTATTTTTTGATCCCTAAATGATTAAATTAAAACCCGGATCACTTGTCAATCCACATCAAACCCTCTCCTGAACCGTTTTCTCCCCAATCTCAGAACCTAAACCTCTACTAAAACCTTGAACCTCTCTAGATCGATGGAAAGAGTCAAAAGGCCATCAGTTTCTAATGAAAGATATGCCCCTGATCCTAAGAGACCTAGAGCCGAGTCGAGTAGCGGAAGCCAGATTGTGGAAAAGGTTATGACCCACATTTATCCAAGAGGGAAATTGTAGTTGATAAGGAGTTAATTTCAGAGTGGCTGCTGTCGAGCCGGTCATTAGTACTTAAGGCACTGGAATCTCAGGGCTTTGTTGAATGTTTTTCAAACAATAATGGACCCTATTACCTGAAGTTAGAGAAGGAACTTTATAAGTACCTCAAGTTTGAGGAGTATCGGGATGAGCACCGAATGATTTCCAGATTTAATGGAGTAAGTGAGAGCATCTCCTCTGCTGAATGGGCTGAATGATTGAGGGTTCCACATGAATGGATTTTTGATTTTTACTCAAAAGTGGTGCCTCCCACTAGTGAGTTCTTCTGCTGTGAAGAAGCATTAGATGAACTGGAAGGGAATGGAATTCTTAATAAAGTCATTGTTGCTGAAATGGTAGGGGAAGATAAGCTGATTTTCATGTTTATTCATCATGTTTTAAGTCCCAGGAGAGGGGACATTTCAACTTTAAAGTAACAGGATTTCTTTCTCATGTATTTGTTAATGCATGAGCAGAATATCAACTTGTGTAAGCTGTTGATGATTCAACAAGAAGATATGACCAAGCCTAGTTCCAAATCAAATGCCTTATTCCATGCTCTGCCGATATCCCTTATGTTTAACGTGAAAGGAGTTGCTGGAGATCATGAGGAAACTGTTGTTGTGCAAGATAACCATTGCATCACCAAAGTGATCTGCAAGATGATGAAGATTAACTAGAATCCATGGCTGAGGATATGGGTGAATGATGACGCTAAGGTGTATGAAGAGTTTAATCCTATGACTCATCCTACCAGGCCTATGAATAAGAGATACCCCGGTCTTAATACTGATGAAGTAGAGCCTACTTATTCAGATGAAGAAGGAGAATAATATGTTATTGTGAAAGAAAGATATGATTCTATTATAAATGATATGACTGACCTTGACCTTCCCTCCAATCCTCATGAAGATATTGTATCTTTTGGTGAGCCTATCCCACCAAAGAAATTTCCTAGAAGGGAGGCTATCCTTAGGGATAGTTATAAGGGAACCAGTGAAGAAGAAGGGGATGAAATCATCTTAAGAGAAGTTTGAGATAACTCATATGAGAATTAGGACTCTGAATCAAGTCATGATGAATTTGAGATAACTGATACAGAAAATGAAGAGGAATGTCTAAGTATTAGTCCTTTAATAGGACATACAAAAATGGTAGAAAGTAGAGATGATGAAGTTGATAATTCAGTCAAAGTTGGACTTGTTCTGGAAGTTGTTGAAGATTCTGTGGAGGAAGTGGCAGTGAACCTTCCTGTTGATGAAGTTGATCAAGGAGGTCAAATAGAGATAGATGTGGTTGTTCAAGAGAACTATCCAAGTGATGGGGAGGAACCTGTTGCTAAAGGATCCATTGTTGTTGCTCATGAGATATAGGACTGTACAAAAGCTCCTAGTTTTTTGGTTTTAGGCCTATATTATAGAGACTCTAAATATGACCAGCCTATTAGAAGCCCTCCAATTCCTACTTTCTCATAAACTACCATTGTGCAGCCAGTGGTTTTGTTACCTAGAGACTACGAAAATACGGATGAATTTGATTCTTTGAAATCAGAACTGAAGAAGTATATTGATGAGAAAAACACTAGGATAGAAAGAACATTAGCTCACAATCAAGAACTCATGACATCTGCAGTGGAAAGTATAGTCTCTACCTCTCACTCAGTTATGTTACATGAGGTCAAGGAATGTTAGAATCAGGTAAGAGATATTGCAGAGTCTAAGGAATAAATGAAACAGTCTATAACTAGCTTAGATTCATATATGGCTTCAAGAGCTTATGTGGATAGAGACCTTAGATATATTAAAAGTGTGGTTCACCAAATGGTCATAGTGTTTGAGGATTTTAAGAAGGCTACGGAAACACATGTGAAAGGCCATGATGATGATGTAAAAAGGCTGATTAGTGGGCTGACCAAATCATTTAAAGAGACTGTGGCTTTCTCTATGGCACCTCTGGGTGCGTCTGCTTCTACTCAAGCCTCTCCTCCAGTTGACATTGAAGCTTTCTGGACCATTGTTAGAGAAGAAATGGAAAAGTTCTTCAGTGCTAATACCTCAGACTCTCATGTCATTTCCATCACCAAGGAAATTCATAAGCTTGTGGGAAATTATTTAAGGGAAGCTTATCAAGATTAGAAGTCCATCAAGGATCATGTTGACTTCTATTACAAACGGGTTTACACTAAGCATCATATGGATTTCCACTTCAAGTTGTTTTTGGTGAACTTGAGGATTCCACCTGTCACTCTGGCATTTAAGGATCAAGTGAGCAAGCTTTGGGAGCTGACTCCTACCTTGGAAAATTTAAGGAGAATAAGGATGGTTTTATTTCTACTATGGAACAAGGGGGAAGCATTATTGTGGACTTTAGGAATCTTATCTTGCCTTTCCTCCATGTGGAATGCACTCCCATCATTGTTCCTCCTACTTTTCCTGCTTCTTCAGCTGCCACAGGTTCCACCAGTACTGCTCCGATGATGACTCTTGCATAGGCCATCAAAAGGTTAACCCCAATGATTCCATAGATATCTACTCACTATCAGTCTACTGATGCCTTTGTGGCTACTCCTACACTACTTACTTCCATCCCTCATCCTATCCCTCCACCTTCAGAACCTGCCTCCTCAACTTCCTAGTCCAAAGCTCCAATGGACATATCCGATTTGGATTGAGTGTGGACTGTCTTACCTGATAGGGATTAGTGTATATCTTTTTGTATAGTTTACTCCTTTTTTATTAATATAGACCCTCTCATTTCACTATTTTTTCTACACACTTTTTTTTAATCACAAAGGGGGATAAGATGACAATATTCAAAACTTTATTTCTCTCAGGGAAAGAAGTGTTTGTATGTGTTTGTATATGTTCTGACCTAAATGTAGTGTTTTCCATGAAATTTTTGTATGCTCACATCACTTATGACATTAGAAGATGTGTTCAACCTTGATTCAAAACTATTAAATCTAAAGATTCAGTGAAATAATTTGTGATTATCAAAAAGGGGGAGATTGTTGGACTCACCTGTTTTGATAATCCCAAATCATGTTTTGATAATCCCAAATCTTGTTTTCATTTAAGTGAGAATCATGTTTTTATTCTATGCTAATTATGTTTCATTAGTGTTTCTTGTTTCTATAGAGTAATATTAATATACTCTCAATATCACTGCTTGATTGGTTAAGCATACAGTGTAGAATTTATTGAAATAAAAGGTCACCGATACAAAGGTCACCGATACAATGGTCACCGTTACAATGGTAACTAATACAATGGTCACTGATTAAAAGGTCATCGTTACAAGGTTACCACTATAAGGTTACCGCTACAAGGTTACCATTACAAGGTCACCGTTACAAGGTCACTGTTACAAGGTCATTGTTACATGGTCACCGATGTAAGCCTACTGTTAAAGGTTACCGATGCGAAGGATATCATTGGAAGGTTACAATTAGAGATTCTTGATGTGCACCTACTGTTGAAGACTACTGATATAAAGGCTACCATAACCAGTCTACCAATGCTTATTCTTCCATACTCTGTCAATTTCTCAATATTATTCTAATGGTAATATTTGATAAATTAAATGTTTCTGACATTAATTAATGTTGATTGTAGATGTTTCAATAGACAATACCTAGGAAAATAAAAGGTACGAGAAAGATTGCACGTGATCTACTCATTTCCATTGTCAGACAGCAAATATAAAAAGGGAAGACCATGAATGAAAAATAGAGAGTGACACATACGTGGATACGAAGAAGGGTGGAATAGGAAGTGTGAAATAGCTTTGTCTCAAGATCAAAGTAGAACCGTCCAACATTATCACTCTGAACCCTCAATCATCACGAAGATAATTCTAAGAAAAACTCACTTCTGCCTTATATTCCTCATCAACTCTTGATCAACATCTGAAGAAAAACACTGAAAGGTATAACCTATAGTTACAACACTCTATTTTGAAGACATGTTTCAGAGATAGAATCAAGCTTCAATTTCTTCAAGGAGTCAAGAGCTAAACTGCAAACACATAGAGCCTTCAACACTCTATCACATCATAGTTGCTATATTCTGTTTCTTTCTTTCTTTTAAATTTCAGAGAAGTGTGTTTGTGTGCTTCACACACTGTCTCCTGTGCTAGAACTGGAGGATACTAAATATCTTCACATCAAACTTCACCTATGTTTATTTCCAACGTATAACTGTGGAAGAGACCGTGTATGGCATGTGTCGTTTGTTTTTCCCACGAATAATAGTGGTAGAGGGTGTGAACCCTGGACAGTTTGTGAAAAATCTTGTAAATCCCAATACAGGCTATGTATTAAGTTTACTGCTAATATAAACTACTTGGTTGTAGGTGATCACCAAGTGGAGAGGATTATGTATCATCTTGAGATTGAACCTCTTGTTTATATTTTTATGCTAATCCTCATATACTCTATTTTATTTTATCCACTATTTATATTATTCAAAAATAGAAAGTTGTTTTTACATTCACTCTAATAGTTAGTTTAGGATAGTTTGTATATATTCTTAATTAATAAACTTGTTTCCAAAGTAGAATTAGTGATTGCATTAATTCAACTGAGGAATAATCAACCTTAGAGAAAATTTTTGATCAATTAAACATTTATATCTCTACTACCTTAATTGACAGGGCTGTTTTGTATTGGGGGATTTTTATCATAATTTTTTTAACAGAAATCTTAATTGGAACTCAATTCACCCCCCTCTTGAGTATCCACTCCAACCAACAATTATTTTCTTAAGTCCTTGTTCCAGGACACTATTTTGTCTCATGAGACCTACTGATGCATCGAGGAGTAATAGTGGGCTCCACCCTTCACTTACTAAGGCCAATGCATTCCTCATATGAAAAGGTTGAAACATAACATAAACATTCATGTTAAAACTAGCATATGAAATATCAATATTTTAACCATAGACCATGAATGGTATAAAAATAGCACATACACATTCAAACATAACTCATTTAATACAATATAGAAGATTGTATTATAATAAATTAACCTCAATAAATATTAATGAAGGATATTGAGATAGATGAAAATAATCATTAAAACTATTTTAGAAAAATATCCCCTTTTTCTTGAAAAAATTTAAAAGCCTCACTATTTATTAGGAATCCATTTAAAATAGATTTTAAAATCAAAGTGTCCCATACCACATGGAAACCTTTAAAAGGAATTTTATTTTTAAAACATTCATGCCCTTATAACTAAATCCATAAAACCATTTTTAAAACATGGACATTAATGGGAAATATTTATAAGAATAAATCTTTAAAATCATTAAAATGATATTTTAGTTATAGTTCCTAACCAAATGAGAGATGCTTCAATAAAAATAATTAAGGTAATTAAAAATTTATAATATCATGAGAATAATGGGATTCATGATATAATTTTTCAAAGTATAGTATATACACTATATAAAAGTGAATTGGCACATAACAACAAAAAGTATCAATGGAATGTAAATTGAGATGAAATCCCTTATAAAGACCATATCCTTAGGTTAAGGATAAATAAATGACATAATTATGTTTGAAAACTATAAATACCATAATTATGTTTAGATATTCAGTGTAAATCAATAAGAGTACATTCACACATATTCTTATAAAAACAACACCAATGACTTGGATGTTTAACTCAATGAATGGAAATTGAGTTAAGATTAATCTTATAAAATTCATATAGATGACTTGAGAATTTATCAATGTATTGATTATGTGTATCAAAATTATTTCCACACAAAGGGGAGTGTAAATTAGTAAAAAAGTAAATAAACAGTTATTTCACACATAATCTTGGTGTTAAATAATCAATGAAGTTTGTGTAAAACCCAATGAGTGGAAATTGAAATTAAAAATTACCTTACCAACTTGGTAACTTAAGAAACATAAACCCGATTAAAAAAATATCATACAATTAAGATTTAAATACACATAAATTAAATTATATTACAAAAATAATACAATCATGGGATGTACATACACCACACAAAAGGAAATAGTGGCAATATATCATGAATCTCACGCGAATATGAAGTGAGATAAAAACCCCTTACGTTGAAATTTTCATCAGTAAAGGGTAGGTTAACCTCCTGTAAAATGGTTAAATAATTATTATTAAATTATACTTGAACTATATACATAAATATGATATCATATATGATCTTCTAATATTAATTTGTTAATAATATTTTAGCAGTATCGTTATTTCAGGTATTAACTGATTTGTTTTCCTTTATAATTTTTGTTAAGTAAGTCATGGTTGATATGTATAGGATGTATTTGGTCCATATCCAGAATTATATTATGTTATTAAACATTATTTTTAATCATAAAATGAAAATTATTCTTGAATGGTTGCAATGGGGAATGAATCTCATCGTGTTCGTGGAGACAGTAATCTGTACGTACGCATGAGGGACAATACCATTCTATTTATGGTTAAATAGTATGAAATTGGATGATATATCATATATAAAAAACAATTAACATGTTATATTTAATATTTAGGTCAATTATACTCATTATTTTACCCATCCAAATGATGAATTGTTTTATAAAAAACTACACCACGACTTGGAGATGGTAAGCTGAACATGCGCACGTATGGTGAATTTGCCATTAATAGGATGGATAGAATAATGAATATTTCTGTACCATATTAATAATAACGTAACAGTATTTAGAATATAATGGATTTATTATTTTGGTATGGAAGCAATAAAGAAATAAGGAATGGATGAAGAAAATTACTTTGAAAGAGGTGATGAAATTATTACCTCTTCTTCGGTTGCTTCCTTTTTATTTGATCAAAATGGATCCTTAGGTTGTCTTATAATAAAATAAAGGCCTATAGGTTGAAACGAGGGTAGTTGGGAGGATATTTTAGTAGGTTTTGTCCGAGACAAATGGCTTTAGAGGTGTGATTTTGAGAGAAGGGGAACTACCCTTTTATAAGAGAGGTGACCGTCACTTTTGGAAAAGCACGAAATATTATTTTATTATACAATCATATTAAGTTTATAATATCTCCAAAAGGATTTATTTTAAGGAAAATGTGGGTATGGTTCGAAAACCTCTCAACCAATAGGTTTTATATAGGTTTAGGTCACCATATTGACCCTATATTTTAGATTTAACTCTTAGTTAAATAGTTTAACTTTTACCATGTATTCTTTTATTATTATAATAAATGGTTAATAAACAAACAACAAAAATCCAAGAGAACCCCAAGTGGTTCATTATTGATATATCTAAACTTATATAATTCCTTTATCTGAACCTTAGATTTTTAGAAATATTATTAATATTATACTATTTGTTTTAAAAACTCATTTATGTCAATTTTGACACTATTTGGTATTTGGTTTTTGTGAAAGACATAAAAACTTTATCAATTAGAAAAAAAATTATTTAATCAACCCTAACATTTCATATTAACATATAAAATTATTTTAATACATCAAAAGTCTTAATTTAAAATGATATTAATATTTATATTATCAATTATTTTATTCATTCAATAATAAGGTAATTACTACATCATCATTGTGTCATAAATAAAATTAATTATTTAATGTCTAAAAATTATAAAGGGGTGAGCTCAGATGCCCAGTAAGGATAAAAATATTGAAGAAAATTTCATAAATAAGAATAAACATTTAAGACAATATATAAGACTAAAAAATCCCTTTAAACTTAAATTTCATCATAATATGGAAAATATAAATCAAGATAATTCCATTTACTTATTCACATGGATATTATACTAGTCAAATAATCACATGAAACAACAATAGACAATTTCATAATGATGGAATTCACAATTCCAGAATTCATAACCACATATTCAAAGCCTTTTTCCAAGACTACATATAAAATTTTGTCAAGGCCTTATCCCAAAACACTAGTTTGTCTCATGAGACCTACTGATGAATCGAGGAGCTATAGCGGGCTCCACCCATCACCTACTAAGTCTAATACATTCCTCATATTAAAAGGTTTAAACGTAACATAATTTTTTTTATTAAAACTAGCATAAGAAATTTCAATACATTATCCATAAATCATGAATGGTATAAAAATTATATATCCTCAGTAAAACATATCACAAAAACTTCAATACAATATGGAAGATTTGTATCATAATACATCAACTTCAAGAAAGTTTAAAATAAATCAAAGGATGTTGACAGAGATGAAATAAAAACTATTTGAAATAAATACCTCTTTCTATTTTGAAACCATATAAAAGAAAATATTTATTTTGGGAATATTCTTATAATCTTGTAAGGGAAGCTTTTAAGGTGTTATAACGGCGTAAAATAGCCGCACCCGCCGTATAAGTTTAAAAAAGACATTTTTTCCTTATTTTTGTTGAAAAGGTCGTAAAGTTACCTGTTTGGAAAACAATAGAAAGATTCCTTTCAATCCATTTTATAAAAATTAAAACAAGGATATAAATTACTTTAACCCATAGTAAAAATGTTTTTAAATACATTTTTAAGAAACATGGATGTTGATGATGGAGAGGTCCCAATAGATAATTACTTATAAACAAACTCGGATAATGAAGAGATTATAGAATTAACCCTTACCTTGTACTTTTCCATGGTCGAGGGTATATTAAACTCATGTATAATAGATAAATAATTTTTATTAAATTATAAAAAACCATATACGTATATATGATATCAAATATGATCTTTTAATATTGCTTTGTTAATAATATTTTAGTAGAGTCATTTTTTCCGATGTTAGCGGATTCGTTTTCTGTTATATTCTTGGTTACATAAGACATTTTTTCTATGAATAGGATGTATTTTATTCATATAAATAATGATATTATGTTCATAAACATTATTTTGAATCATAAAATGATAATTATTTTTGAATGATTTCACTGGGGAATGAATCTCATCGCATTCGTGGAGATGGTAATCCATACGTACGCACGAGCGACGATATCATTATATTGGCAGTGATATTGTATGTACCTGGATGGTATATTATATATAAAGAATAATTAACATGTTATATTTATTATTTACATCAATTATACTTAATATTATACCCATCCAAATAATAATGTATTGAATAACAACTACACAGCGACGTGGAGATGGTAAGTCGTACGTACGCATGTCTGGTGACTTTGTCATTCATATGTTGGGTAGAATATTGAATATGGTTGTACCATTTTTATAATAACATCAAATTATATATAAAATACTGGATTTATTATTTTATAATGGAAACAATAAATTAATAATAAGTGGAAGAATAAAATAACTTGAAAGAGGTGGTAAAATATTAACCTCTTTCTCAGGTTCTTCCTTTTGATTTGATCAAAAGGGCTCCGTATGTTGGATTTATGACCAAAGTAATTCCTCTAGGATGAAGTTAGGATAGTTGGGAGGATATTTGGGCAGGTTTTGTTAGAGCCAAAAGGATTTGGAGGTGTTAAATTAAGAGAAGGGGAAATTCCCTTTTATAAGAGAGGTGAGCATCACTTTATGAAAGTCTTGAAATATTATTTTATAATAAATTCATTTTCAGTTTCTAAAGGCTCAAAAAAAACTTATTTCGAGGATAATATGGGTATGGGTCTAAAAACACTCAACAAATAGGTTTAATATAGGTTTGGGCCTCATATTAACCTTATCTTTTAGATTTAACTCTTACTTAAAAAGATTGACATTTACCATGTCTCTTTAAATTTTTATATTATATGGTTAATAAACTTACTATAACAAGCCAAGAGAACCCCAAGTGGTTCATTATTAATATATATTACCTTATCTAAGTTATTTGGACGAACTTTATATTTTTAGTAATATTATATCAATTAATACTATAATATTTGTTTTAAAAACTCTTTTATGTTGATTTTGACACTATTTGGTATTTTGTTTTTGTTAAAGACATAACAGCATGATTACTTTGAACATAATTCATTTAATAAACCCTAAAATTCCATATTTACCATGAAAATTAGTGTAATTCATAAAAACTATCAAATTAGAGTTATTTGTATATTTATAATATTAATTAATATAATCTTTTGTTAATAAGGTAGTTACTGCATCCTCATTGTGTCATAAATAAATTTAATATTTAATGTATAAAAATTATAAATAAAATACCATTATGTAGGAAATAATTTTATCTTTCTAATGAATATTTATAGTCTAATCTATCTTATTTATAACCCTATATTAGAAATTTTTAATTATGTAAACTTGAATTTAACACTTTTAACTCTTCTATGAATTATATAATAATAAATGTCCTAATCTAATCCAAGTGGACCTAAAGGATCATATTTTATTTCTATGATTTTATTAGTCGAATAAAACTTATACAATAGAATTAGGAAATGTGTTAGGGTAATTATGATATAATTTTTACCCTTAATTACCCTATTTACTTTTTACCGTGGTAAATAAAAGTTAAAAGTTACTATTCACCAAAAATTATTTTCATCTTATTGAACAACATATTAGTTGCTGATATTAACTGTGTCTCTCAGATTTTTGAAATTCAACTCATAGAAGCGGTAAAATAATGGTTTATGCAAATTTGAAAATGATCCTAGGAGGTGGGTAAAACACGGTAAAAAGTTCAATAAACTTTTTATATATCTAAACTTATTATAAAATGAATCCAATGAATTAAATTGAACTTATATAGTTATTATGTATCTATTTTGACCGAATGTAAATTTAAAAAAAAATAAAAAATTATTTAAATAAAAAGTCTGTTTTAAACAATAACTCAGTGTTTTCACTATTCATCAAAAATTGAAAGTTTTCAGAAAAATACCAAAACTTCACCCTAAGAGAATTTCGATATTCCAAATCCAAAAAATAAGTCCATTTTGAAAGAAAAAATTTATAAAATTTCAAAAATTGGGTATTACTATTCAAAATGGCTAGTTTGATCGGTTGTTGTGTGTTAAAACTCCATGTTACATACAACGCAAGCTATTGCATTATTCAAAGGGAAACATACCTTGGAAGCTTTGGGTGTTACATTCTCCCCTCCATAAAATAATTTCATCCTCAAAATTTCTAGAATATTTCTGCATAAAAATATTTGAGTGGTTCTTCATCATGTGTTCCTTGGGTTCCCATGTTGCCTCTTCCATCTTATGGTTTCTCCATATAACTTTTACCTGATGAGTCATCCGGTTTCTCAAAACTTGTTCTCTGGTATATAGAATCTTGACAGGCTCTTCACAATAATACATATTACGTTCTAGTTCTATTTCCTCATAGGTGAGTACATGGGTTGGGTCAGGCATGAATTTTCTCTACAGTGATACGTGAAACACATCGTGGACTTTGGAGAGACTTGGAAGCATTGCCAAACAGTAAGCTACAACCCCAATTCTTTCTAGAATTTCGAATGTTCCGGTGTACCTGGGACTTAATTTACCCTTCTTATCGAATCGTATAACTTCCTTCCATGGAGATACCATCATGAAAACATGATCTTCTACCTGAAATTCCAAATCCTTCCTTCGGTTATCGACATACCTTTTTTGCCTACTTTGAGCTACTTTGATGTGGGTTTGGATAACCTTCACATTTTCCATCGTTTCCTCAACATGTTCGGGTCCTATGAGTTTTCATTCACCAAAATCATCCCAACAAGTTTGTGTGCGACATCTCTTTCCATAAAACGCTTCATATGGTGCCATATGAATACTTGAATGGAATCTATTAATATAAGAAAATTCTTACAGAGGTAAATACTGATCCAACATACCTTGAAAGTCATGTGAGATATATCTCAACATGTATTTTAAGGTTTGAATAGTCCGTTCTGATTTTCCATCAGTTTGAGGGTGGTAGTAAGTGCTCAAACGAGGTTCAATATCCAGGGATTTCGGAAGACTTTTCTAGAATCTTTATGTAAAATGGGGATCACGATCAGAAACAATTGATAGGGGTACTCCATGAAGTATTACAGCTTCATTAATATATATTCTTTCTAGATGTTCAAGTGGTAAATCTTCTCTTATAGCATGAAAATTTGTTGATTTGGTAAGATGATCAACAATGACCCATATTACATCATTTATTTATGGATTCTCTGGTATCTCCATGACAAATTACATCGTAATATCATACCATTTACACTCAAGTATGGGAAGAGGTTGCATGACTCATCTAGGATGTTGTCTTCCAGCTTTCACTTGTTGAAAAACATACATCTTGACACAAAATCAACAATCTCCCTCTTCATTTTGTCCCACCAAAAATGGTCTTTCAAATCTCTATACATCTTAGTGGTACTAGGGTGTATATAGAAATTAGAACTATGGGAATCATTTAATAATTCACTTTTCAGATCAGGTATATCAGGAACACAAATTCTCTTCCCAAATTTCCAAATCACATCTTAATATATGAAGTCGATCAATCTTCCATCATTCACAGCTTTAATTTTTTTTTAAATACCTCATCATCAGGATGAGAACCTTTTATCCATTCCAGTAAAGATGGTTTGGAAACCATTTGAAAAATCATTGATGTTTCACCTTCTATGGTTATTCTTATATCCATCTTTACTAGATCCAGGTATATAGGACCCCTTTCAACTCTCATCTTGTTCAAAAATCCATGATCATTTCTGCTCAAAGCATCTGACACCTTATTTTTCTTCCCCGGGTGGTAGTGTACTGTGAAATCATAATCCTTGAGTAGTTCAAGACATCTCTTTCTCCCCATGTTAAGTTCATTTTGAGAGAAAATATACTTCAAACTCTTGGGATCAGTATAAATATCACATTTTTTACCATATATATAGTGTCTCCATATCTTTAGAGAAAAGATTACAGCTGCTAACTCAATATCATGAGTAGGATATTTTTGTTCATGAAATTTTAGCTGTCATGAGGCATATGAAATAACTCTATCATTCTATATAAGGACACAACAAAGTCCTTTTTTTGAAGCAACACTATAAATAACAAACCCATCATTCCCTGATGGTAAATTCAAGATGGGAGCATTGACTAATATTCTCTTCGGTTCTTCAAAACATTTTTAACACTCTTTTTTCCAAACAAATTTAACCCCTTTACGTGTGATCTTGGTTAATGGGTTAGCCAATCGGGTGAAATTTTGCACAAAATGTCGATAATAACCTGCTAAACTAATAAAACCGTGTACCTCTATTATACTTGTTGGTGCTGGTCATTCTTGGATTACCTTGGACATTGAAGGATCAACAGAGATTTCATCCATAGAGAAAATATAGCCAAGAAAAGAAATATCCTGATGCTAGAATTCGCACTTGCTAAATTTCCCATATAATTCATTTCTTCTAAGAGTCCTTAGGTTAATGCGCATGTGATTTTCATGATCTTCTTTGCTTTTGGAGTATACCAAGATATCATAAATAAATACCACTACAAAGTTATCAAGATATTCCTTGAAAACTCTATTCATTAGATCCATGAAAAAAGAGGGTGATTTAGTCAGCCCAAAAGACATTACTATAAACTCATAATTCCCATACCAGGTTCAAAATGCTGTTTTCGGAATGTCTTCCTTCTTCACACACAAATGATGATATCCAAATCAAAGGCCAATCTTTAAAAAATATTAAGAACCATGAATTTGGTTGAATAAATCATCAATGAGGGGTAGGGGATACTTGTTCTTTATCATTATAGAATTGATCTCCCTGTAGTCAATGCACAACCCCATAGATCCATCTTTCTTCTTGACAAAAAGAATAGGGGCTCCCCATAGAGAAACACTAGGTAGAATAAATCCTTAATTACTCAACTCCTCTAGTTTTTTCTTTAGCTCCACTAATTCCACATTTCCCATTCTATAAGGGGTATTGAATATGGGCCTTGAACCAGGAATTAAGTTAATGGAAAACTCAATTTCTCAATCTAGAGGTTGTCTAGGTAAATCCTCGGGAAACACATCAACACAATATTGCAGAATAGGTACATCCTCTATTTGACCATTATTTTCCTCACCCATAGTTATTTTGTTTTCTTCCTCCCCAATAATTGAATTTAGTTGAGCTACTGGGGGTGGATCTAGATAAGAATCAGGTGGTGATGTTTCTGCTCTCAAGATAAGGCACTCTTTATCATCGTCGAAAATTGTAACCTTCTTATTCTTATAATAATTTTTTTTCATTATGGTCTGAAATTAAATCCATACCGAGGATTATATAAAATTCAATCCTGGTTATGACAAAGAGATCAGCAGATAAAGAACATTTATATGCCCTTATGGGAACTGATTCACAAAAAATTGTTGCAATGATACTTCCCTTAAGAATTTTGACTGAAAAATCCATTGTTAAATCAAATTGAAAATATCAAATTTTCTTAGCAAACTAGAAAGATATAGAACAATGTGATGATCCAGAATCAAATAAAGCATTGGATAAACATGAGGAAACTATTAAATTACCTATCATCGTGTCTTTCAGAGCTTCAACCTCAATAGTAATTGTCACATAAGCTTGGACTTGATCCCATGGACTTTTAGGAGGTATGTTTTCTTTGGTGATTAGAACATTAATTTTCATAATGGCCTCTTCCTCTACAGTTGTAGCATTCAACATTGACAACCTCTTTATTCCCCTTGCAATCACGATCTTGGTGGCCTTTTTCACCACACTTGTAACAGACTCCCATTCCCTTCAGGAAAGTACCAAGGTGTTTCTTCCCACATTTACTGTAGGATGGATATTCAAATTTTCCCTTCTTCTCCTTATTTCCATTTACAGAGTGTTCAGAAGAACTCTTATTCCATTGCTTTGTTTTAAAGTTATAATACATAAAGAATTCTTTTTCTATCTTGATAGCACATAAGATTATATATTCATATGACGAGAAGGATTGCGAGACTAATGCTCGACGAAGAAATGGTTTTAACCCATCAAATAATCAATCAATCTCAAACTTTGGGTAACATATATAATATTCTTGATGCCTTGCTAAGTATGTAAGGTTTTCCTCATACTTTGCAACATTCTCATCCTCTTTTTTCCTCAGACTCAGAAAATTTCTTTCCATATCTACTCGATGGTCACGAGGAAATTATCTTTCTAATAAAATATCTTTAAACTCCCTCTTTTCCATATTTGATACTTCTTAATCTTCCTTTTTATATTAGATTAATGACCACCATTGATATGCATCTCTGGTGAGGCGATAAACATCCATGATAACTTTTCCCCTTTCACTACTCCCCAAAGAATGAAATATTTTGTCTAAGGAACTTATCCATTGTTCAGTTACAAATGGATTTGTAGTCCCATTGAATGTTGGTGGTCGTTGCCTCATCAAGCGGTCTAACATTGATCCACCACATTTTGGATCAGGGTTTTCCATATGGGTAAGGTTATTATTCATAACTTGAGTGAGTTCTCCCAGTATGGTGATAAGTTGATCATCACTAGTTGCATCACCAGCTCCACTATAATAATCTTAATTAGGAGGGAAATCCCTAAATAGATTACGTGTGTTGATATGGTTTCCATTCCTTCCACTATGCGCTATTTCTAAATAATTGTATATACTAGATTAGTTTATTAATCACAATACATAATTTCAAACTTGTAAAACACTTAACATAAATTGAATAGTTTATTGATATAATCCATTATAAAAAAAATGTTTTATTTGAATAAGTATATACTCGTAAACCCTTCATAATGGTGTGTTAATAAAATGAGAATTATCCTAAGCATATCCCCTGGGAGTGTCGTAACAAAGAGTGCAGCAAGGCCCATTGTCGTGCATCGGTTCTCGTTCGAGTCTAGCTCAAAGCGGTGTTTTCGTGTTTTACCTCTAGGTACATCTGGGCCAGAGCTGCCTCTACCTGCTCATATCCAGAATGGGATATATTTCTTAGAAAACTCACAAAAATATCTACATTACCTACATTCTATGAAGTTCTTCTATACTAATCCTCAAAGTCAAACTTTAGGTAATGTTATCTAATCAGAGTTTATCTAAATCTAGATTCCAAGGTTTGTAATAAAGTTCCTCTGATACCAACTATAACTCCCCAACCCTAGTTACCCAGAGTGAGTGCATTTTTATAAAACATTGGCATGATCATAAAATACCAAGTCTCAAAAGACCGATTAGTTTAGTAGCCTTGAAAATACTAGATATAATCATATGTTTTACATCACATCATGAAATAAAAACAACAACAACACTATCTCCATTGGATACATTCATATCCCTTAGAATATCCCTAAAAGTCAATCATAATATAATTCTTCACATCCTGGGAAAAATAAAACATAGAAAGGGGTGAGCTCATAATCTCCGTAAGGATAACAATATAGCGAAAACGTTCATAAATAATCAAAAACACTTAAGGCAATGTATAAGACTAAAACAAAAGCCTTTTAAACTTAAACATAATCATAATATGGTAAATATACATATAAAATAATTACATTTACTTATTCACGTGGATATTCTACTAGTTTAATAATCACAAGCAATATCAATAGCCAATTTTATAATGATAGAATGCATAATGCTAGACTTCATAACAACATAGTCAAGGCCTTGTTCCAAGACTACAAATAATATTTTGTCGAGGCCTTGTTCCAAGACACTAGTTTTTCTCATTAGACCTACTGATTAATCAAGGAGCTATAATGGGCTCCACCCATCACTTACTAAGTCCAATGCATTCCTCATATGAAAAGTTTTAAACATAACATAAAAATTCGTATTAAAACTAGCATAAAAAATGTCAATACTTTATCCATAAACTATGAATGGAATAAAAATAACACATCCATAGTCAAACATATCACAAAACCATAAATACAATATGAAAGATTTGTATTGTAATAAATAAACTTCAAGAAAGTTTAAAATCCATCAAAGGATGTTGACATAGATGAAATAAAAACTATTTGAAGGAAATACCTCTTTATATTTTGAAACCATCTAAGAGAAAACATTTATTTTGGAAATATTCTTATAAGATTTTAAGGGATGCTTCAAAGGTGTTATAATGGCGTAACATAGCCACACCCACCGTATAAGTTAAAAAAATACATTATTTCCTTAATTTTTTCGAAAAGGTCGTAAAGTACCTTGTTTGGAAAATGATGGAAATATTTTTTTCAAAAAATTTTATAAAAATTCAAATTAGGTTATAAATGAATTTAACAGATAGTAAAAATATTTTTAAATCCATTTTTAAGAAACATGGATGTGGATGATAAAGAGGTCCCAATATATAATTACGTATAAACAACCACGGATAATGAAGACATTGTGGAATTAACCATTACCTTGTACTTTTCCTTGGTCGAGGGTACATTAACCTCCTTTATAATAGTTAAGTAATTTTTATTACATTATACAAAAAATATACATAAAGATGATATCATATATGATCTTCTAATATTTCTTTGTTAATAATATTTTAGTAGTATCATTGTTTCGGGTGTTAACTGATTAATTTTCTTCTATATACTTTGTTACGTAAGCCATATTTGTTATGAATATGATGTATTTAATTCATACACTTAATGATATTATGTTCATAAACATTATTTTGAATCATAAAATGAAAATTATTCTTGAATGATTATGATGGGGAATGAATCTCATCGAGTTTGTGATGACGGTAATCCGTAAATAGGCATTGAGCGAAAATATCATTATATTGATGGTGAGATCATATGTAACTGGATGGTATATCATATATACAAAACCATTAATATGTTATATTTATTATTTACATCAATTATATTCATTATTATAACCATCCAAATAATAATGTATTGAATAACAACTACACCATGACGTGGAGACGGTAAGTCGTACGTACACACGTATGGTCACTTTGTCATTCATATGATGGATAGAATAATTAATGTGGTCGTTCCATTTTTATAATAACATCACAATATATAGAATATACTAGTTTTATTATTTTATAATGGAAACAACAAATAAAGAAGAAGTGGAAGAAGAAAAGAACTTGAAAGATGTGGTGAAATATTTACCTCTTCTTTGAGTTCTTCCTATAGATTTGATAAAAAGGGCTCCATAGGTTGGCTTTCTGACCATAATAAGGCTTCTAGGATGAAGGGAGGATATATGGAAGGATATTTGGGTAGGGTTTGGCCGATCAAAAATCTTTTGGAGGTGTGAAATTAAGAGAAGGGGGAGTGCCCTTTTATAAGATTGGTGAGGGTCATTTTAGGAAAATCTTGAAATATTATTTTATAATAAAATAATTGTCCATTTCTAATGACTCCAAAATGATTTATTTCAAGGATAAGGTGGGTATGGGTCGAAAAAATCTCAACAAATAGGATTTAGTTATTTTTGGGTAACCATATTAACCTTATCGTTTAGATTTAAATCTTAGTTAAAAAGTTTGACATTTACCATGTCTCTTTGTATTTTTATATTATATGGTTAATAAACATAATATAACAATCCAAACGAACCCCAAGTGGTTAATTATTAATATATATAACTTTATCTAAGAAATTTGTCCAAAACATAGATTTTTATGAATATTTTATCAATTAATAATAAAATATTGGTTTTAAAAACTCTTTTGTGTCAATTTTTAAACTATTTGATATTTTTTTTTGTTAAACTTATAATAGCATGATTACATCGAAAAAAAATTCATTTAATCAACCCTAACATTCCATATTAATCTATAAAATTAGTGTAATTCAAAAAAAGTCTGAAATTATATTTATTTGGATATTTATGATATTAATTATTTTAATATTTCATTAATAAGGTAATTACTACATCATCATTGTGTCATATATAAATTTAAATATATAATCTATAAAAATTATAAATAAAACACCATTATGTAGGAAGTTATTTTATCTTTCTAATGAATATTTATAGACAAATTTATCTGATCTATAACCTTATATTAAAAATGTTTTAGTTATGAAAACTTGAATTTAACACTTTTAACTCTTCTTTGAATTAAATAATAATAAATGTCTTTATCTAATCCAATTGGACCTAAAGGATCATATTTTATTCATAAGGTTGCTTCTGGTCGAATAACAGTTATCCAATAGAATTAGGACATGTGTTAGGGTAATTATGATATCATTTTTACCCGTAATTACCCTATTTACTTTTAATCGTGGTAAATAAAAGATAACAGTTACTATTCACCAAAAAATTATTTTCATCTTATTGAAACAAATTTTACATATTGATATTAACCGTGTCTCTCGGATTTTTGAAATTCAACTAACAGAAGCTGTAAAATTAATATTTATTCAAATTTGCAAATTCTCCTAGAAGGTGGGTAAAAGACGGTAAAAAGTTCAATAAAATTTTTATATATCTAAACATATTATAAAATGAATCTAATAAATTACATCGAACTTATATAAGCATTATGTATCTATTTTTACCTAAAATAAATTTATATAAAATAAATAATTATTTAAATAAAAATTCAGTTTTAAACAGTAACTCAGTGTTTTTCACTATTCATCACAAATTGAAAGTTTTTAGAAAAATAACAAAAAATCACCATAAGCTAATTTCGATACTCCAAATACAAAAATGAAGTCCATTTTGAATGATAAAATTTATAAAATTTCAAAAAGTAGGTATTAATATTCCTAACGGCTAGTTTGATCGGTTTTTGTGTGTTAAAACTCCATATTGTGTACAATGCAAGCTACAACATTATTCAAAGGGAAACGTACCGTGGTTGATTGGGGAGTTACAAAACTCAATTCACAAAAGTGGTAAAATTATGTTTTATGCAAATTTGAAAATATGCATAGAAGGTGGGTAAAAGATGACAAAAAGTTCAATAAAGTTTTATATATATAGTCTTATTATAAAATGACTTCAATGAATTACATTGGACTAATATAGGTATTATGTATCTATTTTTACTTTAAAATAAATTAAAATTAAAATAATTATTTAAATAAATAGTCGACTTAAAACAATAACGCGGTGTTTTTCACTATTAATAAAAAATTGAATGTTTTTAGAAAAATACAAAAAATTCACCCAAAGATAATTTTTATACATCAAATTAAAAAATGATGTCTATTTTACCAAATTAAAAACATATATGTTTTATTAGATAATTTAACAAAATATTCCCATTGTCAAAACCAGAAAGCGGGTTTTTTAGAAGTAAAACCTATAAAAAGATTGATATGTGTTTATGTCCAATACCTTGTTGATAACTTCCATTTTAAGAACAATGATTTTAGTAGTATATCGCGGTTAGTTTAAATTTGGTGTTTCATGTAATTAAAGTCGTCAGAGAAATCAAACTAAAAAAGGAGAAATATATTATAAAATACTGAGGCCCTACAATAAACCATTCTCCACTGTATATTATTTTACTCATTTCTATGCTAACCAACCATCTTATGGGTTCCTAGAAACCCTATTCACATTAATTTTTCCATTCAGACATAACTGCCTTCAGAATAAAATAAGTTATTGGGTTAGATAATTGTGAGAACCATATCATTAAAGCATCGATAGTATACATTAATCTGAAGAAGACTATAGATTTTAGTTATCATGGTTGGTTAAGTTAGTTTCTCAATAACTCATTTCTTTGAAGGAACCATCGATATACTATAACATGGGATTACATGAACCAAGAATGAAACATTTTGAAGCCAAAATTCAAGCATCAAAATTTTTTCATACAATCTCTCATTCCATATAATCATTAGAACAATTCTAGAATGATTTTCATTTTCATACATTATCTTTGAATATTTAATAATATCATCTATTAATACAGCCACAAACTGATCAATCTAATTCATTATAGAAACTATACATTAAATTCAAGAAAATAGAAGCATAATTTGTAATTATAAATGGGATTAATATAAATTAATAATAACCATACCTCAGAAAGAAAATTTTTTTCAATGTATTTCCCTTCATTGTTCATAGATGATGATATCCAAATCAATGATCACTATTAGAAAATGTATTGTTTCTCTTTATTGATAAAATGCATCATTAAATACAGGTTATATGATAGTAATTATTAAAAGTGTCCTCATTATGTTCCCAATAACCAATACAAAAAATGAATTGACCCATATTTATTGTTAAAAGAAGAAAATTTTCCACCCATGGCGAAGCACTAGGATTAACGAATCATATATCTATGATATCCTGTAGTTTCTTCTTCAATTATTAAAACTCAATTGGGAAATTTATATATGGAGTATTTGAAATGATCATAGCATCAAGTATGATTTAAATTGAAAATTTCACTTCACATTTTTGGGTGAGACTAGGAAATTACTCAAATAAATACATCAGTATATTCCCAACCAATATAAACTTTTAAATATAGAGTTTTCCCCAATCATTTGTGATAAATATATATCATGAATAGATATCAACACAAATATAATGGAATTAATTTCAATTAGGTGTTAAGGTTCATCCTCATGCTGATTTATGAATGAATGTTGATTTAGAATATCAATTGTAACATCCCTTACTCAACAATTAATTTGGGATTTATACAGAGAGACCCAATCGATACAAAAAATTACATCACATTCAAATAAAGGTAGATTATAAAGATCCACATAAAGATAATTAATATAAATTTATATCACTAAGGGGATATATATTTGAAATTAGGTCATCCTACCATTAGGATTTTTCCTCACAAAGTTAACATAAATTCATTGTGGTGGTAATGTGATACCCGTAGAATAATATTTAGATATAAAAAATGGTCCTAACAAAAATCAAATAAAACAATTCCTATCCTGGATTGCATGATAAGTATACATTTCACCACATTTATATGAACTTCCACTTTTGTTATAGCAATATCATAATCCCATCATCATCCCCTTGAAATTTTTCTATGGTATGTTCCCTTAATGTTTAGGGAATTTGTTGAAAAAGTTCCCCATATCATTACATTTAAAAAAAATACATTGATGGATTCTCACTAACTCTTGAATTAATGGGAATTATTGACTTTTCTCCACACTTGAAGCACTCTCCTTTCTCTATTTAATCATATACCAAGGTTCTTAGATCTATATGTATCACATGTTTGAAGATTATCATTTATAATATTCTCATTATTCATTGTTTTATCTACCAATATCTTATTAATTTTCATTCATTTTAATATAAAATACATGGATAATGATTTCATAATATTGATAACACATAAAACTATATCCTTATATGTTGAGAATGTTTGGGGGACATGTACCCTTTGGTAGATTTTCATTATCCCATCAACGAAATTGTTAATATTTATCTTTGGATTATATACATAGATAGCATAATTACTTGATAAAATTTTAAAGTTTTCTTCATTATTAGGAATATTCTACACATCCTTTTGTATTAGACTTAAGAATTTTCTCCCCATGTCATCTCATTATTCATGAGGAAAATATTTTTCAAAAAAATAAGTTACAATCATTACACTCTTTGATTAATATTCCCAAATCATCCTTAATTTTTTGACTTAATGACCAACTTTGATCTTTATCCCCCATGAGATTATAAAATTCAATGATAATATTCTCCCATTCATTACTTCATAATGTGAGAAATATATTTTCTAAGGAACTTCTTCATTTCTAGATTAGAAAATGATTTTGGGTTAAACTAAATAATGGAGGTTTTTGTCATATAAAATGGTATAACATTGTTAACTATGTTGAGGATAAGTTGAAATATCTATACGAGAATGTTTATATATCATAAACAGAGTTAGATTATCTAATATAGTTATAATTATTTTAGTTCCAAATTCTTCTACAACACCAGCTTCATTATATTTTCCACAAGGTATATAACTTTATCAATTACATGGATTTATATAGTTTACCTCCTTTACACTAGGATATGTTTCTAAAAAATGGAACACGCTAGATTATATAATAACATTAGGAATAATAATGTATAATTTCAAATCTAGAGAAACAATTTACATAAATTTAGAAAATGATGCATAACTAATCTAAAAGTTTTAAGAACAACTTCATTGATAATATTCTCATATGAAATTTATATTTTCAAATATTTTTAAAAAAATTTATAAATAAAATTTTAATTAACCCTTTATTATCCCTGAGGAATGTCAAACCAGGTGCATATTAAGGGCATAGTCACTGACCACCAGAATGATGTTTAGGATATACACGACTAACTCTTTTCGAGGTTGTTACCCCTAAATGTATATGTTCCAAAACCACATCCACTTTTTTTATCTATATATCGATTTATTTTAGGAAAAACACAAAATATCTACTTTAAAATAACATTATAAGGTTATCCTATAATTTGAATTATCCTCAAAATCATTCAAAGTTTTATTATCCTTAGTCTATTTTTTACTTAATGTAGTTCCCCAGAATTTTACTAACCTCACTCTGATACCGACTAAGAATAACTCAACCCTAGATTCCCTAATTTTTTGGTTACATTATTTCGTTATTCTGAGATTCATTCTCTCATATCCCAATGGACCGAATAGTTTTAGTCATTAAAAACAAGAGAAATATTTAAATAAAAAATTAATTTTCAAAATATAATATAAAACATAGTATTATATTTGAGATCATCCTTATTACATTATGAATATCCTTTCATAACAATTATAAAAAATTTCATAGAATCAAAGGTAAATGAAAATTTAGAAAGGGTTATCATAGATGCTCGGTGAGGGTATGTGTACAGTGAAAGCAAACACAGAATAAATAATGAAGAAATATTATGTTAGGAATAAATAATGATCATGTAATGAAGTATAAAAAATAAAAATATATTGAAACATATCCATTAATATAATATATCTTCAAATTATCACATTTATATCAATAACTATATTCATAATTATAGAATTTATAATGTTTGATATCATAAAAATACCATTGAGTCCTTATGCCATGACAACTACCAAAATGTGTAAGGCCTCATCCAAATACCCAACTTGTTTTTTCTCATAATATCTACAAATGAACCAATGGTATAGTTAATTAATGTATCTTTACATAAATTAATAATTCTAATTCATTCATTATATAAATAAAAAAACCAATTTCTCAATATACCATAAAATCTACTATTTTTTTATTCAAATAAGTAGAATATAAAATCTCAATAAGTTACCTAGAAAAACAAATCATAAAACAAACAGATTACTAGATTTTATAATATCATTATATTATAACCTTAATACATTGTAACAATAAATAATGTATGTGGTCATAAATTAAAATAATTTAAAAATATCATAAGAAAACATATTGATGAAAATTCCCTTTTATCATTGAAATAAATAATAAAAAATATAATGATTTATATAATATTAAGGAAGAAATTTTCATTGAAATATACCTTTTAGTATTATAAGTAAAGCTTAAATACATTGGGGATCCATGTAACAAACTAACCGGGGTCAACCAGAATAATCACCCAAGTCATCCCATCATGGTGTAGGGTGAAAAAGATAACAAAAATAGTCTCATATATAAGAAAAATGAGAAAATTAACCATATTAAAAAAATTATAAAAATAGGAATGAAAATTGAGACAAGTAGTAAAATCCAAAAAGAAATATATTTATACACAAAAATCCTCAATGTGACTAAACACCACCTCCGCAAACAATCATAAAACAGATCATAAATGTATGGACAATGCTACATGCTATAGAATGTTCTTCCCTTTACCAAAATCATGAAAAACTTGGTCTATAGATATTGACAGGAAGAAGTAGTGCTTGAGAAATAGATCCTGGTAAGATACCACCAAACAATCTATACAAGTTCTAATATCAGGAATGCACAGGTCTTGGATTTAAAAAATAATAATCTTACACAAATTATCAAAAATAAAGTAATTCAAAAAAATTATTCAAATAATCCATGATTTTTTAAAAATATCAAGCTGTATATTCTAAAAATAGAAATAAGCTGTTAACGATACTAAAATATAAATAAACTAGTGATAAAAAATCCATCAAGTAAACTATCATGAAATAAAGAACAAGAAACAACAATACACCTACCAGCTAGGCTATAACCTATGTTACAATATGTACTTGACACTCACAATATTAATAGGGAATTTTTTGGATCCAAATAACATCACGAACTTATATAGACCATCAAAAAAAGTAGATAACTTCTATTATTCTCAAACACACTAATCATACTCGTTTCCCTTTCTAGATATACCCAAGGTTCCTATTATGAAATGATTGATATTTGTTTTAAAACCATGCCAAAAATATTTAAAACACAATTTCAAAGACAATATATACTGAATAATGGTTTGAAATTTCATTTTCCATTTCAAATCATAAAAATTATATTTTGATAGAAAACTGCCTTTTCAAACAAAGGACCATGCACTTTTTAATTTCAACACACATAATTCCACTTTGAATCTCATGAAATCAATATGATCAATAAGAAATTTAGGATAATAGATTAATTGAACTAACCCACCTACCTCAAGAGAATATAAATCCTAACCACCATTGGAAAAAGGGATTGGAAATCCCAATATCTGCAATCATAAGACAAGTCATGACTAAAGACTAAAGATACTAAAAATAATTGACATAAAACAAAATCTAATCACTGATACCTACAAGAAATGATGTTGTTACAACAAATCGAGGGTATACCATTAGAAAAGATTACCTAAATAGATGAAACACCTAATAATATTAATAAATAAATGAATGAATTGATTAATATGGATTGAAGATACCTAAAATAAACTCGGGTAAGAGCCCTAGAGGAGAGGAGGGGGATACAAGAACAAATGATCCCTCAAACTCCTTCACAACACTCTAAAAACTAAAACTCAAGGAATTACACAACGTGTAATATTTTACACGTAGTGTATCCCTTTTATTTTAGGTTTCATGTTAAAACACATCACCTTTTAAATAAAAATATTATTTTACATTAGATAACATGTAACTCGTACATGACGTGTAAATTCTTACACTATGAATTCAACTCATGGGATGATTCTGGCTAGCATTGCATATCCCAAACCCCAATTACAAGTCATTTGATGAACTAAAAAACAAAATAAATGTTTAGGGAAAATATAAGAACACAAAAAAATGTGACATCAACATTATATGTATCCATCCAATTTAGGGCTGAAAATACATTCACAATGAAGAAAAGGAATCCTAAATAAAAATATCATAACCAAATTGATATAATGGTTATAAAGAGTTGAAATATCTACGCCATAAAATCATTATGTACCCAGAGAGAACTCAATATCCTAAATTCCTCAAATAGATTAGGCCACTGACTTCATATCAATGAATCACGCTCCCATGTCTCATGGTGATCATGTCCACACTTCCATGTTACTCTAACTAGGGGAATCATTTTAACATATAGTGGATTATCTTTTCGATCCGTAATTTGAACTGGAAACTCAGCCAATGTGGTATTGGGCTCATGAACAACATCCTCACATCTAATCATATGGTAACAATATGGTATATACCTCTTTAAAGGGGAAACATGAAACAATTCATGTAGATAAGTCAATCTATATGGTAATAGAAACTGATAGGCCACCATCCCCAGTCTCTCAATGATCGCAAAGGGGCCCAAAAAAATTCATGCCAACTTACCCTTATTATCGATCTGATTATGTCCCAAGTGAGGTGAACCTCTTAAAATGTCCCAATTACCAACCATAAACTCTAGTGTCCTACAATTATGGTCCACATAATATTTCTAATGACTCTATGGCACTATCAGACACCCATGGATCAACTGCACTAACTATGTCGTATCTTGAACAACACTCAACCCAACTAAACACCTCTCTCTCAACTCTTCCTAGCATATGGTAGATTGACATGTATTCCCATAAAAAGCCATAAAGGGATCAACGATGATCAATTTTAGATAAACACTATTATTGGAAAAATCAACCAAAGGAAAATGAATGTCCAAGGATCCACTTAACTCATGAAAAAAAGCCCAAAGAACATATAGAAAAAACTGGATATACCTCTCTATCTATCCACCCAATATTGAATGATTATCCATGCGTAGATTCAACTGGGAACCAATTACCTCTTGAAAATATTTCCAGAACCAAAATGTGAACCTAACATCCCGGTCAGAAACAACTACAGATGGAACCCCATTAAGATTCACATTCACACAGTCATACAATCCCCCAAGTTGTTCCACTTTCATAATTTCCTTTATTAGTATAACACTTGCTAATTTATTGATTCGTTAAATAATAAACCAAATCACTTCATTACCACTAGGGGTCCATGGTAAATGAATTACAAAATACAAGGAAATATAAATAAATTCCATATTGTAATGAGTAAAGGTTTCATGAATCCTATGGGTATACGGTGTTCCTCCTTATCTCTATGACATGTGATACACAATGATACAAAATCCCCAACTGATCGCCTTATCCCCATACAAAAATACAAAAGTCTCAAAACGTGGTACATATTTATAGCCCCAAGGTGTGTGAACCAAAAACTCTAGTGTCCCCTATCTAGAAAATACTACCTAAAGGAACAGAGAATGACCAACCTTCTACAGAGGCCCAAATCTCTATTGGGAGATGAATAAAACTCATATGAAGTCTCCCTGCCATTTTGTATTTCCCATAAGAGTCGACTCTCAGTTTCTATCATCTGATCTAGTCCAACACACTTATCCAAAATTGAATCAACCATTATCAAAAAAAATAATACCTATCCATTATCCTCCTCTACTCCCAAGACCATCATAGGAAATAAACACATTAGAGACCTTGACTGAATTGATTCCTTCGGGGAATGTGTTGGTAATTGTATGCTAAATTACTCAGCCACCACATTTCCCTTCCGAAGGGTATATACCATATCAAGATCAAATTTCTGAAGTTAATCAACCCAAAAAATATATCACAAGTTCAAATATCTTTTATATAAAATATTTTTATAGCTATTCTAATTAGAGTATATCGTAAGATTATCTCTAAATAGATAGTGACGCAAAATTTTGAGCACAAGTGTAATAGTCTCTAAATCATGATCATGCATAGGGTAATTCTTAACATGAGGGTGTAGCTGGAATGATCCATAAGCCACAACATGTTTCTCCTACATTAAGACACATCCCAAACCCATAAAAAAATCATCAACGAAATTATATTATCCAAAACATGGTTCCGGGAGGATCAATACTTGTGTTGAAGTTAACATCATATTAATCTTATCAAATGAACTCTGAAACTTATCATTCGATTCAATCTTTACAACCTTATAGGATAATTTGTTCATTGAATATGAAATCTTGGATAAGACTGGAACAAAAATTCTAGAATAACCTATCAAAACTAAGAATCTTCAGATTTGAAACACGTTTCTGGGATGATCACAAGACATAACACCCAAAAAAATTTGGGAATTGATATGACCCTCCAAGATCAAACATGCCCTCGAAACTTTACTTCCCAGATCCAAAACATAAACATGTAATGTTTACCATACATATAGTGTTCCCACAATTTATTAAGAATTATATGCAAATAGTATTTTTTCACCTTCAATGACTTAGAGTATACCAGGAAAATCGCTAAAAACACAACAAAAAAGGAGTCGAAGAATTAAAAAGTTATTTAGATCATCAAAACCATATACACTACAGGATAATTTGTGACACTCAATGGAAAACCCAAAAACATAACATGTTCATATCAAATCTTGAATGATGTGTTCAGTATATCCTCTTCTTAGACTCTTGACTGGTGGTACCTGAATAGAAATTCCACCATAGAAAACAAATGATCACCTACTAGATGATAATAGAGATCATAAAATATGGATAAATGATAATTATTCAAAATATTCATTTGATTAAACTTTTTATATAAAATAAAAAGTATAATAATTTAGCCTACCTTCTTTGAAATGAGTAAAAGAAAATCCCACGGTGACACGGTAGAGAGAATAAATTATTCAACCTATTGGTCCGAAATTTGGACATTAAGTTCCATTGACTCCTTGGGCTTCATTCAATAGGATGGAATATATGTAGGTCTGAACCCAGGTAACTAGTCAATGGTGAACTAAAACTCTCTCTACTATGGAAAGCCAAAAAATCATCCATAAATACTTTAGGGTATGCACAAACAAAATCATATATTTGGAATCCCAAGCATGAGAAATCCACATGAGGAAATGTTTCTATCAAATAGCATGAGATTAAAATATAATAAGGAACAACTATCCCCACCCTTCTCAATCTAGAGCCCCACTCACCCTAAAAACATGAGTGAACCCATCGATAGATAAGAACTACACCCGACAATGATAAACATTTATCTAGTTCATTATATTAATCGTATAATCCATGACATTTATGAGGTAAATGAGATCAGGATCTAACACTAAGAATTACCAAACCCCCTCAAAGTCTCTTTTTACCACCATCATACAGAATATTTGAGACCTTGTTTAGACCTCTTTCTCAAATTTGTAAAAAGATCCAAAAACAATGGCATAAGATTTGAACACAAAATCTACATTTCCACCAATTTTAATTATATTAAAGAATTATTAGCATCTGTATCAAACAAATCAAGCACTATAGAAGCCAAATTAATTATATTACCTATAATAATAGATATACATGAATCATATTACTCTGGCACAAACTCATAAAAAAATATTCCTGACAAATCCACCTAAACATCACTCATACCCTAAGAAAGAGACCCACCACCCTTGGAAGAATCAACCAGAACATGTGACCCATGATTGATTGTGGACCTTGCATTACTGCCTTTGGAATACTTTTAATAGAAAATCATCATATGGAAAGGCCTCCTGAGAAGATGAAATTCTCTAGGTGCCTCCATACACTAAGTTCTAGTATAACCATGCCACCCACAATGGAAAAAATTACATGTTCAGGCCTAGTAGAAGCCCCTGAAACTACTCTTGTAGATAATTGAACACTGTTTCACTTTCTTTTATAACCATAAGAAGAACCCCAGATAACAGTTACACCAACTAATGCTCCTCCCAAGCTTGTACTACCAGCTATAACTGCCTCATCCAAATCCTCTTTATCGACTACCCCCATAATGTTCTGAAGGAAGAAAAGAACTAGATGTAACAAACCAATGTTTAATAATTGAAATTCAATTATATAATTATTTATTATAGCATAATCATATAATATTACATATATAACACAATACAAACCTTATAAATGAATAATGAGTGAAACAAAAGGTATCTCTAGATGTTAAGGAAGACATACCAGTAAATAGTAACTTGACCATTGAAATAGTAATTTAAACCTTATGAATATTAAACCATCAAATGTAATAGTAACCTCACCAATGAATGTATAAATAAAATTTATCCATCTTATAAGTGCAAATATGGTGTAATTGTGTCCTAGTATAAGTAAATAAATATTATAAAATTTATTATTAAGTGTTGGTATTTTTTAAAGTCATGTATATTAAATTAAAATTATGTGATTAATATAATAAATAAAAATAAAAATTACTTTCCTAAAATGAATTCATAAATTATTTTTTATTAATTATTATAATAAGATAATTTTACGAGACCTTAATTAATTTTTCAAAGTGTTAGAAAATAATTTTTTTTTAAAATTTGTATTTTTCAAGTAAACAATGATTTTAATTAAAACATAAATTTCCCATATTTACACAATAATTTTGGGAAAATTGAGTTCATTTTTGGTTTCTACATGTTTAAAAATGGTTATAGCTCATTTTTTGGATTTTACTAAAATACTTTAATTTTTGGGGAATAGTAAAATATGAAAATTTATGATAAATTTTAAATAAATGAATTTTTGCATCATTATTGATTTGTAGATGATGTAAATGTACATTGGTTTGAAAACACATACTACCATTACTATATTTGGTCACATGAATCAATATTATTCATAGTCTTGAGAAAAAATATTAAACAAATGATTTAAATAATGGGAAACCCCACCCCTCCTCCACTATAAAAAACACCCTCACCCCACTCTTCTCTTCACTCCTCTCAGTCTTTGTGCCTAGTCCACATTCTGATCCAATATATCCCTAATCCCTATACCACGTCCATAAGAATTTTTTATCTTCAAAAGGCAAAATCATCTCCCCTAAATAGGTTCTCAAATAATCTATATTCGGGAGGTAATTTCTTCTATACATTCATTTATTTTCATTTAAGTTCCTCTCTCACTTTTTCTTTACTCACTTCCTTTCACTCAAATAGAATGATAACTCCAGTGCCTTACATGTACTAGAATTTTTTTTATGATAATATAATAATTCATCATCATCTATCATTTCCTCTCATTTTATACTAGAAATGAAAACACCATCTAAGATGTGTTTGTTTATCACATTCAAGGACGACGGGTTTTTGATTTCTATTATTATCTTCAATTCTGGTCATGAAAACATTTTTATGGTTGAAAAAACTATAATATATTTATTTTTTATAATTTAAGGTTCTAGAATATTTTTTACATATGATATTAATTTATAAATGAAAATGTGTTCGATGTGATCAAAAAATAGTCAATTAACCAAAATAGTTGTCATTAAAGTTTTATATAATGATTCATCTTCACACCAAATGAAGAAATGAATTTCTTTACAAAGTAATCTTATATATATTCTAAAATACCATAAAAATTAAATTCTAGACATCAATTCTTATCTTAAATTTTTATCCTTACACATATATAAGTAAACCAATCATGAAATCCAAGGAAACAAAGAGTCCTAAACAATAAAATTGAACCTCTTAACCCAACAAAAAGTTCATGAATGAACTTAACAAGGTTAAAATAATTAAATTACATGAATAATAGAT
This sequence comes from Viscum album, assembly GCA_963277665.1. NCBI lineage: Eukaryota > Viridiplantae > Streptophyta > Magnoliopsida > Santalales > Viscaceae > Viscum > Viscum album. The sequence continues at coordinate 1,549,797,670 of OY728164.1, read as the reverse complement.
TATTTAAATATTAATTAATGAATATAATTTTTTTATCCATCACACTAACATCAATTCAAGGACACCATCAGACTGAAGGTAAGGGATTCTTCTTAAACCTCCAGTATTCCTTTGGGTTGCTCTATATTTATTTTTACCCAAATGAATTTATTTATTTTTCATTTAAATTTTATAAATTATGTTTAAATTATCCAAAATAGTTTATCATTTTCCATTCATTATTCCATTTCAGGGATATACATGTTTTTAATTGGTTCCCTCCTCAATACTCCCCGATAAGGAAACACATTTTACTGGAACATTCCGAATTCTTAACCATTTTCAAGTACACTATATAATATTTTTTAAGCCACAATTATTTTTAAAAAATGACTATTTTTATTATGAAAAAAATCTTGGTTCACTTCTGATTTTATATGAAATATTATTCCCTTTTGTGTTTTAAATGACCTTTGATGTTTTCCATTTACAGAACTAAAATGTTTTAATTCAAATATTTCATAAAGTAATATTTTTACATGGTATTACTTCATGATGACATAAAATTTCATTCTGGATACCTATTATACACTATTTTAGTACATGAATGATCTTATTCCTTTCCCTCATGGAAATTTTTATGATACTCTCATTTTTATGCTTTATAACATGATTATGATACTGAATTATTACCATAGGTAAACCTTATGTTTATATATGATGGATTATGTATGATTATATATGAGGAAATAATATTTATGAACATGTCATGACATGTGCAACTAGATAGTGCTCCGATGAATTGGGTAATGTTTAGTCTCCTAAGACATTATGTGCACCAGTCTTGGTAGTTAGTCATGACTCATGCTACCATGTGAAATGATCTTGATGGTTAACCTTGACAATTGATCCTATATGTGTAATTATCCTTTAATCATGCTAAATTCATATTTTATGTGGCTTCCACATTACTATGACTCCTTTTTTATATGTTCCCATGTTTATATGTTTTGATTTCATATGTTTCATGCCTTTTTATATCATTTATTCATTCCTACTAACCCATGTGATAAAGCTTTATTGTTATTATTATTAACTTACTAGGATTTTAGCTCATTAATTTGTTCTTTTTACCCCTTGGTTATCCTATAAAGATGTATGAGACCAATGTACATGAGGATCTCTTTATGAATATTAAATAAATAAATGTTTTATTTAGTCCCTTGTTTTCAACTTTATGCACCTAGTCTTCCATGACACTAGATATTAAAATCCTTGGATTATAATATGATGATTTATTATACATAAAATCATGTAATGATATGTTTAAAAGGTTTGGGTCTTTATTTTTTTTATCAGAGGATGGTACAGTTATTTTTAGACATTATGAAAAGATCACATTAGTAAGAACCTTAAGGATGAGATGATGTATAAGAAAATAACCCTAAATTTTGGTAAGTATAGAGTAAGTGGTGTATCAAGAAAATACATCTCAATCTAGATACAACAAAGTGGATGTGTCTCTGGCACAGATATATCAAGCGGTAAATCCCAAAAACACCACATTGAGTTATACTCGAATGGAAACTGGTACATGATAATAGGCCTTCCTGCACTCCTTTTTTGGCTTTCCCAAAATATATGTTTTGGTAAATTCATAAGATTATTATGAACCATTATTAAGGGAACAAAAAAATAGAAGTCCATAAGAAAATATTTTAGGAAATAGATAATGGATAGCCTAGATTGAAACCTAATGAATCACATGTTAGGATACACTTTTCCGTTTAGATTTTATCCTTTTATGTTTAATTATTCATTTTTTATTCTAATTAGATGTGTGTTTAAACCCACTAATTGTACATTATTTTTCATAGTTAATTGATGGAAATAGACGAACATGTGCTAAAAATAAATGTGATAGGAAATGTGAAGATTTACCTAATGATATGCCCGATATAATGGGAACAGGGGATCAAAACATTTTGACATTACTTTCTCAGATGGCTCATGTTATGAATAATAATATGAATCATGTGTAACACCCTCCTCCAAGGAGAGAAAATAATTCCATTGAATCGTTCATGTGGATAACGCATCCCATGTTTATTTTATCTACCAATCCCCCCATCATGGAATAGTGTATTAACTCCATTGAAATGATATTATTTATCCTCCAGTGCTCAGTAGAATAGAAATTTGTACTATAAATATAGAGTTTTGATGGGGAAGTTGATCAATGGTTGACACTGATCCAGAATACAAAGTCCCAGGGTGAAATTTATTCCATCAACCAGGAGGGATTTAGGGAATAAAATTCAATAAATATTTTCCATGAACCCTATGTATCAAGATATAAAGAGAGTTCCTATGAATCAAGAAGAATAAATATGAGTCAATAGTGGTGTATAAAGAAAACATTACAAGGATTGTAAATTAAACCTCAAGGTTTTTCATGAACATGGAAAGCAGGGTTGATCACTTCTTTAGGGGACTAAAGCTGAGTCTACGAAAAGAAATAGTTATTGAAGAAATTTATAGTTATGAGGATATTGTTCATTGTTCCTTAAAGGTTGAAATGATGATTGGATACTATCAATGGTCTCATGGTCCCAGTGAAAAAAAGTATAAAATGGATTCTAATATTAGTGGTTAGACAAATAAATCCCATGATGGAAATAATATCTAACATACCATGTGTCAAAATTGTGGGACGAAGCATCGTGGGAACTATCTAATGGGAACTGGGAATTTCTTCAAATGTGAATGAATGTGAAATATAGATAAGAACTACTAAAGGGATATGATGAATCCCACTAACATAGAAGAAGAAAGGAAGGTTCAGATTATCACTCAACTTATAGTACAGTGTTACAACTACAAGGAACATGGTCATTATGAAAAAAAATCCCTAAGCCAAGGGTTGTCAGAGGAAATCTACAATAAACTCCAAGGCAACAAGGGAGGGTTTATATTATCACTACTATTGAGGTGGAGCTGGAGAACAAGGTTGTGATAGGTATGCTAGTTATTCATTCAAGAATATAGAACGTACTATTTGATTCTAGTTTTACATATTATTTCATATCTTGTAATATTATTAGAACTATTCAAACACCACCTAAAAATTTGGCGATTGAGTTATCAATTATAATAGAAAATGGGTCAATTATTTCACCCAAAGTGTATAACTCATCCTCAGTTAACAATTGTGGATTCAACCTCCTAGAAAATATTTTCATACTCCCTCTAGTTGATATCGATGATATTTTGGGCATGGATTGGATATCATTATACAAATGAAACTTCAATTGTCTATAATGGGAGATCACTCTTCACATCTCGAAGCATTCTCTAATTATTTACAAGTGTAAGTAATAAGATGAAACTCTTTTAGATTCATTGTCTCAAGTGTGTATGTTACTTCCATATTTTTAAGAATATATTTCTCAAATACTTGAGGCAATAGAGATAATACTTCTCAAATATATTCCTATCATGAGGGTTTACACAGATGTATTCCTTTGAGAATTGTCTACTCTGCCTCCTAATCGAGAGGTTGAGTTCAGAATTGAACTTATTCCTAGATCCCTTACTATATCATATAAACCTTATATAATGGCCAATAGTGAGAAGTAAGAGATGAATAAGTATTTACAAGAATATCTAGAAAAAAAATTATATGTTTGAGTGCTTCACCCTGGGGGTTTCTATTCCTCTCCATCAAGAAGAAAGATAGGTCCATGCACCTATGCATTGATTATAGTGAGCTAAATAAAATCCTAAAAGAGAAAAAGTATACACTACCTTAGTTAAATGAATTTTTTAATCAACTACGTGGGGATAGTTATTTCAATAAGGCGGGCCTTCGGTCGCGATATCACCAATTAAAGGTGATGAAGGAAGATATTCCCAAAAAGGACTTAGAAATGAGGTATGTACACTATGAGTTCATAGTTATTGAATTTGGGATAACTAATTCCCAACAAATATTCATGGATTTAATTAATAGAGTCTTTAGAGATTACCTGGAAAAAATATTGGTAGTCTTTATCGATGATATTCTGATATACTCTAAGAGAAAGGAGGAACATGAGAAGAATTTAAATATGATGCTGATGAAATTGAAAAGGAAGAAACTTTATGAAAAGTATAGTAAATGCAAGTTTTTTATAGATGAAATATCATTATTGTGGAATGTAATCACTAGAAAAGTAATATCTATGGACCCTTCCAAGACAATATAAATTGAAGAGTGCCCCATGCCATCATTGGTAGTGGAGATCTGCAGCCTTCTGGGTTAGGCTGAGTATTATCAACAATTTTTGAAAAACATTTAATTATTTTCAAACCCAATGATCAAGCTAACACAAATGGGAGTGAAGTTCTTCTTGACTCAATAATATGAGTAAATATTTATGAACCTCAAAGAGAGCCTTATCACTACACCAGATCTCACACTCCTGATAAGTGGAGAACTCTTGTTGTTGTCCAGTGGTGATTCAAATAAGGTCTTAGGATGTGTGTTAATTAAAAAAGATAAATTGATAGCCTACAAATTAGAGAAACTAAAACTCCATTATAAAAACTATCCCATGCATGATATGGAGTTGGAATCTATAATCTTTGTATTGAAAATATAGAAGCATTGTCTCTATGAGGGGAAGTGTGAGATATATATAGATCACAAGAGTATCAAATATATATTCAAACCAAAAGAGATTAATATTTTTCCGGGAGGGTGTTTAGATCCCATCATGGATATAGACTGCTCAATCCACTAGAATCCCAGTAAAGCAAAAAAGGTGGAGGAATATTTAAGTAGAAATGATCATGAATCTTTATCAGTGATGAGAATTTAAAAAGATATAATCTTCTTAGATTTGAAGAGGATGGGAATTATAGTCATTAAGAGAGAAATAACATCAGTCTTTCCTCAAATGATCTCTCAACCATCCCTCATGGAGAAAATAAAGGATTCTCAATGAAAAGATGTGGAAATTTTGAAAATGGTGGAATCTATTAGAAATGGGAAATCCTCAAAGCTAAAGATTGACAAGGAAGGATTCATATGATTCATGTCATGATTAGGTTTACCATCTGATCTAGAGATAAAGAAAGAGCTTCTAAATGACGCACATAACTCAACCTTCTCAATTCACTTAGGGAGAACAAAGATGTATCAAGATCTCTGGGATAATTGTTAGTGGGAAAATATGAAGAATGAGGGTTTTGAGTATAAATAATTGTTCCAAGTATGTTAGCAAGTGAAAGATAAAAGGAAAAAATTATAAGGGGATGATGAAACCACAACCGATACCAACATGGAAGTGGGAGAACATCATCATGGACTTTGTCATTGGAAATACAAGGAAATCCAGAGGAAACAATGATATATGGGTCTTTGTGGATAATTTTACAAAGATAGGTCACTTTATCTCAATTTGAGAGGACTTCTCATTGAAAAAAATTAAACAGATATTTGTTAAAAAGGTGGTAAGGCTACATTGAGAACCAGTATCTATTGTTTCTGATAGAGATCTGAGATTCACATCAATGTTATGGAAAAGTCACCAACATTCTCTAAGAACTAAATTGAACATTAGTACAACCTATCATACTAAAATGGATGGCTAATATGAGCAAACTATTTAGACAATAGAAGACATTTTGAGTGCTTATTCTATGGACATCAAAGGAGGGTGGGACTAACATCTTCCACTAGTCAGATTCTCTTACAACAATAGTTTCCAATCTAGAATATTAATGGAACCATATGAATCTATTTATGGGAAAAGGTGTATAACAATTGTATATTGGGAAGAAGTCAGTGAGTGTAAGAAGCTAGGACAAGAAATGGTCGAAGAAATGGTAGAGAAGGTGAAAACCATTCAGAAACACATCAAGGTAGCCCAATGTCGACAAAAGTGATATGCATACAATAGTTGATGAGACCTTGAGATTAATGTTGGAGACATGTAATTCCTCCACATATCTCCAGTGATAAAGGTCAGGATGTTTGGGAAGAAAGGAAAGATAAGTATCTGGTACATCGACCCCTTCAAGATCCTTGATTTTATTGGACCAGTGGCCTATCGACTAGCACATCCACCTAACATGTCTAAAGTACATGATGTATTCTATGAATCCCTCTTAAATAAGTATATACATGATCCTTCAAATGTGATATCTTCAAAAGTGGTATAGTTGTAGAATGATCTTTCTTATGAGGAGCATCTAGTGATGATAATTAATTATAGAGATAAATCTCTATGAAACAGGACTACTCACCTGATCTATGTACTATTGAATAACCATAAGTATGAAGACACAACATGGGAACTGGAGGAGGTAACAAAGGAAAATTACCCACAACTGTTTACAGCATTAGAATGTAAAAAAAATTCAGGGGAGAAATTTCATATGGTAGGAAGAATGTAATGACCCAATATTTTATCAAAAAAATTATCTTATTATAATTATTTCTTATAGTATAACCATAAATGATTACATATAGAACAAAATAAAATCCTTATAAATGAATAATTAGTGAAACAAAATGTATCTCTAGAAGTTATGGAACATATACTGATGAAATAGTAACTTGATCTTTGGAATAGTAATGTGACCCCTATGAATAGAAAACCAGCCAATGTAATATTAACCTCACCAATGAAAGTATAAATAAAAATGATCCATATTATAATTTGTAATATTTTATAATTATATCTTAGTTTAAGTAAATAAATATTGTAATAATTATATATTAAGCATTGGAATTTTTGTAAGCCATGTATATTTAGTTAATATTTATTAATTAATTTAATAAATTAAAATAAAATTTCTTTTCTTTAAATTAATTCCTAAATTATTATTTATTTATATTATTAGCATATTTTAATTTAATGAGACCTTAATTAATTTTTCAAAGTGTTAAAAAAGTAGTTTTAATTTTAAAATTTGTATTTTTCTAGTAAATTACTGTTTCAATTAAAAATTAAATATCTCATATTCAGAAATTTAATTTAATGAAAATGGAGTTCATTTTTTTGTTTCTACGATTTTAAAAATTGTAAGGGTGAATATTGGGGTTTTTTCTTAAATACTAGAATTTTTTTCAATAGTAAAATACGATAATTTACGATAAATGCTAAATAAATGAATTTATGAATCATGCATGAGTCATGGATGATTTAAATGGCCATTGGTTCGGAATCAAATACTCTCTTTACTATTTTGGAAGGAAATAATCAATATTATTCATAGTCTTGGTAAAAAATATATACCTAATTATTAAAATAGTGGGAAACCTCTCCTCTCTTAGACTATAAAAACCACCCTCACCCCCTCTTATCTTCACTACTCTCAATAATTATTACTAGTCCAAAATCAGCTCAAATCTCTCCCTAATACCCCTTATACATTCATCAACCATTGGTCTCTTCAAAAGTCCAAATCCTATCCTCTAAGGAGGTTCTTAATGCAGATATATTCAAGAGTTAAATTTATCATTTCATTTATTTTATTTTCATTCAAGTTCCTTTCATTAGTTTTCTTTACTCAACCCCTTTCATCCAAATGTTTTGATAACTATTGTAATTTACATGTGGTCTAATGTTGTTATGATAATTAAATAATTAATTATCATCTCTCTTTTTAACACATTTTATACTTGAAATGAAAACACCATCTGAGATGTGTTAATTTACCACATTCACAGATGACGTGTTTTTAGTTTCTATTATCGTCTTCAATTCTAGTCATGAAACCATTTGGATATTTTAACCAGACTATAATATATATATTATGACTAAGGTATGGTTTTGTAACCTTTTGTACATATTATATTAATTTATAAATAATTTTTTTTCAAATGTGATAAAAACAGCCAATTCACCAAAATGGTTATCATTAATGTTTTATATAATGATTCATCTTCACACCAAATAACCAACTGAATTTTATAACCATGTAATATTATGTATTTTCAAAAATAACATAAAAATCAGTTTTTTAAATCCACTATCATCTTAAATTTTTATCCGTACATGTATATATGTAAACGAATCATGAAAACAAAGGAAACAAACACTCTGAAACAATGAAATTGAACCTATTAACCCATCAAAAAGGTCATGAATGAACTTAATAATTTTATAAAAAATAAATTACATGATGAATATGTTCTGTAAATATTAATTGATGAATTAAATTTGTTATCCATTACATTAAGATCATTTGAAGGATACCGTGATAATTAAGGTAAGGGATTCTACCTGAACCTCCATTATTCCTTCGGGTTTCACTATCATTGTTTTTAATCAAATGAAGTTATCTGTTATTTTTATGTACATATTCTAAATGATGTGTATATTCTCCAAATTCATTTAATAATGTCCATTAATCATTCTCTTTTGGGTTTATACATGTTTTTAATTGGTTCCCTCCTCAATAATTCCTGATAAGCAACCCTGTTTTGAGGGAACTTTACGAATTCTTACCCATTTTCAGGTAAACTATATAATATATATTTCATACATGATTATTTTTATAAAACAAATCATTTTATTATGAAAAAATTCTTGGTCCACTTATGTTTTTATATAAAATATGATATCCTTTTATATTATAAATGACCTTGGATATTTTCCTTTAACCTCACTAAAATATTTTAATTTTAATGTTTATTGAATAACTCTATTTACGTGTTATTACATACAGTTGTCATCATGTTTCTTGATATATGACTATTCTAGAATATAATTTTCCATGCATGATCGAATTCTTCTCTCTCATTAAAAATTTTATGACACCCCCATTTCTTATGCTTTATCACATGATTATGATACCCAATTCCTACCATGGGTTACCCTTACGTTTATATGTTATTTACTATATATTATTCTATATGTGGAAATAATATTCATGAACATGTTATGATGGGTGTTTCCATATAGAAATCCAATTAATTTGTTAAATTTTAGTCTCATGAGATGTTATGTGCAACGTTTTTGGTGGTTATCCTTGACTTGTTCTACCATGTGCAACAGTCTTGGTGGTCAAACTTGAATTGTGCTCCTCTATGCACAACAAGCCTTGACTTGTGTTATGGTCTTGTTTTATGTTAATGAAACATTAATATGAATACATGTTTATAAGATCCCATTTTTATATGTTATAATTCCATATGTTCCATGCCTTTTCATATAATTATACCCTTCCTTCTAACCCATCTACGAATGCTTTATTATTACGCTTATTCCTTTACAGGGATTTTAGCTAATCCCATTTTTCAGGTTACCTCCAGGTTATGCTATGAGGATTAGTGAGAAAAAATGAAGTTAGGATCTCTTTATGAATATTAAATAAATAAATGTTTTATTTAGTCCCGTGTTTTCCACTTTATGTACCTAGTCATTAAAGACACTAGACTTTATGATCCTTGGAATTTAATATGATGGTTTATTATGCTTAAAATAATGTAATGATATGTGTAAATGGTTAAGGTATCTATACATTAATTGACCAAAAATTGACCCTTAGCCGCATCTTGAACCTCTGAGCCTTCAGGTAATCATTGGTGACAAGATCCATTTCCAGATGCACCAACTAATCAAAGCTGGTGGATTACTCCAGAACAATATGCTCCCCTTTCTCCGAGGTTAGAAATAATGAGTTAGTTTCCACACATAATGTCTGAATAAAAATATTATGATTGAATATCATCTAGAAATAAACCCATGTATGACCTTTGTGAAACATATCTTGCACTATATAATCTCACAATCTTCTTCCTGATCCTTTTATAATTTACATGAAAAACCCCATCGGATAATACTAAAAAGTATTAAAAAGGATAAAGATCCTTTCAATATTCTCTAGAAACTATTATTACACTTGAGGTCCTTTGTCACCATGGAAGGCATGTGGTTTTTTCATGGTAAATTTTTAACCACGATCCACTTCCCATCCCATGTTCTATTTTCCCATTGACCCTTGAGTTCGAAATGTATCGATCAATTCTACAACTAAATAAGGGTCAAAAGGAGGATTTGACTGAGGAGTCTGCCACTTGACTTCCCTTATTGTATATAGAAGAGATCTTCAAGAAGCAATTGTCTATTAAACAAAATATAATAACCAATTATTTGTGGAAAAATACAAAACCATTTAACTAAAAAAAATTCAAAAAAATTCTTTTAAACAAAAAGAATTTAAAATAGTTATAAATTTTACCACAAAAGGGAAACACTCTTAGAAAGGAACATGTGCATCCAAATAAACTTCCAAGTTAGTTTATTGAAATGACCTAACACACACCAAGTCCTTAGACATTATAAATATGGTTTTTAAAATAAAAATCCCATAAAATTTATTTAAATATACCTAAATATTCATTCTAGGAATTAGTAATGATTTTCTGGCCATCCATGGAAACTCGGATTCAGTAATGGGTGTGAGTTGGCTAGGCCCCTTTTCTGCACCAACTTTTAGAATTCTATGGATCCTACTCTGGCTTACTCAAAAAATAGAACCAAATAAGTTAGTTCTAACACACTTCAAGATGATAACCCCCTCTGATACTAAATTTTAATCGAACAACCTTGTTCAACTAGACCGATCACCCATGTTATACCTTTATAGGGTAACACAAAATAATTATAACAAAACTAGTCTTTTATATAAGAAAAAACCCCCATAAAACTAGAGTATAAATCAAAACCAATAGTACATAAAACTAAACCAAACATGATAAACCATAATTGATGAAAATTCTAGACAACATGAATCCATGTTACAAAACATCACCTTTTAAAACTATCAAAAAATAAAACGAAAAAATAAAAAAGAATCCTTAATTCTACATAATTATCTCTCCATAACTTAAATCCTATAAAATAAGGTCTGCATATACCCATATGTATATGTATCTTGTGATAAATAGATCCTAGTATGATACAACCAAATAATCTATAAATGTTCTAAAAAATTAATGTGCCATTCCATGATTTAAAAAAAATAGTCTTACATGAATATTTAGAAATAAATTAATTTGAATTAATTCTTGAAATATTCCTTGGATTTTAACAAATTTCATGGAATGTTTTCAAAAACCCGAAACAAGTACGTAATGATACTCAAATATAAATAAACATGTGAGCCAACATCCCTGAAATAGACTATCATGTAATAAACAAACCGAAAAAATAATGCACCTAACCGATATGATATATTGTGTCTGGAAATACATACTAGACACTCACAATCCAATTAATGCATAATGTTGGATACAAAAAACATCTAGGCTTCCCATATACTAATGAAATACAAAAACTTAGATCCTATTGGCATCACACACACTAAGGATATCCATGTCTCTTTCTCAACATACCATAAGATCACACTATTAAATGTTTGTCAGATTCTATTTTAAAAACCATACTCTCATTTTTATAAAAACAATTTCAAAGATAATCCAAACTTCTTGGGGGTTTGAAATACCATTTTCCATTTTAAATAAAGGAAATTATTTTCAAATCAAAATCACTTTTCAAAAACGAAACCTTTATATTTTCAACTTAAACATAGGAAAATACACTACAAATCATAATAAATCAATATGAAAAATAACAAATTTAAGAAATTTGAATAATTGAACATATACTCATACATCAAAAGCATAGAAACCCTAACTTCCTTTCACTATGGGGATTTTAAACCAAAAAATATACCATCCTATGACAAGGGACAACCAAATAATGAAGGTAACAAAATAGGATTGATAGAAAATAAAATCAAATTACCAATACCAATATCAATCAATGTCACAACCATAAATGGGAGGGAAATATAGAAAAAAGATTACCCAATGAGATAAGACACATGACCATGCTAATTAATCACTGACTGAATCGATCCTTACGAACTAAAGACACCGAAAATTGATTATGGAAAGATATATTGATGAAAAGAGGGGCTAAAAAGAACAAATGATCCCTAATAAACTCGCACGACACCCTAAAAACTATAATCCAAGGAATTACAAGATGTGAAATATTTTACACATCTTGAATCGATTTCATTTTAAGATACTCTAAAAACACATAATCTGTTCAATTAAATGGTGGATTTCACATTACATGATGTATTAACCTTGCACGATGTGTAAATTCCCACACTACGAATTAAAATCACCTGATGATTTTGGATGGAATTGCATGTCATGTACCATAGTTACACATTTTTTAATTGATAAACTAATAGAAGAAATTTTTCGGGAAAAGATAAATATCCAAAAAAATTGTGACATCACCATTACATCTATTCTCCCAATTCAAGGCCAAAAATACTATCTAGAGTAATAAAAGAAACCCCAAAACAAATAACATAACATACCTAATAGAAAGGTATCTGTGAATTAGAAGATGTGATGGTGGTAGATTATCCTCATGTTTTATATGTTAAAACAAATATTCCATTCACCTTTTCAGTAAAAAAATCAATTTTATCTCGTTCAGAAAATGAAGAGAAGATTTATTCTAAACTATTTATTAAAAATTATAAATGGTTAAAAATTACATTAATAAATAATTTTAGGATTTTAAAACCTTTATTTAAAACATATTAAGGAAAATATGGGCATCGAAGAAAAAAATTTCTAGTCGAGTAGAAAGACAATTCAATTATTCTTGAAAACTATATTTTGGTATCGTGAGCACATAAAGGGTATTTTTTTCAAAAATGTAATTTAAATAAATAACCATAGTATAACAATATATAGTTGGTTTAATATTGATTGATAAGTAATTTCCCCAATGGATACCTAGAAATAAACAATTCTGACTAAAGATGATATTTTGAAATGAACCATTACCTTAAGTTTGAATTCCTTCATATGTGTTTGAACCTCATATATATTAAAAATATATTTATTATGAATATATTAATAATATATAAACATATAAATAATACACTATATTATTTAATTATAACTATATATCACTCATTTATTAATAATTAATTAATAAAATTATTATTCTTTGTGATAATTTTTTTGTTTTCAGGTATGTTTATGTTCTATAGTTTTTGTCCTTTTACATTGATCATGTTTCCAACATCAATAGATGTAAAATAATGATATAAATAGAAATATAAATATTAATTATATATATAAATATATTTATAATCATATATAAAAACTAGATAATGAAAAATTAATTACATCTTTTAGGTAATAAATAGGCCATACATATGCATGAATGATGTTTTCACTTTTTGACGGATAGAACCAAAGAAAGGTAAATAGAAATTATACTTTAAATAATAATTACTATATCATATAAATATCATATATGTATAAAATATAATTATGTAACCATTAATTTAAAATGGAAATAAAAAATGAATCTCATCATTTAATGGAGGTGGTAGTCCAAACATACGTACGAGCAATATTTATGTATTTCATTATAGGGAAAAGAGGGTGGATGATTGAGGTTTAATAATAATAATAGAATTTAAATATATTAAGGATAATGGAGAAATTATTTTATTATAAATTCCACATATTTATAGGTGGATAAAAAATAAGTTAAAAAAGTGATCAGTAAAAGCGATTGCCTCTTCTTTGAAAGATATCCTCTAGAACACCTCTAATGACCCTAGTGGTGGTATTTTGGGAATAATATCCACACTAAATTGAGCATAAGAATATAGATGATGTATTTTAAATGGTTTTGGTCAATATAAATAGGTCAACATTATGTAAATAATAGAGAGAATGGATGTCATTTTATGAGGGAATGACACACTTGGAATTGAAAAAAATATTAATATATAGTAAATTCATTCTAATGAAAAATACTTCAAAATGGACAAATATTGAAATTAAAAAATTTTAAGGTCACTATATATTTATTAAATGAAATATTTTTGGTTTTAGTCTCATTTTATACCTTATATTTAGGTTTAATCCCGCAGTTAACAAATTTTAATCATAACTTTGGTATTGAAATTTTAATATTAAAGGGTTATAATAATACTTATATGTTAAAAATTGGATAAAAATTACCATGTAATGAAATTTTTTACCATTAATTATTTTATGTTTCCCCTTTCATGAATTTTATTCTTTTTAAAAAAATTAATATAATATATGTATCACAATATACAATAAATTCCATTTTAAGAATAATTCACATAATTTGACTTAAAAAACAACATGAAAGAAACTAAATTTTAATATATACCATTAAAAAATCTATAATATTGTTTCTATAAATTAAATTCAAAAATGAAAATAAATTTCTAAAATTTTATTAATTTTAATATGTTTAAAATAAGTTATTTTATTTTTCTATTAAATTAATAAATATTATATCCTTGGTGCATAAGACTCTAAAGTAATTATTTAATAACTAATAATTAGAAATTAATTACCATGATAAAAAAAATTTAATTCAAATATTCCATCATAAAAAAAAATTATTTTCTTCTTATCCCTATGTAAAAAGTTTGGAGATGTGACATTCAAGAGGGTTCTATTTTGTGTCTTTTCCTTTATTAAATTAAAATAGAGGTCATAATCAATGAAAAATGGGACCATGTGAACATATATTTGATACTTTTATGTATATATAAGAAATTAACCAATCTAATAAGATATATAAATGGTTTTGGTAGATTTTGTGTCATTGTCTCATGGTTTTAACACTATTTTACTCGTTTTACACATTTAACCATTACAGAGGTGAAACATATTTATCAAGGTTAATATTCATAATGACCACAAATAAAACAACATTATTTCCCAAATTTTATGTCAATTATTCCAAATATGGAAAAAAACTAATGATTAAATTTATATAATAGAATAAATTCATATTAAAATAAGAGTGTAAAATACGATGAAACTTTTGTTTTGAAAAATAAAATTTTAATCATATTACTAGATTTATTTATATCCCATGCCTTAAAAAAAATTTGATTGTTAAATAAAAATTGAGTATATAATATATAAATTTATTTACAATCATTCATCAATAATAAATGATTTTATTTATTACAATAAAATAAATTATACACAGAAAAATATTTTTTAAAAAAATAAATGTTTTTTACATTAAAATGATACTACATTTAGTTCGTATTAATTGATATCCAATGGATTTATTGTATACAAGTGTAGAGCCAGAAATTTTTAATAATTTATTGTGTCTTATTAATATCATGTAATTTAATAGTAAGGTTATAATGATATAATATATTACGATTCAGTTACACTCAAGATTGTGTGTATCACAATGTGTTTGGGAAATGACATTAAATTAGAGAGATATATTTAATAAAATAATAGATTCCTACACCACATAACTAAGGATTTATTAAGAGGGTTCCATTAATATGATATAGAATAATACACATTGTAGGTTTTCTAATAGCACTCTATTTAACACATACTATCATTTAACAGTTAACTTATGTTTTCTAAGAAGTTACAATTTCATTTTATACAATAAATAACAAGATTTATAGTTTTCTTAGGATTGATTAAATTAAATTTCAGCCACACGCTCTGAGGGAAAACAAATTTTAGTTTTCTTAATGGATCCTTGATTAATCAAAAACCGTCATCAATCACATTATTTTCATCGATTCATCAGGAGATCGTATAGGGAATTGGTCAACTATGATACCACAACAAAATAATATAGAAATAAAAATAAACCAAACTACATGAATTTTAAATATGAATAACCTTATAACTAATAAGTATATAGACTGTAAATATACATAAATTAGATCACATACACCAAAAAATTCAACCACAAGCCAAATAAAATACAAAGATGAATGAAGTAGACATTTAAAACCCTTCTCACTAGCATGATGCATGTTTGGTGATTTACTATATACCTAAAAGGATTCATGAAGTAATACCCCCTCCCTCAATCCATAATATAATATAGTAAGAATATTATGTACTATTATTATACCAAGAATCACGAAAGATAAAAATCAATTACAACTATAATTACTAAAATCCAAAAATAATAAGTCCCATATATGGAAACATAGGTTTTCCATCATGCATGGGGAAATATCCCCCAAGTATGAGCACATTACCATGTTCTTATTCATCTCTATTATCCTTTCTTCTTTTCCCAAAATGTAATATAAAATAAAAATGGCTCCATTACCATTGACTGATTCACTGACCTAGAAGTCACTGAACCAGTGCTCTAAACCAGTGCACCACATGACTATAGGCTCACCTCCCCATACGTAAGAGGTTTTCTAGTAATAGTGAGAGTCTACAAAGATACTAATGGGAGAATGTACCATCTAGTTTGATTATTAATAATAGTAGAAACAAAAATAACCACCCAACCTGACTAAATAAAAATAAAAAATAAGAAAGGGGATGTTCCAAATTAACTATATTATCAAATAATATAAAAGTGATTAATTACATACAATCCATGATATATCCCCTATGGGAAGATCACATATAAGGTTGAAACAAAATAAAAAAATAGAACTCAAATAATCCCAAAATAGGTCTTCATCCATGTCTGGTCCTGATATCAACACACCTTTCAAACTATGCTGAAACTGATAAATCAATGAAATTTGAAACTTTACCAAACTAATCCCTGAAATACAGATATTTATTGGCTCAATTACTCAGGTTTCATAGTGGTGTATTAATGGTCTAAGTAAAAAATCATATTCCGCCACCAATATCCTCACTAAAATAAACATTAAATGGTAACATGCATAAATAAGTTTTATAAATATCCAATTATAGAGTAATCCAATTAATCTTTTTAATGATTACCATATTAAAAATGTAATAAATAGCAGTAAAACAACCACAAAATCATGATATCTATGGTGGTAAATAAGGCCAATTTATACCTACTTTAGATCGTCCAGTTTGATAGTTTTATACTAAAGTATCATAAATAATGACAACATGAGGGAACCCATGAGGCTTTACTATGAATTCCTTCTTTACAAAACAATATTAAATCCAAGGGTGTATAACACTTGGTAATTCTTTAATATAATATATAAATATAAGATAAATGATCCAAATTTGGAATTTAGAAGAAAAACTGATGGGAATACCCATATTGTGCCCAAGGCATTCTAATGAACAGAACTAGGCTGAAACTGGGGAGTTTATTCCATGAAATTCACTAAGGTACCTTGCAAGAATATTGAAAATTAATCATTAGAAATTTAATAATATATATCATAGTTTAATAAAATTGGGATATTCCCCCAATAAATTCATAGCAACTAATCCAGTGAAATCTAATTTTTTTTATAAAGGAATTACCTTTCATTGGACCTCTATGAATCTAAGGGTGTCAACACACCATGGAATTCATGCTTGTCCCTTATTGGAATCCAAGGATTTATCATAGGTTTACAAAAATATATAGGTCCATAAAAAATATATTGAATCCTCATAATTTATTATAAACCATCATCATATCAATAATCACTAATTCAATAATTATGTATATATCAAACATACACTTTTTATCAAATAAAATCATCAATCAAAGATGAAACCACATGTACCTCCTCATGGAAAGTCTCTACCATTTCTCAACAATGAAACAATATATTCAATATAGCCATTCAATTTCCTAAACACTATAGCAATTTCCACAATAAATAGTTACTAAACCCATTTCCATAATCCATGTTAATTATTTAAAACTAACAAATCATTTAATAAAATCCCATCATGTTTCCAAATATAATTTTCATTTTCAAATTTCAATTTCCATTTCTTGTTTGAATTTTTATTAAATTACATTTTAAAATAGTCGACCTAATTCACAACCATTTTTTTCACCCCATTCTAATATAATTATCTCGTAAATATTATTCAATTATTCAACATCTTTTTCATAAATGTAAATTCTGATTATTTATCTAATTCCATGGTCGCACCCATTCCTAAGGGGATCCATATTAAATCATAAATTTTAATGTTAAAGGTTTATAAAAAATGGAAAATGATAAAGGAAAAACCCTTTAAATCATTTTAACGTAAAAAAATGTGAAGCATGGAATGGTTGTCTTAACCATACAAGCACACACCTAAAAAACAAGCTCAAATGGGTTAAAATAAATGGAATGCATTCCTTATGAATCATTAGATTCTACTAATCCACTAACATATTTTAAATCATCTTAGAACTAATAAAAAGTAACAATCAAAAAAAAAATCTACATAAATGTAATATTAGATAAAATTGTTGACATATCTTGAGGTAGAAAAAAAAGTGGAAGGACCGATCATAGTTGTAGCATAGGCTCTTGATTTAAAAAAATGATATAATATTTAAACTAATAACATTAGATAAATCTTTTAGAATAAGAGAGAGAAGAGGGTGAAGTTTTGTGGATATTTTATTGAGGTAGACATGAAATGAATTGAATTGGGTTTATAAAATAATAATACAAAACTTTTAATACCACACATATAAATGGGACTATGGTTTAGCTACATTGATGGAAAAATAGGCACTAACCTTTTAGACCCATCTACCTAGAGCTCACCATTTCCCATAGTTATTATTGATGGTTTAAAAATTATGTGAAATCTATTTGAATGCTTTTGGAATTTTTATAGATGCTCTCATGGTTTACCAATGATCCTTCAACTATTAAATAAATTTTTCTTCTATAAAAATCATGAAGCAAGGTTGTGGTACAAAATTAACACTCACCATGTACTAACAATGCGCCCTAGTCTACTCTTCATAAAAATAAAACTCTATGATCTGAATCCCCATGAAACTCAAATGACTCATCTATATATTATCAAGATTCATTCCACATCTAATTACATATGTACAAGGTATTTTAACTATATCATTTTCCTACCAATGCCTACTTAAAAAATCATTCCTTCTACCAAAAATAAATATAAGTCACTTCTCACTATGAAATGCATGTATATACATGAGGAATTATATTTTATGCCAAGGATTATATTTTATTTGACATGTTTAGAGTGTGATTATTAAAAAACAATTTCTTTTCTACATTATTCCATAGTTTATATAAATAGATTTTACCTAAATTAGTTGAAGTGGGTTTTTATTTAATACGTTACATGGTTTGATCATAGTATTTAATTTTAATATTTTAAATGATAATAAATGGCCATTTAATTGTATTACACAATTTATATATGATCATGATATAATCCTAGAAATATGAGGGTATTTTTTAGAATCTAATGATGATTTATTTCCCAATCCATGTGTAAATACACATCCTCTACTTATAGAATATATACATGATGATTTATGAAAATTTAAAATGTCAAAGTAGTAAGAATATGTTGTTAGGTGACAATATAGATCTTGTTTATAATATGTTTGGGGTTTTTTTAATGAACTACACATGTGCTGTTGTACATATTCTGGCCTTATCATACATAAAGTTATGCTTGGATTTTATTTTAGATTCATATTTCAATTTATGAAATCTATAAAATTTTATTAGTGGTTCTCAGGAATTTTTTGAGGATATAATCGTTTGATTATATTAATTATTGCTACAATTTTAATAAATTTAGTGTTTTTACTTATCATTGATCATTATTGGTAAAATATTCCCCTACTCTATGCCCATATATTCATGATTTCATTAAATATACTATAGTGATAAGGGAGTGAACTTTAGGTCTTATGATGATTCACCTCAGTAGCATAGTCATTTCAGGGTGGGAGATTACGGAATGTTATTTCATTGTATTATATTATGAGTTTTTGGTTTTTTGGAAGTTATTATATTAGATATTACAAGTTTGGAGTTGGAATTGAAGCTAAGGGATTGTTCCTTACAAGTATATCTATATTATAAATATCATATACAAAGTAATTATGGGAATTTAATTAATTAGTTTATGTTAATGATTTTGGCTATGATACATACAATTATTATTTACTTGTATTTTATTATTTAGTAATCATTTGGGTTGGTGGGGATATGGAATAAATATTTTCTTCATCTAATTCTAATTAATTGGTGAATTCTACTCTATTTAATTAGTAAGTTGTTAATAAAATTTTATTTTTTCTCTTAATATGATATGAATAGTATATAATTTATCTTAAATCATTCTGATAAAATTTTTATGTAATATTATTATTTTATTCAACTAATTAGTTTTTTAGTATGCATAGAAATTAATTTATGATGAATAAACATCATGAACATTTTATATTGATCCCTAATTAGTTTATTTATTTTTATAAAGTCATAAACTAAATAAGTGTGTTGGTGGGACCTGTGGGATGAAGTTATGGAAGTAAAATTCTTAGGAGGAGTATATAGTGGTGGAGGTTATGCATCATCTACCAATGGATGAAACTGGGACTCCAGTAGTGGTGAATATTACTAATTGTTTACATAAAGTGGTTCATAAAATTTATAAATGAACATATCTTATTGTAAAATTTTATATTGATTTAGTTTGATATTTTTTAACTTATAATCATTTTTTATGGAGATGATAATACACAACATATGATTAAATGGCTATAGAGAATGTATTTTATATTTTAGATTATCAACAGACTAGAAACAAATATAGTGAAGATTATCATCTTTTAACTTTTGTAATAAAAATACAATGGTGGGATATTATTTTACAGTAAAAGAGAAACAAATGATTTTCATGGAATAAAAGTTCATAATCTATGATGTTATAAATTATACCAGAATATAATGAGGATTTATATAGGATATATGTTAATAGAATTTAAACATGGTAACATACATTTCATTAGTTATGAATCTATGATTATAAAAATGTTCTACTATTCTCTAACCATGGGTAGTGAAACTAAAACTAAATAAAGATATTTGAAATATATATTTATTTAATAAAGTCATTTGATTCATTAAATCATTTTCCCTTGCTTTTATAAAAATTTAGAACAATTATCTCATGATTTAGAATGATATGTATATAGTAAAGGGCTTAATGGGTTAGTAATTAATCTTGATTTGAGGGAAAATATAGATAAATAACTGAGAGAATGTGAGATATATAGTTCCTTTAGTAGAAATTATATATTCCATATTTTAGATACATACCATTATTATATTGTTATTAGTATTTCCAAAATGTAAAAATTTATGTTGGGTGTCCTACTGAGAGAATGAGAACTAATTTTTATGCAAAAACATTATATCTTTTGAAATTTTTCTACAATAAATCATTGGATGGTGGAGGGGAAGAATCTTCTACCACTTAGGGATATAAGGCATGGTCTATTAGAACACAATTTTTCATTTAAACAATGTTGTCTTAAAGGACTTTTTGTGGTGGTGGTAAGGCTTTGGACATACATTTCTCAATTTAGATGCATTATAGGGGGTAAGGAAACCTTGAGGAAGTGTTAAGATGTATCATTTAGTCAATTAATTTCTATAAAGTATGTACTATATTATTTTTCAATGGTTTAGTTAGTGATAATATGAATATTTCTACTTTTATAAATAATGGTTAATATGCTCGTCTGTACTGGTTCTTCACATTCATTTAATTTACTTATTTTTTATCTAATTTGGTTTTTGATTTGGAGATTATATCTATTTTTTTTAAATACTCTAATATAAATATGGGAAAAGTTTATTAGAAGATAATAAACTTGTAAAATTAATATTTATCAATTTTTCTTCATTTTTAAATATTTATTATTTAGTATACATTAAAAAATTTTATTATTAGAATATAATAGTTTGTAAATTTTTAGGTGCATGTGGAAAATTTACTCTTATGAGTAGCCTTATATCTATCATTCAATGAATCTTATATTTTTTAGGTATACTAGAAAACTCATTCTAATTATATATACAGTGATATTGAGTAGTTAACAATTATCACATATTTTATAATATTTAAGGTTTATTGTTTATCTGAGGATCTCAGTAGTATTATTTTTAAGCTTATGGTTAATGGATAAGTAGATATTTTCAAGATTGTTTTCCAAAGATTATTTTAAATGGTGGGGTGATATTTCTGATTCACATGGAACCAAGTACCAGTCATTTTTCATTTTCTATATTTTACATTGAACTCCTTATACACAATGACTTTAAAACCTAATGGTAATATCCTAATTATCAAGGATTTATTAGGTTTTTTATGTATTTGGGTAGTTCATTGGTTCTTTTGTTTAAGATGGTTGATTGTTTCTTGCATGTGAATGTTTCTTATTGAAGGATATATTATTTTATCATTAATAACTCATAGAATTTTCCTTGGATTAATTATTTATATAGAGATATGTGTTGATATATGAAGTTTTAAAATATCAATTATTGATTGGGTTGTAAGTTGTTAACTGTAAAAGTGGAAGATAAAAAAAAATAGCATTAAAAATATATATATTAAATTTCAATTATAAGTGTTTCTATTAGTTGTAAAAATTTCAACATGTACATTTATAGCCTTGTGGGATTAAGCTTCCCATCCGTATTTAAAACCATTTTTTAACAAATTTAGTGATTATATACTCACATACTCATAATTCATTGATGATGTTAGTGAATAATTTTTCATTTAAATTTTAAATTTTTAAGGACCACCGAATATTTATTAAGATGTCAAAATTTGATTTTGGGATTTCATGGGAGAAATTTCAAAAATATGATATCTATGAATATTCGACATCTATGCATTCTAAGAAGGTTGAAACAAAAATTTCTTGGTATAGTGTCAACTACAATTTTGAAATTTTTTCAAGATGGTTATTATTCAGATTTCATTAATGCCTTCTCTCATCTAATTTAATAATTGAAACCCTCTAATTAACATGGTGCGATATTCCTATAGGATGATAGATATGAAATTGTGATTCAAGATATAAATATACCATTAAAATCAATACATATTCTCATCCTAATGGATCCCTAAGAGTGTAATCTCGTTTATTTTAATTCCATTGATATACGTTTATGGAATGTGTTGATGTATATAGTATAAAATTATCATATAATTTATCCTAATAAGATGAGTTATTATACACTTGAAAATTAATTAGTAGAAGTTTTATATAGTCATAGAAATTGGTTTCCAAATCTATTTCATGAGAATTGTGTTATATATTTCAATTAAAATATTTTATTGTATATATTTTATTTGTGGGTACTGATTTAATTTTAAATGATATGGGTTAAACAACATAAATTATTCCATTTTCATATAAATTTTACATTAGTAAATGTAAATTTCATTATTGATGACTTGAATAATTAGTCTAAAAAATATATTGTTTATGAATGAAAATATGAATAATGTCGTATGTGAAATTTATTTGAGAATAAACATGATGTGTTCGATAAATAATGTTATGTTTTTTATCACCATATACAATCACTTCATCTTTAATGAAGGAGATAAAGGAGTGTCGTAGTCGGTATTTTATGTGTTGTGTGTTTTTGATAATCTATGGTGGGGGCGTATATTAAACTAGAATCTTAGTTATGTGTCTTTCATTTATTTTAATGGGAAACTAATTTTTCTATTGCATTTAAAATATATAGTGATGATGGAATCCCATTCTTATTGATGTTATTTTCACCGTGGTACAACAAATATGTACAATTGTGTTAGATTAAAATTTTTATGGATAAGATAATGGTTTGACATGGTGGGATTTATTTAATTGCTTTTTACCAGCAGTTGGTAATTATTGAAAATTGGAGACGAGTAGGGATGAATATGACAACATTTATTTTTGATTAAAAATTTTGTGATATAACAATGTATTTTTTGATTTTTTTATCATGGTCAGGTAATGGAATACATAGGATATTATTAATTAAATTGACTAAAGATTAGCATTTTAATATAAACTAGGAAACCCCGATGGTCAATAAAATCGAGAGTATTTTTGTTTGAAAAATTATTGACGCATGCCTGTCGTAGGGCATGGAAAAACAATTATTTCCTAAGTTAAAATGTAGTAATGTGGTTGACCTAGGATGTCTCCTGAAGAGGAGTGCACACAAAACGGTTTGTCACTTTAAAACGGGGGAAAATGTTGTGAAATGAAATTTGAAATTCAAATGATTGAAAAACTATGAAATTAAAAGGGTGATTAGGTCGGGGTCGGTTTCCTAATTATAATTCTATCCTTGTTCAATTTAATTCAAACCTCTTCTTCTTAGTTGATTAAAGTGAGATTCCACAATCGTTTCCTCTCACTTCCTTGGTGAAATTGTTATTGTGAGAGAAAACCTTACCAAGATCTCAGTTTGGTCAACTCTCCTTCCATGTGTAAAATAGTTGTATTGAATATCCTTAATTGAAATGGGCAATACCTGATCGGGTTTTGTTTCTCCCAAACAATCAAGAACATTCACTACACCTTTTACACGTACTGACGATCGTCGAGTACTTCACCGCTAATTCCTGGTTTATTCCATCATATATAAACCAGAAATTAGTGGAGGGAGATATTGATTATTTTACCAAGGCAAAAATAAATAACTGAATTAATATTCAAGAACGATCGCACTTGATTATAAAATCCGCTATAATAAATTGAAAACAACTTTGAAGAAGAAAGAAATTTATTCAATTGCGTCCAAGAACTCAAGCATTACAATGTATAAAACCAACCCTTCCCCAATCACTCCAAAAGTTTACCCCACCATGGTAAGGGTAATCGAGTTGAATGGGGAAGAATAAGGCATTAAAAAACTATGAAAACGAAAATAAATAAAAGAGAAATCTGAAAAGTTCTCCTTCTTGGTGTCCCAGAAGGAATGGGGTGGAGAATGGATGGAGAATGGATGCCTTGAGAGGGTGGAGCTCTCCTCCTTTTATAGCCAGAATTCTTTCCCTGAATGTCGACGCGTTGTATCCCCATTAAATGAAATCTTGACGCATTGATCCCTTCTTTAATGTTGTTCTTAATTCCCTTGGCCGTGTATCTTAAAAATCTCAGCGGATTTGGACAAGTATGCCGATAGTTATGGCCGTTTTACTATGAGAATTTATTCTGTCAGACTCTCCAAAATAAAATCCTCCGGATTAGGGTGATTTAATGACCCCATAAACGGCCAATTCACTCGGTGCTTCCTTAATAAAGGATTCCCCAAAACTCGTTGCGCGTCCACCCACTGAATTTCACAAGCTTTGGTCCCACAGTGGATGAGTTATGGATCCCACATCAAAACTAGTCAGAACTGAAAACAGTTTTCTTGAGCCAACTTGTGAGCTTCTTTTAAGCTTTCATATGGTCGATTCAGATTTTAGTCCAAAAATAGTAAATGAAGTCTCGGATGTGTAGAATGTGGAAAAGAATGAATATTTCAATTTGGATCAGTGTAGAAAAATGTTATGGCCAAACTACCAACATAATTTAAAACTGTTAAAAATCCAAAATGGCCAATTTTTACTATTCAGCTCAAAATAACACCATTATCATAAAAATGAAACAATTCATCTTAGAGGAACAATTTTGTGGGTTTAAAACAATGATATTCAATATAAATTAATTGAAAATATTTTCTCTATCAATTCCCCCACACTTAGCACTTGGAATCCTGGACAAGTAAAAATCAAATCAAATCAAATCCAAAACACATATCAATGAGATCAATCAAATCAATTTCAAGAAACAAAAAGATATCATGCCTCGTCAAAAACTATTATTTCAAGTTCTCCATTTAAGATTTTAATATATTTCCACTTCATTTCTTATCCCATGCACACAAAACACCTACCTCACATGAATTTTCTCTCATCTCAGAAATGTAAAAGCTGAACAAGGCTTTTCTCATCCAAACTCACACAGGAGTCATCATAGGTTTGATAAATTCATACTTCTCCACCCGATGTGAGTCAAGTACATGTGTTTCTCATGAGGACTTTTCAGGGTTGTTCTGTGGCTTCCGGTTTGTAGGATTTAGATGTTAAATGTTCTGAGGCCGAAAAAGGAAGGCTTGGCTCTTATTGATGCAAAATTGCAAGATTTTAATTTTCACTCAAATATGGTCTCCTTCACTTCCCATTTATTGAAAATAGGCTCCATCATCATTCAATAATCTCACCAGCAAACATTTCAATCTTTTCAAACATGATTTCATTATAAAGCTCCAGATAGGCACAACTTTTTTTTTACATTAGAAGCTCTAGAAAGGCACAGATTCTCTTGTCATAAAAGCTCTAGAAAAGGCACAGTTTTCAACAGATTAATTTTTCAGCATCACACACATCTATTCCACAATTTAATTTCCACCCAAAGTATAACCAAATGAGTTAGTACACCACAAGACATCTTCCCCCACACTTAATTTCAACTAGATCATGCAATTTTACTTCAAGAGCAGGTATGATAGGGAAAATTGGCTTGTAATGTGGCTAACCTAACAGGAAATTCATGGCTACTAGGGGATACAATGAAGGATAAATGTAAAGTTGGGACATAATGAAAAGGATTATTTTGAAAAGGGGGCTTCAAACAAAATAAATACCTCAATCATTTAAAACACACGTACCCCAAACCCTCAAGTTTTGAAAGGAATAAATCAAATTCTAGTTAAAGCAAGCATGGTTTGGTTCTCTCATGAAATGAGGTGAATGAAAAGAATATGACAAAAATGGTTCAGAAGCCTCACAAGAAAGTGATTTCAAAGATATAGACAGTGAAATATGGCATGAGATTCAAAAATCAGTGTACTTTTGGTGAAATTCCAAAAAAAATGAACTTGAAACAAATTCATTT
This sequence comes from Viscum album, assembly GCA_963277665.1. Classification (NCBI taxonomy): domain Eukaryota; kingdom Viridiplantae; phylum Streptophyta; class Magnoliopsida; order Santalales; family Viscaceae; genus Viscum; species Viscum album. The sequence goes on along the minus strand of OY728164.1, from coordinate 1,549,770,908 downwards.
CAGCATTAATTTAAGCTCAGTTTCATGAAATAGATTTTTTCACTCATTGAGATGGGTTTCAAAAATGGTATTGATAATATTTTAAGCTCAAAAGTTTCAGAAACACACCAAAAAATGAAAAATAAACACACAAAAATTTGAAAATACACAATTTTATATTTTTTTATTTTTGAAAACAAACATAAAATAAAAATATTATACTACAAAGGTTCCCTCCCCCACACTTAACTGATGCAGTGTCCTCGATGCATTCAAGTGGATTTAACATGTAAGTAGATTTTTGATTGAATCACAACAGCAAAAATGTGTGAAAGAGAGGTACAACCTGAATTATTAGCAATGCAACGTTGGGTTTGACTCCTAAGTGTTGCTCTTTGAAAACCTAAAAAAAGTAAAAAACATAACATAAGAAATTTTTTAAAAGAAATGAAAACAGAAATTGAATAAGAAAAAAAAGGATAAATCTTGGTATAATCCCCCAAGTGGGCCCTGGGTTTTGACTGCCTCCAGAGGGGCAGTTCTAATAAGTTATCCCCAATCTGATGGTGGGTGAGGTTTCTTGCTCATGATCCAACAAAAACTTTTGTTTCCAGGATGAACTTCTTCCTTTTTCTTAAGGACTCCATCGATAAAATTCACCAAGTCCACCCTCATTGTAATGAGATAAAACATGCATGGTGGGGTTAGGACAATTAATGAGTCCTCCTCTTTCTTGGGTTCCGCATGAACAATATATTCTTTATTATCCAGTGGTTGTTGAAGGTATGATAAATCTGGGTAAAAATTAAATGGAATGTCAGAGTTTAATTCTATTTGAAAAAAATTAAAGCATGAATAATCAATAACAAATTCTTCCATTTCAAAACAAGTAGATTGTGTCTCATTTTCCTCCAGAAACACCACTTTGATCTTCTCATGTACTCCCTCCATTAAATGATCAATAGGTTTGGGGAGCTCCAGATGTTCCTCTTCAGATGCATATTCTCCCTCCAAGGAAATACAAGTGTTGGATGAATCTGAAAAATTAAAATAAGGGGAGGTAATACTCAATTTAGTTTCAAAAAAATCAAATGATAATGAGTTTATAAAAATATTGACTCCCTGATCCTGTTTGGCTTCAATTGGTTCTTCAATGGGAGGTGCTTCTTGAAGTTGAATTTCCCTAGATAGAGGTAGGCAGTCAGAATCCTCTATCTTCTCTTCAAATTTCACTAATTTGTTGGTTTCTTCCTTAAATGTTGTTGAATCATCTACATTATGAGGAATAGTTGGCTCAAGAATTTCCTTACACTAATTCCAGAAGTTATCCAGATCTTTTTGATCTCCCATATGTATTTCAATTGCCAAATCTTCTTCATCAATCTCATCCAACATTGATTGAGATGGGTTCAATGGATCTTCTTTTAATTTCATCAATGCTTCCATGGGTTCTTCAACTTGAAGGATTTGTGGGGATACTTCTTCCATAAATTTTTCTGGTTCTGGTTCTTGTTCGGGCTCCATTTGTTGTTGATCCTGGGATGCATGTACTTGTTCCGCAATCCACTGTATTGAGGTCTCTAGGTTTTGAACTGTTTGACTAATTCTTTCAAATTGGGATTCAATATCTTTGTGAACTTCTTCTTCTTGGTGTTGTACATTGATTATTTCTTGATAAAATTCCATAAAATACTCCTGAAGTTCAATTAATTCTTTGTCCAATCCCTCCAACACTGGGTATTCAAGGTTCTCTTTAAGGTTTTCAATGAGATCCTTGAATTCATCCTCGGTTACGATTTGGATTCGAGCTCCCCGAATTTGTTTTGCCAAGAAAGAAACTTTATACTCTATAGACCAAGGTGATTCAATAACTGGTTCTCGCACTTGTGGGTAATTTTTCCATGAATTAAAAAAATAATCATTTGAAAACAACATGGTAAAATAATTTTTTTTTTTTAAATAAAATTTGAAAAAGTGAAATCTTTACAAATAAATTGTGGCACTACCTCCCCGGCAACAGCGCAAAGTTTGACGCACGCCTGTCATATGGCATGGCAAAAGAATTATTTCCTAAGTTAAAATGTAGTAATTTGGTTGACCTAGGATGTCTTCTGAAGAGGAGTGCCCACAAAATGGTGTGTCACTTTAAAAAGGGGGAAAAATGTTGTGAAATGAAATTTGAAATTCAAATGATTGAAAAACTATGAAATTAAAAGGGTGATTAGGTCGGGGTTGGTTTCCAAATTATAATGCTATCCTTGTTCAATTTAATTCAAACCTCTTCTTCTTAGTTGATTAAAGTGAGTTTCCACAATCGTTTCCTCTCACTTCCTTGGTGAAATTGTTATTGTGAGAGAAAACCTTACCAAGATCTCAGTTTGGTCAACTCTCCTTCCATGTGTAAAATAGTTGTATTGAATATCCTTAATTGAAATGTTCAATACCCGATCGGGTTTTGTTTGTCCCAAAAAATCAAGAACATTCACTACACCTTTTACACGTACTGATGATCGTCGAGTACTTCACCACTAATTCCTGGTTTATTCCATCGTATATAAACCAAAAATTAGTGGGGGGAGATATTGATTATTTTACCAAGGAAAAAATATATAACGTAATTAATATTCAAGAATGATCGCACTTGATTATAAAATCCGCTATAATAAATTGAAAACAACTTTGAAGAAGAAAGAAATTTATTCAATTGCGTCCAAGAACTCAAGCATTACAATGTAGAAAACCAACCCTTCTCCAATCACTCCAAAAGTTTACCCCACCATGGTAAGGGTAATCGAGTTGAATGGGGAAGAATAAGGCATTACAAAACTATGAAAAAGAAAATAAATAAAAGATAAAGCTGAAAAGTTCTCCTTCTTGGTGTCCCAGAAGGAATGGGGTGGAGAATGGATGGAGAATGGATGCCTTGAGAGGGTGGAGCTCTCCTCCTTTTATAGCCAAAATGCTTCCCCCGAATGTCGATGCGTTTTAGCCTCATTAAATGACATATTGACGCATTGATACCTTCTTTAATGTTGTTCTTAATTTCCTTGGCCGTGTCTCCTAAAATGCTCAGCGGATTTGGACAAGTATGCCGAGAGTTATGGCCGTTTTACTATGAGAATTTATTCTGTCCAGTCAGACTCTCCAAAACAAAATCCTCCGGATTTGGGTGATTTAATGACCCTATAAACGGCCAATTCAGTCGGTGCTTAATTAATAAAGGACGCTCTAAAACTCGTTGCTCGTCGACCCACCGAATTTCACAAGATTTGGGCCCACAGTGGATGAGTTATGGATCCCACATCAAAACTAGTTAGAACTGAAAACAGTTTTCTTGAGCCAACTTGTGAGCTTCTTTTGAGCTTCCATATGGCCGATTCAGATTTTAGTCCAAAAATAGTAAATGAAGCCCCGGATGTTTTGAATCTGGAAAAGAAAGAATTTTTCAAGTTTGATCAATGTAGAAAATGTTATGGCAAAACTATCAACATAATTTAAAACTGTTAAAAATCCAAAATGGCCAATTTTTACTATTCAGCTCAAAATAACACCATTATCATAAAAATGAGACAATTCATCTTAGAGGAACGATTTTGTGGGTTTAAAACAATGATATTCAATATAAATTAATTGAAAATATTTTCTCTATCAATTCCCCCACACTTAGCACTTGGACTCCTAGACAAGTAAAAATAAAATCAAATCAAATCCAAAACACATATCAATGAGATCAATCAAATCAATTTCAAGAAACAAAAAGATATCATGCCTTATTAAAAACTATTATTTCAAGTTCTCCTTTTAATATTTTAATATATTTCCACTTCATTTATTATCCCATACACACAAAACACCTACCTCACATGAATTTTCTCTCATCTCAGAAATGTAAAAGCTGAACAAGGCATTTCTCATCCAAACTCACACAAGACTAATCATAGGTTTGATAAATTCATACTTCTACACCCGATGTGAGTCAAGTACATGTGTTTCTCATGAGGACTTTTCAGGGTTGTTCTGTGGCTTCCGGTTGGTAGGATTTAGATGTTAAAAGTTCTGAGGCCGAAAAAGGAAGGCTTGGCTCTTATTGATGCAAAATTGCAAGATTCTAATTTTCACTCAAATATGGTCTCCTTCACTTCCCATTTGTTGAAAATGGGCTCCATCATTATTCAATCAGCTCAGCAGCAAACATTTCAATCTTTTCAAACATGATTTCATTTTAAAGCTCCAGATAGGCACAACATTCTTTTTACATTAGAAGCTCCAGAAAGGCACAGCTTCTCTTGTCATAAAAGCTCCAGAAAAGGCACAGCTTTCAACAGAATAATTTTTCAGCATCACACACATCTATTCCACAATTTAATTTCCACCCAAAGTATAACCAAATGAGGTAGTACACCACAAGACATCTTCCCCCACACTTAAGTTCAACTAGATCATGCAATTTTACTTCAAGAGTAGGTATGATAGGGAAAATTGGCTTGTAATGTGGCTAACCTAATAGGAAATTCATGGATACTAGGGGCTAAAATGAAGGATAAATGTAAAGGTGGGACATAATGAAAAGGATTATTTTGAAAATGGGGCTTCAAACAAAATAAATGCATCAATCATTTAAAACACACGTACCCCAAACCCTCAAGTTTTGAAAGGAATAAATCAAATTCTAGTTAAAGTAAGCATGGTTTGGTTCTCTCAAAAAATGAGGTGAATGAAAAGAATATGACAAAAATGGTTCAGAAGCCTCACAGGAAAGTGATTTCAAAGATATAGACAGTGAAATATGGCATGAGATTCAAAAATCAGTGTACTTTTGGTGAAATTCCAAAAAAATGACCTTGAAACAAATTCATTTCAGCATTCATTTAAGCTCAGTTTCATGAAATAGATTTGTTTAATCATTGACATGGGTTTCAAAAATGGTATTGATAATCTTTTCAGCTCAAAAGTTTCAAAAACACATCAAAAATTGAAAAATAAACACACAAAAATTTGAAAATACACAATTTTATATTTTTTTTATTTTTGAAAACAAACATCAAATAAAAATCCTATACTACAAAGGTTCCCTCCCCCACACTTAACTGATGCAGTGTCCTCGATGCATTCAAGTGGATTTAACATGTAAGTATATTTCTGATTGAATCACAACAGCAAGAAAGTGTGAAAGAGAGGTACAACCTGACTTATTAGCAATGCAAAGTTGGGTTTGAATCCTAAGTGTTTCTCTTTGAAAACCTAAAAAAAGTAAAAAACATAACATAATAATTTTTTTAAAAGAAATGAAAACAGAAATTGAATAAGAAAAAAAGGATAAATCTCGGTATAATCCCCCAAGTGGGCCCTGGGTTTTGACTGCCTCCAGAGGGGCAGTTCTAATAAGTTATCCCCAATCTGATGGTGGGTGAGGTTTCTTGCTCATGAACCAACAAAAACTTTTCTTTCTAGGATGAACTTCTTCCTTTTTCTTAAGGACTCCATCGATAAAATTCACCAAGTCCACCCTCATTGTAATGAGATAAAACATGCATGGTGGGGTTAGGACATTGAATGAGTCCTCCTCTTTCTTGGGTTCTACATGAACAACATATTCTTTATTATCCAGTGGTTGCTGAAGGTATGATAAATCTGGGGAAAAATCAAATGGAATGTCAGAGTTTAATTCTATTTGAAAAAAATTAAAGCATGAATAATCAATATCAAATTCTTCCCTTTCAAAGAAAGTAGATTGTGTCTCATTTTCCTCCAGAAACACCACTTTGATCTTCTCATGTACTCCCTCCATTAAATTTTCAATAGGTTTGGGGAGCTCCAGATGTTCCTCTTCAGATGCATATTCTCCCTCCATGGAAATACAAGTATTGGATGAATCTGAAAAATTAAAAGAAGGGTAGGTAATACTCAATTTAGTTTCAAAAAAATAAAATGATAATGAGTTTATAAAAATATTGACTCCCTGATCTTGTTTGGCTTCAATTGGTTCTTCAATGGGAGGTGCTTCTTGAAGTCGAATTTCCCTAGATAGAGGTAGGCAGTCAGAATCCTCTATCTTCTCTTCAAATTTCACTAATTTGTTGGTTTCTTCCTTCAATGTTGTTGAATCATCTACATTATGAGGAATAGTTGGCTCAAGAAGTTCCTCACACTCATTCCAAAAGTTATCCAGATATTTTTTATCTTCCATATGTATTTCAATTGCTAAATATTCTTCACCAATCTCATCCAACATTTATTGAGATGGGTTCAATGGATCTTCTTTTAATTTCATCAATGCTTCCATGGGTTCTTCAACTTGAAGGATTTGTGGGGATACTTCTTCCATAAATTTTTCTGGTTCTCGTTCTTGTTCGGGCTCCATTTTTTGTTGATCCTGGGATGCATGTACTTGTTCCGCAATCCACTGTATTGAGGTCTCTAGGTTTTGAACTGTTTGACTAATTCTTTCAAATTGGGATTCAATATCTTTGTGAACTTCTTCTTCTTGGTGTTGTACATTGATTATGTCTTGATAAAATTCCATAAAATACTCCTGAAGTTCAATTAATTCTTTGTCCAATCCCTCCAACACTCGGTATTCAAGGTTCTCTTTAAGGTTTTCAATGAGATCCGTGAATTCATCCTCGGTAACGATTTGGATTCGAGCTCCCCGAATTGTTTTAGCCAAGAAAGAACATTTATACTCTATAGACCAAGGTGATTCAATAATTGTTTCTCGCACTTGTGGGTAATTGTTCCATGAATTAAAAAAATAATCATTTGAAAACGACATGGTAAAATATTTTTTTTTTAAAAATAAAATTTGAAAAAGTGAAATCTTTACAAATAAATTGTGGCACTACCTCCCCGGCAACGACGCCAAGTTTGACGCACGCCTGTCGTAGGGTGTGGCAAAACAATTATTTCCTAAGTTAAAATGTAGTAATGTGGTTGACCTAGGATGTCTCCTGAAGAGGAGTGCACACAAAACGGTTTGTCACTTTAAAACGGGGGAAAAATGTTGTGAAATGAAATTTGAAATTCAAATGATTGAAAAACTATGAAATTAAAAGGGTGATTAGGTCGGGGTCGGTTTCCTAATTATAATGCTATCCTTGTTCAATTTAATTCAATCCTCTTCGTCTTAGTTGATTAAAGTGAGTTTCCACAATCGTTTCCTCTCACTTCCTTGGTGAAATTGTTATTGTGAGAGAAAACCTTACCAAGATCTCAGTTTGGTCAACTCTCCTTCCATGTGTAAAATAGTTGTATTGAATATCCTTAATTGAAATGGGCAATACCCGATCGGGTTTTGTTTGTCCCAAACAATCCAGAACATTCACTACACCTTTTACACGTACTGACGATCGTCGAGTACTTCACCACCAAATCCTGGTTTATTCCATCGTATATAAACCAGAAATTAGTGGAGGGAGATATTGATTATTTTACCAAGGAAAAAATAATTAATGGAATTAATATTCAAGAACGATCGCACTTGATTATAAAATCCGCTATAATAAATTGAAAACAACTTTGAAGAAGAAAGAAATTTATTCAATTGCGTCCAAGAACTCAAGCATTACAATGTAGAAAACCAACCCTTCCCCAATCACTCCAAAAGTTTACCCCGCCATGGTAAGGGTAATCGAGTTGAATGGGGAAGAAGAAGGCATTAAAAAACTACGAAAAAGAAAATAAATAAAAGGGAAATCTGAAAAGTTCTCCTTCTTGGTGTCCCAGAAGGAATGGGGTGGAGAATGGATGGAGAATGGATGCCTTGAGAGGGTGGAGCTCTCCTCCTTTTATAGCCAGAATGCTTCCCCCGAATGCCGACACATTGTAGCCCCATTAAATGACATCTTGACGCATTGATACCTTCTTGAATGTTGTTCTTAATTCCCTTGGTCGTGTCTCCTAAAAATCTCAGCGGATTTGGACAAGTATGCCGAGAGTTATGGCCGTTTTACTATGAGAATTTATTCTGTCCAGTCAGACTCTCCAAAACAAAATCCTCTGAATTAGGGTGATTTAATGACCCCATAAACGGCCAATTAACTCGGTCCTTTCTTAATAAAGGATTCTCCAAAACTATTTGCGCGTCCACCCACCGAATTTCACAAGATTTGGGCCCACAGTGGATGAGTTATGGATCCCACATCAAAACTAGTCAGAACTGAAAACAGTTTTCTTGAGCCAACTTGTGAGCTTATTTTGAGCTTCCATATGGCCAATTCAGATTTTAGTCCAAAAATAGTAAATGAATCCCTGGGTGTTTAGAATATGGAAAAGAAATAATTTTTCAATTTGGATCAGTGTAGAAAATGTTATGGCCAAACTACCAACATAATTTAAAACTATTGAAAATCCAAAATGGCCAATTTTTACTGTTCAGCTCAAAATAACACCATTATCATAAAAATGAAACAATTCATCTTAGAGGAACAATTTTGTGGGTTTAAAAAAAATGATATTAAATATAAATTAATTGAAAATATTTTCTCTACCAATTATATTATCCTATATAATACCATATATTATTATATCTAATAATGAAATGGGGTTCACATCTCAATTTTAGTAAAAGTGTAAAAAGGTTATGGGCACTCTCATTTTATGTTAATCATTATTTATCATCCATTGAAAAATAGAAAATCTATGAACAATATAAATATTCTTGTATATTTTATTTTAGAATTTATCATGACGTTTATTGGTGCATTGGAATACAAAGGGGATTTGGATGATTTTTTATATAATAATTTTTCCAAATAATATATCTATGTGGACCCATTTATGGAATTATATGATTTTATTTTACAAACACATTTAAATTGGGTATAATCTAGTATAAAATATTACATTGAGATTATTATAGTACAAGATACATTTAATTAGTTGTAGTTGTTAAAGATGTGATTATATATAACAACCCACTCATTTCCATCAAATATATTACATATAAATAGTTTAATATTTAAATTACAAAAAATATATGCTAGAATAATATTGGTTTAGTTTCATTGGAAACTTGGAAAAAACAACTAGTTCAAAAAACCACTACATTGTTTCCCACTTATTATTTTGTATCTATATACCTTTTTAACATATCAATCCTAATATATTTATTCGTATCCTAGGGAAAAGAAACATATGAAAAGGATGATATAATATTCATGGTAAAGATAAAGTATGGAAATATAAATCACAACATTATCATAATGGTATAATAATATGAACATAACATTTTAAAATTATACCTTTCATATCAAAGATCTTAATCATGAGTCATAGAATAAATCATAAAAATTCATAAGATAATAAATTTGGAGAAAACATGTAATTGTGATAACACATAAAAATATAACATTTTGAAAATGTATAAATAGAGATAGTTTCACCTATTAAGTTAAGAATTTCAAATCAGGCCCTTGCATAAACTAATGGACATTCAACCAGGTCCATGCATAATATTTGTGAACAAATAATGAAGTTCAATAATTAAACTATAAAAAGGTAATAAATTTCACACATATCATTTTTAAAATGTAATAAGGTTCACACATAACACTATGAACATGTAAACATGTTCATGAATAACACTTCAATCATGTAATTGGGTTCATTCGTAACATTGTGATCATGTAATCAGGTTCACTCATAATATTGTGACCATGTAATAATGTTCAATTATAAAATTATGAACATGTAATAATGTTCTCACATAACATTTATACTAATTATTTATGCATTATTACCCAATTAATTATAGTTAAATATAGGTACCACCCAACAAATATTGAAAACCATACATACAGGTGCCAAAAGAAAATAAATCATTCAACATATCAAAACTCATGGAATGAAATATGTTTCTTAAATATCTATCCACAATAAAATATTCCAAAAATAATATAATAAGGATAATTTCATTTAATAATATCATAAATAAAGAATAAGTAACATTAAATCAATTTATCTTATATGGAAATAAATTTAAGAGTTTAAAAAATATATAATTTTTTGGAAAATAGCGTTTTTGTTTTGAAAAAGTATTTTTAAATCCTAAATAATTTTAGAAACATTTTTCATTGAAAATAACATTGATAATATATAAGGTATGATTTTAAAAAATAGTTTAAACTTCTTTTCAATCCTTTTCACTAAAATTTCTTAAAATATTATTTAAAATCCTTTTGAAGTCATTTTTAGAAAACATGGTTTTCGAATAAAAAAACATCTTATTTAAGTGAGAATAAAATTACATGAAATATATAATTTAATTAAAAATAAGTTGATTCATGATACACCATATAAAAATGGAATTATATACACCTCATAAAATAATATAGGTTCATAACACAATGAGTGTCTCAAAGAAGGAAAATTGAGACAAAATCACTTAACCGATTTGTTAACTTTTGAAATGTAAACCCCAAAAAATATAGGTCATAAAATGGATATGTAAATAGAAATAAATATAAGGATAAAGAACATATATTAAATTCAATATCATTATGTACTATAAAAAAATAAATTTGTGGTGAATATGGAATATATCTCATTGAACAAAAAGTGAGATAAGAAACCCAATACCAAACACTCCATTTTGGTTGATCATTCCTTAACCTAATGTATAATTTTTTTAATAATATAATAAAATTTTTATAAAACCATATTAGTATTTATGATATAATATTTTATCCTTTAAAAATAAATTTTTACATATTCATCAATAATCTCACAATATTTTGATTATTTCAGGTAATAACTCCCTTGTTTATTGAGTATGTTTTGTTCCAATGGCCCGAAGGCCTTCATTTTTTATTGATTTTTGATAATCCACCTTTCAAGGGGTGAGGTGGAACCCTTACATAGCCCATGGGCGTAAGTATTACATGGCCCATAGGCCTTAGAGTAATTCATTGCCCGTAGGCTTTAAACATTACATACAACCCAGACTAACTACTTGGAACTACTCCTCCCTAGCATCTTCATCTTGAAATCAGCTCTCCACCTTCTCATGGTTGTTTGGTTAGGCTTTCCTGTGCATGAACAGGATTGTATCGATGCAAGGTGGCATACCCTCTCATTCTTGCAATCCTTTTAGCTTCTGCTATGGTGAAAGCTCCTTGCTCCTCCTTCTAAAGCTTGTTCCTTGTAGGTTGTCAGGTTTGCATCTTCACATAAGGTGGCCTGAAGGCCTTGAGGTGGCCCGAAGGCCATACTGACCTAAAGGCCTAGGTGGCCCGAAGACCTTAAAGGAATCAGGGACCTAATCGGTGGCCCGAAGGCCCAAACAGGGGCATATTCCAGACTGCTATAGTGCCAAATAGTGTCTGCTACAGTTCCAGCTACAGTGCCTGCTACAGTTCTACAAACTTCCTGCTATAGTACCTGCTACAATACTGCTACAGTACCTGCTATAGTACTGCTACAACACCTTGGAAATTATCCCCCACCTGTATTTGATCCTGGGTCTCTTGGATGCACTTAAGGAGTCCTCACCAACTGGGCTGAGGCTCATGTTCTTATTGAGTTTGTTTTGACATGTTATTTTTTAACTCTTACTTGGTTAATTATTTATTAATATAAATAGTTTAAAAAATGAAAAAATATCATATATAATTATTATATAAATATTTATAATAATACATACATTTATATATTGTATATAGAATACACCATTCATAGAGACTATAGGTCCAATATATGCATGTATGGGGTTTCCATTTTCTTATTTTTTTAAAAGGTTGGGGCCGAAGCCTCATTTATTATTAAATAAAAGAAAATACCTCTTTAACTGGGTAGATGGAGACTCATTACATAGCCCGAAGGCCCAGTGGGTATTTAGACCATTACAAGGCCCGTAGGCCCAATTTTTTGTCCCAAGGCCCATTCTGTGAATAGTACTGCTATAGTACCTGCCTGATATAGTACCACACTGTACCCAGTGCCCCTACAGTGTTCTTCCGCCACTACAGTTCCCGTCATTGCTATAGTGTCTCCACTTTTACAATACTGCTATAGTACCCTGCGCCCAATGGGTTTTGAACCCCCATTTTTCATGTATGATTACGAGGTGCTTACCAATAAGCCAAACCCCAACTACTATTTCCATTTTCTTATCATATTAAAAGAAATAAATGTTAGTTATATATATTTATATTATAATTCTAATATATTTTTTATTTATTATATGACACGTATTTTTATTAATCAAATCCTTAATACATTCCTAGTAAAGCAAGGACAAATCACTTCACTTTGAGGTGGTGGTAGTCCTCGCGTCTATAAATGATGTTATCATATTACCAAAAAAAAGAGATAGAATTGAGGTACATGTTATATAATATTTAAAAAATTAAACAGAAATTATAAATATAATATATATAATATATATATAATATATACTGTAATTCTATCATTATTCCCATCATTGAAAGGAGCTAAAATAAAATTGAATTTCATAAGTTCCCAAGGTAGTACTCCGGCACACACACGAATAACGACTACATATCACATTTGATGGATGTGTGTGAGGTTTTCTTTCATAACATTGAAATAAAAATATCTTAGTATATTTGAGATACATATTTTATTATATAATCATTATATAAGAATATTTTAATTTGTGGAGAATCAAATAAAACAAAAGTTCTAATTAAAGTACACCACAACTTCTTCAGCGGACAGCATTTAGATCACTTCTTAAATAATCTAGGATGGGTATTTTTGGAGAACCATAAGAACCTAGACATATTGAATGTTAGTAAGAGAGGTTTTGGAAAATATTTTCAGAGTTTAAAGGCTTTTATGTCAAAAATTGGGGGTGAGGGCTATTATTTATACTTGATGAGAGGTGGGATTAAGTGATTGAAATAATGATTGTGCTATATTTAATGCCAACCAGATTGAGGTAAAATTAATTTCCATGAATTTTAATGTTAATTATTTTTTTGATATTGGATGTTTTCTAGAAATACCTCAACTAATCATTAAATTTTTTTAATATTGGGGTATGTTAATCATTTACCTTTTAACTGTAACCCCTATTACTATTTTATGTGTACTGCATTAAATAATTTATTTACAATGGTATCCCTTTTATACCTAAAACTTATATTGAAATTTAACCTAATATTGACCTTATAATTCTAAATATTGAATCTTTTTTTACCAAATTCAATTGAAATAATTAGAAAATTTTAATTTATAATTAATCCTAAAGATGCAGCGAGACAAAGGGGTTTACAAGTGAAAAGTTTAATTGTTATAAATGTTTTTATATCCAATTTATATATAAAACTGATTAGAATTACATATATTGAATTTACTGATGTATGATTAAACAAATTATACTTTAAAACAAATTTAAAATATAATTTGACTATATAAATTAATTAGAGGAAAGCCAAGTTTTCAATTAAAATTCACTATTATTCACTATTCATAAAAAATAAAACTTATCAGAAAAATACCAAAAATTCACCATAAGAAAATTTAGATATCATTATTTTAAAATTTTTGATTTTTCTAAAATTAAAAATATAATGGATTAAAATTTTACTTTTAAAATAGGTGTGTCGTCAAAAGGTAGAAAATCGCTTTTAGAAACATATAACTTTTTATGCTTAAAATTGGATTTATTCTTATCATATGCCTATCAAACATATTAAATGAATTTAAAATCATTTTCTTGAATATATAACATATAATAGTCATTAATATCATTCAATTATATTGTTTAACATGATTTAGAAATTAACAATTCTATTTTGGTTATAAAATTAGTTTTTTATAAAAATGCATCCTTTATTTTTAATTTGTTTTTTTTCATTTATAATTAATTAGTAACCTATTAATTAATTTTAAAAAATGTGTAATAAATATTTTCATAATATATTTAATCTCATTCATCCCCTCAATTCTGATGATTATGTTATAATGGTTATGAAAAAAGTATTATATTTTCATGATTATTTATGATCTGTGTTTTGTCAATAGTAAGATATCAAAGAATTAAACATTATTTAAAAAAATAAATATCATAAAATCCTTTGGTGTTTTATTATACCCCCTTTAAAATGAAATTCACCATCAAAATTAATTACATAGATATAAACATATGAAGATACATCTTCCTCATCACATCCTTAGGTTCCCAAGTAGCTTCCTCAAATTGGTGTATTTTTCACAAAACTTTAATCAGATGAATGACCTTCTTTTGTATAACTTTATCTTTATGATCAAGAATCTCTATTGGTATTTCTTTTTGTGAATTATCTTTCATAAGTGGTACAAAATTTGAGTTTAGTACATGTGATAGATAAGTTATGTACTTCCTCTTGAGAGATACCTAGAACACATCATGATCTTGAGGGAGATTCGAAGGAAGATCTACTCAATAAGATACCATCTCAATATGATCAATAATTTCAAAAATAATTTTGAAACCAAAAATTTCAAATCAAAATTTAAAATCAAATATGGATGTTTGAAAATTTTATTTTTGTAAACCCATATCTGAAAAGGGGTCAACATAACATCTGCTTAAAAAGAGAAAAAGTTAAATGTGAATATCACCACATAACTAAGATTCTGATTAGGAGAACATTAGTGGATAGTGAAAACATGGATACGAAATAAAATTCTAACAATCATGTTCTGATTAATAATGATAGAGAACATATCCATTATATTGATAGTGACCGTAAAAACACAGAGGAAATAGCTCTCAGAATGGTTTTTGATTTCATCATTGAATGGACATAATTGGATATTTTTTTAAAAACAATTTGTGAAGATATACTTACTTTACTTGAACTCATGAATTAAAATATCACTCATTGATTGTTACATGATAAATTTAAACTTCATCTCTTAGTCCATGGAATGAAATTGAAATTGTCATGCCTGCAAAACTAGTGGGTAATCAGATCCCTAATGGTATGAAAAGTCACTCCTCCCATCCCTAGTTATCACAAAAATAAAAAATTATTTTCACAAATTATCCAATAAATATTCATTTATTTATGTAATTATTTAATCTCTAATTCCCTATCAATAGTTTAACATTAACAAATTCATAAATGGTTACCCTTATGAAACTTTCTAGAGAATAAAATCCCAAACATTCCAAATAAGGTTATTAAATTTCTAAAATCAACTTATCATCACTACTGGAAATCTGACATTTCCCAACGCTTCTATACCAACGGTTCATAAAAACCGTTGGTATAGGTTCCCTTTCCCAACGGTTTGGCCAAACCGTTGGGAAATCCCACATTGTGGGGACCTTTCCCAACGGTTTTGGCCAAACCGTTGGGAAAACCCACATTGTGGGGACCTTTCCCAACGGTTTTGGCAAACCGTTGGGAAAGGTATACCCTTTCCCAACGGTTTTGGCCAAACCGTTGGGAAAGGTCCAATTTGTGGACATCTTTCCCAACGGTTTGGCCAAAACCGTTGGGAAAGGGTATACCTTTCCCAACGGTTTGCCAAAACCGTTGGGAAAGGTCACCCATGATTCAACCTTCACCCACAATCAAATCCAGGCTCAAAATCTATTCCAACGGTTGTCAAAACCGTTGGTATAGGTCTATACCAACGGTTTTGACAACCGTTGGAATAGATCCTTTGATTTTTTATCATTTCTTCTTACCCAGAACATTATATAAATCAAAATTTAATATAATTATGAGAATACATATATATATTTATGTAATTATATACACAAAATTAATGTTAGGTTAGTGGTTAAGTCGTTCAATAATAAACTAGGGGTGCTGGGATCAAATCCTAGCGAATGTTTTTTTTTTGAAATACATATACCAACGGTTCCACAACCGTTGGTAAAGATTTTCATATTAATTATACCAACGGTTTCCAAAACCGTTGGGATAGGTCTATACCAACGGTTTGGGGAAAACCGTTGGTATAGACCTATCCCAACGGCTTACTTGGCCACGGTTCTCCAAACCGTTGGTATAGGATATACCAACGGTTTGGAGGAATATACCAACAGTTCCAAACCGTTGGTATATGTTAGTTTTCCAGTAGTGCATTAATCCCCAAAAAAACATGATGTATCTATTAATTTATACAAACCCAACCTATGAAGATCATTCTCATGTATTCTCTTAAAATGAGTTAATGACATTAATTACCATATAACCTTATTGAAAACATTCATGATTTAAAAATTCAACTTCTTCTTCATGACATAAATCCAAAACCTGTATAAACTCAGTACATAAACCACCCTGTCATAATAAATCAGCTACAAGGTTATCAATACTATCCAAATAATTTTATCACAATCAAGAATCTATTGATGTTAACATTATCCCAACATCCCAAAAATATTATGGGTTATATTTCCATTTATAATGTTTTCTCCTAAAAAATAACCTCAATAAATTTTAAGAGTTTCTAGTATCATTCGACATATACTTTCAAATACATAAGGAAAAACTATTGTGGAACAATTCATAGTACTATAATATTTATTCAATCTATATGGAGGTAGTATATAAGAATAAATTTCATTAAACGATGAAAAATAATATTTCCATAGGTCTCACTAATTAAATTCTCAAATAATGGAAATTAACATAATTTTATTCATCCATTGAAATGGCATATGCTTTTCTTTTTTTCCTTTTACTTCATAGGATATTTTGTCTTATCGTTCATATTATCCCTTGTATTGGGTAATTTATTCATATAACACATAAACCACATTCATTTGAAAAACTGGAGTGTGGGTGGTGTATTCTATTGAGCCATATCTCCATTTATTTAATTGACTATCATACATTCATTACGAAAACGTTCTTTTGATATATTTCCAGGTTTCCCACACATGAAACATTTTATTATTCCTTTCAGACATTCAACGGAGTGATCTTTACCATGTTTTTGGAAATTTGGGTGGTGGATCTTTTTCTTCCCTCCATGTGGAAGAAAACTGGGGGTTATATGAAACTCCATCATTCTCTACTTATCACTAGAACCTTGATGGTATTCAACTTACAATTCCACTTTTAGGGTACATAGAAAAATTTATTCATATCTTCCAATGTACCTTATGGGTAATTCATTTTGAAGACTTAGTTTCAAGCCACCAAAGAAATGATTATTTTTTCATTCAGAGCTGATAATTAAACTACATTCATATCTTTAAGTAATTATAAATTTATACACAAATGTACCGATGGATTCATCAATTGTTTTCTGTAACTCAAGAAATTACATTTCCATATTTGTACATTGAATATTAGGGAAATACATTTTATGGAATATTCCCTTAATCTTCTCCAATTTCATTAATTTAATTTCATATTCTTTTCATTTATTTTTTATAATATTGCAAAATTATCTTCTTTACCTTCCAAATGATAAACAACTAATAAAAATAATTCATTTCCTATGAATTTATTAAAAGAAAATATTTTATCAATGGTGTTAATCCATTGATTTCCCACATGTGGACCAGAAGAAACATAGAAATAATGTGGATGTTTCCTCATGAAGGATTCAACATAATTTTCAAATATCATTTTCTCATTTGAAATCCCATTATGATTTATAGCTTATGTGAGTATAGAAAAAGGATTTTTCATTCCATCTCCTATGTCATTCAGTTTCATAATAGGATGATTATTTCACTTACCATCACATTATTCATTAACATGTTTCCCTTAGCTTCCATCCATTTCCCAAAACATAAAATAACGGTGTGATTAATAGTAATAATACTCAAAAAACCACATAGTAAACGTAAAATACTTATAAATTTCAATGCATGATACGGTAGTTTTAATCCAATTATCATCATTATCAGTACAAAAAATTCTTAAAGTACAACCTTGACTTACCCATATGGTTCTAACTAAATTTTTCGGATCCTAACATCCAATGGTTAACTAAACCTATTTAATGATAATAACTATTAAAAGTTTCTCTTCACATACATATATATTACAACTCAGTAGATAAATATTTATATTAAAAAAACAGGCACCATAATCATATAGGATTGGTGTCTTTGGAAACATTGAATCAAGAAATTTTTTTATAAAATGTAAACATTTTCTCCTGCTTATCACTTCGTATATAGAACCCGTTTTGAGTTATCAAACCTAATTCCTTTATTCTTATCCTAGGTAAAGTAAAAACAATGAAAGGGTGAAATCAGATTCTCTATCTGGGAAAAAACAAAAATATTAATCAAAAAATAAACATAAGTGTATAAAAATATAACCATAACATTTGAAAATCTTACCTTGGACATCAATGATCATAATATTGAGTCAAAGAATAAATTATAAAAATTCAAAATCTGTTATTCATATGAGAGTAAATTTGAAATAAAACATGGAATTGTGACAACAACAAAAACATATATCATATTAACCATATGTATATATATATAGGTTCAATAATTATGTTATGTACAACAAAAAAAATACCTCACAAAAAATTATGTGCCTGCAACTAGGTCCTCCCATACCATTTTTTAAAATGTAATAAGGTTCATGAATTACACTAAGAACATGTAATCAGGTTCATGCATAAAATTTTGAACATGTAATGACATTTACAATTAATATTCTGAACATATTATCATGTTCACACATAATATTGTCAACATGTAATCATGTACACTCAAAGAATTTTGAACATGTAATAAGTTTCATGAATAATATTATGAACATTTAATCATGTTTTCACATAACATTTATACTCATGAGTTATCAATAATTACTAAATTCTTGGGAGGGAGCTATAAGTCTCACTCATCTCATAATGAAAACCATACATACATGTGCCACAAGAACATAAATCATTCAACATATAAAAACATATGATTTGAAATATGTTTAATAAATATAAATACATACTAAACATAAACCTATTATTAATGAATAATGATAAATTCCTCAAATAATATCCCATATAAATAATATTTAACATAAAATAATGATATCCTCAATGGAAATAATTATAAGGGATCACTTAAAATAATTCTTCAATAAAAATATACGTTATGTTTTGAAAAAAAATATTTTTAAATCATAAAACAATAATAAAACCTTTTTCATTGGAAATTAAAATGAAAAAAGAAAAAAAAATCTTTTAAAATCTAACTTAAAATGTCTCTGAATTTCTTTTCCATTAAAATTATAAAGAGATCATTCCAAAACAATTTTGAAAAAAAAATTAGAAAACACGGATTTTGAATAAATCTATTTCTAACCAAATATGGAGATAAATTAGAATAAAAATATATAGTATCATAAATATAATTATATTACAGATGAATCATGTCAAATGGAATTATATACACCTCATAAAAGAATTTATTTGAATAACACAACATGTGTATCAAAGAAGGAATGTTGATCCAAAATTACATAACTGATTTTGTAACGTTCAAAATATAAACACAGTGAAAGATAGATCATAAAATGAATATGTAAATACCCATAAATATAATTTTGAGAATCACATATTACATTCATGTAAATTACATACACAACAGAAATAAATTTTTTGTGAATAAATAATATATCTCACATAAGAAAAAGTAAGGCCATAAACCCCTTAACTTAAACTTCCTTTTGGTTGAAAATTATTTAAACTCATTTATAATAGTGTTAAGAATGTTATTAACTCATTAACGAACCATATTAATATTTATTATATCATATATTATCCTTTTATAACATAATTTTACTCGTTCAAAAATAATCTCCCAATATTTTCATTATTTCTGTTAATAACTATTTTTTCAAGTATGTTTTTACTTGTTATGTATTGTTCCTATAATTTAAATCATGATTATATAATACACAGGTTGTAAAAAATACAAAAATATCTAATATATTAAGTATATAAATATTTTAAAAAATCCTATTTATTGATAGGAAATTGAATACATCGTTCATGGAGAGGGTAGGTCATACAAACGCATGTACGATGTTTCCATTTTCTAGTCATATTGAAAATAATAAAAGTAAATTATATATATATATAATTAAATTATATCATATTTTTTTTCATATATGGAACATATTTTTATTATAATCATCCTTAATACATTATATGGAATGTTTGAGTGAATCGCATCGCTATGAGAAGGCGATAGTCGACACATCCAC
The DNA here is from genome assembly GCA_963277665.1 of Viscum album. Classification (NCBI taxonomy): domain Eukaryota; kingdom Viridiplantae; phylum Streptophyta; class Magnoliopsida; order Santalales; family Viscaceae; genus Viscum; species Viscum album. The sequence goes on along the minus strand of OY728164.1, from coordinate 1,549,750,782 downwards.
AAACGATGATATCATATTCCCATAAAATGGAAAGCATGAAGGTATGTGTAATATAATAATTAAATAACTGTAAATACATTATAAATATCATATATATCATATATAAACTATAAATACATCATTATTATCTATCCTTAATAGTGGTACTGGAAGAACAAATGACATCTGTTCGTGAGATAGTAGTCTTTAGTACACCTGAACTTTGATTTTGTAACCCATTTGGTGGACGAGTGTAATTTTTTCTGATTTAAACATAAAATAAAGGTATCTAAGTTTATTTATTATATTTATGTTATTATATCATCAATATAAAATAACAATTTAAGTGTTGAAGAATGAAATAAAACAAAAGTGCTTGTTGAAAAACATTACCTCTTCTTCAGCAGACATCCTTAAGATCTATTATAAAAGGATATAACATTGGTATTGTATGAGAACATAGGAATGTAGGCATGAGTAATGTAATGATTATACTTTTTTAAGATATTATAGAATATTCAAGGATTTTTGGATTGAAATAGGGTTTCATTTAAACATGAGGAGAGGTACATTTAAGTGATTGAAATAATGTTTACTTTATATTTAAAGAAAACCGTAATGAGGTGGAAATAAATTTACAAGACATTTGTTGTTAAATTAATTTTTTTAGATGTTCAGTTTTGTTAAATACCTAAACCAATGGTTAAATGTTTTAATTTTTAGGTATGTTAACCTTTTAATGTTTAACTTTAACCTGTGTAAATATTTTAACTATAAGTCAGTAAATTTTTTTTGTAATCGTATCTTTTTTATACATAAAAATAAAATTTAAAATAAACCCAAATCTGTAAATTATGATTGTAAATATTTAAATGATTTCACCAAATTAAATTCACATAATTGGAGAATTTTTATTTAATATTAAACCAATAGATGCAATGAGAAAGAAGGGTTTTAAAGTGAACAGTTCAAAATTTATCAATTTTTATATCACATTTCAATGATAAATCGATTCCAATGATCTAAATTGGATTTGTTAATGTATAATTGAACTAGTTATACTTTAAAACAAATTTATAATATAATTCAACTATATAAATAAATTATATGAAAGCAAAGTTTTCAATTAAAATGCAATATTTTTCATTATTCAATAAAATTGAAACTTATCAGAAAAATACCAAAAAATCACCCTAATCTAATTTTTATGTAATTAATTCAATAAATAAGTTTATATTATCAAATAAAACTTATTAAGGAGTAAAAATTTTAATTTTAAAAGAGGGGTTCTATCAAATGGAGGAAAAAATTCTTTTTGAAATAAATGACATCTATAGTTAAAATTAGATTTATTCTTGTCATTATCCTATCAAACATATTAGATAAATTTTGAAAAAAAAATTATTATAGAACATATAAATATCTTTAATGAAATTAAATATTATTATTTATTTTAGTTTCTAAATATAAAATTCTAATATGGGCTTATGAATAGTTTTTCTATAAAAACACATCGTTTATGTTTTATTATTTTTTTTATTTTCATTTCATAATTAATTAGTAATTAATGAATTAATTTTTAAAACATCTATGGTTTTTTTAATTTAATTAATATAATTCATTCATGAAATCTCAATATCTACATTATTGAGGTTGTTTTAAAATAATAATATTTTTAGTGTTCATTTACAATTAGTGATTTTTGAAAAGTAACATATAGTATATATTAAATTTATTAGGAAACGACATATTGGTAAGTCTTTCAGTGTTATAATAAATATATCCTATAGTAGGTTGAATTATAATACCAATTATATTCACTTAACTTTTGAGTTTACAATATGTGATCATGTCATTCATTGTGACTCACCCTTATTGAACTATAAATGACTGGAAATGTAAGGGGAGTTTTCTATGTGATTCATTATGAAATTAAAAAATCTATAGAATATTGGGGATATCATAGATTAAATAAAATTGTCACAAAATTATAGACTAATAAATTTTACCCTTTGTGACTTTTGGATGAGAAAATATAAATTGGATCTATCACAAATGCTTTAGTTTGTCAATGTCAATTTGGTATCACATTAATCATTACTTAAATGAATTATGTATATTGTGGATTATAGTGAAATGAAATTTCATATGAAAATTATATCATATATCACTTTTTTATAATTCCATATAATGTGCAATGTGAGACATGGAAATGAAAATAATAAATGAACGTTTAATTTCTATATTAGTTCATTGGATATTCATAATGATGCTTCTCATGTGCACGAAAACTAATGTCAAGGAAACTTTAAAAAAATTAAGATTTATATTCTGGTTGAATTTTAATTTTTTCATTTTAATAGTTAATTTCATTTATTTTAATAAAATATTTTTTGACAGATATGAGGGATGATATTTGTAAGAACCCCAATCTTTTTTTCAGGTATGTTTTTCTTTTTCCTGGATTTTTTGAGAAAAGAAGAGTTTCTAGAAATATTTAAAGTACACGTCGTGTAATTTATGAGTACACATCGTGTACTCGGTTACCGTGGGTAGCTGTGTGCTGGTTGTGTAGCGGCCGTACACACAGCCATGTGTGATGACCTCAAGGCCGCCTAAAGTGGAGTATAGAAATAGTGAGTACACACCCTATACTTCAAAAGTACATGTTGTGTATTTTGTTTTTTTCATTAAACGCACCAGGGTTGCGTCTGACGAACAGAACTGTCTTCTTCTCAACCTAGTTTGTCCGAGAGCATTGAGCAACCGTGAATCTTTGACGAGCCCCCAACTGAGCGTTTGTCCTTAAAATAAAACACCAACGGTTGCATTGGAATCACATCGATGAGTACTCTCTTACCTTAGACCGTCAACCCTTTATTTCTCCTCTTTCGTGATTTATCATGGGTTGAACGTTTTATACATTTTCATATATCCACGGAATTCTAAGGAAATTCAAGCCTCGTGGTTCAAGTATCATGATCTCCCAACTACGAGGTAGGTGGTTTGTGCCTTCTTGTTGAAACTCTATGAGTTTTAAGTGAAAATTTGCCCAATTCCCATGAATGGGGTGTTGTGTGTTTACCATTTTAGCCCTATTATTTGTCTTCTATGCTGGTATGCTTGAGTAGATAATATTTGACTTTGAATAGGGTGAATTGTTGTGCTTTGGATTTGTTTCCCATTCATGTTTTGCCTATTTTGACCATTGGATCTAGTTTCCTGTTAGGCTGTTGTTTACTTTTCCATGCCTAGTATTGTAGGATGATATGACTGTAGTGCTATTATGTTATAGAATTCTAGCCAAGTAGTTCTGAGGTTTACCTTGGCCGATATGCACTACTACACTTTCTTGACTTACACAGGGCCGTGAAAACCTGGTGTATAGACCATAGGGAGAATGGAGGTTGAGGGCTTCCCCAGAGTGTATGTTTCACTTACTATGTGAGACTACAGGGGGAATTGATGTTGAGTGCTTCCACAGAGTGTCTATAGTTCCTTGACGCGGGCCATAGGGGAAATGAGACATTGAGTGCTTGCTCATAGCGCATTTATTACTGATATGAGACTATAGGAGAAATTGATGGCCAGTGCTTCCTCAGAGAGTCTACGCTTAAGTTGAACCAGAGGGGTTAGACTGAGTGAACTGCCCAGAGGGTTGCTTGTACTTGTTAGGTAGGACAAGAGGGGATAGGTTGTGAGTACGTCCCAAAGGGTTACCTTGTGTATTATCTCCTTGCTTGTGTTGCTAGGTAGGACCAGAGGGGATAGTCTGTGGGTACTTCCTAGAGGTTTAACTGTTGTGTTTACCTATTTTGATTAGCTATTGAATGTTATGTGGTGATTTGAATTCTTTGAAAATATGGATTGTTTACTGCTTAGTACTTCCTTGTTTACTACCTTATATACTTTATCATCCATATTCTCACAGACTGTTAGGCACAAATCTCGTGGTGGTTTCCTACTGGGATTTTGTCTCACACCTTGTTTGGGTCGTGCTTTTGGGCCCAAATAGATTATATTATTGTAGGTATGGATAAAGGAAAGAACCCTTCAACTTCAGGTACTTGACTTTTTGTGGAGCTGCAGAGCATGGGACTAAGCTATGGCTTGCGATGCTGAGGAGTTTATCTTCTTTCTTTTGTACTTTGGTTTAGTACTATTATATTCCAACATTGTGACTTTTTTGGATGTTTTCCTACAGAAATGTATCATGCATCATTTTATATATGTTCTCTAGTATATACTTCCAGTTTTCTTCTGTATATCATTATTACTGTTTCCGCTCTTGTGCATATTTGTTTACTTCCGCTGTGTACTCTGCCATTGAGGGCATAGTTTCCCCACTATCACACCCAAGGCCATCGCTGGTAGTCGGCAGCCTCTGGCATTCGGGGAAATGCGCTTGAGGACATGTGACCAACCAGGTACAGGATGACTCTAGGTGGCTTCCAGAACTGGGATGTTACAAAGTGGTATCAGAGGAATTATTTTCTCTTGATTTACTATTTAGAGCCTTTATCCAGGGATAGGAAGGAATATGTACTTGGTAATAAGCTATGATTAGGAGTAGCTAACCTGTGTATAGGGAAAAACCAATCTACCTCATTAACTGCATTTTTTCTGGTTTTGAAATTATTACAGTTGATTTGATTTTACCTTGAGTGATTTACATTATTTGTGTTGTTATTGCTGATATTATTGAGGTTCAATTTTTGTTTCAACCCAATGAGATGAGGGTATTCCATCTCATGCGTCATATAGTCACTTGCTATAAATAACATGTCATGCATTTTTCCTATGCCATCTAGGATGAAATAGTGATTTCATGTTGTTTTGATAGATGTTTGATAAAAAACTATTTTATTGAATATTTTATTGATAATAAATTAAATAATTTCCTCACATTGTGTTAAATATGTTTATTTATAAAATATTTGCGATTTGATCATTCATTTGGAAATTTGGTGAAAATTCCAGTTTTACCCTTAATAGTGCACTGTAGTATTTCGAAGATAAATATTTTTATATTTATTATTTGAATTTGAAATTTTGTAACAGTGTTACTAAATTCATTTTATACAACTTTGATTCATGACACTAGAGCTAAAGAGTGAATTTGAATAGAGTAAATGAGACATTCATCCAATGGTGGGTTGGACTCGGCAGAATGGACATGAGTTCTGTATTTGGGTAATATCTTCTACATACGGGCTTGGATAGAGCCCAAATTTTAAGGAAAGCTCGGTAAGATGATTTCTCACAAATCATCCTTCTGGAAGGCCGGTCAATTCACGCGTTTTGGAGGTCAAATGGGCGGTGAAAGTTGGAATAAAATATTTGGCCGAGTTTTTCATTTCACACTTAAAAAGTTATGTATCCCTAGCCCTCACAAACTCTATTTAAAGGGGGTTTTAATTCTTTGAGAGGGATGGTCGAGGTTTTGGGAAGGTTTGGCCGAAAGGGTGTCTCTTGGGAGCCCCTCACAACTCTTGGAGGAAGTAAGCCTTTGTGCAAACCTCTCTTCCAAAAAGGCTCTCCTCTCTCACCACTTCTTTGTATTTCTTTTCTTTCATGTTTGTTTCTTGAATTTTTCTTCAAATAATATTCTGTGTTCATCCCTCTTCTTCTTCTCTTAATCTTCTTAATTGGGTTGGAATCAAGAGTGGAGACAAGATTGGGTTCTACCCTTTCAATCCGTTGCTTATGCAAAACGTCTCCACGATGACTACACCACCCATGGAAGAGTAATTCTTTTTAGTAATCGATCAACCTCTATCCTTCTTCATTCATTTATTTTGAATCAATGAGATAATGTAATTCACATATTATGATCTATTAATTTATTTTTCAATTTAAATGAAACTAAGAAAGCAATTTAATAGTTAACACAAAACACGCGAGGTCGGGAATTGTATGAACTCTGAGAGCGCAACCTTACCCGGTAATTCAAAACCACACGGGATCAATTTGTAGAGTTCAAATATAATCCCTAAACTCAATTAATCCTAATTTCCAGAGTGGTTATGTGCCTTAATTTATCACTGAACATAAGCTAATTTTAGAACATCAATCAAAGCAGGGTGTTGCGATTACATGTTCCGAAGTTAGCCTAAGGTTAAATTCACTTCAATATTCGTGGTAAAGTTAATTCTCATAGGGTTCGGGATTTAACAAATTAAGGAATCATAATTAAGTGAATATTAATTTAAATGATAATGATTAATAAATGATTGAAGAGGTAGAGTTAGATCGATTACGTCTTTTAAATATTTTCTAAACAAACATCTTTTTGTTGTGTCATTTTAATCAAACTTCATTTCAAAACTAAAAACAAAAAAAATACAATCTTCTTCCAGAATACTTCTTCTAGATTCATAAACTATAAACAACCACCCCCATCCTTTCAAGTAGTGTTTTTATTCTCTTCTATTTTACTTCTAGAATACCTCTAAAAATTGTTTTAATTCACTTTCTCCTTTGAGAGACGACCTTGGTCAGCCACTCTGCTGCACCTAAGTACCCCAAAATCATACTAATCATTTGAGGGCGCCCACGACAGTGCTCTTTCAAATTGGCATCGTTGCCAGGGAGGCAAGTAATTATTTCAACCAATTAGAGGTATTTATTTTATTTTACATTTTATTCTCTTCCTCTCTTCTTTCTTCCTTCTTTACCCAATTTGATTTTTCTTCTTTTTCTTTTATTTTCTTCTACTTATTTTTGGACAATCAACTCAAACTTCTCATTTTTATTTTACTATGGTCCAATTTCTTTCTTTTCATTTTTATTTGATCTATGACACGAACTAATCCCAAAGATCTCTTAGATATTGACCCCGAGATTGAACGTAGCCTTAGGGCTCGAATCAGAAATTCTCAGTCTACGGGAAGTTTCAATATTCAACCAGTTGATGAATTCCTATCTTCTAGAAACATTGAAATTGTAAGCTATTCAAATTCAAACATAAAAGTGGAACCAATGTCTGAAAACAATGGAAATGAACTTAATAGGACCATTCGAGAATTGGCTGCACCTGATATTAACTATCAACCAAATTGTATTGCGTACCCAAATCTCGAATCGGACTTTGAACTAAAATCTAGGTTAATTCACTTACTTCCAAAGTTTCATGGCCTCTCTGGTGAGGATCCCAATAAAAATTTTAAAGAATTTAATGTGGTTTTCTCAATCCTAAAACCTAGAAATGTTTCTGAAGATCAAATCAAATTAAGAGCATTCCCATTTTCACTTGATGGAGCTGCAAAGGATTGGATGTACTATTTACAACCTGAATATGTAACATGTTGGAACGATTTGAAACATCTTTTCTTGCAGAGATTTTTTCCAGCATCAAGGACCACATCCATTCGAAAGGAGATATCAGGGATCAAGCAAGCACAAGGGGAGTCAATGTATGAGTATTGGGAGAGATTCAAGAAGTTGTGTGCAAGCTGCCCACATCACCAAATCAGTGAGCAACTCCTCATCCAATACTTCTACGAAGGACTCACACCTATGGAGAGGAGCATGGTGGATGCTGCAGCTGGAGGAGCATTGGTGGAAAAGACACCAGTAGCTTCACAAGCATTGATTGAAAAAATGGCCCAAAACTCTCAACAATTCGGTGATAGAGGTACACCACATGTTCGAGGAGTACATCAAGTAAGTCCTTCTTCTCTTTAAAGTCATTTGATTGATACTAAGTTAGAATAATTGAAAACTATGGTGAGGAAGATTGCATTGGCTCAAAAGACATCCCAACCCCCTCCTTCAAGGCCATGTGGCATTTGCACTGAGACAAGCCACCCAACTGACTGTTGCCCACAACTACAAGAGACAGAAGATTATGCAGCAGTGTTCCCTGGGAGACCATTCCAGCAGCAACAACAACAACCATATCCCCAAAAGAATTTTGATACAGTATACAACCAAGGGTGGAAAGATCAGTCAGACATGATGTATGGCTCTGGACAACAACAAAGGCCCCCTTTTCACCCAAACTTCCAGCAGCCTCTACCTTACCAACAGGGTTTCCAACAACCCCAAAGGATATTCGAAGCTCAAACATCAATGAGTCAGAAACAAGGGAATATCCAAAACAAGGTAGACTCTAACACTGATGATCTTTTGAAACAAATTGTTCTTAATCAACAGAATGAGCTGAAGAGTCAAGGTTCAGAGCTGAGAGAGTTGAAGACTCAAATGAGTCAGATTGCCACCGCCCTCCATGAACTTGTGAGTAAGAATTCTGGAAATCTACCTTCCCAACCCACTCCAAATCCAAAGGGGAATGTTAGTTCCATCACATTGAGAAGTGGGAAGCAAATTAATGATACATCTGGACCTACCATTCCACCGGGATTCACCTCTACTCTAGAGAAGCCGCATTCAATACCAACTGATGAGAAATCCAAGGAGAAATATAAAGGTAAGAAAAATATTGATGATGTTCCTCCTAAACCCCTTCCTTTTCCTAACAGGGTTGTTCAAACCAAGAAGATGGCTGAAGAAGCAATGCAAAAGGAGGTTTTGGACACATTCAAGTGTGTGGAGATCAACATTCCTCTACTTGAATCCATTAAGAAAATCCCAAGGTATGCCAAATTCTTAAAATAACTCTGCACCAATCGAAGAGGGCTCAAGGGGAATGAGAGGATCAACCTTGGAAGGAATTTATCGGCACTCATTACACCAACTCTAGCAATGCCAACAAAGTGCAAGGATCCCGGGACATTCACCATCCCATGTACCATAGGGGAGTTTCACTTCTCTGATGCTCTTTGTGATTTGGGAGCTTCCATAAATGTGATGCCCCACTCTGTATTCTCTTCCTTGCAGGTTGGTGAGTTGAAGCCGACAAGAGTAGTGGTGTAGTTGGAGAATAGAGCTACGGCATATCCAGTGGGATTTCTTGAGGATGTACTTGTTCAGGTAAGAGACATGATCTTTCCAGCAGACTTCTATGTGCTTAACATGGAGGATGATCAGGTAAGTTCTCATGACCCCATTATCTTAGGTAGGACCTTCCTCAAGACTGCAAAAACTATCATAAATTTCAATGAGGGTACACTTTCCATGGAGTTTGGAGATGAAGTTGTGATATTTAATGTTATGGATTCCATGAAGTACCCCTTTGAGGACCATTCTGCTTTTGTTATCTCCCATTTTGAACCACAAAATAAAAACTCCATAGAATTTTATTGTCCTATGCTTAGGGAGATTATGAGTATTGGTTCGAGTTTGATGTCTAAGAGCACTTCCGCACGTGTTGCTGATACACAGTCTTATCTTGGATTTGATTTTGATGTGGATTCATATTCTGATTTTGATCATGTTCACTCTGATTATGAAATGGTTGTTGAGTATGTTGATGGATTTGATGCCTTATTCTATGATTTTGATGATGTCTATTCTGATACTGATGCTCTTTGTGCACATATTTCAGTTCCTTCAATGTCTCCATCCATACTACACCCTCCTTCATTATAACTCAAGCCATTGCCACCAAATCTGAAATACTCATACTTGTTGAATGGTGAGAGATTACCTGTTATCATTTCTAACAATCTCCCTTTTGAATATGAAGAAAATCTTTTGAATATTTTGAGGGAGAACATCAAGGAGATTGGGTGGACCTTGGCTGACATATCAGGTATTAGCCCCAACATTTGCATGCATAGGATTCTCTTGGAGGATGGGGATAAACCGGTGAGACAACCACAAAGGAGACTCAATCCCACCCTCCTGGAAGTTGTTAAAAAGGAAGTTGAGAAATTGCTCGAGGCAGGTATAATATTTCCCATTTCAGATTCTCAGTGGGTATGTCCTATTCAGGTTATTCCTAAGAAGAGTGGTGTTACTGTTGTTAAAAATGATAAAGATGAGTTAGTTCCAATGAGGGTGCAAAATAGTTAGCGTGTGTGTATTGATTATAGGAAACTAAATCAATCCACTCACAAGGACCATTTCCCCCTCCCATTTATTGATCAGATGCTTGAGAGACTAGCTGGGAAGACACACTATTGTTTCTTGGATGGATTTTCTGGATATTTTCAGGTTCCTATAGCTCTAGAGGATTAGGAGAAGACTACATTCACATGTCCCTTTGTCACATTTGCCTACCGGAGGATGCCATTTGGACTTTGCAATGCCCCAGGTACCTTCCAGAGATGTATGGTGGGTATTTTTTCTGATTTTATTGAGACCTGCATGGAGGTATTTATGGATGATTTTACAGTGTATGGGTCTTCATTTGATGAATGTATAATTAGTTTGGGAAAGGTGTTGAATCGTTGTATTGAGAAGAATCTGGTCCTGAACTTTGAAAAGTGTCATTTCATGGTAGAGCATGGCATTGTCTTAGGGCATGTAGTGTCCAAACATGGGATAGAGGTTGATAGATCTAATATAGACATTATTTCATCCTTACCATATCCTTCATGTGTGCGTGATTTTAGATCTTTCCTAGGGCATGCAGGATTTTATCGGCGCTTCATCAAAGATTTTAGTAAGATTGCTCTTCCTATGTCAAGATTACTTCAAAAGGATTCTGATTTTGTGTTTGATTTTTCTTGCAGGAATTCATTTGATGAGCTAAAACAACGTCTGACCACTCCACCTATCATACATCCCCCATGGTGGGAGATTCTTTTTGAGCTTATGTGTGACCCCTCCAACTTCGCGGTTGGAGCTGTCTTATCTCAGAGGGTGGAAGGACGTTCACATGTGATCGCCTATGCATCGAGGACACTGGATTCAGCCCAATCAAATTACACAACCACAGAAAAGGAGTTTCTTGCTGTCATATTTTCTTTAGATAAATTCTGTTCATATTTATTGGGCTCTAAAGTAGTTGTTTTTTCTGACCATGCAGCTTTGGGGTACCTCCTAAAGAAGCCAGATGCAAAGCCACGACTTATCCGTTGGATGCTCCTTCTTCATGAATTTGATATTGAGATAAAGGAAAAGAAGGGATCATAGAATTTGGTGGCGGACCACATGAGTAGGCTTACTCACACACTAGAGGATGACACCTTGGACCAGGTACCACTTTAGGACACTTTCCCCGATGAAAATCTCAATACCATCTCAGGTACGCATCCTTGGTATGCTGATTTAGTTAATTACATTGTTTCCTCTGAAATCCAAGCAAATTTGAAGAAGCATCAAGTCCAAAAATTAAAAAGTGAGTCTAGGTTTTATGTGTGGGATGATCCTTACCTCTGGCGCATGTGTAGTGACCAAGTTATTAGGAGGTGTATTCCTGATCATGAGTTTGAGTCTGTTTTGCAATTCTGTCATACACTTGCATGTGGTGGACACTTTGGACCCCAATGAACAGCTAGGAAAGTTTTGGACTCTAGATTATATTGGCCTAGTTTATTCCATGATTCCCATGTGTTTTGTAAGTCATGCACTCGTTTCCAACACACTGGGAACATTTATAAGAGACATGAGATGCCCTAACAACCCATACTATTCTGTGAGATTTTTGATGTATGGGGCATTGATTTTATGGGTCCTTTTCCTAGTTCATTTGGATTTTTGTATATTTTGGTTGCTGTTGATTATGTGAGTAAATTGGTGGAGGCCAAGGCCACCAGGACTGACGATTCTCATGTTGTAGTGGATTTTGTCAAGGGTCAAATTTTCTGCAGGTTTGGAGTACCAAAGGCCATCATCAGTGAACAAGGGACACACTTTTGCAATAGGAATTTTGCTTCCCTCCTTCGAAAGTATGGGGTGACACACAAAACATCAACACCATACCACCCCCAAACAAATGGCCAGGATGAGGTTTCAAATCGTGAGTTGAAACAAATCTTGGAGAAAACCGTGCAGCCAAATAGGAAGGATTGGAGTAAGCGCTTGGATGATGCATTGTGGGCCTATAGGACAGCATACAAGACCCCCATTGGTATGTCCCCATTTCGGATTGTTTTTGGGAAAGCGTGTCATCTCCCCGTGGAAGTCGAGCATCGGGCATATTGGGCTATAAAGAAATGTAACATGGATTTTGCCCAAGCTGGAATTCAAAGGAAGTTGCAAATTCAAGAGCTTGAGGAGATTCGACTGTCATCATATGAGAACTCAAGGCTCTACAAGGAAAGATCAAAAGAAGCTCATGACAAAATGATCCAACAAAGGGAGTTTCATGTTGGAGAGAAAGTCCATCTCTATAGTTCACGACTGAAGTTGATGCCTGGTAAGTTGTGTTCCAGATGGTTAGGTCCTTATATTGTGTCTAATGTTTTTCCTTATGGTGCAGTGGAGATCACACAAGAGGACACTGGAAGGAGCTTTACAGTCAATGGGAAACGTTTGAAGAGATACATTGAGGGACATCCTACTGATGCAGTGGATTTTATCACACTGCATGACCCCATCATCACTTGATCACATCAGGCTGTTCCTAACCCTTTCACTTTTATATTATTTGTCCAATTTAAAAATTCTACATTTCATGTTCATATATCATCTCATAGGTTCACATTGAGGACAATGCAATATTTTAAGTGTGGGGTAGGTAACCTTTTAGTTTAGTAATTTCAATTTCTTTCCTGTTCAAAAAAAACCAAAAAAAAAATTGTGTGTTTTTCAAAATTTGTGTGTTTATTTTACAATTTTCTGTGTGTTTGTGAAACTTTTGGGCTGAAATGATTCTCATCACCATTTTTAAATCCATATCAATAAGTCAAACAATTTACCCCTTGAAACTAAGCTTAAATTAATGCTCAAATGACTTTGTTTCAAGTTCAAATATTTAGTAATTTCATGAAAAGTACGCTGAATTTTGAATCCCATGCCAATCTCACTGTCTTTGTATTTGAAATCACTTTCCTGTGAGGCTTCTAAACCATTATTTTCATATTCTTTACATTCACCTAACTTCTTGAGAGAACCAAACCATGCTTTATTTAACCAGAATTTGATCTATTCCTGTCAAAACTTGAGGGTTTGAGGTACATATGTTTAAATGATTGAGGAATTTGTTTGGTATTAAAGCCCCTATTTCAAAGAATCCTTTTTTATAATGGCCTACCTTGAATATTTAATCCTTGTAGCCCTTAGAATCCATACAAAGCCTGTTAGGTTAGCCACATTACAATCCAGTTTTCCCTATCCAACCAACTCTTGAAGTGAAATTGCATAATCTAGTTGAGCTTAAGTGTGGGGGAAGTTGTCTTGGGGTTTTCCACCACATTCTGTGATACTTTGGGTGGAAAATTAAATTCTGAAGAGATGTGTTTGCTACTAAAGAAACTCATTATATTGAAAGTTGTTCCTTTTCTGGAGCTTTCATGACAAGTGAAGTTGTGCCTTTTCTGGAGCTTCTTATTGAGGTGGAAAGCTGTGCCCATCTGGAGCTTTCAAGAAAATCATGTTTGAGAAGATTGACATTTTTTATGCTGAAATGATGAATGGTGTAAAAATTTCATGACTTTTCATGATGATGGAGCTAAATTGATACTATGGAGATTGAAGAGAAGACCATATTTAAGTGAAAATTAGATTAATGCAATTTTGCTTCAAAAGAGTCAAGCCCTCCTCATTCAGCCTCAGAGTTTTTCACATCTTAATCCTACCAACCGAAAGCCACAGAACAACCTTTAAAAGTCCTCATGATAAACATATGTCCTTGACTCACATCGGGTAGCGATGTAGGAATCTATCAAGCCTATGGTGTCCCTTGTATGAGTTTGGATGAGAAAGACATTGCAAAAAAATTGATATTTGAGTGATGAGAGAAAATTCAAGTGAGGTAAGTGTTTTGTGCATGGGAGGATAAATGAAGTGGAAATATATTGAATGATATAAATGGAGAACTTGAAATAATGTTTTTCATGAGGCATGATATCTTTTGATTCTTGGTGTGAAATTGATTGATCTTAAGGATATGTGTTTTAAAATTGGTTTTGATTTGATAATGATGTTTACTTGATATGAGGTTTTGCCCAGGTGTGCAAAAGGGTAAGTGTGGGGGAGTTGATAAAACACTATTTTATTGAATATTTTATTGATAATAAATGAAATAATTTCCTCACATTGTGTTAAATATGTTTATTTATAATATATTTGGGATTTGATCATTCATTTGGAAATTTGGTGAAAATTCCAGTTTTACCCTTAATAGTGCACTGTAGTATTTCAAAGATAAATATTTTTATATTTATTATTGGAATTTGAAAGTTTGTAACAGTGTTCCTAACTTCATTTTATACAACTTTGATGCAGGACACTAGAGCTAAAGAGTGCATTTGTATGGAGTAAATGATCCATTAATCTAATGGTGGGCTGGACTCGGCAGAATGGACATGGGTTCTGTATTTGGTACATATCTTCTACATACGGGATTGGATTGAGCCCAAATTTTGAGAAAAGCTCGGGGACATGATTTGGAACAAATAATCCTTCTTTAACGCCGGTCAATTAACGCTTTTTGGAGGTCAAATGGGCGGTGAAAGTGGGAATAAAATATTTGGCCGAGTTTTTCATTTCACACTTAAAAAGTTATGTATCCCTAGCCTTCACAAACTCTATTTAAAGGGGGTTTTAACACTTTGAGAGGTCTGGTAGAGGTTTTTGGAAGGTGTGGCAGAAAGAGTGTATCTTGGGATCCCCTCACAACTCTTGGAAGAAGTAAGCCTTTGTGCAAACCTCTCTTCCAAAAAGGCTCTCCTCTCTCACCTCTTCTTTGTATTTCTTTTCTTTCATGTTTGTTTCTTGAATTTTTCTTCAAATAATCTTCTTTGTTCATCCCTCTTCTTCTTCTATTAATCTTATTAATTGGGTTGGAATCAGTAGTGGAGAAAAGATTGGGTTCTACCCTTTCAATCTGTTGCTTATTCAAAACGTCTCCACGATGACTACACCACTCATGGAAGAGTAGTTCTTTTTAGTAATCGATCGACCTCTATCCTTCTTCATTCATTTATTTTGAATCAATGAGCTATTGTAATTCACATATTATGATCTATTAATTTAGTTTTCAATTTAAATGAAACTAATCAAGCAATTTAATAGTTAACAAAAAACACGCGAGGTCGGGAATTGTGTGAACTGTGAGAGCGCAACCTTAACCGGTAATTCAAAACCACACGGGATCAATTTGTAGAGTTCAAATATAATCCCTAAACTCAATTAATCCTCATTTCCAGAGTGGTTATGTGCCTTAATTTACCACTGACCATAAGATAATTTTAGAACATCAATCAAAGCAGGTTGTTGCGATTGCATGTTCCAAAGTTAGCCTAAGGTTAAATTCACTTCAATCTTCGTGGTAAAGTTAATTCTTGTAGGGTTCGGGATTTAAAAAATTAAGGGATCATAATTAAGTGAATATTAATTTAAATTATAATGATTAATAAATGATTGAAGAGGTAGAGTTAGATCGATTACGTCTTTTAAATATTGTCTAAACAAACATCTTTTTGTTGTGTCATTTTAATCAAACTTCATTTCAAAACTAAAAACAAAAAGAATACAATCTTCTTCCAGCAAACTTCTTCTAGATTCATAAACTATAAACAACCACCCCCATCCTTTCAAGTAGTGTTTTTATTCTCTTCTATTTTACTTCTAGAATACCTCTAAAAATTGTTTTAATTCACTTCCTCCTTTGAGAGACGACCTTGGTCAGCCACTCTGCTGCACCTAAGTACCCCAAAATCATACTAATCATTTGAGGGAACCCACGAAAGCGCTCTTTCAATGTTGTATAAAATATTCATGCTTTTGTAATAGTTTCCTTGATAATGATACCTACTGTTTGATAGGGTGTTGTTTTGTGTAGATATTTTCTTGATTGGATGCCAAATTTTGGTTCTTAAGGAGTTATGGGCCCTCATGGACCGGAATTTGGTGGATCATTTCCTTGTTTGTCTTGTTACAATTGTACAAGATGCCAAAATTTGATTCGTGGGGAGTATGGGCCCTCACGGATTGGAATTTGGCACATTCAATGCTCATTTTAGTGTTTTCTAGGTTCCAGAGTAGTTTTGGAGGCTTACTATCTGGAAAAACCCAGAACGCACATTGTGTACTATTAAGTACTTGTCGTGTGTTCTTCTGTTCTAGAAGGAACTATTTTTATTAAGTACACATCGTGTAATTTATTTACATGCTATGTAGTCTCTAACCATGTCATAAGCCATGTGGGCAAAGACACGGGATAGGGATTTTCTGGCACGGAAACGTCGTGTACCATCTGTACACATCATGTGGAGTTAACCTGGTGTCCACCCGTGTAACTAAAAACACAAATAGATAAGTTTGAAGATATACATGTCATGTTAGCCTTGAACACACCGTGTATTCTATCTCAGGTACTCGGCCGTGTCACTAACAATACAGGTCGGTGTTATACCTTATCATACATGTCATGTCCGTTCGGAACACGCCGTGTAGTTTGAGTTCTGTGTTAGGCTGTATCGCTAACAATATGATTCCTGTGAATCTTGTCTAGTACATGCCATGTCTATCTTGAACACACCATGTAGTCTTGTCTTAGGAGAGTCGTTTCTCCTAGCCATGTAGAAGAACCCAGGTAGGGAAAAAGGATTCAAGTATAGGCCCATGTGAATGACTTCAGGGAACACGTCGTGTTGGAATTGAACATGCCGTGTTGGAATTGAACACGTTGTGTAATCATGTTTTTTAAAACTTGAATTATTTCTTCCTCTTGTTCTATTCTTAAAATCCTTATTTTTAGTCCATGATAATCTTAATCTAAGGTGTGTGCTTGACCTTGAAGAGTCATGCCACCGAGACATCCTCTGGTTGTGCGCTAGTTGCCAGATGGTGATCAAACACCGGACATGGCTGATTAGGGACTACCTACAGATCCTCCAGTTGTGACAGCCTTGGCACCTGCTATTGTACCTGACATGGGTGATGATTCACAGTTCAAGGAGGGATTTCTGAGGATGATGGAGACCTTTCAGGGAGTGCTACCTCCTACCTTGTCGATGGTTGATTTGATGCGGGTCTTCCAGTAGCAGCAACATCCCACTTTCTCAAGGTAAGGAGGACCTCAGGCTGTAGAGTAATGGCTAGAAGCCATGCTGAAAATATTTGAGCATCTAGAGATGCCTCTAGAAAGGAGGTTCATGCTCGCTACCTATATGCTTCGTGACACTGCCAAGAGGTGGAGGGATGTGATCTCACAGGCAGTACACCAGTAGGTTATGGTGTGGGAGGAGTTTCAGCGCATCTTATTTGACAACTTCTTTCCAGAGACCTTAAGGGCCAATCGAGCGCGAGAGTTTATGAGTCTGGGGTAGGGTACTCTTTCTATTGTGGATTATTCCTCTCTCTTTACTGACCTACAACACTTCACGCCTATTCCAGGAGTTGATAAGTTGTTCATGACAAGGAAGTTCGAGGATGGTCTGAGGCACGACATTTGATCGCAGGTGAACATCTTCTAGTTGACTTATATTCACTTTTATAGTCAACAAAGTGCGAATCACAGAGTGAAATCTGAGGGATTATGGATTTTTGAGACAAGGTGGCTCGACATCTGGGGTTTGTATTCCTCCTACTGAAATCAAGAAGCGATATAGGGAGTCTTCGTGCGGTGATCCGAGGAGGCGAGACACTTCTTCTGGAAACCAGGTTGTGTGATACCAGTGCAGAAAGAGCGGGAATATGAGGCCACATTGTCCGAGAGACCTAGTGGAGTGATGATATTCTGGAAAGATAGGTCATCTTTAGTGCTTCTGTCAGTTCTTCTCACCATCAGTTGGTGACAGGGGTTCTTCTATGACTCTTCATTCAGGAGAAGCTCCACTAGTTTCTCACCAGTCTGGGAACTATAGTTCTTCCAGTTGTTTAAGCTGAGGTGGAGGTCGTGGTTGTGGTATCCAGTCACCCAGTTTTCAGCAACATCAGGGTGGATCAACTCAAATTGTTCAGGTAGGGTCACAAGGCCATGGTATCCATACACCCAGTTCTCAGTAACATTAGGGTGGATCAACTCAAATTGTTCTAACAGGGTCACAAGGTCGTGGATCAGGCCAGACCTTTGTAGTGGAGCAGACCCAGAAGGATTAGGATCCCCGACCTTCTACAGTTCGAGGTACGATCCTAGTTAGCTCAGTTTTATCTTCAACTCTTTTCGATACAGGGGCTTCCCATACCTTTATATCTATTACTCTTTTGGAGAGCATCAGGATCTATCTCTTTTCCTCTACTGATATCTTGACGTTAGAAACTCTATTTGGGACTAGGACGACTAGTGTGTGTCAGTGCAAGGATTTCCCTCTAGAGGTTGTGGGTGTCACTTCTTATGAGATCTCTATGTCCTAGAGATGACAGGGTATGATGTCATTCTCGGAATGGACTGGCTAGTTCCCTTCTAGACATTCGTCGACTGTTATCGTCTATGAGTGAGTTTCATATCACTAGAAGGTGGATATTTTCTCTGTAAGGGTGAGTGGGATTTCTAGGCAAGAAGGGAGGGTCCAGAGCATCATGGGTTGGGAGTAGTTATAGCCCAGATTTCTAGTCTTTATCTGGATCACCAGGGGACTTCACAGTTATACTTTCCTCTAGTGGTGGATAGTTTCAAAGATGTCTTTCCAGAGTACGTTTCAGGTTTTCCTCTGGAGCGTGAGGTATACTTCTCTATTGAGCTTGATCCAGGAGCAGCACCGGTGTCCATTAATCCTTATAGGATGGCTACACTTGAGTTATAAGAGATCAAGAAGCCGTTGGAGGAGTTACAGGAAAAGTGTTTCTTCTGACCCAGTACTTCTCCTTGGGGTTCACATGTATTGTTTGCGAAAAAAGGAAGATGGTACCCTCAAGCTTTTTGTGGACTATCGGAAGTTTAACCAGTTGACGGTCAAGAACCGATATCCCTTGCCTAGGATTGATGATCTCTTTGATCAGCTTAGAGGAGCTCTAGTGTTCTCAAATATTGACATGAGATTCGGTTACCATCAGTTGTGAGTTAGACCATCAGATATACCTCTTACAGCCTTCCAGAGTAGGTATGGTCTATACAAGTACTTGTTTATGCCGTTTGGTATCAAGAACATGCCTATAGTTTTAAGGCACTGATGAACCGAGTGCTCCATCCATACTTGGATTCTTTCGTGGTGGTCTTTGTGAACGATATCTCGGTGTACTCTCACACTCGACATGACCATTCTACCCATCTTGATATCATTTTGTGTACACTGATGGAGCATCATTTTTATGCTAAGCTCTCAAAATTCCACTTTTGGATGGATTATATTCACTTCTTGGGTCATGTTATCTCAGAGGAAAGAGTATCAGTGGAACCAAGAATGTGAAGGCAGTAGTTTCCTGGGAGTAGTCAAAGAAAGTCTTTGAGGTTAGGAGTTTTCTTGGGCTCGTTGGATACTACAGACATTTCATACAGGACTTTTCACACTTAGCAACACCACTGACAGGTCTGACTAAGAAGGGTGTGAAGTTCTTATGGTCAGATTCTTGTGAGTTAGCCATTCAGGAGCTAAAAGGTAGGTTGACTTCAGCACTGACACTAGTCCTGCTAGAGCCAGGAAAGAGCTATACTATTTTCTGTGATGCAACAGGTATCGGGCTGGGGGCGATGCTTATGCAGGGAGATAGATTCGTTGTGTACGGGTCTCAGTAGTTGAGGCCACATGAGAGGAATTACCCGACACACGATCTGTAGTAAGCAGTTGTTGTTCATTACCTACGTTGTTGGATACATTATCTTCTGGCAGTGAACTTTGTGGTTTTCACCGACCATAAGTGTCTCAAGTACATCTTCACTCAGCATGATCTGAATTTGAGACAGCGCAGGTGGGTTGAGTACCTACAGTCCTTTGACTTTGATCTTGCCTATACACCAGGGAAAGACAACGCAGTGGCTGATGCATTGAGTAGAAAGACTCAGATATCAGCAGTTCAGGAGGCCAGCAGTGAGTGGAAACTTATGGCTCTATTCTCTTATATTTCTTTGGACGTGCATGAAAGATAGGGGCAGACATTTCTATCTTCTGTAGTTGTTATATCTACTATTCATGATCGAGTTCAAATGAGGAAGCTATCAGATTAAGAAGGCCCAGTACTAAGGTAAATCATGTCAGGAGAGTCCCCTATTCCTAGGTGGACCATAGGTGAGGATGAGATATTTCATTTCTAGGGATGTGTATTGGTGTCAACAGATATATGTGAGGAGTTGATGCGGTATTTTTATTCCTCAGTTTGGGCAGTTCATCCTGGAGTCACCAAGATGTATCGTGATCTACACCATCAGTATTGGTGGCCAGGTATGAAGAGGGACATTGTTTGTTTTGTCATCAGGTGTTCCACTTGTCAACAGGTGAAGGTGGAGCATCAGCGACCAACAGGGATTTTACACTAGTTACCCATTCTCAAGTGGAAGTGTAATGACGTCGTGATGGACTTTGTGACCAGTTTTTCGAGGCCGCCTTGAGGGAATGATGCAGTTTGAGTTGTCATTGACAGACTCAGGAAGGTTTCTCACTTCTTGTCGATTAAGGAGACCTTCATTGTTGATGAGCTGGTATTTTTGTATATCTGAGAGATTGTACGTCTTCATGGAGTTCCATACTCCATTGTTTCAGACAGGGATGCACGTTTTACTTCTCAAGTCTGACAGGGGCTCTAGAAGGATTTAGGTACACATGTACTTTTGAGTACAGCTTACCACCCCCAGACAAATGGCCAGTCCGAGCATAAGATTCATGTGCTTGAGGACATGCTCTGAGCTTGCATTTTTGATTTTGGAGGTTCTTGGGAGAATCATATACCTCTTATAGAGTTTTCTGACAACAATAGTTTTCAAGAAACTCTTCAGATGGCACCTTATGAGGATTTTTATGGTAGTCCATGTCGATCTACCTTATGTTGTCTAGAGGCAGGAGAGTTATCTTTGCTGCAACATCGTTTTGTTCAGGAGACCACTGAACAGATAGAGTTGATTCAGAAGAGGATGGCTGCTACACAGTCTCGACAAAAGTCTTATATTGATCAATGGAGACAACCTCTGGAGTTTGAGGTCGGGGATCATATCTTCTGGCATGTCACGCTGAGTTTGGGACAAAAGAGGATTAGGAGATCGAAGTATTAACGTTCTCCATGGCCGGTTTGTTCCACTAGTACGGATGCTATGGAAGCATAGGTGAGTATAGGACGAGACTTGGGAGAGGGAGGCTGATGTACGATCGTAGTGGCCAGAGCTGTTGGGGGTTTCTTCTTCTACGCCATCTTTCTAGGGAAATTCAGGGATGAATTTCATTAAGGGGGGACATTTGTAAGAAACCGGATCTTCTTTTCAGGTATTTTTTTCTTTTTCTTGTAGTTTTTGAGAAAATAGTAGTTTTCAGAAATTTTTGATGTACACGCCGTGTACTATATGAGTACACACCATATACTCGGTTACTGCGAGTAGCTATGTGCTGATTGTGTAGCAGCCTTGCACATGGCCATGTGTGATGACCTATAGGCCACCTAAAGCGAAGTACGGAAACGGCGAGTACACATCATGTACTTCAAAAGTACATGCCGTGTATTTTGTTTTTTTCATTAAACGCACTGGGGTCGCGTCTGACGAATAGAACTCTCTCATTCACAACCTATTTTTTTCTGAGAGCACCAATCAGCCATAGATATTTGACAATCCCCTGGCCAAATTTCCATCCTCCAAATCAAACACTGACGGTTGCGTTGGAATCGCATTGGTGGGTTCTCTCTTCTCCAAGAGCACCATCCCTTGATTTCTCCTCTTTCAGGAGTTATTGTGGGTTGAATGTTTTATACATTTTTGTAGATCCAAGGAGTTTTAAGGCAATTCAAGCCTCTTGGTTCAAGTATCTTGATCTCCCAACACCGAGGTAGGTGGTTTGTGTCTTTATGTTGAAATTTTTTGAGTTTTATGTGAAAATTTTCCCAATACCCATGAACGGGATATTTTGTGTTTACCATTCTATCCCTATTATTTATCTACTATGTTGGTATGCTTGAGTAGTTGATATTTGATTGTGAATATGGTGAATTGTTGTTCTTTGAATGTGTTTCCCATGCATGTTTTCTTGTTTTGACCTTTGGGTCTAGTCTCCAGTTAGGATGTTGTTTACTTTTCCATGTGGAGTATTGTAGGATGGTGTGAATGTTGTGCTATTATGTTGTAGAATTCTAGCCAATTAGTTCTAAGGTTTACCTTGGCCGATATGTGCTACTATACTTTCTTGACTTACACAGCTCCATGAGAACTTGGTGTATATAATATAGGAAGAATGGGCATTGAGGTCTTCTATAGAGTGTCTGTTTTACTTACGATGCGAGACCACTGGGGTAATTGACGTTGAGTGCTTCTCCAGAGTGTCTGTAGTTACTCGACGCAGGCCACAGGGGGAATGAGACATTTAGCTCTCCCCCAGAGCACCTTTAGTACCTATACGAGACTATAAGAGGAATTGACGGTGAGTTCTTCCTCATGTAGTCTATGCTTAAGCTGAACCAGAGGGGTTATACTGACTGTACTACCCAGAGGGTTGCTTGCACTTGTTAGGTAGGACCAGTGGGGATAGGCTATGAGAACTTCCCTGTGGGTTACCTTGTGTTTTAGCTACTTGCTTCTATTTCTAGGTTGGACCAGAGGGGATAGGTTGTGGGTACTTCCCAGAGGGTTACCTATTGTGTTTAACTATTTTTATTAGCTGGTGCATGTTATGTGGGGATTTGAATTCTTTGAAACTGTGGATTGTTTACTACTTAGTACTTCTTTGTTTACTGCATTCTGTACTTTACCAGCCATATTCTCACAAACTATTAGGCACAGATCTCATGTTGGTTTCCTACTGAGATTTAGTCTCACACCCAGTTTGGGCCATGCTTTTGGGCCAAAATAGATTATATTGTTGCAGGTATAGATAAGGGAAAACACCCTTCTACTTCAGGTATTTGACTTGTTGTGTAGCTGGAGAGAATGGGACCAAGCTATGGATTGCGATGTTGAGGAGTTTATCTACTTTATTTTGCACTATGGTTTAGTACTATTGTATACCAGCCTTGTGACTTGTTTGGATGTTTTCCTAGACATATGTATCATGCATCATTTTATATATGTTCTCCAGTTTATACTTCCAGTTTTCTATTGTATGTCATTATTACTGCTTCCTCTCTTGTGTATATTTATTTACATCTGTTGTGTACTCTGCCAATGAGGTCATAGTTTCCCCACTGTCACACCTAAGACCCTCACTAATAGTTGGAATCCTCTGGTATTCGTGAAAATGTGCTTGAGGTCATGTGACCAACCGGGTATGGGGCACCTCTGGGTGGCTTCCAGAACTGGGACATTACAAAGTGGTATCGGAGGAATTATTTTCTCTTGATTTACTGTTTGGATCCTTTAGACCGGGATAGGTAGGAATGGGTACTTGGTAATAAGTTGTGCCTGGGAGTAGCTAACCTGTGTACAGGGAAAACCCAATCTACCTTGTTAATTGAAAATTTTTGGTTTTTCAATTATTACAGTCGATTTGATTTCACCTTGAGTGATTCACATGATTTGTGTTGTTTTTGTTGATATTATTGAGGTTCTATTTATGTTTCAACCCGATGAGATGAGGGTATTCTATCTCATTCATCATATAGGCACTTGCTAGAAATCACATGTCATTGATTTTTTCCATCCCATCTAGGATGCATTAGTGATTACATGTTGTGTTTATAGATGTTGTGTAAAATATGCATGATGTTGTGATAGCTGCCTTGATAATGATACATATTGTTTGATAGGGTATTGTTTTTTGTAGATATTTGATATATTGGATTCCAAAAGTTGGTTCTTGCGTTGTTATGGGCCCTCATGGACCGGAATTTGGTAGATCCTTTCCTTGTTTGTCTTGTTATAATTTGTACAAGATGCCAAACTTTGATTCGCGGGGAGTATGGGCCCTCACGGATCTGAATTTGGCACTCTCAATGATCTTTTTAGTGTTTTCTGGGTTCTGGAGTAGTTTCAGAGGCTTACTGTCCAAAAAAACCCAGAATACATGTCGTGTGCTATTAAGTACACGCCGTGTGTTCTTTTTTTTGGGAAGGAACTGTTTTTCTTAAGTACACACCATGTACATTATGTACAGGCTATGTAGTCTCTAACTGTGTCATATGTCATGTGGGAAGAGACATGGGATTGGGATTTTCTTGCATAGACACGTCGTGTACCATCTGTACACGCCGTGTGGTGTTAACCAAGGGCCCGCCCATGTAACTAACAACATGGAAAAATAAGATTGAAGATATACATGTCGTGTCATCCTGTAACACACCGTGTATTCTAACCCAGGTACCCGGTCGTGTCACTAACAACACGGGTCGGTGTTATCCCTTCTCATACATGTTGTGTCCATTCAGAACATGCCATATATTTTGAGCCGTGTGTTAGGCTGTTTTGCAAACAACACGGGCCAGGAGAAGTTTGTCTAGTACACGCCCTGTCTATCTTGAACACGTCGTGTAGTCTTTTCTTAGGAGAGCTGTGTTTCTTATGCATGTAGAATAACTCTGGTGGGGAAAGGGGATTCAAGTACACGCCCCATGTGAATGACATTAGGGAACACATCGTGTAGGAATTGAACATGTCGTGTAGTCATGTTTTGTAAAACATGAATGCTTTATTCCACTTGTTCTCTTCTTACACTCCTTGTTTTCAGTCCTTGATAATCTTAATATAAGGTGTGCACTTGACCTTGCAGAGTCATTCCACCCAGACATCCTCCAGTTATGCGCCAGTTTCCATATGGTGATCAGACACCAGACATGGCTGATCAGGGACTACCTATAGATCCTCCAGTTTTTCCAGCCTTGGCACCAACCACTGTACCTGACATGGGTGTTGATGCACAGTTCAGGGAGGTATTTTTGAGGATGATGCAAACCTTTCAGGGAGTGATGCCTCCTGCCTCGTCGATGGCTGATTTGACATGGGTCTTCCAGTAGTAGCATCCTCCCACATTATCAGGGGGAAGAAGGACCTCAGACTATAGATTCATGGCTAGAATTCATGATGGCAATATTTTAGAATCTGGAAAAGCCTCTAGAGAGGAGGGTCAAGCTCGCTATCTATATGCTTCAGGAATCCTCCAAGAGGTGGTGGGATGTGATCTCGCAGGCAGGACACCAGCAAGATATGTAATGGGAGAAGTTTAAGCGCATCTTCTAGGACTACTTTTATCCAGAGACCCTGAGGGCCAATAGAGCCCTAGAGATTATGAGTCTGGAGTAGGGTACTCTTTCTGTTATGGAGTATTCCTATCACTTTACTGAGCTACAAATCTTCATGCCTATTCTAGTAGTTGATCAGTTATTCACGACAATGAAGTTCGAGGATGGTCTGAGGAATGATATACGATCACATGTGAACATCTTCTGGTTGACTTCTATTCACTTCTATAGTCAACCAGGTGCTGATAAAAGAGAGTAGTCTGAGGGATTCTGGAGTTTTGAGCCAAGGCGGCTCGACGTCTGGGGTTAGTATTCCTCCTACTGACAGCAGGAAGCGCTGCAGGGAGTCTTCACATGGTGATCTGAGGAGGCGAGACACTTCTTTTGGTAGCCAGGTGGTGTGATACCAGTGCAGAAAGAGTAGGTATACGAGGCCACATTGCACGAGAGACCCAGTGGAGTGCCAATCTTGTGGAAATATTGGTCATCTTTACTGCTTGTGTGAGATCTTCTCACCAGAAGCTGGTGACAGGGGTTCTTCTATGAGTCCTTGTTCAGAAGTAACTCCACCAGTTTCTCACCATTCTGGGACCTAGAGTTCTTCCGGACGTTCATTCTGAGGTGGAGGTCATGGACGTTGTAGCCAGTTGCCTAGTTTTCAGCGACATCAGGGAATATCAACTCAGAGTGGTCAGGCAGGTTCATAGGGCCGTGGAGCAGGCCAGACCTTTGTAGTGGAGCATACCCTGAAGGAGCAGGATCTCGTACCATCTACAGTTCAAGGTACAATCCTAGTTTCCTGGGTTTTATCTTCAGCCCTTTTCGATAGAGAGGCTTCCCATTGGTTTATATATGTTGCTGTTGTGGAGAGCCATGAGCTCTGTCTCTTTTCCTCTGCTGATATCTTGATGTTAGACACTCTGTTGGGGACTAGGAAGGCTAGTGTACATCAGTGCAAGGAGTGACCTCTAGAGTTTTTTGGGTGTCACTTCTTATGGGATCTCTATGTCTTAGAGATGACATGCTATGATGTCATTCTCAGAATGGACTGGCTAGTTCCCTTCCAAGTAGTCGTCGACTGTTATCACCGAAGGGTGAGTTTCATATCACCAGAAGGTGGATATTTTTATTATAAGGGTGAGTGGGATGTCCAGGAAAGTAGAGCGGGTCCATAGCATCATGTTTTGGGAGAAGTTACAACCCAGATTGATAGTATTTATTTGGATGATCAGGGGACTTCACAGTTAGACTTTCCTCGAGTGGTGGATCGTTTCAGAGATATCTTCCCCAATGACTTTTTAGGTTTTCCTCTGGAGCGTGAGGTAGACTTCTCAATTGAGCTTGTGCCAGGAGCAGCACCAGTGTCCATTCCTCCTTATAGGATGGCTACACCTGAGTTGCAGGAGCTCAATAAGCAGTTGGAGGAGTTGCAGGCAACATGTATCATCTGACCCAGTACTTTTCCTTGGGGTTCACCAGTCTTATTTGTGAAGAATGAAGACGGTACCCTCAGACTTTGTTTGGACTATTGGAAGTTGAACCAGTTTATGTTCAAAACCCTATATCCCTTGCCCAAGATTGATGATCTCTTTGATCAGCTTCGAGGAGCCCGAGTGTTCTTGGAGATTGACCTAAGATCTGGTCACCATCAGTTGGGAGTTAGACCATCGGATATACCTCTTACAACCTTTCGGACTAGGTATGGTCTATACAATACTTGGGTATGTCGTTTGGTCTCACAAACGTGCCTGTAGTTTTCATGGCACTGATGAACCGAGTGTTCCATCCATAATTGGATTCTTTCTTGGTGGTCTTCATGGATGATATCTTGGTGTATTCTCACACTCGACACGACCATGATAACCATCTTGAGATCTTTTTGAGTACACTAAGGGAGCATCAGTTATATGCTAATCTCTCAAAATTCCACTTTTGGATGGATCAGATTCACTTCTTGGGTCATGTTGTCTCAAAGGAAAGAGTATCAGTACACCGAGATAAAGTGAGGGTAGTAGTTTCCTGGGAGTATCCGAAGAACGTATTCTAGGTGTATAGTTTTCTAAGGCTATCTGGATACTAAATACACTTCATACATGACTTTTCACACTTAGCAACACAGCTGACAGGTCTGGCTAAGAAGGGTGTGCAGTTCTTATGGTCAGATTCTTGTGATTCGGCCTTTCAGGAGCTAAAAGGGAGGTTGACTTCAGCACTGATACTAGTCCTGCCAGAGCCAGGCAGGAGAAATACGGTTTACTATGACGTGTCAGGTATTGTTCTGGGAGCGGTGCTTATACAGGTAGATGGAGTCATTGCGTACAGGTCTCAGTAGTTGAGGCCACATGAGAGGAAATACCCAACGCACGATTTGGAGTTGGCAACTGTTGTTCATGCCCTACGTTGTTGGAGACATTATCTTCTAGGAGAGAACTTTGTGGTTTTCACGGACCACAAGAGTCTCAAGTACATCTTCACTCAGCATGATCTAAATTTGAGACAATGTAAGGGGGTTGAGTACCTACAGTCCATTGACTTTGAGCTTGCCTATACACCTGGGAAAGGTAACACAGTTGCTGATGCATTGAGAAGGAAGACTCAGATACATGTAGTTTGAAAGTCAAGTAGTGAGTGGAAGCTTGTGGATCTGTTCTCTGAGATGCATTTGGAGGTGCACGACAGACAGGGGCAGGCTTTTCTATCTTCTGTAGCTGTTATCTCTACTGTTCTTGATCAAGTTTGAATGAGGAAGCCATCATATTCTAAAATCCTAGTCCTAAGGGAATGTGTGTCAGGGGAGGACCCTATTCCTGGGTGGACCATATGCGAGGATGAGATCTTTCATTTCTAGGGATGTGTATGGGTGCCAGAAGATATACATGAGGAGATGATGTGGGATTTCTATTCCTCAATTT
Source organism: Viscum album (assembly GCA_963277665.1). NCBI lineage: Eukaryota > Viridiplantae > Streptophyta > Magnoliopsida > Santalales > Viscaceae > Viscum > Viscum album. The sequence goes on along the minus strand of OY728164.1, from coordinate 1,549,722,694 downwards.
GGGCAGTTCATCCTGGTGTCACCAAGATGTATTGTGATATACACCATCGGTATTGGTGTCCAGGTACAAAGAGGGATGTTTATGGTTTCGTCATGAGGTGTTCCACTTGTCAGCAGGTGAAGGCAGAGCATCATCGACCAGCAGGGCTTTTACAGTAGTTACCCATTCCCGAGTGGAAGTGGAATGACGTCGTGATGGACTTCGTGACTAGTTTGTCGAGGTATCCCCAAGGGAATGACTCAATTTGGGTTGTAATTGACAGACTCATGAAGGTTTCTCACTTATTTCCGATCAAGGAGACCTTTAGTGTTGATGATCTGGGATGGTTGTACATCCGAGAGATTTTATGTCTTTATGGAGTTCCACACTCCATTGTTTTAGATAGGGATATACATTTTACTTCTCGGGTCTGGCAGGGGCTCCAGAAGGCTTTGGGTATACAGGTACTTCTGAGTACATCTTACCACCCCCAGACAGATGGCCAGTCCAAATGTATGATTCATGTGCTTGGGGACATGCTTCGAGTATGAATTCTGGATTTTGGAGGTTCTTGGGAGAAGTATAGACCTCTTGTAGAGTTTTCCTACAACAATATATTTCAAGAAACTATTCAGGTGGCATCGTATGAGGATTCGTATTGAAGTTCATGCCGATCTCCCTTATGTTGGATGGAGTTAAGAGATGTATCTTTGCTGGGACCTCATCTTGTTCAGGAGACCATAGAGAAGATAGAGTTTATTCAGAAGAGGATGGATGCTACAAATTCTTGACAGAATTCTTTTGTTGATCAGCAGAGATGACCTCTGGAGTTCGCGGTCAGAGATCAGGTTTTCTTACGTGTCATGTCGAGGTTGGGACACAAGAGGATTAAAAGACATGCTAAGCTTTCACCAAGGTACATCGGTCTGTTTGAGGTGTTGGAGAGAGTTGGGCCAGTTGCCTACCGGTTGTTGTTACCTCAGAGGTACTGAGCTATGCATGAGGTTTTCCACATTTCTCAGCTTCAACGTTACTTTTCAAACTCATATCATGTTTTCCAACTAGAGTAGGTTGAGTTAGAAGTGGATGTATCTTTCGAGGAGCATCCTATATGGATTTTTTATCTAAGTACGAAGGTTTTCCATGGCCAGTCTGTTCCTCTGGTATGGGTGCTATGGAAGCACGAGCGAGTACAGGAAAAGACTTTTAAGAGGGAGGCTGATGTAAGATCGTAGTGGCCAGAGTTTTTCGGGGTTTCTTATTCTACATCTTCTTGCTAAGGAAATTCAGGGATGAATTTCCTTAAGTGGGGAAGTTTTTAATAACCAGGATCTTTTTTTCTGGTATGTTTTTGTTTTTCCATGAGTTTTTTAGAAAAGATAAGTTTCTATAAATTTTTGAAGTACACGCCGTATACTCAGTTATTGTGGGTAGTCGTGTGCTGGCTATGTAGTGCCCTTACACATGGCCATGTGTGATGACCTAGAGGCCACCTAAAGTAGAGTACGAAAATGGTGAGTACACATCGTGTACTTTAAAAGTATATGTCGTGTATTTTTTTATTTTCATTAAATGCATAGGGGTCATGTGTAATAGAAAAAATTATCTCTTTCTCAACCTAGTTCGTCCAAGAGCACCGAGCAGTGACAAATCATTGATGAGCCCCTCACCAAGCATCCTTCCTTTGAATCAAACACTGATGGTTGTGTTGGAATTGCATTGGTGAGTTCTCTCTTCTCCTAGAGCATCATCCATTGATTTCTCCTCTTTCGTGAGTTATCATGGGTTGAACGTTTTATACGTTTTCATAAATCCATGGTGTTTTAAGGTGATTCAAGCCTCATGGTCCTAGTATCTTGATCTCCCAACACCAAGGTAGGTGGTTCGTGCCTTTCTGTTGAAAGTCTTTGAGCTTAATGTGTAAAATTTCCCAAAACCCTTGAATGGGGTATTGCGCGTTTACCATTTTACCCCTATTGTTTGTCTTCTATAATAGTATTCTTGAGTGGATGATATTTGACAGTGGATAGGGTGAATTTTTGTGCTTTGGATGTGTTTCCCATCCATGTTTTTCCTGTTTTGACCTTTCGGTCTAGTTTCCTGTTAGGATGTTGTTTACTTTTCCATGCCTAATATTGTAGGATGGTGTGACTGTTGTGTTGTTATGTTGTAGAGTAATGGACAAGTAGTTTTGAGGTTTACCTTGGCTGATATGCGCTGCTACACTTTCTTGAATTACACAAGGCTGTGAGAACCTAGTGTATAGACCATAGGGAGAATGTATGTTGAGGGCTTCTCCAATGTGTATGTTTTACTTTTGATGCAAGACCACAGGGGGAATTGATGTTGATTGATTCCCCAGAGTGTCTGTAGTTCCTCGACGTGGGCCATAGGGGTAATGAGACGTTGAGTGCTTCCCTAGAGCGCATTTAGTACCAATATGAGACTATAGGAGGAAGTAATGGTGAGTGCTTCCTCAGATAGTTTATGCTTAACATGAACCAGAGGGTTTAGACTGAGTGCACTTCCCAGAGGGTTGATTGTACTTGTTAGGTAGGACCAGAGGGGATAGGCTATGAGTACTTCCCAGAGGGTTACCTTGTGTTTTAACTACTTGCTTGTGTTTCTAGGTAGGACTAGAGGGGATAGGAAATGTGTACTTCCCAGAGGGTTACCTGTTGTGTTTACCTATTATGATTATCTATTGCATGTTATGTGGTGATTTGAATTCTTTGAAACTATGGATTGTTTACTGATTAGTACTTCCTTGTTTACACCCTTCTGTACTTTACCTTCAATATTCTCACAGACTATTAGGCATAGATATCGTGATGGTGGTCAACTGGTATTTAGTCTCATACCCTGTTTGTGCCATGCTTTTGGGCCCAAACAGATTATATTGTTGTAGGTATAGATAAGGGAAAGTTTACTTCTACATAAGGTACTTGACTTGTTGTGGATCTGGAGAGTATGGGACCAAGATATGGCTTGCGATGCTGAGGAGTTTATCTGCTTTCTTTTGCAATTTCGTTTAGTACTATTGTATTCTAGCATTATGACTTGTTTGGATATTTTCCTAGACATATGTATCTTGAATCATTTTATATATGTTCTCTAATTTATACTTCATGTTTTCTATTGTATTTCATTATTACCGCTTCCGCTCTTGTATATATTTGTTTACTTCTGATGTGTACTCTGCATGCGTGGGCATAATTTCCCCACTATCACACCCAAGGCCCTCGCTACTAGTCGGCAACCTCTGGCGTTCGGGGAAATGCGCTTGAGGCTATATGACCAACTGAGTACAGGGCGCCTCTGGGTTGCTTATAAAACGGGGATGTTACAATATTTTTGTGAGAGAAGGTAAACCATAATGAATAAAATATAATTTTATTATAAATCTAAAAATTTGGCGGAAGCCACTAAGAGTCTGGTGTCTTGGATGTAACTCTAGGTGAATCTACTAAGAGGATTTTGGTAGAAATCATCTCCCTACTAGTCCAATTGATCCATTATTACCCCTGTTTTGAAATATAATGCATTGAATGATAATTTATTATAGTAAGGGGAATTTTTTTATTTTATTATAGTTTGATTTGGAGCAAATTATATATTTTTCATAATACAGGTGCTCAATATTTAATAAATTAATAAAACTATTTATCTAGGATTTTTCTTATCTATTATAAATAATATCAAGACCCTTATATTGTGTTTGGATAATATTAGTGATATATTAAAAAATTATCACAATATGTGATGGAATCATGGTTAGATTATTTTCTGACTCAAATATTCCCCAAAACATTTAGTTCAAAGAAATTTAGAATTGTTAGTATTTAAGGAGTGGATATATGTATATTATTTAAGTGGATTGTATATACAAATAGTGGTAGGAACCCACACTAATTATTTATATTTCAAATTAATTATTTTATTTAGATTATGTAATGTTATTATAATTTATTATTGTGTGTGAGATTTATGTTTCTATAATTAATTTCATTTAATAAGAAATAATATTACAAAATTTTGAATGATAAATACATTGTATATATGTTTTTTCAATGGAAATATGAGTTTACATGGGGTATATTTTATAATAATTAAAAATATTAATATAAACATTATTAAATAATTTCATAATAAAATATCCCTTGAAAATAAGAGCTTTAGTATTATTTTTCTATGTTCAATTATTACATTTATCAATATTGAACCAATTACAATATGAATTAAAGTGAATAATTATGAATATGTAAATTTATATCAACTATTTTTTTATATGAATATTACAATGGTGTAATTTTTTATTGGGTAATGGATGCATTTCTAGTTAAACTCACATTATTGGGATTGAATAATTAGTGATTTGTTTGGGTGATTTCACCATAAATCTTTTTTAAAAAAATGTTTTAAAATTGATGTAAATTTATTTCATATTAAAAATTGTGTGAATAAATGGGGTAATAAATTTTAGATTGATATTTATATGGGGAATATATTTTTAAGGTCCAAAAATGAGGATTCAAATTTGAAATTTTTTTTGTTCAAATTTATTATAACTCATTAACAGTTTTTTGCTAACTGAGTATTAATATATATATCTAAAAAAATTAATTTATTTTTTAGGGTCATTTGAACATTGTTTATGGCTTTGTTAATTTAATTTCAATTTTTTTTTCTATTCATTATAACATTACTCTATTATTTTTAAAATCATTAATGTTACCAAGCATGTAGTGATACGTATGTTATGTTATGAAATCAGATGATGGTATGATAGAAATGTATTTTTGAAATGGTTAATGTTATTCCTCATATTATATTATATTTCCTGTGATTTTCATGTGATTCATATGAACCATGTGTTTATGAACTTTATTCCTTAATTGATGTATATATCATCCATCGACATAGGATGATGTATGAATATATATACTTTTATGACATTATTATATAAAAATAGATTCAATTTCATTTTAGAAAGGATAATAATAAATAATTTAATATATTTATACCATTTATATATTATTAGGTTAACCTATATGGGCTTTTTGGGGTTATATAGGTTTCTACATAGTATTTCTCTCTCTCCCCCTCAGTGTGTGTATACACCCCATGTACGTGAAGACTATATGCATGATGCTGTATGTAATAGATAAAGTACATGGTAACTATAATAGTATTATATAATATATATTAGTGGTTTTTTACTAGGGTTTTTGAGTCTTGTAGATGTCATGCCCATATATTTTTTTATTTTGTTCATACGTGTCATGGTTTTACGTTTTAGTTTTCTCTTCTACATGGAAATATAATTCATATAGTCAATTATGGGTTTTTTTTTACTATATTGAGTATATTATTATTTATTTATTTATTCATTCATATTATGTTCCTAACTTTACTATTTTTATTTTTTATATACCATTATATGGTTAATAATTTAAAAAGTTTTACTTTTAGACCCTCATTGGAATCCCTCATCCTCTAATCATGAGGAAGAAACATGAGGTTTTGTTACACTTTTTCTTGCAATCATTTTCTCCCATGGGTAGTATATTGATGTTTTTATAAATGGACACACCTTTTCCACTAAAATTGATCAAAATTTTCTATCATATACATCATCCATATATCATCTTCAATGGAATTATCTTTCATTTTAGTTTTTAAATAAGATATCTAGTAATGATTCTCACACATACACCTTAAGGAATTTATGATTGTAATTAATAAAATAATTAATCTAATAACTCTTTAATATAGATGATCACATTAATATATATTTATTCTACTAAAAAATAAATATTATTCCACAATTATTCAAAATCAAACCTTTTTTATCAATTTCAAATTTCAATATATCAAAAAGTGTGTTTGTAAAATAATAGGAGTTTTTGGACATGATATAGATCATCTAGTACCATTTTTTTTAATAACTATATTATAAAATAGGTTATATTTTATCAATCTTCAAATGTACTATTTCTTAGATGCTATTTTGATGATCCTTTTATGATAAAGTATGCATTTCTTATAGTATAGAAGCCATAGAGAATTTCATTTATAGATTATTGATAAAAAATAAAATGGATTCCTTTTATATTAATAATGAACAATATTCTATAATTATTTAAAAAACTAAAATTTTACATTTTTACCATTCTATGGATTATAATGATTATTTTTTTAAAATAAATATAAGAAAATTGGATTTATAGTGAATTTTTTCATATTCATAATATCCACTGAAAAGTATTAAACTGCACTGTATTCACACATTATCATTTGGAATATCTATTGAATATTTGGATTATTTAATTGATGTATTTAAATTTTATGACGTTTTTCCAGTGAATAAATTTTCCTCAATGCTTGTTAAAATGTAAAAATATTGAAAATTAAGAATTATAAATTTACATATGTGGTCACTCGATATGCTCATTATAAAAATGTGACTTTCATATATATATATATATATATGTATATATTAAATTCCTTATGAAAACAATGATTTATTTAAATTTTTTAAAAACTTATGTAAACTCAAGGGTAACAAGTGATGTCATAAAAATGATATTTGACATAGTATTTACCTTTTATAAATATAATTTTTGTTAGTCAAGAATGATCCATGTGCAATTTTTTTAGAGGTCCATATGTTTTTATATTGCATAATGGTTTAAAGAAGAATTTTTATTTATTTACTGATTATGTAGACTAATAAACATTTGAGAAATAAAAAATGAACTCCAATAGGTCCTTATACAGTCATTTTAGTGAAATTTACTTATAGTCTAGAGGTTGTTGTGTTGTGAACATTCAAAAAAATCATGAATTATATAAAACTACACATATGCATAGATTATATTTTTTAGTTTAAACCCTTTATATCTATGATATATAAATATTCATACAAATTTCAGAAAAATATTTGATCCCTATATAAATTACAAATATAAAATAAAATACTACCAGAAATTGTGAAGTATACTTCATCAAAATAATATATTATCCAAATGGGGTAGTTAATTAAAGTATGAATATATGGAACATAAAATATTTATGGTATTCTTATTATAGGGAAATATTTTGTACCCAGAATATTTATAGACCAATAAAAATTAAATATTGAACAATTTATATATATTTGAAGTTGTCAATAATATATTATCTTATTAATAAGGAAACACCATACATCTTAGTTACAAAACAAGTGTCCAAGAAGAAAACATTAATCAAATGTGAAAAACCAGAGAAACACAACCACAAAAAATACTGGAACCCAATAAGTAATTTTTTTCTAGAATTCCCCTATGTCGATCATTAAATAAATCAATCCACTAAAAGGTAGTCTAGAGGGAAATTAATATAAAATAAGTTATGTCACCCAAAATTACTCAAACAACTATTTAAAAGATATAAACATCTCCTTGGGGATAAAAAAAATTATAGGTAAAACATAGAACAGAAATCATTACGTGTCATGTAAATTGAATATTCTATAAATTTAATCTGGTCATAGGATAATGAAACTCTTGAAATAATTTAATTTTTTCTATATTTTAGAGAATTGAATTATACCACTAACTCACATATAGATATAGATTTTTTCCTCATCCACCACCCAAATACACATTACCATTGAACCTCATATGAATATAGTTCGATGTCTATGAAACATACACCATAATTATAATTTATCAATTTTAGCTCAATTAAATAATCTGCAAATCCTAAAAGTTATATTCACACCTCAATAATATATTCTAGACTAACTATCATTCCTTATGAATTATATTCAAAATAACATGTTCATTTCGCTATTATTTCATGTTTTGGAATATAAAATTCCTACAAGATATATGGATCATGAATTTTCTACCTGTGTAAATAGTTTTCTTATCATCGGTACAAAAAAATTATTCTAAAAATCAGATAACTTATGTTTCAGTACAATTATTTTTTACATCCAAATATAACAATGAGTGTTTCCATCATGCCAGAGAAAATATTCTCCCTTTTATGTTGGTGAGAATATATTTCCTTTAAAATATAATGTACGGTAATAAAATTTTATTAAATAATACTAATATTTCATTTTTATCATAGATACCATTGAATTTTAAATTAAAAAAATTATTTTTATATTTAGGTTTGGGGTTCTTATTGTTATTTGGAATAATATAATTTTTATTTAATTTTTTTAAAGAATGATTTTAATTCATTTCATTACTTTGGAAAAAATATTTTTTGAAATAAAAGTATATTATCAATGTTTTATTGAAATTTAATTAATTTAGAATGATTCTTCTTCAAACAATCATTCTCATACATAAGATGAAACAAATATGAGTAACCAGGTGAATGTGTATCTATGGTATATCAATATAAAACATAAAAATTAATATTGTAAATTTCAATTTCTTCCATTACCATATCAACTCTATCAATATGAAAAATTTCATAATGTTTCATGTATGTTTCCTTTATATAATTATATTATTTTATTTGATACAAAATGGGTGTTGCCTCTACTGTTTATTTAAAAATTAATCAATTTAAATACACTACATTTATGGATTCACTGAAATGTTTTATGTGTAATATTATGTTATGATTATATTTATAATAATAAATATAGATACTTTTAAATTAGCATCAATATTTGAACCACTATTAAAAGATGAGTCTTAACTAGTTTTATAAGTCTTAATATTCATAAAAACCATTTTTTCATTATGCATTTTCTATATTCTTTTTATTTTTTCCTCTTTTTCATGGATGGAAAATATTTTTGATGTATCATGGTTTCATTCTTCTTTAGTTAAATTCATTACAATATATATCTCCCCTATAATATCATCTCTCTATAGTCTCTTAGTTCATTGTAATTACTCTTTAGTCATCTCCTTTAAAAACATCTTCTCAGGAAATTTTCTTGTTGGCTATAAATATTTTCACTCATTCGAAAATAAACTCCAACGATAAATGTTTTAGTTCTTGAATTTCAATAAAAAAATCATTTTTTCTGATCCATGAAATCATATTACATCTAATGATATTTTATTTCAATATTTTTCTTATCAATTCTTCAAAAATTCAATTGAGTAATTCATTTAGATTACATCAATAAATTTTTCACTCCAATTTTTATATAATGTATTTTGATTAAATTATTTAATATTATTTTCTTTATATTTACCATTTCCATTGTTTTTTACCCATTAAAATTATTATAAAATATTTTTTATTCTTTTCTTTTTCATCATTTACGAATTCAATTCTTTGATACTTTACATCAATGAAGTTCCCCAGAAAATCATAGTGATATGCAATTAGAGTGGGGTTAATCTATATAACTAAAAACACCATCATTACTTTCAATCTCAAGAATATTATTATACAACTTAATTATAATAAAAAACAATTGATATATGTAGTGATGATAAGAGTTATATAGTGGGTAAGAACACACACAATATATGAGAACATACATAGTTTAGAAACTGTTTTTACTGAGTTGAAAAACAATGGTTTCTAACTATTATTATCCAACAATAAATTTTATTATATTATTATCCAAAAAAATTATAGGATACAAGTCTGTCGATATATTTGAACTCTATGTACCATAAATAAAAAAAGAAAAACTAGTCACTCAATCATATAATATATAAATTATGTTTTTATGGATGTTAGATCACCTAAAGGATATTTTTATCTCCTAAAATCCCAAAACATTACACTCAATAAGATATTATAAAAGAAATAGTTAGTTATCTCATGTTTCATTGTACATATTCAAGTAAAACACTTCATTTATAATGATTAATTTCTCTAGATATATATAATTGGTTATGTCAAGGTGTGTTACCAATGACTAAGAAAACATTCCAAAAACATGTTGAGATATCAATGATACTCAATGAGTTTTCACAAAATCTTTCCTTCAATAAAATATATCTTTGATTTGTTCTATGTTATGGTGACTGAGACCACAATTCCATTCCCATCATTCATTTTTAGAAATAATTATTACAATATTAAAATTTCTTATGGATATTTTTTATGGTATTTTTTCCTTCGAATGTAGCATACTCCACACCTATTTTTTCACATATTTTCATAGTGGAAAATTAGATCCTCTAATAGATTCACTATATCCATGGTAAGTTAGGATATGAGAGCATGAAACTATGACTAATTCCCCCAATTGAATTTTTGTGAAATCATGTGTGGGTTATATTTTTTATCAATATATCAATGATGAATAAATCCAATTATTCTGATGATTAGGTGATTTAAACGAGCACAACAAATAAAGATGCATCAAATTCATATATATTGAAAAGAATTTTTATTGCTATATGGAACGAATGGATGACCAAAATCAAGTTTTAATTAATATACATGAGAATATTTGAGTGGTTATTATCATATGAATTAATGAAAAATTCCATTGGATGAAATAAAAACCATAAATAACATGTTTAATTTGAAATTTATGATCTAATTAAGGAAAATAACCTAATGTTCTATGATTAAGCGAGTGAATGTTTATGATTTTAGTTCTAGAAACCCTAAAATGTTAATAAAAAATAATGGATACTATTTTTATTGTTGAATAATCTACATTATATGGGTTTTGATAAGTCTATGGTGTTTTAGTTTAGTGGATTATAACATAGACGAATTTTGTAATTATAGGTTATTGAAATTAAAGTGCATAATGAACCATATATATTTATTATTCATTGAAATTTTTTAAATGAAAAATATTACATTTGAAACATAATATATTTGATATGTAGAGTCAATAGAAAAATGTAAAATGTATATGAATTTTATATATATATATAAGTTCTTTAATATGTATAAGAGTTCATAAATTTTTAAAAGGAAATATATCACATTGTAATTTGGTAGAAATAATAATTAATATGTTTTCTTATCATTTTTACAATTGTGAAATATCATTAGGGATATGATGGAGATTCCAATGTTACACTAATTTAATTATAAATTTAATAAAATTATGCTTATATAATTTATCCTTTAAAATAAATATCAAAATTAAAGAGTTTTTTATTCATGAAAAAGTTGAAAAAAACATCTAAAGGAAATTTTCCGAAGTGATTTGAAACATCACTAATGGTATTATAATATAAAAAATAGATATTAGTTTATGAATATGTGGAAATATTCAATAACATGTTGATATCATAGAGGTTTTTAAAAAATATCCCTATTCATATGTAAGTATAAATGTTTTTTTACAAAGATTAAATGAGTGAAATAAACTGGTGGATTTTATAAACCTATTTAAAAGTAATAAGTGTTACTACTTCAATTCAATGAGATTTTCTATATTAATAATATATAAGAAATTATTTCGGATAATTTTTAACTAAAATTTAATTTAGTATTGATGAGAATTGAGAGTGTTGAAATAACAAATACCACTACTTTAAATAATATTTATATGTACTGAGAAAAAAGAACATAAATTCATCAAGGAATAATGCACTATAAATCAATAAAGATATATGATTTAATTTTATGTTATGTATATATCATATATAATGATTGATAATTGAGATTGAGGTTGATAATACCACTATTGTGTTGAGGCTTGACGAAATTTGAGAACTAGAGAATCATTTCCGTATATTATCTCAATATCATACAATATTATTTGGAAGACAACTTGGGAATATTTCGGGGATAAATAAGTCTAAATCAATACTTAAATATAATAAAAAATAATATATATTACACATTGTAATGTCCTGGTTCCAAAAGCCACCCAGAGGCGCCCCATACCCGGTTGGTCACATGGCCTCAAGCGCATTTCCCGGAATGCCAGAGGCTACCGAATAGAAGTGAGGACCTTGGGTGTGGTAGTGGGGAAACTATTCCCTCATTGGAAAAGTTACACAGTGGAAACAAAACAGATATACAATAGTGGAAGCAATAAACATACCATACAATAGTTAACAATGAAAGACTGAAAGTAAGAAACAACTGGAACACATATATAAATGATGCACGATAAATATGTCTAGGAAAGTATCCAAACAAGTCAAAATGATAGAATATAGAAAATATCAAAGTATAAAAGAAAATGGATAAACTTCAGCAGCATCGCAAGCCCCAACTTGGTCCCATCCTATCCGTCTCCTCAACAATCAGGTACCTGATGTTGAAGGGTGATTGCCCTTATCTATACCTTAAACAATATGATCTATTTGAGCCAAAAATCATGACCCAAACAGGGTGTGAGACGAATCCCAATAGGCAACCACCAAAAAATATGTTCCTAATAGTTAGTGAATATATATATAGCAGGTAGTAAGTAAAAAGAAGCAGTAAATAAGGAAGTACTCAGCAACAACCACTCCTACAGTTCAATTTCATTCAATTCTATATATCAAGTAAGTAGGTAATCAAAGAAGGTAACCCACTTATAAGTAATCTCAACCTAACCCCTATGGTTCATCCAAAACAACACAAGCAACCCTCTGTGAAGTACACACAATCTAACCCCTCTGGTTCAGCATAAGTATAGACTCTCTGAGGAAGAACTCACTGTCAATTCCCCCTATAGTCTCATATCAGTAAATAAAAGGCGCTCTGGGGAAGCACTCAATGTCCCACTCTCCCTGTAGCCCATGTGCAGAAACTACAGACACTCTAAGTAAGCACTTACGTCAATTCCCTCAATGGTCTCACACCGTAATAGTAAAAGACACTCTGGAGAAGCCCTCAATGTCCATTCTCCCTATGGTCTACTACAACAGTTTATCATGGCCTAGTGTATGTCAATTGTGCAATGAAATGCACAGAGTCCAAAGTAAACCTCAAGAACTACTTGGCTAAACAGTCACAAGCATAAAAACTTGTCAAATAACAATCACTCCATCCTACAATACTAGGCATCGGAAACACAACAACAGTCTATCAGGCAAAGCTAGACCGAACATCCAAAAGCACACAAACATAGGCAAACACATACAATGCAAGGTAAACAACCCTATTTAAAATCAACAAACCTCTACTCAAGAACACAAGGAATAGTAGGAAATTAATAGGGCTAAAACTGTAAACACGCAATACCATGTTCAAAGGTATTGGGCACATTTTCACATATAATTCAAAGCCTATCTACAGAAAGGCACAAAGCACCTACCTCGGAGTTGTAGGATCTTTATACTCTAGCATCAGCCCTTGGATTGACCTAGAACGTGGTAGGTCCACATAAACATCTAAAACATTCAACCCACGATATCTCACGAGAGAGGATAAATCTGAATATGGTGTTCAATAAGAAGAGAGAACTCACCGTTGTAATTCTAATGAAACTAATGGAGTTTGATTCAGAGAACGGATGCTCGGTCGGGGGATCAGTAGAGATTTGCACCATACGGATGCTCTCGGTCGAAGAAGGTGAAGAATAAGATGCTTCTTCCAATTAGACATGACCCTGGTCCGTTTAATGAAAAAAAACAAATTACACAGCATGTACTTTACAAGTACATTGCATGTACTTGCCCTTAATATCCCCCATATTAGGCAGTCTCCAGGTCACCACACATGGTCATGTGCATAGTCATTACACGGTCAGCACACAGCTACCCTCGGTAACTGAGTACAATGCGTGTACTTATAATGTACACGGTGTGTACTTAAGATATTTCCCGAAACTCTTCTTTTCCTCAAAAAAAACTTAAAAAGGAAAAACATACCTAAAAAAGAAGATCTGGGTTCTTACACCCATATTGGGATTTTTGGTAGGATCCTTTGAATAAATGGATAGAGAAAATGTAAAGAAGTAGTCCGGAGACTGTAGGAGGTTCTCATGACATGGATCACACTGGTAAGACAAAATATAATGAACCCATTTGGATGTGGATATGGATTTTTTAGAGATATAACCCCAAAATATTCATTTTTTTTCATGAATTTTTGAGTATTTTATATAATTTTACTCACCAATGATTACTAGTAAAAATCTAGGTCTCATGACAATAATCTAGCCTTATAAAGAGTAAGTACCAACATTGGGATAAAGCCTTTTAAATGCTGATATTCATTTTTATAAATTCATAGGGTCGTTTATAGGAAATGGAGAGACATTATTGAAAGATAGTATTGAGAATCTAATAATTCATAGAGATTTATTTTTTATTAATAAATTGTAGTGTCCCTATAAAGAATCCACTTAGTGGTTCCCCGAGATGGTTGGCCACATGACCTCAATCATGCCTCCCTGTATGTCAGGGGCATCTAACTATAAGTAACAGCCAAGGGTGTATCCATGGGGAGTATATTCCCTCATTATTTAGAGTACATATAGTTTTAAATAATAATATTACCAGAATAAATATATTAAACAATATGCTGATTAATTATAAAAAACAAAAAATATATATAAATATGAAAAACTTAAATAAAGAATATATACAAAATTATGATGATGATTTCATGTGTCTACAAAAAATAATATTACCTTGGACATTATATATACATGAATATACCACACTCCATACAAAAATATAGAAAAATTCAACATCTTCCACTTCTAGCATCACGAGAAAAGTCTTGTTCCTCTATTCTGTTCCCCTATCCTAGTACTAGAAATCGTGTATCATAAGAAAGATAAATCCCCTTATCTACACCCACAATCATAAATTAAACTTGTTTACTAAGGGAGGCCCATGTAGGGTGTGATATTTATTCATTAGAAAACCACAAAAAATGTCTACATAATCCATTTTGTTCATATAAAATGAGCAACATGCCAATAATAATAATTGTCTGGAAATGAATAAATAAAACATGATGGTTTGGGTTCCTACTGGATAACTGATTAACACTACCTCCATCGGTGAAAGACAAATTTTTATAATACATCGTGACCTACAAAAATTTGATATATTGTATATTTGGTCATAAAAAATTAGGAATTGAGATTTTTAATGAGCCAAAAATGATTTAGCTTGGAAGAAATGTTCATTAATTGATTAAATTAAAATTTGGATTTATATATTAAATAGTCTATTTATTTCAATTAAGTGGCATCCTAGGATAATCTAAAGTGAACCATATCAAGGAACCCATGTATAACACCATGATAAAAATAAATAGTCAATATTGTAGGAGTATGTTCATGGAAATCCTTAAATTAAATACCGAGTATCACTCCTGACCAAGTAAAAAAGACAACCCTCAAAGACTATCTTTGGTATCTCACATAGGGATCAAGTATAACTCATGGCCTAGGAAACCCTTCTATCCACTAATCTCATCAATGGTGTCTCCCCTAGTGTACCAGTATTTCTCATATAGAGGTATGGAAAACAAACAGTGATACCATCAAAGGCATACTAAGTATATGCAGTGGTGTATATACAATCCATAAAAAAATATAACTTTAATTATCAAAGATATGATCAAAAAAATCTATAAATGGAATCCCATTTATCACTATCAGGATGACAGGAAATTTTATCATTAAACAACTCATATCTTTCATCAAGTAATTATAATCATAACATTTCGATCAATTTGACCAATTAATTTTATTAAATCAAGGAAAGTTGATGCAATAAGCATAGGTCAAAAACATGGTCTCTCTTTTCTATCAATTAATTTAACATCTCAAAGGTATCATTTATCTCAAGTAATTACACACCTCAAAATGTGGTTTAACAATTTACGTAAAATGTAAATTAATACATTAAAAAAATGGAACACCCATGGGATGGATCAAGTCAAGGAAATCCACCCATTGTGTTTAATCACATTTAGCTAGGACCTTCATAAGCATGGAAAAAATTAATTTAATTTACATAATATTTTATGGTAACTCTATAAAAGTCTAGAGTGATACAAAAAAATGAATAATATATATTAAACTAAAAATGAGTGAAATAATCTATACCACCAACCTTAGGTCATATATCACCACTCATCCTTTTATAGTCATTAATTTGATCTAAAAAGAGAGAAAAGTGAAGAATGGATCAATTCCCTGAAAATAGGGGAAATGATGTCTCACTAAAATTGCTCAAAATAAATAAAGTTAACTTGTGGGAGGACGAAAGAGGAGAAGATTTATTATGAGGAGGAAACTAACTCACCAGATGGTGAGGAAAACAGACTCTATAAAGAGGAAGAATATAGAACACTATCTTAGGTATGAAGGGACTCTCATGTGCATCTCTTATTTTTTGGGAGATGAAAATAATCCCATGTATAAAAACCATGAATTATAACCCATTTTTTTAAAATATTTCCTAATCATTTAGATTTTTTGTATATGAATTATACATTGCATAATACTCAGGAATTCCATCTTAGAGAAAACCTCTACATTACATGATTGAGTCCTGGATTTTCAAATACATGTCATGTGTTTAATACACACCATTCATTTAGGTCTAGAGTAATTTTTCATCCCAACAATAACTAGTCCAAACCAAAGAGAATGGCCAACCTAAGGGATCAATCACCATGGTCTAATCCAAATTGGAAATAAATAGGTTCTAACCAAAAACTAAATGGAAATATACCTCACTAAAAACATGGGAAGATACAATATCCCCTACTTAACCCAAATCATCCATGAGTATCCCTTCTATGTGTAATAAGGAATTATCTATGAAAATATCTAGCCACTAAGAATATACATCACCCTATCTCTCCCCAGTGTCATCTTGTATATGATCGTTCATTCATAGAACTGAAACCTGGAGAACTAACCTCCCTTGGAGTGACTTTTATCACTAATAAATTATTCCTATCAGATGATCCTTAAAGGATGCTTCTATATTTAGCTTAATATCCTTATGGAAAATGAATGAGAAGGACCATAATGATACCAGAAAAGATCCTATACATTGAAGAATTCATTAATAGAACAATACCTATGAGGTGACCAGAATAGATATGATACCATCTAAACTCTCTACATAATATCAAAACTCCAAACATAAGGAGGAAATTTATTTCCTTATATTAAAATCATTCTATGACATGATCTAGGTGAATAACATAGAAAGACCTGATGTCCCACCTCTAACACCAAAGGTTGGTGATGAAAATTTGTATAATACTTATTCCTAGACAGAGCTGTAGCCATACTCTTTTAAATCATAAGTAACTTATTTTAAATCTGCTAAATGATATGAGGAAACAATAGTGTTTTTAGACCCACCTCTAACTAGAATAGGGGTGAACATAATGGTCCACCATAAAATTCCTCATAAAGGTACATTTGAATCATTCCCTAGAAGTTTTTATAAAAATAAAAATCAATGATAGGAATATGATTTTCCAATGAACCAACAAAACTAAGGATGCATTCCTGTAGCATGTCCTCTAACACCTATGTTGTCTCCTCAAATTTCCTCTTGGTCTGAGTGTGATGGGATGCACATTGGAGCACCTGTGAAACCAGTTCCTTTTACAACCATTACCAAAACCAAAATTTAAAAAGGGAATATCAATTCAAAATTGTAGAATTGGGAACACAATAAAGGTGAACAATCTACCAAATATAAAAGCCTCACATGATCATAAACTATGAAGGTCTCTTGGATATTTAATAATTGTGAGAGCTTATTCAACCTTCTTACATTCACTAATAATGCATCACTGTCTCAAGGGGATCACAGAAAACACGTTACGATGTTTATTTTGAAGTCATTCCATTTCCACTTCGGAATGTATATTGTTTTTAGAAGTCTAAAAGGACACTGGTGCATAGACAACAATTTTTTACAGGTGGTGCACTGTGTGATGAAATGAAAAATATTCCTCATTATACATGGCCACCAATACTAATGATGTATGTATCAGTACATTTGGGTAATACCATGGTGAACTGTTTAGATAGAGGAAATAGATTCTTGCATCAACTCATCCAGTATGTTGAGAGGAACCCAAATACATCCATGGAAATGAACGATCAAAATCTTATCAATAAATCTACAAGATAGAAGGTTATCACCCAGAAAACTCTCCCTCAATATGAGGCCCTCGGAATATGTTTTTTGTTCCATTCGCAGCCACTCTAGAAGGGAGGATGTCATTGATAAAGATTCCAAAACATACTAACCAATATATTCTTGAAACTTTTGGTGCGTATAGAAAAATAGAACCACCAACTATGACTTACCAAAAGAATCATGGATAGCTTGTGTTTGAGTATTACAACTCATGAAACATGCTACTAAATTTCCCTTTCTTGGATTATTGGGAAACTCTAAATCCAATGAATATAGGTACTTTACCTACATTCACTTCTGACCATTCAATTCTCACGGTGTTTATATATATTTGAGTATTTTATGATTTTTTTAAAAAATTACTCTCTATCCCAATAATTTGTCCATCCAATATAATAAATAGTGAACCATAGTTGCAATATTGATTCCATGAATAGGGTATTTGCACACCTAATGTCTCATCTAGAATGACCCATACACTACGACCAGATTTACATTCATCAGAAAGGATCATAGCTCAATTACTGAAGAATAATAGTAAAAATTATAGATTATTCCCATACATTGAAGAATTAGGATAGATTCTTAAATAAGGATACATTTCAACTCCTAAAAAATATTCTCACAAGATTATAACCATATAAATTTCACTCTTAATAGTCAATGTTGTAAGAGTTGTTGCTACACATTAGAAAACCTAGATAAATTACTTGTATTGGCCATATAGACCCTATAAATTTTATATTCCACATACAATATTGGTATACTCCAAGGAATCCATGAACCCAACCATATCTGGGTTAATAGATATGTCTTCCTACAAAATTATATGACCCATGAAATTAAAATTGTCAATTAAATAGTGTAATTTTTAGAGATTATCAAATATATGGTTCTCCTTCGAGTATTGAACATGATCTCTAGATGATTGTAATGGTTGTGTCAACTATGTGAGTTTCTCAAGATATCTTATATGAATACTAACACAAATTAATCTTGGTATGGGTGGAAAACCTCATTCATCAAGGACATGAAAATAGAGAGTGTGTTTGTGATGCTAAATAGTTGAACCCGACACTCATACCAGTCGTATATACCTCAGAATGTTGAGGATGATATGTTTGATGGTCTCACAATAACATTATAATATCCCAACCTCAAATTGATCTTAGAGATAACAGTCGCTCCTCAGAGCTGGTCAAAGAGGTCATTGATAAGAGGTAGTGGATACTATTCCTTAACTATAAGAAGGTTCATCCTTTGGTAATACATGCACAAGATAAGGATATTATCCTCCTTCATGGATAAAAGGAATTGTGAACCCGAAGGAAAAAATGATGGGTTAAATAAAAATCTTTTCTTACCAGCCTTGAAACTACTTCTTGAGTTCCTATAGGTTAGTAGGTTTTATCCTATACGAATTAATATACACTAGTTTCTCTCTTAGAACTAGCTCGATTGTGAAATACACTGCTCCCACTATATGTAATCTAGAAAAATCATCATGGAAGACATCCCTAAAATGGTCCAACGCTTGAGGAAATTCATCTTATGGAATATTATCCTGAATATAATTCTTAGGTGATATTTTTAATTAAAAAATATTCACATATTTTATTATCAAGTGAGTTAAATGAAACCACTAGTGATATAAATGATCATGGTCACATAAGGTTAAAGCTATTCCATTCTGAGAATTACATCAAATCCACTCATCTCATGGAAAATAGAAATTTCATTAGAATCAATACCCTCATTTCTAAATGGTGTAATCCTTGTACTAGAATATACACTTGGAATGATCCCTTAATGGTGTGTCAAGAGTCCTCACCCCATAGATATATTCCATCTCAAATCCCATACTTTCGTAAGTGAAGAATATATAAAATAGTGAGAAGAAAATGCACCAAGTAATGTAGAAACTAATGTTCATGATACTAAAATAGTTATGTGTGGTGTAGAACTCCACAAGATCTATGCCTAAGGTGTATTATACACTTTATGTATATGTACTGAACATAATCCTTATGATTTAACTTGACTAACTTGGGCTGGTCCGTTTTGTGGGTTCTAAACCTCTATGGTCTGAATACCATTACCTTGACCACCTCCATGGATTGATCAGCTGATAGTAGAAAAATTCATAAACTGGAATGGAGTTACTGATGTCGTACATAAAATCAGTGTCTAAATAGATCCCTTTTCACTTTATATAGGAGGTAAATTTGGATATATTCGTTGTAGGTGACCCATCCTATCACAATCTTGGAACTTGACCGGGTTCCTCATGCACTGGGGCTTCTAATTCCCTATTCTACAACACTTGTAACACAAAACATGGCTATTAGTGCATGTAAACTAGCTGGTAATTCCCCCACATGCACCCTAAAAATGGTGTTTCTTACCATTGTATAACCCATCTCCCTTACTAGAAGCTGAAAACCTCTACCTCTCTTTTCCACGAAACATTTAAAATAACATTTTGAAATAAATATATTTAAAAAAATCAAAAATAATTTTTTCCAAAAGCCACATTCACCTATAAAGTGTAACACCCTAAGGTTTTCTAAAAATTAGTTGAATGCATGAAAAATTTTTTATGTAGATAATTATAACATTCTTTTAAACAAAATTTTACTACTTCTGTGTTCTGAATTTTGAAAAATTGGCATCTACAACTATGTTTAGTATGTCATTTGGAGTCTAATGGAACCAACTTATTTTTTTGGTAAATAGTAACATACCCATATGAATAGTAATATGAATAGTAATATGACCCTAATAAATAGTAAATTTTAATATTATTTTATTTTTTTAAGGCTTTAAGATATTGACATTTTGATTAATTTTTCAATTTGATATAAAAGTAGTTATAGTTTTTAAATAATTAAATTTTTGAATTAAGTATGATTTTATTTAAAAATTAAATTAAAAATATTTAGAAAATTATTCTCAAAAATGGAATTCATTTTCTAATTATACACTTCGATAAATGGTTAGGGTGAATTTTAGGCATTTTTCTGAAACTGTTGATATTTCAGTGAATAGTAAAAAAATATAGTTTTGAGTTTCGATGTGTTAATGACATCATTAATGTGGTAATAATGATCTAATAAATCTGGTAGACTTGTGTACAGAAAAATAAGTTATGAGGTGTCCCAAGTGGCTTATACCATGGTCAAATACCATGGGAAAGCCCATGGTTTTTCAAATACAACTAATTAGGTGTCCCTTGGAAATTATTTAAATATTCCCTTACTTTTGCTATAAATACCAACCTATTCCTTCAGGGAAATCATTCCCAATTATTCCTCAATTAAGCTCTAGAATTTTTACATCTCTATTAGTCCTAACAAGATTTCCTCAAGCCCCCAAGGTCCCAATCGTCAAGTTCTAGGAGTTACTCTACAAGGTAAGAAAACTCTCAATTTCTTTCTTTTTTCCATTCAAGTTCTCTTTTATGTTGTATAGAATTCAAAAATCCATATCATGTTCTTATTTTCATATTACTCATGATCTATTCTGTATTATGATTCATTTCTGGATTGTTTACCCCTATCCCCTCTCTTTTTAAGATTTTCTAAAACCATGTTTTATAGTCATTAGGCTGCAGAATTTTTTGTAAGGGATTTTTCAATTACTCTTTTCTTTTGAGTTCCATTATTTTATTTTTCTTTCCTAATCACCTATTACCCAAGAGTCATGAAATCAACATAAATAATGTATATTCTGGATGTTCTCATGTTCATGTAAAATCTATCATCATTCTTCATCTGTTCTTCCACTTATTCATGGAATAAAGACATTGTCCATGATGCATCAAATTACTGACATCGTGGACGATGTGATTTCAATTTTCATTCATTCTTACAATTCTAGTCATGAAACATTTTTTATGGTTTAACAAAGTTATAATATATGTATTATGTCTCATAAATTGTTCTATAATTATTTTTTACTCATGGTTTTAATTTATAAGACAAAATTAGGTCGTTATTATCAAAGAACCGCTAAAATGATCTAAATGAACATCATTGATGTTTTAACTTATGAATCTTCCTCATATAATACATCAAAATGATAAATGATATAAATTATGGTAATGAAAATATTTAAATACCTTTCCATTCCAATTATGGATTTTTACTTCCAATCGACAAGAACATCCATCATGAACCAATCATGGAAATCTTGTAAAGAACGATCCATAAACATTACAAGGAACAAAATACTAACTATTAAAGGGTGAAATGAGGTTATTAAATGATCATACAAGATGTTATAAACATGAAAATGTTTCTGTAAAATACTAATAACAATATTTTAACCATTATACAGGAGGTTTAAACAAGTTTCAATTAAGGAAAATCCGAGGTATGGGAATTCTTAACCTGATTTCCATTATTTGGGTTAACATTGTACTTTGTTATTTATGTGGGATTAAAATTTTTTATGTGATGGGTTTTCTTTATATTATGTTTAATTATGTTTATTTATAGTGTATGTACATACTCCATTCACTCTATTAATTATCACTTTGATTATATGATATATGTAAGGGGATATTCATTTAAAATCCTCTTTTAAAATTATGTTTTACAAAATTTAAAAGCAATGTTTTTATGAAATTATTTTTGTTGTATGATTATGTTATGGTTCTTGGGAATTGTTTATTAATAAGGTTTGGACCTATATCTCCCTCAACTTCATTGGGTATGTGTAACTTCTATGTTAGTTGTATGGTTACTCCAAGTGTAACTGCGATGGTTACACAAATGGAAAGGTAGTCATGAGGGTTACAAATTATAAGGTAGCCGAGAGGGTTACAAGATTATGTAAGTAATGCCCAAATATACCTTTATGGTTCTACTTATGTTATTATTTTTTGTGGAAATCTCATGTATCACAAAGTAAGTATATATATTCAGGTGATAATTATTTCTTTCCAAAATGATTTCACACATTAGAAGTATTCATGGATTAATGTGTTCTTTCCTTCTTTTTATATCCCTTACGGAGCATTTGTGCTCATCCCAAGTTTTAAATGTTTTGTTTATAGGTTATATGGTTGTGTATGACAATGAATGAATCCATGTTAAATTTTTTAAGAATTTTTAAATAAATCATGTTTTAAGATTTATTGTTTTATATTTTGAAAAAAATGGAAACTGTTTTTATGGTATCCACTCTATAACAATGTGTAAGGTTATGAATGTATTATGTCCCAATTCTCTAAATCTATAAACTTGAAAATATCCCCAATGTAAAAGGAAGTTTTTTCTTGACTAAAATCAAGATTGTTTAATGTAATAAATTCAGGTCCTCATAAAAAGATCACAAAACAATTTGAAAATACTTCTCATTTAAAATAACCATAGAACTTTATGGTGTAATCCCTAAAATATTGGGTGGTCCTGATGCTGGAATGTACATATATTTCATACATGTTGAAACAAATACCCTTTTAAATATTTTCATCAAAAGAAAAGTTTTCCTTTTTTGGAAAACAACCTGAAGATTCATTTAATTTTTTTTGTAAAAATTCAATCATGGGTAAAAATTTATTTAATAAATAATTTTTTAAATGTTATAGAAATATAAAAAAACATATTTATAAACAATTTTATAAAAAAAATATTATTCATCAAAAAGTTAAAAAGTAAATTTATATTAAAAACATTTTATGAATAATTTTAATTACCAAATAGTGGTAACATTTTACAATTATTTTAAAAAATAATAAATAAATATAGGGTAATAAAATTAAATGGGTTTATTTTCCAATGATCACATAATTTACTTCAATTTATATTCAAGGATGAATAATCTTGATTAAAATTAGATTTTGAAATAAACCCTTACAAAGATTATAAAGTTGAAGTGAGAATTCACCAATAAATCGATTATTAATATATAATGTTTGTACGCATAGAAAAAGTGGAACTAAAAAAAATTACACTCAAAAGTCATTACACACATAATCATATAATATTAAATACAATTAAAATGTAATATAGTTCATTGAAAATAGAATGAGTCATGAAATTACTTATCACTTGGTAAGGTTTAAGATAATATATAAGTTTTTGAAATAAATGAAATTGAAACTTAAAATAAAATTTAATTTAATTTAATCATGATATTACATTCCAATGGGGAAGTACATACACCAGATAAATTAAATTAGGTGCATAACATTACAATAAGCCTAAATGATGGGAATTTGATACGAAGTCCCCTACCACACACTTCCATATGGTTGAACATGGTTCATACTCCTCTATAATAGTATTAAAATTGTTATCAATTTATACTAGAACCATAATTATATTTATTATATCAAATATCACCCTTTTATATCTTTTTAACACCCTTATTTTAATAACATTTAATTTTTTTCTCTATTTCATGTGTTAATTGTCTTGTTTTCTAATTTGTTATTTTCATGAAAGTTGTGGTTCTTAGGTATATTACATACATCTATAATTTACAGAAATATATTAATTTAAAAAATATAATATTTAATCATTATATACATTTTTAGTATCATTCTTTATGATTGTACATGGAAAATGAATCACATCGCCTCGTAGAGATGTTAGGCTGTATGTACGCTTGAGCGATTATATAATCCCATTAACAAGTAAAAGAGAATGTAATTTGGTGTTATATAAGTATTTCAGAATTAATATGATCTCATATATGACACATATATTAATTAAACTTATCCTTTTTTACTTTTTATGTAAATCATAAGTGAAAAACGAATCACATCGCTTCTGAGGTGGTAATTCGTCATTGACGCGGTCAAAGTTATCATATTTTAAACGTCATTGAAAGTAATAATTTATATGTGATATTATAATTAAATAAATTTAAAAATATCATAAATTTTATGTAAATTTTTTAAATCCATCACTATATCTATCCTTGAAATTTTGTGATGGAAAACGAATTATATTAGATTGTTAGGAGGCAGTCTATCATACACATGATCAACATTTTAATTTCCCATTTAGTGAAAGAGGGGATGTATATAGGTAATTACTTTAAAATAGTAACATTTAATTTTTTTTAGGAAAATTATTCTATTATAAAATCATGTTTTAATAAAATTTTAAATAGGTGGTAGATGAAACAAAATAAAATCTCCCATTTAAAAATGTAACCTCTTCTTCGGACGACCTCTTCTGGTTTGCAAAAAAAGCCTTCCAAATAGAGATTATTTATGAAAAAATGTAATATAGTTTATTTATAGTAGATTCAGTATGTTATTTTTTTGGTATTTTCTGATTAAAATGGATTTGGAATCGTGAAAAGGAGATGAGAGGGGTGACCTTTTGTAAGTGGGGGAGAGGATACATAGGAAATTTTTAAAACAGTCAATTACAACCACGTTTTATCCTCTCAATATATCAGTTTTTATCTTAACCGTAGTGATTAATGTTTACTTATTTTACTATTAATAATTTTAAAAAATTTAATTTGAAATTATATTATAATATATAAAATTATTATTAAAAATGTAGAATCCATTTTTTCAAATTCAATTCACATATTTGGAAAAATCCAACTAAAAGTTATACTCATAAACACGATGAAAGAGTGAGTTTTCAAGGAGGAAATTCCCATTAGTACATAGTATTTTAATATCAAGATTCAATATGAAACTGATTAAAGTGGCCTAAACTAGTTAAATTTAATATAATTGAAATAATTTTTCTTTAAAACAAAATTAGAATGTATTTTAAACTTGTGAATTATTTAATCAAAAAATATGTTTTCAATAAAAATTAGTGATTTTCCCTATTCATTAAAAATGAATCATTTTATAAAAATAAAAAAAAATCTCCATATAATAATTTTGATATGATGATTTAAAAAATAAATATACTTTTTAAAAATAGTTTTTCTAAGATTAATAAAATTATATTTTAAATTAATTTCTCTAAGTGTGACTAAACTTTCCATCAAAAAAATTGTAGTTTTTTAGAAAAAAAAATCCATTTATTTTAAATTATTACTATTTTATTTCTAATCTATAAATGAACATAATTTTTTAATTTATTTAGTATAATTAATACCTATAAATTTAATGAATATATTATAATTTTATACTATATCATGCTTCATTTAGACTCAAGGTTTCATGTTCTACAAGCGATCAAAGAGATTAAATTTAATTAACTATATTTTGTTAGTTTTCTAAGCTCAGTGTTATGTATCACATAATCTATCTAATGAAATTTTATTCTTCTTTAATTTAATGGTTTTATAATATAATAGTTTTCCATAATTCCTTAATCATACTTCCACAGGGATATCCCCAAGAACAAAATGAATCTAAGACTTGAAAAAAGTCATTTTTCCTTCACAATTTTTTGATTGTTTTGATGATTAACCACAACATGGTTTTGAGGGTACCAAACCCTGATTTCATATACCAAAAAATATCGTTAGTTTTTGTATTCATATTAGCTACAATATTCCTTCAATTCATCCATGATAATTTCTAAAAAAAATAAAACTAGAAATCATTATCAAATATCATAAATGAATTCTCATATTAAACTATTCAATGATAGATCACAATGAAAGATTTGTAAAAATTAAAAAACATTAGATTGAATGATGTATTTGTGAGTTCTCAAACTATTTATCTTAAAATAAAGAGTCTAATAACTTTTTATAATTTTATATCTTTGATGATCCACCTTATTCAATGCACTTAATGGATATTCTTCCACATCAAGGTATAATCACACTCACCCTTTGTATTTCCTAAAATATTATACAAAATTTAATCTCTTATCCAATAAATATCTACCAACACATCATGCCCTGACTATATGAAACAACAGCCCACTATTTATCCCCATTTCATTAACCTATAAAATTTATAATATCTATCACTTTTAAATAATATCTTCTCTATTATTATTTCCCAATTTAAAAAATAAATATTAATGTAAGAATAATTTAATATATGGAAATATAATGATTTTATAGGACAATGATGTCCTAAAAACACTTTAATGTGGTGGAAGCCATCCTTTTATAGGGGATTTATAATGAAATCTGTAACTTTATCATTTATTGAAATATATTATTTTTTTAACCCTTCACACTCATCCTTATTTATGATGATGGTGTACATGATGTCTATATGTATCATCCATGAATGATGTACTATGTTTACTAACAAATCAATTGTATTTTGATTATCACACGAAAAAACCACTAATAGGAAGAGATATTAAACATAATATCAAGAAATTAATACATTATCTACATTATTTGGTTTATGAATTTTGATTCCAAAACAAACATAACTTATATTCTCCATAATGTGAAAAAAAATTATTGTGGTTTCAGGCCGCACATTATTGTCTAATAAAACTTTACTTACAAAATAATATTTTCTATCTTAACCATCAACTTCATAATCTTTATTAAAAAATCCACAAATCAATAACCCATGTGTGTACTTTAACTCAATACATAATCAATAATTACATTGATTTGGTACATTATTTTTCATTCTTCCACAATATATGATTCATTTAAGGTTCATTATAATCATGTATATGGAGTAAAAAAAAATTCATGTATAGTCTATATATTTTCAAGTAGTGAAGTCCTCCAAAAATCGTATAAATTTTATTTAGATCTATGCTCCATTATTTTTAATTTAATGATTATATAGTTTGAATTATTATAGATGTAGATACCTCCCTTAATTCATTAATTCCAACCCATTTCAAAAACATAGTACTATACTTATAAAATGTGGTAATGATAAAAATTGATATTTTCATAATGGGGAAACAAAAAAATAATTGTACCTAATTATTATTATTTTAAAAAATTCCCCATTTAATCAATAATGTCGACATATATTTTTCTTATTTCTGGTAAAAATTAGCTCACTATCATAAATAATCCTAATAAGTTATTCTCTATAATATTGTAATACAAAATTATTTTTATCCACCATTATATTTTAGAAATTATTGCTCTTTAAGATATTTTAGAGCTTTAAGTACAATTCATGGTGTTCATATTTATAAAAATATAACTATTTATTTATTGTATAACCTAATAACCATAGCATAAATAATAGATATTTATGGCTGTTAAATGTAAACATCATTATTCAAATTACCATTCAGTAACAATGACATTAAATTTGTTTGGATTTAATTAATGTTTCATTTATTACAAATCTTAAGAATAATAATATTAATTTTAGGTCTAGTATTATAGAAAAAATAATCTAAATAGTAAATCCAAATAAATTGCAATTAACCTCTATTAAATATGTCTGATTTTTTCCCTTTTGTGTCTTCATTTCCCAATAATATTTTTTCTAAAACCAATTTTTTCATAACAAAATTCTTATCATTTTTTGGGACACCAATTCATTAGTATCATTTTTTTCAATTTTAATTATATTTTATTCCATCATCGTAATTCTTCACTATTGATTCAATTCTTCTCACCCAAAAAAAATATTTAACTTCCAAAATAACTACATTATGATTTAGTGGGAATGATACAAGAATACTATAACACCCCAAGATTTCATAGTGTGTTATTTCTTCAAAATAATTCAATAACTTACACTACACGCAACACCGAGTTCTAGCGCACCGTGACTTACCAAACAATTCGTTCAAAAGAGGTTATGAATAGTATTAACTAAATTTTAAACTTTATAAAATCCAAATAATTTTAGAATCCATATTATGAGTTTCTTAGACATAATTTAAGAACAAATTCATTTTCAGTATTGCACTTTTACCAACTTTTAATAGTGAACACCTTTTTAAATCAAATATTTTAAACTTTTATATATTCAATTTGACTAAATAAATTTACTTTTTAGAATGGGGACATCAAAAAAAATTACAATTAAACATCCCAAGCTTCCATGGTACGTTTCCCTTTGAATAATGCAATGGCGTGCATTGTACACAACTTCAAGATTCTAACACACCACAACCAATCAAACTAGCCATTATGAATAGTAATACCTACCTTTTAAAATTTTAGAAATTTTATCTCTCAAAATGGAATTCATTTTTGGATCTGGAGTATCGAATTTAGCCTAAGGTGAAATTTTGGTACTTTTCAGATAACTTTCATATTTTGATGAATAGTGAAAATTACTAAATTTTAATTAAAAACAGCTTTTTTAATCAAAATAATTAATAGTGATAAATTATGAATTTGAGTGGTTTTAAAGTATATTTAGAATATACTTTTATGATTACATACAATGTTGGTCATTGGACATAATTTCACAATTAAACCGAACATAAAGAAGTATCAATCTTTTGATAGTTATTATATCTTAAAAACACGCTTTTTTTTGACAGGGGGAATTAATTTTAAATTAATTTCTGCCACTTCTGTGTTTTGAATTTGGAAAAATGGATTCCATATTTTGAATCAGGATGTTCAAATTGTGTAAATAGGTAACTTTTATTTTTAGACATTTTGAATAATTACTTCGGTAAATATTTTATTTACCATGGTTAAAGGGTAAATCCGGTAAATAAGGGTTAAACAAATATATTTTAATAATAAAAATTTACCCTTAAACGTGTGATAGCCTTATTGATTGATACATGTTAGACCATGGGCATATTTGGGCAAATTTTGGGACCCCATGGTGCCACTTGTAAGTGATAGGGACACTTTATTTTAATTAAGTTAAAATGAATACAAAAATGACACAAGCATATATCTTTTAGAAAAACAATTTTTACATAGGGTTATATATGTTTTATTTTAGACAATAAATATTAATTAGAAATATGAAAGTATTTCCTACATAATTATATTTTATTTATAATTTTTAGATATTAAATAATTTAACTTATCTATGACACAATGATGATGCAGTAATTACCATAATAGTGAAAAATTAAAATAATTGATATTATAAATACCCAAATAAATATAATTTGAGACTTTTAATAAATTAAACTAATTTTCTAGGATAATATTACATATTAGGATTGATTTAATTGACTTTTTTAGAAGTAATCATTCTGTTATAAGTTTCACAAAAATCAACTATTGAATAGTGTCAAAATTGACATAAAAGAGTTTTTAAAACAAATATTATATTATTAATTGATATTAAATTCCTAAAAATCTAAGGATCGGCCAAGAGACTTATATAATGCTATTTGTATCATTAATGGACCACTTGGGGGTATCTTGGATGTATATAGTAAGTTTATTAACTATATAATATAAAAATACAAAGTGACATGGTAAATGTCAAACTAATTAACTAAGAGTTAAAACTAAATGATAAGGTTAATATAGTAACCCAAACCTATCTAAATTCTATTGGTTGAATGTTTTTCTACCTATCCCCACCTTAACCTTTGAATAATCAACTTTTGAGCCATTAGAAACCGAATATTAATTTATTATAAATTAATATTTCTAGCTTTTCCAAAGGTGCCCCTCACCCCTCTTATAAAAGGGCACTCCCCCTTCTCATTACTTAACATCTTAAAAGCCTTTTGGTTCGGCCAAAATCTGCCCAAATACTATCTCAACTTCCCTAAATACAACCTAGAGGCCTTAGTTTTATCATAAATTTAACCTAAGGATCCCTTTTGATCAAATCAAAAGGAAGAACCCAAAGAAGAGGTAATGTTTTCACCACCCTTTTTCAAATTCATTTCTTCTTCCACTTATTATTTATTTGTTATTACCATTCTAAAATAATAACTCCAGTATAATATATATACGGTGATGTTATTATAAATATTGTACAACCATATTTAGTATTCTATCCACCCTTTGAATAACATGTCACCATACGTGCGTACATACGGCTTACCGTCTCCACGTCGTGGTGTAATTGTTATTCAATATATTATTATTTGGATGGGTATAATAATGATGTGTAACTCATGTAAATAATAAATATAACATGATAATTATTCTTTATATATGATATACTATCCAATTATATATTATTTTAATATCAAAAGAATGATATTGTAGCTCGTGCGTACGTACGGACTACCGTCTCCACGAACGCGATAAGATTCATTCTCCATCGTATCCATTCAAGTATAATTATCATTTGATGATTTAAAAATAATGTTTAAGGACTTGATATCATTCTGGATATGAATAAGATACAACCAATCCATGACAAACATGTCTTATGTAACAAAAACATATAAAAGAAAACGAGTAAGTTAACACCCAAAACGACGATAATACTAAGATATTATTAAAAAGAAATGTTAAAAGATCATATATGATATCATATTAATATATATGATTCTTGTATAATTTAATAACAATTATTTAACCATTATACAGGAGTTTAACCTACCCCAACCAAGGAAAAGTACAAGGTAAGGGTTTATTTCGCAATCTCTTCCTTATCCGAGGTTGTTTATACGTAATAATCTACTGGGATTTCTTTATCATCCACATCCATGTTTAATCGAAATGTATTTCAAAACATTTTTACTATTTACAAAGAATATGGGTTAAATTCATTTATACCCTTATGTGTTTTTAACGGAATCTTTCCGTCATTTTCCAAACAAGGCACTTTTTACCTTTCGAAAAATTTAAGGTAAGAATGTTTTTTTTAACTTATACGGCGGGTGCGGCTATTTACCACCATTATAAAATCTTCAAAGCTTCCCTTACCAGCTTATAAGAATATTTTCAAATTAAATGTTTTATTTTATAATTATGTGACTTTTAAATGATTTCAAAATGAATATTTTAAGAATTTTTGAAAGGTACTCTTTATTAAGATCATAATTTTAAATGTTTTAAAGATTTATCTTTCTAAATATTTTTAATTAATGTCCATGTTTTCAAAATGATTTTAAGGATTTATTTATATGGACATGAAGGTTTTGAAATGATATTTCTTTTCAAAAGTTTCAAAGTGGTATGGGACACTTTTATTCAAAAATCTCTTTTAAATTACTTCCTTTATAAATGTGTGACTTTTTAAGGATTTCGAGAAAAGATATATTTCTCTCAAATAGTTTTTATTTCATCTATGTCAACATCCTTTGATAGATTTTAAGCTTATTTGAAGTTGATTTATTATGATAAAAAAACTTATATATTGTATTGAAGGTTTTGTGATATGTTTGACTGTGGATGTGCTATTTTTATACAATTCATGGTTTATGGCAAAAGTATTGAAATTTTGTATTCTAGTTTTAATACGAATGTTTATGTTATGTTTAAACCTTTTCATATGGGAATTCATTGGACTTAATATGTGATGGGTGGAGCCCTCTATAGCTCCTCGATGCATCGGTAGGTCTCATGAGACAAACTAGTGTCTTGGCACAAGGCCTTGACAAAATCGTATTTGTGGTCTTGGCATGAGGCCTTGGCTATGTGGTTATGATAGTCTGGCATTATGCATTCCATCATTATGAAAGTGGTTATTGATATTTCATGTGATTATTTGATTAGTAGAATATCCATGTGAATAAGTAAATGGCATTATTTTATTTTATTTTTGTCATACTATGTTGAAGTTCAAGTTTAAAATGGTTTTGTTTTAGTTATACATTCTGTAAATGTTTATTCTTTTTTATGAAAGTTTCCGCTATATTGTTATCCTTACTGGGCATTTGAGCTCACCCCTTTTCTATGTTTTATTTTCCCCAGGATGTGAAGAAGTAAATTATGAATGACCTGCAGGGATATTATGAGGGGATAATAGTGTGGATTATGGAGACAATATGTTTTTTTAGTAGTTTTTCACTTCATGATTAAATGTAAAACTTTATGAATATATCTAGTGTTTCCAAAGCTACTAAACCAATCGGTCTTTCGAGATTTGATATTTCTTGTGATCATTCTAATGTTATGAAATAATGCACCAACTCTCGGTAACTGGGGTCGGTGCGTTACAGTTGGTATCAGAGGAAGTTTAGTAAAAACCTTGGAAGCTAGATTTAGATAAACTCTGATTAGAGCACATAGATTTAAGATGGACTATGAGGATTAGTATAGAAGTACTTCCAAGAATTTTGGTATTGTAGATATTTTGTGAGTTTTCCGAGCAATATATCCATGTATGGATACGAGAAGGTAGAGCCGGCTCTGGCACAGATGTACCTAGGGGTAAAACCCGAAAACACCGCTTCGATCTAGACTCGAACGGGAACTGGTGCACGACAACGGGCCTTGCTGCACTCTTGGTAACGACACTCCCGGGGAATATTCTTAGGATAATTCTCATTTTCTTTACAAACCATTATTAAGGGTTTATAAGTATATACTTCCTCAAAGGAGACATTTTTATGATTATGGATTATATCCATAAACTATTTAATTTATGTTATGTGTTTTACAAGTTTCGAATTAGGTATTGTTTTTCATAAACTAATCTAGTGTATGCCATTGTTTATAAATGGCACCCAGTAGAAGGAATGAAAACTCCAGCAATGCACATGATCCAAAGAGAAAGAAGGATCGTATCTTTCATGGTCTTAAGACATAATTTATAAGAGAAATAGTCTCCCATGTATTATCATCATTTGAAGAAATAATATCATGTGTTGATAAGATAAGTAAAGAGTTTACTGAGTCCTATGTCTTTGAAGGGAAGCAAGAGAAGAAAAGGATGGAAGAGAGAAATATGGATAAAGGGAAGAGGGAAAAGAAGAATTTTCCCATATGTGATAACTGTGGGAAGAAACACCCTGGAACTTGCCTGAAAGGAATGGGAGTTTGTTATAATTGTGGAGGAAAAGGGCACAAAGTACGTGACTGCAAGGGTAAGAAAATGGTTTCAAATGTACAATGCTTCATTTCCAAGGAGTTTGGACACTACGTGAACCTATGTCCCATTCATCAGACTATGCCGCAAATGATGCTATTTGATAATAATCATGTTATGATTCTACCACAGATGAAGAGGAATGATTAGAGTTCTTATGTTGATTATGTCATTTGAGTGTTGTATCAACAATGTACTTGTTATAATAATTATGGATTATATAAGGATTGTAATGCAGTACTATTTCATTAAGGACTTGAGATTGTGTGGAACAAAGAAAAGTGACTCAATAGCAGGTTAAATTTTTGGAAAATATATGGTTGAGAGAATGATAAACCATAATATGGTTCTGATACCAAGGTAGTGATTTTAGAATAATACATGATTGATTTGGATAAATTATATTGGATATTCATGACTACCTTGAAACTGATTAATGATTTGTATATTCCATCATTGTTGGGGTTTACAACATTTTTGGATTGAAAGAGTATATCTATTATTCTATAAGGAATAAGGGATCATTAATATAATCAATAAGGTTTTATGGTAATTCAGGATATTGCAGTGTTTTAAAAGAATACACGATGAAGGTGATCACATGTTATTACACGAAAAAAAAAGGATCTTCCTTGTGTTTACCTTCTTTATAAATTTTGGACTGAAGTATTTTGGATAGTTCTAGTTTGGATTATTTTGATTTCCATAAAAGGACAACCTGGAGGTCGGGCGGCAACCCGTCACGTCCGGCAAGGCCGCGAGACTTGAACCCACAAATGAAGGGCGACAAGGGTGTATCACCAACCACTGACCCATGTGATGTCTTGGTTTGAATAATGTCATTTTTTTAATGGTTCATCTAGATGAATTATAAATTCATTTTTTTAACCCTATACGAATAGGATAAATAGAATATTATTTTTAAGTTCTATTATCTTTTAGAGTGAAAGATGAGTTTGTGGTAGAACTTAGTTAAAGATTGAGACTCTACTTGTCAAGTATATATTTTTCTTCTTCTCTTATTCAATGAAGAAATTAATTCTTATTCTTTAGTGAAGGGATCTTAAAACAAAAAAAATGTGTTATCCTAATACCATATGTTTTGCTGAACCGATGGTATGTTAAATCATCATAGATTGATGAATTTAAGGCCCTAAATTTTACACTTGTTTGTGATTGATGACCTCAATCACTACCTATAAATATTTACATTTTTCTTCCAATTATATGTCTCTAATTTCCACCAATGTTCTCCAAATAGAGATCATAATTTGGTGGTGACCCTTTCATTTCTCTTTTCCCCTTATTAAGACTAAATTTTATCAACCCAATTTCTGATGTGGGTTTTCCTACAAAGATATTTTCTATATTCAACCTTTTATTTTCGAAGAACAATTTCAAATTGCGAGGACGAAATTTATTGAAGGAGGGGAGAATGTAACACCCCAATATTTAATAGTGTGTTATTTCTTCAAAATAATTCAATAACTTTCACTACACACAACACCGAGTTCAAGCGCACCATGACTTACCAAAAAATCCGTTCAAAAGAGGTTATGAATAGTATTAACTAAATTTTAAACTTTATATAATCCCTATAGTTTTATAATCCATATTATGAGTTTCTTAGACATAATGTAAGAACAAATTCATTTTCAGTATTGCACTTTTACCAACTTTTAATAGCGAAAACCTTTTTAAATACAATATTTTAAACTTTTATATATTCAATTTGACTAAATAAATTTACTTTTTAGAATGGAGACATCAATAAAATTTTACAATTAAACATCCCAAGCTTCCACGGTACATTTCCCTTTGAATAATGCAATGGCGTGCATTGTACGCAACTTCGAGATTCTAACACACCACAACCAATCAAACTAGCCATTATGAATAGTAATACCTACCTTTTGAAATTTTAGAAACTTTATCTCTCAAAATGGACTTCATTTTTGGATTCAGAGTATCAAATTTATCCTAAGGTGAAATTTTGGTACTTTTCGGATAACTTTCATATTTTGATGAATAGTGAAAATTACTAAATTTTAATTAAAAACAAATTTTTTAATCAAAATAATTAATAGTGATAAATTATGAATTTGAGTGGTTTTAAATTATATTTAGAATATATTTTTACCATTTAATACAATGTTGGTCATTGGACATAATTTCACAATTAAACCGAACATAAATAAGTATCAATCTTTTGATAGTTATTATATCTTAAAAACACGCTTTTTATTTTGACAGCGGGAATTGATTTTAAATTAATTTCTGCCACTTCTGTGTTTTGAATTTGTAAAAATTTATTCCATATTTGGAATCAGTATGTTCAAATTGTGTAAATAGGTAAATTTTATTTTTAGACATTTTGAATAATTACTTCGGTAAATATTTTATTTACCATGGTTAAAGGGTAAATCCAGTAAATAAGGGTTAAAAAATATATTATAACAATAAAAAATTACCCTAAAACGTGTTCTAACCTTATTGGTTGATAAATTTTCGACCATGGGCATCTTTGGGTCAATTTTGGGACCCCATGGTGCCACTTGTAAGTGATAGGGACACTTTATTTTAATTAAGTTAAAATGAATAAAAAAATGACACAGGCATATATCCTTTAGAAAAACAATTTTTACATAGGGTTATATATGTTGTATTTTTGACTATAAATATTCATTAGAAATATAAAAAGATTTCCTACATAATAATATTTTATTTATAATTTTTAGATATTAAATAAGTTAATTTATTTATGACACAATGATAATGCAGTAATTACCATAATAGAGAAAAAGTAAAATAATTGATATTATAAATACCCAAATAAATATAATTTGAGACTTTTAATGAATTACAATAATTTTATAGGATAATATGACATATTAGGATTGATTTAATTGTATTTTTTCGAAGTAATAATTCTGTTATAAGTTTCACAAAAATCAACTATTGAATAGTGTCAAAATTGACATAAAAGAGTTTTTAAAACAAATATTATATTATTAATTGATATTAAATTCATAAAAATCTAAGGTTTGTACAAGAGACTTATATCATGATAGGTGTATCATTAATTTACCACTTGGGGGTCTCTTGGAAGTATATTGTAAGTTTATTAACTATATAATGTAAAAATACAAAGTGACATGGTAAATATCAAACTAATTAACTAAGAGTTAAAACTAAAAGATAAGGTTAATATAGTAATCCAAACCTGTCTAAATTATATTGGTTGAATGGTTTTCGACCTATACTCACCTTAAACTTTTAATAATCAACTTTTGAGCCATTATAAACCGAATATGAATTTATTATAAATTAATATTTCTAGCTTTTCCAAAGGTGCCCCTCACCCCTCTTATAAAAGGGAACTCCCCCTTCTCACTACTTCACACCTTCAAAGCCTTTTGGTTCGGACAAACTCTGCCCAAATACTCTCTCAACTTCTCTCACTACAACCTAGAGCTATTAGTTTGATCATAAATCCAACCTAAGGATCCCTTTTGATCAAATCAAAAGGAAGAACCCGAAGAAGAGGTAATGTTTTCACCACCCTTTTTCAAATTCATTTCTTCTTCCACTTCTTCTTTATTTGTTATTACCATTCTAAAATAATAACTCCAGTATCTTATATATACTGTGATGTTATTAAAAATATGGTACAACCATATTCAGTATTCTATCTACCCTTTGAATAACATGTCATCATACGTACGTACGTAAGGCTTACCGTCTCCATGTCGTGGTGTAATTGTTATTCAATATATTATTATTTGGATGGGTATAATAATGATGTGTAACCCATGTAAATAATAAATATAACATGATAATGATTCTGTATATATGATATACTATCAAATTATATATTATTTTAATATCAAAATAATGATATTGTCGCTTGTGTGTACGTACGGACTACCATCTCCACGAACGCGATGAGATTCATTCTCCATCGTATCCATTCAAGTATAATTATCATTTGATGATTTAAAAATAATTTTTAAGGAATTAATATCATTATGGATATGAATATGATACAACCTATTCATGAAAAACCTGGATTACGTAACAAAACATATAAAAGAAAACGAGTAAGTTAACACCCGAAAGGATGATAATACTAAGATATTATTAACAAAGCAATGTTAAAAGATCATATATGATATCATATTAATATATATGATTTTTTTTATAATTTAATAACAATTATTTCACCATTATACAGGATGTTAACCTACCTCAACCAAGGAAAAGTACAAGTTAAGTGTTTATTTCGCAATCTCTTCATTATCTGAGGTTGTTTATACGTAATAATATAAGGGGATTTCTTTATCATCCACATCCATGTTTCTTCGAAATGTATTTCAAAATATTTTTACTATTTACAAAGATAATGGGTTAAAGTAATTTATACCCTTATTTGTTTTTAAAGGAATCTTTCCATCTTTTTCCAAACAAGGAACTTTTTACCTTTCAACAAATTTAAGGTAAGAATGTTTTTTTTAACTTATACGGCGGGTGCGGCTATTTACCGCCATTATAAAATTGTCAAATATTTCCTTACAAGATTATAAGAATATTTTCCAAGTAAATGTTTTATTTTATAATTATGTGACTTTTAAATGATTTCAAAATGAATATTTTAAGAATTTTTGAAAGGTACTCTTTATCAGGATCATAATTTTAAATGTTTTAAAGATTTATCTTTCTAAATATTTTTAATTAATGTCCATGTTATCAAAATGATTTTAAGGAATTATTTATATGGACATGAAGGTTTTTAAATTATATTTCATTTCAAAAGTTTCAATGTGGTATGGGACACTTTGATTCAAAAATCTCTTTTAAATTACATCCTTTATAAATGTGTGACTTTTCAATGATTTCGAGAAAAGAGATATTTCTCTCAAATAGTTTTGATTTCATCTATGTCAACATCCTTTGATGGATTTTAAGCTTATTTGAAGTTGATTTATTATGATACAAAACTTTTATATTGTATTTAAGGTTTTGTGATATGTTTGACTATGGATGTGCTATTTTTATACCATTCATGGTTTATGGTGAAAGTATTGACATTTCGTATGCTAGTTTTAATAAAAATGTTTATGTTATGTTTAAACCTTTTCATATGGGAATGCATTGGACTTAATATGTGACGGGTGGAGCCCGCTATAGCTCATCGATGCATCAGTAGGTCTCATGAGACAAACTAGTGTCTTGGCACATGGCCTTGTCAAAATCTTATTTGTAGTCTTGGCATGAGGCCATGGCTATGTGGTTATGATAGTCTGGAATTATGTATTCCATCATTATTAAAGTGGTTATTGATATTGCATGTGATTATTTGATTAGTAGAATATCCATGTGAATAAGTAAATGGCATTATTTCATTTTATTTTTTCCATACTATGTTGAAGTTCAAGTTTAAAAGGGTTTTGTTTTAGTTATACACTACCTTAAATGTTTATTCTTATTTATGAAATTTTCCGCTATATTGTTATCCTTAATGGGCATTTGAGCTCACCCCTTTTCTATGTTTTATTTTCCTCAGGATGTGAAGAAGTAAATTATGAATGGCCTGCAGGGATATTATGAGGGGATAATAGATTATGGAGACAATATGTTTTTGTAGTATCTTTTCACTTCATGATGTAATGTACAACTTTATGAATATATCTAGTGTTTCCAAGGCTACTAAACCAATCGGTCTTTAGAGATTTTATCTTTCTTGTGATCATGCCAATGTTATGTAATAATGCACCGACTCTGGGTAACTGGGGTCAGGGCGTTACAAATAGAATCATGAAAATAGATCACCAACCAATAAAAAATATACCAATGAAAACCATAGAACTGAACCCATACAGATTAAATTATAAGTTCTAAGAATTGAAAATACAAAATTCATTGAACATTGTGCCCGAAAATTATCTTATGATATTCTTGAAAATTCACAAAACCTCAAAAAAATCTCTATAAAAAAATCTAATTATCAATCATATAATATATGTAGAAACTAGAACTAATACATTATCATACAACCACATCATCACTTTAAATAAAAATTAATCAAAAAAAACAAAAAATCATTAGAAGATTAACTAAAAATCATTTATAATTTTCCACATGTATAGTTACAGTGAAAAAAATATATCTACTAGTTCCAACTACAATAGTGAGATTCCAACACAAAAACTATAACATATCTATAGAAAAAAACCATAACAAAACATTTCCAATGAATCTAATATAGGTTTCTTCTTCATTCCATTTTTTAACACTAATAATATTGTATCTAATAAATTTTATATAGTAATAGAGTTTTTTATTTCTTTGTTACGTATATCCTTCTAATATAGGTCCTTTTTTATTACTATATATTTTAGATATTTCATTTGAACTCTAAAAATATATGACACAAAATTAATTTATACTATGCTTCACATCTAGATATAATTTTCTTATTTATTTTAGTTGTCAATTGGAAATGATTTTCTTGTTGAAGCATGATTAGTTAGAACAATATCATCGAAGAAATCAATAAGAATAATCAAATTATTTTATACTACTAGTAACTTCTTCCAACATTTTTATATTTATAAAATAAACCCCCATCATCTCTCTTAACAATTCATCACATTTGTCAGCCCATTTTTCATTTCACATCATTAGTTAGAAAATATTTCTATATTATTTAATATGGGATTATTCCAATATTATATGTCATTGGGTTTATTGATTTAATTTTTTCAAAGTAATTCACCAATGTGAATATTCACAACCATTTTCATGGATTTCCCCTAAATTATTTTAATGTTCCATGAACGAATAAATGGGTTCATTATAGGTTCACCAAAAATATAGTTCTTCTATTTATAAAACCAATTTTTATGGGGTTTTTATAATTCACAACATTAATTAATTATCCAATTCTTATAAATGTATACTTAAAACACTTATTTCTTATTTGTATTCTTCTTTTTTAACTAAAACCATTAAATAACACGTCTCATTTTATTTTCATCACACAGATATATGTTCATAACCCTATCGACCATGGTAATAAGTATATGTTATATGAGAAAAAAAATAAACAAGGAAATAAAATACTTATCTCTATAAGTTTATTTTAAGATCACCAATCCAAAAATATCTATGTTTATTAATTTATGAGTTTTTATTTTTTTTTTATTTCTAATATCTTGTGTCCATTACTATCCAGAATACCCATATGATATATATCACATGTGATTTTTCTACTATGAATAATGTTAAATAGACAAATCATATCTCAAATTAAACACATTTTTCATTATTATTTCATCCCAAATGACTATTAAATCTACTCCAAATCTCAATCTTTTCTTCTACATACATATAATAAGTTTAATTATCATTAAAAAAAATTAATTGATTTCTATTTTTCCAGTATACCATTATAAGTATTTTTTACCCTCAATCTAAAACCATTTTTTGAAAATATCATTGAAATACATTTTTCATATTGTTTTGTGGAATTCTATAGATTCCTCCACATCTTATAATCAAATATAACATCACTAGATTTATTATTTAACTCTATAATTTGTGTACATATAACTACTATTACATTGGGTGAACTAACTATTCCAAAAAAATTATGTCTCCTCCAACATACCATTTGATGTCTATTAATAATTTTTTATTACTAGACATGAGTGAATGGAACTAGACCACCAAACATAGGTCATATATAACCACTCATCCTTTTATAGTCATTAATTTGATCTAAAAAGGGCTAAAACTGAAGAATGGATCAATTCCCTGAAAATAGGGAAATGATATCCCAACAAAATTGCTCAAAATAAATAAAGATAAATTGTGTGAGGACGAAAGA
This sequence comes from Viscum album, assembly GCA_963277665.1. NCBI lineage: Eukaryota > Viridiplantae > Streptophyta > Magnoliopsida > Santalales > Viscaceae > Viscum > Viscum album. The sequence goes on along the minus strand of OY728164.1, from coordinate 1,549,680,996 downwards.
GGAGTGGATTTATTATGAGGAGAAACCAACTCACCTGATAGTGAGGAAAATAGACTCTAGAAAGAGGAGGAATATAGAACACTCTTTTAGGTATAAAGGGAATCTCATGTGCATCTCCTCTTTTTTGGGAAAAGAAAATAATCCCACGTATAAAAAGAATGAATTATGCCCCTTTTTTTAAATATTTCCTACGCATTTAGATGGTTTGTAGATGAATTAAACATCGCATAATACTCAGGAATTACCTCTTAGGGAAAACCTCTACATGACATGATTGAGTCCTAGATTTTCAAATACATGTCATGTGTTTAATACACACCATGCAATTAGTTCTAGAGTAATTTTTCATCCCACCAATAACCAGTCCAAACAAAAGAGAATGGAAAGCCTAAGGGCTCAATCACCATGGTATAATCCAAATTGGAAATAAATAGGTTCTAAAAAAAACTAAATGTAAATATACCTCACTAAAAATATGGAAAGTTACAATCTCCCCTACTTAACACAAATCATCCATGAGTATCCCTTATATTTGTAATAAGGCATTATCTATGAAAATATCTAGCGACTAAGAATATACATCAGCCAATCTCTCCCCAGTGTCATATTGAATATGATCGTTCATCCATAGAAACGAAACTAGAAGAACTAACCTTTCTCATAGTGAATTTTATCTCTAATAAATTATTTCTATCAGATGATCTTTAAAGGATGCTTTTGTCTTTAGCTTAATATCCTACGGAAAAATGAATGAGAATGACCATAATGATACTGGAAAAGATATTATACATTAAAGACTTCATTAATGGAACAATACCTATGAGGTGAATAGAATATATATGATACCATCTAAACCCTCTACATAATATCAAAAGTCCAAACATAATGAGGAAATATATTTCCATATATTAAAATAATTCTATGACAAGATCTAGGTGAATCACATAGAAAGTCCCGATGTCCCACCGCCAACACCAAAGGTAGGTGATGAGGGTTTGTATAATCATTATTCCTAGACAGAGCTGTGTCCATACTCTTTTAAATCATAAGTACTTTCTTTGAACTCTCCTAAATGATATGAGGACACAATAGTGTTTTTAGACCCACCTTTAACTAGCACAGGGGTGAACATAATGGTCCACCATAAAATTCCTCAAAAAGGTACATTTGAATCATTCCCTAGAAGTTTTTATTAGAATAAAAATCAATGATAGGAAAATGATTCTCCAATAAAGCACCAAAACTATGGATGAATTCCTATAGCATGTCCTCTAACCCCTATGTTGTCTCCTCAAATTTCCTCTAGGTCTGAGTGTGATGGGATGTACTCTGGAGCACCTGTGAACCCATTTCCTTTTACAACCATTTCCATTACCAATATTTAAAAAGGGAATATCAATTCAATATGGTTGAATTGGGAATAGAATAAAGGTGAACTATCTACCAGATATAAAGCCTCACATGATCATAAACTATGAAGGTCTCTTAGATATTTAAGAATTTTGAGACCTTATCCAACCTTCATAAATTCACTAATAATGCATCAAAATCTCAAGGGGGCCACAGAAAACCCTTCACGATGTTTATTTTGTAGTCATTCCATTTCCACTTTGGAATGGAATTTGTTTTTAGAATTCTAGAAGGACACTAGTGCTTAGAAAACAATTTTTTATGGTTGGTGCACTATGGGATGAAATGAAAAATCTTCTTCATAATACAAGGACACCAATACTGATGATTTATGTATCAGTACATTTGGGTAAGACCATGGTGAAATGTTCAGATAGAGGAAATATATTCCTGCATCAACTCATCCAGTATATTGAGAGTAACCCAAATACATCCATGGAAATGAACGATCAAAATATCATCAATAAAGCTACAAGATAGAAGGTTATAACCTAGGAAAGTATCTCTCATGATGAGGCACTTGGAATATGGTTGTTGTCTCATTCTCACCCACTCTAGAAGAGAGGATGTCATTGAAAAAGCTTCCAAAACATGCTACCCAAGATATTCTTGAAACTTTTGGTGCATCTAGGAAAATAGATTCATCAATTTTGACTTACCAATATACTTTTGGATAGCATGTGTTTGAGTATTACAGCTCGTATAACTTACTACTAAATTTTCCTTTCCAGGATTATTGGGAAACTCTAAATCAAATGAATATAGGTACTTTACCTACATTCACTTCTGACTATTCAATTCTCAAAGTGTTTAGATGTATTTGAGTATTTTATGATTTTTTAAAACAATTACTCTCTATCCCAATAATTATTACATCCAATATAATAAATAGTTAACCATAGTTTCAATCTTGATTCCATGAATTGGGTATTTTCACACATAATGTCTCAACTAGCATGACCCAAACAATACGTCTGGATCTATATTCATTAGAAAGGATCATAGCTCAATTGCTGAAGAATAATAATGACAATTATATATTATTCCCATACATTGATGAATTAGGATCAATTCATAAATAAGTATACATTTCAACTCCTAAAAAATATTCTCACAATATTATAACCATATAAATTTCACTCTTAATAGTCAATGTTGTAAGAGAAATTTCTACACATTAGAAAACCTACATGAATTACTTCTATTAGCCATATAGACACTATAAATTTTCTATTCCACAAAAAATATTGGTATACTCCAAGGAATCCATGAAACCAACCTTCTCTAGGTCAATAGATATGTCTTCCTACAAAATTATATGACCCATGAAATGAAAATTGTTGATTAAATGGTGTAATTTTATGAGATTATCAAATATTGGGTTCTCCTTCGAGTATTAAACAAGATATCAAGATATTTGGAATGGTTGTGTCAACAATGTGAGTTTCCCAAGATATCGTATATGAATACTAACACAAATGAATCTTGGTATGGGTGGAAAACCTCATTCATCAAGACCATGGAAATAGAGAGTGTGTTTGTGATGCTAAACGGTTGAACACGAAACTCATACCAGACGTATATACCCCCAGAATGTTGTGGATGATATATTTGATGGTCTCACAATCACCATATAATATCCCAACCTCAAATTGATCTTAGAGAAAACAGTCGCTCCTTAGAGTTGGTCAAAGAGGTCATTGATATGAGGTAGTGGATTCTAGTCCTTAACTATAAGCAGGTTCATCCTTTGGTAATCCATGCACAAGCTAAGGATATTATCCTCCTTCATTGATAAAAGGAATTGTGAACCTGAAGGAAAAATGATGGGTCCAATAAAAACCTTTTCATCCCATCCTTGAAACTACTTCTTGAGTTCCTAGAGCTTAGTAGGTTCTATCCTATATGGATAAATAGACACTAGTTTCTCTCTTAGAACTATCTCGATTGTGAAATACACTTCTCCCACTGTATGTAATATTGAGAAATCATCATGGAAGACATCCTTGAAATAGTCCAACGCTTGAGGAAATTCATCTTATGGAATATTCTCATGGATAAAATTAATATGTGATATTTTTAATTAAAAAATATTCACATATTTTATTATCAAGTGAGCTAAATGAAAACCACTTGTGATATAAATAATCATGGTCACATAAGGTTCAAGATATTAAATACTGAGAATTACAATGAATCCACTCATCTCATGGAAAATATAAATTTCATTAGAATCGATACCCACCTTTGTAAATTGCGAAATCCTTATACTAGAATATACTCTTTGAATGATCCCTTAATGGTGTGTCAAGAGTCATCACCCCATTATATATTCCAGCTCAAATCACATAATTTCAGAAGTGAAGAATATTTAAAATTGTGAGAAGAAAATGCGCCAAGTAATGTAGAAACTAATGTTCATGATACTAAAATAGTTCTGTGTGATGTAGAAGTCCACAAGATCTATGCCTAAGGTGTATTATACACTTAATATATATGTACCAAACATAATCCTTATGATTTAACTTGACTTACCTGGGAAGGTCCGTTCTGTGGGTTCTAAACCTCTATGGTCTGAATACCATTACCTTGACCACCTCCATTGATTGATCAGCTGATAGTAGAAAAATTCATAGCCTGGCATGGAGTTACTAATCTAGTATATAAAATAGGTGTCTAAATAGATCCTTTTTCACTACATAGAGGAGGTAAATTTTGAAAAATTCACTGTAGGTAACCCATCCTATCACAATCTTGGAACCTGACCAGGTTCCTCATGCATTGGGGCTTCTAAATCAATATTCTACAACACTTATAACACAACACAAGGCTATTAGTGCATGTAATATAGTTGATAATTCCCCCAAATGAACCCTAAAATTGATGTTTCTTACCATTGTATAAAACATCTCCCTTACTAGAAGCTGAATAGCTCTACCTCTATTTTCCACAAAACATCTAAAATAACATTTTGAAAAAATTATATTTTTAAAAAATAAAAAATGATTTTGTCCAAAATCCACATTCACCTCTTAAAGTGTAACGCCCTACAGTTTTGTAAAAATTAATTGAAAGCATGAAACCTTTTTTTGTAGATAATTATAACTAGCCTTTAAACAAAATTTTACTACTTCTATGTTTTGAATTTTAAAAAACCGGTATCTACAACTGTGTTCATTATGTCATTCGGAGTCTAATAGAACCAACTTGTTTTTTTGGTGAATAGTAACATATCCTTATGAATAGTAATATGAATATTAATGTAACCCTAATAAATACTAAATTTTAATATGATTTTATTTATTTAAGGCTTTAAGATAATGACATTTTGATTAATTTTTCAATGTGATATAAAAGAAGTGATAGTTTTTAAATAATTAAATTTTTAAATTAAGTATGATTTTATTTAAAAATTAAATTAAAAATATTTAGAAAATTATTTTCAAAAAATGGAATTAATTTTTTAATTCAAAACTTTGATAAATTGTTGGGGTGAATTTTGGGTATTTTTCTGAAACAGTTGATTTTTTAGTGAATAGTAAAAAAATGCAGTTTTGTGTTTTGGTGTGTTAATGACATCATTAATGATTTAATAATGATGTAATAAATCTGGTAGACTTGTGTACAGAAAAATAAGTTATGATGTGTCCCAAGTGTCTTATACCATGGTCAAATACCATGGTCAAGCCCATGGTTTTGCAAATACCACTAATAAGGTGTCCCATAGAAATTATTAAAATATTCTCTTACTTTTTCTATAAACACCAACCTATTCATTCATTAACCTAATTCCCAATTCTTCCTCAAATAAGCTCTTTCCTCCTTATTTATCTATTATTCTTACCAAGGTTTCTTCAATACCCCAAGGTCCCTACCAAAAAATTCTAGGAGTTACTCTACAAAGTAAGAAAATTCTCAATTCCATTCTTTTTTCCATTCAAGTTCTCTTTTATGTGGTATAGAATTAAAGAATCCATATCAATGTTATTATTTTCCTATTATTCATGATATATTATGTATTATGATTCATTTATGTATTGTTGACCCCTTTCCCCTCTCTTTTTAATATTTTTTAAAACCATGTTGCATAGTCGTTTGGCTACTGAATTTTTTGTAAGGGATTTTTCAATTACTCTTTTATTTTGAATTCATTCCTCTTCTTATTATTTTTTAATCACCTCTTACCCAGTAAGAATTAAAGATCCAAAAATAATTTATATTATGAATGTTATCATGTTCATGGAAAATCCATCATCATTCTTCTTCTCCTATACCACTTATTCATGGAATAAATACATTGTACGTGATGCATCAAATTACCGACATCGTGGACAATGTGATTTCCATTTTCATTAATTCTTCCAAATCTAGACATGAAACCATTTTTAGGGTTTAACCAAGTTATAATTTATGTATTGTGTCTCATCCATGGTTATGTAATTTGTTTTACTCATGGTTTTAATTTATAAGACAAAATGAGGTCGTTATTATCAAAGAACCGCTAAAATGATCTAAATGAACATCATTAATGTTTTAACTTATGAATCATCATCATATAAAACATAAAAATGATAAATTATATAAATTATGGTACTATAAATATTTAAATACCTTTACATTCGAATTCTAGAGTTTTACTTCCATTCGAAAAGAACATTCATCATAAACCAATCATGGAAATCTTGTAAAGAACGATCCCTAAACAATGCAAGGAACAAAATACTAACTATTAAAGGGTGAAATGAGGTTATGAAATGATCATAAAATATGTTATAAACATATAATGTTTATTTAAAATACTAATAAAAATATTTAAACCATTATACAGGAAGTTTAAACAAGTTTGAATTAAGAGAAACCCGAGGTAAGGGAATTCTTAACCCGATTTCCATTCTTTGGGATAACCTTCTACTTTGTTATTTATGTGGTATTAAAATAGTTTCTGTGATGTTTTTTCTTTATATTATGATAAATTATGTGTATTTATAGTGTATTTATATTCTCCCTCCACTATATTAAGTCTCACTTTGATTATATGATATATGTAAGGGGCTTTTCATTTAAAATCCTTTTTTAAAATTATGTTTTAAAAAATTTAAATGCAATGTTTTTATGCAATTATTCATGTTGTATGATTATGTTCTGGTTATTTGGAATTGTTTATGAATAATTTTTGGACCTATATCTCCCTCTAATTCATTAGTTATGTGTATGTTAGAGGTCTATTGTATGGTTACTCCAAGTGTAACTATGATGGTTACACAAATTGAAAATTAGTCTCGAGGGTTACAAATTATAAGGTAGCCGAGAGGGTTACAAGATTATGTAAGTAATTCCCCAAGATAACTTTATGGTTCTACTTATTTTCTTATATTTTTTCTGAAATATCATGTTTCACAATGTAAGTATATATATATATAGGTGATAAGTATTTCTTTCAAAAATGATTTCATACATTACAAGTATTCATGAATTAATGTGTTATTTCATTATTTTTATATCCCTTACTGAGAATTTGTGCTCATCCAAAGTTTTAAATTTTTTTTACAGGTTATATAGATGTGTCTGACAATGAAGGAATCCATGTTAAATTTTTTGAAGAATTGTCAAATAAGTCATGTTTTAATCTTTAATGTTTTATATTTTGAAAAAAATGGAAACTATTTTTATAGTATCCACTCTGTAACAATATGTAAGGTTGTGAATTTATTATGTCCCAATTCTCTAAATCTATGTACTTGAAAATATCCCTAATGTAAAAGGAAGTGTTTTTTTACTGAAATCAAGATTATATAATTTAATAAGGTCAGGTCCTCATAAAAATCTCACAAAACAATTTGAAAATACTTTTCATTGAAAATAACCAAATAAACTTATGGTGTAAACCATAAAATATTGGGTGGTCCTGATGCTAGAATGTACATATATTTCATACATGTTAAAATAAATAATCTTTCTTATATTTTCAGCAAAATAAAAGTTTTCCTTTTTTCGGAAAACAACCTAAAGATTCATTTAACTTTTTTTGTAAAAATTCAATCATGGGTAAAAATTTATTTAATAAATCATTTTTAGATGTTATACAAATATTAAAAACATATTTAGAAACAATGATATATATAAAAAATATTTTTGACCAAAAGTTAAATAAAGTAAATTTATATTAAAATCATTTTATAAATAATTTTAATTACCAAAGAGAGGTAAAATTTTACAATTATTTGAAAAAATAATAAATAAATAGAGGGTAATAAAATTAAAAGGGATTACTTTCCAATGATCCAATAATTTCCTTCAATTTTTATTCAAGGATAAATAATCCTAATTAAAATGATATTTTGAAATAAACCCTTACAAAGATCATAATGTTGAAGTGAGAATTCACCAATAAATAGATTTTGAATATAAAATGTTTTTACTCATAGGAAAAGTGGAAATAAAAAAAATTATACTCAGAATTCAATACACACATAATCATATAATATTAAATACAATTAAAATGTAATATAGTTCAATTAAAAGAGAATGAGTTATGAAATTCTTTATCACTTGGTAAAGTTTAAGATAATATAAAATTTGTTGAAATAAATGAAATTGAAACTTAAAATAAAATTTATTTTTATTTAATCATGATATTAAATTCCAATGGGGAAGTACATACAGCATATAAATTAAATTAGGTGCATAACATTACAATATTTCTAAATGAAGGGAATTTGATACGAAGTCCCCTAACACACACTTCTATATGGTTGAACATGATTTAACCTCCTCTATAATAGTTTTAAACTTGTTATAAATATATTCATGAACTATAATTATATTTATTATATCATATATGACCCTTTTATATCTTTTTACCTCCCTTATTTGAATAATATTTAATTGTATTCTCTATTTCATGTGTTAATTGTCTTGTTTTCTAATTTGTTATTTTTCATGAAAGTTATGGTTATTAGGTATATTATATACATATATAATTTAAAGAAATATATTAATTTAATAAATATCATATTTAACCATTATATACATTTTTAGTATCATTCTTTATGATTGTACATGGAAAATGAATCACATCGCCTCGTGGAGACGTTAGGTTGTACGTACGCTTGAGCGATTATATCAGACCATTAATAAGTAAAAGGTCATGTAATTTGGTGTTATATTAGTATTTCAGAATTAATATGATCGTATATATGACACATATATTAATTAAATTTATCCTTTTTTACTTTTTATGTAAATCGTAAGTGAAAAATGAATCACATCACTTCTCAGGGTGGTAATTAGTCATTCATGCAGATAAAGTTAACATATTTTAAACGTAATTGAAATTAAGAATTTATATTTAATATAATAATTAAATAAATATAAAAATATAAAAAAAATTATGAAATTTTTTTAAATCCATCACCATATCTATCCTTGAAATGTTATGATGGAAAACGAATTATATCAGTTTGTTAGGAGGTAGTATGTCATACACACGATCAACATTTTAATTTCCCATTTAGTAGAAGAGGGGATGTATATAGGTAATTACTTTGAAATAGTAACATTTAATTATATTTAGGATACTTATTTTATTATATAATCATGTTTTTATAAAATTTTAAATAGGTGGTAGAAGAAAAAAATAAAAACTCCCATTTAAAAATGTTACCTCTTCTTCGGACGACCTCTTCAGGTTTGCACAAAAAAACCCATCCAAATAGAGATTATTTATGAAAAATGTAATATAGGTTATTTATAGGAGATTATGTATGTTATTTTGTTTGGTATTTTCTGATTAAAATGGATTTGGAATCGTGAAAAGGGGATGAGAGGCGGTGACCTTTTGTAAGTGGGGGTGAGGACACATAAGGAATTTTTTAAAATAGTCAATTACAACCACGTTTTATCCTATCACAAGCCTAAAAATGGGTCATTATAAATTCTTAAAGGTTATTAGGATTATATTTTGGAATAAATTGGTTTTAGTAATTTTTATAGGACATTTTGAACCCTTATCTTCTCAGTTTATCCCCTTAGTAAATCGGTTTTTATCTTAACTGTAGTGATTAATTTTTAATTATTTTACTATTAATAATGGTAAAAAATTAAGTTGAAATTATTTAATAATATATAAAATTATTATTAAAAATAGAGAATCCATTTTTTTCAAATTTAATTCACATATTTGGAAAAATCCAACTAAAAGTTATACTCATAAACACGATGAAAGAGTGAGTTTTCAAGGAGAAAATTCCCATAAGTACATAGGATTTTAATATAAATATTCAATATAAAACCGGTTAAAGTGTCCAAAACTAGTTGAATTTAGTATAATTGAAATAATGTTTCTTTTAAACAAATTTATAATTTAATTTAAACTTGTGAATTATTTAATCAAAAAATATGTTTTCAATAAAAATTATTGATTTTCACTATTCATTAAAAATGAATCATTTTAGAAAAATAAAAAAATCTCCATATGATAATTTTGATATGATGTTCTAAAAAATTAAGATACTTTTTAAAAAAAATTTCTAAAATTAATAAAATTATATTTTAAATTAAATTCCCCAAGCATGACTAAAATTTCCTTCAAAAAAATTGTAGTTTTCTAGAAGAAAAAAATTCCATTTATTTTAAATTAATAATATTTTATTTATAATCAATAAATGACCCTAATTTTTTAATTTATTTATTATAATTAATACCAATAAATTTAATGAATATATTATAAATTTGTACTATATTATGCTTCATTTAGACTAGAGGTTTCATGTTCTACAAGCTATCAAATAGATTAAATTTAATGAACTGTATTTTGTTGGTTTCTTAAGATCAGTGTTATGTATCACCTAATATATATAATTAAATGTTATTCTTCTTTAATTTCATGGTTTTATAATATGATAGTTTTCCATAATTCCTTAATCATACTTCCTCGGGGATATCCCCTAGAATAAAATGAATCTAAGACTTGAAAAAAGTCATTTTTTCTTTACAATTATTTGATTGTTTTGCATATTAACCATAACAATGTTTTGAGGGTACCAAACCTTGATTTCATCTACCAAAAAATATCAATAGTTTTTGTATTCATATTAGCTACAATATTCCTTCAATTCATCCATGATAATTTCTAAAAAAAATAAAACTGGAAATCATTATCAAATATCATAAATGAATTCTCATATTAAACAATTCAATGATAGATATCTATGATAGAGTTGTAAAAATTAAAAAACATTAGATTTAATGATGTATTTGTGGTTCTCAAACAATTTATCTTAAAATAAAGAGTCTAATAACTTTTTATAATTTTATATCTTTGATGATTCACCTTATTCAATGCACTTAATGGATATTCTTCCACCTCAAGGTCTAATCACACTCACCCTTTGTATTTCTTGAAATTTTATACAAAATTTAATCTCTTATCCATTAAATATCTACCAACACATCACGCCCTGAATATATGAAACAACAGCCCACTATTTATCCCTATTTCAGTAACCTATAAAATTTATAGTATCTATCACTTTTAAATAATATCTTCTCTATTATTATTTCACATTATAAAAAATAAAATGTAATATAAGAATAATTTAATATATTGAAATATAATGATTTTTAGGACAATGATGTCCTAAAAACACCTTCACGTGGTGGAGGCCATCCTTTTATAGAGGATTTATAATGAAATCTGCAACTTTATCATTTATTGAAATATATTATTTTTTTAACCCTTAACACTCAACCTTATTTATGATAATGGTGTAAATGGTGTATATATGTATCAACCATGAATGATGTACTATGTTTATTAAAAAATCAATTTCATTTTGATTATTGCACAAAAAAACCACTAATAGGAAGAGATATTCAACACAATATCTAGAAATTAATACATTATCTGCATGATTTGGTTTATGAATTTTGATTCCAAAACTTACATAACTTCTATTTTCATTTATGTGCGTAATTTCTTTATTGTGGTTTCAGGCCACACATTATTGGTCTAATAAAAATTTACTTCCAAAAGAATATTTTCTATCTTACTCATCTACTTCATAATCTTTACTATGAAATCCGGAAATCAATAACCCATGTATGTACTTTAAATCAATACATAATCAATATTTAAATTGATGTGGCACATTATATTTCATTATGACACAATATATGATTCATTTAGCGTACATTGGAATCATGTATAAGGAGTAACAAAAAATGTCATGTATAGTCAATATATTTTCAAGTAGTGAAGTCTTCCAAAAATCATATAAAATTTATTTAGATCTATGCTCCAATATTTTTAATTTAATGATTATATAGTTGGAAATATTATAGAAGTAGATACCTCCCTTAATTCTTCAATTCCAACCCATTTCAAAAACATATTACTGTACTTCTAAAATGTGGTAATGATAAAAATTGATATTTTCATAATGGGGAAACAAAAAAAAGAATTATACCTAATTATCAATATTTTAAAAAAATTCCCCCTTTAATCAATAATGATGATTTATATTTTTCTTATTTCTGGTAAAAATTATCTCACTATCCTAAATAATCCTAATAAGTTAGTTTTATAATGTTCTAATACATAATTATTTTTATCCACCATGATATTCTAGAAATTATTGCTCTTTAAGATACTTTAGAGCTTTAAGTACCATTCATGGTGTTCATATTTATAAAAATATAACTATTTATTTATTGTATAACCTAATAACCATACCATAAATGATACATATTTATGGATGTTAAATGTAAACATCATTATCCAGATTACCATTCAGTAACAATGACATTAAATTTGTTTGGATTTAATTAATGTTTCATTTATTACAAATCATAAGAATAATAATCATCATTTTAGGTCTAGTATTATAGAAAAAATAATCTTAATAGTAAATCCACAAAAAATTAATTAACCTCTATTAAATATGTCTGATTTGATTCCTTTTATATCTTCATTTCAGAATAATATTCTTTCTAAAAGCAATTTTTTCATAACAATATTCTTATCATTTGTTTGGGACACCAATTCATTAGTATCATTTTTTTCAATTTTAATTATATTTTATTCCATCACCGTAATCCTTCCCTGTTGATAAAAAATTATTGAATTTCCAAAATAACAACATTATGATTTAGTGTGAATGATACAAGAATACAATCATAAAAATAGACCACCAACAAATATAAAATATACTAATGAAAACCATAGAACTGAACCCATACAGATTAAATTATAAGTTATAAGACTTGAAAATACAAAATTTATTGAACATTGAGAAAGAAAATTATCTTATGATAAGATTCTAAAGGCACAAAACGTCGAAAACAATTTATATAAAAAAATTCTAATTATCAATCATATAATATACGTAGAAACTTGAACTAAAACATTCTCATACGACTACATCATCACTTTAAGTGCAAATTACTCAAAAAACACCAAAAATCATTAAGAGATTACCTAAAAAATCATTTATAATTTTCCACATGTATAGTTACATTGAGGAGAAATATATCTACTAGTTCGAACTACAATAGTGAGATTCCAACACAAAAACTACAACATCTCCACAGTAAAAAAACCATAACGAAACATTTCTAATGAATCTAATATAGGTTTCTTCTTCATTCCATGTTTTAACACTAATAATATTGTATCTAATAAATTTTATATAGTAATCAAGTTTTTTATTTCTTTTTTACATATATCATTCTAACTTAGGTCCTTTTTAATTACTATATATTTTAAATATTTCATTGGAATTCTAAAATTTTATGACACAAAATTAATTTATACTATGCTTCACATCAAGATATAATTTTCATGTTCATTTTAATTATCAATTGGAAATGATTTTCTTGTTGAACCATGATTAGTCAGAACAATATCATCGAAGAAATCAATAAGAATAATTTAATTATTTTTGTACCACCAGTAACTTCTTCCAACATTTTTATATTTATAAAATAAACCCCCATCATCTCTCTTAACAATTCATCACATATGTCAGCCCATTATTTATTTTAAATCATTAGTTATAAAATATTTCTATATTATTTAATATGTGATTATTCCAATATTATATGTCATTGGGTTTATTGATTTAATTTTTTCAAAGTAATCCAACTATGTGAATATTCACAACCATTTTCATGGATTTCCCCTAAATTATTTTAATATTCCATGAACTAATAAATGGGTTCACTATATGTTCACCAAAAATATAGTTCTTCATTTTATAAAACCTATGTTTTGGGGTTTTTATAATGCACAACATTAATTAATTATCCTATTCTTATAAAGTTATTCGTAAAACACTTATTTATTATTTTTATTCTTTATTTTTGACTGAACCCATTAAAGAACACTTCTCATTTAATTTCCATCACACAGATATATGTTCATAACCCTATCGACCATGTTAATAAGTATATGTTATGTGAGAAAAAAATAAATAAGGAAATAAAATACTTATCTCTGTATGTTTATTTTAAGATCACTAATCTAAAAATATCTATGTCTATTTATTTAGGAGTTTTCATTATTTTTATTTCAAATATCTTGTGTCCATTACTATCCATAATACCCTTATGTTATATATCACATATGATTTTTCTATTATGAATAATGTTAAATAGACAAATTATATCCCAAATTAAATACATTTTTCATTATTATTTCATCCCAAATTACAATTACATCTATTCCAAATCTCAATCTTTTCTTTTACATACATATAATAAGTTTAATTGTCATTAAAAATTTAATAGATTTCTATTGATACACTATACCATTATAGGTAATTTTACATCGTCAATCTAAAACCATTTTTGGAAAATATCATTAAAATACATTTTTCATATTGTTGTGTAGAATTCTATAGATTCTTCCACATCCCATAATAAAATATGACAACACAAGATTTATTATTTAACTCTATTATTTTTGTACATATAACTACTATTACATTGGGTGAACTAATTATTCCAAAAAAAATATTTCTCCTCCAACATACTATTTGATGTCTATTAATAATTTTTTATTACTATACATGATTGTCAATTAAAATATGTCTAGTTTAGAAGGATTTTAACCTCTAGAAATACCATATACCTCCTAAACCACTATTTCGTGTTCTTGGTTTCTCCATATCATGGTGGAGTTAGTGATACATTTTTTTCTTCAGCTATTTCCATTATATTTCAAAACAATTATTAGTTGGGTGTCTATCCTGATGACACCTTTTAAAATTTTTGTCAATAATACCCAAATTAGTATAAAAATTAATATTTTATTTCAGATGTTCTATTATTTAAAATTTCATGTCTTCATGTTTACTTACCATTAATTCATGGCCTCAATTAAATTGTGGGATTTATGTGTTTTACCAATACATATTTTTTATTTGTTTATATAAATTAAAAAATCATTAAATTCCTTGAAACTAAAATATTTTTATTCTTCAATACTATTTGTTAATATACACTTTGTAATTTCTCTTTGATTTCGAATGTCATAACTTTTGAATAATATATTCATGGCTATGAATTTAATTCTCCACCATGGATTTATCCTTAGCATTATCTAAAATATATTTTATCTTCAATACCTTGGTTATTTTTTGATTTTAAATAAAAATAGATGAATTGGAAATCGATGTGACTCATTTTTTAGTTATATAAACCATGTACTTTCTATTCATGTGGTTTCGATAAAATATTAGTTAGTGTATTAATGGTAAAATATGATTGTATGAGGTCTAGGGTGATATTATATAAGGTACAAGGTAAAATAAATAACTTTCTCTAGATATTTATAAGTCTCTCTAAATACTATATCATCATTCTCAAAATGATTTCAAGAAATTTTCACAAAATTTTAAAAATGGAATAACTTCTTATCTTGAGATTTTATATCATCATTAATAACAAATAAATTTCTAAGAATAATATCTGGAATATCGTCTCTCGTATAATGAATTTTTTATAGATAAATTATTATTCTATTACACTTTATATCTATCTCCATGATCTCCATATAGATTATATTAATCAATGTATTTCTTTAATGATTCATTCTCATTATTAAATTCAAATTTTTATTTTAAGACTCTTATTTTCATTCAAAATCATAGCGATAATCATTATGAATTAAAACTTCATTGGTGTCACTTCATCACTATTCTCTACTTCCCGGATATCTTCTTATTATTGATCGCGTGGTGTATCATTAAGCATATTTTATTTATCTATAAGTTCAAAAAAAATACATCATTTTCTATAATATCATCCACTTATTTTACTTACTTATCACTCCTTTTGATATCATATTTATAGGAATAAAATTATTCTTCAATGAATTGTCCTTTTAATTTAATGTAAATAATTTTCCATTGATATTTCTTCTTAGAAAATTATTTATCAAGGGTAGTATCTTGGGTATATCATTCTATATATATCAATATTTCATCTTAAGGAACCTTTCTAAAATACATCCAATATTATAATTTTATAAAAACATTAATGGATCTTATTTCTTATCCCTTTATTTTACATATTTCTTACCTTTGTATTGAAATAAGAATAATTTATTATACTATATGGATTCATCATTTTCATTATATTCCACCTCATAAAATATTTAGTATTAATGTTCTTTGGAAACTTTTGAATCATTGAAAGCATTCTTAATATTACTTTTACCTTTCCTATCCATGGATTGAACCATATTTATATCATGGGATGTTAAGATAATATTGATCATATCAAATGAAATTAATCCACAACATGGTCCTCTAATATATAGATTTTTTAATTAAAATTATTTTGTATAATTGTCATCACATTATTTACCCTGGAAGAATCCTCATTGACTATTCCACATCTCGGATTATTTGTAATAGATGTGTTTACTTGGATGATGAAATCATTTATTTAATTTTACAACCTCATTAAAATTTCATCAAATTGAGTGTGATATTTTTATAACCATGATTCCTTGAATTTATTTTCTCTATTAAAAATAAACATATGTTTCTTCAAAATTTAATTCAAATTCATAGAGAAAATGAATTATTATACATATTATCAGAAAGGAATTAGAGTAACACATTTTGTGCTCTCTTGTAGAAATTAACATTATTTTTGTCTTAGAATGAAAATTTTATTCCATTATTAGGTTTATATACACCATTATCATTTACAACAAGAAAATATAAAATTAGTTTTATAATATATACAATCATACAATATTATAATAGATGATATTCATTTCCTTTTACTATGATATTTTTTTTATATAATAGTACTCATTCTCTATATAGAAAATTAATCAAAAAAATTTATAAATATTAACTAGCACATATTCATGAGAAAAAATTTATTATGATACCAGATGAAGGTATCAAAAAAATTATTACCATAGATTATGATCTATGAGAATATTTTAGCTATAATACCCATAGAGGTTACCTAGTAAATAATAATGAGATGATTTGAGTAGGTGTGAATCTTAGTGACCAAAAACAAAAACTTTACATGATGTATTACTAATTTTAACATAGTGGTTAATTCAAGAAACAACTAACTCAACCAATAAATGATAATGATAGATTGATACTGAGTAATGAAATACACAAAAAAATATTAATATGAGGTTTCAATAGTATTTTTATCAACTAGATATTCCTAATTTTCTAATAATTAAAATACTGAAATATATCTTCTTATATTTATATCAATAATATTTTTAATATAAATACAAAAAATTTGTTGAATTCATAATATAATAAGTATTAGAACAAGTTTCAATAAGATGATTTAATTTTTCATGTATTCCTCTTCTTCCTCGGGATGATGGATTATGTATACACTATTTGTATTCCTCTATAATCGCTAATATTGTACATATTATATTACCATATAATTATTATGGATATTTATTTCATTTTTTAATAATTATTTATATAAAACTCATAATTTATAAAAATTCATGTCTCTACCATGAAAAACATTATTTGTTAATGGAGTGATGCCTTAGGTTATTGGGATATATGAAAAACATGGTGAGATATCCTTAATAATCCTTTGGTTTTACTATTAATTTCACATCCATTGAATATATCTCTCATGTCTGCTATAGTGGTGATTTGATACCAAGATGTAATGATTCCTAGTATGGAATATGAACAACACACTCTATAATATTGTTTCACTATGACACAAGATATATGGATTTTTTCTCACCATTATGACATTATCTAAACCAACATTAATAGTAAATCCATGTGGTGGAACATTAGTTCAACTATTTTATTCACTCTAACCATTTTTATATAGACATTGACATGGTAAAACTAACACCAAAATGTAATAGTTCTCAATAATTCTGTATTATAACTTCCATATGGACTTGTAGTAAACAAGTAAGATACTAAAAATATTAATATGTGTATTTTCCAATTAATCTTTCTCTTGTAAAATTCATATAGTAACTATAAAATGTTTTTTATAGAACTATATAATATGTTATGCTACCCCTAGTATTCTATAATCCTATTCTTTGAACTGATCAATAATAATTGATTAATTTATCATGGAGCTTGTTTGAAATTAATATAACATGAAATATTCATCAAATAACAAGAATAATTTCTCTCACGAAAAAGTTCCTAAAAATATCCTAATGTGATAGTTATACAAACTCTACACAATTGGATGAAATTATATTTCTTAGAGTTCTCTAACTCTAGTAATAGAGATAGATACTATATAAACTAATTCCTAATTTATATCTTCATAGCTCTACCTTTTTAATGTAATATAATGAGGGTTATCTAATCTCTCAAGGATTTCCAATCTATAATTTCCATTCATGACTATGGTATTTTCAACATACCAAGTTATTTAATATTTAGTTTTATTAATTTCACAATAAAAACATTTATAAATATAATTTATTGTAAATTATTATTATAACCACACATATCAATGGGATTGAAAAAAAATAAACAAGAATCGTTGAATAATTACGGATGAAAGATACATAGAAAATTTCCTGAATTTTTATTCATTTTTTAAATAATGTAATGATCAATACCTGTATTTAAAAAAAATATTAAGTATTAAAATCTAGTACTGAAAATCAATTCGATAAATGATTAGATGCATTTTTTGGTTCTAGAAATTAGGAATCCTAACAAAAATGTTATATTTCAAAGAAATGTCTCCCTAATATATCATTGTTTTTTGAAAAATATAATGGAAGGAAATAACATCTAATATTATATCAAATAATGAAATGATATGGGTGGTTAAAATAAAGAATAGATAATATTATATATAAAACAGATATATTTTTTCGAAAATACATTAATATATTTTCATTTTATAAACTAATATTTTATATGGATGCTAAGTAAAAAACATGATTTTTTAAAAAATATATAGTGGATATGAAAGAGAATAAAAAAATTAAAATATGAATATTATAGAATATAAAAATTTTATAAATTAGTTTCAGTTAATAAATATTTATTCACTTATTATATTATAGAAAATTCAATATAGGTCTATTAACCTAGAAAATTGTTTTTGACATGAAGTAATATGAGTATATAAAGATAAAATATGGAAGGTAAAAACAATATTTCCAATAAATTACCATTTTTAGCTTGAATATTTTGTCATTTTCTTGGAAAAAAACTTCTGATTTTACGATGAAATAAGTAATGTATGAAAATTGCTAAAATAAAGGGTTATTTTTTCATTTTTGAATCTTGGTACATCTTTTACACAAGATATGGAATTAGCAGGAAAAGAAGAAGAAGGAAATTTAAAAATTAAAGTAATATTTTTTTATAAGTTGAAGAAATTGATATTCATAATTTATTTATAATTCTCATTCACTGTAAATAAATTTTCTATATATTTTATTTTTATTAAAAAATTCCATTATGCTATTTGAATAGGGGCTAAGATTCGACCGTGAGAAGATGTGATAGTTGTAATTTTACTCTTTCACATTTATGAAATTATTTAATGTATGGACAATAATCATAGTGGCCAAAGTTTACTATAGCGATTAGAAAAATATTTAAAAAAAATTATGAAAACTTTCAACAGTACATGTAACATTCTCACTATGAAACTATTGTAGATAAAATTCAATGATTCTAGAATTGGGATGTTTCTTCATAAAAAATGTTGTTAAGGTGTCAATATATCATCTCTGGTTATTCAAATTGTAGTTTATAATAAAACTAATTTGTGTAGATTTATTATTACATTATATAGAAATATGATTTACAATATATGTTAATAAGTAATTTAAAATTTTTAATCATGATTGGTCTTATAATTTGTTTAAATAAGGTCTGTTAAACCATATGTATAAAATATAGCTATGTTTTTATTATCAAAATAATTGTATAGTTTGATTTAATTTAATAAATTACTTAATAAAAAGTATGTATGATTTTATTTTTTATTTGTTGGACAATATATCGACCTTAATTTTATTTTCCTTAAGTTATATTTCTTTAATATACAATTACCAATATTCTATACTTCTTTGTTTAAATCTGGAAGGTTTTTTATAGGTAATTTCAATTTTTGAACACATTTATTGAACATGACTAAATAATCTATGACATAAGATTTTATCATCTTTTTCACCAAAATAACATGTATTTTATGAGTGTCTAATTTATGAAAAGATATCACTAGTTATATCTTCCTTTTTTATAATTCTTACAATATTATAAATCATTTATATATAAGAGTTTTTTCCTAAATTTATGTTGTTTCAATCATCAAAAAAATATCACAGAATCTAGGATATTATTTATCCGATATAAAAATAAATATAACTCTAATTTATGGTTTTTATGTTTTATATCATTTTTTAAACACCTTTGATCTTTATTTATCAATCAATACTAAAATTTACTACTTTAGAATTAACTTTATTAATTTTTTTGTGAATTTTGTTGAAAACAATTATATAAAAATAATAGCCACTATTCAAGAACCATGTTGTAGTATATCTCTAGGATTATATGGAAGAATCAAGAATATATGACATGTAAAATCAAATAGTGATTTTATTTTATACACAACATCTTCAATTTTATGGATAATTATGTATTATTTTCGACAAATTTTTATCCTAATAACTATAGAATCCCACCCATCCTCATTGGATTGAGAAGTGATAGGTGTGATACTATGATTTATGGGACCTCTATAAGAAATACATGGGTGGAAATAAATTCCAAGGGATTCATAAACAATTAGGGGATGATTTTACCATTGAAAATAAACAATGAAAACAAGATAACCATAACCAAAAAAACTTTTATAAGATGGATGAGTATAATGAAATACAACTCAAAGTATAACCAATCCAACACCAATATCAGAGTAAAAAACAGAAACCAAGACCAAAAAATCTCAATGAAAACTAAATTCATTATCTTAGAAGCTCCAAAAATTCTTGAAGATCCATCACAATAATTAATCCCTATGTATATATATGAATCACTAAAGAACTAGGATGAATTTCCTTTACCTGTGACTCGATATAACATTTCTATAAATACGAAAAAGTACCCAAGAAGTGGGAGAGTATAAAACTCAATAGGGTTTCCCTCATGACATCACAAATCACACAAAAAGGATATAACATTTCATCATAATTTATATAAAAAAATACATAAAAAATTATATGTATTTCAAGCATTTATAGAAAAACCAAATATGTTCCAATAAAAAAATTCATAACCATAAATGTTTTTTCTCATATATAGTTGGAAGACCCATAACATGATTTCCCCACAACCATACATGTGTTCATAGGTTATAGTTACATACTCAAGAAAGGACTCTTCTTGATGAACTAATTCATCACAAGGTAACCATTACCAAGTGATCCAATGGTGCACACCCCTTCCACATGGTCATGACAATATAAATGAATACACACAACTAATTTATTCCAAGTAACATACCAAACCAAACAACTCTAACCATTTAAATAAAATGATCCATTTATTAAAAAAATATACAATCCTTTTTTCTTGAATCAAAACAAAATCATGAACATAAAATCACCATTTTAAAATTAACATTGAAAGGTTTACCATAAAACCAATCAATTAAATCATTTCAAAAAAACCCTAAAGGAGGTTTTGCATCAATAATCACAAATAAATTTCATGAAAATTAAATGAATTTGAAATAAATCATTACTGTTATAATAAATAAAATTTTAGAGTAAATCCACCTACCTCTCACACTTAGGTGAAATTGAAGAATGACATAAAAACTTCAACAACACATCACAAAACTCTTAAAACTAACCTTATATATTGTTCCACTCTATAAAAACCCATATATGATCTTGATTGAAATAAAAAGACCTTAATATATCCTTGATGTATTAGATCCATGATTCTAAGAGAGGGAAGAAGAAGAAAACTAAGGGAAACAATGAAAAAAAGATAACTTACTGACAAAACTAGCCCCCAAAACACATATATTCACCTAGTAATATCTACCATATCGAAATTAATAGTCTCCATATCCTTGGGGGGAAGTGTAATTTAGTGTATATCCTAATTATACAAAAAAAATATTTAAGGGGGTAAATTGAGTTAGATATAAGATATTTTGATCTAATTTTAAATGGTTCATGACTAAGGCGTATGGTTAAGAAAACTATGTGATAATCATGCATGAGATATTCCCTCCAAACACCCTATGAATTATTGGCTCATAAAGTTTTAAAAACAATACACCAACTGTGCTAAGAACCATTTTTTCACATTTTACTCTTTCTCCTGGGCAACCACATGGTTTTTCAAGACTATGTTCCTATCCATGCACCTACCTAGTTCCCATTTTTTCATTTCATGGTTTCCAAGGAGGTCATATACGGTTTTTATTAACCATGATCAAATCATGCACCACTATAAAATCTCAAAAAAACATGATAAAATTACATTGAACCTCCTGAAACATAACCAGATTAATTTGAATATATTAAATACATAATTAAATTGTCAGTTACCTGAAACCAGGGGTGCTACATTCTCCCCACCTATGGACTTTCCATTATCAAAAAGCTGAAATCCAATATTTCTAAATAGATATGGGGCTATTTTTTCCCCATTCCCTTCTAATGTTCCCACATTTTTTCCTGAATTTTTTTACTAGATCGCTACTTTTTTCATGCAATAATTTCTCTTCCCTATTCACATTCTACATTGGTAGATAAACCAATGTAGAATCTGAATCTACATCAATGTGGTCCCATACAATAACATGGTTATTATTAGTTTGATACATCATAAATTGGGATATATGAAACTCATTATGCACTGAATTGAACTTTGGTGGAAAATCCAACCGATTTTCCACCTCATAAATTAATTCAAGTCTCTGAAAATGGTCAATGTATCAAATAAATTCCTTTCCATGACTCCAAAAAAATAATTCTCATGATTTGGAGAGAATATAAAGATCACTTACCACTCACCTCGAATGATAATGACCATCAATGATGATATGCATATGATTTTTAATGACTTTGATATATCTCCATTCTATCCCTAATAAACTAAATAATCTTCGCTATATCTTGAAGAATACTTGGTCTAACCAATTAAGTCTCACCTATTTCCACACAAAATAAATATAGAGTGAAAAAAGACACCCCTATAATGATTAAAAAGGATCCATATGTACTGAGCCCTAAAAGTTGTTATATGGGAACTCTAATAATGGTATGTGCTCCAACCCGGATCCACCATAATCAATTACACAATCCCTACGAATTTTTTTTCCAATATTTTTATTTTCCTTTTGAATTTTCCATCCATTTGAGGATGACAGGTTATGCTGATTATCAACTGTGTACCAAGGGATTACTGTAAGTATTTCTAAAAATGAGATATAAACCTCATATCTGAGTCGGATATTATCAAAATTGGTATACCAATCCTTTTTACCACTGTTCGTATATCGATTTTGGAAATTTCTTAAAACATATGGTATCTACAAATATGGATGAAATGGTATATCCTGGTGAGTTGATCAATTATCACTCATATAGAATCGTTTTTCTTAACCATACTTGTATGGCCTATTAAAAATTTATAGTTTTATGCATGAATTTCTACATGGGAATTAGGGAATAGTGAAAAAAACCTGTTGGCCACTGGTTTTATGACTTAACCTACTTAAAGGTGATGCATCATGCAACAGACTCATATAGTTTTCATTTCATGGCAACCCTTCAAAATTAATCTTTTAGTTCAAAATGAAAATTTTGTATTACATGATGAAAAACCCATCTCAAATTTTGGTAGCCATGGAGAAGATGTTTTGGACAACCCATATATATGATCGACTGATGTTAGAATGACAAAACTAATATTTTTTCAAGAATCCATCCCTAAATGGTATCCCCATCATTGAGTATTGGTAGAATATAAACAAAATTAGGATTATATGTTCATTCCTATTTAGCATTCTCAACCAAATAAAGAAAAAGAGAAATTGAAATGAAAACAACAGCACTACCTCAGACTTCATAATCCAAGTGTGTATCATCTATCACTAACATTAGATTCTATTTCTCTAAATCCTATTTCACCAACTAACTATAATAATTCATATTTAATGCATCTACCACATTATTGACTTTTACTGGTGTATACATCAAGTATATGTTGAAAATTTTAAGGTACTCCCAGAATCTTCTTTTTCATAGATTCATATATCTCTATGGGAAAATGTGTTTTAAGATTTTATGTTTTGTAAACACTATGAGTTTCTCACTAAATATATCATGATTCCAAATCATCAAATAACGGACTATAGAGTCTACTTCTAAATAATTTTCAGGGTATATCTTTTAATGAAATTGTAAATTTGGTGAGCCATAAGAAGAACTATGATCTCCCTATATGTGAATATTCCTTATCCATGATCTCATAAAATAAAAATATGATAGATAGAATTTCCATGATTCTAGAAATATAAATATAGGTACTGATTTATTTCATAATTTAAGATCATGAAAAGACTTATGACACTCCAAATTATACATTAATGGAATAATTTTCCTTCTAAAATTTTTGAATCTATTCATGAAAACTCATGAAAAAACACTGGTAATAACCATAAAGTCCATGGAAACTATGTACCTAAAAGAAATTCATTGTTGGTTTACAAGGGATCACACATTCTATCATTTTTTGATATATATAGATTGATTTTTTAGAGATAACATGGACAAGTAAACATACCACATGTATACAAATATAAAAGGTTGGATGTTTTTCATACTAAGGATGAACCTACAAAATATCAACCAGTGTTTCCAATTGTTTATCATGTTCACCCTTTATCCTAGAATAAACCAATATATTATCCAAAAACACCCCCAAAAAAGAAAACATACACCTTTAAAAAAATTTATTAAATAATTCCATAATGACTAATGGGGAATTCATAAGAAAAAATATCAATTCCAAAGAATCATAATGGCCATATCTACTCCTAAAAGTTTTCTTCAGAATACCATCCTTCTAAACATGTAATTGTTGATATCTTGAATGAATGTAATTTTAGAGAACTATTGGGATAAATTATATTGATTAAACATATCATCATTTCATGTATGAGGATACTATTTATTTATCATAACATGATTATGCATATGATAATCTATACAATGTTGAAGAGTTACATCCACCTTTTCAAAAGAAACTAATAGTTCTCATGAATATGTACTTAGGAAAATTAACCATTTTCTTTAAAATTATTATAATAGTACATTCAATTCCCTTAATTATATTGTTTTCATCTAAAAAGATAAAATTAATATTGTACATGACCTTAGTAATAGTTCAATTGTAAAATCCAATTTTGTTGTGGTTGGGAACTGTGATAAATTATAAGGAAAACATCAAGAAACTGAGGATTTGTTTTTAGAAAATCCCTATTCTCAATATTATCTATAGATTCCAAGGTCATTTCTACCAAATGGTATGATATAGTTCCAACAACTTTATCCAATAATCCTGGTCCACTTTCCATTAAATTCTATTCTTTTCTAAAGAGATTATAGATGATATCATCAGTTGTAAAAATAACCCTTTGGGTATAATAGTTTATGTTCTATTTTAACATTTCAAACCAGTATATGCCAAAGATTATGTCATATAAATTAATATCAAGAATATATAAATACCAGATCAATTTATCCCCATCAATTTTTATAGAAAAATATTTCATATAAAGGATGGGCTTTTGTCTAAGAAGGGTATTATGTTTCAAAATACAAGAAATCATCCCAATAAGAAAACATAGAAGATTAACATCATGAGAAGAAACAAATGAATGGGATGAAACCATCTCAAATAAATATTTCATATGGTTTTAATTCAAAAAAATAATACTTATCTCCATCAAAAGTCTCAATTTCTCATCCATAATCATTTTCATAGATCTATAAAATTACTTATTTAGTGTAGTGTGCTCTTTATTACCCCATTGACAATACATTGGATGAAGAGTTATGGTATTCACAAAATAACCATAGATTTATCACTTATTTTGATGTAATTTATAATTATATACTAATCTCATTGAACCATTCGATTCTTTCAAAACATGTGATACATCCCTAGAAACATACATTGGAGCACTGTGATAATATCATTGATGATGTCCCATATGGGTGTAACTGTGGAAGGATCTAGGTGGTGTTGTACAATCCAACATTATATTATTGAATGAAACACATTGAAAACAACCCATTTTCCTCTTTTTTTAGGAGGAATATTCAAAGATACCACTATATATTTATAAATCACACCACTACCATGAAAATAGTTTTCCCTATTTTTCTTATTCCCCTAATTTGAGTTACCATCATTTCCCA
The DNA here is from genome assembly GCA_963277665.1 of Viscum album. NCBI lineage: Eukaryota > Viridiplantae > Streptophyta > Magnoliopsida > Santalales > Viscaceae > Viscum > Viscum album. Next base: position 1,549,654,619 of record OY728164.1, on the reverse strand, counting down.
TAGGTATCAACAATATTCCTCCTCCCATTTTTCATGAGATGTCCATTTCATTCAATATTTCTCTATTAACCATCTCTATATAATAATTTATTAAATGAACATAAATCTTTGAGAAAATTGATGTTTTTAACTCTGATTCAAAAATAAATTCCTTACAAGATTGAATTTTAGCAACATCCAATGAAAACTGATCTAAATTCATAAATTTAGCTGCATATTATGTAATCAATATTTTCTCCTAATTCATTCTGAAAATTTATATTTTCTATGAAATTATGAATTTATGAGGATATAGTAGTCTGTTGAACAATTCCTCAAAATCCTCCCATGAAATTCCTTGGCCAAATTTTGAATGAAATACTAAATCCCACAAATTTCATGCATGATATTATAGAATTTACATTTCAAACTTTACATTTATCTTTACTAGTGTTCCTAGTAAATTAAATATTTTATTCATCATATTAAACCACAATTCTACTTTTTCTAGCTCCAAATCACTCTAAATAATGGGTGGATTATAATTTTGGAAATGGAGGTCGTGATCCACTTTCCCTGGTTCATCCCTTATGTTTCCTCAATCCATAGCCTGAAATGATTGGACAATACTCTATACCAGCTGTTTGTTCACCAATAGCTTAGGTGGAACCATATTTTCAATAGCCTCTTCATCTTTATTTATATAGTACCGACCCGGTTCGATTAGCTGTTGCCAAAAAAAATTATTTTTTTTCACTCTCTATAAACTCAAATCTTATCAATTTCAAATTTATCACATCACACATATCCCAACATGGAGTCAAAAATTCAATAATAATTTTTTTCAACCCATTTTTTAAAATTCATCCATCCTTTTGAAAATCAAATAATTTTTAACTATTTTTAATAATTTACAATTTTTTTACAAAATAATAAATCTTTACTCAAAAACAATTATGAATTCATAGTGGGATGTCATTTTAATTAATGCATATCATGATCATCTCATTAGTTAAACCAATAATATTGACATTATAACTCCTAGAAGTGTCTCAAAAAACTCATGTACCCATATTCCATGATAACATGAAATTCAACATAATTTGGTAACATACACCCCTTTATGATCTATATTTCAAGTCCAATGATCCTACTACTTTATACCATCACAAATAAATGACTAACATGAATGTTTTTTCAACTTCAAGACCAATAAACTCATACCATTTTTTCCAAACTAAAAGATATACCATTCAAGACTGATACCATTTATATCATACTGCCCCTACTCGTTGGCTTGAGAAGTGACTATTGTGCTCCTAGGACTTAGGATTCATACCCAAGATAGCAATGGAAAGAAATAAATGCCAAGGTATTCATGAAAATTAGGGAAACAACATTACATTTTAAAATAAAATAACAAATCCAAGATAATCACAACTAAAAAACCACTATATGATGCATGATTATAATTAAATACACCTCAATGTATAACTAATCATGCAACAATGTAATATAATAAAGTGGAATAAAAATCATCAAAACTCGAGGACAATAATTTTATCAACTAAGAAACTCCAAATATGGATTAAGATATAAATCAGCAATCAATCCCAATATATCAAGATCCATAAATAAGTAACTAGGATACCCTTCCCTTACCTGTGTCTCAATAAATCACATATGTAAATGCATAAAAGATCCCATGAACGAGTTCTGTATAAAACTCATTATGTTTTCCCCAAGGACTTCCTAACTCATAGCCCAAGGAAAGAACATGTCTTCTCAATTTATTTAAAAATATTATAAAATATAATTTAAAGGTCATTCAATAGTGGGTATCAAAAATAAAGCAGTTATAAATAAAACCATTTCACAACCATAAAACCATTTTCTTGGCTCCATTTGGTGTACAAATCATATGATTTCCACACAGCCAAAAATGCATTACTAGATGACAGTTTTTTACTCATGATCAATCTCTCATTGATCAACCAAATCATCACATGTTATCCATTAACAAGTTCCCCAATGGAACACACCCCTTCCACAAGGTCATATCGATGTAAATGGACACACGACAACCATTTTTAGAAAATACCATTCCAAAATAACAATGAAAAAATAATCATGCCAAAACATTTCAATAATTAAATCCTTTTACAGAAATAATTTCTGTAGTCCTTTTTACTTGAATCAAAAGAAAATCAAAATCATAAAATCACCATTCTAAAAGTAACATTGAATGGTTTTCCAAAAAAACCATCAAATTCCACAATTTCAAAAAAAAATCACTAATGATGATTTTACATCAAGAATCACACAAAAATTTCCTGAAAATTCATGAAAATAAATAAATTTTAAACCTAGACTTCAAGTTATAATCAAGGGGAGTTGAGAGTGAAACAACCAACCACTCAAAATTAGTTGAAAATGAAGAAAGACACAAAATCTTGAAAACCCCATACTGAGACTCATTTTTTAACCTTATATCTTGTCCCCTTATATTGAAACAACCATATATCATCATCGTTTACATGAATCTATGCCCAAAGGCTTATATACATGATTCCAAAAGAGGGAAAATGAATAAAACTAAGGGAAACAATGAATAATTATCACTTACCAACAAAAAATAGCCTCTAACACACCAAGATTCTCATAGGAATCAATCTCGTATGGAAAAGAATGGTATAAATATCTTTAAGAGAAAGAGTAATTCATGTTATGTCATGAATATTGTAAAAACGAGTCATTTAATTGGTAAGAAGAGCTGGATCCATGATTTTTGGATATAATTTTTAATGGTGCATAGTTTGGGTGCACTGTATGGAAATCATTTTCCAACCATGCATTTTCCCCTATTTCTAAACACCCCTCACATGGTTGGTTAACAGTGTTTGAAAAAATGTAAACCCACAATGTTAAAACCCACTATACCACATTTCACGGTTTCTCTAGGGTAGTCACATGATTTGTAACTGTGTGCCTCTACATGAACCTAAAAAGTTCCCGCTATATCATTGTCATGGTTTTTTGGGAGGTGTTTTATGCTTTCTATTAACCTTGATTAAAACTTGAACCACCATAATGTCCACCAAAACATGTTGAAACTTCTAAAACATAACCTAATAACTATATTGAATAAAAATATATAAATAAAGGGTTAGTTACCTGAAACTAGGCCTTTTACAATGACTTATTTGGTTATATATTCCATGTGTCTTCTTTATTCAGTCGATAGGTTTTTAGTTTATATATTTTAATCATTTTTTATTCAAAACATTCATTATATAAAATTAATTCTTCTTCCTTGAATTACTACCTATAACATCAAGACTTTTTTTACTTCCATAGATAAAATTTTTATACAATCAGATATCATCATTATGACTATATACACTATAATTCCATATATTTTCACCTAATATAACATTTTTACTCTATAAGAATTTTAATTAATTTTTTATTTATTATTTAGTTTAAAAAACTCATTTTATATTTTTTTCTAGAAGAAATGAATTAACTTTAACATCCCATTACATACCTTGTTTTTTTGTATGGATTCAAAAAAGTATTATCAATTTATATTCTCTCAAAAATGAAAATTGAAGCTTCAATATTAGTAAAAACTAGTTTAGTTTCATTTAAATTTTTTAAATGATACTTTCATATTTTTCCATATAGGAACTCACACACATATATATGTATTTATATATATATATATATAAATTAATCTTAAGGGAATCACAAGCCTTATTTTATTATCTTTTATTGTTTTTGAAATATAAGAAATATTTCCAATTTTTTTGTGGAAATTTATTTATTCATATATGATTTGGAAAATCCAAATTTATGATTTGGGGGATTTTTTAAATCACCGTTCATATTACTCTGAGTATTATTTAACTCAATTTTTTTATCTATAATATAAAAAGGTAATTTTATTTGGACAGTATATTTATATATATGATCACTTAAAAGTTATAAAAATAAAATACATAAAATTTCATGGTTTTCATTTCATTTATATATTCTTCCAATTTTTGAGAGAAATAATATTTTTATTTAGATATTTTGAAATTTAAATTTTTTAATTTTTAATGGAATATTAACCTTCTTCTTGTATATATTTGTTCATATTCATGGAATATATTTATTTTTCTTTACTAATAGATGATTTAATATATTCCCCCCCAAAGATTCATGAAGGATTTATATTTTCTTGAAATTACACATCACTCATAGAATCACATGTATCAACAGTATACACATAAATTTCATATTTAAAAAGAACTTATCTATTTCATCTTATAAATTAATTTTTATTTAAAATTCCAAATTCCTTCCCCATTTAAAATTCAATTCATTTTTAAACATTATATATCCTTGTAAAAATATTTCATTTCATTATCATAAATTAGAAAACCTTAATTTATGGAAAATATATTACAATATGACATATATATATATATATAATGAATTTAAATAGTAATTTTCAAATTCTCTTACCTATTACACGTGTAAAATTAATAGAAAAAAGTGAAATAAATTTCTCAAGATTAGTAGTATCTCTATATTCTTCAACATCAATGGAATACACTATTAATTTTTTTAACATCATATTTTCCATATATTCTTACAGGACAACAAAATCATAAATAAGTTTTTTCATTTATTCATTATATCACCCTATATATTCCATCATGGTTTATTAATTTATTATATTTATATTTTATCATCCTAGATTATTTTCATATTAAAGTAAATAAAATTAATTTTTTGGTATATTTTTGAGATGTATAATTTGGTCATGTCATGAAAAATTATTACATTTATAATCTTGTAAAAATATGTTAAAATTTTCATAGTTATGAAAAAATAATACAATTAATTAATTTAGTTGATTTGAATGTTTTTTATTTAGTGGAATTTTAATATTCCATCATGGAAAGGTTTTGGGGAATTTTCCCTGAGTTATAATATTTATATAAGGATATTAAGAATAATATATGGTTTATAGTAATTAAATTATAAAATTATTACATTGTTGAAATTGGAAATAATTAGGTAAAATGAGAGATAAATATTTATCCTTAAATGGGATTTTAATGGTTTATTATTGGAGTGTTAAACATTATTGTCTATAGAGAAGGAGAATGGGAGTTCATTACCTTATTTAGAGAGAAATATTTAATGATTGTGGATATAGTAGAATTTGGATTATGATACTATAAAAAAGTTTTCTGGATATTTGTAGATTTTTTAGATAATTAATTTATACAGAATATGTAATTCAATATATTTTATTAAATTATTTAATATTTCTATATCTTTTTATATCTCAAAAATATCATATTCTAGTTGGTTTCACAAAGATGGTGTCAAAATAAATTTAATTAAATTTGGTATATGTGATAAAAAATTGGTACATAGGCCATGATACACAATCATGTGTTTTGATTAGATCTTCATTTTGATATTTATAAGATATGAGTTATATGATGTCATGCCAAATTTAATAGGGACTCTGTAAATCACTTGAGACCATGCACTCTTGTACATAGAGTTACATTATTCCATATAAAAATGGAATGGGTTGTGCCCAATTCCTTATAAATTGATAGTTATGAACTTTTATTCTTGAAAAAATATTTCAAGATAATTTTAATATATGACTTAATTTTTCACCAATATAGAAGCGTATATTTTTTGAAAATATATATAAATCCAGAAAAAAAAAGTGCAAGAAGGGGGCTTTCATAAATTCAAATATATTAGATAATTCAGAAAAAAATTAATGTATTATTATCATGAAATTCATTCACTATCTTGGTTTTTATATTGATTTTTTTTCTAAATATGGATTTTTTATGAACAAAATTTTATTATATATTCCATGAAGGAATTGATTTTAAAAAATTATTTAAACATAAATTAATAAATATTTTAATTGTGTGAGAGTATTTGTTAAAATAGATGTAACATCCTATGATTTCGTATGACTTTCCCAATATATAAATATTGTGTTAAATAGATTGATTCAAATATATTCCAAAATTAAAATTTATTGTGACATATTTGATTTATATAAATTATTTTAATTCAGGATACAAAGTAACAAATTTAGAGAATACAGTATTAAACATAATTAATAGGCGTAAAATACGAATAAATCCATAAGTAAATAAAATAATTGGGAAAATAAAAGGACTATAATCATGGTATTTATGTAGATCATAAGCATAATTTTTAATTTGGAAAGAAAAAAAATAATAGAAATATAATAGTCTTGTTGAAATACAACTAATTGAATGTGATGGATGATTCTAAGAATATATGTTGGTCTATATATTGGTATGAAGTATATACATTATATATATAGTCATTAGATATGTGGCCAATGGAAATATGGTTATTGAAAATATGGTCTCTAGATATATAGCCATTGGGTTTGAATGTATGTAATTGGAAAATTGAAGAATAATAATTATTAGTAACAAAATTTAAATAATATAATTCCCAAATTTTAAATCATTAAACAAAATAATGAAATTTATATAAAAAATTTTGTAAATAAAAAAATTGAATGTTATAAATTATTATTATTATTATTATTATTATTATTACTAAATGATTTCAATTAAATATATTAATAAAAAATTATTTACTTTTAGTATAAATAAATATAATCCATGAAATAATTGTTTAACTATAATGAATTATAATTTAATAATTCAAGGAAAATTAAATATTATGTATTTAAAATCATTTTATTAGTGTATAATATATGATTTTCTTAAAAAGTAAAATTAGAATACTTTTAATATATTTAATGAAATGATTTATTTTTATTTATTTAAATGAACTAACTTTAATTGAAATATTTTAATTTTTAAAAAAAGATAATACATTCTATTAATGATGAAAAATGTATATTTTTGGAATGATTTTGTTAATATTTTTTTGTTTTATTTGAAAATTTTAAATTTACCACTTTTAAATCATTATTATAGTGAAATGATAAAATGTATAAATGAATTTACTAATACTCATTTACTCAATTCATTGATCTCTTACACTCAGTTTTTTAGTCACTTCTATGCAGCTATAGTTGAGATTCTTCACACTGTCTAGTATGGTGATAATGCTCTTACTCATCATCAAATCCATTTTAATATATAATATTATCTCGCAAGGATCATTATTGTGGCAAGAGAATTTAACTCCCAAAAAATGTTTAATGTGACAACTCCATTCACGATTTAACTATCTTAATGTTCCTTGGAATTATTAGGAATTTCAATCATCTAGAAAATACTTTTTATTTTTTGGTCAATTCCTTATTCAGTGAGGATTCCATTAAACGTATATGTATATTTGAATATAATTCATAAACCATCATATTGTGGTACTGTATTTAGATATTTTAATGAGATTGTGATCAAATTCTTCTCTAGATCCTGGGGTCACACCTCCTCCAATGAACCGTATATGCTCAATGTCATCGATACAATTTTAATTTCTAAAAAAAGGGGTTCTTATAACATATAGGTAGAGATTTACTCTACCACCATTGTTTAATCCATCGAAAAATATGGTTCATTTTTTTAGATCTTTACTAAATTTTGGGCATAATGTTTTACTTCCTCCCTTTATCTAATTTCATTACAAATCACACTTATCTAGAGATGAATTTTATAGAAAATGGACTTGCTAATAAGGTAGTGAACTATAATGATGTTTGGTTTCACAATGTTCCTTTTGAATTGTTTTATCTACTTAGAAGAGTCCTATATAAAACCCATTAATTTGACTATTGTAACTCTATCATTTTATTAAAATTTTCCTTGGTATGTATGTTCAAAGTCCCAACTGCTTCAGATAATATGTTTTAAGAGATATTTTTCTATAATATATATATATATATATATATATATATATTCATATGTAGTTTTTCATTTAAAATGAAAGTTTATCATATGAATAAATTCAATTAAATAAAATGGATTCAAAATTTTTAATCAATATGTAGAAATTAGGTAGTGTGAATAATTTCAATTTAGACATAAATTATATTATAGGGTTGAATAGGAAAAGACATAGGTAAACCTTAAAAAAATAAAATACAATATATGATTAATATTATTTATAAATTTTAAAATAACCCAAATTAATGTAGATAATTAATGGAATTATTATCCTCCTTTATCCTTTCAATTTATAGGGAAATATTCAAATAGAAAAATCCCTTCCTTTATTATTTAGTAATGAGAAATTTCTGGAATGCTTCTCAAACACTCTTATTAAAGGACTGTGTAAAGACCTTGAAATTCCATTTAATTTTTTTAATTAAATAGAATTATTACGAGTCTGTGAAAATTGATGGCACGTGATTCCGAGACCCGTAGTGCCCAGAATGAAATTTTGAATTTTTTTATGGTACGTTCAGTAAATGTGTGGGCGGTGATTTATATCTTTTGAATGGTAAGGGTCGGACAAAAAAGTTAGTTTTTGGATTTTACAAAAAAATAATAATAAAATAACAAAACGAGTTATTTTATTTCATTCTTCGTAACTATTGAGCGGCGGTGGTGGGACCACTGGGTTTTCAGACTATTTTACGACTGGTTACATTTAGTTGTGTAACCACACCATTGGGAGAATTAATAGGTTAATTATTTAAATTTATTAATGAACATGAGGATGGGACCACAGTCCATGATTAGATAGACTGTTTTAGGTGCATTGTGCAGTGTGACCACGAGGATGGGACCAGGTTTTCCTACACTGGTGAGAAGGGATCCTTTTCAGGTCAGGATGGACTTTTTCAAAGGAGGGTGCAGCTGATCACTCATCAGTTGGCTAGAAATACCCTCGGAGAAGTTGACGTGAGGAGTCTTAGTTATCCTATAGTTGTGGTCCAGTATGCTAATGTATTTCCTGATGATGTTTTGGGACAACCTCCTCATAGAGATGGAGACTTCTACATAGACCTATACCCCGGGACGACACTGATATCTACACCGGAATATCGGATGGCTCCCACAGAGCATCGTGAGTTCAGGGTACAAGTGGAGTACTTAGAGGGTTTGGGGTTCATAAGGCCCAGTGTTTCTCCATGGGCAGCCCCGATTGTTTTCTCCAATAAGGCAGATGAGAGTTTGAGGCATTGCATGGACTATCAGCACTTGAACTAGGTGATCGTGAAGAACAAGTATCCACTTCCGAGGATTGATGATCTCTTTGATCAGTTGAATGGAGCTGAGTGGTTTTTAATGATATTCCTTAGATCACGCTATTATCAGATCAGGTTACAAGATGAGGATGTACTGAAGATGGACTTCAGATGTTGGAATGGCCACTATGAGTTCATGGTGATGCATTTCGGTGTGACCAACACTCTGCCAGTGTTCATGGGGCTCATGAATAGAATCTTTCATCCTTACCTCGATCGTTTCGTGGTGGTTCTCATTGAAGACATCTTGATCTACTTGGAATATGAGGAGGAGCACGCTATGCATCCGCAGATAGTTCTGGATACACTCCTAGAGCACCAACATTATGGAAAACTCTCTAAGTGTCAGTTATGGATATAGGATGTCCACTTTTTGGGACACATTATCTCAAAGGTTGGAGTTGCAGTGGATCCAGTGAAGATAGAGGAAGGTATTGCTTGGGAGCCTCCCAGGAGCGTGACTGGGGTGCAGAGTTTCTTGGGGTTGGCTAGGTACTACCGGAGATTCATACCTACCTTTTCTAGAGTTGAATAACCCTTTTCATCTTTGAAGATGATGGGAAATCCCTTCTTGTGGAAAAACAGATGCCAGTAGAGTTTTTAGGAGGTGTGTAAGAGTTTGAAGAGTGCCCCCATCTTGAGGCTACTAGAAGAGGGCATTGGGTATGTGGTCTACTGCAAAACATCAAGGATCGGATTGGGATGTGTCCTCTTGAAGGAGCGAGCAGTGATCGCCTATATCTTATGAATGATGAGGCAACATTAGAAGAACTATGATACCCATGACATGGAGTTAGAGACAGTGTTCTTTGCCTTGAAGATGTGGAGACACTACTTGACGGGTGAACAGTTTAATGTCTACTCCAATCATAAGAGACTGGGGTATATCTTCTCATAGAAGGACCTGAACCTGAGACAATGGTGATGGTTTTAGTTTCTCCAGGACTATGAATTTGAGATAGTATATACTCTTGGGAAGGGGAACATGGTGGCAGACGCACTTAGCAGGATGTCTGGACTAGAGTTGCTTAGTGAGGCAACATAGCATCTAGCCATATTGTAGATATCCTTCATTAATCGTGATGGAAAAGCTTACCTTCAGTCTATGATAGTGACTCCCCTGCTCTTTCTGTCAGTTATGGAGGCACAACTTGGGGACGTTGACTAAGAGGACTGATGTGCTCATATATCCTCCGGACAGGCTCCTGCAGGATTTTAGAAAGGTGGGAATCACTTCATCCTTTTTAGAGGGTGTACCATGGTTCTAGTGATTCTATGAGAGGAGGTGTTGAGGGATTTCCAAACATCCCTTTTGGCGGTACATCTTAGTGTGGAGAATATGTAATATGACCTCTGGATTCAGTACTGGTGGTCTGGGATGAAGAAAGCAGTGGCAGAGTTTATTTCATGGTGTCTCACTTGTCAGTAAGTGAAGGTTGAGCACCAGGTTCTAGCAGGCTTGACTCATCCACTTGAGGTGCCAGAGTGGAATTGGGATGGAATTTCCATGGAATTTGTGACGGGACTACCATGGATGTCTAGGGGCCAAGATTCTATCTAGGTGATCATTGATCGACTCACCAAGTTAGCCCACTTCATACCCATCTGAGAGTAGGGATCAGTAGAGGGCTTGGGATGCCTCTATATAAAGGAGATTGTACGGCTTCGTGGGATGCCATTGAAGATAATTTCATATCGTGATTCTTGTTTTACATCTCAGTTGTGGATGGGATTACTAGAGGAATTTTGGAATCAGCTACACTTGAGCATCATCATTCATCCTCAGACAAATTGTCCGATAGAGAGGACCATACATACACTTGAAGACATGATTCTCGCTTGCATCCTGGATTTTGGCCACAGTTGGGAGAATCACCTTCCCCTGGTGGAGTTCCCATACAGCAATAGTTATCACCCAACCATCGAAATGGCACCAGTTGTGGCCTTGTACGGGCGACCTTGTAGATCACCTTGATGCTGGACAGACCCAGGTGAGTCAGGACTTATGGGTAAAAAGTTGGTATAGGCTACCACTAAGAAGGTAAAGATCATCCTAGAGTGGAAGAAGACTATGTAGATCCGGCAGAAGTCTTATTCCAATAGGAGATGGAGGCCCTTGGAGTTCAAAGAGGGAGACCATGTCTTCCTATAGGTCTCACCCAGATGAGTATTGCAGAGATTTGGATAGGGTATCAACCTATCTCTGAGGTTCATTGGACCGTTCTAGATCCTAAGCAGTGTAGGCGAAGTGGTGTACCACCTAGCTCTTCCCCCACAGATGCACCGGGTGCATAATGTGTTCCATATGTTGTAGCTAATGAGGTACGTGCATGACCCATCGCACATTATTGACTAGGGTGAGCTGGACATTGATGATGGGGAGACGTTCATGGAGTTCTCGGTGGAGATAGAGGATCAACGGGAGCAGATCCTCTGTGGATGTTTGATCCCTCTCGTGCGAGTCTGGTGGAATCACAGGAACCTCCATGAGAGTACATGGCAGCAGGAGGCTCAGATATATGCTCATTACCCCCATTTGTTTCCCTATCTTTTTTATAGATTTATGTGATGAAAAACCCTAAGGTTGGGATAATGTAACGATACATAAATTCCATGTAATATTTTTAGTTAAATTGAATTATTATGAGTATGTAAAAACTTACGACACATGATTCCAAGGCCCGGAGAGCCCGGAACATAATTTTGAACTTTTTCTAAGGTACGTTTAATAAATGTGCGGACAGTGATTTCTATATTTTGAATTGGTGCTTGGATTAAAAATATGTGTCACCATTAAATCCACAAAGAAGATATTATTTTATGGGAAGCTTAACTTCGACCAGCAAGGGTCAGACAAAAAATTTAATTTTTAAAATTTAAAAAAAATTAACTCAACGAGTTATTTTATTTCTTTATTTATAACTATTAAGTGTGGTGGTGGGACCTCTATGTTGTTAGACCATTTAATGGCCGGTTACAATTGGTTGTTTAACTGAACTGTTGGGAGAATTAATAGGTTCATTAATTAAATTTATTAATGAACGTCCTTAATTGTGTGATGGGTTGATCTCTTATTTTCTTCTATTTAAACATGGCTGGGGAAGGGGTTTTTGGCACTGAATAGAGGAACCTTTGACAAAGGTCTGATGATGTCTTCCACCAACATAGAACAGAGCTTCGGAAACCGTTAGAGGATTTGATGATGAGAGACAAAGGACATGAACCTTATCCTCTATCCACAACACCCTAAAGTGTGGAAACTCCTTCCTCATCTGCAGAAACTTCCAAAAAACCTGAGGTAGGGGGTTTCATTGTTTAACAAATAATTGTTCATTCTTGAAATGCTTCCCATGTTATTATGCTAACGTAGAGGACGCGAGCCAAATGAATAAGGTTTGAACCCTCCGTCGATCTTAATATTGGTTGAATTCATTGTGGAAAAATAGAACATATGAAGAAAAGGTAAAACTAAAGGCCACACAGCATAAGCACCATCCTGGGAAGCAGTAGGTGTAGACGAGAATAAAATCGGACCATCGGAGCTCCACTGGTGGCCCACGGAAGCTCCATCGACACGGTGGCGCCGGCGATCGAGGAAGGTGGCGGTTGGCACCCACAAACCGTGACGGACCACAACGCCTAAAGGTGTCACGGAAAATAAGGGGGTGGTTGGCCTTTTACATCCACGTTAGAGTCAGGCGACGCGCTGCGATGGCGTACTGTGGAGGAAAGTCCCAACTTCGAGCCACGGCGGAGGGCGGACCTGCAGTCCACGGATTCCGGAAAAGGTCGGTCCACGCGGACCATCCAGGTGGTGCAACACTGTAATGCCCCGACCCCGTTTACCTAGAGTCGGTGCTTTTTTACATAGCATTTCTATGATACACAGAATCATGTCATGAACGACCGATCAGTTTAGTATTATTGGAAACAATATACATACATAAGTTTAACATTAAAACATGAGAATAAATACAACAATATTTTTTTCCATTAGAAACATTCAAGCCTCCTAGATTATGCCTGCAAGTCACTCATAACTAACTTCTTTATATCCTGTGAAAATGAAACATAAGAAAGGGGTGAGATCAAATGCTCAGAAAAAGTAAGAAATACATCGAATGATAACATAAACATTAGGCATGGGGAATAATTGAAAACACATGCCTTTATAAATAATAAATATGAAAACTTTATGGTTGGAATATGAGCTATGTAAATAATTCCATAATAAAACATAGTCATGTGTAATATACTAGTCGAATAACCATATGAACCATCGTAAATATTTTCATAATCAGGGAATGTATAATGTCGGACATTCTGAAACATTTTGTCAAGGCCTCGACCAAGATGTCTAAAAATGATTTATGCCTTGGCCAAAACCATATATAGAATTGGGAAAGGCCTCAGCAAATTCCACGTCTAATTGTCTCATGAGACCTACCGATGCACCGAGAAGCAGTAGTGGGCTCCACCTGTCACATACTAAGTCCAATACATTCCTCATATGAAAAGGGTGAAACATAACATAAACATTCGTATTAAAACTAGCTTAAGAAATGTAAATAATTTATCCATAAACCATTAATGATATAAAATAACACATCCACAGTCAAACATATCACAAAACCTTCAATACAATATGGAAGATTTGTATCAACTTCATACAAGTTTATAATCCATCAAAGGATGTTGCCATAAATGAAATGAAAACTATTTGAAAGAAATGCCTCTTTATATTTTGAAACCATTTAAAATAAAACATTTATTTTGTAAATATTCTTATAATATTGTAATATAAGCTTCGAAGGTGTTATAACGGTGAAAAATATCTTCACATTCCATATAAGTTAAAAAAAATCTTTTCTTAATTTTGTCGAAAACGTCGTAAAGTACCTTGTTTGGAAAACGACAGAAAGATTACATTAAAAATATTTCATAAAAAGTCAAACAAGGATATAAATGAATTTAACCCATATTTTAGTAAATAGTAAAAAAAAATTGAAATACATTTTTAAGAAACCACGGATGTGGATGATAAAGAGGTATCAATAGATAATTACATATAAACAACCTCAGATAGTGAAGAGATAGTAGAATTAACCCTTTCCTTGTACTTCTCCTTGGTCAAGGGTACGTTAACCTCCAATATAATAGTTAAATAATTGTTATTAAATTATAGAATAACCATATATATAAATGTGATATCATATATGATCTTCTAATATTGATTTTTTAATAATATTTTAGTATTATCGTTGTTTCGGGAGTTAAATATTATGTTTTACTTTATGTGTTTTGTTATATAAGCCATGTTTTTTATGGATATTATGTGTTTGATTCATATCTATAATGATATTAAGTTCTTAAACATTATTTTTAATCATCAAATGAAAATTATTCTTGAATAGTTATGATGGGGAAATGAATCTCATCGCGTTCGTGGAGAGGGTAATCCGTACGTACGCACGAGGGACAATATAATTCTTTTGATATTAAAATAATATGTAAATAGATGGTATATAATATATACAGAATCATTAAAATTATATATTTATTATTTACATCAATTATACCTCATTATTATACCCATACAAAAAAATAATGTATTGAATAACAATTACACCGTGACGTGGAGACGGTATGTCGTACGTACACACGTATGGTGAATTTGTCATTCATATAATGGATGGAATAATGGATATGGTTGTACCATTTTTATAATAACATAACAGAATATAGAAGATATTGGAGTTATTATTTTAGAATGGAAACAACAAAGAAAGAGGAAGTGGAAGAAGAAAAGAACTTGAAAGAGGTGATGAAATATTTACCTCTTCTTCGGGTTCTTCCTTTTGATTTGATCAAAAGGTCTCCTTAGGTTGGCTTTCTGACCAAAGAAATGCCTCTAAGATGAAGTGATGGAAGTTGGGAGGATATTTGGGCAGTGTTTGGCCGAGATAAATAGATTTGGGGGTGTGACATTAAGAGGAGGTAAAGTTCTTTTTTATAAGAGAGGTGAGGGTCACTTTAGGAAAAACTTGATATATTATTTTATAATAAAATCATTTTCGGTTTCTAATGGCTCCAAAATAATTTATTTCGAGGATAAGGTGGGTATGGGTTGAAATCCACTCAACCAATAGGTTATATATAGGTTTGGGTCACAATATTAACCTTACCTTTTATATTTAACTCTTAGTTAAATAGTTTCACATTTACCATGTCTTTTGTATTTTTATATTATATGGTTAATAAACTTACTATAAACTTCCAAAAGAACCTCAAGTGGTTCATTATTGATATATATAACCTTATATAAGTCCTTTGGCCGAACTATATATTTTGAGGAATATAATATCAATTAATAATATAATATTTTTGTTAAAAACACTTTTATGTCAATTTTGACACTATTTGGTACTTTGTTTTTGTTAAATTCATAACTGCATTATAACTTCAAAAAAAATTCAATCAACCATAAAATGTCATACTAACCTATATAATTATTTTAATTCATCAAAAGTCTCAAATTAGATTTATTTTTATATTTATAATTCCAATTATTTTAATCATTCATTAATAAGGTAATTACTTCATCATCATTGTGTCCAAAATAAATTTAATTATTTAATGTCTAAAAATTATAAATAAAATACCATTATGTAGGAAATATTTTTAGATTTTTAATGAATATTTATAGTTGAATTTATCTTATGTGTAACCATATATTAAAAATGTTTGAGTTATGAAAACTTGAATTTAACACTTTTAACTCTTCTTTGAATTAAATAATAATAAATGTCCTAATCTAATACAAGTGGAACAAAAAGATCATATTTTATTCCTAATTTTTTTTGGTCGAATTAAGCTTATCCAATAGAATTAAGACATGTTTTAGGGTAATAATAATATCATTTTCACCTTTGATTTCTCTATTTACTTATAACCATGGTAAATAAAAGTTACAAGTTACTATTCACCAAAAAATATTTTTATCTTATTGAACCACATTTTACTTACTGATATCAACCCTATCTCTCATATTTTTAAAATTAAATTCATAGAAGCTGTAAAATTATGTTTTATGAAAATTTTCAAATACTCCTAGAAGTTGTGTAAAAGACGGTAAAAAGTTCAACAAAATTTTTATATATCTAAACTAATTATAAAATGACCTCAATAAATTAAATTGAACTTATATAGGTATTATGTATCTATTTTGACCGAAAATAAATTTATGTAAAATAAATAATTATTTAAATAAAATGTCGATTTTAACAAATAACGCAGTGTTTTCAATATTCATAAAAAATTGAATGTTTTCAAAAAAATACAAAAAATTCACCCTAAGCTAATTTTGATATTATTAATTCAAAAACAAAGTCCATTTTGAAATATTAAATTTATAAAATTTCAAAAAGTGGGTATTACTATTCATAACGACTATTTTGATTGGTTGCGGTGTGTTAGAATCTCGAAGTTGCGTACAATGAAAGCTATTGAATTATTCAAAGGGAAACATACCGTGGAAGCTTGGGGTGTTACATTCTTCCCTCCTTAACATAATTTCATCCTCGAAATTTCTATAATATCACTGCATAAAAAGACTCGGGTGGTTCTTTATCATAAGTTCCTCAGGTTCCCATGTCGCATCTTCCATCTTATGGTTTCTCCATAGAACTTTCACCAGACGAGTCGAACAGTTTCTCAACACTTGTTCTCTAGTAACCAGAATCTTGACAAGATCTTCACAAAAAGATAGATCAGGTTCCAGTTCTATTTCTTCATAGGTGTGTACTTTCATTGGGTTTGGCATGTATTTTTTCAATAGTGATATGTGGAACACATCGTGAACTTTGGAGAGACTTGGCAGAATTTCCAAATGGTAAGATACAGCCCCAATTCGTTTAAGAATTTCAAAAGGTCCAATGTACATGGGACTCAATTTACCCTTCTTACCGAAACATATAACACCCTTCCATGGAGATACCTTCAAGAAAACATGATCACCGACTTAAAATTCCAAATCCTTCCTTCGATTATCTGCATAACTCTTCTGCCGAAATTGAGCTGATTTGATGTGGATTTGGATTACCTTCACCTTTTCCATTGTTTCCTCAAAAATTTCTAGGCCTACGAGTTTTCTTCACCAACATCATCGCAAAAATTTGGTGTGTGACATATCTTTCCATATAATGCTTTATATAGTGCCATCTGAATACTTGAATGGAAGATATTATTATTGGAAATTCTACTAGAGGTAAATATTTATCCCACATACCTTGAAAGTCAAGTGAGCAAGATCTCAACAAGCCTTCTACGGTTTGAATAGTCTATTCTGGTTGTCTATCAGTTTGAGGGTGATAGTAAGTGCTTAAACAAAGTTCAGCATCCGGGGCTTTCTAAAGACTTTTCCAGAATATTGATGTAAAAAGGGGATCATGATCAGAAAATATCGATAGGGTACTCCATGAAGTCTTAAAACTTCATTAATATATAGTCTTTCTAGACATTCAAGTGGTAAATATTCTCTTATAGCAAGAAAATGTGCTGACTTAGTAAGACGATCAATAATGACCAATATTACATTGTTCCTACTAGGAGTATTTGGTATCCTCATAACAAAGTCCATTGTAATATCATCCTATTTTCACTCAGGTATAGGAAGAGGTTGCATGAATCCTTTAGGATGTTGTCTTCTAGCTTTCACTTGTTTAAAAATCATACATCTTGACACAAAATCAGAAATCTCCCTCTTCATTTTGTCCCACCAAAAAAGTTCCTTCAAATCTCTATACATCTTGGTGCTATAAGAGTGTATAGAGAAATTGGAGCTGTGATCATCATCCAAAAATTCTCTTTTTAGATTGAGTATGTCAGGAACACAAAGTATCTTCTCAAATTTCCAAATCCCATCTTCATATTTGAAGTCAACCATTCTCCCATCGTTCACAACTTTAATTTTATTTTGAAACTCCTCATCATCAGCCTGATAACTTTTTATTCTTTCTAGTGAAGATGGTTTGGAAACCATTTGAAAAAGTATTCATGTTTCAACTTCCAAGGTTATTCCCATATCCATCTTTACAAGATCCATGAAAGTATGATCCCTTTCAACTCTCATCTTATTCAAAACTCCATGATCCTTTCTGCTCAAAGCATCTTCCACCTTATTTGCCTTCCCCATGTGGTAGTGTATAGTGCAATCATAATTTTTGAGTAGTTCAAGACATCACCTTTGCCTCATGTTGAGTTCTTTTTGTGAGAAAATATACTTCAAACTCTTGTGATCAGTATAAATCTCACTTTTTTCACCATATAGATAGTGTCTTCATATCTTTAGAGAAAAAATTACAGCTACTAACTTAATATCATGAGTGGAATAGTTTTTTTCATGAATTTTTAGCTTTTGTGATGTTTATGGAATAACTCTATCATTCTGCATAAGGACACAAACAAGTCCTTTATTTAAAGCATCACTGTAAATAACAAACTCATCATTCCCCGATGGTAGATTCAATATAGAAGCATTGCCTAATCTTCTCTTCAGTTCTTCGAAACATTCTTCACACTCTTTTTTCCAAATAAATTTAACCCCTTTACATGTCATCTTGGTTAATGGGTTCACCAATCAGAAAAAATTCTAGACGAAACCTCGAAAATAACCTACTAAACCATTAAAACTGCATACCTAGTCATACTTGTTGGTGCTGGTCATTCATGGATTTCCTTTGTCTTAAAAGGATCAACAGAGATTCCATCCTTAGTGACAATATGGCCAAGAAAATAAATCTCATGAAGCTAGAATTTAAACTTTCTAAACTTATCGTATAATTCATTTCTTCTAAGAGTCTTTAGGATAATTTGCAAGTAATTTTCATGATATTAGTATATTTTAGAGTATACCGAGATATCATCAATAAATACCACTACAAAGTCATCAAGATATTCTTTGAAAACATTTTTCATTAGATCCATAAAAACATAGGGTGCATTAGTGATCCCAAAAGTCATTATTGTACACTCGTAATGCCCATACCTGGTTGGAAATGCTGTCTTTGGAATGTCATCCTTATTCACACACAAATGATGATATCTAGATCGAAGGTCAATCTTTGAAAAATATTTATCTCCATGAAGTTGGTCAAATAAATCATTAATATGAGGTAGGGGATACTTGTTCTTTACTATTATAGCAGTGATCTCCCTGTAGTCAATGCACAACCTCATAGATCCATATTTCTTCTTAACAAAAATAATAGGGGCTCTACATGGAGAAACACTAGGGAGAATAAATACTTTATTACTAAATTCCTCTAGTTGTTTCTTTAGTTCCACTAATTCCACAGTGGATATTCTATAAGTATTCTTAGATATGGGCCTTGAACCAGGAATTAAGTCAACGTAAAACTCAATTTCTCATTCTTGAGGATGTCCTGGTAAATCCTCTGGAAACACATAAACATATTCTTGCACAATAGTTACATCCTATATTTTAACATTCCTTTCCTCACCCACAGTTATTTCATTCTCTTCATCCCCAATAATTTAATTTAGTAGAGCTATTTGGGGGGGATCTAGATAAGAGTCAAATGGGGATGTTTTTTCTCTAAAGATAGGGTACTCCTTATCATCATCTAGAATTGTAACTTCCTTCTACTTACAGTAAATTTTCACATCATGGTCTGAAATCCAATCCATACCAAGGATTTTATCAAATTAAATCATGGGTATGATGATGAGATCAGCAGATAAATAATGTTTATATTCCTTAATGGGGACTAATTTCCAAAACTTTGTTGCAATGATACTTCCCTTATGAGTTTTGACTGACAAATCCCTTGTCAAATAAAATTGGAGATATCTAATTTTCTTAGAAAACTGGGAAGATATGAAACAATGCGATGATCCAAAATCAAATAAAGCATTGGATAAACTTGAGGAAACCATTAAATTACCTACCACCATGTCTTTTGGAGCTTCAACCTCAGCAGTAGTGATCGCATAGGATTGGCCTTGATCCATTAGAATTTTCTGAGGTAAGTTTCTCTGACGCTTAGGACATTCATTTTCATAATGTCCCATATCCCTGCAATTGTAGCATTAAAAATTGGTAGCTTCTTTCTTCCCCTTACAATCACCATCAAGATGGCATTTCTACCCACATTTGTAGCATACTCTTTTTCCTTTTAGATAGGCACTAGGGTGATTCCTTCCACAATTATCACAGGGTATAAATTCAACTATTCCCTTCTTCCATGTTTATTTATTTTCTTTACCATAGTGTTCAGCAGATCTCTTCTTCTCTTGCTTTTCATTAAATTCGTAAGACTTAGAGAATTCCTTTTTTATCTTAATAGCATGTGAGACAATATCTTCATATGATGAGATGGATTGTGAGACTAATTCTCAGTGGAGAAATGGTTTTAACACATCAAATAAATGATCAATCTTACTTATTAGGTTATGTATATAATCTGCAAAATGCCTTGCTAACCTTGTAAAATTTGCTTCATACTTTGCAACATTCTCATCCTCCTTTTGTCTCAGGCTCAGAAATTGCCTTTCCATATCCACTCGATGGTCACGAGGTAAGTATTTTTCTAAGAAAACCTATTTAAACTCCCTCCATTCTATACCTGATACCTCCTCATCCTCCTTTATGTTTTGAATTAATGAATACATTGATCTGCATCTCCGGTGAGGTTATAAACTTCCATGAAAACTTTTTCACTTTCGCTAATCCCCAAAGCATGAAATATTTTCTCTAAGGAACTTATCCACTGTTCAGCTATAAATGGATTTGTAGAACCATTGAATTTTGGTGGTTTTTTCCTCATGAAGCGGCCTAACATTGATCCTCCACATTGTAGATCAGGGTTCTCCATATGGGTAAGGTTATTATTCATAACCTGAGTGAGTTGTTCCAGTATGGTGATAAGATGATCATCACCAGTTGCATCACCAGCTCCACTATAATTATCTTGAGTAGTAGGGAAATACCTACATGGATTACGTGCATTGATAGGTTTTCTATTCCTTCCACTAGGCTCCATTTCTAAACAATTGCATAAAGTAGATTAGTTTATGAATCGAAATACATAATTAAAAACATGTAAAATACTTAACATAAATTGATCCATTTATGGATATAATCCATAATCATAAAAAAAATCATTGAGTAGGTATATACTCATAAATCCTTTATAATGGTTTATAAAAAATGTGAATTATCCTATACATATCAACCAGAGGTTTCGTAACCAAGAGTTCAGTAAGGCCCATTGTCGTGCACCAGTTCTCGTTCGAGTATAGGTCAAAGTGGTGTTTTTGGGTTTTACCCCTAGGTACATCTGTGCTAGAGCTTCCTCTACCTGCTCATATCTAGACAAGGATGTATTTCATGGAAAATACACAAAATATCTACATTAACAAAATTATAGGAAATTCTTCTATATTAATCCTCAAAGTCTATCTTAGGGCAATGTTCTCTAATCAGAGTTTTTCTAAATCAAGTTTCCAAGGTTTATACTAAACTTCCTTTGATACAAACTGTAATTCCCCAACCCCAATTACCCAGATTTGGTGCTTTATTACATAGCATTGGCATGATACAAGGAATGATGTACAGAAAGAAAGAACATTTTAGTATTATTGGAAACAAGATAAATACATAAGTTCAACATTACAACTTGAAAAGAAATACAACAATATTTTATTCCATTAGAAACATCCAAGCCTCCTAGATTCACTACTACAACTTGGCCATTTATCAGTGCTTAAAACCGACATTAACAGCACTAGAAAAGCGATGTTAATGTTGGTGTAGATTAACGGGGACTTTAGCAGCGCTATCTTGAGCGCTGATAATGGGTCCCTTTATTAGCGCTCTTTTAGTGCTGTTAAAGGAATCCTTTATCAGCGCTCAAAAAAGTGCTGATAAAGGCACCTTCCCTTGGACCTGCACAACCATCACCTGCACACCTGCACACCTGCACTAAATAGCACCTACACACGAACCAAGAACCTAAATATGGCACATTGCACACAATATTTTGACAAATAATGCTATATACATTTACTTAACATCATGAATACAAAAAAACACACTGCTATATACATTTTAAACAATGTTTTACATAGTTAAAATTACAATTATCCTACCACAATTATAAACATTAATGTCTCATCCTTTTTTATCTGTGATCCCCTCTCAAAAATTGTCGTCCATGGTATTTTTTTCCGAACAAAGCATCCGAACTCAAGAAACAAAATTCACCTATATAAGAAAACAAATATTATGTTAGTAATAAAATAATGAAATAAATTAAAACATTAATATGAAATAATACATTAATATGGAAATGTGAAACTAAAATATGGAAATGATAAACTCAAATGTTTTCATTCTGATAACAATAAAAGGGAATAGTGTAAAATCAATATGTTTTTGGAAGATATATTTCATTTAATAAATACTAATTCTGTATCTAATGAAATGATTTACCGGTCACACCGTGCGTCATATTGAGGTGTGGTTGATTCGTACACATCACAAATGACTCATGGATCATTTTCCTAAAGTATCAAAACAATCCAAACTCGTTTTCTCGGTACATCGTATGTCACTTGTGTTCTTTTCTAAAGTTAATGTCAATTTGAAACTGATATCAGAAACTTTTAGTCATGCCGGTCACACTGTGTGTCGGATTGAGGTGTGGTTGATTCTTACATATCAAAAATGACTCATGTATCATTGTCCTAAAGTATCAAAACAATCCGAACACATTTTCTGGGTTTACCATATGTTACTTGTGTTGTTTTCTAAAGTTAATGTCAATTTCAAACTGATATCAGACACTTTTAGCCATACCAGTCACACCGTGCATCGGATTAAGGTGCGTTTGATTCATACATGTCAAAAATGACTCATGGATAATTGTCCTAAATTATCAAAACAATCCTAATGTGTTTTCTTGGTTTGTCGTATGTCACTTGTGTTGTTTTCTAAAGTTAATGTCGATTTGAAACTGATATTAGACACTTTTATCCATACCGGTCACACCGTGCATCAGATTGAGGTGTGGTTGATTCTTACACATCAAAAATGACTCATGGATCGTTTTCCTAAAGTATCAAAGTAATCAGAATCCATTTGCTCAGTTTTCATTATGTCACTTGGGTTGTTTTCTAAAGTTAATGTCAATTTCAAACTGATATCAGACACTTTTAGACATACCGGTCGCACCGTGCATCATATTGAGGTGTGATTGATTCGTACATGTCACAAATGACTCATAGATCATTTTGCTAAAGTATCAAAACAATCCGAATGCTTTTTCTCAGTATTCCATCTGTCACTTGTGTTGTTTTCTAAAGTTAATGTCAATTTGAAACTGATATTAGACACTTTTAGCCATAACGGTCACACCGTGAATCAGATTGAGGTGTGGTTGATTCTTACGCGTCGAAAATGACTCATGTATCGTTTTCCTAAAGTATCAAAATAATCCGAATGCATTTGCTCGATTTGTCATATGTTACTTGTGTTGTTTTCTAAAGTTAATGTCAATTTCAAACTGATATCAGACACTTTTAGCAATACCGGTCACACCGTGCATCGGATTGAGGTGAGGTTGATTCTTACATGACAAAAATGACTCATGGATCATTGTCTGAAAGTATCAAAACAATACAAATGTGTTTTCTTGGTTTTCCGTATGTCACTTGTGTTCTTTTCTAAGTTAATGTCAATTTGAAACTAATATCAGACACTTTTAGCCATACTGGTCACACCGTGCATCGGATTGATGTGAGGTTGATTCTTACATGTTAAAAATGAATCATGGATCTTTTTCCTAAAGTATCAAAAAAATCCGAATGCATTTTATCGGTTTTCCGTATGTCACTTGTGTTGTTTTTTAAAGTTAATGTCAATTTCAAACTGATATCAGACACTTTTAGCCATATCGGTCACACCTTGCGTCGGATTGAGGTTTGGTTGATTCATACACGTCACAAATGACTCATGGATCATTTTACTGAAGTATAAAATTAATCTGAATGTGTTTGCTCATTTTTTTGTATTTCACTTCTGTTGTTTTCTAAAGTTAATGTCAATTGGAAACTGATATCAGACACTTTAAGACATACCGGTCACATCGTGCATCAGATTGAGGTGCGGTTGATTTGTACATGTCACAAATGAATCATGGATCATTTTCATAAAGTATCAAAACAAAAAGAATGTGTTTTCTTAGTTTTCCATATGTTAGTTGTGTTGTTTTCTAAAGTTAATGTCAATTTCAAACTAATATCCGACACTTTTAGCCATACCGGTCACACCGTGCGTTGGATTGAGGTGAGGTTGATTTTTACACATCTAAAATGACTCATGGATAATTTTACTAATGTATCAAAACAATCTGAATGTGTTTTCTCTATTTGTTGTATTTCACTTGTGTTGTTTTCTAATGTTAATGTCAATTTCAAACAGATATCAGACACTATTATCCATACCAGTCACACTGTGGATCGGATTGAGGTGAAGTTGATTCGTACACGTCAAAAATGACTCATGTATATTTTTCCTAAAGTATAAAAATAATCTAAATGCGTTTTCTTGGTATTCCATATGTCACTTGTTCCTTTTTCAAAAGTTAATGTCAATTTGAAACTGATATCAGACACTTTTAGAAATATTGGTCACACCGTGCATCGGATTGAGGTGTGGTTGATTCGTACACGTCAAAAATGACTCCTGTATTGTTTTCCTAAAGTATCAAAAAAATCCGAACACGTTTTCTCAGTTTTCTGTATGTCACCTGTGTTGTTTTTTAAAGTTATTATCAATTTCAAACAGATATCAGACACTTTTATCCATACCGGTCACACCGTGTATCAGATTGAGGTGCAGTTGATTCGTACATGTCAGAGATGACTCATGGATCGTTTTACTAAAGTATAAACAACAATCCGAACACATTTTCTTGATTTTCCGTATTTCACTTGTGTTGTATTCTAAAGTTAATGTCAATTTGAAACTCATAGCAGACACTTTTAGCAATACCAGTCACACCATGCATTAGATTGAGGTGTGTTTGATTCGTACATGTCACAAATGACCCATGAATCATTTTCCTAAAGTATCAAAATAATCCTAACATATTTTCTTGGTTTTCCATATGTCACTTGTGTTGTTTTCTAAAGTTAATGTCAATTTCAAAATGATATAAGACACATTTATCCATACCGGTCACACCGGGTGTCGGATTGAAGTACGGTTGATTTTTACATGTCACAAATGGCTCGTGGATCGTTTTTATAAAGTATCAAAACAATATGAATGCATTTTCTTGGTTTTCCATATATCACTTGTGTTGTTTTCTAAAGTTAATGTCAATTTAAAACTGATATCAGACACTTTTAGCCATACCAGTCACACCGCTTGTTGGATTGAGGTGAGGTTGATTCTTACACGTCACAAATGACTCATGTATCATTTTCCTAAAGTATCAAAACAATCCAAACACGATTTATTAGTTTTCCGTATGTCACTTCTGTTGTTTTCTAAAGTTAATGTCAATTTGAAACTGATATTAGACACTTTTTTCCATACCGGTCACATCGTGTGTCGGATTGAGGTGTGGTTGATTTTTATACGTCAAAAATGACTCATGGATCATTTTCCTAAAGTTTCAAAACAATCCAAACATGTTTTCTCAGTTTTCCGTATGTCACTTGTGTTGTTTTCTAATGTTAATGTCAATTTCAAATTGATATCAGACACTTTTAGCCATACCGGTCACACTGTGCATAGGATTGAGGTGCGGTTGATTCTTACACATTAAAAATGACTTATGTATCATTTTACTAAAGTATCAAAACAATCTGAATGTTTTTTCTCAGTTTTCCATATGTTAGTAGTTCATAAGAGTCTCTCATTAAGTTATTCATTACTAGAAACTCAAATCTTTTCTAAAACCATTCTTCATAATCTAAGGATATGAAACATAAGAAAGGGTGATCATAGATGCTCAATAAGTGTAAAAAAGGGATATATCAATGATCATATAAAGATAACATAAGTAGTAGGAATTCACCTTCATTGTCCTATTTGTTTACATTCTCCCATCAGGTACGCTCCCAATTCGTTTCTAAACAAATCTATATCATATTGTGAATATGATTTTTTGTGACAGTCATAGTAGTACCGAAAAAATATAAATAAACAAAGGATTAATAATTATTTTAAATGAAATAGTAATTATTTTTAAAAATACCTCTTCAGGGATTCTAGTTTGTTCATGAAATATGATCTCTTTCATAAATTTACAAACAAAATAACCATAGTCCTTTCCATTTTTTTTCAGACACTGTAGAAACATCGAGAAAAATAATTAATCTATTTTGATATGTATTTGGATAGTGAAATATAATTATATACGACGTGATACATCTCCATTTCTAGATCTCGTGCGCCTTTTCGTCCTTAGGCCCTAGATTCATTCCAGCCTTTAGATGATATTCATACATCATCCTATCATATCAGAATCATCATTAAAAGATAATATAAATTATATAACTAGATATTTAGTTCTAAAATGTTGGATCTAGTGTATTACAAATTGAAAATTGCCATCATGTGGGGTCAGTTTGTTGGATAACCATGCAGTGAATCCAGAAAATAAATCTTTGCAGTATCCAAATTGACTGCAATGATCATCCAATGTTTCCTAAGAACAAAAAAAAGGAATAAGTAATGATAGAAATGAAAATATAATTGATATGATTAAAATTTAGAGTTTTAATCCTGTAAAGTTGGTATTAAAAAGAGCATGTCAGTTTTAATTTTTCATTGAAACGTTCTGAGCAGGTTTGACATTTATTCATCCTGAAAATCGGAATCTATTTCTTTTTGTTGTGTAGACATGGTGTGAGGACTAACGAGTCCAAATTTCTGTTCATGGGAAAATCCCTTCAATTGTTTTTCATATTTACACCTGCGAAAAATATGAAATGTATTTAGACATAATTATCATAGTATATCATCTTCTGTAAAATCAAATCATGAAAACATACCTCATGTATACATTTATAACTAAGGTGCCTAGCCAGTCCTATGTGATGATTTCATCTACAGCGTCAGCACTAACGAAATCTAATGTTTCCTCTCCGTACATATCTTTTTCACAAACAATTGTGTTATTTCCACCATTCATTTTCTTATCCACATGAGCTTGAAATGATATTAAATGTGGATATAGAACGGGCAGGGTGAAGGTTCTCTCAATAGATTGTTTTGATTGGTTGGTTGATCCTTTTGAGCCGCTCTTTCATTTTAGCTCCTTCCTTTTGTCCTTATGTAATAACATTCATCGGTTCAGCCCTTTTCTAATTAAATGTTAAAGGTTATTCTTGAAAAATGAATTGGAAATGAATACTTCCTGGTCGACATGTTTTTTTACAAGATGTGACAGCCATGCAACGAATGTTCCAACATCTTTTTCCACCGTATGAATGTTGTCATCGTCATTTGGCATGGGTAGGTCGGTGCTCGGCTCATGATCTACGTTAATCGACACTTTGACATGACGGGTTAGAAGTGGTCTAGAGTGTAGTGTGTCATTCTGCATATTGAACATTGTATCCCTTGCTACAAGGCAATGGGTAGGAGTTGACATATATAAATCACATTCATTTTCACCCTGTGGAATATCATTACAAGAAAGGTATCAGTGTCTATGTGATTCACATTTCACAGAAAAAAATATTATAACATTGATTAAATTAGTTAAGTCAGGTCTTTGAGGGGAATGGCTCGCCTCAAAGATGGTGGGGGTGGGGAGGGATCTTCTTGTGTGGGTTGTTCTTGAGTTGTTTCTTCTCTTCGCCTATCCACTATCAAAGTTGTCAGAAACTCTCCCTAACTTTGGAATTTTTCTTCAAGGTTATCTAGTCTATCTCTCATCATTTTAATTTCATTAGTTTCTTCCTCCTCATGTTTTTTTTCTGAAAATATGTTCGGGGTGTCACCCCAAAACCCGCACCTCTAACACGGACATACTGTTCTAGCTATTTCAGGGCTGCTGAAAGTATTTTTGCATCCGGTGCGGGTGTTGTTGATTCCTGTGACTATGTAAAATAAAAAATATGGGAAAATAAGTAAGCATTGTTATGTAATAGTGATTTAAAGCAAAACAAATTTATATTATGTCATACTTACACATGTTTCCTACACTTTTTGTGTGTTTTCATCTACCAATTTCCCCTCTTTATTAACACGATCCTCCTTCCGTAGCACATGTCATGGGATGGAAGTGGCTTGGGATTTTGATTCATCAATCTGCATATAAAAAAATAAACATGGTTATAATGTTGTTTTATGTCACATTAATGTATTCCAGTACATTTAAAATAAGTACCAATTTTTTTTCAATTGAAGTGTACCCCAGCCTTGATTTACGGTAGGGGTATGCTGGTTTTTCTGCCCATTATTTATTTTTAGCACTCAGTTTCCGTTTCATAAATAAAAAACTGTCAATAAAAGTGATGAATACAAGCAACGTTAAACAACGTGTTACCAAACACAATGCACCTGAAAATTCTGCTCCACACAATGGTTGCAAAATGCATCCCACTCTCCTTGGGATATCAAGTGTGCATAAAGAGGAGGTGGGTGCGTCTTGATTTTCCCTTCAGTATCTTTCAGATGACATTTCGTTAAAATTCTGTGAAAGCCTCTATGAACCCTTCCTGCCAATCTTAATACATATTCTTTGTGCGAGACATCTACTATAAATGCACTCTGTAAGAGATGATGAAGAGTTAGTCAATATATAAGTATTTTATTTTATTTTATTTTAATAAATTAAATAAATGATATCATAATGTTACCGTAATCTCTTCCCACATTAATGATTTCATCCCACTAACACCATGGTGTCACGACTCTACATCAATCAGCACATGTTGCCTAGTGAAGATTCCAATGTAGCAACTAAACATGGATTTGTTGGGGTTTACATGCTGGCCTTGCTTATTCCATCCCACCTCATATTTGATGCCTTTTTCTTTTACCTTAAGGATTTTGGATAAAACTGTCAAACTATGGTGCACATGTTTTTTTTTGTGTCGTCAGGGTTTTATTGCCCACCATTTCCCCGGTTTTTGCATCATCATTGTGTTCCTCCGAAGTGCTAGCATCGGCACTGGGACCAGCAACAACCGGTTGATAAACCTGTTGTACCTCAATGGTGGGACTAGCAGCAACAGGTTGAGAAACCTCTGATACCTCAGTAGTGGGACCAGCTAAAACATGTTGAGATGCCTGTTGTACCTCTACAGTGGGACCATCTGCAATAGGTTGAGAAACATGTTGTGTCTCGGGATTGGGTGCATCAGCAGGTGCAGAAGTAATTATCTACAGAAGTGGTTTAACATTTAATTTAGATCATATAAAAGTAGAAGCGAACAGATAATAACATAATGTAACACAATTTATATTACAATAAAATAATAACCTGATTATTGAACTCTCTTTTTTTAAAGGCTGAAGTGATTTGACCCCTCTATCGAATATAAATGTCCCTTCATTGTGGTCTCCTCTGACATACAAAACGTCATCTACATTTGGACCACTACGAAATGATAGTGAAGTCCCAATGAAAGGGTCATACTCTGCTGAATTTTCATCTGACCCTTCAGTTGTTTTGGTCGATAACAGAAAAATTGACCAGTTTTGGTTTGTGGGATCTGGAACATAAAATACTTGCACTGCCTGTGATGCCATTATAAACTGTTCATCTTTCTCCCCTTCCATACTAAAATCAAATTTCATGAATCTCAATTCATCTATTTTAATAGCGCTCCTATTATCAACCCACTTGCATTAAAAAATCATAACTTGGAATTCCGTATAATCCAACTCCCATATTTATTTGATGATGCCAAATTATGACATATTCGCATAAATTGGATTTATGTCCTTAGCACCATAAACATGCATCACTTTAGTCACTTGTGTAACCCCACTATTCTGCATGGTACTATCTTCATCATGTTCATTAGTATAAAATGTATAATCGTTAACTACATAAGCATTGTAAGATAATTCATACACACTTGGTCCTCCGTCTAGCCATCGAAGTCGTTCTGAAATTGACTCTGGATTTTCATCTAACTTCTAAAAAATATGGTCCTGAAACCATCCTATAAACTATCGATTATGTGTATCTGATATCCATTTTTCAGCCCTATATGGATTCAAATGCCTAAGAATTTCAATGTGGGTTTCAAAATATGGGTCAACGTCGAAACTGTTATGCAAAACATAAAGGTGGGCCTGCACCTGATTTGTAATATTGATTGTGACAAACTGTCTTCCAGAAATTCCTTTACCCTCAAGCCGCCCAGTGTGACGAGATTTCAGTAGGCCAATGCTTTCCACACTAGATAGGTATTCAGTACAGAATTCAACAGCTTCCACAACAATATATCACTCTACAATACAACCCTCTAGCCGACTTCAATTTTTGACATACCCTTTCAATATTTTCATATACTGTTCAATGGGGTACTTCCATCTGTAATGTACTGGACCACATAGTTGAATCTCTCTCCACAATTGGACCATCAAATGAACCATCATATCAAAAATTGAATACAGGAAGAACATTTCTAATTCACATAATATGACGGCAATTTCTCTTTCCATAGTTGGCAATTTTTCCGGGTCTATAACTTTGATGCATATATCTAAGAAGAAGAAACACAGTTTCGTTAATGTATGGCGGAATTTCTTGGGAAAAATGCAATGTAATGAAATAGGAATGATATCTTTCATCAAAACATGGCAGTCATGTGATTTCAGACCTTATAGCTTCAAATTGCTCATTGATACAAGGTTCCTGATATTTGACGAATACCCCTCTGTAACCTTTACGTCATTCATGAAGTTGAAAAACTAATATCTCTCTTTCCTGGAAAGAGTGTATGCAGCAGGAGGAAGAAATGTTCATTTTTCACCCTTCACTGGTGCCAACTCTTCTCATATTCTCATCTCAACCATGTCCAATCTAGCCTTAATTCCATCTTTCGTTTTGCTAGGTGTATTTAGCAACGTGACGATGACACTATCAAATACATTTTTTTATACATACATAACATCAAGAAAATGTCTGATATACAGACAATTCCAGTATTGTAATTCAAAAAAAACTGATCTCTTTTTCCAACCGATATCCGTAAGGTTTTTCGAAGCTAGTTTACCTAAATTAGTTTCCACATTTTTAACTTTCTCAAACAATTGATCGCCTGTTAGTGGAGACAGTGTTGTACGTTCTTATAAACATCCATCTAATGATGTCGTCCAATATCGGTACTTATGTCGTTAGGGTATAAATCTGCGATGTCCTATAAACACGGCTTTCGATGAATTTTTCAACCAAATTGATTGTGTACCTTGTTCACAAACGGGACACCCTTGAGTTCCTTTAATGCTATATCCTGAAAATTTTACATAAGCAGGGAAGTCATTTATCGTCCCGTACAACATGTATCTCAAAGTGAAATCTTCCTTTTTGTAAGCATCATACAATGTAACACCTGAATCCCACAATAATTTCAAATCTTCGATCAATGGATCTAAATAAACATCAATATCATTACCCAGTTGTTTTGGTCCTAATATAAGCACAGATAACATGATGTATTTTCATTTCATGCATAACCATGGTGGTAAGTTATAATTTACCAACATAACCAGACATGTACTGTGACTGTTTCTTTGAAAACCAAAAGGATTAACTCCATCTGTAGATAACTCAAGACGAAGGTTTCTCGACTCATTTCCAAATTCAGGATACTCATGATCAATTCTCTTCCACTGAGGAGAGTCTTCCAGGTGACATAGTATCCCATATTTAATTCTTTTATCTACATGCCATGTCAATTGTCCTTTAGTCTCCTCACTTCTATATAGGTGTCTAAACCTTGGAATGATTGTAAAGTAACATATAACTTTAGTAGGGATGGATTCATCATTCTTGTATCGAGAAAAACCACACTTTATGAATTATTTAAGTGATTTTTGGTCCTTTCAAAACAGTATACAACCATTCAGGTAGGCGTGTATTCTTTCAGAGATCATACCCATCGAGTGTATAATTCGTTTGGCATCGTATGTTTGGCTCAGAAGCACATTATCTTCTAGGATCATTTCATTCAAGAGAGCAAGTAGTTCCGTAAAACTGGCGTCACTCCACCCGTTGTCTGCTTTCAAATTATACAGCTTCAGTATGGTTGACAGTGCTGTATATTTAGTGAAACCAGCATACAATGGCATCTTTGCACATCCTTTTAACTTCTCAAACAATTTTGGGCAATCACGAAGTTCATCTTCGACGGTCCCTATCATTTCTCAATATGATCTTCATCATCATTAACATATGTAATCACATCCTCCATACGTTCATCTTCATTGTTCATGCTTGTAATCATATCATATGATCCATAAAATGCAGTGTTATCTTAGCCACTACCTACATTCATTGTTTCCCAGTGTTTATTCCAACATGTATAACTCTGATCGATTCTGTGATAGATCAATTTCTCTTCCAACTCCTATGGACTAATTTTTTTTGGATAACAGTAGTGTAAACACAAAAAAAGGATTTGACAAGGGTATATGGATGATCTTTTGCAAACTTGAAAAACTCTTTCATGCCTTCTTTATACTCTTTTGTCAACCGATTGGAATTCATCCATTATTTATTTATATTCATCCTATTTGAAATCCAAAGGATGGGTATATAGGTTAGTGGAGAAGTAATATGAGTATAATTAAGATAAAAAAACTAGATACTTTAAAAATGGTGGGGGATGATCATTAATAGAAAATCTTGGGTGGTTCTTGGGATCATCCATTCTCTTCCTCTCTTTGATCCCCCCTGATGAGGGGTGGTTATTGGGAGTTTTTTATAGTGCTTTAGTGATTTATTCCCTTATACTTACTCCATTACTATTATCCTTTATTTCCCTGTGATTTGGGATGATTTTATTTGTGTGATTATTTCACTATATCATCTTCAAATCAATTCAGATGATGTAGATTTTGTTTGTATTGGATAGAGGTTATCCTCGTATGATGAACGCACCATGTTTTGTGTGGCTTAGGTGGTGTTGTGTTTCCCATTGAGTTTTTAAAAGATTATTCCTAATTATATTAAAGTTAATAATTAATTATAAGTTTTTATAATTAATTATTTTTGAATTTTTCCTTGAGATTGTGTCTTAATCATTGGTACAAGATTAGATAAGGCATGTATAGTCTTCGTTGAGGATGAGTTGATCTTGGTGAGGGGGTCACTCCATTTTTTTAGGTAGGTGGACCTTATAATACAAAACCATGTTCCAATTATGCATGATTGTGTATTAATGCATGAATATATGTGTTATAGTGAAAGGGATAGAAATCAAGAGCAACCTAGGTAAATAAATAGGGTGTTTTTGATCCACCAAGAGATAGAGTGAGGGTTCTATTGAATTTTTGTGATTTTGTGATCATCCAGAGATTATGTCTCCATGGAGGTGAGGTTTCTAGTTGTGTTTATGAGAGGTTTGGGTTTGGTATAAGATTTTTATAGCCTACTTAGGTTTTCTAAGGCTATTTGAGTAGGTATTAGAGTCTTAGGCCTAAAGAAGATGGATAATATAATTTGATATCTCGTGTATGATGGGGAACACCCTCTTAAGGATATATAAGAGTCATGGTGTGTGTGATGAGTAGGATATTCCATATAGGGATTGGTGAAGTGTGACATAGAGGATTTACTCCTTATAATTGGATTAAAAGATCTCCAAGGGGGCATGTGATATGGTACCTAAGTGAGGGTCATGGTAATAGTCTGGATGACGTAGCATAGGGTATCAAAGGATCTTAGTGTGAGTTTCTTAGGATGGTAATTATTTAGTTTTAATGAGTTTTAATGTGGGAATTGGAAGATGATATAGACTAGACTATCGAGGCCTAGATCAAGTATAGCATGTGGGTTGTGACATTACCATGTAGAGATGAGTGTGTGTTGGTATCAATGAGTAGAGATGGAATAGGTTTGTAAAACCCAGTAGATTCCCTTATAGGCGGAATTATAATGTTGATAGGCTGGGAAAAAATTTCTTGTATAACCAATATGGTTTTAAGGATATTATTATGAAAGGCTAAATGAATGGTGACTTTTATCATTTATGGCCAGACTGACTAAGAGATTAGGACTTCATATGACTTTCACCTAGTTGAAGTATGATCCTCCATGGGGCCCACCTATTGATGATGTGGTTTATCTAGTACGAGAGGTTATCTATATAGATAACCTTCTTAGATTACTATTTATATGTTTTGTGTCATGAGAAAATATGGATGGCCTTTATTTAAGTGATAAGGTGTTGGTAGGACCCTACTTTTAGTGAGAAGACATTGGTAAAAGGGGATTGGTGTGTGACTTCCATGGGATCCACCTATTGATGGTGCATTTTTACTTGTGATAGAGGTTGGATATTGTGATTCCATCCTTAGATCATTTTTTGTATGATAATATGATGTGAGGTATAGAAATGGGGATCATTTAGTATTGGTTTGGAGTATTTTTGTGAGAGGTTGCCTATAGAGATTACCTCCTCAAATTGTTTTTTATGTGATGTGATGGTGAGACCCACCGTAAGTGAGACGGGAGCAGATACTGTGTTTTGGAATTATAGGGTATGTGAATCACACCCAATGTGAGAGGTCGGTGGCACTGTTATGTTATAAGAAAGGATGTGATATTTAAATTGGTTTATGACCCAAGCCAGAGAGAGTGGGTAGTGGGAAGGAATTAGTAAAAACCCTATTAAGGTTTATTTTTTTCGAACCCAAGGAGAATAGTATACAATATAGTGTACAATATAGAAGATACTAAACATATGTCTCATCTCGTTGGCATGCCTCACTTGATGACATGAATTCACCAACACGGACGGTTCAAACCCTACCTGGCCTAACTATGGGGTAGTATCCAAAATCAGAAAAATATCCATACTAAGGGCTACTAGATGGAGTGAAATCCTAATCTAGTGTAACAAACTTTCACAAAAAATACTCTCTCTATTCAGGTTTCTATCACAAGGCTATAGTGGTGAGATCTAATCAAGATCAAACAAGTAACCAACCACATATACATGTGTCACACACACAAGCATCACAAACAAGAATCACACCAAATCATAATTAATATTAATATTGACAATAAATGAAAACATAATTAATTCATGAAAATTCAATTTTACTCACCTTAAGGAGGAGGACTTGGTGGTGGAGGTGGAGGAGGCGTTGACAGCGGAGGCAGTGCAGAGGCTGCGCGGAGGCAGTAGAGGCAGTGGAGGCAGCAAAGGAAGCAGAGTAAGCGGAGGAGGAGGAGGAGGAGGAGGAGGCAGAGGTGGATGAGGAGGAGGAGGAGGAGGAGGATCCATGGGATAGGAGGAGGAGGAGGAGCTGTAGTGGAGGAGGAGGAGGAGGAGTCGCGACAAGAAGAGGAGAAGGAGAAGTAGGCACTGGAGGAGGAGAATGAGGCGGCGGTCGTGGCAGAGGAGGAGGAGAAGGAGGCAACGGCGGAGAGGAGGCAGCAGCGGAGGCGTAGGGTAGGGCTTCTGCAAGAGCTGGACATGGTGCGGGGAGGAGGATCTGCGGCAAGAGGAGGAGGAGAAGTAGGCGCCAGAGGAGGAGAATGAGGCGGCAACCGCACCAGAGGAGGAGGAGAAGGAGGCACCAGCGGAGGAGCAGGGTAGGGCTTCCGCAAGAGCTTGACATGGTGCAGGGAGGAGGAGGGCGACCCAGTGGTATTTATAAATCCCGTGGGGAAATTTATCAGTGCTAGTAAAAAGGGATGATAAAGGGGGTCTTTATCAGCGCTAAAATGAAAAGCACTGATAAAGATTCCCTTTATCAGAGCTTTTTAAGCACTGATAAAGGTAGGACTTTATCAGCGCTTTTTTAGCATTGATAAAGGGTGTCTTTATTAGCGCTTTTCATTTTAGCGCTGATAAAGACCCACTTTATTAGCATTTTTGTAGCACTGATAAATCCATACTTTATCAGCGCTAATAAAAGCACTGATAAATGTATAAATTTAATAATTTTTTTATATTATTATATATATATTTAAAATTATATTTATGATAAATATATATTTATTTATTAATAATTATAACTCTAAATAAATATATCTTTATTTATACTTATTAAATTATAAGAAATATAGTTATTATATTTATAATTATATAAATATATAAAATAAATATATTAATTATATATATTTAAAAGATTATAAATATATTAATTATATATAGTTAATTATAATTATAATTACAAATGTATTTGAAAGGTATGTTTATATATATATCATTGAAAATATAATAAAATATATATTTATTTTTTAAATATAATGTAATTTTAATTATAAGTGTACATTTTTTAGAACGTATATATTATATGGTTAACATAATGAATTATAAATCAATAACACATCAACATGATATGTAATTATAATCTATAAATGAACATTATCCATGCACATATATGATCACATAACATATACGCATGATATATTCATTGACCTCAATTCATTGGAAAACACATATATATTCAATAATTTTAATTATAAATATATAATAAATAGTATTATATATTTGTAAATAAAATAAATACATTAAATATAAACAAATATAATAAATATATATATATTAAATATAATGAATTAATAAATATAATAAATATAATGAATTAATAAATCTAATAAATATGATAAATCTAATGAATATATTTATTATTAATATTATAATTATTTAATTATATATATATATATTTAGTTATAACATGTGTTTTTTATTTAATGTATACAATAAACATTATTTTTTAATATAAATATAATAATTTCATATGAAGTAAAGCACTGATAAATGTAACCTTTATCAGCACTAAGAAAAACGCTGATAAAGGGATAATTAAAGCGTTGATAAATGTATCATTTATCAGAGCTAAAAAAGCACTGATAAAGGGTACACCTTTATCAGTGCTTGTTTCAGTGCTGATAAAGGGTACATTTATCAGTGCTTTTATCTAGCACTGATAAAGTCCTACCCCTTTATCAGCGCTTTTCCGTTAGTGTTGATAAAGGAAGATGCCTACCTTGCTCGGTTTTGTGGTAGTGATTATGCCTGCAAGTCACTCATAACTAAATTCTTCATATTTTTTTGAAAATGAAACATAAGAAAGGGGTAAGCTAAAATGCTCCGTAAGAGTAAGAAATATAGCGGAAGATAACATAAACATTAGGCATGGTGAATAATTAAAAACACATGCCTTTACAAATAATAAACATAAACACTTTATGGATGGAATATGAGCTGAGTAAATAATGTCATAATAAAACATAGTCATGGGTAATCTACTAGTCGAATAACCACATGAACCATAATTAATATTTTCATAAGGAGGGAATGTATAATGCCGTATATTCTAAAACATTTTGTCAAGGCATCAACCAATATGTCTAAAAATGATTTAGGCCTCGGCCAAAACCATATATCAAATTGGGAAAGGCCTCAGAAAATTCCATGTCTAATTGTCTCATGAGACCTACCAATTCACCGAGGAGCTATAGTGGGCTCTACCCGTCACATACTAAGTCCAATACATTCCTCATATGAAAAGGTTGAAACATAACATAAAAATTCGTATTAAAACTAGCATACTAAATGTCAATACTTTATCCATAAACCATTAATGGTATAAAATAACACATCCACATTAAAAAATATCACAAAACTTTCAATACAATAAGGAGGATTTGTATCAACTTCAAACAGGTTTAAAATCCATCAAAGGATGTTGACATAAATGAAATGAAAACTATTGGAAAGAAATAAATTTTTATATTTTTAAACCATTTAAAAGAAACAATTTTTTTTGGAAATATTCTTATAAGATTGTAAGGGAAGCTTCTATGGTGTTATAATGGCGGAAAATATCCGCAACTTCCATATAAGTTAAAAAAACATTATTTCCTTAATTATATCGAAAAGGTCGTCAAGTACCTTATTTGGAAAATGAAAAAAAGATTCCTTTCAAAATATTTCATCAAAATTAAAAAAAGGGTTTAATTAATTTAACCCATATTCAAGTAAATATTAAAAAAAAAATTGAAATACATTTTGAAGAAAACATGGATGTGGATGATAAAGAGGTCTCAATAGATAATTACGTATAAACAACTTGGATAATAAAGAGATTTTAGAATTAAACCTTACCTTATACTTTTCCTTGGTTGAGGGTAGGTTAACCTCTCGTATAATAGTTAAATCATTTTTATTAAATTATAAAAGAACCATATACATAAATATGATATCATATATGATCTTCTAATATTGTTTGTTTAATAATATTTTGGTATTATCATTGTTTCTCATGTTAACTGATTCATTTTCCTTTATGTGTTTTGTTACATAAGACGTTTTTGTTATGGATATGATGTATTTGATACATATCCTGAATGAAATTAAGTTCTTAAAAATTATTTTTATTCATCAAATGAAAATTATTCTTGAATAGTTATGATGGGGAAATGAATCTCACCACGTTCATGGAGATGGTAATCCGTACGTAGACATGTGTGACAATATCATTCTTTTGATATTAAAATCGTATGTAAATATATAGTATATCATATATAAAGAATCATTAAAATGTTATATTTTTTATTTAAATCATTTTTACATCATTATTATACCCATCCAAATATAATAATGTATTGAAGAACAACTACCCCACGACGTGGAGACGGTAATCCGTATGTACACACGTATGGTGACATTATCATTCATATAATGGATAGAATAATCGATATGGTTGTACCATTTTTATAATAACATCACAGTATATTAAAGATACTGGATTTATTATTTTATAATGGAAACAACAAAAAAAGAGGAAGTGGAAGAAGATAAGAACTTGAAAGAGGTGATGAAATATTTACATCTTCTTCGGGTTCTTCCTTTTGATTTGTTTAAAAGAGCTCCTTAGGTTGGATTTATGGACAAAGTAATGACTCTAGGAGGATTTTATGGAATTTGGGAGGATATTTGGGCAGGTTTGGGCCGATCCATATGGCTTTGGGGGTGTGATATTAAGAGGAGGGGAAATTCCCTTTTATAAGAGAGGTGAGGGTCACTTTCGGAAAAGCTTGAAATATTATTTTATAATAAAATCATTTTTGGTTTATAACGGCTCCAAAATGATTTATTTCAAGGATAAGGTGGGTATGGGTATAAATCCACTCAACCAATAGGTTTTAGAGAAGTTTGGGTCACCATATTAACCTTACATTTTATATTTAACTCTTAGTTAAATAGTTTGACATTTACCATGTCTTTTGTATTTTTATATTATATGGTTAATAAACTTACTATAAACTTCCAAGAGAACCTCAAGTGGTTCATTATTGATATATATAACCTTATATAAGTCTTTTGGATGAACCTTATATTTTGAGGAATATAATATCAATTAATAATATAATTTTTGTTTTAAAAACTCTTTTATGTCAAATTTGACACAATTTGGTATTTTGTTTTTGTTAAATTCATAACAGCATTATTACTTAAAAAACAATTTATTTAATCAACTCTAACATTTCATACTAACCTATAAAATTATTTTAATTCATAAAAAGTCTCAAATTAGATTTATTTGGATATTTATAATATCAATTATTTTAATCTTTCATTAATAAGGTAATTACTGCATCATCATTGTGTCATAAATAAATTTAATTATTTAATGTTTAAAAATTATAAAAAAAATACCATTATGTAGGAAATATTTTTATATTTCTAATGAATATTTATAGTAGAATCTACCTTATGTGTAACCCAATATTAAAAATGTTTTAGTTATGAAAACTTGAATTTAACACTTTTAACTTTTTTTGAATTAAATAATAATAAATGTCCTAATCTAATCCATGTCGACCAAAAGGATCATATTTTATTCCTAAGGTTCTTTTTTGTCAAATTACACTTATCCAATAGAATTAGGACATGTGTTAGGGTAATAATAATATCATTTTTACCCTTAATTACCCTATTTACATTTAACCATTGTAAATAAATGTTAAAAGTTACTATTCACCAAAAATTATTTTCATCTTATTGAACCACATTTTACTTACTAATATCAACCGCGTCTCTCGGATTTTTGAAATTCAATTCATAGAAGTGGTAAAATTATGTTTTATGCAAATTTGAAAATTCTCCTCGGAGGTGGGTAAAAGACACTAAAAAGTTCAATATAATTTTTATATATCTAAACTAATTATAAAATTACTCTAATGAATTACATTGAACTTATATATGTATTATGTATCTATTTTTAGCTAAAATAAATATAAATAAAATAATTAATTATTTAAATAAAAAGTCAGTTTAAACCAATAATGCATTGTTTTTCACTATTCATCAAAAATTGAATGTTTTCAGAAAAATACCAAAAGTTCAGCCAAAGATAATTTTGATATTCTGAATTCAAAAATGAAGTCCATTTTGAAAAATAAAATTTATAAAATTTGAAAAAGTGGGTATTATTATTCATAACTGCTAGTTTGATTGTTTGCGGTGTGTTAGAATCTTGAATTTGCGTACAATGCAAGCTATAGCATTATTCAATGGGAAACGTATCGTGGAAGCTTGGGGAGTTACAAGAACCATTTGGAATTGCTACTTTGAAGACCCAAATATCTTGGCTGTTCATGAGGGGAGTGGACCCCCGCACCCAGCCAGTTGCTCGGGTGATTCTACAGCCAGTGGGCTAGGCTGAACCCACAGCACAGCGGGCCTTGGCCCCCACCAATGGGCCGAGCCCATCACCTTTGAATTGGGCCCAGCAGACTGGGTCGGGGTCGGTCTGATTGGGTTGGGGTTAGTCTGACTGGGTCGGATGGGACCCGAACCCCCTTTTGGGCTAGTTACGCTTAAATGGGCATTTCTCTTAAACTGGAGATCTGTTTAACGAACTGTCTATGGTTCTGGAACCCTTAGGATGAAGTGGTCATTATGGGATACTCCACTTGAGGTTTTGGATAAATTTGGAGTACAGTTGGGTATGATCGAACCCGAATCCATCCGGTCCCTCAAAACTAAAATGCATATAACATACAAACTGGGCATCCGGTTGGCGCGCCATCTGTTGCATTGGAACCCTTATGACATGGTTGTTTATGGGATTACTTCTTTTCAGGAATTTGTGTCGGTTGAAATACTATCGATGGATTGGGGAGCGGATCTTCCCAAAATCAAGTGTCCTTTGTATCGGAATCCAGTGGTTGGTTGAGACGTGAAGAATGAGTAGTGATTCTGTGTGGGTCATCACTGAGCAATATTATGTGGGTTAACATCGAGAAATCCTATGTGGGTCAGTACCGATCAATCTGCTCTAGGTCAGCACCGAGCGATCCAGTGTGTGTCAACATGGAGGGATCCTATGTGGGTCAGCACCGAGTGATCCTATATGGGTCATCACCTAGCGATTCTCTGTGGGTCAGCACCTAGCGATCATATGTGGGTCAATACCAATCGATCCTATGTGGCTCAGTAGAAGATCCTCTTGACAAAATAATATGATCTAGATTTACGACTAAACATCTATATTTCCGTACTTAAGTTATACCTGGTTTGAGTTGAGTCATTTTATTTGAGCTTTGTGATTGAGATCATGCTTTGTGTATTTTCCTTTGTGGAATTCTAGGAGACCATATGGGGTCTTGGGGTCCCTATTGGGTATTTTTATACTCACCCATGCACAGACTTCTCCCACAACTTGTTGTGTCTTGTGCAGACGGTGGACATCTAGACTGATTCTTGAGAAGTCAGGGCTTAAAGGTGCTCGGAGGTGATTGACAGATGGTGTACAGATGTGACTGATAGACGTAGAGAGCTAACATGACGATTTGTACATACCCTTCTAGTAATAACCTCATTGGACAACCTCAGGAGATATTTTTCCTTTTTTTTTGTTCTACCATTTCAGTTGGGCTTTTATTTTGGCCCCTTTACTTTCAATACTCACTTTTACACTCAGTAGTGGTCATTAGTTGTGGTTGTACCTTTCTTTTCTATTGTGCTTACTTGTACACTGTGTACTCTATCTATGTGTGTATAGGTTTTTGAGGTAATTCCTTCGCATTTAAGGGATATATCTTTCTGGTGCTAGTCAGCAACCCCTGGCTTATGTAAGGCGGTCTTGGGGTAGTCACGACACAGGCCCCAGGGGTTAGGTCGTTACAAACTACTCCACCACATATTGAAAAACACAAAAACCTTTAAATTATCTCTTGAATTTTAGACCATTTTATTATACTAAATATTTAATATATGTTGTTTTACAATTTAACACCTTGATAATTTAAAAAGAACACATTAATTGATATCGTATAAAATACAAAACACTGAACATAAACAAACCATGAAATGTGATTATTTGAATTTTTCTATTATAACCAAGATTTAAAATAGTTTGGTATTTATAGTAATAACAATATCAAGAAAAATATTTCATAGATTTTATTTAATGAAAAATTATTGATTAATTTATATAGAATAAGAACTCAATTTTTAGTAAATCCATTTTATGCTTCAAAAATAT
This sequence comes from Viscum album, assembly GCA_963277665.1. NCBI lineage: Eukaryota > Viridiplantae > Streptophyta > Magnoliopsida > Santalales > Viscaceae > Viscum > Viscum album. The sequence goes on along the minus strand of OY728164.1, from coordinate 1,549,611,669 downwards.
GACTTCTTCAAAAATTATTTTTATTTATTTATATTTACAAAAATTAAATTTAATTTCTATAATTTTTTGTAAATTTATTTTATAAAAATTATATCATTTTTTTAATTCATCATTTAAAAAATATTATAGGGTGAAATTTTGGGATTTTTCAAAAAATGATTGATATTTTAGTGAATATTGAAAAATACCATTTTTGTAAAACTATCATTCATTTTCATCAAATATATATTATAATTTTAATTTTATATTAATTTAACTGATAAATTAGTTAATTATAAATAATGAAATAAATTAAATATGATTCATCATTATACCCAATTTTTTATAAGTTCATATTTAGGATTAAAAACGAATATATCTAAAAATAGTTTATTGTATCATTTTATGTTATTATCTAAAAATAATTTCAAAAACTTATTATAATTGAATAATAATAAATGGATATAATATTTTGATCTAGGATTTTAAAATTTAGTTACCAAGTCCTATTTATTTTCAATCATTATTAATTATAATCGTAGTAAATTTTTTGTCAACTAAGTAAGGGTGAAACTGGTAAAAAAGATTAAAACTAAGGGAGAAGACCTTAATATTACCAAATTAGTTGTATTTATTTAATTGTAGGTTTTTTTCTACCATTAACATAAAATATTTGAGATTTTAAAATTCCCTTCCACCTTTCATTGATTATAGCAATTATATTATTTTAAGTAAAAGATAAAGCCAAACAATTTAATCTCTTTTATTATTTAATTATTTTGAAACTATGATAAATACAACTTATGTTTAGTTATAAATGTATATTTTTAATATGTATTAATTTTATTTATCGTTTTATTTTATTTTAAATTTATATTTATGAAATAAGTACCTAAATTGTGTGCGCAATGATGATATAGTGCTCGTGAAAGTAGTAAAAACCCAAGTCAATGATTTTTAAAGCATTAAAGGTATAATTTTTAGGGTGATTTACCATGTCCATGGAATTTTTTAGATAAATATAAAATATGAGGGATTTTTAAAAAGATAATATTATAAATTAATTGGAATATTATAGTCTTTAAAGTCAAACTAAATTAATAGTATCAAAAATGGAAGTATTGAAGTTATATGCTAAAAAATAATTTATTAAATTAGTAAAAATCATAAAAAACATTAAAAGTGATAGTTATTATGATTAATGGTTGATAATTTCATTACTATTATGTTTATGATCCAATTTTAAACTTGTACTCAAAATTATAACCCTTTGTTATTTATCAATTCATTACAAGGATTTAAGGTAAAATTGGTTAACAAAGGGGTTAAACAAAAGGATAAGGTTTAAAATTATATCTAAATCATTTAAAATTTGATTGGATGATTTAAATAATACCATATAATAATTATATTAGAATAAATTTATTCTTGTAACCATTTTACATGAGTTAGACACATATAATAGTATAATATTTCATGCATTTCCAAAAATCAAATTCATGAAATTTTTTAATAAACAATGTATTATTAAATGGTTTTGAATTAATAAAAATTCTATATTAGTCCATATGAATGGGATATAATTTTAAATGTATAAAAAATTCCATTTATGGATCTTCTTTCATTTATAGTAATTTTTGTGACCCCTAAGGAGTAAAAAATATTGATATCATGATAATTGTAAAAAGGGTTAATGAGGGGTTAAAACAAAGAGATAAAGGTGGAAACACAATATACTCACTACCAGTTTTTTTGGATAATATTATTTCAACTCATAATAATCCTATATTATAATTATATCAATTTTTAAAAACTTTTACATAAAAAATAATTTATATTAATTTAATACTTTAAGAAATTCCAAGAGTTCTCTCCTCACATATAAAAGAGAACCTTTTTTCCCTCTTTATAACACCTTGTTATCACATAAATTCATAAAATAACTTCCTTAATTTCTTCCTAAAATCCCTACCTACATTATAGTTTTCTGATTTTGGGAATAATACCAACCATATTGTCTTTAAGGTGTGAATCTAATGAGGTTTTCCAAAAAAGATGTATAACTTTTAACGAAATGTTTTAGTTTTACTTCTTATCAAACCTCGTTAAATATTATTAAAACAATAAGAATTAATAAAAATATATATTAAGTATACTAATAAGTTTTTATTTTAAATGAATAAAATATGTATATATACATCATCAATCAAATTGGAAATGAATCCGTTATTCATGTGTACGGCGGACTACCACCTCACGAACCGATGAAATTCATTTTCCATCAACACCAATCACGGATGGATATAATGATGGATTTAATGTTTAAATGTTTCATTAATAAAATGTAGATCATTCTATAAATGTAATATATCATCAATTTTATTACTATTTCATCCATTGGTAAATTATAATGTCATTCATTTGTCTTTGTGTATTATCACCACCACGAAGTGATGAGTTTTATTTTTAATCACTGCATTACATGGTTGGTATATCTATGTCTTCCTAAATAGATAATATAATATTTACAATATGACAATAATTTTATAAAAAAATACTTTCCTTATTTCCCTCATATCCTTTTAAATTTTAAACATCACTCATGCTTATGTACGGTCTACCTTCTACATGATTGTAACGTAATTAATTTTTCATAACTATGTTTTATTAATATCATTAAAATTATAATTTATAAAAAAACAATTATAATTTTCCCATAATTATTATTCAGGATATGATTTAATAATTACCTATTTTTTCATATTAAAACTACATAATTCATTTTTTGTTATATATTACCAATATCATCAATACATCCTATGAGAAATTAATTGATTATTTAATTGTATATAACATGGAAATAAATAAATCTAAAGGAAAAATATCCTTGAAAAAAATTATTTGGAAAGAAAAATGTTCAAATAGTTTTAGTATTCAGGGAGATAAATAATGTACGTTATGATTCAGGCTCGAGTTAAAGGAAACTTTAACATAATACCTCATTTTAAATGTTTTAAATATTTACATTATAAATATATTTCTACCAAGTACATATTCATAAATTATTTCATGGATATATTTATATGGATATAAATGAATTATAATGGAATGTGTATATAACTTAATAGTTTCCTAAAAATTTCATAAAATTAAATCTTGTTACATATTTTATATAGAAATCTTTGACATTATATAAAATAGAAAATGGAATGTTCAATATTAATATAGACAGTTTCCACATATTTTCCTACCAACACAATCCTTTTTCGATACATTGATTTATTTAAAATATTACATGTTTTATTCAAATAAGAAACCTCATTTACATTTTTTATGGGTATTTTTGTTTTTATTATGGGTTTTAATATGTAAAGGGTACTTTGATATCTGAAAATAATTTTCTTATGGCATCAAAAGTTTTTTTCAAGGTTTTTAAGAAGAAATAGTCAAAGAAAAGAATGATTTATTTATGAAATTTTAGATAGAAATTATAAATGATTATGTATGAGGCTTATAAGAATTATAATGTTGTTGATCATGATACAATATATACAATCGGTGGGGCTAATAAATCTTATACTACGGGTGAGCCTGATTCTCGCTCAAATTTACCCAAGAGAAGAAGGTAAGACAGTCCTTGTAGTTTAGCTTGGGTTGTCGAATCCTCAGAGACCTAAGAAGTAACCTATAGATACGTACATTATATGGACTATTTTTGGCTATGAAGTGGCCAACTTGGGTTGATTTTAGATGGGTTTAAAGGAACTCTAAGAGACTTAAGTGAATTCAATTTAAAATAATGAGTTGATCCGTGGTTATCGCTCGAGGTGGATTGGACATATTTCCTTTTTAATGATTTCAATTTCTTATATTTGAGATGGGTTCATTTAAGGAGATAAAACAACATCATCACTTACTGGTTTAATGCATACACCCTTTAATACTAATCACATATACACTTGAAGGATCAAAGTTTTGAGCACTTCAAGGTAAAGGTTCGTATTAGCACTTGAAGTGTGTGGCCTTAAATTCAACAAGGACGATGGAGTTTAAAAATCATCAAATAAAAATCTCAATTAAAGAAGTGATTATACATTAATAAGGTGATAAATAACATCCAATCCAGCCCCTTTCTACTCCCTTGGATCAACCCATAAGTGGGTTAGCCCTCCATTGATCCCATGGTTTCAATGGAAGCAGAAAGTAGACTCATGAGGGAGGAAATGGAGAAGTAAACAAAACAACAAAAATAAAATGATCACTCCACCGTTGTGTGAATAATTTCACAAGGTTTGGTGTGAATAAACTCACACATTGATCCAAATGTATCAAAGTGATATGAATAAAAACATAATAAGAGTATAAGAAGAACTTTTATTAATAAACTAAAGTGAATTGAACAACTTACATGTGAAAGACATATTTGAGACAACAAAATTGCAGCATAACATTACAATTGAACAAAGCATCAAATATTCTCAACTAATTTACCACCACTGACTAAAATAGGCATTTTTGAGCCCTTGGGTCGATCCTCCAACAGTCCAAGTCTCCTAAATTAATTGTGGTAGGCCATAGGTGGGTGGAAAGTAAGGAAGAGTTGATTTTTCCACCCTTGACCCGAGGTGGTAGTCAGCTTTCCTTCACCGAATAGACGCGCTTGGAATACCTTATATATGGCCTAATCAGAGTGGGACATAGAATAATAAAATGGAAATCCTGATGTCTTATAGACTCATGTAAAATTGGGGCCTATTTGGAGTTGTGGATTCGGATATATGATTAGATTAGTGGACTTTTTTTTCTGGGCCGCAGAATCTGGCCCAGACTTTTATCTCTAACTTGGGCCGCCTAAATGACCACAATGGAGGCCGAATTAGAATTTTATAATGCATAATTATTTGTTCCTATATATTTCCTCTATCATCCCACTAATTTTGGGCTTCATTGTACCTTTATTGTGGGCCCCACAGTCTCATCAGTGGGCTGGTGTCCAATATGGATTCTCCAGAATTGTTTTCTTTCATCACAAAATATCCCCATCTTCTTCCATGAATTCTCCATTGGTACCTGAATAAAAAATGTTCATATTGAAGTGTAGATAAATCTCAAAAAATATCAAATTAAAATATTTATAATCATATGAATCATTGGGTACTTAAAATGATGTTCAAAAATGTACCGCATAATAGTGCATTTTAAGAAGGTATTACAATCATAATGTGAAATGATGTTCAAAGTGTAAAATGCACTAAAATGGTGTTTATGAATAATAAAGAACATGAATATTATATATATTAACAATGAATATTATCCTCATTTAGTGGCTAATCAGATCCTGATATAGCTTATACGATGGGTGAGACTGAAACTACTCTCTAATGCATCGAGTAATGTTTCCAATATTTAAAATAATTAATGAGGGAGTTAACTGGGGTGGTTTCTTATATCAATTTATCTGGGATCTAGTTACCTCTAACATGAGTGAACACTGGTTATAAATTTGTTGATCTAAATTTCCTTAGTGGGTTTTTATTTTATTTATTTGTGGTTTAATGGTATTCTTTGATAAAAAATTGAGTTTGTTTATGTTAATTATATTTATTTCATAATATTAAAAAAATATGATAAAGGTAAAATTAATATGGGTTTTCATATTATCATTGTACTAATAGATTTCCTACTTTTATGTCCCTTAATGTGTGTTTTTTTGTTCAACCCACATTTTGAAATTTCATTTTACAAGGTTGAAGGATGTGTATAAAAAAGGAATAATTAGTATTAAAATTAATGAATATTTTTAATGAAAATAGTTCATGTTTTTGATTTTTATATTCTATGAAAATGGATAATATGCAGAAGTGTTGAACATGCAATGTAGAAGTTTATTATGTAAGAGTTATGACCTTATTTTATAAAACACTAAATAAAGAAAATTGGAATGAAATGATGTGAATTAATATCTAAAGACATTATATTATGTAATAATTATGTTTGAAATATTATATTTTGTATCAGATAAAGGTTTAGAAAAATTTGGAGTATTGGATATTTCCATGTGAGGATAACATCAGAGTCATGGATACCAACATAAGTTTATAATTTTAAGGTTAATAATATGTTAAAAGTCATAGAAATCATTTTTAGGTTTTTATTAATGGTATTTTATTGTCTTTAAGTGTAACACCATAATATTTTAAAATAATTACATTATTCTTGATAGCTTTTACGACACGCAACACTGGGTTTGAAGTGAACAACAACTTACAATGAAAATATTATTATTTAATATAAATGTTATAACCTATCCCTTATGTTGGTGGGGAAAAAATTCAATAACATTATGAATATATATATTGGTTTTATATAATTTTTTAATAACAAAGTACTTCATTCTCAAGAAAAACATTGTATGCTTCAAAAAAAATCGTCAAAAAGGGTTTCTTTTCATTTTATGTTTTGAAATTATAATTAACTTATACCAGTTCTAAATAATTTATTCTATAAAAAGAATATATTTTTTCAAATAATCATAAAAAAATTATCTTAGGATGAACTTTTGGTATTTTTCCAAAAAAGTGTAAGTTTTCATTGACTATTAAAAAATACCACTTTTGGTAAAACTATCATTTCTCCCAAATAAATTATAAAATTTTAATGTCCTTTTTATCATATTATTTTTATATAAAATTTTTATAAATAATTTTTTTGTATATTTTATATAATTACTAATATTTTAATCATTTTTCGTCCAGTTTTTGTTTTTTTTTTTTGAGTTTTAAAGTATTTTTTAAACTATTTTGAATAGCATATTTTTCCTCCATATTAATTAATTAAATTGAACATTAATAAGGAAAATTTTAAACCAAATAAATAAATTATAAATCAAACTATTTAAATTTAAATCCCTTTAATTATGGTTAATAGTAAAATAGTCAATATAAGATCATCTTATGCTTGGAAAATTAATTTCACGAAAACTACATTTCAACACGTTGGGTTCATCAGTAAATTAATTTTTTAAATTTTTTTAAATTTAATTTGAAAAATGGATTCCCTATTTTTAGTCATAAAAATTAATACTACATAATATGGTAAAATTGAATTTTTTTCATAACTATATGTGATTCCATTAAAATTTATTTATCATAATTTAGGTTAAAATGGTGTTTTATGCATTAGATTCCCTTGTGTTAAAATTGATTTCCCAAAACAAATGGATTTTTTGTTTTTTAAAATGGATTTATTATTAATAATCATTGGTGCCATATTATCTAATATTGACCATTTTATTTTTTTCCTTAAAGTATAAATTTCCTTGTATAACAAACTAAAATTATAATAATGAAAAATAAAATAAGAAATTTAAGTAAATATAAGGGATAGGGAATTAAATGAGTAAAGCATGTTTCATTTTTGTGTTGGAGGTGTGGATAAAACATAACTCCCATGAACTAAATTATTTATCTAATTTTTAGGCACTTGGTATGAGAGTGTCTTCCTGTTATTGAATAGTTTTGGGTATTTAAAAAATTCCAGTCTTCCTCAATTATAAAATGGAAACTCCCTCCCTTGTCTTTCACCCATATAAAAAGCCATTTGGATCAACAAAAAATAGAAAAAATATCCTACCAACATCCAAATATATATTATTGAGATTTTTTTCATTGAAAAATACTAAACCTGGCGTCCTTAAGAAGAGATCCTATGGTTGTTTTTCTAATAGAAGGTGGTCATCTTAATGAGTCTCTTTCATTTTCTTTATTTATTTTACACATTAATTTATGTCTCTAAAATTACATCATAATAAAAATAATGTATCCCATATAATTATATTTTAATATTTTTCGGGAATAATATTTATTCATCTCCTCCTTTATCAACAAGGAGACAAATCCATCACTCATATATACATCGACTACTACCTTATGAACCGATTTCATTTGTTGTCCATCACCAACTCACATAAAATGTAATAATTATAGAAATTATAAATATATATTTTAATTATAACATTATAATTATTCTCTAAAATTAATATATCATCCAATAACTTACCCTTTCACCCATTAACCAAATCTTATCATCACTTGTGCAAACATATGGCATACTGCCTCCGTAAAGTGGTGTTATTCATTTTCCATGTAAAAAAATAATTAATAGTTATAAAAATTAATACAATTAATAACAATTATATCAGTAACATTAATTTTATATTTTAGATGATTGATCCCTATACAATACAGAGTCCTCAGAACTTCTGTGATAGAACATGATTTAGAAAACGAAGCAATTAACACCCAAAAAAACAGTAATAATGAAATATTATTAACAAATAAGAGTAAAGATGTTATAATAAGATCATATAAACTATTATAAATATTAATAATGGTATTTTATAAATAATTTAAAACATTTAAAAACATTACATATGAGATTAATGAATTCTCAACTAAAGGTAGATGTGTGGTAAGGGATTATATCTCAATTTTATTTCAATTATGGAACATTTGAATGTTGTGGTCCAATTTCTTTTATATGATATATACACTAGCATTTTACATGTAAAATCATGAATTTTTCATACATTATGGTATTTTAAGTTTCAATTTAAATTATTTCATCCATGGGGGTTTTACATGAATGTTACCAACTGCTAAAGAATTTCATTACTCAATTTATATTTATTGGGATATATTAATTATTATTTTTCATTGATATTATAATATTTTTTGGTTAATTAATTTTTACAAAATTATGTTGAATTTAAAAAGATTATGTGGATTTAAAGTTGACACACATAATTGATTCATTGATTATATCTCACTTCAATGTTATGATCATTATAGGGGTTGGTCACCTCAAAATTTCTTCTTTTGTGGCATATGTTTTTCTATACACATATATTAATTTATGAGTTTTATATATATCCCCATTGATATGTTATATCATTAATATATTTAGTTTGAATTGTGTATTTTTTAATTTATATTTTTTCTTTAAATGGGGGTGATGATTAAAAAGTTATTGAATCGGTAAGGGTTTATTTCGCAATCTCATTTTAACAAATATTGGTTATACTTAAATTTAAATTGAAGGAGATCATTTAAAAATTGTGTAATAAAACAGTTTAATTTTATTCTATATTGTTATTTGTGAAATTTTAATATAATATTACCATTTTCAATATATTTTTACATAAAATTATTTAGAATATGTTTTTATGATAATATGACTTTATTTCACTGTTCGATAAAAAAATCATTTCCTTCCAAAATATTTTTTTCTAAAAAAGATTCCAAGAATTCATTTAATATTATCTTCTTATTTTTTTAAATATATTTTCTTCCATGATTGTTTTTTTACAAAAAAAAATCATATTTTCATTTTTTTGAACATGGTGTATATTTACTTTTCAAAAAAAAAGTAGAAGAAATCACTGTTTTAACCTACTCGACATGCCAACGAGCCTGTACCCACGTGGTACAGGCTCCTGCTTGGCATCTGAAACACCAAAGATGAAATTTGGGTAGGGGTGAATTTTTTAGGGTGCAGTAGCAGACTGTAGCAAGGTACTGTAGCAGCACTGTAGCAACATTAGAACTATAGCAGCAGCAGCACTATAGCGGCAGAGGGACTAGAGAAGGTACAGTAGTGGTGGCGTTACCACAGCAGTTCTGTAGCAGCGCGGGTACTGTAGCAGTACTGTTCATTGAGGGGTCCTTTGGGCCAAAAATAGGATTTCAAGCCTTGTATTCAGGCCACTTGGCCTTGGGCCTTCGGGGTATGTAATGGGTCTCCCTTTACCTAGTCTAAAGAGGTATTTTCTTTAATAATAAATTGAGGATTCAGACCCAACCTTTTAAAAAAACCTACGCAACATGAATTTAAATTTCTTGGTATCATGGACAATAATTTATCTGAAGCATCATATACATGCTTAAAATGATTATTTAAAAGAAATTTTTTTTCTAAAATGTTTGAAATTTCTATTTCTTGAAATAGTCACTATCTTATAATCATTAGAAAAAAACATTTCTCCTAAATATTGATGTTATTTGTATTATGGATATCATTATTTTATAAACTATTTAAAAATTTTATATAAAATTTTCTCTTTGAACATTATTTGAATGGATGGGAAATTATTGATAAATCCATATTCTTTATTCAATATGGATATTTATTAATATGGCATATTTTTCATGAGTTAAATCGATCATTCTATATATGATGAATGATTTTGACATGTAGTTATGGTTGGGTACCATAAGTATATATCCACATGATTCATTAATAGGTAAAATGGTACAGATTATTAACAAGAATAAAATGGGACTATACCCATAGTTTCAAACTGTCTTGGTGAAATTCCATGATGGTATAGATATCATGATTTCTAAAAACATGACATCCAATATTATGTATTTCTTTAATTGAGAATTAAGTTATTATTATCCGTGAGATTTGTTCATTGATATTATTGATGTATTAGTTTCAAGATAATGTGATTATTTATATGGAATTATTCAATCATCAGTTTTTCATTCCATATTATTCATCATGCTAATGTTATTTATTTAATGGAATGTGTTTTTAGTTAATTACCCTTCCATATTAATTATGACTTATCTTATCACGATAGTTGGGTAATTGATTAAATGGAATGTGTTTATATTCATTTACATTACCATATATTTTTTCATTATTTATTCATGATAGATTCCTCTTTAAATAACCCTTATCATCCTATATCAAGAATTATTTTTTCTTTTCCCCTAGGACATGAATACTGAATCATTAATTGAGTTAAATGATATAGAATATTTACCTTTACTGTATTTTAGTTTATCTTTTTAAATGTCATGTAAGAATCAATTATGTGTCTATTTTACCAATACTACTAAATTATTCTGCAATTTTAGATATGATCTCTTATATATTATGCTAATGTAATAAATTAACCACGGATTCATGATTACTGGGATTGAGGTATTTACATTTAAAGTATTTTGAGAGATATTTATGTTAATATGACCCTTTTATTAAGTATATTTTTTTGGAAAAAAATTTATTTAATGAATAATGATTTTCTATTTTGTTTACATTAGTATTATAGTATTGATAACCATTAAGTTTATGACGGTCTTAGATGTTCAATAAATTATAGATAATTGGGATAATACAGTTATTAAATTTTGGGAACATTATAGGATCAATGTTAATTATGTGTATGATTATCACACAATTTATTGAATTTATAATTGATTTATAATAATATAGTTTTAAAGAAAGGACACCCCATAGGATTGGATACAATCCATCCCATCATTCAATTTCACGGGTCATGAACCTAAAATTGTAGGGTGACGGGGGTGAAATTCTTACCAATGGCCTATGTGGTGTCCTAGTTTTTATGAAATTATATTTTTATTTAAATTATTTAAATGATAATGATAAATTTTAATATAGGAATCATATAAAATTTTATGGCAGTCATGTTATTTTTGGGAAATGATTTTCATATTTTTATAGAATGTTTGATTATGGTATATTAATTTTTTGTATGTGATGAATAGTATGTGATCAAATATTTTTTATTTTTTGGATTTATATGTGATTAATGATATTTTAGGGACCTTTGTTTGTGTTAAGGTATATGCAACCCTTATGATTAACATCAAATAATATCTCAAAAAATACTCATAAATGTTTTGGTAATGTAAGGTAAAATGTATGAGAAAATAATTGAGGTTAAGAATTTCATAAATGTTGAGGTTATTGAGGTTATTCTGGATAGTGTAATAATATTTTTGGAATAATTTAGTTTTTAATTTAGATGTTATTTATTTATATACAGGGTTATCAATTTTGGATATTGACCTATCATGTGGTAAACATTTTTATTTTGGTTAATTAATATAGAGAATAATAATATATCTTTATCCATTTAGGGATTACGGGATTGGTTAAAAATTGATTTTACTACTCTATGAATGAAAAATTAATCTTTAATACTCATCATTTGGATCAAAAGATGACATTGAGGATTAAATTGAATAAAGGATAAAATTATGCTAATAATGTAATTATATTCCCTTGTATTATTTGTCTATATAGAAATGGAATTCCTCAATTCTATAAAAAATAATCTTTAAATAAAACTTTTATCATATTACCTTCATTTTTGATGAATCAATAGGGTTATCACAAAATATTGATTTATGGTTTTTTGGGCATTATTATTTATTTGGACACATTATTTATCAGTTTAAATCATATGAATACTAACTTTTTCATCCATGTCAATATGTTCACTTCCCAAAAAATTTCAATTAATTGTGAACCATGTGATGTTTTATTCCCTATCGCCTTCATTTTTCATTTTCTCACTTTCAAATTGGAAGTTTTATTAATCCATTATATGATGTAGGTTTCAGAAAATGGTATTTTCAAATTTCAAACCCTTGATTATCATCCTATTTTTCAAATTGATAGGTTAAAATTCTTTAATGAGGGGAATAAAAAACCCCTAGGTTTTAAATATAAAACTTTTTTATGGTTTATAAAACACACAACATATATCATAAACAAACCATGAAATATTATTATATAAATGTGGTAGTTAAAACCTAGTCCTTAAATTGTCCGATATGAATATTAATAATTATAATGTAAAGATTATGTATAATGGTTTTATATAATCCAGTTTTTTTAATTAATGTACAATAACTAATTACTCAATTTCCAAAAAGTCATTTTTTCTTTAAAAATTACTTTTCATAAAAAAATATTTTCATTTTTTTGTGTTAAAAAAGTATAATTTTTTTTCTATAATGTTTATAAATTTTATTTGAAAAAAATAATATCATTTTTTTAAAAATCATATCAAAATTATCATAGGATTAAATTATGGGATTTTTTTGAAAAGGATGATTTTCTCTGTGTATAGTGAAAAATAATGATTTTTTAAAAACTATATTTTTTCATTAAAAGGTACAATATCATTAAAAATTGAGTATAATATAACATAGGAATTTTTTTATAAATAATATAATTAATTATATTGGTTTAATAAATATAACTAATTTTGGCGTAAGTCCATTTTTATTATTAGAAAACATTTTTTAAAATCTTTTTTTGTCATGCTTTGACTATTTATCTTAAATTTACTTCTACCACTTCTAAAAATTGAACCCAAAAAACTGTATCCCAAATGTTGAAATAGGTGGTTCAAATTTATTAAATAATCCAATTTTGTATTTGGTCATTATGAATAGTAACTATTATAGATATTTTTCACCTCAATAAGTGTAATCCAGTTAAAAATATATTAAAACTATGAAATAAGACATTAAAATCACCCAAAAATCCATTATTTCATTGGATGAGATTTCATACTGTTACAATCCAATATTATAAATTTCACAATAACTTGGTATTAGCATTTATATTATTTTAAGTAAATAATGATTAAAAAATGTTACTCTCTCTTTTCATATATAAATATATATTTCATGATTGGGATAGAAATAACTTTTGTTCAATTATAAATGTCTATTTAAAATATTAATTATTTCTATATCATTGAAATTTATTTTTAATTTTTCGGTATCACGTAATTTCCTTATATTATAATGAAACACTTACATAGTGATTCTATCAGTAGTAAAAAAACACATGTAAATGATTTTAAATTCATTAAAAGAAATATTTTTGGGTAATTTATTATGTTCGGAAAATATTATAGATTAATAAAACATATTATGGATATGTGAATGGTTTATATTATAAATATCTTAATATATTCTTATATTTTATGTAAAACTAAATGAATAGTGTTGAAAAGGATAATAATGATATTTTATATTAATTAATATTTTAATAAATTATTTAAAAAGACATAAAAATATTTTAATATGAGAATAATAATAAAAAATAGTATTTTCTTGGTGTCCTACAACCGATTTTTTGGACTCCCTCCTCCTTTTACCACTTCATCTTACCCATCATGCATGACCCCAGATCAATCTAGTGTGATAGTTTAAATTAAATCTTGTTATGTTTAAGGTCAATCGTTGGTTTAGGGTATGGTTGTTTTCAAGCTTTCTTCCTCTCCCTGGCCATCCCTTTTTGATCTAAGGGTTTTACCTATTTTTCAGTGTTCGTTTTTTTATGGTTTCGCTGGTTATGTTTCAATGTTATATTTTCTTAATAGTTTTATTGGTGATGAATATTTTATTTTTCGTAGCGAAGGTCATGGAGTCTAGTTAATCATTAAACTCGATGGCCCACATTTTCAATAAAGATGATATTTACTTTTTTTCTTCTTAGTTTTTCGCGGTTCTATTCAGCGCTCTTCAATGACGTCAAATTTGGTTTCTAGGTGTTTTTCTCCTAATGGTGGATCCAAATGAAGGTTTTAGTGGTCATTAAGGTGGTCACATATCACTGGTGAGGCCAATTTGTACTATGTACTCTATTGTGGCTCATAGTTTCTATAAATATTCTCATAATCGTATTTTCATTGTTGTTCTCAAGGATTTTTAGGATGTGAAATTTGAGCAATTGATGGATTCCAAGAGGTTCTTCTCTATGGTGTATTTTTCTCTATCACTGGGATCTCCGAGGGATTGATCTTAGTGATATATTTTGAAGTAGATTTAACATTATGATTTTGATTTTTTATGGTGATTTCTTTTGGGTTTCTATGCTAGTGGTGCTCATATCACCTTTGATGATGTTCATCGATGAGGTGGTATTAATTTTGTGTTTCTCTTAAATAAAGTTGATTTTTATTTAACAACGAAGAAAATGGATTCCAATGGTTTTTTCATGCTAATGATGTGGTGTGATGATGGGTCCTATTTGTGTAAAGGTACATGACACAAGGTGGCATGTGGCCTAAGGTGGTGATCATTTTTACAGTTTAAATAATAAATTTTTAAAAATGAATTTTTAATTTTTAATCTAGTTTTTTTTGTTTAAAGCGTATATGATTATCATTTTTTAGGTTTCCATTTATCCAGAGAAGTTTCTTTTAAAAAAATCATTGAGGGGGATTAAAATTGGTAATGTTAAAAAATTTAACCAAGGGGTCAAGCCAAAAGATAACATTTATGATAGTAAATAAACCAATAAAAATGATATGATGATTAAAATAAGACCACACCATATTTAAATTCTACAAAATTTCTTTCTTTGAAAATATTACTTTAGTTCCAAACATAATATATTGTAATATTTTATATATATTTCCAAAAATGACATTCATTATATTCTATAATATATAATATTTTACTAAATGATTTAAAATTTATAGAATAATAACCCTAGATTAATGAATTGTATACTATTTAAAATATCAACCATGATCTATTTAAGGGTCATTTTTTCTTTTATAGTAAATTTATTGGAACCTAGGGAGTAAAGAACAATGATATCATAGTAGTAGTCAAATTGGTTACAATAGTTAAAAAAAGATATAAGGGTGAATACATAATATATAACATGTCCAAATTTTCATATCTAAGAGTGTTTAAACTCATAGTAGTCCAAAATTATAATTATATCCATTTGGAACCAATTTTCCATGAAATTTTATATATATTAATTTAGTACACTATGTAATTCCAAGGGTGACTCACATCTCAATTTTAAAAGGGAACCTTTTCTACTCCCTTTATAAAAACTTTTTAGCACTAAAGTTATGCCCAAACATGAAAAAATCCCTTAATAACATCCCTTCACATGTTTTAGAGGTATTATTTTGGGTAGAATACCAACCTTATATGGATTATGTTGGGAATAAAAGGAGGTTGTTTCATGAAGAGGTATAGATTTTATCCAATGGATTTAGTTTTATTTATTCTTCAATCTACTTCATATCTAATTTAAAAACTCTAAAATAAAAATATAATTATTTTACATATAATGAGGATTTTTATTTCAAATTAATAACCTACATTCATCACTTTCTTTCTATCAAATGTAAAAAAGAATCTATCATTTGTCTGTACAGAGGACAACTACCTCATGAACTGATATAATTCATTTTCCATCACTACCTATAAATCCTATCTATAATAATGGATTTAATTTATATAAATGATATTAATGTCATATTTTTTACTAGGTGAATAAAATATATCATAAATTTTCTTATCATTGCCTCAATTCAATCATGATAACAACTTTATTATGTACATTTGGATTTCCTGTCATGACCCATCCCCTAGGGCCCGTGTCGTGACTACCCGAGGCCCACCTTCCATATGCCAGGGGTTGGCGACTAGGACCATAATGGAATATCCCTAAAACGGGAAGGAATTTCCTTTTTAACCTATACACTCACAAACTAGGTACACAACAAAAGTAAACCACGTATTAAAACTACTAAAGTAAAAGTGTAAACTAGAAGTAAAGGGGCCTGTATTCAAGCCCAATAGAAAAAGATACATCGAAAAGGAAAAAAACAACTCCTGAGGTCGTCTGCCAAGGATCCTACCTGAAGGGTAGGTACAGATCTTCTCTGTGGCTCTTTATGTCAACTGGTCACCTCTGTGCACCGTCTGGTCCTGACTCCCTATCCTTGGTCAAATATGTTCATCATATTCACAAGAAACAAAAAGGTGAGGGCAAATCCTATGTATGGGTGAGTATTATAATGCCCAGTAGGGACCTCGAGACCCCCAAAGGTCTCCTAGAATTCCACAAAAAAACCACAAATCACGATCCCAATCACAAAGCACAAGTAAATATTCAGCTCAAACAAGGTATATAACTTAAAGAATGGGAATAAGGATGATTAGTCATGAAGCTAAATCATCTTACTCTATTAAGTTCCACTTTTGTACCATGATGAAGTCATCCCAATGCTGATCCACATAGGTTCGTAAGTCATCGATCCACTCAGAGTCGTAATTCATCGATCCACACAGGGTCGTAAGTCGCCAATCCATGACGGGCTGCTCTAAGGCTGGTCCTCTTAGGGTTGTTCTACTAATGATACATATAGGTTTGTAAGTCGTTGATTTAAATAGGGTCATTATTTTTTGATCCACATAGGGTGATAAGTCATCGATCCACATATGGTCGTAAGTTGTCGATACACATAGGGTCATAAGTTGTCGATCCACATAGGGTCGTAAGTCATCAATCCACACAGGATCCTAAGTCATTGATCCATGACGAGTCTCTCTAAGGCTGGTCATCTTTGGGTTTTTTTACCACTAATCCACACATGGTCACTATGATTCTGATCCACAAAGGGTCGTATGTCACTTGACTGCCAGCCATAGGATTCCAACACTTGGTGCGCTTGAGTTTCTGAGGAATCGATCCTCAAGATATCAGTTATACCTCAACATCCATGAAGTTCCATGAAGAAGTAACCTGATGAACCTCTATGTCATAAGGGTTCCAACGCAACAGATGACGCGTCAATCAGATGCCCTGTCTATAAGTTATAGGCATTTTAGTGTCGAGGGCCTGGTTGGATTCGAGTGTAATCTAACCCAGTCTTAGTCCAACTTTCTCCAAAACCCAAGTGAAGTAACTCAAAAGGACCGCCTCTTCTTAAGAGTTTGGGCACCATTGACGGTATGTCAAATAGACATACAGTTTAGGATATATAGTTGTTTAATCGAAATTGGGCCATATCTGGCTCCCGGTCCGGTCTGACCAGGTCGGACCGACCCAACCCAGCCCACTGAGAAAGTCCTGAAGAGGATGTGATCGGCCCAGTTCTGCTTGGCCCGGCCCGAAGAGGCTGGGCCATAGGCTCAGCTCGTCCCACTGGGTCGTGGGAACGGCCCAGACCACCCGGCTGGGCATGGCCCGCTGGGCAACAGGACCAACCTGGCCCACTGGCTGGCCATGGCCCGTTATCTTAGTGGGGTGCAGATTCCCCCGAATAGACAAAGTTTTTTTTCAGTCTTCAATCAATGGCATCGGTTGGCACCGCTCCACCAGACCGGTCTTTGAGGATCGGTCATCGGTGGGACTCTCAGGTGTGGGTCCACCCTTCGCCCACCACTACGGCTTCAATCCAAATAACCTTCTTCTTGGTGTGTCGTTATGGCACATCTCCTAGATTCAATGTAGCCAGTGATTCACGACCACCCCCTCCATCCACTGCGGTGCCTTCGGGAACCGCCGCCACCGGTTGGCACTGCCACACCGACGATGCTTCCGCGGGCCACCAGTGATGCCACAGTGGTTCTATTTTCTTCCTGATTGTGCTTATGTTCCTTTCGGAATTTCAACGTCACTGTGTGGCCCCCGGTTTCATCTCATCACCGTATCGGTCGGTCTCCCACGAAGAACGCAATCAATACCAAGATTGATGGAGGGTCCGGGAATTGTTTTGTTTGGCTTGCACCCTCCATGTAAGAATCATAACATGTGAAGGGTTCAACATCATAAAAAGAAGATGAAACATAAAATCCTTAAACAAAACCCCTACCTCAAACTTATTGGAATTCACTATAAATGAGGGAGATGAACCTTTGTTCTAATGGGTGTTTTCCGGTGCCCATTGTTGTCTAGTTCAAAAACTCCAATGGTCGTCGAAGCTCTGTTCTACGTTGGTGGAATACTTTGTCATCACTTCGTCAGAGGTTCCTCTCATGAGTGACCAAAACCCATTCCCAATCATTGTTTAAATAGAAAATAGAGAACCATCGACGTTGCATTTCATTAATGCAGTTCATTAATGAACTGCAATTAATGTTCCATTAATTCAATGAATGGAATTATTAAGAAACCCAAGGGTTATGTCATTAAATGAAATCCATTCAAGCCTGACGTTACATCATGGTCCCTCCACCATCACTCAACAGTTACAAAATAGAAAAATAAAATAACTTTTAGTTTTTTTTTATTTTATTTCAAAAGATCTGAAATTTAACTTTTCTTTCCAAATTTTTCCAAACAAAGTTAATCTTCCTTTAAGTGAATCCTGGCACTGCGAATTCAACGATGCTCTTGGATTTTTAATCTGAGCACTAGTTACAAAGATAGGAATCACCGCTCGCACATTTACCAATCGTACCTTAAAAAGGTTCGAAATTTCATTCTGGGTTCTATAGGCCTCAGAATCATGTGCCGCCAATTTTCCCAGACTCATTATAATTCCATTTAATTAAAAAAAAATTACATGGAATTTATGGGTCTTTACATTCTCCCCACCATAGGGATTTACATCCCCAAAAATCCACAACTAATCTAGGGAAAAAAATGGGGGTACTGAGCACATATCTGGGCCACCCACTCCCGTGTTCTCTCCAAGAGGTTCCCTTACTGCCACTGAACTCGCACCAGAGTAATTGACCACCCCTAAAGGACCCACAACTATCGATCATCTATCTCCACCTAGAACTCTGCGAATGTTTCCCCATAGTAAATGTCCATCTCACCCCATTTTATAACATGTGATGGATCATGAATGTACCTCCTCATATGCGACACAAGGAAAAAATTATGCACATAGTGCCTCTTTGGGGTATGATCTAGGTGGTACACTCCCTCGCCTACTTTGTTGAGGATTTGGAAAGGTCCAATGAACCTCAGAGATAGCTTATCACCCCATTCAAAACTCTACAATCCTCATCGAGGTGAGGCCCATAGGAAGACATGGTCTCCCTCCTCAAACTCCAAGGGCCCCTGCCTTCTATCAGGATAAGACTTCTTCCATCTCTGTGCAGTCTTTATCCACTCCACGATGATCTGCACCTTCTTAGTGGTAGTTCGTACCAACTCTGGACCCATAAGTGCTGACTCCCCTAGGTATTTCCAGCATAGAGGTGATCTGCACGGTCACTTGTACAAGGCCTCAAATGGTGACATTACAATGGTGGATTCATCACTATTGTAGTATACGAACTCCACCAGGGGAATTTGGTCCTCACAACTGCAGCCAAAATCAAGGACGCAAGAATGAAGCATGTCCTCAAGCGTCTGTATGGTCTTCTCCATCTAATAATTAGTTTGATGATGGAAGGCGGTGCTCAAGCGTAGCTGAGCTTTGAATGCCTCCTCTAATCCATTTCACAATAAATATGTAAAATGAGCATCACGATCTTAGATGATCGTCGATAGAACCTAATGAATCCATACGATCTCCTAAACGTAGACGCGTCCCAAGCCCTCTTCTGATCTCTGCTCTCGGATGGGTGGGAAGTGGGTCGACTTGGTGATTCAGTCAACGATCACCTAGATGTAATCATGGACCCTAGACAAATGTGGTAGCCATGTCTTGATGTCCATGGAGATTTCATCCCACTTCCACTCTGGCACCTCAAGTGGATGAGTCAAGCGTTTTGGAACCTGGTGCCCATCCTTCACTTGCTGACAAGTAAGGCATCATGAAACGAACTCCACCACTGATTTCTTCATCCCTGACTACTAGTAATAATTTAGGAGGTCTTGGTACATCTTTTCCACACCAGGATGTACCATCAAAGGGGATGTTTGGAACTCCCTCAACACCTCCTCTCATAACATCACTGGTACCACGGTGAATCCTATCAAAAGTATGATGTGCTCTCCACTTTCCAAAAATACTTCAGGATCTCATCCTGAGGATATCTAAGCACGTCAGGCCTCATAGTCAACATCCCCAATTAGTGCCTCCCATACTCACTGAAAGAGTGGGGGAGTGACAGTCATGGACTGGAGGTATGCTTCTCCATCTCTATCCATGAAGGATAACTACAACGCGGCTAGCTTCTATGTTGCCTCACTCTGTAACTAAAACCCAAACCTCCTACTGAGTGTGTCTGCCACCACTTTCCCTTTCACGGGAGTGTATACTATCTTGAAGTCATAGTCCTAGAGTAACTCTAGTTATCGTCATTGTCTCATGTGCATGTCCTTCTGTGAGAATATATACATGAGACTCTTATGATCAGAGTAGATAGTAAATCGTTCTCCCATCAAGTAGTGCCACTATATCTTCAATGTGAATACCACTATCGCTATCTCCAGGTTATGGGTAGAGTAGTTTTTATCATGTTTCTTTAGCTTCTGTGAGCCTTAGGTGATCGTTTATTTCTCCTGCATCAGAACATATCTCAGTCTGGTCCCTAATTTTTCACAGTAGACTTCATACCCAACACCCTCTTCCGGTAGCCTTGAGATGGGGGCACTTGTCATCCTTCGCCTCAACTCTTGGAAACTCTACTGGAATCTCTCTATCCACAAGAATGTTTTCCCTTCTTTTTCAAAGTTTAAAAGGGTTATGCTACTCTGGAAAAGTCAAGTACGAATCTCCAGTAGTACCTAGCCAATCCCAAGAAACTCTGCACCTCGATCACACTCCTGGGTGGATCCCAAGAAAGCACTTCCTCTATCTTCACCGGATCCATTGAAACTCCATATTCTGAGATAACGTGTCTCAGAAAGTGTACCTCTCATTTCTAGAAGTATAACTTTGAGATATTTAAAAAATTTTGGAGCTCTATGAGTGTATCCAGAACTATCTGCATATGAGTGGCATGCTCCTACTTCGATGTTGAGTACACCAAGATGTTGTCAATGAAAACCACCACTAAGTGATCGAGGTAAGTCTGGAAGATCTTATTCATGATCCCCATGAACACTGATGAAGAGTTGGTCACGTCGAAAGGCATCACCAAGAACTCGTAGTGTCCATACCGGCATCGGAAGATTGTCTTCAGTATGTCCTCATCCCGTAGCCTGAGCTAATGATATCCTGATCTGAGTTTTATCTTCGAAAACCACCATACTCCCTTCATATAGTTAAAGAGATCATTAATCCTCAGTAGGGGAAACTTGTTCTTCACGGTCACCTGATTCATGCACTGATAGTCCAGGAAAATCCTCAAACCTCAATCTACCTTCTTTGTGATCAAAATCAGGGCTTCCCATGGAGAGACGCTCAGTCTTACAAACCCATTTCCCTATAATTCCTCCAGTTGTACCTTCAACTCAAGAAACTCCTCAGAGGCCATCTTATATGCTGGTGTAGATATCAATGTCATCGCGGAGTATGTGTCTATGTATAAGTCTACCTCTCTAAAAGGAGGTAATCCTAGAACATCATCAAGAAAGACATCAGAATACTAGTCCACCACTATAGGATAACTCGGACTCCTCTCTTCAACTGATCTAAGGTTAAGTCTAACCAACTGGTAAGTGATCGGTCACACCCTCCTCTGAGAAATTCTATCCTGAGATGCAATGTTTTCCTTCTTGTCGGTAAAGGAATACCTGGTCCCGTACTCACGGTCACACCACACATTTCACCTAAAACAGTAGATATGAGAATGGATGTGGATAACTAGTCCATACCCAAGATGATGTAGTAAGGCCTCGACGCTACTACTAAGAGATCCTGTCCAAATATCTCACCTTTTAGAGTAATCTCACACTTCCTGAACTAGTGTGTAATCGTCGAATCCTATCTTGTAAGAGTCTATAATCCTAAGGATCGAGCCAATTGATCTACCAGAATCTATAATCTCCGAATGAGAGTTGTGGAAATAGAAGAGTGATTGGAACTTGTGCCTATGAGAACTTCATATAGGGTGGAGTAGACATAGATCGTACCTCAAATAATCCCTAGAGCATCGTGGTCGTAGGACTCAGTTGCCTGAATCTGAGATCATCATTGTCCACCTGCTCCTTGTAGTCCGGGTGGACCACCTAGGGGTGGTGGCGGTATAACCTCAAACCAACGCCCACCGCCTACTACACGGCCTGCTCCTTTTCCACATACCCAGCCCTAAGAACCTCCTAGATTGAATACTTGTCTCTGCCTTGGTGTTCCCTTAACCATTTGATGATCATCGGTACGGTAGGTCGGGTAGTCGCGATCCATGTGACACTGCCCGCCGCATGTGTAGAATAGTCTGATCCTCTATTGACCTCCTCTATCCAAGGAGCTCTGAAATTATAACCCTACATCCTAGGGTCATCCACCAGAAGGTCTAGCCATCTTGGGCCCCTGCATCATCTTCCTAATACCTTCTGAAGATGTCTCGGCCATGTGCCGTCCGTTGGTGGATCTCGCTGTCGGAGCTTGCTCATCTAGGAATCTCTCCAACATATGTGCACTCTCTGTCACTCCATCCTGAGTCAGTATATTGAGTGATATCATTGACGCTCTGATCTCCCATCGGAGACGCTTCTCAAAGGTCTGCCCCTGAAAAAAGGGTCTCGTACCATGTCGGTGGAGTTGCGGAAGAGGTCAGTGAATCTCGCTGAGTACTAGGTCGCTGCTAGGCTGCCCTACTGTAAGTGCAGGAGATTCTGAATACGCACAGAGTGTAGAGTCATTAGAATTAACTCTGCCCTGAAGAGGCTCTCGAAGTCCAACCAGGTGAGGGTCACCTAATCAATCAACTAGAGTGTTTGGCTCCACCATCTCCCTCTTGTAACCTGAAAGAGGCTAGCAGCTAGGATCACCATCTGATCTGTTGCTATCTCAAACAAATGAAAAAACCCATGCCATAGCCTCTAGCCAGTCCTTAGATGCCTTAGAATCTGTCTTGCCTCAAAATTTCAGAGGCCTCTACTGCTGGAACATGTGCAACATGCTAATTCAGTGTGCACAGTCTGCTAGTGGGGCAGGTGGCATCTACTGCCCTACGGGTAGTGGTGCTACTGGTACACCACCCAAAGGTACCATCGTCGTAAGAGGGCCCTACACCGAAGCCTCATCGTTCGGTGGGACATCATCGTGAACTATCTTTGGAATCTTGTCTAGCTGTCTATGAGGAGGCATCCTGTAAAGAAATAGATGTGTCATGGTCAATAATTTATACCTAGTGAGCTAGCTCAAAAGATATCAAAATAAAAACTTTTTAAAAACATACGTAATTAGTGTTTTTGTGTATCATGTAGGAAATCAGAACTCAGAGTCCTGGTGTATGGATATGTCGGCTGCCGCACCAACTCCGGACTCCCCAAACTGAAAACCGTACTCAAATCACTTAACATTATTTCTCCATTGGAAACATAGACTCTTAGTTCTTCTGGTAGAACCAACCACCCTATGATACCACTTTTTCATGACCCATCCCCCGGGGCCCATGTTGTGACTACCCCAAGACCGAATTCTATAGGTCAGTGGTTGGAGACTGGCACTAGAAAGTAATATCCCTAAAATGGGATGGAATTTCATTTTTAACCTGCACACACACAGGCTCGGTACCCATCCAAAGTAAACCACGTAATAAAACTTCAGAAGTAAAAAAATTAATCTAGAAGTAAAGGGGGCAGTATACAATCACAAAAGAAAGTTATACATAAAAAAGGAAAAAATAGCTCATGAGGTCATCCGCCAAGGATCCTACCTGAAGGGTAGGTAGGTCTCGTCTTTATGGCTCTCTATGTCAATCGGTCACCTTTGTGCACCGTCTCGTCCTGACTCCCTAACCTCAGTCAAAGATGTCTGTCATCAGCATATGACACAAAAAGTTATGGTTGAATCCCATGAAGGGGTGAGTATAAAAATACCCAGTAGGGACCCCAAGACCCCCGAAGGTCTCCCAGAATTCCACAAAGGAAAAACCACAAATCATTATCCCAATCACAAAGCACTAGTAAAGACTCATCTCAAACCAGTTATATAACTTAAAGAAAAGGAATAATGATGATTAGTCATAAAGTTAAATCATTTTATTCTATTAAGAAGTTCCTCTATTGTACCACAAAAATTTCATCCCAATGCTGATCCATATAGGGTCGTAATTCACTGATCCACACAGAGTCGTAAGTCATCGATCCACACAGGGTCGTAAGTTGTTGATCCACGATGGGTCACTCTAAGGTTGGTCTTCATCAGGTTGCACTAATACAGATCCACACAAGGTCGTAAGTTATTAATCCACATATGGTAGTATGTCTTTGATCCATACATGATCCTAAGTCATCCATCCACACAGGTTTGTAAGTCATGGATCAGCACAGGGTCATAAGTCATCGATCCACACAGGGTTGTAAGTCATCAATCCACACATGGTCCTAAGTCGTCTATCCACACATGGTTGTAAGTCCCCAATCCACATAGGTTCGTAAATTGCTGATCCACATTGGGATTATCTAAGGATGGTCCTTTTTGGGTCGCGATACTATTGATCCACACAAGGTCACTCTGATGCTGATCCACAAAGGGTCGTATGTCACATGACAGTCAGCCACAGGATTCCCACACTCGGTGCGCTTGAGTTTCCGAGGAACCAATCCCCAAGATATCGGTCTTACCTAAACTACACCAATGTTCCACAAACAAGTAACTCGATGATCCTCCATGTCCTAAAGGTTCCAACGCAATAGACAGCACGTCAATTGGACGGACGGTCTGTAAGTTATAGGCTTTTTAGTGTCGAGGGACCAGTTGGATTTGAGTCTTATCCAACCCATTCGTACTCCAACATTCTCCTAAAACCAAGTGGAGTATCTCAAAAAGACAACTTCCTCTTAAGGTTTTCGGCGCTGCAAATGCTTTATCAAATAGACGTCTGGTTTAAGAGATATAGCCCTTTAATCGAAACTGGTCCGTAAGTGGGTCAGGGTCCGGTCTGACTCGCCCAGACCGACTCAACCTAGAATGAAGGGGTTGGGCCGCTAGCACAGGCCGCTGGGCTGTGGACTCGACCTACCGGCTACGGGCTCTGCCCGCTAGTCCGTGGGACTGCCCCGGCCCCCACGGATGGGCGCGGCCCACTGGGCTACTAGACCAACATGGCCTGCTGGCTAGGCACGACCCTCTAGCTGGGTAGGGTGCGGCTTATCCCGAATGGACAAAGTGTATGTTCGGACTTCAGTCAGCGGTACCGGTTAGCACCGATCCACCTGACTGATCTGTGTTGACTGGTCATTGGCGGGACATGCGGGCGTAGGTCTGCCCTTCGCCCACAATCACAGCTTAGAACCACGACTCCTCCTCTGGGGTGTGATTTCGTGGCATGACTCCCAACTTCAACGTAGCCGGTGATGGTCATTCGTCCCTTTCATCTGTCATGGCACCTTCGGGAACCGCCCCCTCCTCGCGGCCAGTGAGAGTCAGCCGCCACCACCAGTCGCCGCTGTTGGAATCAAGTGTGAAACAGAATCCCCAAATAGGTTCATTTTTAAAACAATTCCACTGACTATCGACATAAACTTGTCGAAATCAGTGAATAGTAGCCCGGTCTAGCTGAGGACCACGCGTGAAGGTTTTTAAGCACAAAAATAAACCATAAAATAATTGTTTTAAATATGAAGCCGCACATGACGTCTTCTCATCATTGGTGATAGTTCCTCAAAGAATCTGACATCGAACACCTCTATATCGTCCACAAGTGCTTCAAGAAATTTGCAGGAGCACCGTTCATCATAATCTGAGTGCTAGCATGGAATTACGACGGTGTCTTCGATGTTCCAACGATCACCGTATCGCTTCACTAGTGATGCCTAAGAGAGTGCTTGATCCATGCTCCATGGATCCAGATACTCTCTCTCTAGATAATAGGATATAGGATAAGAGATATAATCTCCATGAATAGTTCTGGGAAATGTCATCTCCTCTTATATTTATAGTAGTTAATTAAAATGCCTGGTATCACCTCACCAACCTCGAATACTTAATGCACTATCAACAACATTTTATTACTACTCAACTAAGTCATAAATATGATTATCATTTACTTTTAATATATAAAATTATATTACGTGATAATAATTGACTCTTTAACGTGACTCATCATTCCCATAAATATTAATTGAACCTTTGATATTTTAATAATCTTTAATTAATATATTTTAATGTATTTACTTAAAACTTGTAAATAAATTTAATAAATAAATTCAATACTCATTATTCTAAACTCTAATAATATGAATTTATTTATTTTATTGGTGATCGTATAACCTTGGAAAAATCATGGACCCCTGTGGTGGGGCCCACAATGTCCAAAAATCATATTCAACTAAATACGGTAGATTCTTGAAAACGCTATTGTGTGTGATCCTCTAGGGCCTTTTCTCGACAACAGTTAATAGTATTCACAGACGAAGAGTGGGATTTTGCAACCCATCATGACCCCAAAAGAGACAAGGATTTTCACTGCAATGAAAACCAACCTATGAAGACACACTGTGTAATATAATCTCTTTGTCTATAATATCTCATAAAGCACGATGCACTCTAGTGTCATCTCCCATTTCTTGCTTTATTGTTTGTTTATTTTTCTTGATGGATTTACCCTCGACTGCCATGGCCATGGTCTTATAAAGGTACTACCATCCTGATCAACATGGCCTGAGATATATATTACTTCCATAACCCGGAAGTGACAAATCATTTCTTGTCCATGCAACCAATGTCATGCCACCAATGGCGCACAAAACACAAACTACCTCACCATGACTTCATTTCCATGGTTTTAGTCTTGCATCAAAGTATGCTATCAAATGACAGACATTGGTAATGATCTCAAGTCATGATACTATTACACATGATCTTAGATAGGAACATCCAATGATACACAAAACATGTGGATTTCCTATTGGTGGTCCAATCCTCATGATCTCACTACTAGAGATCACCAAGTGTGAACTTCATGAGAATAAAGTATCAATGCTTATGATCCCCCAACACCTGATAGTCAAATATCTATTGTTTACAATCAGTAATATGTATCTAGACTATATAACATATATTTAAGATTAATGTCATAGTATCTAGAGGTTCTCATTATATCCTGGGATCTGCTATAACCTTTCGATACGATAATTAATCATTGGACATTAACATTTCAATAGTGGACGCAGAAAAATCTACACTATAATGGTAAGATAATGTATAGATAACTATATTCATGATATGGTAATCAAAAGAATTAAATAATTGGTTCTAGGGAACCCACTATTTCAACACTCCCACTTGCACTAGAGCCAACTTTCTAACCAAACTTGTTAGATACTCACATGATTAACAGCGTGTTTCTGCTGAGTGATGGATTTAGCTACTGGGCCTACCACAATTTGTTGAGTCGGAACAAAACGGGGAATGATGGCAAGAGGGGGGTGAATTGCCTTTTAAAAAAATTGATTAACAAATTAAAAATCAAAGTAAAGTGCAGCGGAAATAAAGAGGCAATCACACAAGAAATTGATAACGGAGTTCGGCCAAAACCCGGCCTACGTCTCCGCTCCCAACTCAACCGTTGAGAGATTCCTACCGCTTGCTTTTCAATGGTTTTAGCAAGAAACCCACTAGGCTTTGAGGTAGCACTAGGACCTATTACAGCTTGCTTTTGTGGTTTAGCAAGAACCCACTTGCTTTTGATGGTTTAGCAAGAACCCACTATCCTTCTTACAGGTGAAGGATAGCTCACCTATGTCTCAAGCTATTTAAAGGAAAGCTTGGCAACCTTGTCACACCTTAGTGGTGATGTGAAACCCAAAGAAAAGAGGGGATGAGAAAATTGGGAGTTTGTAGGCACAAACTCAAAGTTAAGCTCAAAATAAATAAAACACGAAAAACCATGATTGGGAAGACTTGGGCGCCAATTGGATGATGGAGTTGATGTAGCGTGCTTTCCCAAGCTTCTTGAGTGGTGCTCTTGGATGTGGAAATGGATGGAGTTGATGTAGCGTGCTTTCCCAAGCTTCTTGAGTGGTGCTCTTGGATGTGGAAATGGATGGAGCACTTGGGGTTCTCTTGGAACAATCCGCCGGAGCTTCGCCAAAATGATCAACAATGTGTCCGGTGGCTTCGTAATAGTTCCGACAAGTGTCCGGGGCTTCCTTGGCCTTTATTTATAGGCTAGGAACCTTCAAGTATCCGTTGGAGGTCTTTGGAGCCGTTGGAAAAGGCCTCGGAGCCGTTGGAGGCCAAAAAGGTGTTGACTGGTCAAAGCCAACGGCTAGTTTGACTGGTCTACCGGCTGGCCGGTGCAGGGCCACCGGCTGGCCGGTGCCTTGGCAGAGGAGGAGAAATCTGATCCAGGCTCCACCGGCTGACCGGTGGTAGAGCCACCGGCTGGCCGGTGGTGAGGCAGTAGCCTTCACTATTGAGGCTGGGTTCCACCGGCTGGCCGGTGCTGAGGCCACCGGTTGGCCGGTGGGGAGGCAGTGGCTCAGCCTTGAGTCAGGGTGCCACCGGCTGGCCGGTGGTCAAGCCACCGGCTGACCGGTGGAGCCTGGCAGTGGGCAATGCCTCTGCCAGGTCCACCGGCTGGCCGGTGCTATCACACCGGTTGGCCGGTGGACTGAGTTTCAGTCCACTCCTTGTCCTTTCTTGGGCCAAACTTTTGCCAATCAATTGCCTATCATCCACAAGAACCCACTTGCTTTTGATGGTTTAGCAAGAACCCACTATCCTTCTTACAGGTGAAGGATAGCTCACCTATGTCTCAAGCTATTTAAAGGAAAGCTTGGCAACCTTGTCACACCTTAGTGGTGATGTGAAACCCAAAGAAAAGAGGGGATG
Organism: Viscum album; assembly: GCA_963277665.1. Classification (NCBI taxonomy): domain Eukaryota; kingdom Viridiplantae; phylum Streptophyta; class Magnoliopsida; order Santalales; family Viscaceae; genus Viscum; species Viscum album. The sequence goes on along the minus strand of OY728164.1, from coordinate 1,549,582,247 downwards.
AGAAAATTGGGAGTTTGTAGGCACAAACTCAAAGTTAAGCTCAAAATAAATAAAACACGAAAAACCGTGATTGGGAAGACTTGGGCGCCAATTGGATGATGGAGTTGATGTAGCGTGCTTTCCCAAGCTTCTTGAGTGGTGCTCTTGGATGTGGAAATGGATGGAGTTGATGTAGCGTGCTTTCCCAAGCTTCTTGAGTGGTGCTCTTGGATGTGGAAATGGATGGAGCACTTGGGGTTCTCTTGGAACAATCCGCCGGAGCTTCGCCAAAATGATCAACAATGTGTCCGGTGGCTTCGTAATAGTTCCGACAAGTGTCCGGGGCTTCCTTGGCCTTTATTTATAGGCTAGGAACCTTCAAGTATCCGTTGGAGGGCTTTGGAGCCGTTGGAAAAGGCCTCGGAGCCGTTGGAGGCCAAAAAGGTGTTGACTGGTCAAAGCCAACGGCTAGTTTGACTGGTCTACCGGCTGGCCGGTGCAGGGCCACCGGCTGGCCGGTGCCTTGGCAGAGGAGGAGAAATCTGATCCAGGCTCCACCGGCTGACCGGTGGCAGAGCCACCGGCTGGCCGGTGGTGAGGCAGTAGCCTTCACTATTGAGGCTGGGTTCCACCGGCTGGCCGGTGCTGAGGCCACCGGTTGGCCGGTGGGGAGGCAGTGGCTCAGCCTTGAGTCAGGGTGCCACCGGCTGGCCGGTGGTCAAGCCACCGGCTGACCGGTGGAGCCTGGCAGTGGGCAATGCCTCTGCCAGGTCCACCGGCTGGCCGGTGCTATCACACCGGTTGGCCGGTGGACTGAGTTTCAGTCCACTCCTTGTCCTTTCTTGGGCCAAACTTTTGCCAATCAATTGCCTATCATCCACAACACTTAAAACACAATGTTAGACAAAAATGAAAGTGATTGTGATCATGAAAATCAAAGAGTGTGGGGTACAACACAATTCTGTCACGTGGAAATTCTACTATTGCGACCTTATCTCATTGAGTAAAACTACTCAAGAGATGGTATCCTGAGTATATATCACTTTTCCACTATCATAACTTGACATCTTGGCTAGTAAGAATATCATAATTTTCATTATAATAATACTTTTCTAACTAGGTGTGATTCCAAGAACTGGAACAAATAATTGCATTTAATAAATTCTTCTTAGATGCCTCGGAAGCTGTAACATACTCAGTATTTGTAGGTATGGACACCACATTCTTGTATGATCTTTACTCGCTCATCTTCTTTTGCCTAAATTTGATATTAGATCACACTAATCTATGGAAGAATAGTTTATATCCCTGAAAACTAGTATCCTTTATTCTCCACTTAGCAGGTATATATCGTTTGTACTTACTGAAGTACAATTAGATAGTTCTGACTACATCCCTTGTAGTGCTCCTAGAAATAACTAATATTTACCTACTGAAAAATATACCTTGGAAATATCGATTCTTGTACATATTATGGCATGTGTGATTGATCCATCGCTTTGACATATGGATTGTAACTCACTGTGGTTATCTCTTCCCATGTCATGGACATATCAACATGGGGAGATTATGCCCTTCAACATAGGCAAAAATTTATCTCTTGAATTATTCCAACTTGTATTTTTCAATACAATGTCACTATATGTACGATTGAATGTGACTAAGAAACCTATAGATCTAACTCAGTAGATCCTATTCCCTAGAACATAGGTTGCTACTTTAAGTCAATCATTGGAGAATAAATTTCATCTTGGTATTAACTAATTGTGATTCCAATGTTTGTTTTCCATATGTTGCCAAACATAATTATTCTAGGAAAACATTGGCGCTCCCACTAACCTCTGGTAGACACAGGGATATCATTTTTTGCAAATGTATATTCTATAATCTTGTTGCTTACTTTAATCCTAAACTAGATTTTAGTAACTTGCAACCTTTATTAGCATTTTATGACGTGACCATCCCTTTCTGGTTGCGTCGTATGGACACCATCCATGATTGGTGGTTATGACATCCAATGCTAAATAATTTGATCATAGATGTTAGCTATGATAAGTTAAATACTAATGAATTTAGGCATAATGACTGGGTTAAACCAATCGAGCCTTATTAGTACTGCACTTGTACCATCCATGTATCAATTCACTTGAATACCCACCACATTATTCAAAATAATAATCCCATTTTCAATTTGATACATGGAATCCATTAATTTAATTTTATTTAGTCTTATCAATTTTAGCTAATTTCATACACTACTTGTAGGAAATATTATTCACATTTAATAATAGTTCACCGACCATGGTGAATATAAAAACCATCACCATGGTTTTATCCGCCCAACGCAGTATGTGTCTCTGGAACACACTATGTTCCACATGTGCTTGTGGAACTAGTTCCTATGCCAACTGTTTGTGCATCTTGAGCATTAACTAAACACAAGTCAATAAAGCTCCCACTATCTCTAATAGAGATGTTCAAACTTTTATATAATGTAGTCTATCACTTGACTATAAATTTTCTATCTTAGGGATTTATGTAATATCCAAAGAAATCATTAGGATAAGTACCTTAGATGCACAATGTTTTTATCTTGATGCAAGTTTGTTTGTACCCAAACAAACTATTTGCATCCAAACACATGTTCTTATGACATAATGGATTTACATAATTCTATGACTCATATGATATCAATTTTTCATTACAATTGGAATATGGTTGTGGGATATCGTCATTATTTACAAATCACTTCATAAAATATAACGGATGTTTCTTCTAGTTTCAACATTTATATTACTTACATCAATACATTGATGTATAAAATGTGCGTTTAAGAATTACTCCACGCTAAATTTTTCGGATCAATGTTGATATGTTAGACTCCATCATCAATCCTCCTTATTAACATCAATGTTGTGATGTCGATAAGGTAATGTGTGTTTAGGAATTGATTCATGCTACATTATCTTGATTGATGAATGGTTGGTCGAGATATTATTCGGTATCCCAACCCGAAGAAACTTATATCTCCAGACCATGCATAAAATTCACTTTATTATTTCTTAATTACTTAATGTAATTTTATGAAGTATATATACCTCTAGCTTATACTTAGAATATTTCATGCTTACTGGTTGAACTATTTACAAAAGATTTGTGACATACCTTTATTTTTAAAGTTGCCTTTGTCCAAACTAAAGACGTCAATAATACCAAAAGTATTTAGTTGTGCCGAGCATAAATACCATACGTATGGTATAAACTAGTGGTTGAGATTATCAAAACAATATTCATTCCAGAACTTGAAAGAATGTATCCTTGCATACAAGGACACAAGAGATTAATGTTTATGTTTATACTCAAAAATAGTTCACATGGAGAACCTTACCTAGATTGACCTTTAAACATTGTCTTTCAATTTATTCACCATAATAATTAAAACTTAACTATCTTTTATTCTTATTCACATAGAGAACCTTACCTAGATAGGTAATGAAACATTTACTCAATACTTGTTCATTTTATAACTTAAAATAAAACTTGATTAAAGGGGTGAAAATGATTTGATAAAGGTGTCCAATTAAATATCATTATCAATCATTCAACTTACACATGTCACTGTAACATCACCTTATTCATATCATTGCTTTGCTTTCTCCTTGCAAACATCTCGGTGATGAGACTTCATGTCATATCATCCATGTCCTGGTGTAGCGACCACAACTAACACTGAACTTTGATTAAAGTATAATGATATAACTATCATATGCTTTGTACATTAGTCTTCTACAATCAATTTTCACCCTCGCTTCTTGAGGTAGTTTAACAGGTGTTGGGGACACTGGCACCATGATTTTCTTATATCATAGTACTATGCACACATGTCTGTACTATTCATGGATACTTGTGTTAGTGTGGACATTTACTTTGTCCAATATAATATTGTAGTTTTTAATCTTCTGGTACAACATTCCCTTTTTTCTACAAAAAATGAATTTTAGAAGATGAGTTCATTTTATCTGGATTACCGGTTTAGACATTTTGATTAATTACTTAAATCAGTTAATATATCCCACTATTTTATTGGATTCTAGGAATCCTCTTTTCTAGAATCAGAATACATTGTCGTTAGAGTATTTTAGTGGCAAGGATCTGAGAACCACCCCTCATAGTCTACAAGCAATGGCTATGCCACTACATGGAGATTTCTAGGTAGGCTTTTGGTAGGCTGGTCACTTTAACTTATGGTTCTTTGATCTATTGAGTGAAGTCCTCAGCTTCATAAAATCAGAACTTGATTTACTCAATGCTTGCCTTTAAAATTAAAACAAGCTAGCTATGGCTATTTCTTTGCTGCAATTTTAGTTAAGTCAACCCATCATTCTTATTAGGACTCCCTGGTAGTAAGAGGCACCCTTAGCTATGCCATGACTGGCACCTCAAACAACTGTTTTTTTTTCTTAACTTGAATGACGGAAGGCAGTTATGACTTAATATATCTTTCAGGGTTTTATTATTTTTAATGTGATGAATGAAATCATTTTCTATTTTTATAAGCACGTACTATGTGATCGCACTCACAACATACCAAGCATTAAATAGAAAAATCATTGCGTCACATATTCATTTTATCTTTCATACTTGTTTATTATTATACTATGTGATCGAACAATAGACTACACATTCACTAAAATAATAAACCATGGAAAAACAAAATGGAGACCTGATCATGAGCTGGTACTATTGGTTGATTCGTTGAGTGAATAACGAACCAACTGAAACCCTAGGGTAAGTACTTTTAGTCGTATGCCTTACAACTTGAATATAAACGCATGGTCGTCCAAAGCATCCAACTCTTGTCTGGTGCATCACCGTCACTTAGCACGAAGTGCGTCATACCTCATCTCTTCATTATACAATAGTACTTGCATGCAGTCAAGTGGGTCTTGGGGTATAAAAATGCAACTCTGAGAATGGGTGTGTAGGACCTTATACTTATAATAACCCTTGAGATGACCCACATAGCATCTTTTACTTAATTAAAATAATTATTTCAAAACTGTATGAAATAATTAAATAAATAATTAAATAAAAAAGCACCATACATAAATTGGTAGGTCCACAGCTTCTTACCAGTATATGCATTAACTCACATGTATAGACTAAATGCAGAATAAAAATTAAACTAGACTTAAAATAATTTCTGAGGGTATTATCTATTGAATTAAAATTTCACTCTGATTTTAATTCAAGAAATCTCATCGTTCGTTCCCGTTTAATTAATTTAATTTTAAAAGCTAAAAAATTAGTTAATTAATTAATTTAATTAAATACTAATTAAATTAACTATGTCACATTAAATGTTAATAACCATATATTAATGTATAATTAATATAATTTTCAAATGAAATGAAATTAATTATTGATTAAATAAAATCACCCAGACCCATAAATCTTCAAGCAGGGCATGTGCGGGTCGGGGCGAACCTGTATAGACCCAATCCGGGCAGTACTGACCCCATGTAGAGGCATTCTGGGATATGAAAGTCTGCCTAAGCCTGGTCCAGGATGGGTAGACCCACCCGGACCTACTGCGGGGAAAACCCATTAAGTTCAGAATAAAAAAGAACCTGAAAAAATGGTACCTCACGGTGGTGTTCACTACACTGCAGGTACCAGCGGAGCAACGGGTTCTATGGGGAGGTGGTATGGGTCTCTTTTATGGCAGCTGAGCTGGTATGAGGGTTCCAGTGGGGGGAACTCACTAGTTGGTCGAGGATGGAATACACGTGAGAGGCTAGCCGGTAGAGGTTGGCCGACAGACTAGAGTGGAGGCGGCCTGGGGTTGCCGGTGGCTGAGGCAGGAGGAGTCCAGGAGGGCTGGCACTTCAGAACAACATTGCCAGCTTTGTGCGAGGCTGCCATGGCCGGAAGCCCTGATGCAGCGGAACTCCTCCGGGGAATGATGACTTGTTTCCACTGTAGTGGAAGGGAGGAGGAAAGTAGGGAGGTCCGGCCTAGGGCACCTGGAGCCTGTGCGAGCAGGCACTGCTACTGCAGTGTAGTGGCTTTGGTCTGTGCAGGGCGCATGCTACAGGGAGGAGGGGTGTAGGCAGTGGCCACACTGCCTGGTTCAGGTCGGCTCCGTGGGAGTGAGACCAGCGGGAGGGAAGGTGGGGTCCTAGGTCGGCGCTTGGCTGGGCAACCGGGAGGCAAGGCAGTGCGCTTTAGGGAGGCGGTGAGGCTATGCCTGGTGCGCTGGTTCAAATGATTTTATTATTATTATAATAATACAATTATTTTTAAGAAAATAATATCAAAGCTGAACTATTTTGCAGTGATTATTTCGACCACAAAATTTCCAGTCAAAATACAAAACATCAATGAAATTCTGTCTCGAATCCGAATTCAAAACATCGGATGGTTGTCGTCTATGGAGTTGGGACAGTATCGACACCCTCTTTATATTTTAATGAAAATTTAATTTATACATGGCTTAAAAACAACACGCGCTCCCTTTGATACAACTTGTTGGAACTAGGCGTGCATCAGAAGCAACCAACAGGTGGGTTTTTAAAAACTTTCCACCTACGATCTATGTAAACTTGTCGACATCAGTGAGCTGCAGCCCAGTCTCAACCGATGACCATGCATGAAGGTTTTTAAGCAAAAAAAATAAATCGTAAAATACCTGGTTTAAAACCGAAGCTGCACACGACATCTTATCATCGTTGGCGATCGCTGCTTGAATAATCTGACGTCGAACTCCTCCAGATCACCCGCACGCACTTCAAGAAATCTTCGGGAGTGTCGTTCTTCGTAATCTGGGTGCTAGCACGGAATTGCGATGATGCCTTCAATGCTCCAATGATCACTCCATCGCTTCGCTAGTGATGTCTGAGAGAGTTCCTGATCCATGCTCCTTATATCCAGAGACTCTCTCGATATTATGGGAGAGAGGATAAGAGAGAGAAGCACCATGAATAGTTCTTGGAAATATCCTCTCTTATTATATTTATAATGGTTAATTAAAATACCCGGTGTTGCCTCGTTGGCCCCGAATACTTAACGCACAATCAACTAAATTTTATGGATACTAAACTGAGTCATAAATATTAGTATAATTTACATACAATATATTAAAATATATTACGTGATAATAATTGAGTCATTAACTCAACTCATCTTTCCCCTAAGTATTAATTGAACCTTGAATAATTTAATATTCATCAATTAATATTTTTTCATGTATTTTCTTAAAACTTGTAAATACATTTAATAAATAAATTCAGTACTCGTTATTCTAAACATGAATAAAATGAATTTATTTATAGAATTGGTTATCATTTAACCTTGGAAAAATCTCGGACCCCTGTGGTGGGGCCCACCATGTCCAAAAATCCTATTCAACTAAATAGGGTAGATTCTTCAATACGCCATTTTGTGTGACCCTCTAGGCCCTTATCTCGACAGTATTGAATAGTATTCACAGACCAAGAGTGGGATCTAGCAACCCATCATGGACCATGAAGAGACAAAGATTGTCACAGCAGTGACAATCAATCTACGAACACACATTGTGTAATATAATCTCTTTGTTTGTAATAACTAATAAAGTAGGACGCACTCTAGTGTCATTGGCCATTTCTTGCTTTATTGTTTTTAAATTTAACTGGATGGGTTTAACCTAGAATTCCATGGACATGGCCTTATAAAGGTACTAACATCCTTATCAACATGGCCTGAGATATATATTGCTTCCATAACCCAGAAGTGAAAAATCCTTTCTTGACCATTCAACCAATGACATGCCACCAATGGCGCACCAAACACAAACTACCTCACCACAAATTTGTTGCCATGGTTTTCTTCTTGCATTAAAGTATGCAATCAAATGACATACATTGGTAATGATGTAAAGTCAGGAGACCATTACACATGATTTTATATAGGAACATCCAATGACACCTGAAACATGTGTTTTTCCTATTGGCGGGTCAGCCCTCATGATCTCACTAATAGAGATCACCAAGTACGGACTTCATGAGAAGAAGTCTCAATGCTTATGAGCCCCCAACACCTGATAGTCAAACATCTGCTGTGTCCAATCAGTAAGATGTATCTAGACTATAGAACATATATTTAAGATTAATGTCATAGTATCTAGAGGTTCTCATTATAGTTTGGGATCTGCTATAACCTTTCGATACGACAATTAATCTTTGGACATTACCATTTTAATAGTGGATGCAGAAAATTCTACACTATAATGGTAAGATCATGTATAGATAATTGTATACATGATATGGTAATCAAAAGTACCAAATATTTGGGTCTAGGGAACCCACTATTTCAACAATCACCATACTGGTGGTGCTTTTGCGGGACACTGGTGAAGCCTCGGTGGTCTGATTTTCTTCTCAAATACGCCTACAGGCCTTCCTGAATGTTTCCATCACTGTGTGGCCCTAGTTCTATCTCATCACCATATTGGTCTATCACCCATGAAGAACGCAATCAATACCGAGATCGGCGGAGGGTTCGGGCCTTGTTCGGTTCGGCCCGCACCTTTAGCGTTATCATCATAACATGGGAAGGGTTCAACATTATAAAAATGAGATGTGACATAAAACCATTAAACAAAACCCATACCTAAAACTTGTTGGAATTTGTTGCGGATGATGGAGATAAACCCACATTCGAAGGGGTGTTCGTCGGCACCCATCATTGTCTGGTTCAAATCCTCCAACGGTCATCGAAGCTCCGTTCTACGTTGGTGTAAGACCTCGTCGGCACTTCGTCAGAGGTTCCTCTCATGAGTGAGCAAAAACCTTTCCTAAGCTTTGTTTAAAAAGAACTGAGGGACCCACCCATGTTGCATTTCAATAATGTGGTTCATTAATGAACCGTAATTAATGTTCCATTAATTCAACGAACGTCATGGTTACACAACCCAAGGGTCATGTCATTAAATTAACTCCATTTAAGCCTGATGTTACACCGTGGTCCCACCACCGTCACCGAATGGTCGCAAAATAGAAAAATAAAATGACCTTTAGTTATTTTATTGTTATTTTTCAAAATATTCGAAATTTAACTTTTCCGTCTGACTTTTTCCGAACAAAGTTAATATTTCCTTAAGCAAATCGGGGCGCTGTGAATTCAACGGTGCTCTCAGATATTTAATTTGAGTACTAGTTCAAAATATAGAAATCACCACTTGCAAGTTTACTGAACATACCTTAAAAAGTTCAAAATTCCATTTTGGGCTCTCCGGGCCTTAGAATCACGTGCCATCAATTTTCATAGACTCGTAATAATTCCATTTAATTAAAAAAAATAACATGGAATTTTTGGGTCTTTACATTACCACCTCCCTGAATTGATGTGATTCATTTTTCATAACAACATAACATGGATGATATATATGTGTATTTAAAAGAAATAATATGATAATTATGATAAAACATAATTATATAAAGGTAAAAAAATGCTTACTTTCTATCCCACATAATGTTTTAAACAAGAAAATGTTACTTATGTATAAGTACAACATGTAATCTCTATGATTGTAATGTATTATATATTTTTATAATTTTCAATTACTGCTTGATGTAAAAGTATTATTTATGAATGAAAATATAAATTTTGGCTTTATTATGAGTATGTATGTGATTTAATAATGACATATTTGACTGTAGTCAAACTACCAATGTCATTTTGGACATATGCGATGAATATTGTCAAAATATTTAACGAGAAGTTAATTGATTATATAATTGTACACAATAATGTAATAGATAAAATAAAATGAATAATAAAATTTAAAAATATTATTATAAATGTAAATAATTAACATAATATTATTATTTAAGAATTTTAATAATGAGTATGGTGAGACAGACTTAAAGTAGTGGATACTGTAACTTATAAATCACTTTAAATGTTTTAAAGATTTATTTTCTAAATATTTTTTTATCTATTTCTATATTCTTAAAATTATTTTATAGATGTATTTATATTGATATAAATGAATTATAAAGGAAAATTTATTTTCATTTTTAATTTCTTATAAATGTTTTCAAAAGAAATATTTTTTATATATTTAATACATATGTTTTTGAAATTCCTTATAAAAATAGAAAAAAAGAAATTTTCTATTTAAATGTATTTGTTTTTAATATATTTTATAGATTATAAAACCAATATTTTATGTTTTTATTCCTTTATAAGGATTCATGTTTAATTAAAAAACAATTTCAATTTGTTTTTGTTTTTTTGTAAATTGTTTTTTAAAAGGAAAGGGTATTTGGATATCTGGATATATTTTTCTTAGTGGTTCATAAGTGTTTTTAAATTGTTTCCAGATGTAAAGGTAAAAGTAAAAAAATTATTCTAATAATGTTATGGTACTTGAGTAATATAGACAATGATTGCTAATATTTTTATATCATATATGATTTGTGATATTGATACAAATTAAATTATGGGTGGGAATTATATATATCTCCAATGTATTGGGTAATTATCCTTATCTTCCATGGAAGGAAGTTGTGAGTTAAACAAGTTGGTTTCTAATATGGATTTAACTATGCTCCAGTTATCTATGACATTAGTAAGAAAAGGTTACGAACATTATTATCTATCTTTCCTAAAATTGTTTATATTTTCATGATATATATTTTAAAGGTTTTATTTCAATAAAATGTGATTATTTTCCATGTTGATTTGATTTATTTCATACACTCATTGAATATTCTAATAATGATAAAAAATTTAACGGATTTCATATTTTTCACTGGACTAAATGAATTTTTTATTTTATTTTACATAAATATATTTCTTTTCTCATAAAACATTATATAATGTTTTTTATTTGTTTTATTCATGAATAAGGGAGAAGATTTCATGCTTAAAGTCATTAATATTTTTAATTAAAATAAAACATATTTGAAAATTCATATATTATGTGAAAATGGACACTTAGTGGAATTATCCAACATGTAAAATATAGGTTGGTTTCATAAAATTTAATCCCCAATTATCTAAAAATTTAAAGCTAAAAATATCTTCTTGGAATAAAAGTAAGTGAATTATAGTATAAGGAAATAATATTATGTAATTTTTATGGATGGGTCCTTCAATTTAGTCCCGATAAGAAATAATAAATCATTCATTCCAAAGTATCCCATTTCAAGAAGGAAGGAATTGATAAAGTAAGAGTCTAATTTATTATCTTACATTTTCAACAAAATTATAATATAATCTCTTTAAAAATTATATTCCCTTTTAAAATTGTATAACATCATCATAATTATAATTATAATAAAAGGATACTATTATTATATAACTTTATACTCTTACCCATTCACTAGTGTAATGTCTAGCCTTATAAGAAGATGTAAAAGTATGTAATTTATTGTAAGAATAATATCCTTTTATGGTAGTAATGTGATTATGAGGATATGGTGTGGTTAATGATAGTTTGGTTCTCATTTGGAGACCATATCTCTGAATTTTATAAATATAAACTTTTCCAAATAGTTAATGCCCAATTACTGTTAATCATGTGACTCAACCATGTGGGAGCTGCAATAAAATTCAGAGTGGTGAATGGTTATTTTTATCCATACATATCAGGATTCACATCCTTTTTTGGAATTTCATAGGGTCCTATAGTAAGGCACACTATCTATGCATGGTTTCCCCAAACAATGCACCAAGCATGCACCCTTAGTGCCACTTAGGCAGTAATGGTGAATGGTTGGATCACATCTCAGGAAAATGTGTGGTAAACTATGACCTCTTTAAATGATGGATAAAATGGAAGTTCCCCCTCTCTTATTTTAAAAATAAAACCACATCCTCCTTATTCCCTTGCATATTGGACCAAATTCCTAGATTAACCCTTCTTCTTCTCCAACATAGTCTTTGAGCATGGCTCTTTTTCTGAGCTCTGATTTCATCGTTATTAGATGTATTGGGTGTGTATAGATAAAAGATTCATTTATAATACTTCCTTTGTGGATTTATATAATCATATTTGGCATTATTTTAGTGTGATTTAATATGCCCAATTTTTTTGGAATTTATCTATTTTTATGATTTCACTCATTCTACATCGAATATGAAGTTTGTAAAAGATGAGGGTAATCTACCAACCTAAATTAGGTGGTCTAGTATTTATTTTTCAAAATATGAGTCATTTTACAACATGTATTTTTGTTATGCACATCAAAATCTCCACACATCACCTTACAATTTTAATTCCACTTATTCTAAATTTTTATTTTCATTTGAATTTCCTCACATGCCCTTTTATATTTTTGGAGGTCTTCCACCTTAACATGATCGACCACTTATGGGGTAATAATGTGGTTCCCCTAAAAAACTAAATGGTTATATAAAAACACACATTCTAGGTGTTCTTTTCATAATTCATAAATTAAGCGACTAACTTAAATTAAATGGGAGTGAGTGGTCTGACCCCTTCATATGACTTCTATGTGAATAAGTTTTATTCCCCTTAGTAAAATGGTATATTAAATGAATCGTAATTCATCTGTTTCAATGTATTAAAACATAAACAACCCTTATTATATAAATTTGAATTACGGGAACAAATCCCATTATACTTGTGATTCCAAAGAATGGATTCATACCTATTTGTTATATATGGGCATAGAACCACTAATGAAATGTGAAATTTGGGAATGGAGTCCCTAATTAATGACAATGATTGAGCATGAAGTCCCTAATGAAATATGAATTAAAGTTATAAAATATATACTTTTGCGTGATAATGGAGCCTGGGGAACCACATTGTGATATGTTATCAAAGCAACATGATTGTTCATGACACCAAGACATGGAATCCATTGATATTATATGAGACTCTTATAACTATCCATGGATGCCTGAGTTACACCTCAAGTCCTGGTTAGTAGTACTATATATAAATATGGATATTAAAGTTACTATCTATATAGACCATATATATATATCCATACATATGGTCACATGTTTATAGATATATAAGCTTAAGATGAATATGGTAGTGTTATCCCAGTGTCCTTTAGAAGCCATATCCAACACGTTTATAGTTTATATTTTAAGTCACATTATTATACATGCACACTCCTCATTTAATATACACCTACTTGGTTTTAATGAACTCTATTTCTGTTGGACTAATGTGTGCATCTCACATCCTGTTTGGGCCACTAGTTGGTACCAAAAAGATTTCATTATAGTAGGTAGGTAAAAAGGGAAACATCTTGTAGTGGATGCATGATTGTATATATAAGATAGAGTACATGAGAAGAGGATTGATCTTATTCCCATGATGTCACTATAAACAGTTTTAGAAATTTTATATTTCTATATAGAATGTTTAATATTCATATACCCATATTCCATGTTTGTATATCATGTGACATGAGCATCATTTTTTATATAACATTGATTCTAAACCACATGTTTATTATATTTGGATGATATATTATTCCATTTATAGTTATTTATTACTATTTTTGTTTCTTATCATTATTTCGTACAACTGTAATTCACTCTAAGAATTAGGGTACAATATCCCCAAAATACCACCATATACCCTCAATACTTTTAAAGTATCCTATTGTGTATAGGGAGGTTCACACGAGAGCATGCATCCAACCAGGTCTTATTACATATAAGTGAACAAGGTCTTGGATTCTACAATGTGTTATGAGAAGTCATCTTTTCCATTTATCTAATATTTTTTCTATTCGATAGGAGAATAGTAATGTGCCTATTATTGGTAATGAGATGATTCCTCGTAGTAGCTAAACCAAGTACAAGGAAAAAGACAAATTGCATAGGATATGGAATTTCACTTTTTTTATGCATGTTATAATTATAATAATTTCCTTGTTAGGTGACACACATGATTTTGGGTTTTAATATTTATATTATTATTGTGATTTTGTTTTTGTTTTTATTTACCTAGTAAGGCAGGGAAGTGCGATCTCATTCATCATTATAGTCACTTGATGGTTCAATGTCATGCATTATACCATTCTATATCGGTGTATCTTATAGCTTTCATTTCCTATCTTGCATGTGATTACTTTAATTTCCTTGAGTGATATATATATGGAAATGGCCTAATGTTTCATACATGGTTAGAATAATTGGTTTAATTAAAGTTTTCACATCATCATAAATGGTGTTTTTTCATATAGCTTTATGGTGGAACCTTAATTAACTAATTCTTACATGTTTAATCCATGGAATATTGGTTCTTTGGGATAAAATGTTCTATGATTTTGATTGTGTGAAATACAATTGTAATTTATGGATCTTGTACTACTATAAATTTGAAATGGTAATTAATTAAACCAAATTAGTTTTCATGCTATGTTACATCCTGATACTAAATTTAAGGGTTATCTCATAGTTAAAAAACATACAAATTAATATTTATAAAGATTATGAGCCAGTATATCATGGGAATAGTGATTCATATAACTATTGTTGATATATATATATATATATGAGTATAAAAATAACTAAATTTAACTTATTAAATAAAAATGGTCACTATTAAATGTGGATGTCAATTGAAATGAAAAGGGTTTTTTCCTCTATACCTTCAAATTTACACTCCATATACTAGGACCTCTACTATGTGATGTGAGAACTTGACCATAACTTGGCCTTAGTAGTGGTAAGTAGGTCGTGTATCTTATGAACTCTATGATCCTTATTTCCACATAGGCTTGACAATAGAAGTAAGCAGAGAGGTGTGAAACTTTTCATAAAAAGGCTTCTTCATATATTATTATGATATCTTATATTCTATCTATTGTTGAATATTTTTTAAGGAAAGAACTTGGAGGTTTTAGAACTATGCAACCATTAAGTCCTCATGTCATGTGCTGGGAAGTTGTTGAAAATCATGATCTGGAGGTGGTGGGCCATGAGCCACCAATATTACATCCATTAGTGTAACATGAGACACCTCCTATTATTCCTATTTTGGGCACTGATGCTCAATTCCATGAGATAGTCCTATGATTGATTCATTATGTTCAAGGAGCTTCACGATGAACCCTTACTATGCCAAATTTGATCTTTTATTTTTTTAAAGCATCCAACCAACTTCTAAAGGGATGGTGACACCCCCAATATGTTGATACATGGATAGATTATATGCTATCTATATTCATGCATCTAAAAACACCTCTATAGAAGGGGGTCAAGACTGTGACTTATTAACTTCATGGTTCCACCAAACATTGGTGGGATGTGATTACTCATCATTTTCATCATTATGATATGGTATGGGTGGACTTATAGGAAGACTTTTATGAATAATTATTCCATTATACAATATGTGCATTCCATTATTATAATTTTATGTGACTAAAATAAGGTATTATGTCTATGTTGGGATATATAGATCGTCTCATCAAACATCATCACTTCACACTGACATTTACTCATCATGTTTTGAAGATAGTGAGGTGATTCTAGGATGGGATTATATATTCCATCCAATCATGGGTGATACTTTTTTTAGTTGATGATAATTTTTAAGATTGTGAATTAGGCCCACATCACTGAGAAGAGCCTAAGGGAATATGGTGATGTTGTCCAGGGTTGTTCCATTCCATGACATGGATGTAGTACTATGATAAACCAAAATGTTTTCTTTGAGACTTAAATTAGGGGTAATAATTGAATAATTACACCTAGAAATAGTTTTTTATTGTGCCTCCAATGCAGAAATCTAGGAAAAAAATATCCCTAATGTCCAAAGATCCTGTTTAATGTTGGGGTTGTTATAGGTTGGGGAATCTTTAGTAGTTCTGTATATCCTTTTCATATATTCATACTATCCAAGGGTCTATTTCATCTCCACCTTCAAGAAAAATATGAGGATCACCTCTCATGATAGGTATCTAGAGTACTACAAGTCGTTCAAGCTATGGTGGTAGTGGTGGATGATGTAGCAAGGCTCTAAAATTTCATGGATATCCAAGCAGAACTTATCACTAAATATTTTTTGTATATTTGGCCCATGAATATGTAAATATCTTTTTAGTTTATCTTACTCTTGACGATTAAATGTTAGGTCTTCTATAGTTTGGGGTTTTATTCTGGTGGCCTTCACTTTAGTATATGTCTTATTTGATATTTTCCCATCACATTCCATTATATTTGTGATAGTTGTACAATATATTGGATTATAAATTCAGTACTTATATGGAATGATGAATATAGACACACCATTTGGGTCTCGATCTGAGAGTTTACGCTAGTGTAAGGGGATCCCCATTGATATTTGTGGGTATACATTCTTATAGAACCTCTCCTTCCTCAAGAAGATAGGTTTCAATGTCATACATGGAATGGACATGTTAGTGTTGGATCATGTTCATGTTGATTTATATTATAAAAGGGTTCCCTTCACATCTTCCAAGGGATTAACATATGTTCATAAGGGAGAATGTAATATCTAAGAGACTCTAGCAGGACCTGAACTTCACAAGATAGGTAGATTTACATCCCAAATGGTTGGCCTCTCTATAATTGACAAGGGAACATGATGTATAAAATTACGTTATGTCCTGGATCATTTTAGGGACATCTTCCATAATGAATTTTCTAGTTTACTACCTATTAAAGAGGTGGATTTCACTATTGAGCTAGTTCCTAGAGCGACACTAGTTTCGATTCATCCATATAGGATAGCGCCTACTAAGATTAAGGATCCTAAAAAGAGACTAGTGCATTTGGAAGCTATGGTTTTAATATAACCTAGTTATCTTCCATGGGGTTCACCTATGATATTCACTAAGAATGAATTTGGGACCCTTAAGTTTTTTGTGGATTATTTTTTATTGAACTGGATTATGGTTAAGGGATGGAATCTACTTCTACATATATATGACCGCTTCAACCATCTCTGAGAATTTATATTTTTTCCAAAAACAATTTCAGGTTGGACTACCATCAAGTGAATGTTGAAATATCATACATACCACATGCAACATTATTTAGCAGATATATTTTGTATTAGTATTTGGTTATTTTATTTGGTCATATGAATTCACTGGTAGTTTTCATTTCCTTAAAGAATCATGTTTTCTTCCAATATATGGATTTATTTGTGGTAGTATTTGTGGACGATATCTTTTGTTATTATATTAAATTATATAACCATGAAAAAAAATCTTAATATCGTTATTAATACAACTAGATTTCACCACATGTATGATAATTTCATAAAATTCACCTTTTATATTGACAAGGTAAATTTTCGGGATCACATAATCTCATAGGAGGGAGTACATATTTACATCGAGAAGATGAAAGACAGAGTTTTCTTGGGACAACCTTTTGAGTGTCGTTGACATATATTGTTAAATAGGGATGGTTGACTACTATATGAATTTCATTTGTGACTTCACATGCCTATAAAAAAATTTCAAGGGATTGACTAAAAAGGGTTTTATGTCTTCATTGTCCACATACTATGAGGTTTACTTTCATGAGATCAAATAAATATTGAATTCAATGCTAATATTGGTTATTCTAGATCCTGGAAAAATCAATAAAATTTATTACGCTCCATTAGGAATCTATCTAGGAGTATTTTTGATATAGGGAGATCAATTTTTAGCATACAGGTCCTACCAGTTGAGACCACACAAGTGGAATAATCCTATGAATGACCTTGAGCTAGAATCTTGGGTTTATGATATATGTAATTGGAGACATTATCTATTGAGGGAGAGGTTTTTCAATGATACAGACCAACAAAGTCTCAAATAAATTTTCACATATCCTAACTTGAATTCTAGTTTGTGCATGTGGGTAGATTACCTATAGACATTTAACCTTGAGCTCGATTGTACTTAATGTAATGAAACTGATTTAGGTGATTACCCGAGCTATAAAAATCAGTCAAAGACATCCTTGTGGCTAGTAGTGACTGGAAGTTGATGGAACTTTTTAATAAGATGTACCTAGAGGTTTAGAATTTCATGGGTACCCTATTTTATAAGCTTTTGTAGTGACATATACACTTTTGGAATAGTTATTTATTAGACATATTTTATATCTCGAGGGCCTAGTATTGAGAGGGAGTTTCTTTAGTGAGGGACCACAACCGTGTTGTTTTATTGATGAGGATGAGATAATGTACCTTAATGAGAATGTCTGGGTTCCTATAGAAATACGAGAATAATTAATATTGGAATCTCATTTCACTATTTGGGTAGTGTACCATGGTATTAACAAGATTTACCAAGACATATTTCCTCTGTATTTGAGTAGATCTGTGATAGGGATGGTTTTAGGTTTTATCACACAGTGTTCCACCTATTATTAGGTGAAGGTGAAGCCCCAGTGCCATGTTGAACATCTATAGCCTCAGTCCATTACTGAGTGGAAATGGAATGACATCACCATGATTTTCATTACAGGGTTTTACAAATCCCCATGATCAAGTGATGCAGTGTGGGTGATCATCGACAGGATGAACAAGGTCAAACACTTCATAAGGATCAGTGTGACCTTTTCAATAGATGATATTTGAAGGATTTATATTCAATAAATTATAGTCCTTAATAGTGTTCCATGTTCTATCATATCAGAATGAGACACCCATTATTCCACACCATTATAAAATGGGGTACAAGGGTTTATAGATTATTATGAGTAAAACATACCACCCTCATAATGACAATTAGTCTGAGCATATGATGTGTGTTCTAGAGGACACGTTTTGGGATGCCTCCTTGATTTTTGAGGTTCATGGAAGAACACCTACCATTCACTGTATTTTCTTAAAATAAAAAAATAATTGGAAAACATTAATATAAATCCCTATGAGGCCCTATATGGAATGTAATTTCATTAACTCAAGCTATAGTTAGAGGCATGTGGGTCCGTATTGTTGTGACCTTATATTGTTTAGGATACCTCAAAACAAGTGGAGATTATTCAGAATAATATCACTATTGCTTGATATAGGAAGAGACCTTACAATGATCATTATTTTTATCCTATAGATTTATATGTGGTTCATCAGGTATTTCTATGAGTTTCTCTATGGTTGGGTCATAGACAGAGTCTAAGATAGGCAAGCTATCACTTTATTGTGTTGGACCATTTTGGATCATGGAGAGATTCTGTTCGATATCAAATCATATGGCATTATCTTATAGATACCAAACCATGCATGAAGTCTTACATGTATCACAAAATTTTCTTCATTATTCTAACCCATCCCATCCATTTGATCATGAAGACAATGAGCTGAAGGTAGATGTGTCCTTTGAAATTCATCATATGTGTATCATTTATTGGATCACAATGGGCCTATAAGATAGGTAAGTTGATCTAATATGGGTGCTATTATAGAATTACCATGTCTTTGATGATACGTGGGATAGAGAGTTAAAATTAAATTCTTTTTGGCCTGATTTTTTCTCATATTATGATTTACCACCCTAAGAAGGGTAACCTGGAGATGATTCGTTTTAAAGAGTAGAAGTTGTAATGTCATGGATTTATAAAATATGTAGGGATATTAAAATTTCATTAAAATGCATATTTTTTATTATATTAATTTTTTTAATTTGATAATAAGTGGTTTAGGAGTGTTTGGGGATCATAAAAGGCATGTATCTCAAAATCTTGGAAAGACAGACTAAGTAGTAAAGTTAACACATGGTTAGTTCTAACTGTGTGACTCAAACTTGTGGTGATGTAGTGACCGAAGATGGATGCATGGTTAGTTTTAACCATGAAACCCAGGACACATGTCCCTTATTATAATTTAATAGGTTCCTACATTAAGGTGTATAGTTTGTGCATGGTTTTCCAAAACCATTCACCCAGTCCACACCCATAGTTCTACTTAAGCTAAAATGGTGCACAAGTAGCACATGGTTTGGCCAAACTATGTGGGAAAACTATGAAACCATTAATTGATCTATAAAACGAATTTTTCCCCTCTAAAAATTTAATTTAAAACCAATTCTCCCTCCCTCCCTTGCATAGCAAACTATATTCCTTGAAAATCCCTCTTCCTCTCCAACCTATGATTTGAAATAGGTTATTTGTTTAAGATCTAATTTCATCAAATTCAGATTCATTGGATGCATATCAGTAGTATCTTTATTCCCTCTCCTTGCATTTTAAGGGTATCTCACCATCATCTATGTTTTTTTAGTGTGAGATTATATTCCCTATTTTCATGGAATTTTACTAGTTTTTCTGATTTCTCTTGTTCTGATTTAAAACTAAAGTAGTTGTATAATGATGGTTCATCTTCAAACCTAATTTATGTTTTATATTATTATTTTTTACAAAATCTGTGTCATTTTATAACATGTTCATTCTTTCTTCACACCATACTCTCTACATGTTTACTTAAAATTATAATTTTCCTTAATCTAAATTTCCATCCATGTTAGATTTACAACATATACCATTTTTCATGGTCGAATATCTCCCACCTCGAGAAGTGAAACCAATTTGGGTGTGTTTATTTGATTCCATTGAACAAATAATTGGTTATATGGAAAAAATCCTTCTATGTGGTCTTGTCTTGAAGCCTAAATGAAGTGACTACCTAAAATTAAATGGGATTGAGTTTTATGAATACTTCGCATAAATTCCATATGAATAAGGGATATGCACCTTGGTGAAATAGTGTGTTAAATGAATTATAATTCATCCTTTGGAATGTAATAAAGCATGATCATGCCTTATTATACAAATTAGTATTGTGGGCATGGAATCCCTTATATGTGTTGTACTCGATAATGATATCCCATCTATTTGTGATCTACTAGAATGGAATCCCTAATGAAATGTGATATAAAATATGGAATCCCTAATTTAAAGTGATGACTAGAAATGGAATCCCTAATAAAATATGATTTACAGGTATAACATCATTAATTATATGTTATAATTAGACATGTAATCCCAAATTGTGATTCACGTTCATGGAAACCCATATGGTTCATGACACTCGGGCATGGAGTCACTTGACATTGCACGAGACTTATACTAATATCCATGGATTTCTGAGTTATGCCTCAGGTCCAAGATAATAGTTGGATATATATATATATACACACACACACAAACTTAACTACATATAATGGACATATATTTATATATGTACATATAGTTTCATGTTTAGAGATATCCCAGATTAGGCTAAATAAGGCAGTGTCAGTCTGGTTCCTTTTAGAAACTAGATATAATACTTTTACAATTTATATTTTTTCATAAATTCCTATACATGCACACTATACATTATATATGCAGTGGATGGATTTTAATAGACACCATTAGTGGTGGCTTATTATGTATATATGATACCCTTTTCAGATCACTGATAGGTGCTAAAATAGATATTGTGGACATAGGTTGGGACAAAGAGAATCATCCAACTATATATTTTTTATTTTACTCTTTGGATGTAGTATATCAACTGAGGAGTGAGAATATTCTCATTATGCTAGTGGGGAAATTTTTTTCCTTTTTGTTTTTTATAGAATGAGGTATATGATAATAACAGTCTTCACTTTTTTTCATGTCACATGACATGAGCATTATCTTATATAAAACATTTCTTTTATTCATCATATTTATTATCTCTAGATGATTTATTATTCCACTAAGGGTTATTTATTTCTATTTTCACTACCTATCATTATTGTATACTATTGTTCAACACTCTGAACATGAGGGTATAGTCTCCCCATAATACCACCATAGACCATAACTATGAGTAGGTAGACTCTGGTGTATAGGGAGGCATGCTTGACATCATGTGGGTAATCATTTTTGTCTACTTATAAGTAAACCAGGTCTATGATTCTACAACTAGTATGGAATGTTCTCATTTATGTTGGTTGAACCACCAACATAAACAATGATATACTATCTATTCTGTTTCAAACATGAATGATTATCAAAACCTCAATCCCAAAAATATATGATATCTATGTGTAATAAATGTTATAAATATGGTTTTTGAAGGGAGATATAATATTTTAATAGTCATTATAAATTATATTTTTGATATCAAAATATTACCTGAAAAATGCATGTCATTGATTCAATTATCATGATCCATACCTACACCTTTCATAACTGGACATTGGAATAAATAAATCATTGAGGAAAAATGATTGAACTACCATCAATAATCTATTAATGATGAAATTAATATCAAATAATGGTTATCAAAATATTTATTTTAAAACATGTATGAAACAATCAAAATTAATAACATCTTATTATTGAAAATAATCAATAACCAACTAATTTATGTTTAATGAATGATGATAATTTTAGTGTATAAAATGTAATATATATGAATTAGTTTAATGACACCCAATTATTTTCCTTGGATTAATTAATCATTAATGTTACAATGAATGTTTTCAATTATTTATGAAACACATATATATAGTTTGTTATTATGGTATTTTTGGGTCTTTTATATCCTCCCAATACATTTTGTAATTCATTGTCTATAATTTGAAAATATATTTTTTGTGAAAAAGATTTTGGATGGATTTATTCATATTATTTTTCATTAAAATGATTAAGATAGTTTTGTTCCTTGGTTTCCTCATGGACATGATTTTAGATAGCTTTATTTATAAATTTATGTGTGGAAATTAATTCAGCAATCTTTTTTCACACATTTATTCATATAAATTATAAATAATTTCATTTTCATATGATTCTACATGGATGTGATTTAAGGTATCTTTGGTCACATGTTTATGTATCTCTATGAATGTGGATAACAAGTTTCACATGTTTCTGCATTGATACGATTGCATCTAACCAAGTTCATAATGTTTTGATTTCCTATACTAATTTATTTTATATATTAATATTCATATTGTTTTTTATTATAATTATTGATTTAGGTTTCCATGATATGAAGCTCATTATTATGTTATTATAAAAAAAATCATCATTCATGATTTATAATCCATGTTTTACATGGTATATTATTTTTATATAATATTTTTTATCTCCTACACACATATTAATATTATCTTTACTTATAATCATCGATTGTTTCTATAAAATTTACCGTAATTAAGAATTTTATCTCACTACTATATTATTTTTATATCCCCTCGAAAATGATGAAGCGTTTTAGGTATGAAATTTCTAAAATTGTAGAATCTGTGAAGAATTGTTTTTGGAAATTATCATGAATTATTATAAATTAAGAAAACATCGTATCTAATTTTTAGAGAGTAAACTTCTTTATTCTTGGATTATGTGTGATATTTTTTTATAAAGTTTTTATTGAATTAAAATATGTGTTTGTAATGTTGATATCATCTATCTTTTTACCAATGTATTGGTTAAAGATTGTATTTTGGCATCAGATTCAAGAGTGAAGATATTTTGAGATTTAGTTAGAATCGATGTGGGGATTTTTTATTTTTTGATTATTTTATAAAGAATAGTTGTATATAAATAGGATCTTATGGTGAACCAATAGTGTTAAATAATGATCCTAAAATATTTATGGTGAAATGAAGGTGTAATAATTTAGGACATGTTATGATTTATCTTCCCCATATTATAATTTCATACTCTGATTTTTATTTCATTATACATGCACAAATGTTTTGGTTTTAGTTGATTTCAAGAACTATGTGGAATCCAATTAACCTATTTAACCTTCTCAAACAATCAAACATACCAAATAAGATAAAAATGTATTTTTATGGATGTTCATGTTATAAATACCATTGAACAAAGAAGATGAATCTCCCTATATTGAGAAATTTTAGAATAATCACTTAGGGAGGTATATCTAATGAACAAGAAGTTGTTTTATATTTAGTAAAATAGGCCATATAGTAATGAAAATACCTGAAAATTGGAAGAATTTAGTTTTTAAGATGGATGAAAATAAATTTATTTCCACATTACCAATAACAATTCTGGGTCTTAAATATATAGAATTTGGGAACTAGGATTCCCATTATGTAAATCCAATACTTAATGATGATAATGAATTTCAATAACATCTTAAACCAAGGATAAAATGTCTAGCATATGAAATAACAATGACTCTAATGGATAATAAAATTATGTGGTTTACTATATAATCATCATCCACTATTGATTTGAAGATGTATTATTCGATTCATGGAGTACCCTCTTCTGACTATAATGGTATTTTTCTATGAGAATCAAGTCACAAAAACATTGATTGAATATTTAATTTTGGTTTAAAATTCCTTAAGTTTTTATGATAGCATCCCATGTCTAAAATGATTATCCAATAGAGGTTTATGGAGAGGTTCTTCTTAGAAATCATATTATTCTCCATTTAGTCAAGGTTTTTGTTTTTTTGGTATAGATTATCTAAATCTATATAATTTCGTATTAATTATCGGGGAAGGGGATTCTCATTTTATATCTCAGATCAAACTAAGATCATCTATTGGGAAAAAGTTTTCTATGAACTCCTTATCAGAACTAATTCCATTATATGCGTCGAAACACTCACTCATGGTGAGTATTTAGCTCAAATGGTGAGCGATAAAATAAATTTTGGGTTCATTCCTAGTTTTATGGAATAGATTTATTTGTTATCCTTACCTAAAATAGTGATTTTCATAAATTATTAGAAATTATATCTTGAGTATTGTATATATTGTGCATACCATTTGGAAGACTAAAACCTTTTGGGGCCACCTGGTTGGTGGTATGTATAGTTTTACAACACCGTGTATGCCTCCAATAGTCTAGGTTCTAGTGACAAGTGTCGAGAAGTCATAAACTAAAATGGGAGGCATTTTCCTTAAGTACATATGTGCACACACATAAGAATCCCCTTGTAAAAGTATGGGGAAAAAATCAATAATTTAAACATCTATATTATAACTAGGGATGTAATAACCTCTAGGGGGAACATCATAGTACAATAATATAAACCAAATCATAGAGATGAAATATACATGTGTAATATGAAATAATGTCCTAACCTGAAAAAATAGAAAAAAAGGGAGAACTAAGAGTTCCTAGATATTGATCTATATGTATGACCACCGAACACAGTCAATGGACCCATGGTACCACTATAATCCCCTAGTTTCACCACCTATATTAATGTGATCTATATAAGAAATTTAATATACATGAAAATCCCATGAATGGTTGAGTATATACATTCCTAATTAGATGCATCAAAAACAACAAAGGGATCCATAGAAAGGTAAAATAGAGGTAATATAAACCCATAATAAGAGAGAAATAAAACCAAACATATATTCTCAAAAAATAGACCTATAAGAGATATAATGGTAACTACCATCATCAAATACATATATAAACATATATTATTCCCCCAGATCCGTAGGCCCCATCATATGGAAAAGCACCATGCCCAACCTCATGGGAAATATGTCAGTTGAATCATTAAACAACACTATGTACCATATCCAAATTAAGACTATATATTATCCACACATGTCATATAACCTCTCAAGAATATGTATTTCTTACACCAAACTACTACATATCATAGTCAAGGGAGGACTACTCTAATAGAGGACCCGCCCACCACTAGATCTCAATTTCATGGATTCCACTCCATAGATAGAGGTCACATTCCCTTTTTAATATGGGGGAATACCATCTTTGTAAATAAAAACTATATAGGGGAACCACACCATAGAGAGTGAATGGGGACTACTGACACCGGTAACACTCTGATTATCACTTTTGATCACTATCACTAGCTAAACATCAATAAAATAAGTGTCCCACTCAAATCTCCATGTGTCGTGAATCTACAATCGAAACAAATTCCACTAACAATTTCAATGTGGAATAATTCTTAGTATGGGATACATAGGGTCCCAAAATTGAGGCCTAAAGATATAGATGTGTGATGTAGAATGTTTAGAGAAGATCACACGACATTTACTAGGGATGAAAATAATTATAACCTTATGTGAATACCTAGAATTTTCCTCAGCTATACCCAACTTGAGAGTCCATGGGACACTACATGGTTTGTATATTTGTTTTGTGGTGTGTACGCTCACCCAATGACATTGGGGTGTAATCTTGGTACACTTCTCAGGAATCCATGTACATAAAAATGGTGTGTCCCTTAGGGTGCACATTGTGTGAGACCACACAAGGTCATGGGTATGTGCCTTTAGCATATATATTGGATTATGAGGTAGTATAACCACTGATATGGTCCCTCCCATGTGGCATATGATATTAAACTCATCCAAAACCCCATCTATCAGGAAATATCAATCTAGACAGCATGTGTTCCTCTAGGACACATGATGTGTATTTGCAGATTTTTTAGAATGTGACATTTTCATCCACATAGATTATTGATCCATGGTTATTACTAGTTCTTCCACCATTTGACTCACCCATGATTATATAATATTAAGTATTTGGTCTCTATTTGTAATTCTTGGACTCTGGTGTCTATAAAATGGAAATATTATTACCAGATCAGAAGTTGACACACTACTATTACTGTTATGATCCCATATCCATGAATTCGTCATTCATATCCTTCCAAACAACTTAATTCATACATATAAAAATTATCAATTGATCATTCATGTATCTACTACAAATCTAAGGGTTTTATCATAATTAAACCCTTCTAGTAAATGATGAACCACAACCCTGTGAATTGATAGAGAAGAACATGAAGAACGGAGGGGGGAAAACATGAACAATTTGAAACCGTGGTTAGAAAATGAAATATCATCCAAAAACAAAATTAATAAAAATAATTGTGGTAATAGGGGTGAAAAAAATGAATACATAACTCATATATAAATTTTTAATCGATACCAGACTCATGTAAATAAATATAATCACTAGAAAGTTAGTATATTTTGAAAATCATTCTTATAATTTTAATCCAAGGGACGACATCATCGAGAAATAAAAATATCTACTTAATCTATAGATCAATCATTGGTGAAGAATGTGTCTTATAGTGATGAATAATAAGTTCTATTATTTCTCTCTATGTATCATGATACACCTCGATCTATTCATTATCCATGAATTGAGTTCTTCAAATCCAACGAGTTTCCCCCCTCTTCCTCTTATTTCCTTGGGTTATGTGAATAACCATGGATATTTTTCATAGTAAATGATATATAGAGGGAATTAAGGATTTTATATAATTAATTAATTAATTAAATTAAATTAATTAATTAATTTAATCAATACATCTACCAATAGTAGTTATCCGAAGAATGTATAAAGACAACAAACTATATGTCACGCCAAAGGTAAAGCCCACATCATGGTGTCAATCTTGGTCTATGATATCTCATCTAGGGTTCCAAACAACATGAAAACCATATATAATGAAATAATATTCATAAGTGATTTAAATTATTGAAATATTTGTAACACATTAATTATGGGGTATTGAGACACCCAAACACCATGCAGACTCCTAGGAAAAATCTATATGTATTCATAGAAATATTCAAAGGAAAGATACAACTAATATATAGTCATTAAATTCTCTGATCCTTAAATGTTTTCATCTCAAAATTACAATATACAATAAATTTAGGGGGTATTGATCTTTTTTTAGGATCTCATTCTCCCAAGAGATCACTAGAACACTCATGTTCTTCTAAAGAACAGGAACCAAGGGAATGGTCCATCCATGCAGGATACACTCTTTAAAATCCTTGATTTACACTAGGTAATACATGAAGGTGGATTGGTCCTTCATTATAGATCTTTGTAGGTCATAACATGAATAGGATCATGGATGTAACTATTTATCTACAACACATGGAATTCATCATGCACTTGATCCATCTATGGGGGAAAGTAAAAGTTGTATGAAACCTTTACAACCCTAAATAGGATCTCAAAAGGTCTAATGAATCTTAGAGATAGTTATCCTCTCCAACCAATCCTCTTCAATCATCATTATAGGTATACTCTCAGAAAAACATGGCCTCCCTACTCGAACTCTGAATACCTACAATATCGAATTGTGTAAGATTTCTATCTGCTCTTGGCTACTATCATATTCTTATAGATCTCTTGTACTTTCTCTATCATTAGTTTCACCATCTATACACAAACAACTGATATAACACGAAAATCAATCTAACATATGAGGAAAATATACGGTCTCCCACATAGGTCCTTGAAAGGCTTCATGTCTACAATAGGTTGATAAATGTTATTATAGGAAAAATCTTCTAATGGAAAGTGATCCACCCTAATTAGGTCAGATTACAACACAAAATATCTCATCTTATCCTCCAACACCTATATAACCATCTTTCTAGGGGTGAATTACTATACTCATCCTCAACTAGTTCATAAAGGCCTCCTGCAAGCCTATCCACAACTATAACATGATCTCAGAATCACAGTTGGAGGCAATCATTGTGGGTTCCCCATGTATCCAGATGCTCTCCCATATAAACACCTACAAAAAACTATATACCATTCTATGTTCTATAATAGAAATAATGTTTTACAACATTGTATGTTGGTAAATATTGGATACATAAAATCATGGAATCTAAATTTCTATGAAATCCCATTTATAAATTTGATGGATATTCCATCCTACTTCCACTATGGAATCTCAAGATGCTATTTCGAAAACATATATACCTAATACACATCCTATAATTACTATCATGTGATTCATTGAGATAAAAACTCAGTGAAACTCAATATTATTATATCCTACTAGAGATGCTTTTGAAAATCATTTTCCATTTTTTCGACCCCCAAATATATACCTAAGGGGGAAGTGTGAAACTCCAGCATCACCTCCTATTGAAAAATGACTAGAGCTAATGTATTTTCGTGGAAAAGGATTATATTTTCCCCTTCCTTCAAAATCCATATTTTTCATATCTTAAGAATATCTGGTCACATTGGACTTCAAATTCGATGTCTCCCACTAAGCATATCTCATATGATAAAGAAGCTATGTATTCAGCACCATCGAATAATGAAAAATTGTACCCCTATCCTTTTCTAGGTTCAGATACAATCAATACAACTACTTAGATTACTCCTCTACTATGTTTAAATAGGTTTAACTAATAAGGGGGTATGTCACCATGTTTTTTCTCTGGTCTATATACTATATCAATGTCACATCCCTTCATTTTTTCAAACAACAACTCTAACTAAGGTTAATACCTCACTATTTAAATATGTACCTAATACTCAAGTGGTTTTACTAAATAAACAAAACATTACAAAAATATAGTTTATCCACCTCCTTAGATAAAAGACTACCATTACCCAAGAAATGTCACGAGTCTTGTAAAAATACTGATGGGGTCACATCATCCTCTTCCCATAAATATTTTATAATATACTATATATTAACACATATCCTATAAAATCTCCATAGGAATCATGAAACACCATTCATGTGACTCCATTATTTGGTATCATCTAGAAAACTAATGAAATTCACACATTCTTTTTTTTATATGGTGACTCACAATAAAACATAATATAAAAATTTTCTAGATACCCATTTAAACCATGATAAGTCCTAACAACATATAGAATGTGAACCTCAATAATATAAAAAATGAAACTTTGATATCTAATAAAAAATTTGGTTCCCCCAAAGTAATTCTAGTTCCATTCTCAAAGGATACTAATGATCATCCTTTGATGCAGAGTAGATGGTAAGTCCATCGATGAAGACAATAATGAATTATACTATGTATGGATGAAAGATACTAATCATATGATCCATGAAAAAATTGGTGTCATTAGTCACACTAAAATACTTCATTGGTAACTCATAGTATCTGTAGAAACATCGGAATGCCGCCTTTAGAATATTATCCTCATGAACCCATAAATGGAAGTAGTTGAAACCAAGACCAATATTTGAGAGCCAAATATCACCATTAAAATAGTAGAAAAGGTCATCAACCCTTAGAATGGAAAAATCATTCTAAACCATATCCTAATTAGAGTGATGATTAACAATGAAAATCTTCATGTTCTTATCTACCCTTTTCATGAACATCGATATTACGAGCTTGAGGAACACATCAGGTCTTTATTATAACCGTTCTTTGATGGTATTACAACAAAACCCTTAGTTATTAGATCTCTTAGATTCCATATGATATTTTTTAATGATATTGGGGTATTCCTGAGGTGTAATTCAATGCATAATTTAAACTCATGTTCACTTGAAAACATTACAAATCATCATGTGGTCTCACTGAAGAGTGGTGTCACACTTCCACAAGAAGTGCGATCCTTGAAACTTCATTAGTATGGGTATTTATCTATAAATGAGATAAATTCTCAACTAGCATTCAAATATAAAAAAATGGATGTGGAGATGATGGAGTGACTTGTACCATTTCCAAGCTAAAGGATGGGGGTCACGGGTCGCACCACATTTCATACAGATGCCTTCAAGTCATAATCCCCTTGCCTGTAGCTATCCTTCAACATTACTGTAGTAATCCCATGATGATGTTTCACAAAATCATATTATAAACACATAAAAACCCTTCAAAATACAACTCAAAGAAAACTCATCCACAAAACCTTCACAATGACCACTTTGGGTGGAACCGAATCACTAGTGCAGTTTTAAATCTTATCAAAAAATAATTTGTCTTGATGGGAGAAGCATCCCCCATACATGAATGCTTGAATCCAAAAAACAACCACCAACACAATAAAAATATATAACCATGAAGTAGTTCTAATGGAATGAAATTGAATGATAAAAAATAGGGGAATAGATCAGACTGTGCAGTATTTCTAGTGTCCCTATATTAGAATCCACTATTTTCTATCCTCCCACTCTATCAAGATGGGTTATTATGTCCTTGGAATGATGAAATTTCCTTACATGTAGGATTCATAGACCATTATTGTGATTTCTAGATATTATACCAAGATTTCATGTCAAATAACCTTCAATATTTCCTATTCCACCATGCACCTATAATTCTATTGATCTCCACATCTGAGTCTGAACATGAGTGTACCACCTAAATCATGAAATTGATGAATGACATCTGTTAGAATATAAAATTATATCAGTACCATGGTATCTATTTTATACTCTTAAAACCCAATTACTCATTACATATAATCTCTCCATAGCTCGAGCCCCATCATGGAGATTCTATACCTGAACGGGTGGCCTTGTAGAGGGATAATACTCACTATGAAACAAGTTGTCAAACTCATCCCAAGTGAGTGTCTCATCATTATAAACCTGAGTATCCAAATACTCAAAACTCCTCCCTACCCACCAATAGAGGACATATAAAAATTATACCATCATTAATAGTAGTGTCCATATAATTTTAGAGAATCAAACTATAAACACCATCCAATTCTCTACCTCCTGAGGGTATGAATCACCCCAGAATTTTGATGGTTTATGATTCTCAAACACTTAAATAAATATTATTTTATGCACATAGTCATCATAAAAATATGTGATAATCATCTACTAAATCTAGTGAGAAATATAAAATGGTTCCACTATAAGTGCATCCTCCTCCAGCTCAATGGCAGGAATCACTAAACACTACCCGTATGGAAAAATAACATCATGAACTGGTCCCTGAACTAAAGCCTTGATAAAATTATTGATGTCATGGAAACCTTAAACTAGGGTGAAATCACTCTCTATTACATATTCATTGCCTTTTAGCATTATCATAATAGGTTTTTTCATAGAGGAATCCTGAATATTGACAAGACGTACCATGACTATATAGGAATATAAGGGGATATGACTCTAGAAGGACATGAATAATAATCCTATATGTAGAATGTACCATTGGTTCCCTTTAACTGATGTATTAGTATTCTGATTTAAAAATTTGTTAATTAGAGTCCTAGTGAATTAATACCTCAGAAACCCCACTAAAACATGGTTTTTTTTCATAAATGACATACTTATGATAGTCTGACTCTATTTCCCTACGTTCCCAAACCAATCCCCACTATGGGATCAACTCCAAACAATGAACTAAGGATAAACTCCTCTAATACCACTCTATCATAATTCGAACCATCGGGGCCCTGCTAGATGATGGAATGTATGACGTGACAACTAAAATCCTAAATCTAATAGACTAGGTTCTAGAAACATGCATCGATAAAACATAAACTAAAATGTAAAGACTTTACATAATGTACATGTACACATAAACATAAACACATCCATAGAAAAGTGAAAAGTAATAATAAATGACTGAATGATATATAGTATAACCATTCATGAAATAACTTCTAGGGAAAACATAAAAGTAAAATAATATAAACCAAAAAATAAAGGGTAAAAATACATGACCATATAGAAATGAAGTCTTAAAATGATAATAATAGGAAAAGGGGTTAAACTAAGAGAGACTACATGTTGATCTCCATGTAGTACCACTAGAAATACTCAATGAACCCAGGGTACCTCTATGCTCTACATATTTCACAATAGATCTTTATATCATCTCCATAAGACACAATATGTTTAGGAAAATCCCATTAAGGTGTGAATATATACACACCCATTCGAACGACTTGAAAAATGAAAATGGAATAATAGAAAGATACAATAGAGGTCAAATCGTCACAAAAAAAGAGGGAAATAATAACTAATATATATAATCACAATGAAACCCATATATAAGAGAAAGGTGATCTCCAACATCCAATACAACTAAGAGTATAGAGTTTTCTTACATCTCTAAAGGTCTGTTATCATGTCCACAAACAATGAAAAAACTCATGAGAAATTGCATGGAGAGACCTCTCCTAACCACTAAATGCTTAAACTGTGGGAGAATTATGTACTATAAAATCATCTCGCATAACATATAAAGAATATGGATATCACACAATAGTTTGTATGTATCACAACCGAGGGAGCACTACTCTAGTAGAGTACCCACACACTAATAAAGCTCAATGAAGGGGATTCCACTCAATAGATAAAGGAAATGTTCCCTATGTATATTGGGGAAGTAAAATATCTAATTGTGTTAATGATATGGGGACCTTATCAATAGAATTATATAGGGGAGTACTAACCATGGTAACACCATGATTATCACACGTGGGCGATGTCACTGGATAGTCCCTAATTTAATTTTCCTGCTCACATCACCTCGCATCATAATTTTTTTTTATAAAATTAAGGATTAAAACAAATTATATATGAAAAAATACTCTAGATGGTATACACATAAGACCATAATATATTGATAAATAATGAGATGTGTGAGGTAAAATGTTTTTGAAAAAGTATATAGCGAGTATTAGGGGTTACACGGTGTGTGACAACATCTGATAAATTGAGTGTGTCCCCACATGAAAACTGATTAAGAATCAAAGTGATAATATAATGTTTGTAGATGGAAAACATTATGTGTAATCCAATACATGTTATTGTGTGTCTACATTTAGTACACGAAATTTATATCCTTGTATATACATAAGTCATGTCTCTCAAGGTACATGGGGTGTTTGACCACACTGGGTCCTGGGAATGTGCTTTCATCACATGGTTTGGCTACCTAGGAAAGATAACACAATGCGAGGGCCCTCCCATATAGTGTGTGATATTTAAATCATCCAAAACCCTATCTTTTGTAGAATCCCCAAAAATATAGCATGTGTTCCTCTAGGATACATAGTGTGTAGTCATGCATTTCACCAGAAGTGAATCTTCCTTCTTATATATGGTAGATATGAAATTCCCATTGGTTACTCCACCATTTTATTCACTCTATATCAAAAAATATGAAGGATTCAATAATCTCTCTTAATTCCTAATCTTTTATGTCCAAAAAATGGAAATATTATTAACTGATCAGTATATGTCTCATCACCGCCACTATTTAGATTTTTGATCCATGAAGTTATTATTGTCATCCAAAAAAACATTTATTCATATATAGAATATTGATCCATTCATTTTCCATGTATTTTAAATGAATTTAGGGGATCAATCAAACTCAAAATTGGCTATAAATTTTCAATCAGTGACCTCATGGGCCAACGATAGAGAACATAATAAATGGAAGGGGTAATTAAATAAACAAGGTGGAACCATAGAAGGATGATGTGATCTCATCCAACAATCATATAAATAATAAAGGGGTTAAAATGGGTGAATCAACAAGTAATACATAACTCAGGTTGAGAAGTTTAATCAATACCATGATCATTTAAAGAATGAAAATCACTGAAACATATACAGATGAGAAAAATCTTTCTTTATAATTTAATCCTAGGGAAAATCATTGAGATAAAATGAGACCAACATAGATTATAGATTCATCATTGGTGAATAAAATAAGAGATAACGATAAAGTGGATGATTTGATG
Source organism: Viscum album (assembly GCA_963277665.1). Classification (NCBI taxonomy): domain Eukaryota; kingdom Viridiplantae; phylum Streptophyta; class Magnoliopsida; order Santalales; family Viscaceae; genus Viscum; species Viscum album. The sequence continues at coordinate 1,549,547,828 of OY728164.1, read as the reverse complement.
TGTTCGCTACCAATATCATAGTCCAAATTGATATATTAATTAATACACAAACTAAATTAGTCAAATATAGTGATCTTTCCTCTAATAATTTCCGAGGGTTATACAGCTAACCCTAGGAATTTTCCACAACAAAAAATATATAGAAGAAATTAGTATTTTTAGAGAAGAAATAAATTAAATTAAAATTATTAATTAATTTACTCAACGTACCTTCTATTGTATTTCTTTCAAAAAAAACATTTGACACCAACCATATTTATGTTTCACCTAGCGTAAACCATAAATTCCATAATCAACTATGGTCTGATATTTCTCATCCATGCTTAAACATATGGGAAAACCATTTATATTGAAATGTTGTATGTACATGAATTAAAATAAAATAATATTTGAAATATATTAGTTCTGGGATCCTGTGACACCCAAAAACCACACTGCATCTTGGAAAAAACAAGTTATATAAAAAGACACATTCAAAAGAATAATGAAAAACTAGAGATGTTACAAACATAAAATATATTAATTAGAAATATATAATTTAAAGTGTGTGGAAAAAATTTATGTATGCTTGTCTGACTATAAAACCCATTTATTTTTTATGAATATCCCTTCAAAAAAATATTGTGTTGAGTGGCTTGTTTCACACATAACATTGAACTAAAAAGAACTACAATACATAAAATTTAGATAAAATATACTAATGAAAATTAACATTAATACACTATGAAAATACAATGTGATATATCAATGATAAATATATAGGAGGAATTAACCCACATGTAAATAAAAATACCATGAATGTAAAATCAATATCTTTATTATTTTCCCAGTATATCATCACCTTGGCTACAACTATCGAAAGAAGGAAAATTATTAGAAAAATAATAGACATAGTGAGAAAGAATTAAATGAATATGATGAGTGATTTTATGGATGTATGTAATCTTATATATAGGAATTAAATATGACTGTCATTTATATGTTTTTTGGATATATGGTCATTGGAAATATGGTCATTGGAAATATGGTTATTGAATATTTTGTCATTGGGTATAAATGTATCCACATGGTATATTAATAATGTATAATTTTTATTAATAAATTAAAAATAAAATAATTCAAAAATGATAAATATAAAAATGAAAATATAAAATTTAATTAATATAATTTATTATGAAAAAATATATTTTATATTAAATATTATTATTATTATAAAAATAAAAATAAAACTAATTGATAAAAATGAATGAGTTTTAATATAATAAATATAATTAATGAAATAATAGGGACTTATATAGAATAAATATTTAATTATTTATGAATAATTAAATATGATTTATTTAAATACATTATTTTATTATATATTATAAAATTTTATTGAAAATTTTAATATATATAATTTAAAAAAATAAAAAATTATTTATATATATACACATTAATTAACTTTAATTTAATGATTATCAATTATTTATAGATAATAATAAAATCATTTATTGTTAAAACGATATATTTTTCAGAGGAATATTTTTAATGTATTGTGTAATTTATATTAATAAATCAAATTAATATCATTTAAATGATTATTATAATAAAATATTCAAATTATATACTAATTAATTAGCATCTATTTATATATTAATTTTTATAAAATTGGATTAAAATACATATTTCTTAAAAATTGTTTTTTATATAAATATAGTTTTTGAATTTATTTCATGTTTTTATTCAAAAGTAAAATTTCTTATATTTACAAATTAGCTTAGAATAAATGGATTCAAATTTATTAATGATAATATAAAAATTATGTAAGAGGGTTGATTTAATTTTTAGGTTTAATTAAGTGAATAGTTGAACAGTGAATGACATCGGTAAACCATAAAAATTATAAAATACAAAATATATTTGAAATTGTGCCAATATATTTTATAAATCAAATTAAACTATATTATGTAGGGAACCTTGATACATCTTTTATCTAGCCAATTATAGGGATGATTTTAATTTAAAAACATCTTCCATTACCATTATGTATTGATAAAATATTTAAGTGCCACACTAAAAAACTTATAAAATCCCCTCTCCACCAACCCTCCAAAACCAATCAAAAAATTTATTTATTTCTTAAGATAATGAAATTTTTTCCACTTATGAATCCTTTTTACAATTTGGGTTTCTTTCTCCCACAAGATGTATGATTAATTCTCTAATTCCCATGTAACCAATTTATACATAAATAAAATTCACCATTTAAGTCTCTAAGTTCTTGTTGAACCTTTTCAATTATATTATAATATCCACTCTTTGTAAATATTATTCTCTATTATATTGATGTTGTATTAAAATCACTATTATTATAATAAAATAATACCACTATAATATTACTCTAATATTTTATTCATTCACTAGTATGGAATATTCATGTCTTGGTCAATACAACCACCTACATGAACAATGAAATGCTATCTTCAACATTTCTAACATGAATCAGTATCGAGACATTAATATGAGTAATATAAGATATTAAAGAGTAATAAATTTTATGAGTTAGGTTCATTATGTTTCATATGATAAAAATGATTATTATAAATTAAGTTTATATCCAAAAATTACATGAAATATGAATACTATAGATTTCATTCTCAAGAAGTATATCCATGGAAAAAATAAAATGTACCTTGTAACAAATTAATCATCGAAGAAAAATAATTACATTACCATTCATAATCTTGGTAATATTAACTTGGTACCAAATTACAATGATCAAAATACCTATTTTGAATCATGTTAAAACGAATTCAATTTACTAACATCCTCTGATTAAAAATAAAAAATTTAAAAACTAATATATTATAACACCTTTAGGTTTTTTAATATATTTATCTTTAAATAAATTTTATGTGTTTGATAGAGTTCTTGACATGAAACACTTAACGTAAAATATACCAATAAATATTTTAATGATTCCATTAAATTGATGAGTATGAATATAATTAATCCCATTATGAAAAATATATTGAATATATTTAATTAGATAAATTTTTTTTTTAATTAATAATATTTAATTACGCAATTGTTACTAAATTAATTTAATGTTTGAAAATAGAATTTATTCTTCAATAAATGGGGTTTATGAAATTTTGTGCAAGAATATTATTTTTAATTTCTATAAGTTATAAAAAAATTGAAAAAATTGAAATCATCTCATGGATCCATCATATAAAATTTATCTTGGGGTAATTTTTGGGGTTTTTTGTAAAATAATTTTTTTGGGTAAATAATGTAAAATAATGACTTTTTTAAAACTATCATTTATTTTCATTAAATAAATTAATATAAAAGACCAATTATTTTTTAAATTTAAATTTAATTTTAAATAATTATCCTTTAATTATATATAAAATAATTAATTATATAGTAATCAACATTTTACTTTATTTTGGTATAAGTTCAATTTTTGGATTAAAAACATTTTCTTAAAAACTATTTCTATTTGAGAAATTTGTTTTTATATTTGGTAATTAAATAAACCACTATATATTAATTATGTAAATTAAATTTATATATTATTTATTAAATATAAAAATTTTCATTCATTTTATGGTTTTACCTTTTTATAGAATAATAATAAATCAAGTTTTATGTTTATCAATTGCAGTTATCTAAAAAATAAATTTGTTTTGTATTGCGCATATATTTTTAAAATGATTTTCTTACACTTATAGACATTTAATATTTTAAAATTATTTCCATATTTTAATTCGTCATAATTATTTTAATCTAATGGTTCAACTTATGTTTTGGCTGTTATGATTAGTATTCATGGTAACGATTTTTCATCTCTGTAAAAGTGGTAAAACTATTTTAAAACTATGGGGTAAAACATTAAAAAATCTCTATCAATAGACTATACCATATTTTTTATTTTTTTTCATCCAAATATATGTTTATTTATTTTAATAATGTATTTTAAAACATTATTTTGAAATTGGGAACCCATTCCTTACATTTATGAAGATAAGATATGTTATACTCAAATTAAAAACAATCGTTGGGTCTCTGCATTAAGTGAAATGGTTGGATGATCCAATTTTATTTTTTGAAAATAAAAAAATATAAAAAAAATGATATTTTTATTTTTTTTTATAAAAATATGGTAAACAAATTATTACTTAATCTAAACATGATTTTTTTACTATTAAATAGGGTATTTTCCTAAAAACTATTTTCCATGCATTCATTGTTACTATATTAAAATTAATATCAACCAACAATATGATTTGAATTTATTTAAATTGATAAAAATTCAAGAATAATAATTTTAAAATATGGTTTCAAAAAAATTATTTTTGGTCATATAATTTTGTTATTATTATAAAAAAATTATGTTATCATGGTTAAGTTTAAAATTGGTTTATATGTGATTAACTAGTTGATGATGCTTAAAATTCATCCAATTGTCTCCTAAATATGTTGTGGTGAGTTTATTTCAAAATTGTAAATTATTATCATATTTTTATGGGTTCTTTTGATACACAATAAATGATTATGATATATATATATAAATATATATATTAAACTTTTATGTAATTCCAATTGTTTCAATTCCCCTACCTAAAAAAGGATACCAACCCTTCTATCTTATACACAATTTATTATACTTCAAGATCATCTAATGACAACTATAATACCATATATATTGAATCCCATATAATAAAGCTTCTTTTATTTTAAAAATACCACCCTTTAAATGCTTAAGGTGTAACCCAAAAGAGGTTTCTCAATAGGGAGGTGTAAATCTTAACCGAATACATTGATTTTTCTTTCTGCTTCTACCTCATCTAAATCCATGGTATCCACTCAATAATAATTAGTTTAGTATCATAAATATACTAAATTTTTAGTATGATTATTTATCATTTATGTCCTACATTCATTCCATAAAATGGGAAAATAAAAGTATCACTCATGCATACATGTGGACTACCAACTCCACTTAGTGATATGATTCATTATCCATCACCATAATTCATGGTTGGATATTATAACAACCGTGTATTTTCCTACATAAATATTAAATCTTATTAAATTAATATTCAACACATTTCTGAAATACTTTCTCAATGATGTAAAGGTTTAGTGTCTTTGGAGAGATGGTACACAATCTTCATATTAAATGAATGAACTTAAACATCCCCAATAAATAGTTTCCCCTTTTATACTCTTTATGGACATATCAGACAAAAAATAATAATCTTCGCCAAGGGAAAGGAAACACATGTAAGTGTGAGATGATATTCTCAGTATGGGTAAGAATGGGAGATATCAATCTATGATCATATGAAATTATAAAATAAGCATAAAGGTATTAAATTATGAACATAACTTATAATATTCATACCCAAAAAGTTATATATCATAAACTAGATTCATTTAACAAAGAATTATAATTTAAATGACATAATTAATAAGTTTGTGAAATCATCCTAATTCATTAACTATAAGATCATTTCATATAAGTGTCACACCAACATAGGTATTGATACCATTTTATTTTTCATTTTTAACTACCAGGACCATAAAAAAAAGTGGATCCAAACTCATCACCTTTTTCCATGTATAGATCTAGCTTATCAGCATGTTTCCCATTATGGATCAACCCCATCAGTCTATTACCAATTTTGGATCAAGCTCATCGACCAATTTCTCATTATAGTTCAAGTATATCATCTTGAATCCAATTATTATCTCATGAGATATAAAGTTTTACCCATTGAATTTTAGGGATGATAGGTCCCACCAAACCTTAGTTATAGCATGTCCATCTTCCGTAGTCATAACATGACCACCATCGTTGGTTATAAAATAACCACCATCCTTGGTTATAAATTACTCACCATTACATAATGAAAAAAATAAATAATTGTTCCACAATATCATAATACATTCATCTTATCATAACCCATGAAAATAAAAATGGTCTCAAAAACATTCCATTATAGTATAACCCATCGAAATTAATGGGTCTCATAATAATATGATAAATTCATCATTGCATAACATATGGAGAGGAATGAATTTCCTAAACATATCTTCATCATCATAATAAAGTATCTAAATAAATAATAAGGATAGAATAATTTATTCATATTCATATAAACCCAAGCCTCCTACATGGATATTATATCTTTTAAGATGAATATTCATTATATTTCACAAGCACATGCCTAAAGAATGTCATAGTTTAGTTAAATTGAAAACATGGAACACAATATTCTAATCTGGTGATAGATCTACAACGATTCCCACAAATATCTTCCCATTTAGTACTACTCAAAAACATACCCAATATATAACCATTATTCTTAAAATATGGAAAAGAAACATAAGAAAGTGTAATTTCATATTCTTAGTAAAGGAAAAAATATATAAATATACAATTATAAAAAATAATTAGATAAGTATAAGGGTATGTGATAATGATAAAACATAATAATTTCATACCCAACCTATCATAAATCATAAAAATTTCACAAGTAATAAATAATAGTAGTTCATAAGACGTACATCATAAGTAAATCAATGAAAATGATCCCTAAGAGTATAAAAATATCATAAAACATAGGTTTGTGGTATAAAAACAAGAATATGAAATATAATTTCTTTGTTACCCACCATGATATTCATTTCATGTTAGTATTGGGATAACCACGTGTGTACCCACTTTGTACTTGGGATGACCTCCCATATATTATCTTCAAATCATGACCTAAACACTCGTTTAACCTACTTTTAAGAGGATATACCTCCTGGGAGGGAAACACCACCATCCCCAATGAAATCCCTTTCTTTTAGTGGATTGGGTTCACTCTCCAAAACATCAAAGTGGAAAAAATAATTTAATGAACTGATTTCACGCTTCATTCTATAAATTTATTACCATACTGGGTTCACTTATCATTCCAGTCATGTATTACTATACTAGGCTTACACTTCATTCTATCCATGTTTATTTATATCAGGTTCACTCCCCTTTTCAACCATTTATATTCACTACTCATTCCAACCATTTCTATCTCATGTGAAATATAAATCTTATAACTTTATCACTATAATAAATCTATCCCACCACATCATATTACCTTTAACGGGATTACCCATTGCTATCTGGGATACCCCATCAAATAAGTAATGTCCAAGAACCATAGCATGAATAATGTAAAAAAGAGGTTGTATATCAGTATACAAACTCATAAAAATAATCATAATAATTTTATAACCTAATTAACCAATGGAAAAGAAATGGTTTTCACAAAAACATCTTTGAAACATGATTGATCAATGTAAAAAAATGGATTCCATAATTATTTGTTAGAAAACATCTTATTACATCCATAGAAAGAATCAGGATGGTAGCATTCCAAAATATCCTCATTGGTGAATAAGTAATAACAATGGTTGATGATGTTGATGACTATAAATACCATTAACATATCACTAATAACCTTCTTGAGTAAATTACCAATTTAATTTTTAAAATTTTTTTATAAAAGAAAAATACATTTTTAAAATATATATTTTTTTTGAAAAAAATCAATGAAAATAACCTTGAAAATTTATTAATGAATGTTTGAAAATCATTTAAAACACAGTTTTTTACATAATGTTTTTTTCAAATTATTCTACTTGTAATTTGTATTGAAATATCATTTAATACATTTTTAGAAAATCTTATTTTGGAAGAATACATATTTTGAACACAAAAGATGAATAAAACATGATTTTCTTGAAAATTGATGATTTGATTATTTTAATAAAAAATAGTTAAAAATGGTAAAATTACATTAATAAATATTAAATAAATATAGAATAATAAAATTAATGATAATTATTGAGAGCTATATAATGACATTTTAACATTGGTTACTTAATCATAAATAATCCACACAAATGATGAGATTAAAAAATAAAAATTTTACCACTTTGGAAAAATTGAATCACTAGGCCCATAGAGGATTAACATAAAGTCAAATATAAAAAATCAATAGAATGAATAAATTAATGATATTACATTTCAAAGTTATATATATACACCATATGAAAGAATATAGATGCCTAACCTAACGTTTTCTTCAAAGAAAGAAAATTGATACAAAAATACCTTACTGATTTGGTAACATTTTTCAAAAACCCCCCATGAAAGAGACATACTAATATGGATACATAAATAACCATAATATTATATTCCAGCATCATAAAATAAATTCATTTTTATTGTATACACCACATTAAATAAATAGGTGACGAACATGGATATGTCTCACATGGGTAAAAATTAAGACAAAAATCTCTTACTGTGTGAGTAAAAATTCAATCATAATCATCACGAAAGAATAATATAATTGGAAAAAATAATTATCATGAAAATAGGTATATTCATGATATATCATGTCATTGGGAATTTTATACACCACACAAAATAAAGGTGTGTTGAATATATAATAAGAATCTCATAAATAAAACTAAGACTAGAAATCCTTATACATTATGTCTTAACATTCATCATACAAATTAAAAACGCATGCATAATAAATATAAGTTAACTATAAACCTATGAAATAAACTTATTCATATATATCATTTGATATTTGATTTTATTGTGACCTTTTATTACTTATTTATTAATAATTTAATGTAAAATTTATGTTTTGAGAAATAATTGATTTGTTTTTCATGTGTGTTTTGATTTTTAAATTTTCTTACTTTTACAAATATCATGGTTTCATTATATGAAGAATTTAAAAAATGATATAAATATTTTTTTATAGATTTTACCAATGTAACTTGTATTTTTTATTTACCTATGTAATTAAAAGAGATTTTTTATATAATTTAGAACTAATAATTATTAATATTAAATAAAATTCATTTAATAATAATCATATGTGTGTATAAAATTAATTTTAATATAATCTCATGTAATGTGAAAAAACACGTTTTAATAATAATTATGTTAATTAATTTTCTTTATTTTTCACTAAATATTATGGTAAAATTTAAATTTAAATTTACCAAATAATATAAATTATTATAATTCTAAATATTTAATCCAACCTTCCAAATTTAACTCATATAATTATATTGTATTAATTGAAAATCAATCCCACAAACATGACGAAAATGCTGGGTTTTAAGGTTAAAATGTTTAAAAGTTTAAAAGGTTTTTATATCTAATTTAAATAATAAACTATTTAAAATTACTTATATCATACTAATATATGTATAATTGAACCAATTCTACTTAAAAAAATTAAATATAATTTAACTTTGTAAATAAGTTTTCTCAAAATGCAGTTTTAAATTAATATTTAGTATTTTTCACTATTCATAAAAAATGAATCTTTTCTGAGAAATACCAAAAATTTAACTTAAGATAATTTATATATAAATATATAAAAAATGTTTTTTATTTTTTTCAAATTCATTTTAAAAACATGTAAAAATGTATTTTTAAATTATAGATGTGATTAAAATGTAGAAAACTACTTTTTCAAAAAATACAGTTTTAAATGTAAAGTTGGATATATTCTTATCTCTTTTCTAGAAGATACATAAAATGAATTTCAAATATTTGTTTAATATATACTATATAGATTTATTTAAAATAATTATCCAATGGTGATTCAATTAATTTATTGATGTAAAATAGATTTATTTTCATAAAAGTAGTTTTTGAGAAAATTATTTTCTTCATTTTAAAATGGTTTCATTTTTATTTCTAATTGATTGGTCACCAAAGGATTAATTATATATATACATGTGTAAAACATACATTTTCACACATTATTTAATATTATTAATAACCTCAATTCCAATGTCTTGGTGATAATTTTCATATTAAATAATATTTTAATATTATTATATGTTTCTTTTAAACTCGATGGTACGTATGACGCAAGCTAAACTCAGTATTATGTGAAACGCAAAACAAACATAGTGTTGTGTTTATCACATGTTAAAATCCATGTACTATGTAAAATAAAAATTATATAAAAATTATTATATTCCAAAAAATATTTCACAAAATATCGAGGAATTACAATATCCACAATAAAAGTTAACTAACATCAAAGGATGCCCTCTTAGATGGGTAATGATTTAGAATGATCACTGGGAACTTTTCATGAGGAAAATAGTATTTTCACTTAGAATATAACTTTTTAAAAACAAAATTTCATAAGAAATTTTATAAATTATTTTTATTCAATATAATCATAGAAAATTATAAATTAATATTTAAATCAATGATCAGTCATGACATGGGATAATTACATTGAATTCGTACACATTAAAACAGTGATTCTTTTTATGTCGTGATAAAAATCATAAGGGCCTTGTTTAGAAGACGACATGAGGACTACTTTTAAATTATTTTTAAAAAATAAAAACATGTGTAACAATTTATTTAAAAATCATTGGATAATTGTAAAAAATTCTATACATTTTTTTATAAAACATATATATGAAATAAAAAGGGTTTTCGATCGAATAGAGAAATAAATATATTTTTTATTAAAAAATATTTTAGTGTATTTAATCATTTAAGAGTGGAAAATTATAAAAAAAATATATTTTCCATAAATAAACATATGAGATGAAAATAAATGAGTATCTTGAGAGGCATGTCTTGAGATGTCATAATTGGATGTATATCATTAAAAATCTTATTAAACATTGAGATTATAACATTAAACCTTTACCACATTAATAAATTTTGAATCATATTCCACATGAAATCATGAAAATTATATATATATATATATATCCAATAATTATCATGATAAGGATCATGAAATACATTCCTATTTAGAATATATAGTACAAAAAAGAATGATGTTTTTTTATAAGGAATGTGTTCCACAAAAATAAAAGTGAGACCAAAATCTCTTATTATTTTGGTAAACATTGAATCATATTCCCCATGATATAATAAAATCAATAAAAACTCTATGTATCTTAGAAATAATTAGATTAATGATATAACATGTTAGAGTGTAATTATATATACAATAACAAAATATAGTGGTTAATTCGACATAAGTCTCCCAGGAATAAAATTGAGACTAGAAACCCCCTAAATTATATTCTAACTTAATTAATACACATGATAACCTCTTTTATAGTAATTATAATTTCAATATTCATATATTAAATTACCATAATCATGTGAATCATTCTATAAATGTTTTACTTATTAACTTTTATTAACCATTTGTTTACAATTCCTTTATAAAATCATTTTTTGAGTAATAATTTAATCATTTATCTTTTTTTTTCATTGGGTATTTTTTCCCTATAACATTGATCATGGTACATTAAAATATCTAATATTATCGATGATATAAATATAATATATATTACACCTATCATGGAGATGGTAGGCCATACGTATGTGTGAATGTTGTTTCCATTTTTATGATAGAATAAAAAATGGAAAATAAAATATTATCATTGAATAATAATTTTTAGGTCATCAATATCACATGTTTTCATTAAAACTATCCTTATTACCTTCCTTGTAAATCTTAAGTGAAGAACAAATCACATCACTTCGTGAGATGGTAGTCTTCCGTACACACGAACCACATTATCTTATTCCAATGAATTGGAAAGTAAGATGGTTGTGTGATATTATAATTATATAATTATAATTATGTCATAAATAAAATATAAAAATGTTAAATATATCATTATATTAATATTTTAGAGGTGGTTATGGAAAACAAACTAAATCATTTTGTGAGGTAGTAGTCCTCCCTATACACGATTGAGAGTTTCATTTACCATTTGATGGAAGAGGATATTAATATAGGTTATGTAATCAACATAATAACATTTTAGTATGTTTTAGATACTTGTGTTATTATATTTTAATTACTCGGACCTGAATCAGGGTGGTTATAGAAGAAGAAAAAAAGAAAGAGCTTAGAGAATAAAATTATCTTAACTTACATAAACCTCCCATAGACCAGTTATTTTGGACTATATGGTCGGTCTTTTAAAAGAATACCAGATCCATAACATGGATAAGTATTTCAATGAGTGTTTTTTAGGTTTTATTTAATACAATTTTATTAATATGTGTGGAGAAGTGAGGGGATTAAGTTCCCTTTTACAATTGAGGGCGAGTGACATTTTGTGTAAATAGCAATAATAATTCCATAATGGTAAGTCACTCTCACCATAAGTGCATCAAAAATTGATAATTAATGTATTGGAAGGAATATATTTGATGATAAAAACCTCCAACACACAAAAAAATATATTTTTTAAACACGATATTCCTTATCCTTTAAGTTAGCTTCATTTTACAATTTTAGGTTTCACCATAGTAACATGTTTTTTTTTATTTTTTATCCTAGCTATTTTATAGATTAAGAATAAAATTAAACTGAGTATTATTAGACAATTTGAACCAAATTATTATAAATTTTAAATAAATTTTATTATATAAAAAATCCTATTTTTTGGAATATTTATTTTAACAAAAATGCAAGTAAAGAAAAATACCACATATCATCCTTAAAAGTGGTCATTAATATTTATTGTTGTTATTAGTCATTATTTCTAAAATTTAAATTTTCCACATTAAATAATATTAATTATTATTATTAAAAATATGTAATTTATTTTACCAAATTAAAATAACAAAAGTTGTAGGTTTCAATTTAAAATTATACTTGTGGAAACGATGAAAAAATGGTTTGCCGAGGAAATAGTTTTCAAAGTAATAAAAGTTTTTCAACAAAAATTAAATATGAAATTTATTATAAAAACATAAATAAACTATTAATAATATAAGTGGAAAAATTTTACTTATATACTGTTGTAAAAATCTGTATAACATTATGTGTACTTTAAAATAAAACGAAATTCTAACATAAAATATGTATTTTTTTACTATTCATTGAAAAATAAAATTTTTAGAAAAATTTATAAAATTATAAAAACAAATTGACATATATATTTTAAAAAATTATTTTCCCAAAAAAAATCTAAATGTAGACATTGTTATGTTTATTATTTTTTTACAAAAATCAATAAAAATCATGTTTTGAAGAAAAAAGTATTTTCAAATCATATAAAGGATTACATAAAAATTATGTAATAGATTATAAATATATTTTATTTATATAAATAATTTAAAAATAATTTTAAAATTTTGTTTAATACTATTCATAATGCCAAATTTAATAGCTAGGTTATAATAACCATGTTTGAATAATATTAATAGTATATCAATGATCTTTAGAACTCGATGTTGTATGTAATACAAATTATCAAAGAAATTAAATTTATCTGAAAAAAATGATTCATAATATCATAGGTGTCATGTTATACACCATAAATAAATTTAATCCTCGTAATTTAAATATGATATTGGTAATAAAGGGTTTGAAATTTGAAAATTATTTTTCAGAAAACCCACATCGTAAAAGGGATGATACAAAATACTCATGAAAATATATAATGGTATATATGAAGGTAATCTTAAAATAACACAAAATTATATTTCTAAATAGGGTAAAATGTTTGGGATATGAAAATTGTATTTTTAATGAATATCTATTTAAAATACAACATTATAACATTTTTTAAGAGGGGAGACCATCGATTAATCAAAAATAGATCACATATTCACTTCAAGAACTTTTTCCTAATATTGATGCATTTATTTAACATTTATTTTAAGAATATAGAAAAACATACTTAGTTGATAAGATTAATTTCATCCTTTAATAAATTTCAACCACATTCACATCCTTTCCTCTAAACACTGAGTATTCATGATAAATGTTTTGTGCCTAAAGAACTAACAGATCATAAGATCCCAAAAATAATTATAAGTCATTCCTTATACCTCTGGTTATCATAAATACCCAAATAGTTAGGATAGGTTATCCAATATGTAAAAATATTCATATTGTAAAACAGTACATTAATATCTAAAACATCATCCAGAGTTCAACTAAAACCATTCTGTAAATGGTTAAGATTAACACCCTTATAAAATTCAAAAAATTATAAATAAGGTAATTAAATATCAAAAATAATATTCACATTATTCCCAAGAAAACCATAAAGTATCTTTAAATTTTCACATACCAAATATGTGAATAACTAGTTAATATATTCTACAAAAACAGTGTAATAATTTGAATTTCTATAAAACCTAAATGAAAAATTATATTATTCCTCATTACATAAATAAAACCATTGACTGTTGAATATATTCACAAATCAAAATATGTTGTAAACTCCATCAATGATAATATAAACCTCTTTTTCATCAAATCATTAATATATTACAGGTTAATGATTACTATCCAATTTATTTTTTCTATATTAATCATATCTTTACTCATATTTAATAACATTATATCAATATGAAGATCATATTAATGGTTATCTTTCCCTTAATAATTTGTTTTCCAAAAAAACCACTTTATCATTAAATGACTTTTCTCGGTCATCAAAACCATTCAAAATATTCTATAAAGTCCTCAATGAAAAATTTCTACAAAAAAATCCATATATATTTTATGATTAAAAAATATAATTCTTGTGTTCCAATACAAAAACACTTCAATCACCCCACTTCATTCTTAAATCGTTAATTAGGATTTATCATCTTATTCCTTAATACCTCTTTTATTCCATATGTCATTTTTACTCTCTTAATCATGAATAACCAAACCATTACTTTTACCACATTTTTAATCATATTATTGAGCTTTTCATCTTAGTAAAATGATTTCTATAATTCCTATAATCTCAACATTTATAACATTCTACCATTAATGATGCCTTATGAAAACCATTATTCTCATCCATTTCTTTTACTAAATATTTAATTTTCCCTTAGAAATATCTTACTTTATTACCCTTTTCTACACACATATAACATATTCTCTTTCCATTGAGACATTATCTAGATTTATTCTTCCTAGCTTATCAACATAGAAGAAATGGAATCTTCATTCCATCATGGTATCCACCACCTGATCTCTCAGTAAACTATATCCTTATTTCCTTAGTGAGTCCAAGAGTGGGCTAAGGTGAATGATTCTTATTGTATGTCATTATAACTTATTAAGAATAATCACAATATCCTTCACTCCATCTATAATTCTATTTGGTTTCTCATTAACACATTTTCTATCACATTCAATGTAAATAAATTTCTACATTGTTACCGATATTGGATAAAACCAAAAGGCACTATGTGAGAAACAATATTCATAGTGGGAAACAAAATAATCATAAAAAATAATTTTAAATATGTCTAAATCATGAAAATTTATTTTAAATTTAATGAAACATAGATTTATCCTAGACTATTTATGATCATCATATATTCAAATCCTTCAGGATGGTTTGTAAAGAGTTTAGTAATTTACCAAAATATATCCCTAAATAGGTTCAAACTAGGTGTGTAGTAAGGCCTAATATCATGAACATTGTAATATATAGTCTATGTCAATGCACCCATTCTAGAGTAATTATCCCATGTTATTTATGTTTCAGTGACACATTTACATTTAGTATCTAGAAAAAGATGTAATTTCATGGAAACCACTAACTTTTTCCTTCACCCAAAATCCAAGATATTTTCCTATAACTAGTATTATTCTTATACTTATCCTAATCATATCCTTAGAAATATCCCCATAAATATCCTCACACACACCCCTAGGGATCTCAATACATTTTTTTCATCATAGTTTTCAATGTTTAACTAAACCATTTATCTAATATCAGCTATAATTGCCTCTAAATTTCATAAATAGACATTTCATCTTAATAGATAAATATTCAATAAATTTAAAAAGAACACCCAAGAACCATAAAGGTTTAGTTTTTTTGGATACTAGGTACACAAGAATCTTATTTAATAAAAGGTCTTCAACATTACCCAAAAAATCATTCCCTTTTTTACTCTTCATAAACATACCTGAATTAAAACAATTATTAATAACCTAGGGAAAGGAAACATAATAAAGGGTGATCCCAGATGATCAGTAATAGTATATGTGGGAGATATCATTTTATGTTCGTATGAAAGAATAATATATGAATACGGGTATGAGATCATGACCATAAATTAAAATCCTCACACCAAACCTGTCATATATCATAAAAATTAGCAATGGAATAAAACAATATCATTATAGAAGACATGATTCATAAGTGTGTTAAATCATCATAATTCGTTAACAATAACACCACGTCATAAAGGTGTGGCAGCATCATAGTTATAGTAACCATTTTATTTTAAAGGGTTAACTACATATACAATCCAACATTGTAGATAATGAATCATTATTTATTTCCCATTGTGGATCAATCCCATTGGCCTATTTCCTATTATAGACTAATCCTATCTTCCTATTATACATCATGGATCAATTTTGTCAATGTGTTTCCCATTTAATATCATTAGAGTTAAAAAACTACCTAATTAGTTAGAGGGAGATATATTTCCCACCAAATATTTGTTATAACATGAACATCATCTTTAGTTATAACATAATTTCCATCCATGGTTTTAACATAACCACCATCCAAGGATATAACGTAACCACCATAACATAATGAAAAACATTAATAAGGGTTCCACAAGATCATAAAAAACTCAATATATCATATCCCTTGATATGAAAAAGGGGATCATAAACATTACATCATAACATAACCCATATAAATTAAATGGGTATAAGAATCATATCATCAATTTGTCAGAGCGTAACCCATTGAAAAGGAATAAGTTTAATAAAAATAACTTCACCATAATTATAAACCATAAAAATAATGAATAAGGATGGTAAAATTGGTTCATATCCCAAGTAAATAATAAGTAGCATCAAAGGGTGTCATCTTATATGTAAAGGGATTTTTAAATACATATTTAATATTTCTTGAGGGAAATATCCTATCCACATTAAAAAATTATAATGTACACCTTAAATAATTGATTAGTAAATGATTATTATAATTAAATTAAATACTTATATGTTAAAACAAATATTCCTTCCATAATATAGTAAATGTCAAATGGGCCTTATTTAGAAAATTATATGAATATTCCTTTTGAACGGATTCTTAAAAATTTTAAAAATTGGAAAACAATATTTAAAAAATAAATGAGGAACATTACATTTTTTATTCAAATAATTTTTAGAAAACATGGATATGGAAGAAATGTGATTTTGACTAAAGATTGAAATAAAGTCGACAGTTCTTAAAAAGATATTTTGTCATATTTATTCATTTCAGAGATTAAAATGAAAGGAAAATATTTAATTTTTAAAAATAACAAGTGAATAAATATTGAATGAGTTTATTGAGAGGTATATCATGAAATCTCGCTATTATATTCATATAATAAATTATAACATTAAATAATGAGATTGTAAAATTAAACCATTACCACTTTGGTATCTTTTTAATTTTTGTCCCCACAAAATCAAGAACATTATATGGATATTAATATAAAATATTTATTATGATGTGGATAATAAAATACATTTATGAGAATTATATACACCACATAAAAGAAACAAGTGGTGTATAAGGCAAGTGTTCCACAGAAATAAAAGTGAGACAAAAGTCCTTTACTACTTTGGTAACATTTGAATCACAAGAAACATGAAATAATTGCATCAATATAAACATTATTTATCATAAAAATAATTATATTCATGATATAAATAGGATAATATGATGCATATAAATTACAAAAAATTGAAAAAATGGTGAATTTCGCATAAGTCTCCTAAAAATAGAAGTGAGACTAGAAATCTCTTACCGTAAGTACAAACTTCCTTCGGGCACAATAGAAAATATTCTATAGAAAATATAATTTCATTATACATATATTAAATAAACAAAAACATATGTAAAATACTATATATGAGTTACTTATGACCTTTTATTACATGTTTATTATCAGTTCCTCACTAAAATCATGTTTTGGGTAATGACTTCTTCAATTTTCTTATAGGTTTTGGTTAGGTATGTTTATCCATTTTACTTTGATCATTGATAAATAAATCCAATAATTTTGTCCACGATATAAATATCATATACATACATTATATATTTATTTAAATTAATCCATTAAAGTGTGAGATAGAAAATGAATTTCACCGCTCATGAAGATGGTAGGTTGTATGTGTTCATGAACGCTGTTTATATTTTTTTGACAGATGAAAAAAATAATTAAAAATAATATAATACCATTCAAAATACAATTATTTGTAATTTATATCACATATTATCTATAATAATATACTTATTACCTTACATTTAATGATTAAGTAAATAACAAATCACATCGCTTCATGAGTCAGTTGTTCGTCGTACACACGCACGACGTCATCTTATTCCCACATAGTGGAATTAGAGAAGGTATATGTGATATTATAGTTCAAGATGTATATTTTTATTTTAAATATCATATAAATAGTTTAAATTCGTCATTATAACCAACCATGAGATTTGGTGACGGAAAAAAAACTACATCAGTTCTTGAGGTGGTAGTCCACCATACACATTATCGACAGTTTTGAATATCATTTGATGGAAGAGGAGATGGGGATATATTTTTACATAAACATTAAAACATATCATTATATTATATATATATATATTTTATATTTTAATTATTGGGACATTAATTAGGGTCATAATAGTATATGTATAAAGAAATATATTAGATAAGACAATTACCTTTGATTAGAGAATCCTCCTATAGACATCTTATTAGGGAAATTCGGAGTTGTATTTTTCAAAGAAAAAAACACTATAAAATATATATGGATTTTTAAGAAATATTTTGGTATGGTATGGTTAAGAAAAATAGCATAAGAGGTTTAAATAATTTTGGGGAGAAAGTTCCCTTTTATAATTAATGAGGAGTGTCATTTTTATAAATAACGAAAACAATTAAATAAAGGGAAGTCAATTTCACACCATGTGCCTCAAAGATTTTTAATTAAAGGAATTTATTGAATACATGTTATACCTACACCTTCACTAAAACCTATTATTTTTTGAACATGTTCTTCAATATCTTCTATTTTTACTAATTTTTATCATTTTAGTTTTCACCATGGTAAATAGTTTTTTGTTTATTTACATAGGTGATTTGTCTCTTGTGCCCAAAATTAAAATAATTCATATTAGATATTTTTTCCCAATTATTATAAATTTTATATCCAATTTATTAAATAAAAATACTATGTGTGTGGAAAATTAAATCAAACACAAGCATATGTAACTCGTAAAACATCGTTTTATCCTTAACTATAGTAACAAATTTTTATTTTTTTAACAATTCACTATAACTAAAAATTAATTTGGCCATATTAGCTAAAATTATTTAATATTATTAAAAATATGGAATAAATTTTAATAAAGTTAATTCATATAATTTTTATAATTTAATTTCAAAGTAAAACCGCACTCATGACATAAAAATGATTTTCTTATGACAAAGTTCCCAAATGTATAATAGTTTTTACATAAATATTTTATATTAAATTTATTCAAATTAAATAATTTAGATTAATCATATAATATTTTAACTAATTTTAATTTTTAAGTCATTTTAAAATAATAAGGAACTTAATAAATCTTTTAAATGAAAATTAGTTTTTTTAAATAAAATCAATAGTTTTTACTATTCCTCGAGAAATATATATTTTTGGAAAATTATAAAAAATTCACTAAAAATTAATATTGACATGTAAATTTAGAAAAATATATATAAAAAAATTAAAATAATTTAACAATTTAGTGTTATTATTTATTTCCCAAAAAGAAATGAAATTCATTTTATGAAAAAAATGTATTTTTAAAGAATATACTAACTTTACTAAAAATTAAGCACTAGTTATAAATATATTATATTTATCTAAAATAATTATACATAATTTAAAAACATTATTACTATTCATAACACAATATTTAATTACTAGGTTCTGACATTCATGTTTAAATAATATTTATTTTATATTTTAGTTCATTATAACATAGTGTTGCGTGTAACACAAGTTGTCGATGAAATTAATTTTATTTGGAAAAATAACAATTCATATAATCTCATGTTTTTATAGTTATTAATAGTTTATTTTATCATTATATATAATATTTATTATGAAATTATATTTTTTAATTATAATATCTTATCTACCTTCTAACCATTCCAACTGTTGAAAATTGATAATGTCACTCATGTGTATGTGTGGACTACCACCTCCATTAAGTGATGTGAATGGGTTTTCATTTTCAATTTACATGGTTGGTAATAATAATAGATTAAATAAATATATATGACCTATATGATATAATAATTATTCTAGAAACATAATTTATTTTTACCTTTCTTTTGATCCAACCATGAAATTTTGGATACATCACTCCTGCTTACCTACAGACTATAGACTCTACTAAAATAATTAATTAATTTTTCTTCACAAATTTATATAAATAGTTATAAAATTTTATATAATGATTAAATGTGACACTTAATTCATGATTAATATTACTTATATGTTGAAACTAGGACCAAGGTGTATGTATTAAAACCATCTAACGAAAAAATACTTGAAGAACAAAGTTTTTATGGAGAAAAACAATGATTTTAATATGAAATTGTCAATGAAAATGGTGATAAGATGTTATAAGTAAATAATATATTGTATTATATGTATGAATATGGTACTAGAGTATAATTATAATTAATCTATATTCTTAATAAAAGATACCTAAATGCATATGAAGAAATATGAAACTTCATGTATGGGTTTCTTGTCCCACTTTTTTCCATGATACGTATTTCATATTCATTACTTATTTCATTCATATGGTGAAAAAAATACAAATTTTATAGGATATATAATGATTCCATATCTTCATTCTATTTAGGTTTTCTTTTGATTTAATTTCATTCATGTGGTTTATGATTCAAAAGTTATTAAAGTGTTAAGAGATTTATGTTTTAATCCAATTTTAATTGAGATTTTTACCCTTGAATGTTAATTGATAAAATTATATGATACTTATTTAAAGAAATTTAGTTTTCCTCTGATATATTTACTTTTATATTTTTTTATTCTTTATTATTACTTTTATATTTTTGGTACTCAAAATGGTTTAGATAATGTTTTTATGAAAATTCAACCTAATTTCTACAGTTTTTGTCAGTAACCCATTTGCTTCCATATATATGTTTTCAAAAAAATCAAGAGTATTTTTTACTATTATTCAATGATTATTTAAAATAAATTTTACCCATGATATAATTTTTAATATTTTTTTTAAATAATCTTCTTTTCATTTTCTGAACAAGTTATATTTTACTAAAGGTGTGAACATAATCATTGTCCTAATGATTACAACATGAACATAATTTCACGAAATCAGGACCTATTAATAATTTTAAGATTATTTTATATGATTCTATGGTAATTTTAAAATATAATGGTATAATTTATATTATTGATATATTTTTATTTTAAATAAGATATTTGAAAACTAAAATTGTATTTTCCCCAAAAAATATTCCAATGTTATTTTAATGAATTTTTTTTATCTATGAAAAAGTCATTTTAAGTTACTTATTATTTACTATAGATATGATCCAATGATATAATCCTAATTATTTATCTGTTTTTTTTATTATTATGATAATATTTTTATGAAAACCATTTATTTTACATGGGTTATGCAATAATGAAATGATGAAATTTTTTTGAATTCCA
The DNA here is from genome assembly GCA_963277665.1 of Viscum album. NCBI lineage: Eukaryota > Viridiplantae > Streptophyta > Magnoliopsida > Santalales > Viscaceae > Viscum > Viscum album. Next base: position 1,549,526,004 of record OY728164.1, on the reverse strand, counting down.
TTTCCTTAACATGGGTATTGATTTAATAATTTGATAAGTGTTTTATTATCTTATAATGCATAAAGGTATAGTTTTCATTATGTAATTGGTGGTTGCTAAATTATATATTCCAACAATTAATTAGGTAAATTTTGATATCTCATGAGATAATAAGAATTGGAATGGGGAGTAAACCTAATTCATTGAGGGACTGCATTCTCTAAGATAGTACTGCAAGTATAAATTATCTAAGGATATGATAGAATTATGAGTAAACCCAATCCATTGTGCTAGTATTTTAAGGGAACCTTGTCTAATGAAATTATTTTCTATTCTTATGTGTATGAAAAAAACTTATGCATTATGATTATGAAGTTTCCTCATGCATTTTGATTGATAATTAATGATTCTAGAGATTTATGACTTATGTATTTTCATTAAGAAATTCTATATTCCATGATTTATGATTAATGGTGCTTGGAATATTTGTTATGATTATAAAAATTTCTTATCATGTTCTCAAATAATTATTATTATCTTAATCTCACTTTTTATCATTGATTAATATCACTTATGTTTACTCTTACTTAGTATCTACACATACCCTTTATTCTATTTCATTTCCCCAGGATATGAAAAAAGGCTTTATGTAGGGTATGTCTAAGAAGTGTTTTATGTGTGATGATATTTCTGTGATATGTTGATAAAATTTCATGAAATAAGGGGATTATGTATCTATTCTCCAAATATACTAAACCTCTATGTTTCTAATGTGGATCCTAATGTAATGTATTGGATATTCATATAATAAGATGTAACATTTATGTATAAAAAAATAAAAATAAAAATAAAAAAATTTATATATGAAATGTATGGGTTACTATTTTTTATATTAGATTAATGGTTAGTAATTTTTGGAAAGTTGTATGAGATAAAATTAGTGAGAACCCATAAGATAAGACAATTAATAGAATAATATTCTAGTGTATGGTTAATAATATAGTGTGGTTTTCCTGCCAAATATATCCCTATCTATATATTAGAAAGTTGATGTGGTTATACCAAGGATTCAATCAGGGGTAACAACTTTCAATTTGGAAGATTTTGAATTAACATGGTCATATTTTATTCAAGATGAGTGGTAATAATACTACATATATAGTTATACAATCATAGCGGGTATTGTTTGGTTAATTCACATTTTCTTTATTAACCATTATAAAATGTTTGAATATATGATGATCATGTATAACCTTGGTAAAACTGAATGTGTCATATATTGAAAAGGGGTATCATGATTTAGAAATACTACGAGTTAATTATCATTATTATATGGTTTCTCTATATTATAATTATTCCTCAAACTATTCTTTTTTGTTTTAATCAATGGTTGGAACCTAAAATAATAGTGTTAATGCTGAATGTGATGGAAAATACATACATTTGTATTTGGAGAAACCAAATGAAATGGGAGTTTGAATGAAAAAACATTGTATTATTAAAGTTATCTTCCATGTTATATGATCAAAAACCTAAAATTGGGTGAGATTCTTAACAGTCTAAAAAATGAAGAAAAATTCATGGGAGTTTGGTTGATGAAGATCATAAAGGAAAGACATTCATCTTCATACATTTTAGGAATGTGGGAAGAATCGCCATTATTAATGTCACAAAGGAATTACATGATGATATATTCTTAGAAAATAGTGAATTTTCTAATTAATTATAGAAAAAAATGAATGTTCTAATAGATATAAATAAATTACATTCTAATGTATCATTTCTAGTTTAATGAATTATGTGTGGTGAACATTGGAATTATTCGAGTTAATTCACTAATATGAGGGTTAACTCCTATACTAAAGAAGGAAATATTTTATTTCATTCATTGATGATGAATGATTGAAGTGTTTATATATTGGTATTTGATTTTTTTGTTTTAAATTCAATTATTAATGAAATTTTAATTATAAGAATCATGAAACAACTCAGGATTTTTATGAAGTAGTAATTCATTAAGGATTTTTAAGAATATGTCGAATGGTACAAAAAAACATAGAATAATGATTTAGTGTCAAGGTGATATCTTATGGATAAAACTTGATTAAGGGATAGATAACCCTTAATATATTCATGATATTGAGATAAAAATGATCAGTTAGGATATTGTGATTATTGATATTTAAAAGTAAAATTAATAGTATTGGTGACCATGGATATAATTAGTGATTTGATGGCTAAGTAATTTATGATGAATTTTATTTCATTTTTTGATTTATAAAATATATCCAATAGTGTTGGATTTTATTTTTATAATAATGATAGAGTAAATTTTTAGAAGAATATATGTTTTTCTTGAGGTTTTATAGTGATTCAGGTTATTATTATGTTTGTTGAAAATATATGATAAAGATATTCAGATTTATAGTATGTGAAATTAATATCTATATCATATACTCTTGGTATAAATGTTACAATTGATCTTGGAATAAATATTTAATATAATACTTTATTATTATAATTTTAATTTCTGTATATATATTTTAGAGGATTCTTAAGGTTTAATATTTATAGAATAGACTATGCTGAACATTGGGTGTTATTAATTATGTTTTAGAGATTAATGTATTATATTTAACCATATTTGATAACTTTTTCTAAAAACATTCTGGTATATATATATATACATATGTAAAGAAATTTCATTCATTTATGGATCTTATAAACAATTAAATGTTAATTTTTGTGTTTTTGTGAAGTAAGATTAATATTTAATTTTTATGTTACGGTGTAAGAGATGAATTGGTAATTAATCAATGAAAAACAAATGGTTTAAATTAGAATATATCAAGTAATTTTAGTTTATCTTGTTCTTTATATTGATATTAAAATAGTATATCACATTTTGGAAAATGATCTTGAAAGAAAAAAATTATTCATTTTCCATCATTTCTGATAATTGCATGGTATTTTACCCTCTCACTGATTTAGGGTTTTTTGGTTATTAACATTCGAATAACCATGTTATCTATATATATCAAGTAGTCCTTGTATGTTATTTTTCTCCCCCATATCTATATTTTAACTTCCCTCCAAGTTTCATAATATTTTGGGACAAAATTATCTGTTATTTTAGGTAAACTTTTTGTTTCTCACTGCCCTTTTTAAATATGTTTTATTTCCCTTTTTCTAATGTCGTATTCAACATTGTTATTTTAAAATACCATTTTCTTGATCATTATTATAAAATTGATAGGTGAAAATTTATTTGTGGGGGATAATGTAACGCATTGATATTTTATGATATATTTATCTATATAAATAAATTATATATGTTTCATAAAAATATTGAGACGGAACACCAAGCTTAAAAAGAACCATGATATATTATAACATGGGAATTAAATGGAATATTGTAAATAGGATGAACCAAATTATGAAAAATATATAGAATTTTTTTTACATAATTCAACTATATATATTAATTAAATATATATATATATAATTAATTTTTATTAAATTCATTTCATGTGATAAAAAATATATATTATTCAAAAATGGGGTTATGGTATTTTATGTATTTATATTAAAATTAATTTCTACCATAATTAAAAATTATTGTTTAAAAAATTTATATTATTTTGTTCTTTATCATGAAAAAATTATCTTGGTTTTAATTTTATGGGTTTTTCTAAATAATTATTTTTGTAAATAATAAGAAATACTAATGTTTTTAAACTATTATTTCTTTTCATTTAATAAATTAATTGACATGTCTCATTATTCTTTGAATATTATTTTAATGTAACATTATTATTATTTTATTATATATAATCTAATAATTACATATAAATAAATATAATCCTTTATTTTGGTATATGTTCATTTTTTGGCTTCGAAACATGAATTTCTAAAAAAAAGTGATGTATTTTAATAATGTTTTTAATCCAAAATAGTTACATAAATAAATATTTATTAATTATTTCAATGAAATATATGGTTTATATATTCATTAAAAAAATTAAATTTATTTTATGGTTTTTACTTTGCAATGATTAAGAATAAATCTAGTTTTAGGCTTAAAAATTAATTTTTCTGAAAAAAGTTTTCATTTAATTTTTTGTAATTATATTTAAAAGATTTTTAACCACTTATAGAAATTGATTAATTTGAAATTTATTCCATATTTTTAATTATCATAATTATTATAATGTAATATGGTCAACATAATTTTGGGACATTATGAATAGTAATAATGGTAAAGACCTGTCAGTGCTATAAAAGAGGTAAAATGGTTTAAAACTATAGGTTAAAACATTAAAATATCTTTAAACATTATTTCATCTTATTTACTACATTGGTTTCATCCATATATCTTTTAAATGAGTAAAAAAATTATTTTTAAAAATAAATCAAATCGGGATCCCAAGATTGTCTTTTGTGAAGATGAGTTATATTTTATTCAATTTAAAAAATATCATTGGGTTATTAAATTAAATGGAATTTCTAGAAAATGAAATTTGGTATTTTCTTGATCTAAAAGTCTGAACCCCGTAAATAATATATTATTTAATAAAAAAGTTCATTTAAACCAACTTATTACTTTATTTCAAAGTGGAATGATTTCTAATCTTCTATTCGGTATTTTAATAAAAGGTTTTTTACATGGATTTTATAATATTATATTCAAAGTAATTTTTCCAAATATATAAATTGAATCTAATAAATTGGATTCCATTTTTTGTATATTCATTTCCATGTTTTATTATAATGAACCTTTTATTTTTGGTCATGTAATTATATTTTCATTATAAAAAAGTTAACTTATCCTAGCTAAGGTTAATATAGGTTCAAAGTAGTATAAATAGAATATGAGACTTAAAATTTATCCAAAAAAATTACTAATGTGATTGGTTGAATTTATTTCAACCTTATCTCATATTATCTTACAATTTTCGTTACCTTATTTCTACTTGACATGATTATAATATATATTATTTATTTTTTTATGTAATTAAAATTATGTCTTTTCCTACATTATAAAATGATACCACCTCTCTTATATTATCCAAACATAATTAAACATCTATATTGGCCAGTTTCTTAGATATTTAGGCCACTCCATCCACTTTTCCCCCCATTTATAGCACACAAACTAGTAGTGCTCATATCATCTCCCCCCTCCAACAACCCCTTGATTTGGACTATGTTCATCATGATTCTTTAGTTTGTTGTGGTGTTATTACACCTCTAGTATCATAATTTCCTATTGTTGTTTCTCTACACTAATTCTTCATTTTATCATTTTAGGGTTTATTTATGATTCGACTGATGCATGTTAGAATTTTCTATTTCTTATGGGGATTTTGGTTTGCTTGGGTAGAATAGATATATAGGAGACTTATGCATGATGTTTCATGAAGTTTCATTAAGATATGAAATCCAAGTGAATTTTATTAGGTTTACCTATTTTTTAATTTCATTAAATATTGTAATGGTATCAACTCTTAGGGATTTTCCCAAAAATGGTATTGGAAGTCAATTGTGAACAACCCAAGGTGGTTTCATGATGTTTTGATAGGAGGTGAGCACTTTCTGATTTTTTTGACATTATACTATTTTGGTGGTTCCATTAGTTGATTAATTAGAATTTATATAATTAATTAATTGATTTCTCAAGACATTAGGTTATATATTAGGTTGTTGGTATGATCTCATTTAGAATTCAAGGAGTTTGGATGAGGCTTGGATGATCCTTGGAAAGGCCAGCATACTTTTAAAACATTATAGAAATATTTTTTGATGAGGTAGGTGTTCTATGATATTTTCCCATAGTCCTATTAATTTTATTTACTTGTGTTTTTATTATTCACATTAATTCCCATGTGTGTTTTATTTTTTCCATGGTATAAGTAATTGGTTTTTAGAAATTTAATTTATATATTAAATCGTCTGTGGATCCTATTGTATCAATTTATTTTTATAATATTAAACCAACAGATGTCTATGGAGTGAATCTTTTCATGGAAATGGTTTAGTGCTTCTATAAGGGGTAAAGTGACTGGGTTATGAGCTTAACCTGGTTATGCTTGTTGGTTTACCTGATTTCATGGATTTGGTCTACATGGTATGACATGAGGATAAATGTTTTATAATATGAAAAAGTATTAATTTAAATGTTTATATGTGTTAAGACCTTATGAAATACCTACAAGGAATTGAAATAGTTTTAACCATGTGTGTTAGGGAGTGAATTGGATTCAATTTTAATTTTAGTGAAAATTATATTTTGATGTGGATTCTGTTTAAAAGTGAGGTATTGACCTCTGATTGATTTATAAAGGGGTTTTAAAAATGAATTTAAAATGATGATTTGAAGGGGGCATGTGGATTACCATTTGATTAATATGGCTTGAAAATTTATGTTAAGATTTTATTCAAAATAAAGGAGTTGTCCTTATTTTGGCTATTAAAGAGGAATATCATGTTTTAAGGGTGGTTAAAAAAAATTAAATCGATATGTAAGATCCATCGGTTTCCCAAAAAGTGTTGGAATATTATTTTATAATTTAAAAGGGTCTCATCAGTCCAAACCATGATTTATTGTTAAAGTCACATTTGGACATGTGCAAGTGATAAAGGGATTAAAAAGGATTTCTTTTGAACTTCGATTGCTTTCTTTTGTCAAATGATAAACCCTAGTTTTTGATAATTTTTTTGATGGAACCGAATGTTAGACATGACACTCCACATCCAAGGATGAGAAAGTGGACATGATTATACTGTGTATATGGTTCTTGATGTCATACATGATGTTCATAATTTGAAGTTATGATGTTATTCATGAAGTCACATGTTATTAGTTCTAGATGTTTGACCTAAATATCTATATCCAAGTTTGAAAATGTTGGACATAATGTTTCACACTCATTGTTTAGTTGTTTTAAATAACTCTTTGTACAAGTGATGATGGGTTTTTATATGGTTTAGGTGTTGGAATATGGTTCTGATCATGGTCAATACTGATGTTTGATTCCTCTTATATTAAATGTTAAATGAAACACCCCTATTTTTGTTCACATTAAATTTCACCCTATGTTCTATTTAAGATAGATATATTGGGATGATACATGTTTCATTGGGTCGGGTGTCACCTTAAACCCAAAGGGAAATAGGTTACATGATAAAAAGTTATTTTCCTTGAGAGTTTTTTCATCCATTCCAATACTGATTATTATTTCTATTATTTGCCTACATACACTATTTCACTAAATTTTATTTGGTTAATACACTATTTTTGGGGTCCTACTATGTTTTACTGACACCATAATCAATATACCACTTCACATGGGTACCCAAGTATCTCTCAATAGTTATTGAAGGCGAAAGTTTGGGATAAGAGATGTGTTTTGTTTTGATTGATCGAGAAGTATAATTTTTATGGAATCACAATATTAGAGTTTGGGTATATGGAATGGATCTTATTTTCCAACAGATAATGAGGTATTTATTTTCTAGTTTTTTATTTACATATGGGATCAACCTAGTATATATCAGTGTTGTATGTATGAAATGGTTGTTCGGGCCTCTACTTCAATTAATTTTATTATAGAATTCATCTATTTCAGTTTAATTATTCATTATTATTATATTGATGTGTATGATTTTTGGTTATTTATTTATGGTTGTTCACATTGATATAGGGATATACTCTTTTCAAGGTACCATATTCGACCCCCACTCATAGGATCAACCTCTACCACATGAGGAGGTTCTCTTGAGGTCATGTGGTGAACCATATTGGGGAACTGGTTAGTGGATTTTGAGTTATTTTGTTAAAAAGTGGTATCAAATGAGTTTACTTTTTGATTATTTTACAATTTCGGATTCAGAATATTAGATATATAGGAATTTTAAGTATCTGATGGATATTGGATTTGTTCATTGTGAAGACATGTTCTAGAAGGAATTACTATTTATTGAGGCATGTGATAGATGTTCTTGTTATTCGATGCTATGTTGAATGACACACATCTGCTCTAGATTTGATGACTTTTGATGGATTTTTTTTCACTTTTCCCACTATAAAGAGTCATATGATTTGTTTTTTGAATCTTATCCTATAGATTCGAGAGGCACCTCATGCATCATGGTAGGCACATAGGGGCCATATGTTATAGGCATGGGCGTGTTATTTTGATAACAACTGAGGCTTAGTTTTAAATTTTCTAAAGAATTCCCCATATAAATTTTTTCATATATGTTTCTTTTTGTATTCTACATTGTTGGGTTGGGTTGTTTACAGATCTCATTATGATGTAATATTATGTGGATTGTGGGTGAGATACACAATTATGGGGAAAATAATGTGGTCCTCATGAACAATATGTATAGTAACCATGGTGTGTCATCTTGACACATGTGTATGACCTTTGGATCACTTTTGATTCATTTATATTTTGATCAGTTGTGTAACTTGGTCCTCTAGGGAATGGGAAGATGTGCAAATACTCTAAGAGGGTGATTTTTAAGGTTATGGGTGGTCTGTTTTCCTTTTTTGTGTGAGCCCCTACAGGTGGTGGTTTTGAAAAGAATATTTCATGTCTTGTTGGTATGAAAGTGTGTTTGGAACCCCTTGAGTTGTATCCTTCTATAATATGGAATAGACATAGGTGGTTATACCAGGTGACTTATTGTAAAACTTTCCCACTATGGATAGGTGGGAGATCTGAATAACCATATTTGATGTGACACCAGTTTAGTGGGTTTATTATAGTTAGATTTTGAAGGTGAATCATGATATGGGTTAGATGAGTTATTTGTTCCTTTTGATGCATAAGGAAATAGTGATCGTTTTAATATTTTTGATAATTGTGCATGATGGGTGAAATCTAGTATGGGTTTTTGGAACATTTGATACCTTTAGTTCTATATGGGGAACATATGTGTTAGTTATCATTGTGGTTTGTTTCTATATGTATAGTCTTGTTTGGGTTCCTGGACTAGGTGATGGTTATACCAGTGGGATCTTCCTGATAGGTATGAGCTAAATCAAGAGAAAAGAGGTTCTCTGGGCTATGTGTATTTCTACTTGTGAGTTTACAATGGGTGAAAATCGTACATGTGAGGTAGAATGATGCTTTCTTGGATGGGAAAACAGATACTACATGTGGATAATGACACCCATAAAGAGGGGTTTTCCATGTAATTGTTTTGGGATTGGTTGGTTTAATTTAGTTTTGGAAGACGACAAGGGTGTTATTTGTTGTGTGATATTGGAATCTAAGGCATGCATGGGAAGTTGATAGGGCTCATGAGATGAGTTTCAAGGGTTTTGACTCATTGTATTCATAAAAAAAATTTATGGTTGGGTCACACAAGAGCATATAACACTTAAGTGTTAATGTAAAATTGGATACATGAGTTCTAGTGAAACACTATGTTGTTTGGATTATTGATCAAAATCTATGAGTGTGTGTTCTCAAGGTGTAGTTTTTAAGTAGGTAGATGTGAGTGTGCTGGGAAGTGATAGGGGTGTGATGAGGATCTTATGGTAATGGAGGCCCATGGACTTTGGATAAGTTTGTGGTGGTATTTTTTATGATAGATTAACATAATCCTAGTCTAGATAAAATCATGACCAATATGATAATATCATCCTGAGTATGCTGAGAGATGATTGACTAAATGCCTAGATATATGAATATATTTTCTTGTTTGATGAAAATCTCCTTAGTGACTATGTTTGAGAAAAAATGTATGTGAAGTTGTGTGGTGGGTAGTTCACTATTGTCCATCTATGAATAAAGTCCTTGTGATATAATGGATGATCCCAAATTCCATGGGTACCATTCTTGGAATATGGGGATAGGTAAGTTTTTACATTTCATTTTTCCACTCTGGGTAGACTAAGATGGCCATTTCCAATTCATTGGAGTAGTAGTGATTGGAGAATGTTCCATTTTTATTGGATATTCTTGAGTGTGAAAGTGACTATGACACTCCAATGGTGGGGAGTGATGTAACGGTCCTAAATTTATGACCCTTGTGTTGAAAGGGTCACATGTGTATAAAACTGATTATGGTTTGGTCACAGTGGAATATTGATTCCATTAAAGAATCATTTATTTGTATTCTTATAATACATAAGGAATGTTAAAAGAAATTTAGTTGGGGATGACAATCTATCCAGGAATTGGATTTGGGTATGAGGTGGTTCCAAAATTTAATCTAGGATGATGGGTTTATAAGCGCGTCAGTTTTGTAGCAGATCACAATGGTGGTTTTGAGTTAGTTGAAGGTAATATTGTGTTTCTCACCTTGATTTGTGTATGGAATCCAGTGTTCATTTTGAGGTCATTATGGGATTCCTCGGGGCATGAATGAAACATGTATAGGTAAGCTGAAAATGTGCTAAAACTCAGTGATCATCCTGTTTAGATAAGCCATATGAGGACTAACTTACTTGGGTTATTATATGTAATAGATGTGGCTTGTTTCAAAAAACAACTAGTGATCTATTTTATATAGTGTGAGTTCATTTCTATTTTAAAAATGGGATCTTCAAGAGAAGCCAGATTTTTAGTTCATGCATGGTTGGGGAGTATGCATCCACTCAATTTAGTTTTCAATTATGAGGATGGGTACCAATGTTGATTGGATTTATCAAACTATTTTAGGATTGGTTATTTTTGGTAACTTCACCACGCATGTTTTGGGAGAATGATTTTGAGGTTATTTTTGGGATTTTCTCATGTAGTAGATTTCCTAAATTTGATGTCATTGGTTATAAAAGATATTTATTATGTGGATCACCACAGATCAATTGAGTGATTAGATAACAAAATGATCAGTTATTTGGTTGGATGGGATTGTTAAGCGGTGTCTTGATGATTTGGTTTTGACAAAAATCACTATATTTGGTTTTGGCCTGTTGAGTGCCCCGAGTGGTAGGATATTTTTTTGTCCTATTTTAGGAATTCATAAATTGAATGAGGTATTTGTCTATAACTATTGATCATCGTAGGTTGGGTGGTGTGAATTTATGACCATCAAGACTTATCGAGGATGAAAAGTATTATTGTTGGGATTTTGGAAGTTGTATTATCCAAATGAGTTGAAACCCCTATATGGGATTTGAATTTTTTTCACTGGGTGGGTAAAATTTTGGATAAATATCGAAATAGGATTTTAGGAGTTAAAATTATTCAAATTGATGTTTTTATATGATGAATGATTTTTTGGAGGAATCTCAGATGTTTAGATAATCATTGGAGGCTTGATGTTACATTTTGAGATTCATAGATATGTTTTTTAAGTTTTATGGTTTAGTGTGCATGGTTTAAGAGACACCATACAACAAATTGATGCTTAGTGGATTTTCAGTTCAATTTTAACTGAGAGTGATTGAGTTGCTTGGATATAACATGGTTTAGGGTAAACTGTGAGAGGAAATAGTGGAAACCATGCGAGGTTATAAAGAGTCTAGTGAAAGGTTCATGACTTGAATATGGCTTCATAAAAACTGTGTGTTTTTCTACATAGGGCTATAGTAGGGTGTTTCATAATTAGAACATGGTTTACCCAACTATATGTCCTAAACATGTTGGTGGTTTGGATTTGGACTGGTCTAACTACATGTATTCCCCATAGTTTCGCAAAACCAAACAGACAAATCATTCTACTTCATATAGAATCATTAAAATGGGGGTTTAACCAAAATTATCCCTTGAGTTTTTTGGAAAATATACCCCATTATCTGCCCAAATTGGTGTCAATGGACCAAATGTGTTCCCAGCCCATTCCACCTCATACAAATCTTTTATTTGGAGTGTATTCATGGTAATTTTTTTGGTATTTTATGTTAAGATTAATCCTCCAGTGTCCGAATTTCCTCTTCTTCTTAATTCTCTATAATTATATAATTCCCCTATTATGGTTTTTTATTATTCCACCAGATCATTATTTAATTTTCCATTTCTCATGGGTATTTTAGCTATCTTACATTGAGGGGATCTAAAGATTAATTCATCATTTCATTTCATGGTGTTTCATTAAGGTATTAATTCATGGTGAACATTCATATGCTTCCCTAATTTTCAAATTTAATTAAATATAGTATTTGTATCACCTCTTAAATAATTTTCAAAGATATAGTGTCACTAGTCCATTATAGACCACAAATTTTGGTTGTGTAGAGTTTCAATAGGAGGTGACCACTCAATGAGTCTACAGATATTTTGTTTACTTAGTCGGTTTGATTAATTAATAAATTAAAATTGTTAAAATTAAGTATTTTTATCTCTTAGAATAAGTTTAGTTCTTTGGTGGTTGAGATTATCTTGTTTATATGTTTGGGAGTTTGAATAAGGCTTGGAAGGACATTGTAAAGTCTTCCAGACTTTATAAATTCTATGTAAAGATTAATTGATGAGGTAGGTGTTCTAAGATCTTTAAAAATTATCTTTTTAATTTAATTTTCATCTGTATGTGGTATTTTTATTAAGGCCTATGTGTGGTTTTTATTTTTTCCAAGGTTTAAGTTATTGTTTTTGGGGATTTAAATTCATACCTTAATCCTTATATAGATTTCGTCAGACCCATTGGTTTTTATATGATCTAGACTATGGATTCCCATGGGGTGAAACATTTTTTGGAAATGGATAAGTGGTGTTACATGGGGAGATGTGTGTGCATTATAATATTAACCTTAATAAGCTCATTGGTTGACTTGATTGTATGGTTAAGGTATACTTGGTATGACTTGGGGATAAATATTTTATAATATATTGAAAGGATTAATTGAAATATTTTTACGTGTTAAGCCATTGTAAAATTACTATGATGCCTTGAAATGGTTTTAACATTGGGATTTGGGTTTTGACTCTCTATCATGTTTAATTTTGGTGAAAACTATGTTTTGAGGGAGATTTTTTTTATCTAAGGTGTTGATACCCAATTTATTTAAAAAGAATATATTTTAAAATTGATTTAAAATTTTTATTTGAAAAAGGTGTTAAGATACATCTTTTGTGAATATTTCTTGAAGAATATTTTAATGGATTTAATGTAAATAAAGGTCTTGTGCATGTTTAATTTATTAAAGTGTAATATCATGTTTTAAGGGTGGTTTCAGAATGCTTATAATGGATATATAAGGTCCATAATTTTTCCAAAGAGTATTGGAGTGGTGTTTTGTTTTATAAAAAAGTATTTTTAGTCCCATCCATTTTTTTCATGAAAGGTATGTTGGGACCTCGGTAACTAATAAAGTGTTTAAAAAGGATTTCTATGAACATTTAATGTTTTTTAAGGTCAAATATTGAACCCTACTATTCAATATGTCTTGGGATAGAACCAGATGTCATACATGATGCTCCACATCCAAAGTTCAGATAGTGGAAATGGAAGTTCATGTATATGATTCCATATGTAAGATGTAATTCTCCCCATTCAAGGTTGTGATAGTGAACACGACATTCCTCATTCTTTTTTTCAGATGTCTAACATGATACTCTGCATCATAGGTTGATAAATTTGAACATGATGTTCTAAAAAAATGTGTTAGTTTTGGATAATAATCACTATACTAGTAGTGATGGTTTTTTATATGTTTTATGTGTGAGACTAAGGTTCCAGGCACGGTTGAAACTTATTTTTGATGTATCCCATAGTAAATGATAAATGTAAAACCCTTATTGTCATTCAGAGTATGTATCACACTATCTTATGTTTTAGAAAACTAGTTTCATCCAATTCATGTTTTTATGGATCTTTTGTCACCTTGGAACCCATGGACCAATTGGTTTATTTATAAATAATTTGTTTCCATGAGTTTTTTCATCCTTTCTCGCACTATTTAGTGATTCTGGAATTTACCTGCCTACATTATTACACTGATGGTTGTTTTCTTTAGATATCATTAGTAGTGGCATTCTATTTTTTACTCCCACCCTGCTCAGGAAACCACTGTACATGGGTACCCAATAATTTGTTGCATGTTATTTCTAAAAAAGGTTTTGGTTGAGGCCCATGTTGAGTTATACATTTTGGGGAAGATAACATGGATTGTATCTTTGTACTAGAGATCAGGTTTATGGCATGCCTCAGAGTTGGTAGTAGAACCCAATGTATCTATTTTTCATTTTCTTATTTACACATGATATCATCCAAGTGGACACCAATGGTTTATATATTCCATTTTTATTTGGGACTCCACTATATTTCATTTTCTAACATCACGTTTCTATTTAAATTTACGTTTTCATTCCACTTTCTCTAATTTTAATTATTTTTTGTTATTATGGTATAGTTACGCACTCTGATATATGGGTATGGTATCCTCATAGTACCATCTCAAACCCTATATTCTATTCTTTAACCCTTAGCATATGTGGTGTCTCACTTTAGTTCATGTGGAAAATGGACTCATGGTACAAGATTAGTGGCTTCTGGGTCTAGATGTCAAATTCAACGTAGGGATATGATTCACTCTTTATCACCATAATTAATGGTTTGTTATTATGATGGATTATATTTTTATATATGATATTCATAAAATATTTATACTTCTATAATTATAATATATCATCTAAATTCTTACAATTCCATCTTTTGAATAACGATAATGTCGCTCGTGTGTGTGTATAGAATACCACCTTCATCAAGAAATGTGAATATTTTTTTGTTTTATCATTTCATAGTGGGTAATAATGATATATTTAGTGAATATATATGAAATATAATATATAATAATGATTCTTTAAAGTTGAATTTTTATTTTCCTTTGATTCATTACAACCATCAAAAAGTGGAAACATCACTCGTGCATATGTATGAACTACCATCTCCCTAAAGTGGAGTAATTCATTTTTCATAATCATATTATATGATTATTTATAAATTGTATATAATGAATAAATTTGATACTTATTTCATGAATATGATTCTATATATGATGAAAACATGAACAGGGTTCACATACTAGAACCATTTAACTGAAACATACTTTAAAAACGAAGCATTTATCACTCGTAATAGTTATTTTAATAGAGTTGTTTATAAATAGGTGATATGATATTATAATTAAATCATATTTATTATGATATTTAGGAATATGGTTATGTATTATATATATAACAATATATATATTTATTATATAGGATATTTTAATGCATACAATGAAATATGAGACTTGAGGTAACTATTTCTCATCTCATTTTATGAGACATATTTCATATTCACCACTTTTTTATTTTATATAGTGTTTTAAAAAATACTTTTATATTATATATCATGAATAAATTTATAAATATGTTTTTTAAAATATCATTTTTTTATTTCTTTCATGAGTGTTATGATTCAAAAGTTACAAAAGAGGTAAGGGATTTATGTTTCAGCATCATTTTAATTTGGATTATTCATGAATTAAATTAAATTGAATAATTATATAATATTTATTTAAACCAGTTTAATCTTTCATATAATCAATTTAACTATTTAATTTTTATGTGTTCATACCATTCTCTTCTCTTTTGCACTCAAAATGTTTTAGAATTTTTTTTTATGAAAACCCACCATTATTTCTCCACTTTTTTTTCAAAAAACATTTTTCTTCCATAATGATGTTTTCTAAAAAGGTTTAATGAATTTTTATATTATTATTAAACTATTTTTTAAATTAAATTAAAAAAATTAAAAATAATAATCTTTTCTTTTTCTGAATAAGGTACATTTTATCAAAGGCGTTAAAGGAATCATTGTTTTAGTGAATACGACATGAAAGTAATTTCTATCCCTCATAAACAGTCAATTATTTAATGATTCATTTAAAATTTTCAAGGGATTATTTTTAAATTAATTTTTTTATTGCTATTTTTTAAAAAATAAGAATTTTAAATATTTGATTTCAAATTTAAAGGTATATTTTCCTCATGAAATAAACAAATGTTATTTTAAAGATATTATTAATCCATGATAACATTTATTGATGTTAATTATTACATACTATGGATATGATCCAATGATAACATCATTATTATATCTCAAGATGATTCATGATTATAATGATTATATTTTTATGAAACCCATTTATCTTCTCTGGGATTTTTCATATTGAAGTGATGAAATGATTATGATACCTATTTTGTTTACCTAGGCTGTGATATGATTATATGATTAATTTTTTATTATCTTTTGGAACACATATATACAGTTTTTATTGTGATATAGTTGTGACCATAATTATATATCCCTTTAATACGTTGGGTAATGACGGATATCTTGTTAGATAATAATAATGCGAGTTGCGAGTTAACACATTTCGGTAAGGGACTATGAAAACTTTGATAGTCTTTGGAGTTATCCTTAACTAAGAATATTGTAGAATAATAAGTGAAACCAATCCAATATGATAGTCATAGTAGTGATCCTTGAATAAAGAACTTATTTTTAATGCATATTAGTATGATAAAAACTTATGAATTATTCTTATGATGAGTACTCATGGATTTCGATTTATTATTAATGATTCTTTACACTTATGAATTATGTATTTTTTTATGAAAAAATCATATTCTATGATTTAAGATAAATTATACTTCACTTATTTTATATTATTGTTATATGTTATAATCATGTTCTCATACCATTATTCTTATCCTAATTCCACTTTTGATCATTTTTTGATATATATTTTGTTTACCCTTATTAAAAATTTGTTATCACACTTTCTTATGTTTACTTTCCCCGTGATATAAAGAATGGTTTTATATAGGATTGAATCAGAGTTCAATGTGATAATATTTTTTTAGATATTTTGAAGATACTTAATGATATAAGAGGAATCTATATCAAGTCTTTATAGAAACTAAACATTTATGGTTTTCCACGGATCATAATGTTTGTTAATGGATATTCATCTAATATGATATAAATTTTTTGTACCAAAAGAATGGGTCACTGTAATATATATGATTAATGACCATAATTGAATATTATAAAATCTAATATATATTAATAAGTTTCTTAAATAAGTTATTACAATGTTTTTTTATTACACAAGGGATTAAATATTTACCCTTGAATTTGGGAGTAAATGTAAGATTTTTCCCATATAAAATTTATACCATTGAGATATATTTTATATTAGACCCAAAATTTCTTTATGTGGTGTATTTACTCAAACAAGATTTTATTATTCCATATTTTTTAGGTAACTCATAGGATTTAAATTGAAATATATTGTTCTTTCATTCAGCGGATTTTGATTTGAAGGCTTCTAAATTAGTAATAGTTTCTTTTCTAGTCTTACTTTCAAAAAGATAGTATATACGCATGAACTACTATGTGGATAAAATTTGTATTCGTTGACTAAAAAACCCATAAAATTTTATTATCTTGTTCTTATTTATGGTGTTTACTTATCTTATTACCACTTTATATCGTTTTAGCTCATCCTTTGACCAAAACAATTTTTGTAAGTGGAGCAGACTATATATCTTCATTATAGTCATGAATCTTTCTCCTCCCTTCCTATATTCCTTGTATAGTCTTATGTATTTACTTATCTCTAATTATATGATTTATTAATATATATTTTTAACCAGATTTAATTTCTTTAAAAAAAAAATTTATTGTTTTTATTTCTTTTTTTTCAATTAGTTTATAATGTGTGATGGGAATAATATTTTTTTATTGATTTAAATTTGAATTAAATAATTGGTTTTATAACTAATTTACATTATATATATCTCAATAAAAAGTTTCATGGTTTTAAAAAATAATATCAATTCCATATGTTTTTTAAATTGTTCATTTTTATATAAAAGTTATCAAATGAAATATATATTTCTATTTGTTTTTAAAAGTAATATTCTAATGCTATTATAAAATGGTTTTCAATCTATGTCAATGTGCTTTAATGTTATTTATGCTTCACTGTGGATATACTTCAGTGGACCACATACTTCATTGTCCTGATGGAAAATGATAAACTAGGGTTAAAGTATTCATCATACCCATTCCTTTATAATGATTTTATTAATCTATGATGGGATTATGGAGATTTTCATGTATTTGTGGAAGACACTTGTATGATTTGTTTTTATAACTTATTTTTATCCCTTATATCCCTCCAATTATATAAGTAATTATTTATATGTCATGCGATAATGATGTTTTTTTGTGTAAATTTTTTCATAAATGTTTTTTTACAATATTTTGAATGGACATGATTTAGAATAGATTTATTCAAAAGTTTTTATGTATTCATGATTTTAGTTATATTTTTGTAAACTTTTGTACATAAACATGATTATGGATATAGTTTTTAAAAAATTTGGGTATGAACATGATTTTTGATATCTTTGTATACATGTATTTTCATGGATATGACTAAAGATAACATTATTCAAAAGTTTTTTTGTAGACATGATTGTATTTAGCTATATTCACAAGTTAATTTATAGACATGATTTCAGTTATATTTTTTGAAAATGTTATTTTCTCCCATGCTTATTTATTTGAAATATTATAATATATATGCTATTCTTGATGGCTCATGACTATGCGTTCATATTCCCACACTCAAGTGACACATTTCTTAATTTATTATTAGACCATTATGAAATGATTTTCAATTTATGATCCATATTTAGTGGGTATCCTATATTCATATACCAATATTATTTTCTCATATCCACATATTCATCATATGTGAAATTTTTGATCACATATTGTTATATATTACGTTTACCCTTATTAGGGATGTCATATCACCCCTTTCTTTTGTTTCCATTCCCCATGAAATAAATAAGAGTGTTATGTATCAAATTTCAAATTAATAACATATATGGAGATTCTTAGGGGAAATACTTTTATTTCCCATAAATTTCAATGGTTTTTTTGTTTAATTTTGAAAATAGAGTATATATTGATCACTAATACTTGTTTGAGGGACTGAGAGTTTCTGTTGGGTTTGTTTTTGGGAAAAGAACAGAGCTTGTAGTGGTAACATTACATCAGGAAACAATCACAGAATAAAAATTGTTTCCACACTACAAATGTGTCCTCGTAGAGTTGTAGGACTGTTTCCTAGATTGGTTCATGATGCAAACCATGGGTTCATATAATGTCCCCAACCCACAAGCCACTAAACTGGTGCCCAACGCCCTCGACTCTGGAGCCACTAAACTAGTTCCCCGGGCTGGGTTGTTACATGGCCTCAAGCACGCCTCCCCATATACTAGAAGTTTCCAACTAGCATCAAGGGACTAATTGGTCATGTGGAGAGACTATACCCTCAATATCTAAGTAATTTTTAACAGATAATAACTTAAATAATATGAAAAAAAGAGAATAATCAATAGCTTAAATAATTAACCCATTCCCAAAACTGGGTACAACCATATACGATAGTAAATATGTCATGCCATGCTACTGTTTCAATTGAACAAAGCCCCAAAATAATGGAAAAATAAAGATATCTAAAATGGTTCATAACCCAAGTCTAGAACCTCACCCAACATGTCCCATGTCCAACTCAACTCCCAAGCATAAGGCCCTTTCCATTGTCCTGACATGCAAGCATGAAATCTTCTTGGGTACCCAATAGTGGCCTAAGCAGGGTGTGAGTATAACTCACTAGGCCACCACCAACGGTGCCTACAAAATATCTAGCAAAGGAAGATAGTTCATGCAAGTGATAAATGATGACAAGTAAGGATAAAAATTTCATCGGGTGATTCTAGACTATGTTCATTGAATTTATACTACTAATGAATCTGGGATCACTGTTTAGGCATTTCATGATTTAATCTACCCTTTTCATGTGTTCAATAGATTAGGCACATTTAATATTTCCAAGCATATGGGAATAAAATAAAGTCCTATATCACTAGGAATCACATTATAACAAACTCATAATCCCCACCTCGGAACCTTAGTCCAGGTAGAATGCAACCATTAGGGGAATAGAACTTCATCCACTCCCCTAACCCATGAATTTAGAGGAGGAGTTATAACCTCGGCCCAATCAATCCATGGACATAGAACCTCAAGTCGATACCCACTAAACTAATCCATATGCACAAGATTATTTATCATTCACCACAATTAACCATATCACAACAACCATCACCAATATCATTCACAAAATCACAAAAATATCATTAAATGGGAAATTAACATCATTTCCTTAATCCATTAACACATTCATCATTTATATTACTTAACCCCATTATCCCCATTCCATTTCACATTCCTATATCACTAATCATATTCATGTATAATGCAAATCCCCTAGCATTTTCCCATTAACCCATTTAATCCCTTTTTGAATCCAACCAAACACCAACTTAGGTCATTACCCAACCTAAGTGTAATAATAAACTCTCATTTAACATCCTTCAAGCATATTAACATTTTCATCATAGGTCATATGTTCTTGTGCAATGACCTTACGCTTACTCAGCAAAATCTAAGACCAGGAAAAATTGATACACACCACAGGTGTCCCTAATTTGTTCGAGTCATCCTCCTTGCATCCCATGAGAATCAAGAAGGGTTTAGTTTACCATGTTGACACCCACTATGCCACATCATGTTAAAGGCACCAAGAACTCATCAAAAAAGGGCAAGAATAAAAACCCTACATGCACAGATCTACACAAAAACCAAGGGATATAACTTGTAGAACACGTACCTTGAAACCATTGGAGAATACACTCCCAACTGAGGCCTTAGATCTTGATTCAACCAACCCTTGAATCTTTACCCTAAATCTCACCAAAATAAGTCAGGTTTGAGAGCTTCAAATAGAGAGAAGGAAGAGAAAAATCCCCTAATCCAAAAATATAAGCAAGAGGGAGATTAGCCTTACATGGATCATCAATACACAACTAAAAGAACCCTAAATGGATTAAAAATGAAGGATATAGACCTCCTGGAAAATATTGGAAGCTTGGATCATCCCTAAGGTTGAAGGAGGATGAAGGGGGAGAAGTCCCAAGTTGGGAATAAAAATCTTGTCATTGAAATTTTATAATTTTTTAAAAGTTTCCATACCGCATGGTTTTCCAAACTGTACACAAACCATGTGGAGGCTACTACCCACATGCCCTATCTCTTGCACAGTTTTTCAGACCATGCACAAACCATGAGGATTTCCACTTCTCACACGATCTCCCCTCGCACGGTTTTCCAAACTGTGCAGACATCCCAGAAAGCCCATTTCCCCCTTTTTCATGTCCCAAACTCCTAGAACACCCTCGAACCATCACAATGAGTTGGGGAAACAATTTATTAACCACATAAAGGGGATTATAACTAAAACATAATAAGAACATACATTACGGAGAAACTCGGGATCTTACAGCCTCCTCACGTTATAACTGCTCGTCCCCGAGCTGCTCTTCCTAAGAATCATTAAGTTCATAAGAAAAAGAGATCGGGCCACTGGGTCCACATATCTAATTATCTCTCCCAAGTTTCCTTCTGAATGTTTCTAGGCTTCCATAGAACATGAACCAAGGTAACAACCATTTCTTGCAAAACTTTCTCACTATGATCCACAATATAAATTGGGTGATCCTCAAAGGACGCATTAGCCTCAAGCTCGACATCCTTAGCATTTATCACATAAGACAAATTGGGGTGATACTATCGAACTTGTGAAACATAGAAAACTTCATGCATCCCACAATACCACTGTGGAATAGCCAATTGGTAAGCCATAGTTCTGACCCTCTCCATAATCTCAAATTGCCCCACATATTTAGGCTCCAACTTTCCCTACTTCTGAATTCAACGGTGAACCATCCTTGGTGACACACGAAGAAACACACTATCACCAACCATGAACTCAAGAGGTCTATGACACCAATATGCATATGGACTTTTTCTACTCTGAGCTGTTATCATATGCTTTTGGATCAAACAAACCTTCTATGACATCTCCTACATGAGACTCGGTCCTAATATTTTAGATTCTCCTATCTCTAACCAACACAACATAGATCTACACAATCTCCCATAAAGTACCTCAAAAGGTTCCATTTGAACTATAACCTGGAATCTTTTGTTGTAGGAAAACTCAATAAGAGACAAGTGATTTTCTCGTGAACCACTGATATATAGAACATATGATCTCAACATGTCTTCTAATACCTGAATTGTATGCTCTGACAGCCCATCAGTCTATGGGAGGTAAGACATACTCAAAAACACCCGGGTACCAAGTGCCTTCTATATTTCCTTACAGAAGAGAGAGGTGAATCATGGATCATGATCTGAAACTATAGTTCTTGTCACACCATGTAACCATAATATTTCTCAAACATACAATTCCCCCAACTGGTCAACTATATAGGTCTCCTGAACCAGAAAGAGATGATCCACTTTGGTCATTCGATCTACCACCACCCAAATTGCATCATTCTTCTGAGGATTCCTTGGAAGACCCACCATAAATTCCATCGTGACGTTATTCCACTTCCACTCTGTAATGGGAAATGACTGCAATAACTCACCTTAATGTTGATGTTTATCCTTCACCTGATGAAAGGAAAGACATTGTGCCACAGAACTCGCAACTTCTCTCTTCATTCTCAACCACCAAAACTACCTATGAAGATCATAATACATCTTAATCAAGCCCGGATGCATTTCCCACTTTGACATGTGGAACTCATGCATAAACTCCTCTCGTACATCGGTCGGCACCACAACATGACCATGAATATATGAAACTCTATTTTCACCAAATTTCCAACCAGAAGGAGACTCCCCACATTAAATACTTTCCTTCATAGCCAAACACTCTAGATTCACCAACTGAATCTCATTAACTTGGATCATAAGTAAAGATTAAAATTCTATAGATTCAAGGTTTATCTTCCTAATCCCGTCTTGTACCTCTAAATGAATCTTCACAAACAAGGCCATCATCACCCACTCTAAACTGAATTCCTGAACTACCTCATTATGAGCCTTCCAGATCAGAGAATCGATAACACTATTCCCATTCCCTGGTGTTTACATCAACTCAAAATAAAAATAATATAGGTACTAGACCCATTGTTGCTGTCGAAGATTTAAATCCCACTAAGAGAAGATGTATTTGAGACTTTTATGGTTGGTAAACACCATAAAGGGTCCTCCTAACAAGTAATGCCTCCAACTCTTTAAGGCGTGAACCACAGTAGCTAGATCAAGGTCATGATTAGGATAATTCCATTCATGTGGCATCAAATTTCTCGACCCATAAGCTATAACCCGATCATCTTATATCAACACTGCCCCAATTCCAATATTGGATGCATCATAGAAAAAGGTGTAATTCTTACCTAGTTCAGGTAAGACCAAAATCTATGCAGTAGTCAAATGCTTCTTCAGTTCCTGGAAATCATTCTCAAAAGCCTATGACCAATCAAACTTATCCCCTTTTTTGTTAATCCTGTGAGTGGTGCTTCCAAATAAGATAAATCTCTAAAAAAACATCAGTAATAACTGGAAAAACAAATAAAAATCTAAATATCATAGATGTTCTTGGGTTTCTCCCAAGCCACCATAGCCTGCACTTTTTTTGGATCCATCGACACACCTGACTCAAATATGATGTGTCCCAAATAGTCTACCTCATCAATCCAAAACTGAAATTTTGATAGCTTGGAGTAAATACTATGCTGTCTTAGTGTACTCAAGATAATGTCAAGATGTTTGGAATGATCATCGTGAGTTCTGGAGTACACCAATATTTCATCAATGAATAAAACTAAAAATAGATCTAGATACAAGTGGAATATTCGGTTAATCAAGGCCATGAACACAACCAGTGCATTGGTCAATCCAAACAGAATCACTAGAAATTCATACAACCCATACCTACTTCAGAAAGCTGTCTGAGGTATGTTAGAAGGTATCACTCTCAACTTATGGTATCCTAATCTCAAATCGATCTTGGAAAACACTAAATCACCTATGAGTTGATCAAACAGGTCATCAATTCTAGGAATAGGGTATCAATTCGTAACTGTCATCTGTTTCATCTTCTAATAATTGACACATTGCCTCAGTGATCCGTCATCCTTCTTAGAAAACAGCACATGAGATCCCCAAGTTGATGTAATAGGACTTATAAACCCCTTATGCTCCAATTACTCTAACTGAACCTTTAGTTCTTGGATCTCTCTTGGCGCCATTTGATATGGTGGAATGGAAACTGGCTCCGCTCCAGGAAACAATTCAATAGTAAACTCAATGTCTCTCTTGGATGGTAACCCCAAGAATTTCTTAGGAAACACATCCTGAAACTGGTCCAAAATAGAAACGAAGATCGGATATCCTTTATCCCCATCATCTAACATAAGGCATGCCACTTGGGTTGTGAGTTCTCCCAACTGCTGGCGTAGTGACCCTGCACAACCCGCTCGAGTATCCCACTCACCATGAAGGACATAAGTGCTCCCATAGAGAGATTGCAATGTTACCTGACATCCGTAACTGTCGATATAGGCTTGATATAACACCAAAAAATCTATTCCCAAGATTAGTTCAAAACATGACATCTCTAGGACAAACAGATCCCACATAAAATGATACCCACCAACCTCTATAGCACAACACTTAAACTACCTGATGTCCTCAACTCGTCCCTCTAGTGGAGTATCAAGCGACATTTCCCCACATGAAGTATCTACAGTTAATCCCAACACAACCACAAACAGATAATAAATAAAGTAATGTGTAGGTGCTATATAAAATAAAGCACTAGAAGTTTCAAAGCCACAAGAATCATACCTCGAACAGTAGATGGTCCTACCTCACCATATTCAGGTGAAGCCTGAACTACAAGGATGCGACCTTCCCCTTTTACCTGGGCTCCATCATGAGTACCCTACACTGCACTACTCTATTTTTAAGGATGATCTCACCCTAGAGTTCCACATCCACCACCTATACTAGTACAAACTGCGGAGCTCCAAATTTTTACTTGATATGGGGTAACCATCCCCTTTCCAAAACTCGACACCTTCCTCTAACCTCCATCATTCCCTAACTTTCGTGGGTTCTTACATGACCTATGCATTTGGCCTAGCCTATTGCATGCTCGATACTTGACCAGTGGGAAGATAAACTAGTTATTCTTGTGCCCCGTCCTTCCACACTAATAACAAAAGACCTGGTCGTCACCTTGAGAAGTTGTCCCCCTCTTATGATTACTCTGTTCACTTCCACCCTACTGAAAGGTTCCAAAGTGGTGATTCCTACTATCAGAATCCCACCACTTACTCTCCCAGATGGCACCACAAGTTCACTGCCTGAAGTTCTCTTTAGTTTCCCCTCTAAGATAAGGGCTTGATCCACCACCTTATTAAACCATTTTTGACAAAAGATATTCACCTAAGAT
This sequence comes from Viscum album, assembly GCA_963277665.1. Classification (NCBI taxonomy): domain Eukaryota; kingdom Viridiplantae; phylum Streptophyta; class Magnoliopsida; order Santalales; family Viscaceae; genus Viscum; species Viscum album. The sequence continues at coordinate 1,549,500,620 of OY728164.1, read as the reverse complement.
TTGATATCGTGTCTCAGACCATCCTGGAAGTGTTTCACCATAACTACCTCATCTTTTATCAACATCAAAACAAATCCTCTAAAATTGGTGAAATGACTAGCATAGTCCATCACTGACATTGTCCCCTGAGTCAACCTCTTAAAATATGCATCCTTCTCCTTCCTCAAGGTTTGTAAGTAGAAGTGTTTAAGTAACTTCTTCTAAAAATCTTTCCACATCATTTCTTCAGCCTTCTCTGTCTGACCCATAATGTCCCCCAACGTTTTTCTTGACCCCTCATAAAATAAGCTGCTAACTTGACTCACTTCTTGAGAGGAGTCTCTAAATTGTCAAAAATAGTTTGGATGGACTCTATCTAAAAATCTGGAGCTTTTGGCCCACCCTTTCTAGTAAAGGTCGGAGGGTGCTGTAGCTAAAAATACCTGGTCAGCTCAAACATACTTGTTGCAACCTTCCCTAGGTATCATTCCATCATTTTCATAAAATGATCGAAGTTATCATGGAACTGATCTTCCCTATTTTCCTAGATCACCATGTTCTCATGCCCCACTACTGGTGGAGAATTCTTAGCAATGTCCTCATGTCTCCCAACCAGCGCTCGTCTTTGAGGTGTAATTTCTCTACAATTCCAAACATAAGCTTTAGAACACAACCATAAATCTTTTATGAGAAGGAAGAGATATCGATAGGCTCATCACTTTACACAACCAAACCAGTTTGCACACCCTACCCAAATGAGGCCACTCACAACTGAATCACTACCCTTCTCCATCTTTCCTAAGTTCATGGCTAACATAGGAATCTAATTCACATGGTTACGAGCCTTAACTTGTACACCCATCCAAAACAGTTTCTATATTCCAATTTACTCTTACCATAGATTAATCCACTTTTAATATTTATTAAGCACCATTTTCTAATTACTACTTACCATTTTTATCCATTCATACTATCCCATTAGGCATAATTTCATTACTTTTAAGAAAACATATGCATACTCACCTTTATATCCCACACACCCATATCGTGTGTATTCCTATCATGATGCATGTCACTTACCTACATAGGTGCCTAGAATGATGCATGAATGCACAACCTCGTACATTTCTGTCCATGATAGAAATATTGCAAAATCATCAAATCACACAATAATTGCATCACTCAATGTTTAAATATCATCATATATATAACAAAACACAGCAAGAACAACAATCCCCTCCCAGGGTGACTTGGTTTTTCCCCTGTACATGGGTTATTAACTCCCAGTCACGAGCTCATTACCAAGTCCCAACACATTTTTAATATCTTTTATACTATACCCAAATAGTAATAAAGAGAAAAGAACTCCTTTGATACCACTTTGTAACATCCCCGACCCGAGATCCACTAAATCGGTGCCCAACTTTGTAAATTCCTTGACCCAGGATCCACTAAATCAGTTCCCAACTTTGTAACATCCCCAACCCGAGAGCCACTAAATTGGTGCCCCAATCCGGGTAGTTAAAAGACCTCAAGAAATCCTCCCCATATGCCATAGGTTTCTGACTAGTAGTGAGGGTCTAATAGGTCATGTGGGGAGACTATACTCTCAATATCAAAGTAATACGCAGCAGATAATAACTTAAATAATGGAAACAAAAGATAACAATCAATAACTTGAATAATTAACCAATTCCCAAAACTGGGTACAACCATATACAATAGTAAATGTGTCATGCCATGCTACAGTGTCAAGTGAACAAACCCCCAAAAGAAATAAAATAGCAGGATCCCTAAAATGGTATGAACCCCAAGTCTGGAACCTCACCCAACATGTCCCATGTCCAAATAAACCCCCTAGTATAGGACCCTTGACCTTGTCATAACCTACAAGCATGAAACATGCTCAGGTACCCAATGGTGGCCCGAGTAGGGTGTGAGTATAACTCAGTAGTCCACCACCAACAGTGTCTACAAAATATCTAGAAAATGCATATAGTGCAAGAAAGGGATAAATGATAACAAGTAAGGATAAATAGTTCATCGAGGCATTCTAGACTATGTTCATTTAATTTATACTAACATTGAATCTGGGTTCACTACTTAGGAATTTCATGATTCAATCTACCATTTTCGTGTGTTAAATGTAGTAGGCACATTAAATATTACCAAGCATATGGGAATAAAATCAAGTCCTCTCTCACTAGGCATCACCTTATAACAAATCCATAATCCTCAACTCGAAGCCTCAGTCCAGGTGGAATGAAACCGTTATGGGAATATAACTTTATCCCCTTCCCTAACCCATTCATTTAGGGTATGAGCTAGAACCTCATTCCAACTCAACCCATGGGCATAGAACCTCAAGTCGATACCCCACTAAACCAATCCATGTGCACATGCTTATTTATCATTCACCACAATAAACCATATCACAACAACCATCTCCAATATCATTCACAACATCATAATAATATCATTAAATGGGAAATTAACATTATTGCCTCAATCCATTAACACATTCATCATTTATATCACTTAACCCCTTTTTCCCCATTCCAGTTCCCATGCCTATCTCACAAAGCATATTCAAGTATAAAGCTAATCCCCTAGAATTTTCCCATTAACCCATTTAATCCATTTTTAAATCCAACCAAACACCCACTTGAGTCATTACCCAACCTATGTTTAATACTAAACTTCCACTTATCATCCTTCAAGTGTATTAAAATTTTCATCATAGACCCTATGTTATCGCACAACAACCTTAAACTTACTTAGATAACTCTAAGTCTGGGAAAAATCAGCACACCCCACAAGTGGCCCTAATTTGGTCGAGTCATCCTATTTCCATCCCATGGGGATCAATATGGGTTCAATTAACCATGTAGACACCCACTATTTCACATCATGTCAAAGGCACCAAGAACTCGTCAAAAGTAGGAAATAATAAAAACCCTACATGCACAAATCTACAAAAACCGAGTGATATAACTTGTAGACCAACTACCTTGAATCTGTTGGTGAACGCACTCCCAACCATGGCCTTAGATCTTAATTCAACCAAACCTTGAAGCATTACCCTAAATCTCACTAAAAAAATAGTGTTTGAGTGATTTTGATGGAGAGAAGTATGAGATACAAACCCTAATCCAAAAAGATAAGCAAAAGGGAGATTAGCCTTAACTGGATCATCAATCTACAATTGACGACACTCCAAACAGATAAGGAATGAAGGATATTGACCTCATAGAAGATCTTGGAATCTTGGCTCGCCCCTAGGGTTGAAGGAGGAAGAAGGGGGAGAAATCCAAAGTTGGGAATAAAAACCCCGTTATGAAAAATTTGTAATTTTTTAGAAGTTTCCATACTGCACGAGTTTTCAAACTGTGTGAAAACTGTGCGGAGGATACTGTCTGAACACCCTATCTCTCATATGGTTTTCTAGACCATATGTAAACCTTGCATAGATTTACACTGTCTTCACAGTCTCCCCTTGCACAGTTTTCCAAACCATGCACAAACCATGCAGAGTGCCCAAAAGGCCCCTTTTCCCCCTTTTTCATGTCCTAAACCCCTAGAACACCGCTAAACCGTCACAAGGATTTGTGGTAAAACTTTATTAACTGAAAAAGGGGACTATAACTGAAACATTACAAGAATATTCCTTATATAGAAACCCGAGATCTTACAATTCATTCTATTAAAGGGTAAAAGAATGGTTTTATAGGGGGAAGTGTGTAATTTTACCATAGAATCCAACTTGAATTCCCTATCCTGATTTTGGTGATAGGGGGTCATATTTGGAGTTTTTTTCTCCATTATACTCATCTCTCCACCATTTGAAATGTCATTAAATGAAGAATGGTTTCATTTGGTGAGCTTGTAATTGTATTAGACCTATATGCCTCTTTCCTATATTAATTTTTTCATCACATCATGTTACCCCTATTTGGGTGTTATTAGGGATGATTTTAGGGTTTTGGTGCATTGGGATTATATTGGATAGAAATACATGGTGATTGATATTTATCACACTTGATGATAAATGTCCTTAACATTTTATAGGTTTTGTATAAAGATTAATGTCTCAATTTTCAAGAGGGTGCATGTATAGAATTGTGGGAACTCTACCTATGATATCAAAGTGACCAAGTATATACATATAGTCATGGGATAAAATTTAAAAGGTAGATATAGGTTTTGATTCACTAGAGAAATTTGACCTTGGGAGAGACTTTTTGGATTGGTTGAGGATGTAATGACTTTGGTAAATGATGTGGTGGATTGGGTAATATGTTAAAAACTTGAGTTATATATTTATGAATGATTATTATTCATTAATATTGCTTGAATTTTCCTCCCTTGAGTTTATTAGGATGGGAAATTATGCCTTATGTGATATCCCTTAAGTTCATGGGGATGGGTCAGTGTGCTTCATGTAACAACCCTTGAATGTGCAGGGATGGGTTTTTGTGAAAGGTATGATATGAATTAGGTTCATTGGTTTGGATCACTGTCTTCAATAAGGTTTTGGCATTATAATTAAGGTTTTTTTCATGTGATGTATGTGAAACTAGTGTTACAAAAATATTTCCTTTCAATATGGTCTTGAATCATGTATGAATGGTGATTCTTGGAAACTTGGTTATTATATGATGAAAACTAGGTGTTTTATATTTTTAATTAATTTATTTTTCATGATGTGTCCTCCTTTATAAATATTCTTCATTTATGTTTAGGTTTCATTAATGATTTCCTACTATTTTTATTCTCACTCCATTTATGAGAATTTTCATTGTTGTATAGACATCATGATTAGGGATCCTTCGTAGTATAAAAGGACATATGACAGTATATTGAGTTGATACTAATGTATATATATTGATGTGATATTTTAACATTCTCTGTGATATTTTATAATGATTATACATTTTATTGTTTTGTTCTTTTGTTCATTGTATAAATTTATCAAAAACTTTTTAGGGTCTCTTTGACTTTTGGTACTTGATATTTTATGACATTTTTTTAATGTATGGGATTATAATAGTATGGAATTTGTTATTTATCTTTTTTATTGCTTCTACTATGTGATCTTAAACTATTTAATGTATTTAATTTTATTCATTTAATATGTCACTATAATGGTTATCAGATACTGATTTCATAGTCTTCCCATTGTCCCATTCAGGACTTTAGTACTAAAAAGTATCCTCTTATATTCAGGGAGGAATATATAATTCTATATGGAACCACTATCCTACAAGATATTTTTTTTGTGTTACAAAATTTTATCATAGACTGGTTTATATTTCTTATATTATGGTTTTGGGTCTGTAAAAATAGAGATAGAGTGGATAGGACTACTATATAGGAGCTAATACTATGCTTCATTAGAACATGTGTAGTAGACATCTCAGTTACCAAGGACCTTAGATTGATTTCATTCGTTTTTAGTTATTGTTTCATGATGTTCTATGGTGTTTAAATGTTGTTATGATTTTTTGGATTTTTTCTTGGCATTAATGGAAAGTGTTGGAATGTTGATGCATCATGGATATTAAATTATGTTCACATGTCAAACCCATGGTTTCATATGATTAGTAGTTATTTAAATTAATTTATAATAATTGGTAAAATATTAAATGTTTTTCCAAATAAATCATTAAAGATATTTAATTATTCTAATAAAATAAATCCTATATTTTTCTTATTATAACCATGAATAAATTAAATTAATTGATGTTTTATACTTATGTGTTGGGTTTATCCTAAGAGGGTTGTGCCTAGTGGTTTTGGGTACCTGTAGGGTGTTCTCCCTGGGATCATTGTCTACAAGCATGGATGTGTTAATTTATTATGTGATTTAATATTGAAAATGTTAATGATGTTTCTGAGTGTCTATTTTTGAATTTCATATTATGAAATCACATTGATGTCCCAAAGTTCCACCGATGGACTTGTGTAGGGATTATCCTAAAGTAAGTAATGTTCTTATTTACCCACATGACATCCATAAGTATAAGGCTAAGAATGTACAAGAGGTTTCTCAAGTAGTCTTGGAAAAAAAGACTCTTCCACTGATTGTTTTCCTCGTCATTTAGATGGGAGGTGGTGGTGCCCATCAAGGAGTACTGATGGTAGGGGACTTCACTCAGGAAATTCATCAATAGAATCCTCCATCATTTTACGACATGGTGGTCTTCAGGATTCAGAAAATTGGACTGATATTCTAGAGGGGAATCATTGATCTTGTAAATACTCTTGTTGGTCATTGGTTGATGTTCAAGGTGTTCATACTATAGGTACCTACCATGTGTTTTGGGGGATTGATAATATAGGATTAGATACAAGAGTGTGTGGTGTGGGAAAGTATAAAGGAACTATTATTTTAATAGTTCCCTATGACATTGTTGAGGCTGGACAAAGCTCAAGGTTTTATAGAACTCCAACATGGGATGACATTGGGGGCTGAATATGAAACCCATATTTGATATTCGATCCATTTTAGTGTTATGTTGGATGTAAATGAGACTCATAAGGGAAATAATTTTTATATAAACCATCATCCTGAGGTAATTCAATAGTTCGTACATTTATCATATCCACATTCTCAAATGTGTTTTTAAGGATCCCATTATTATAATAGTCCTAGAAGAGGATAGTGTTGCATGGTTTTTACTCCAATTATGTTAGTAGAGTAGTATCCTTTTGATTATTGTTGTGTTGGATTATTCTAGATCTAGGAATATTTGATCATATGAGATGTGAAAGGGTATATGTTGTTGGGTACATGACAGAGTTCATCTCATCTAGTTCAAAGAAGAACTCATACAATTTTTTTGTAAAAGTATTCTAGGAATAATGTTAAGATGTATACTATTTTTTAAATGGAGTTTCATTCTATTTTATGAATGAGACTTCTCCAACACTTTTTTTTGAGGATCTCTTATTGAGGCGTGTTAATAGGTTCGAAACAGACACAAGTCTTAGTGGATCTGTTGTGTAAAACTTATATAAATAGTAGAGTTATATCTTGATGTTATATCTTGGGGTTATATAGGGGTATTAGAATCCAATACTTCAGATTCCAAATAATTAATTTATATTTCCATGTAATGGATCATGGGGGGTTCATAGATCTTAGGCATACTAAGTTTAGATGTTGGACCACGTTATATTAGACATACTTGATGTCTCTATGATGGTTAGAGGTATATTTTTTATCATTGATGATCAATGTATACTTTTTTGATATTATGGATTTCTATTTCATTATTTCTTCTTGTTTTGTATTATATTTGGGTATGTGTAGAGATTTTCCATGGGATTTATGTCACATGATATGTAACATACCACCTTACCCTCAAGTATAAGCCAATTTTCATGTCACTTATCTCATTTTAATAGTTTTTTGGATTATTTTTGTAGGATATAAAATAATGATTTAGGGGTTTATAGGAGTGGGAAACAAATATAAAATAATTGGTTGTCATAGAATTTTTCCGACTAGCCAATGGATTGCTGGCAGAATATAGTTCCTACAAGAACACCACCAGTTTACCAGTGAGACATCATGTGGTACAAGTTATAACAACATAGTTAATAATATGCTTAATTAAATTTCATACCTTATTAATATTAAATAATTATATTTTATAATGTTAAATAAATAATAATATTATTATTTAATTTTTGAACTAAAAAAGAAATATTTTTATTCTTGCTTAATTTGTTTACATGCATTATATAGTAATATTTAAAGATTTAATTAAAAAATTTAGAATTTTAATTTGAAAAAATGAAATTATTTTTTTATATAATCATGCAACCATTATCGTAATTTTATTTTTGACAATTTTTTTAAAAAAATTGATATGTGGGTGAACTATATAAATTACTGATTTTTAAGAAAATTATCTTATATTTTCAAGTATTCACAAAGTGAAATTCTATTTTCGATTTGGTTTCAAATTAAATTAGTACATTTTTGTTAATAATAACCCAATAAAAGTTATTTGAATCTAAATTATTCTTTAATTTGGAATAAAAATTATTTTATACATTAAAGACATTGTTTCGAAAACCGTTTATCTTCATGTGATGTGGAATAATTATAAAAGTAATTTATGACACTTGTAGAATATAAATTTGGTAAAATAGATTCTATATTATGAATTATAATGTAAAAATTTATAAATTAGGATACATTCTTTTTTTTCATGAGGAATAGTAACATTTGTAAAAAAGTTACTGTTATAAGAGTTAAAATGGGATAAAAGGGTTAATACTAAAATGGTATGGGTTAATATGGACAAAAAAAGTTTTTTTAAAATCATGTTTTATATATATATTTTGACACTATATTATATAATACTCTCAAATAGTCCACTTTGGATCTATTTTTCATTATTAATTCAATAATATATTTTAATCTTACGAAAAATTACAAGTGTGTCCACTCCCCCCACTTATAAAAGTACACCCCCTTTTCTATATTATACACACTTCTAGAGCCTATTATATTAACCAAGAACTACCCAAATAATTTCCAAATATCCATACCTATTTCCCAGAGGCCCTGTTTTGATCATAATACCAACTTTAGTAGGACAAATGTGTAAACCTATAGAGGTTGTCTGAAGAACAAGTAAAGAACTTAACTAAGTGTTCTTATTTTATTTATTATTTTATATCATTCAAAACTCTCATAAAAATTAAATTTTAATAAAATATATATCACCCATGTATTAATATATTATTATTATTATGTTATAAACTTTTTTATCTATTTTACCATCAAATTAAAAATAAGAACATCGCTTGTGCATACGTGTGGACTATGACCTCGGTAAAAGATGTATTCCATTTTTCATCTTAGAAGCATATGGATGGAATTAATAATGAATAAAAATAAAATAATATGATATATATGATATTAATTTCAATCTATAATGGTAAATAAATATTCTACTTATTTCCTTAACATTAAAAAGATCACTTATATGTACATGCAGACAACCTTATCCTGAACAAATGTTCTTTATTTTTCATCACTGATTGATATGTCTTGTATATATATGTAGATTTATAGATAGAATATTATATTTATTATATAATAATCATTATAAAAATAAAAAAATTTATTGAATTGGGCTTCTCATACATGTATATAGCATCATTTTAGAATAATATTTGTTGCATTATATAAACACACACTTGAGGACCGTAATAGTTTAGTGCCTTTGAAAATATGGAACACGATAATATTAATTCCTGGATGATATTAAATGCATCCCATAAAGATATTCCAATTTTTTAATCCTAATTAAAACCTTTCTTTATAACTTGGGGAAAAGAAACATAAGAAATTGTGAGCTCAAATTTTTAGTAAGGGTAAACGAGGATGATGTATGAGAAAACATAAGCAGAAGGGTATGAGAACATGAGAATAAGATTTGAAAACCACTCCCTTCATATCAAATTTTGTAATCTTGAGTCTTGGAATAAGTATTGGTAGTTCATAAGACATTAATCGCAAAGTAAACCATGAACATGATCTATGATTTAATAACATTAGAATAAGACATATTATTATGGCATACACATAAGCATAAAAAATAATTTCCATAGTAGTTAAGGATCATTGACAATGATATCATAGTGGAATGGGTTCACCCCCAAAACCATAACAGTATTCAAGGTTCACTCTCAAGACTATCATAAAAAAATTCCTTTATAGAACTGTGATCACTCCCCATTTTAGTCATGTCAATCCATGAGATATAAATCATTACCAAATGCATAAGAGTGAGATATTGGTCCCACCAATCACATAATTAAAATCATACATATATGTTCCACAATATAATAAAAAATCATTATATCAGAAATCATGAAATGAAATGGGTTTTATAAACATTTCACCATACAATAACCAATAGAAAAGTGACATGTTTTGTAATCATCTCACCATTTCATCATATCATAACACATGTACAAATAATTGGGTTCCCTAAGAACTTTATCATTGTATAGCTTTTGGAAGAGAAAAAGGTTTCATAAACAACTTTTCATAATAAAAATAAACCATTCATAGAAATAATAAGAATTTTTTATTGGATCATATCCCTAGTAATCCATAAGTACCCTAAAAGAAAGTTTTGTTAGATAAATAGTGATTTTTAAAGAATAATCTATAAGAACATATATTGATGAAAATATCTTTTCCTATAAAATATATTTTTAAAACTAAAACTTATAAATATTCAAGAAATGATTTTCTTGTAAAATAAACATTTAAATTTTATAAAGGAACCTTTTAAGTCATTTTAAACATTTCATAAGAAAAATTTCATTTCCACTTAGGAAACACTTTTTAATACATGAAAAGTTTCAAAAAATAATTTTCTTTTTGAAATCATTTATTTAAAATCTACAATTTTCCCAAATATTATAGAAAAAATATTAATTGAAAATAAATTTGAGAAATGTTAAGGGGTTCTTGAAATAATTGAGTGGTAGTGATTATAGAAAATAATATTCATGTCATGCATGTTAAAAACAATGATTCTGTTCAATTTTTTTATAAAATAAAAATAATAATTTTTTGAAAAAATAAATAAATATTAGTTTAAAAAATAAGAAATTAAAACATGTGTAAAAATTTATTTAATAATATTGAACATATTTCTAAAAAAGTTTTTAGAAAATAAGGTTTTTGAAGAAGAAGGGATTTCAACCTAAAATTTGGTTTTTTAAACCGTAATTTTAAAATATTGAGTACATACAGAGATAAATATTAAAGGAAAAAGTATTCTAATAAAACTACCATAGGATAATAAAGTAAATTAGTGTCATATTAGTTTGATCATAATCATTCATCATCTAAATTATAATCATAGATAATCTTGATAAATGATGAGATTATACCATAAAACCATTACCACTATGGTCAAATTGAACCATAAACACCATGAAAGAAAAAAAATTAAAAGAAATGTATAATTACATAAAAATATGGATATTCATGATATAACATTGAAAATGGTATTATATACAGTACAACTAAGAAAGGAGTGATGAATTTTCATATGTCTCTGAGAAATAAATGAGAGAATAGAAATCCCATACAGTATTTCTTGAGTTCCATTATTCTCATTAAAAAATACTATATAATAAATGTAAGATTATTATATATATATATATATATAACCATAATTAAATATATCATAAGCTATATGATTTTCTTATGTCCTCAAATTACCTTTTTATTTACAATTCCATTTATATTATTTTTTTGGTAATAAGAACTTTGTTTTTTATATGTGTTAACAATTTTTATACTCTTAGTATGGTCATTATTACATAATATATAGAATAATAATCCTAAAATAATTATAATATTTATAAATTTTTAATAATTTTTAGAAAAATAATGAAATGAAGTATGTTACTATCATGGAGACGATAGGATGTACGTATACATGAGTAACATTTAAATTTTTCAAAAATAATTAAGGAAAGGAGTTATGTAATATATTATATTTAAATAATTATAATAGTTTCATAAATACCATATTTTTTATTTTAATATATTTATACATATTATCAATGTGGTGAGGTGATGAAAGGAGAGTCACACTGCTTCATTATGGCAGTAGTCCACACTTTCATAAATGATGTTATCGTCTTTTGGTGAGTGAAAAGTTAAGAAAGAAAATGATATATTATCTTTTAAGAATGATACATATTCCAAGATTATCATAATTATTTTATTAATATAACATATATTCATACTTATTATCTACCATATAATGTGATTGTGAAAACGAAACACATCCCCTCAAGAGGTGGTAGTCTTCCATACACACAATTGACGTAATCTTATCCCTTATGGAATGTAAAGTATATGGTATATATGATATAATGACTCTTTATGTATAATTATGTTATAAATATCATATATATATATATATATATATATTATATCTATCATCATACCCAATTGTGAGATGTGTTAATGGAAAAAAACTAATGACATTGGTTTGTTAGACGGTAGTTCACCATCCACATGAATACTGATTCCATAACCCATTTGATAAAAGTGGGTTGGTTGTAGGTAATTACCAAAACATTAAAAAATAATGTTTTATTTAATATAATCAGGTTATTATATCATAATTTTTTAATAAAAATTTAATTAGGTGGGGGAATAAATAAAATAAAATTGCTCATTGAAAACCATTACCTCTTCTTCGGGTAACCTCCTTAGGTTTTCCTAAAAAGTGTTAATAGGTTGGATTTAGACCCAAAATAATGCTTCTAGGATTATATGTGGGAATTTGGGTATCTATTTGTTCTGGTCCTGAAAAAAAAAGGGTTTTAATGTGTGAAAAATAGAGGAAAGGGGGTGCCCTTTTATAAGTGAGATTGGTGGCAGACATATCATTTTTTGAAAAGAAAAGGCATACCTAAATTTTTTTCATGAAATATAGAACAAAAATTAATTATTATGGAGACTTTTACATTATATGTTAAAAATATTTACATAATATAAATTTTATACAAGTTTATAGCTCAATTTAACTCATATCGTTTTAGTTTATCCTCCCTAGTAAACTAATTTTACCTTAATTGTGGTAATTAATTTTTAATTTTTTTAGTATTCATTTTTGTTTAAAATTAAGCTGAATTTAATAGATAATATAAATTATTATGTTTCATCAAAAAATTAATATTTTGAAAAAATTATAAAAAAATAACCATAATATTATTTCTGAAATATTTTTTACAAAATAAAAAAAAAAATTTCAAATATATTTTATAAATTTTTTGTAAATTTATTATTAAATAAGTGTTCCATAAATTTTAAAAAACTATTTTTTTTAAAATACATTTTTAAGCATAATATTGGATTTATTTAAAGCTAAAAAACTATATTACTAATTAATCAAACAAGAAAAAAATCCAATTAGGAAAAGAATCAAACCATAAATTAAAACTCTAATGTATCCCAAATCCCACTAACTGGAGGGCCACAATGTTACCCCCACACCCAAGAAAGGAGAAAATGTGAGAGAAAAATGAATAGCAATAGACCAAATTTTCCATTGGAAAATCCAAAATAATTGAAAATCCTACCTTTTTATTGACAAGAACTGATAACATCGAGGTAATCAGACTCCAACACCATGTTTTTTCATCCATTTTTTTATAAAAGAGGGTCCCTTGTAGTAAAGCATACGCCTCTACCACAACATGACTCCAATGGAAATGAAAGTTCATACATTGGGCTTCCATTGTACATATATCACATTGTCGGGCAATGAACCCAACTCCTATATTTAACCCTTTAGAAACTACCGCATAATTATTAAAATTAATATATATTTTCTAGAAACCAAATAATATAAATTATAAACATTTTATATTATATCTAATTTCTTAATTTTGTTAAAATAATTCCCTAAAAGTGATTTGTTAATTTATTGAGATAAAATGTGTTCGTTTGCATTAAAATATTTTTTTTCAAAAATGGATTTCCATTATTTTCATTTTTAATTAAATGGTCATGAAAAAATTAATTTCAGATACATGTGTAAACCATATATTTTCATAATTTATAAAATATAATTAATAGTATGCATTCCAAGGGCTGGGTGATATTTATCATTTAATAATATGTCATGTTTCATTTATACTCATTGTTGCATGTAATGTAATCTAAAATCAACGTTGTGTATAATGAAAATTTTTGAAAAAATTAAATTTATTTAAAAAATCACAAAATCTCATAGTGTTATATTCTACACCCCTTAAAATTAATTTCACCATCTAAATTTCTCTTATTCATCAATGGTTTAACATTTTAAAATTACTTCATACTAACCCACATCATAAAAAGGTTTCATAAAAATACTCTTGATAAAGATAAAGGGTTGTGAGAATGTCATCTGGAATAGTACATACTAGGTTTCCAAATAGGATAAAATATGTGGGAACTAAGTATCTGTACATGGAATAAAAGCCTAAATCATTATAGTGGGTGATTCAGATCATTGATCATAATAAATTGGGTGATCCAAATAAGTTTAATGACAAAAAAACATAAACTAAATTTGTTTATAAAATTTCATTGATATCAAAAATAATTATTGTAATAGGATAAAATTTTATTTCAAGATCTTGTTCATAATGTTGGGAAATTTTTATTATAAGATATACTCACATATTTTCATTCCATTTCATAAGCACAATCTCATCCAATGGTTATTCCTTAATCAGTTTCAACTACTCCTCTTAGTCTAAGTAATGAGTTTTTCATGTCTGAATAACTAAATAAGATTCATAATATAATGGTAATTAAATCCTTCAATCTCTAGTTTAAAAAATGTTAGCACTAGTTAACCACTATGGATAAATATATATATAAAGTGATATGTTAATATCTAAAACCTAATCCAAATATAAACATCAAAAATTCCATATATTTTTTATCTTATAACATTTCAAAAATTCAAAAAATTTAAAGAAGGTCACGAAATTTCTCAAAATTAGTATAACATTAATCCCTCATATATCAAAAAGTGGATATTTATGGTCTCATACATCCAACATGTATTCTATGAAAACATTATAATAAACTAAATTACCATTATATATTATTGAAAACATAATTTATTCATCATTTCTGTCATAGAACAATGATTACTGGATATATTCCTTAAATCCAAAAATGATGTAATCTATGACAACCATAGAATAAACAACCTTGTCAAAAAAATCCTTAATTAGTTGCAATGTAATCAGTTCAATCCAATTAAATTATTCATATCCCACATCTATTTATCCTTACATAATTATCTCAACATCCAGAACATAATAAGGGGTATCTTCCCTTAATCAAAATATCACTTTCAATTAAATCATATTTCCAGTCTATTTGTATCATGTGAAAGATATTTTCAAATCCTTACACTACAGAAAAAATCACTATTTGCGATGGGTTATTTGCGACGGGATTTCTTCTCGTCGCAAAAAGTTTGGCGTGACTTGCGTGCCAAATTGCGCGAATGTTATTTGCGACAGGGAGATGTCTCCCATCGCAAATAGTTTGGCGCGACTTACGCTCCAAAATGTGCGGCTTGCGCGCCCAACCACGCAGGGGCATTTGCAACGGGCCCCATCGCAAATACCCAGCAGCGGTCAATACCTTTTTGCGACGGGATGTCGTCCCGTCGCAAAAAGACTGTAGGCAGGTACTATTTGCGACGGATCTCATCGCAAATAACCTTTTAACCGCCAATTGTAATTAATGTGGGCGAGGGTATTTGTGACGGGGCCCGTCGCAAATACTCCCGTCACAACTAATTTAAGCTATATATACCCTCATCCGTTTTTTTCACAAATCATTCAGATCTTGCTCTCTCTCTCTCTCTCTCTCTTCATTCTTCAGTTTCAAAGAGAAATTTTATTTTAGTTGAAGTTTTTTATACAAGACCAATCGAAGGGCGTCAATATCTTCAGAATATCAAAGTTTAAGGTATTTATATTTTATTTTTTTTATATTTATTTTATTTTTTTATGTTAACTTTAATTGTTGTTTATTAGTTATAATTTAATTAGATTTCAAATGATTTTTATTTATATTTAGTTTTACTAAGAAATTGGTATCGTTAGTTATAATTATAAATAATTAGTTATAATTAATATTAATTAAATATAATTAGGAATAAATAGATATAATTAGCAATAAATAGTTATAATTAGCAATAAATAGTTATAATTAGCAATAAATAGATATAATTAGCAATAAATAGATATAATTAGCAACAAATAGATATAATTAGCGATAAATAGATATAATTAGCAACAAATAGATATAATTAGCAATAAATGGATATAATTAGGAATCAATAGATATAATTGGGAATCAATAGATATAATTAGGAATAAATAGTGATAATTAGTAATGATTAGGAATAATTACGAAAAATTAGGAATGATTAGGAATAATTAAGAATAATTAGCAATAATTAGGAATAATTAGCAATAAATAGGAATAATTAGCAATAATTAGTAATAATTAGCAATAATTAGGAATGATTAGCAATAATTAGGAATAATTAGCAATAATTAGGAATAATTAGCACTAATTAGGAATAATTATCTATAATTAGGAATAATTAGATATAATTAGGAATAATTAGCTATAATTAGGAATAATTAGCTATAATTAGGAATAATTAGCTATAATTAGGAATAATTAGCTATAATTAGGAATAATTAGCTATAATTAGGAATAATTAGTTATAATTAGGAATAATTAGCTATAATTAGGAATAATTAGCTATAATTAAAAATAATTTGGAATAATTAGGAATAATTTGGAATAATTTGGAATAATTTGGAATAATTTAGAATGATTAGCTATAATTAGCTATAATTAGGAATAATTAGGAATAATTAGCTATAATTAGGAATAATTAGCTATAATTAGGAATAATTAGCTATAATTAGGAATAATTAGCCATAATTAGGAATAATTAGAAATAATTAGGAATAATTAGCAATAATTAGCAATAATTAGCAATAATTAGGAATAATTAGCAATAATTAGCAATAATTAGCAATAATTAGAAATAATTAGAAATAATTATAAATAATTAGCAATAATTAGTAATAATTAATAATAATTAGCAATAATTAGAAATAATTAGCAATAATTAGTAATAATTAGTAATAATTAGTAATAATTAGTAATAATTAGTAATAATTAGTAATAATTAGTAATAATTAGTAATAATTAGGAATAATTAGGAATAATTAGGAATAATTTGGAATAATTAGTAATAATTAGTAATAATCAGTAATAATTAGGAATAATTAGGAATAATTAGGAATAATTAGGAATAAATAGGAATAAATAGGAATAAATAATAATAAATAAGAATAAATAGGAATAATTAGAAATAATTAGAAATAATTAGAAATAAATGGGAATAAATAGGAATAAATAGGAATAAATAGAAATAAATAGGAATAATTAGGAATAATTAGGAATAAATAGGAATAAATAGGAATAAATAATCATTAATAGGAATAAATAGGAATAAATAGGAATAAATAAAAATAAATCAAAATAAATCAGAATAAATTAGAATAAATCGGAATAAATCGGAATAAATCGGAATAAATCGAAATAAATCGGAATAAATCGAAATAAATCGAAATAAATTAGAATAAATCAGAATAAATCGGAATGGTTAGCTATAATTAGCAATAATTAGCTATAATTAGTAATAGTTAGCTATAATTAGCAAAAGTTAGCTATATTTGGGAATAGTTAGCAATAATTAGCAATACTTAGCAATAATTAGCAATAATTAGCAATAATTAGAAATAATTAGAAATAATTAGAAATAAAAAATTATATTATCAATATTTATGAAAAAATAATATTAATATTATTAAAATAATAAAAAAATTTATAAAATATTAAAATTATCAATTTTCGCAACAGGATTTGCTCTATTCTTAACATGTTCAAATCTCAAAGGGTTGCCAATTGTCAGGTCGTGTGAAATAAAAAGTTTGTGTCAGCCATGTCCAATGTAAACTCTATAATTGTCCTTTCATGGTTGATCACATCACAAGTAGTGTTGCAATCAGACAAACCAAGTCATTCCCTTATTATCTATAAGAATTATCTCACATAAACCTTTATAGAGACCATTCTTCCTTGAAAATTTAAGGGAAAAATAATGATATCCCCTTAAATTTTTATGGAAGAATGATCTATGTAAAGTGTCATGTGAGATGATTCTTAGAGATGAGAATGTCATTAATTTGGTCGTCCTATTGCAACACTACTTGCTAGGTGATCAACCATGCAAGTACAATTATAGAGTTTAAATTGGACATGACTGACATAAACTTTTTATTGCGCATGACTTGACAATTGACGACACTTTGAGATTTGAACATGTTAATAATAGAACAAAGTCTGTTGTGAATATTTATAATTTTAATATTTTATAAATTTTTTATTATTTTACTAATATTAATATTGTTTTTTCATAAATATTGATAATATACTTTTTTTATCACTAATAATTCATAAACGAAATCTGTTTGGATAATGAAGGGAAAATTTTTAATCATCTCCACAACAATGATTACTAAATTTACATTCATTATTAAAGCATTTTTCTTTTTGCTAAGTATTGATAAGTATTGTTAAATTAGATATAAATAGTAATAACTATTAATAATTATTAATAATTTGTAATAATTAGAAATAAATTGTAATAATTAGTAAAAAATTGTAAGAATTAGTAGTAATTTGTAATAATTTGTAATAATTAGGAATAATTATCAATAATTAGAAATAATTAGCAATAATAAGTGTGAGAAAGATGCAATAAAATGAGCTGTCGGACAAAAGAGTAGTGATCAATCCACTGGAAATTGTGTTGCCCTTAATTAATGATAATTATTAAGTTGTTGTAATTATTTATATTCTTTTTCAGATAGTGTTTTTATAATTTCAAACTATTCAAAAGCAGTGATGATTTTATATTTTATGTAGAAAAATATGGAATAAGGAAGTCGACATCAGTCATTATTAGATGATTGCGCTTGGATAAATCAGTGAAGAAATCCAAATGGTTGTGGTTTAAATCCTCTATATATTGAGGGTGTTGAAGCTTTCTTAGTATTTTCATCATCAAAATTGGAATATGTTTAGGAAGGCACAGTTAAGTGTCCTTGTAAAAAATGTGCTCTGAGAACATTTAACACATTTGAAAAGGTTCGGGGACATCTCCTGCGGTTTGGTTTTGAACCAGATTATGTTTTTTGGTATCAACACGGTGAAAGAAGTTCCAGAGAAGATCCTAATAACTTGATTCTGGATCCATCATGATTTCAAATTTTAGTTCATGATGTTGCAGGTCCATCTGTGCAACAAACTGAAACTCATGATCATATTGATTTAACTCCTGAGTTGGCACCATTAGAATTTAATGAGTTGTTGAGGTCTGCTGAGGATGAATTATATCCTGGTTGCAAGATAAGAAAATTAGAAGAGGTTGAAAAATTTATGGCTATTAAATCAGATAATGTAATGTAAAACAACTGTTTTGATCAGATATTTTCATTGGTTAAAACACTATTACCTGAAGGAAACGTATTGCCTGCAAATTACTATGAGAGCAAGAGGCTGATTTGTAATTTGTGCCTTAGTTATCAGAAGATTCATGCATATCCAAATGATTGCATCTTATATTCTGGCGAAAATGAGTCATTGGATATTTGTCCCACATGTGGACAATCAAGGTATAAAGAAGCTCAACCGGGGAAGTCTAGATCGATTCAAGTAAAACAGTTGAGATATTTCCCCCTTACACCCAGGTTTCTGTGTTTATTTATGTCTCAGAACATAGCGTCAATGATGTCATGGCACAAAACCAAGATTTAAACAGATAAAAGCTTGAATCATCCATCTTATGGTGATTTAGGGAAACATTTTGATCGTCTGCATCCATATTTTGCTGTAGAAGCCCGAAACGTGTGATTGGGTCTTTCTACAGATGTTTTTTGTCTGTTTGGTTCTTATGGTAGTCAATATTCATGTTGGATTGTCTATATAACTCTGTAAAATTTGCCTCCATGGATGTTGATGAACGAGCCTTATATCTTTTTGACTCTATTAATCCCAGTACATCTAAAAAAGAATATTGATGTTTATTTGAAACCATTGATTGATGAGTTAAATGCATTGTGGAGTGAAGGTGTTAATACATATGATGTTGCTGTGAAACAAAATTTCATATTAAAAGATGCATTGATGTACACGATTAGTGAATTTCCGGCATATGGCATGTTATCTGGTTGGAGTACACATGGCCCGAAATCATATCCATTCTGTATGAAAGAAAACAAAGGCTTTATGATGGTCAATGGAAAAAACCTTGCTATTTAGATTGTCACCATAGATTTCTTCCAACCGATCATCCTTTTCAGAGGAACAAATCTCATTTCAGAAAAGGTACAATTGAAAGGGATGAACCTCCAAATATGATCTCAGGTACAGAGTTAAAATCAGCTGTATTTTCATTACCCCCCATCACATTTGGACTAACATTAAACCAACAAAAAATTCATGGCTTTGGGAAAGAACATAATTCGATAAAACGGAGAATTTTTTGGGATCTTCCATATTGGTCTGCTTTGTTGGTCCGCCACATGTTGGATGTTATACATATTGAGAAGAACTATTTTGATAATTTATTTCATATAGTTTTGGATACACCAGGTAAGACCAAAGATACTGTAAAGGCACGATTAGATCTTTCCCAAATTTGCAGGCGACCAGAACTTGAATTATTTGAAAATGTCAGATCACAGAGGTTAATGAAGCCAAAAGTAGCTTATACACTATCCAAAAAGAGTTTCTTATTATGTTTTCAGTGGATTATAGATTTGAGACTTCCAGATGGCTATGCTTCCAATTTGGGAAGATGTGTTAAGAATGGTTATATTACTAGATTAAAAAGTCATGACTATCATGTTATAATGGAAAGACTTATACCAATTGGATTCAAAGTTTTGTTGAATTCTATGATTTGGGATTCGATAACAGACATATCATATTTTCTTCGAGACATTTGTGCAGTGAAAAAAGACTACGATGCGCTAAGAAAACTGGAAGAAGATGTTGTTGTAATTATATGTAAACTGGAAAAAATATTTCTGCTGACTTTCTTTGACTCAGTGGAACATTTGATATTACATTTTCCACATGAAGATAAATGTGGAGGTCCAGTACAATTTCGATGGATGTACCCATTCGAGAGATGCATGCAGAAATTGAAGAAAAAAATACGTAACAAAGCATCAGTTGAAGGATCAATTGCTGAAGCTTATTTTCAAGAGGAAATTTCTTTTTTCTGCTCTCGTTATTTTTAATATCAATATCCCTCAAAACAGAATCGAATGGGAAAAATGAGGGGAATGTTAATGAAAAAATGGGAAATCAATTAACAGTTTTTAATCATCCAAATCTTCGTTTCGGTGGTGTTCATGAACGATGGCTTTCAAATGATGAACATCACAGATCACAGAGCTCATGTATACGTTCTGCTCAACTGTGAAGAAATGACATCATTTGTCCTGTGAGTGATTCTATCACTTATTCTATAATTTATGTTATAGTATTTAAAATTATTTTATTTGTAGGTTATATGATAATCATATCAAGAAACAACTTCCACAAATTACAGCAGCTGCTCTTGAAGAACGCAGACAAAAAAAATTTCTCAGTGGTTTCAAAAATTGGTAACATAAATTATTGATGGTTTAATATCAATTCCATTTATTATTTTTTATATTGATAATTGTTTTACAAATTTTCAAGTGTCTCAATATGCTGATGAAATTGATAAGCGACTATGTATATTGAGTAAACTACCATCCAAAATGGTTAAATATTATAATGCATATCTGGTGAATGGTTTTCGATTTCATACACATGCATACGGGGGGATCAAAAAAACAATGAACAGTGGAGTTTTCTTGAGAGGATCACATCAAAAAGAAACTAAAGTTGACTTTTATGGCATTTTGGATGAAATTATTGAGTTGTACTATCTAGGACAGAATTACATAACAATGTTTAAATGTCAGTGGTTGGATACTGAGAGAGGTTTGCATGTTCATCTGACTCATGGAATCGTCGATATTAAAAATAAAAGTCTTCTTGCAGTAAATGAACCATTTGTACTGGCTCAACAGACACATCAAATTTATTATAAAAATTACTGTGCTACTCAAGAGACTTGAGCGATTGGTGGAGCATAATAAAAATGAAATCTTAGGAAAATCAGTTTACTCAAAATGAATGTTGTTCTGCTGAAGTGGAAGGAATTGAAATTTTTCAAGAGACGGCTCAAAATCCATCTGATTCACAAAGAGACATGAATATCGATGATGACACCCCACAATTAAAGATCGATGGTGATGAAGATGTTAATGATGTTATAAATGAATTTGAAATGACAAGAGATGATGAAAATGAAACTCATATGGATATTGATAATGCTGAGGAGGAAGATGAAGACGTTGACATTGAAATCTATGGAGAAGAGGATGAAGATGAACATTTACACAGTTAAATGCTGGTTATAATCATAACAAATATATATCTATATATAATAGTTATTTTTAACTATCTTCTAACAACAATAATTTTGTGTTTCAGATGGACTCTGATCTATTGCATGATTTAGAGGAGGCTGAGCTACCTTTGGATGATGAGGATGTAGAATCAGCTGACCCTCAGCCTACTGGTGGTTCAGTAGGTACGCGGAGGGGGTGCAGTCTTACGCGACTGATGATTCCTGACCCTATCTTCGAGCGACGTCCACATCTGGGTTTCTATCCACGCACACAGAGGTATGGTAACCTATATATTTTAGATAGATTTTATTAATTTATTTATATATATATTAATTGTTTGATTATTTATTCCTTTTTCACAGTTTTCACCATGTAGCTATTGGATAGGGGAGCACTATATTGCGCAATTATTTTTCTTAGCCATGGATCACATGGGAACAGATTCCCATTAATGTGCAACACGACATGTTCCAGTATTGGCTGGTACGTAAATAAATAATATTTATTTTGAAATTTATTTTATTAACAACTTGATATTATAAATTATTTGTAGGGTTTATGGCATCGTATCGATGATAGCATGCGTGATGTTATCCACACGGCATGGCAGGTTTCTATGCGTGACTATTTTCGCCAGTTTTTTGCACAATTTGAGAAGGATAGCCATTTAGAAAGAAGGGGTGGCAGAATTTGATGAGTCGTGTAGAGCCCACCAACCAGAGTACATTTCATCTCACATTAGGGATGGATTATGTTTACACTGGTTGGGTGGTGGATTTTAGAGGAGATCTTCAGTGGGATGACAGAACGGGGGGAGACAAGAGGTGACGCATCGAGCTGGTAGTTGTACATTTAGTTCTCATAGACAACATTTGGTAAGTATATTTTTTAAATATTTTATATAACTTTAAATATAAACAGTTTATTTTATATTTTTGTAGGTAGTTGAGCATCCCGATATTACGGAGTTCGACGTTTATCGGAGGATATACAGTGATCCATCCACTAGAGAGATTAGAGGTGATCACCAACGTCAGATTGTGGTTAGTACTATTTTTTCAGTTTAACAATTAACTGCATATAATATTTTGACAATTTTAATTTTAAATTGGAATTGAAGGAGTCATATGAGGCTATGACCTCTCAGACACAGGATGAGGGTCAGGACGAGACGGCTGAGTAGACCAGTGCTCACCATTTCGATGAGGCGGCATGGATGTAGGCGACTCAGTATGGATTTGAGAAGGGAAGAGTAGTTGGAATCAACTCTCATTTGACTCCTGGTACTTATTATGGTACTGTTTTGATGTCGGCGTCTAGCTCAAGGGGAGCTTGTGGAGAGATATCATCTTCTGGCTCACAGTATCAGGAGCAATTGCGAGCTCCGGCTGAGCATATAGAGATTTTGCAGAAGCAGCAAGAAGAGATGTGTCGGCGGCAGAAGCAGCAGTAGCAGCAGTAGTAGCAGCATCACGAGGAGGAGATGCTTAGACGGCAGCAGGAGCATCATGACCAGATGGATTACATGCGTCGTCTGACTCGTAGTTTAGGGATGGAGTTTTCTCCACCAGCTCCTCCACCCCCTCCAGAAGGCGACCCCCCAGTGATTTTTTTATGTTACAAACATTTGAATTTAACATTGTAATATGAATTATTTACATTTTCTGTCTTTTTTATCGGTATAAATATTACATAATTTAATTTTTAATATTTTTTTATTTTTTTATATTTTTTTGTGAATATTGAGAATTTTAATTTTTTAATTTTTTTATTTTTTTAATAATAGTAATATTATTTTTTCACTAATCGTAATTTTATGAAATTTTATTTTTTTAATTAATTTATTATTTGCGACGGGACCTTTTGCGACGGGGTCCCGTCACAAATAGTCTAATTAAATATTTTTAAAACCATATTTTTGACGGTACTACTTGACCGTCGCAAATAATTTGTTGTGATGAGCCCATCGCAGAAAGTGTCATATATATACATATTTCGACGGGATGAGAGCCCATCACAAATAGTTTTTGTGACGGACCCGTCGCGAAAACATTATGTATATATAATACATATAATAGGAAGCTTATTTTTGACGGCTATGTTTCCCGTCGCAAATAACATTTTTTGCGACGGGCCCGTCCCAAATACTTGTATTTGCGACCGCGTTTTCTACAACGGGCTATTTGCGACGGTTTCTCGTCGCAAATAGGTCGTCGCAATTATTATGAATTCCAGTAGTGTTAATGAAAAAAATATATAAAAAAATACATATATATTGCATGATTTATATAACATAATCTGTGAAATCTAATATATTAATAAATTAATCATCCCACTTCTTTGTCAACTTTTATCTGAGCTTAATCATATTATTCCTTCACAAATCATTCTTTCAATATGAAATATGAATCATTTATTAACATTAATCAACCTAAATATAATCATGCTACTTATGTTTAACATAAAAAATATTGTAATAATAGAAAATACCATTCATATGTCATTCTTTGTCTCTCCATCATCAGTAGTATGAAAATTACTCATACATCCATGAGGATTATTGTAACGATCCAAACTTTTATTAATAAAAATTCCTCTTGATCTAATTAAATGTATTATTATGTAAAATGGTTATATAAAATATTCACTTCCCTAGTTTTATGTTTTTTTATTTTAAAATACCGTTATGAATTGTTATCATTGCTAAAATAGTCGTTGAACATTGATAACATGATTAGTATAAATATTGGGCTTTAACAAATCCAATTTACTCAGACAAAGGAAGTGATGACCTCATCTAGTAGAATTGATCTATACGAAGCCCATTTTTTAGAGCTCGGAAAGGAGGTGGTGTCACTGGGATTCACTCTTGACCAAGCCCAAGTCGAACTTCAACACGTTAAGCTTGAACGGAACCACCTAAGGGAGAACTGGAAGTTTATAGAGATTATCACCCTAGCGATGTTATCTGAGCCAACCCAAGAGTCTGTCACCATCGCACACCTTAACCTTAGGTATTATGTGGGTGTTATAAGGGGTTATGTAACAAGACCCTAGAACAATGATTATGTGCATTATTTTTGTATAGAATAAAGAATATACATTTATTTTATTATTATTACTTTGTAAAGAGTTTTTAAATCACAAATAGTATTTTTATTTAATATTAAATTAAAAAATACATTTTTGATGACTTAATGGATTTTTTAATTAAATAATATTTTAATGAAATATTATTACTGAATTAATTTTTATTAAATATAAATGTTTATATAATTTTTATGAATACAATTGTAATTTTTATTAATGTTTGAGAGTTGTTTTTGCCAAAACCCATGAATTTTATATAAACGTTGTTTTTCATTTTAAAAGTAAAAATTCACATATTTAGAATATTAATTATATAAAATTAATATTTTTTTTATTCCGGACGTTGAAATAATCTAACGGTGAATTTTTTATAATTTTCTGAGACAGTCAGATTTTGGGGTAAAAATTAAATTTCGTTTAATTATATAATGTCTTTCATGAAATCATAATGACCTAATAGTGATGTAATAAAATACTATAAATGGTATTTTAGACCAATATATTTTTCACCTTTAAAATAATGTTATTTTATATTTTTTTAATTAATTTTATGGTGGCTTAGTGGACCCTCCAAGACTTATAAAACATTTTATCTTTTAAAATGATTTCCTTGAGAGTGTGACTCACCTACAAATAATACGGCCATATATTTTAAGTAGTTAGTCCATTTTCCTTATAAAATAATTTTTTCCACTCCCCTTTTCCAAAAACCATGGTTTGGTTTGTGGTTTTGATTGGTATAATGTGTGGAATCCAAAACCTAAATAATAAAGAATTCCCTCTATTTTCCTATATAAACCCACCCAAGATCCCACTTCTCTTCACTAAAAACTCTTGGAACATGTCCCTACTCTGAAATCATCTCTCTATTATCCTCCTAAGGTGCCCCAAACTCCCAATAATCCCCTCTCAAGCCTCTCCCAATCCATTGGTATCACATTTCCAAGTAAGGGATTTCTTCCTTTCTCATTTTTGTCCAAATTTTATTATGTTGTTATACCATTTTTTTCAATTGAAAATGTTGGGGTATGATTTATCACCTCCCACATACTTCCCTAATTATTCTTGAATAATGATATACCCATTTATCTCTCAATAATTCCTCCCATGTACACATGTTACCATGCTGAAATTCTGTAAGGGATTTATTCCTCTCTTTTTTTTCCAAGTTTCTTTATGTTACTACTCCTTTGTCTTTTCAATTTAAAATATTAGGGTATGATTTTTCACCTACCATATACTTCCTCCTTATTTTTTAGTTATTAGATACCCCTTTATCTCTCATTAATGCCTCCTATGTACACTCATTACCATGATGTAATTCCGTAAGGGATTTCTCTCTCCCCATTTACATTCAAGAAATTGTTTTGTATTATGAATCTAAATTTCATTAAATATGTTGGGATATATATCTATATGAACCACTTAATTTCCATTTCATGTAAATATTATGAGACACCACTTTCTCTATCATCAACCATTTTTATTAATTCTTATGTCACGTCGTTATGCTTCCGAAATTGCACCGCGGTTTTTTCCAAGCTAAAGCCATTGTGTAGTGAATACCATCTATCAAGGGTATTCAAATTTATTCACATATAATTATTTATTATAGAGTTGTTTTTATGAATTCAATATTCATTTATCATTGAATAAATGATGAAGTTTATTTAATCCATGTTATATGATCTATGTGGCACACTTATGCATGAAATGAATTGATTAAGAAGGGTGTGCCCTAATAGCGCTCCAATGCATTGGGTAAAGATTAGTATAATGATATGTCAAGAGAAAAGAGGGTTTAATTGTGATAATTCAATTTCAATGAGGGTTTACTCATGCTTCATGTGCAATGATCCTTGGATCATTTTAATATCAAGTAAAATGTTGTTGCCACATTTCCATGTTATGATAATCATTCTATATCATGCCATTATGTTCATGTTTCTATTGTGATCCATTGATATAAATATTTCCTAAAATGTACTATAATCTTCATTTTATGCCTGGTTTACTCCCTTACTAGGATTTATATCTCACCCTTTTCTTATTCATGTCCTCAGGTTATCCCATGCAATGCTAAGTATGAAGGAATGTTGTGGTCATGTAAAAGAAGTTGTCAATAAAGATGTTGTGTTTTATGTTCTAAGTTGTTATGTATTGTTCCTAATCCCAAAAGACACTAGACCCATCGATATTCTATCTTGTATCAAGTGAATATTTTATATAATAAATTATTTTTAAGTGTGAAATAAAGAGAAGGGTTGTTATAGTTGGTATCAGAGGATAGGTTTAGTTATTTTTGGGATTAGGATTATGAAACCCTAGTGAAAGCCTTAAGTATAAGACTATGTATAATAAAAAAAATCCTAAATTTTTATGAGTATTGACAAAGTGTTTTATTAAGAAAATACATCCATGTTTGGATACGAGCAGGTAGAGATGGCTCTAGCACAGATTTATCTAGGGGTAAAACCGGAAAACATCACATTGAGCTAGACTCGAATGAGAACTGGTGAAAAAATGGGTCTTGATTAACTCTTTGTTACTAAAATCCAAAGGGATATTATTTGGTAAATTCATAATCTTAGTATAAATCATTATTATGGGAAAAAAATTCTCCTAAGAATATATGTTGGGAAGTATATCATTTATAACATATATTGAAGCCTATAAATTCATAAGTTAAGGAAATAAAATTAATTTATAAGTTATTTGTTTTTGTGTTTGGATTAACCTTTATGTGTTACCCCTAACATTCCTTTTATTCTAGAAAATGGCCTTTAATAGGAGGACTCAGGATAATAACTTATGCGAAGATCAATGTGATGAATGTTCTAATGAGATGCCCAATCCAATGGGGGCAGGAATCGTGAACTTTGTCATGATACTCTCTCAGTTAATTAAAGTTTTGAATAGAAACATGGGTCAAGAGGAACATTCAACCCCTCCTAAGAAAGAACAAGTCACAATCCATAGCTTCATAATACCAAGGCCTCCTACTTTTAATGATCATTTGATCCCTCAATTGTTGAACAATGGATCAACTCCATTGAAAATATCTTCTTCATCCTTCAATGTTCCAAAAAATAGAATGTTCTTATGGATTATTATCATATGGAGGGTGAATTTGATCAATGGTGTACATTGATCAAAAATACAAAACCTAAGGATGAGATCGAGGTGTTGGAATTAAAGGATTTCCAGAAAATGTTTTTTGATAAATATTTTCCTCGCACTCTCCGACCGACTTAAGATGGAAAGGGGATTCCTTAACCTCAAGAAAAAATATGATGAATCCATCATAGCGTATGAAGAAAACATCACAAGGCTTGCACGATATGCATCTGGCTTTGTTGTGACCCCTGAATTCAATGTTGATCGCTTCTTTGGTGGGCTAAAACCTAGCCTACAGAAATCCCTACAGATCCATGACTTTGATATCTATGAGGAAATAGACCGATGTGCCCTCAAAGTCAAAATGGAGATCATAGAGTCTCAGGGGTATCATGGGGATTAGAATCATAAGGTGGAATTTAATTCTGGTGGTCTGATGTTTAAATCCAATAGTGTAAAAAAATCCATCACCCCACTTCCCAAAGGTGTGGAAAGAAGCACCCCAGAAATTGCATGAAGGGGATGAGGAAATGCTTTAGGTGTTGAAGA
The DNA here is from genome assembly GCA_963277665.1 of Viscum album. Lineage (NCBI taxonomy): Eukaryota > Viridiplantae > Streptophyta > Magnoliopsida > Santalales > Viscaceae > Viscum > Viscum album. The sequence goes on along the minus strand of OY728164.1, from coordinate 1,549,471,703 downwards.
GAAGGGAACTTGGCCATTAAATTCTGAAAAGAAAACCTGCAGCTATGCAAGAGGAGAGTAATTCTCTGTGCGACCCTTAACACGTTGTTTATTGACTCAACTGCAAAGAACTAGGACACTTTGCAAACCAGTTCCCTAATGCAAGGGTTTTCAGTGGCAACCAACCACCTCCAAGGCAGCAAAGGCAGGATTTTTCTATAACTACCTCCAATGTGAACCTTGAAAACAAAGTGGTGATATGTACTGTAGTTATTCATTCAATAATAGAGAGCATACTTTTTTATTATAGTTCTACACATTCTTTTATATCCTGAAATTTTATTAGAACAATCTCAAAACCACCAAATATCATGGAAGTAAAGATGTCAGTGAGAATGAAAAATGGGGAAATCATTGAAACTCATGAATATAACTCCTCCCCCGTCACAATTTGTGGTTTAAACTTTCCAGTGAACCTAACCATACTCACTCTAGTGTAATTTGATTCAATTATTGGAATAGATTAGATTTCCTCAAATAGAGCCAACATAAATTGTCATAAGAGGGAAATCACTCTCCAGATGAAGAATTAACCCCCAATTCTATACAAGTGAAAGGAGGGGGTGAATATTTTTTAGCACTATCATCTCATGCGTGGATATTACAACCCTATGAGAACACGTATCTTGCTAAGATGATTGATTCTAAGGAAAGAACCATCCTTGAATACATTCCTATTGTGAGGTAATTCACTGAAGTGTTTCCTAAGAAAATTCCTAGTCTTCCTCCTAGAAGATATGTTGAATTCTCAATTGAACTTATACATGGAGTGTTTCCAATATCCAAAACTCTATATATAATGGCTATTGTGGATCTTGAGGAGCTGAAGAAACAACTACAATAGAATTTGGATAAAGTGTTTATATGCCAAAGTGCTTCACCATTGGGTACATCTGTCCACTTCATCAAGAAGAAGGATTGTTCAATGCGCCTTTGCATTTATTATCATGAGCTCAAAAAAATCATGATAAAGAACAAGTATCCTCTATCACAAATTGATTACTTATTCAATTAGCTATGTGAATCACAATACTTCTCTAAGGTGGACTTGTGATTGGGATATTACCAAGTAAGGGTGAAGAAGGAGGATATCCACAAGGCTACTTTTTGTACAAGGTATGGGAACTATGAATTCATAGTAATGCCTTTCAGAATCAATAATTCTCTAGAAATATTCATTCACTTGATGAATAAAGTCTTTATAGATTACCTCGACAAATTTTTGGTAGTATTTATTGATGATATCCTAATATACTTCAAAACCAAGGAGGAGCATGAGGAGCATCTAAGCATTGTACTAGAGACCTTACGAAAGGATAAGATCTATACAAAGTACAACAAGTGTAGGTTCTGGTTTAAGGAAGTCTCATTCTTGGGTCATATCATCACAAGAAATGGTATATCTTTCAATCCCTCTAAGACAACAGCAATTGATGGATGGTCGAGGCCAACATCGATGATAGATATCTGTAGCTTCTTAGGATTAGCGGGATATTATTGCCAATTTGTGAGAAATTTCTCATGATTGTCAAACCCTCTTACCAAGATAACTCATAAGGGAGTAATGTTTTTGTGGAGTGATGAATGTGAAGATAGCTTCAAGGAGTTGAAAAGGGGGATTATCACTACACTCGTGCTCACACTACCCACAAGTGGAGAACTTTTTGTGGTATTAAGTGATGCTTAGAATAAGGGAATGGGTTTTTTGTTGATGAAAAATGACAAAGTAATTGCCTATTCTTCAAGGAAATTGAAAGTTCGTGAGCAAAACTATCCAACACATGATCCGGAGTTGGTTGTAGTAATATTCTCTTTAAAAATTTTACAGCATTATCTCTTTGGGTAGAAGTGTAAAATATATATGGATTACAAAATACTCAAGTATATATTCACAAAAAAAGAATTTTAACATGCACCAATGATGATGGTTAGAGCTGATCAAAGACTATGATTTCTCAATCCATTACCACCATAGGAAAGTGAACAATGTGGAAGATTATCTAAGTAGAAAGGACCCATCAATTCTATCATTAATGAGAATTGAAAAGGATCCAATATTCTTAGATTTGATGAAGATAGACTTGGGAAGCATAAAAAAGGGAACATCATTAATCCTTTCACAAATTATTGCTCAACTATCTCTTTTAGAAAGGTTAAAGGATGCTCAAAAGGATGATGTGGGAATTCAGAAGAAAGTGGAAACTATCAAAAAAGAGGAATCATTGTAATTCAATGTTAATGAAGAAGGAATTGTGAGATTTGTTACAAGACTATGTGTTCCATCAAATCCTGAGTTAAAGAAATAACTTTTGGATGTTGCACATGGTTTTAATTTCTCAATTAACCCAAGAAACACAAAGATGTATCGATGTCTATGATATATCTATTGGTGGGATTACATTAAGAAATAGATCGTTGGTTATACATCAAAGTGCTTGGTATGTCAGAAAGTGAAGTCAGAGAGGAAAAAGTATAAGGGGATGATGCAACCATTAACCATACAAGCATGGAAATGGGAGAACATCAATATGGACTTTGTCACCAAACTTCTAAAGGCATCCAAAGGAAACAATGTTATATGGGATTTTATGGATCCTCTTACAAAGAATGAACACTTCATTGCAATTTAGGAGGATTTATCATTGGATCAACTGGCACAGATATACATCAGAGATGTGGTAAGGTTGTATGGAGTACCACTATCGATTGTATCCAATCGAGATCTAAGATTCATCTCTATGTTTTAGAAGAGTCTTCAACATGCTCTGATTACTGATCTAAACTTCAATACAGCTTATCATCCTCAAACTCATGGCCAATCTAAGCATACTATCCAAACATTTGAGGGCATGTTGAGAGAATGTTCAATGCACTTCAAAGGAGGATGGGATCAACATTTTATTCTAGTTGAGTTATCTTGCAACAATAATTTCAAATCAAGCATCCAAATGGCTCCTTATGATGCCTTGTATGGGAAGAGGTTCATAACACCTGCATGTTGGGATGAAGTTGATAAGTGAAAACTTCAAGGTCCAAAAATGGTCAAGAAATGGTGGAGAAGGTTAAGACCATCCAGCAACACATTAAAGCTTCTTAGAGTTGATAAAAGAGTTATGATGATAATCATCGATGAGACCTATAGTTTGATGTTGGAGACATGGTATTCCTTCGAATATCACCATGTAATAGAGTTATGAAATTTGGGAAGAAGGGAAAGCTTAGTCCAAGGTACATCATCCCTTTTGAGATCCTTGATCGCACTGGAGTAGTGGTCTATCGACTAGCACCCCCACTGAACCTATCTCAAGTACATGATGTATTCCATGTATCACTCATGAGGAAATACATACATGAACCATCGCATGTACTCAATACATAGGTGGTACCATTGGAGAATGACCTCTCATATGAATAGAAGCTGGTGAAGATCTTATATTATAGGGAAAAGTTCTGCGAAATAAGATAATGCCCCTCTTCAAGGTGTTGTGGAGAAACCACAAGTTTGAAGAAGCAACTAGGAATCAAAGTAAGTGATGTAGTAGAGTTAGCCTTATATTTTTTAGTGTGGGGAAAGGAAATTTCTAGGGAAAAATTTATTAAGGGGGGAAGATTGTAACGACCCAAACTTTTATCAATGAAAATTCCTCTTCATCTAATTAAATGTCTTATTATATAAAATGATTATATAAAATAAGAAATTCCTTAGTTTTATGTTTTTGTATTTTAAAATACTGTTAAGAATTGTTACCATTTCTAATATATCCATTGAACCGTTGTCACATGATTAGTATAAATATAGGGATTTAACAAATCCAATTTACTCAAACAAAGGAAATGATGGCCTCATCCAGTATAATTGCTCCATATGAAGCCCATTTTTCAGAGCTTGTAAAGTAGGTGGTGTCACTGGGCATCGCTCTTACAAAATTCCAAGCTGAGCATCAACATGTTAAGATTGAATGGAACTGCCTATGAGAGAAGTGGAAGTTGATAGAGATTACCACCCAAGCGATGTTAACCGAGCTGCCCCAAGAGTCTATCAACATCACACACCTTACCCTTAGGTCTTATGCGAGTGTTATAAGGGGTTATGTAACAAGACCCTATCACTATAATTGTTTTCCTTATTTTTGTATATAATAAATAATATACATTCATTTCATTATTGTTTCTTTGTAAATAGTTTTTAAAGCTCAAATAATATTTTTAGTTAATATTCAATTAATAAATATACTTTGATGAATTAATGTATTTTTGAATTAAATAATTTTCTAATGAAATATTATTACTAAATTAATTTTTATTAAATATAAATTATCATATAATTTTTATGAATACAATTGTAATTTTTATTAAGGTTTGAAAGCTATTTCTTCCAAAACCAATGAATTTTCGATAAATGCCAGTTTTTATTTTAAAAGTAAAAATTAACAAATTTAGAAAATTATTTAGATAAAATTAATATCATTTTTGGATTCATGATGTCAAAATTATCTAACAGTTAATTTTTCATAATTTTATGAGACAATCAAATTTTTGGGAAAAAATTAAATATCATTTAATTATATAATGTGTTTTATAACATCATAATGACCCAATAGTCATGTAATAAAATACTATAAATGGGATTTTCGGCCAATATATGTCTTCCCTTTAAAATAATTTTATTTTATATTTGTTTGATTGATTTTATGGTGCCTTAGTAGACCCTCCAAGACTTACAAAACATTTTAACTTTTAAAATTATTTCCATGAGAGTGTGACTCACCTCCAAATAAGCAAGCCAAATATTTTAAAAATTTATTCCATTTGAGTTATAAAATAATTTTTTACACTCCCATTTGGAAAAAACCATGGGCAAAAACCATGGGTTGGTTTGTGGTTTTGATTAGTTTAATGTGTCGTGTCCAAAACCTAAATAATAAAGAATTCCCTCTTTTTCCTATATAAACCCACCCAAGATCCCACTTATCTTCACTAAAAACCATTATATCACATCCCTACTATTGCATAATATCTATAGTATCCTCTCAAGTAACCCTAATCTCCCAAGAATCCCCTCTCAAGTCTCTCCCAATCCTTTGGGATCACACTTCCAAATAAGAGATTTCTTCATTTCTCATTTTTGTCCAAATTTCATTATGTCGTTATACCATTTTTTTAGTTAAAAATGTTAAGGTATGATTTATAACCTCCCTAATACTTCCCTAATTATGTTTTAATGATAATATATGCATTTATCTCTCATTAATTCCTCCCATGTATACATGTTTCCATGCCAGAATTTCGTAAGGGATTTCTTCCTCTCTCATTTTTGTCCAAGTTTCTTTATGTTGGTATACCCTTTTATTTTCAATTAATAATATTGGGGTATGATTTATAACCTCCCATATACTTCCCTCTTTATGTTTTAATGATGAGATACCTCTTTATCTCTCATTAATTCCTCCCATGTACACCTGTTACAATTCTGAAATTCGGTAAGGGATTTCTCTTTCCTCATTTACATTCAAGAAATTATTTTGTGTTATGAATCTAAATTCCATTACATATGTAGGGACATGTATCTATATGACCACATTACTGTCCATTTCATGTAAATATGATGAGACACCCCTTTCTCTCTCATAACCCATTTTAATAAATTCTTATGTCATGTCATTATGCTACCGAAATTGCACTATGATTTTTTCTAAGCCAAAGTCATTGGGTAGTGAATACCATGCCCATTTACATATCAAGTGTATTCACATTTATGAACAATTAATTATTGATTATAAAGTTTCATGTATGAATTCCATATTCCTTTATCGTAGAATAAATTATTACATTTAATGAATCCATGTTTTATGATATATGTGCCACACTTATGCAAAAGTGAAATGATTAAGAAGGGATTGCCCTAATAAAATGCATTGGGTAAAGATTAGTATCATGATAAGTCAAGTTAAATGAGTTTTTCCTTGTGCTAATTCAATTTCAATGAGGTTTTACTCATGATATATGTGCAATTAGCCTTAGCTCATGCTAATATGATGTTAAATGTTGTAGCCACATTTCCATGTTATGATAATCATGTTATATCATGCCTTTAAGTTCATGTTTATCTTGCACTACATTGATATGTCTATTGCCTAAAATGTACTATATTCTCCATGTTATGTCTCTTATACTCCCTTACTATGCTTTATAGCTCACCCTTTTCTTATTTATGTCCCCAAGTTATCCCATGAAATGCTAGGTATGATGGATTGTTGTGGCCATGTAAAAGAAGTTTTCAATAAAGATGTTGTGTTTTATGTTCTAATTTGTTATATAATGTACCTAAACCCCAATGACACTATACCTATCAATCTTATATCTTGTATCAATTTAATATTTTAGGTACTAAATAATGTTTAAGTGTGAAATAAAGAGAAGGGTTGTTATAATTATCTATATGAGCATTCCCATTTAGAAATTTATTTTCATAGTTTACATAATTTTAACATTTAAAACATTCAAAATTCGATTATACCTTAGGGAGATCATTATTTTCATCCGATGTGTTAAAAAAAATTATTTTCCTTTTTTAGTTATTTTATTGGTTTCCCTCTTTTCCGCATCCAAAACATCTTCTAGTACATCTAATTTATTCCCTTATGTGCTTCTTCAAAAATTCTCATCATATAGTAAACATGATCTTCTTTCCTATATGGTCTCGACAACATGTAATCTCAGTGAAAAATTATACATCTCTTCATTTTTGAGTTTGAGATTTGGTTAATGGTTCACGTCGTTAATAATGTTTCATGAATACTGACTATGAATAATCCCAACATCTTTCACCCCAATCCTTATTCTAGTTGTCTTATCATTAAAAAATTTCCAATCACGTTCAATGTTATCCTAGTTACTTATGGTTCCCACTATTGACTAAACCCAAAAAAACATAGTGTGAGCAATGCTTATCATAATGGGAGACCAAATAATAATTAAAATCAGTTATATTTTTTCTAAATCATGACACTTTATTCTTAATCTATGACACCTTAGTTCTATCCTAGGTCATTCATTATAATTATCTATTTAAATCCTTTATGATGATTTTTGAAGAGTTTTTGAATTTACAAAGAATATCCCCCATTAGTGTCAAACAAGGTGTATAGTAAGGACCATTTTCATGCACTGGTTCATTATTGAGTCTAGATCAATGAACCATTTCTGGAGTTATTACTCGTAAATACCTCAATGCTAGAGACACATCAACTTTTAGTATCCAGATAGGGATAGGATTTCTTGGAATCCACTTGATCTGTCCTTTACCAAATTTGGAAGACATTTTCAAATATGTTTAATCACTCTTAGAATTATCTATATGGAAATCACTAGGAATATCCTTTAAAATATACATTGGGATCTCATTAATTTTTTATAATCCTATTTTCAAAAGCTAAAATAAACCTTTCCTCTAATAAAAAATATTTTGGTATATAATTATATATAGTGGAATATAATTGATACCTATCAGGGTACTCCATGTGAGGGTAGACCAGCTGGGTGGGGATGGTGGTGTGTCCCACCAAGGAGGTGTAACCTCACATGGAGTACCCAAATAAGGATAAATTATATTACACTATATATTGTTCAATAATACAATAGTTTTTATTAGAGTAAAGGTTTATTTTGACTTTTAAAAATAGGATGATAAAAATTTAGTGAGATCCCAAAGTATATTTTTAAGGATATGTCTAGTGATTTCGATATAGATAATTCTAAGAGTGATTCAATATATTATAAAATGATTTAAAAATTTGGTAAAGGATAGATCAAGTGGATTTCAAGGCTATCATAGTGGAGTGGTTTCACTCCCAAACTCACAATAGTAGTCACGGTTTTCTCCCATGGTCATAATAGTTGAAAAAGTCCCCTACTGAACTGATTTCTCTCCCCATTCCAAACCAGTCTATCTCATGATATAAAAATCATTTACCAATGTATTGGAGGGAGATATAGGTCACACACATCACATAATGTAAATCATATATATGTGTTCTATAAGATCATAAAACCTTTATCATATCATATCCCATGAAAAAATGGATTTCATAATCATTTCAATATTTCATAACATGTGGAAAATGTATAGGTTTCAAAATCCTTTCAACATTTCATCAGAGCATAAACTACGGGAAAAGAGGTGGGTTTCATAAGAATTTTATCATAGTATAACCCATGGAATAGAAACAGGTTTCAAAAACATCATATCATCATAAAAATAAAACATTTATAGAAAGATTAGGAATTTTATCCTCAGATCATATCCCCAATAAAGAATCAGTAGACTCAAAGGATTTTATATTTGATGGAGAATGAATTTCAAATAATAATCACTTAGAATAATTCATGGAGATAATACTCATACATTGATAATTGAAAACTAAAATTTATAAAATATTTTGTAAATGTTTTTTTAGAAAATTAACTTTTAAAAAATATAAAGGAATTTAAAAATTAAATAAAACATTTCATGATAAAAATATCCTTTCAAATTTTAAAAATATATTTAAATTTTATTACATTTTAAAAAGATTATTTATTAAGAAACTATTTATTTTAAATCATTAAATTTAAAAAATATAAATTAAATAATTTTGGAAATTACTTTTAAAACTTTTAAGGGAAGCATGAAATCATTGATTTTCTGTGATAGTATGAAATATTGTTCATGTCGTTCATGTTAAAAAAATTACTTTTCATGGTTTTGGTAAAATGAAAAGGGTAATTTTTTATAAAAATTAATGAATATTCCATTCAAAAAGTTGTTTATAAAGTAAATTATGGGAAAATGTCTTTAAAAAATAATTCAAAAAATTATAAAAAAAATGTAAAATAGTTTTAGAAAACATCTTTTTGAAATAAAAAGTGATTTGTACCAAAAAATGAATTTTATTAATAGAATTACTATGGAATTTTGAGTAAATAAAGAGGGGAAAATTTAGCTAAAAATGTATTCATATGACATAACCAAAGGATAATAAAATTAATGAGTTTCTTAAGAGTTTTATCGTAGGATTTCATCATTATAATTATAAACATAAAAAATCTCGATAAATAAAAAAATCATACCATAAAACCATTACCACTTTGGTAACATTGACTCATAGTCCCCATGAAAAAATAACATTAAATTAAACTTATAATATCATTTAATTGTATTCATGATATAAAATTTCATTGGGTTATTATATAAACCATACAAAAGAAATGACTGGTGAATTTTCATTATGTTTCCCAAAAATAAAACAGAGACTGGAAATCCCATACTATAAGTCTCAAATTCCTTCACACTCAATAAAAAATAATTTATTATTAATATAATTTTATTATAAATATATTTTTTAACCTTAATTAAACATATATATAACCATTTATGATTTACTTATGTTCTTTTATTACTTTTTCATTAATAATTCCTTGTCAAATTCTTGTTTCTGGAAATAGTCACTTTGTGTTTCATATATGTTTTGAATTGTTATTTTTGGTCCTTTTAATTCTATCTAGGTTACATCCTCTAAAGAATATTAGTTATGAAATAATTTTATATTTATTCATAAATTATACTTTTAAGACCAATGATGAAATATTGTTTTTATAAATGAAATATGTTACAATCATATTGACGTAGGCCAGACATACTGATGAGTGAAGTTTACATTTCTCAATGATAATTAGGGAAAGGTGGTAAGTAATATCATATAATTAAATAAATATAATAATATAAAAAAATTATATATTATTTATTTAAATATACTTATTTATATCATCTATGAGGTGAGGTGATGAAAATAGAGCCATATCGCTTCATGAAGGCAGCAGTTCACACATACATGAACGACATTATCATCTTTTAGTGAGTGAAAACGTAAGAAAGAAAATGAAATATTATTTTTTCCTAAATATAAATATTTAATTAATCTAATAATTATTTTATGTAAAGAAAATTCTTTATCTTTATTATTAGTGAAGGAAAACAATAGTAAAAACAAATCACAGCACTTCGTGAGGCGGTAGTCTACTGTACACACGACGAACATTATCGTATCCTATATGGAATGAAACTTAAAAAGTATTATATGATATAATAAATACAGAGGTAAAATTTTGTTAAAAATATTTTTTATATAATTTATATGCATCATCATACCCAACTTTGAGAGCTGGTAATTGAAAAATGAATGATATCGATTCTCTAGGCAGTTGTCTGTCGTACACACGAATGAGGATTTCTTAACCAATTTGTTGTTAGTTGATATTTTTTTAGGTAATATACTTATTATTATAAATTCTTAGTATATTTAAGATATGGATGCTATAATATAATCTTGGATTAATATTAATTCATGTATTTTGAGGGAGAAATAAAATAAAATTTCTCATTGAAGAACGTGACCTCTTCTTTGGGTAGCTTTTTTAGGTCTTCACCGAAATCCATTCTAGGATGGATTTTTTCCAAAGTTAAGGCATATAGTATAAGATTAGTGAATTTGGGAATTTATTTGTGTAGTTATTGGTCGAACCAATATGTTATTAATGTGTGAATGAGATAGTAAATGTGGTGGCCTTTTATATGTGAGGTGGGTGGAACACCTGTAATTTTTTAAAAAGAAAAGTTGTTACAACATTTTTCTCATATCGAATGGATCCATAATAGATAATTGTCATTCCTAATATATTTTATGGTCTAATTATTTCCATAAAATATACTTTATTCTAGTTTTTATTTCATTTTTCCCCTTAAATGTTTTATTTACCCTGTGTAAACCCATTTTTACCTCAACCTTGATAATTAATTTTTACACTTTTAACTATTAATTTTATTCAAAAATTTATCTAATATTATCAGATAATATAAATTATATTTATTTAAAATATTTAATATGTTTTTATAAATTAAATTTATTGAATTTTTAAATTTTAATTTAAAATTCTTCTCGCAGATGAGATGAGAAACAGGGGTTTCAAAGAAAAAATATTCAAATGTTTACAAAGTTTACAAAGTTTTTATATCCAATTTCAAAATTAAATTAACTAAAATGAACTAAATTGGATTAATATAAATATTAATTAACTAATTCTACTATAAAAACAATTTAAAATATAATTTATCTTTATAAATAATAAAAATGAAAATTTAGTTTTCGTTTAAAATTCAGTATTTTCACTATAAATACAAAAAAATGTTTTCAAAAAGATCTCAAAAATTCACCCTAATATGGTTTTGAAATTTTAATTTTAAAATTATATTTATTTTTCAAATAAATTTTCTTAATTTTATAAAAAATATTTTTAAAATTAGTGCTCCCAAAAGGTGAAAACCCACTTCTTAGAAAAATACAGTTTTAATTATAAAATTGGATTTATTAATGTATCTTATCTAAAAAACAAATAAGATAGTGTTAAATAGTTTATTAAGTTTATAATATAAAAATTTGATTAAAATAGTTCAAAAAAATAAAAAAAAAGTAAAACATTATTGTTTTTATAAAAAAAAATTCATAAAAACATTTCCTTTATATTCATTTTTGATTAAATGGACATCAAAGAGCTTATTTTTTAAATATTTGTTAAGCATATATTTTTTTAATTTAGTTAATCATATTCATAAATCTCATTCCAATGTATAAGTGATTTATATTATATAATAATATTTTTATAATATTCAATGTTTCATTTATATTCAATGTTTTATATAATGCATGATAAACTTAGTGTTATGTGTAATTAAAAATATTGAAATGATTAAATTCATTTAAAAAATTATTTCAAAAAAATCACATGTTTTTACAAAAAATGATACATAATTATTTTCATCTTGTTTTTTGAAAAATGGAATCTTTACTCATGCATATGTTTGGCCTACCATCTCTAGAATTATAACATAATTCATTTTTCATAACCATCATACATGATTGTTTATGAAATAATAAATATTGTATAAAATCAATAATTCTAACATGATTATTATTTTTGAAATAATATAATCAAGATCCATTTGAATAAATTCATCCTACTAAATTTATATTGGGCTTTTAAACCAAACATCCTCAAATAATTAAAAGTAAACATAATCAATTATATAATTAAGTATAATATAGATATTAGTGATATTAAAGGAATAATAAACTTCAATAATTTTATTAATAATGTAAATAATATATAGATGTTTATTATTTGGGAAGATAAATAATCTCTATAATAGTTCATACTTGATGTAAGGGAAATATAACATTAAAACCTCATTTAAAATATTTTACAATTTTATTTTATAAATAATTTTATTCCATATAAAAATTCATAAAGTTATTTTATTAATGTATTTATATGGAAATAAATGAATTATAATGGAAATTTTATGCCAATTTTGACTTTGTTTAAAAAAATAAAATGGAATCTCTTACGTATTATATACATAATAGTTTCACAAAATGGAAAATTTTATTTTCTATTTTATCATATACATGGTCAAAAAATTACACGTTGTCACAAACATTATTTGACATTTGGATTCATTTAAAAAATTCCATTTTTTCTTCAAATGAAAACCATACTTCTGTTGGTTTTTTTATTTTATATTTGAAAAATTGGTTTTAAAGGAAATTTATGTTACAATATTTAAAAATTAGTTTATTGTGGGTTAAAAGAATATTTTTATGAGTTTGATAGTGGAAATGAAAACTTTTATATGTTTGGTGAACATTATAGTCCTTTAAAAAAATTTATGATCACAGTTGAGATAATATATCTTTCTAATGCATTGGGTAATTGTTATTTTTTCCATAGAACTATTTTATAATTAACAATGTAGGTTATTCCATTCATAAGGATTATTTAAGGGTTCTATGAAGATGATCTCCCATGGAACCTACATGACCTTTAAATAATTTTTTATGATTTTTCTAGAAATTTTGTTGACATGATAAGGTACACTAATAATATTTTGTATTAAATAAATTATTATTACACTTTATGTTAAAAGTGTTTGTTTTTAAGAAAGTATTTTTTTCAATACTTTTAATGTTTTCTAAGAATCACTCAAGATTATGGTTTTAAAATTATGTTTTATTTTAATGTATTTAATCAAAACCATTATTAGTAAATATGATTACATGTATAAGTAAATTATTATTTGAGATAAAAATTTATTATGTTAAAGGTCAAAACTATTTTTTGATTTCATGATTTTTAAATTAACAAATGAATTCCCTTAATTTTTATATTTCCTTTACTAGGTTTTTTTCTGATCCTTTGTTGTCAAATATTATTTACAATATTTATGGATGAGTAGGAATAGAGATAAAGTCGTGCTAAAAATCAAGATGTTTTTCATGAAAATAAAATATTTTTCATTTTAAAATTATTTTATTATGGGTATAATTGATAGTAAGTAGAAGTTCCAACGTTTTAATTTATCAGTTTTTTTATATAAGAGTTATGAATTCATTATCTAAAACTATATACCAGAAAAGATCCTCATGAATTCAAGTAATTATATTCTGATTTAAAAATTATATTATGGGTTAAATAAGTATTGGGTCCCTATGGTTGGTATATGAAAAGTGTTTTGATAATTTTAAAGGTCAATATAATGTAATTACTAATGAGATATTATAAATTATGTTTTTTATGATATTAATTTTAAATATTACCATGTCACTTCATCTAAACTATGTATATGAAGAGAGGATTTTTATAGAGTAAATAAGGAATATAATATATTGTTAGGACCAATAGGGGCCTATATACCCTGAGATGGGGGTGAATCAGGGTATGGATATTCTTTATCAAAATTCTTCCCACCCCACTGGATCTTGACCTCTTTATTAAAAGGGTCACTTTGTTTGCACTTCTGTGTTAATTATGATCACTTCTTTTCTTCTTTATCTGATGATGATTCTTTGAATGCAATGCAGGGAAGCAAGCAGACAGTCACAAAGATTTTTACTTGGTTCACCCTCACTGGGCTACGTCCAAGGATCATACAATGGAGATGTTCTGATGTACCAAATCCACTAAAAAGCACATTATTTTTTACATATTTCAAGATAGATCACATATATTCCCAGGCTCACTGCCTTTACAATGTTTAGGGTCATCTCACTGCTTTCCCAAGGGTCACTCCCTATTTCTCTCTCTGTCTCAATGCCAGTGGAGAGGATCAGCTTCTTCCACTTCCTTTGCTCACTACTCTGGAAAGGATCCACTCACAGCTTATAGACCTGTAGGTATCTTCATTATCACTAATGAATACATCCTCTATTGTATGTGGATGCTCTGTTAAAGTCAAAATTTCACCCGTAGATGAATCTCACTTTGCACCGAAGGTATCAGGAAATCTTCTAACTTCCACGCAGCCATGAATCACTACAGTACTTCAACCATATCTGGAACCCTTCTCCAAGATGGCGCACAAGTATCGGCACACAAGTTATAACTAGCGCACAAGTCCACCTTAACCACTTGCACGACACAAGCTTCTGCAACTCCAAACTTGCGTGACTCACACCCTTTTATGCCCAAAACAATATTGACGCGCAACCATCAATTGTCATGCTTCTTCAAAACTTGGCACGCAAGTCCACCTCAACCACTTTTCTGACACCTCCTTATTCAACTCTAAACCTGGAAAACTCACTTTCTTTCTCAACCAAACCACCTTGGGCGTGCAACTATCACCTGGCGCGCAACTTCTACTTGTGCGACCACACCACCACTTGCACGACCACCACACCTGCACGACAGGAGCTCTGATTTTTTCTAAGTGTGGAACTCTTACCGAATGAGGAGGGGTTGACCTCTATTTATAGGCATTTGGACACCCTACGCGATGGCGCGCAAGTCTCCTCTCGGTGCGCAAGACTCGTTGCGCAAGTCTCTGCCGCACAAGTCACTTGCACGACCAACCCTAAAACTTGGATGCCCCTTTTCCCTTTTCCATATTTTTATGTGCTGATCTTGAAATACATATGGTGCGCAATTTTCCTCTCCTTCAATACAATGGTGTGCAAGTACCTTTTCCAAAACCACTTTTCTCCATTTGTCGATTTTCAGGCACAAAAATTTGGCAAACACTGGAAAACGGCGCCACCTTGTATCTGCTCTTTTTTTATCGCCTCCAGATCATCCATTCCTTTGTCAATGTTCTTGAGTCAAAAAAGGATAGTTAACCACATCCCTTGAACTCGACATGCCACCATGAAATCCCCCTTTGTCAAAAAACTTGTATGTCATGGTTTGCTTTGTCAACAATCACGACACGGATGTCCACTTTGTCAACAAACACAATCACCTCATAAATGATTCAATTATACCTTGAGGGATTTTTTCCCAACATATATGAAGGCACCAATAGGATAATATATTAAAAAATAAGAAACAATGAATGGTTGGAATTGGAAAATTGTAGTTTCTGTTGTCATTATTTGTTTGATAGGATATATAAATTGTGGTGGTATCCATACGAGATATAAAACATGTTCACCATATAGAAACATGTCCATTATAGAGAATTTCATAAAATAGTACCCTCTAGCCTTGAGTTGATCATAAGAACCAATGATAGATAAAGGATTGGTTAAATCATTAGATATGATATTTATTATACTGGGTTATTGGGAACATTTAAAGGAAACTCTTTCTATTTTTCATTTTTATAGTAAAGTTGATTAGAGGTGTTTAGTGGTATGGAATATTAGGTAATGATAAGTAATTGATGCCTTTGAGCTGGATGAATTTAAAATTATATTCCATGAAAAATATTTTCATAATGATGACCAAATTAGGATGGAATGTAAATTCATGTAATTGATTAAAAATGAGGATGATTCAGTGCCATAGTATGAAGAAAACTTCACTTGATTGTAAAGGTAGACAATAAATTTTATTCAATACCTTGATAAAAAAAATTATTCGATTTTAATCAGTATTGAAGATAAGATTTTTTATTGAATTGAATTATTGTGAATATAATTTTTTTGAGAAACATATTTGATGTACTGATTAGTTATAAATGGTGTTCCTTGATAACCATTTTTTCAAGGAAAATAAGCTGAAAAAGAGGACTAGGTTATAGAAAAATGGAATGTATTAATTGAAGAATTATAAAATTAAGAAAACAATTTTTTATATTATGATAAGTGGGTAAAAAAATCCTAGGTAATTTCATATAAAATCAAGGACGTATTTATGTTATGGTAAATTTATACATTTGGATAATGATAGAAAGGAAAAAGATCACTATAATGATGACATGAATAATGAAAGGTCAATATGAAGATATTTTAATTATAATAAAATGTTTCATTATGTGAGTAATTTACCAAATATAATATTAAATTATAGAAGTCTTAAATATTTCTAGTATAGAGGTGTGGATAAATCATTTATGAATACTTCCCTAGATGTTGGACTATTTAGTTATGTCATTCCAGATATATTACTTGATTATTCAGATTATGTCAAAGTCATGTTTGATTCAGGGCTATACATTCATTTATTTCTATGAAATTTACTGATAAATTGTAAATTTCTCCTCATGAAATGAATGAAGAACATTTAGTAAAAACACCAAGGGGAAGTATTAAGGAATAAATAAATTATATCAATCTTACTATTATTATTCATGGAATGTATTTACCTAAAAACAAAATTAACATTCCCATTCTAGTGTTTGATGTTATTCTTGGTACGTACATATGTTATATTTTCCATGAAAATATATATTATATAAGTAAATAAGTTCTTTTTCAGAATTTTTTCAGTTTATATACAATATGGAATTCATATCAATGTTAAAATACAACAAATCTGATAAATCTATTTTAAATTAAAATTAAAATTCTCATATAAATATTATTGAGAAGAATAATATTTTTCAAATTGGTGATGTTCATATAGTAAATTATTATCTAGAATTATTTACTAACGAATTGACCAGTATTATAGATAATTAGGAGATTAAATTTACAATTGAATTAGCTACTAATGCTAAAAAAAATCAAATCAACCATATCGAATTGCTCAATTAGATCTTTCATAATTGCAATATAAGTTACATGGGTTTATTGATAAAGTATTTTGTATTCAAGAATATAAAAATGTGGTTAAACTATTTATTGTTATAAATAAATATAGTTCCATGAGGATTTGAATTTATTATTGAAAATTTAATATCATCAATATTAAGAAAAACTATTTGTTTCATCAATTAGATGACTTGTTTTATTAGCTCCAAGGATCTCAGTATTTTTTTAAAGTTGATCTATGGTTTGGAAAACATCTACTAACGGTGAAGGAGGCTGAAATTACCATAATAAAATTATAAAATACGTATGGGAATTATGAGTTTTTTATTATTCCCTTTGGGTTGTAAAATGATCCAGATTTATTTATAGACCATATGAATAGATATTTCCCTAAGTTTTTGGATATTTTTTTTCGTTTTTATTGATGACATACTGATATATTATAAAATTTATTATGATCATTAGAATAATTTGAGAGTTATTCTACCAAAACTAAAAGAAAAATATTATTGGGAATTATTTGTAAATTTTAATTTCATTTTTGATAGATTTAACACCATGAAACATTGTAAATAATGTTATAATATCTTTTGATCTAATTAGATCATAATTTATTAAAGAGTGTCAATGACCTAAAAATCAAAGAGATTTACTATTTTCATGGTTTATTAGGTTCCTATAGGTGGTATATTGAATAAAATTATCAATTATTAGGAACATTAACATAATTAATAGGAAAATGAGTTAAATTAATCAAGATGAAATAATTCACTAACTATTTCTAGGAATTTAAAGGTGATTACAAATTGCTTCAGTTTTCACACTAGAATATCGGAATGATGACACTGTTATCTACAGATATTCTTCTTAGAAGGGGTTTTTTGTGATCTAATTCATAATTATCTGATAATTTTATATTATTCAAATAAATTGAAACCTCATGAGATAATTTATCCAATAGATCACCTAGAAATAGAAGTTGTGGTATTTTCTTTAAAAATTTCAAGTATAAGGCCCCAGCCTTAAAAATTACATAATCTTGAGTTATGTAAAGAATTCAACATTGAGTATCTTTTCATGTATAAAGTTTTAGAGAATTATTCCATAACTATTACATTAAATCTCAAAATTTACAAAGTATACAATTCTTCTTTATCCAATTTTTTTCAAAAAAATAAAACTCCTTAAATAAAACAAGAATTGTTTTCTTAACATAAATCCAATTTAATTATTCCTTTCCATTACCCTTATACCCTATGGAAAAAATTTCAAAAACTTGGGATGAGCATAAAAATATCAATAAGAGTTATAAAATAAGGAAATAAAACATTATCCCATCAATACATACAAATCAATGAAATCATACTTTTCAATCATAAAACCTAAGTTCTTCAACATTCCTCATGAAATCATAAGATTTTTTAATAACACATAGAAATCATAAATCATAAAGGTAACTTTTGGAATCCATAACATATTTACATTGTATATTTCGTTGCTAAATATGGAGTTATGTTTGGAATACTCATCACAATATATTACTTAAATCTATTAGGATAAACATTAACGTTTACCTCTGTCATGTTTCCCAATGCATTTGAGAGATATCATAGGCTCACCTTCCATTTGTTTATCATGGAACCACCCATATATTTAATCCATTCCAAATAACCATAACATATTCATAACATATAACATAGGCATAAAGGAAAGACAACATTTCCACATTGCAATCACAATATATCACTTCAAGATATTGAAATAATCAACGCTTTCTCAAAACCATTTTCAAAATAAAAATAAGTAAAAAATGGTATATGGTATTTATTTTCCTTTTAAAAATATTTTTTCTTGTTAAGGAATCCAAATATCAAATAATACTCATGGCGGCGGAAATGTCGTTGTTACCACGTACGTTAAAAAGAAACATTCCCTTTGTCATTTAGTAAAACACTTCATAAAACAAAAGATTAATTTTGAAAACTGTTGAATTAAATTAAAATATAAATTTTATAATTATACACCTTATTAAATAAGGAGATTTATATTATCAAAATATGGCTCAATGAAAGGATATTGAGACGAAGTCCCTTACCTTGAGTCTGACTTGTCTCATTTGTTCTTTATATTCCTGAATAATAAATTAGGTTAATTTATACTTGGTCTAGAACATTTTTCAAGTTTATTATTCATTTTATATTACTTAACATCATGTTATAAAAATTACATAATTATTTACATTCAAATTTTTTGTTTTTTCGATATTCGGTACTTGAGTTGAAAATGAACTTGTTTTGATGTAAATTGTTCATGTAGTCAAAATTCCATCATCACCATAATATTATTCATGATTTAAGTATCATATATATATAGTATATATGTATTTATATCCAATATATATGGATTTATAATAGTCCATAACATTTGGAGATAAGAAATTAAATGCACCGTTCATGGAGACGGTAGGCCATACGTACCCATGAACGCTACTTTCATTTCTTTGTCATGTTAAAAGGGTGAAAACTAAATGATACATAAATATATTATAATTCTAGTATAATATCATATTTTATATACATTACATAATTTTACTAACTCCATATTTTATATGTTCCATGTATGTCATGAACGAGGCACATCACTTTGAGGGGGCGGTGGTCCGCACT
Organism: Viscum album; assembly: GCA_963277665.1. Taxonomy (NCBI): domain Eukaryota; kingdom Viridiplantae; phylum Streptophyta; class Magnoliopsida; order Santalales; family Viscaceae; genus Viscum; species Viscum album. Next base: position 1,549,451,935 of record OY728164.1, on the reverse strand, counting down.
TCCTCAAATGAAATTATCATATTTACACATTATGGAAAGCATACAGGTTTATTGGAAATGAAAATTACATAATAATAAAAAATATATATATATAATATATATATATAATATACAAATATATTTCAATCATAATTTCCACTATGATATGTGGTAGGAGAAAATTGAAGAATCGTCGTTTCGTGAGGCACAGGTTCGTCGTATACAAAAACAGTATGTTTGTATCCATTAGATGGAGGTGTGTGTATGTGTTTTTAGAATAAATATCATAATAAAATTAAATTATATTGATAATACTGGTGTTGTTATGTAATAAAATAATAATAATATCATAGGGAGTGGAGAAGGAAAATAAAAGAAAGGAATTTGAGAGAAGATGTAACCTCTAAATCAGGTAACTTCTTTTGATTTGAGCCAGAAGGATTTCTTGAATTGACTTCTTCTTAAGGTAATGATTCTATAAGTATTGGAGGGATTTTGGGAGATTATTTTTATAGAATTTTGATGATCCAATAGGCTTTAGAGTTTTTGGTTCTGTGGATAGAGTTGGTGGCCTTTTATAAGTGGGAGGAGGGGAACTTTTGGAAAGTCTAGAAATATTATTTTATGATAAATTTATTTTCGATTTAAAATGGTCCAAAACTAATTTATATAAAAGATAAGATGTTTTTGGGTCTAAAATTTCTCAAAAAATAGGTTTTAGATAAGTTTAGGTCATAAAATTAACCTTATCTTTTAGCTTTAACCCTTAGTTAAAAACTTTAACTCTTACAAGTACTATTCATAATGTATAAAAATAAAAGGTGCATATTCACACAATTTGGATATTCTAATTCTAAATATGGAATCCATTTTTACAAATTCAAAACACAAAATCTGCAGTAATTAATTTAAAATTAATTCTTGTTGTCAAAACCAAAAAGTGGGTTTTTAAGAATAGTAACTATCAAATGATTGAAATGTGTTTATGTCTAATTTCAGAGTGAAATTACTTATAATGACCAAAATTGGATTAACTTATAAAAATATATTACATTTATACTTTAAAACCATTAAATAATATGATTTAACCATATAAATTATCTCGATGGAAAAAGTTTTTTTCAATTAAAATTTATCATATTTTTACTATTCATCAAAACATAATAGCTATCAGAAAAATATCAAAAATTCATCCAATGTAAATTTTGATTTCCTGATTCTAAATAAGACGTTTATTTTTGTCAAATATAATATATTAAGGTGTCAAAAACTAAATTTAAAAAGGGTTCTCTAACAAAAGGCGGTAAAACTTCATTTTCAGAAAAATATTTCTTTTATCTGAAAAAATTGAATTTTTTCTTATATCATACATAGAAAACATATAATAATAATTTAAAACATTACTTTGAATACATAATATATATTTTTCATTAAAAAAATACATAATGGATGATATGATTTTATAAACACAATTATTCTTATTTAAATATAGTTTAATAAAAACACATCTTTTATATTTAATTGGTTTTTATTTTTATTTCTAAAACATTTGGTAACCAATGAATCATTATTTAAACATGTGTAAACCATATTTTCATAATTCAGTTGAAACTATTCATTCCCTCCATTCCAATGACCTGGCATTAACTAATATTTAAAATAATAACAATATTATTATATTATTTTTCATTATAACACAAAGTTGTGTGCCACATAATATTTTGGAGAATCTCGTTGTTGCGTGTCGAGAATAATATCAGAAAAATCGTCGTAAAATTAAAATCTTGTTCAAAAATATTAAGAGAAATAAAGAATTATTATTCTATAAATAACTGGGTTGTTACATTATTCCACCCTTTTGGAAATTGCATCCTCGCAATTTTAAAATTATCCTCGGAAACTTTATTGAAAATCCCACATCAAAAAAAGATTCAATAAAACTATCACTTTAAAAGAAATAAATATAATTACAAAGGTCAATCAAGATAACACATACTAGGATTCCATTTAGTAAAACATGAATATGGAAGAAAAACTAACCATCAAGTTCTGATGGAGAGTGATAGAAAACATGATCAGGATAAAGTTAACTAATAGAAATCCATAAACTTGTGATGGTTTAAACGGTCTTTGATTCCCCAATAGGTAAATTAAACAGACAAAGTTTTTGTTTTAAGTTCCTTTTCATAATGTTGGGGAATTTATTTATGTTCTTGACTAAGAACATAAGGGAATATATTTACTTTTCAAGTAGAGTTTCATCCTTTAATAAATTTCGACCACAAACTCATCTTTTCTCTAAACGATGTGTATTTAAGATGACTTGGTCACACCTAAAGAACTAGAATCAACTTATAGAGAATTAAATAATCCATAAAATATGAAATATATATTTATCCTATATTTTGACATTAACCAAAACCAAAATTAACGTACATGATCATATAATCCCTCAAAATGAATAATACTTTATAAAAATAAATACTACTCTTAATCTCCAAAATTCAACAAACTATATCCACAGTTCAACGCATACCATTCAATACATAATTTTCCTCAAAATTATTCAAAATAATCCCAACTAATATTGAAACCCAAAATTCATAAATATTTTTCGCATTATCTTCAATGTTTAATATTAATATTTATCTCCAAATAACATTGACTATTCTTAAAGTCTCATGCTTAAAATTAATTAACCTAATAACATACTCTCCATGATATGTTAATCATTTCCATGAATAACCTAAATCTCCATATGTCCACAATAAAAACATGTATTCTTCCAAAATAATATGCAACCATTACTCCTCAAATGAAAACCCATAGTATTCTATTTTCCTTAGGCATATAAAGTTACCAAAATAGAGAACGTCTTAGAAAATAACATTTATCACTTAATCACAAAATCATTTTATTATAATAAGTATATCCATTTGATAAAACATAAGTTCCCAAAATCAACTTATTCTTAATCTATAAAATCATTTAACTATAATGAATAAGTCATATTAACCAGGTACTTCACATAGGCCAGTGGTTGGCGATAAATATCAGTCTCTCTTTGGTTGTGGGTTCAATTACCATAGTTTTTTCTAATGCAACGAGTTGTCACGTGGTCTATGTGTTTTCCTTTTTCAAAAACTGTATAATTCTAATAAAATAACCAAATGAGATAAAATCCTCAAAAAAATAACCATAACATGTTTTAACCTCAAAGGTTATCTCGTACCTCGCATTTCACATCTGAAAAATTAATAACCCATAATTTCATAAAAGGTAAATGTCTCCAAAAATACCATTAGTCACCTTAATATTTAATATAATAAAGAATAAAAAGTTTTTTTTAAGGAATTGAACTTTTTATCTACATTAAAATTATAAATCCATGATGATATCCCTAACCCGTAAGAAAACATCATAATCTCCAAAGTTGTCTAAACATCTCCTCTGATACCAACTATATTCCCTTGCCTTTAAAAGTACATAATATTGAGTTAATACAAGAATTATACATTGAATATCTTTTCAGGTTCATAGTTTTAGAGAATTAGGCTATAACTATTACATTACATCTCAAAAATTACAAAGTAGACACTTCTTCTCTATCCATTTTTTTTTCACAAAAATAAAACTCCTTAAATAAAAAATGAATTATTTTATTAATATAAATCATCTTGAATTCTTATTTTCTCTCAACCTTATTTATACTTTATGAAAAAACATTTCAAAAACTTATGATGAGCATAAAAATCTCAGTAAGGGTTAAAAAATAAGGAAAGAAAACATCAAGACATACAAATCAATGAAATAATACTTTTCAATCATAAAACATAAGCTCTTTAACATACCTCATGAAATCATAAGATTTATGCATAATACATAGAAATCATAAATCATAAATGTAACATATAGAATCCATAACATACTTACATTGTATCTTTCATAGATACATAGGGAGTTACATTTGGAATATCCATCATAGTATATTCCCTAAATCTATTAGGAGAAAAAATAATGTTTACCTCTTTCATGTTACCTAATGCATTAGAGATCTATATCGGGCTCACCAGACCTTAGTTTATCACGGAACCACCCATATACATAAACATTTCCAAAAACCATAACATATTCATAACACATAAAACCAGTATAAAATAAAGATAACATTTTCACATTTCAATAATAATATATAGTTTCTAGATATTAACATAATCAATGATTTATCAAAACCATTTTCGATACCAAAATAAATAAAAAAGGTATATGGTATTTATTTTCCTTTTAAAAACATTATGTATTGTTAAGGAATCTAAATATAAAATAATACTTGCGATGGCGGAAAGTTTGTTGTCACTGCGTATGTTAAAAAGAAACGCTCCCTTTCTCTTTTAGTAAAATGATTCATAAAACAAAAGATTCCTTTTGAAAACGGTTGAATTATATTAAGTGAAAAAAGGTATAATTATACATTGTATAAAATAAGAATATTTATATTATCAAAATATTCCACAATGAAAGGAGATTGAGATGAAGTCCCTTACCTTGAGTCCGAATTGTCTCATTCGTTCTTTATATTTATGAATAATAAACTTAGGTTAATTTATACTTGTTTTAGAACCTTTTTCAATTTTATTATTCATTTAATATTAATTATCATATAAAAATTACATAATTATTTAAGTTTATATTGGTCGTTTTGTCGATATTTGGTACTTGAGTCGAAAATGAACTTGTTTTGATGTAAATTGTCCATGTAGTCAAAATTCCATCATCACCAGAATATTATTTGTGATTTAAGTATCATATATATCCTTTATATATGTATTTATATCAATTATATATGTATTTATAATATTCCATATCATTTTTAGATAATAAATTAAATGCACCATTTATGGAGATGGTAGGTCATACGTATGCATGAACGTTACTTTCATTTCTTTGTCTTATTAAAGAAGTAAAAAATAAATGATACATAAGTATTTTATAATTACAGTATAATATAATATTTTATATATGTTACATATGTTCATTAACTTCATCATGTATACTTTCCATGTATAGCATGAACGATTCATATCACTTTGAGGGGGCGGTAGTCTGCACTTCTTCAAATGAAATTATCGTATTTACACATTTTGGAAAGCATAAAGGTATATTGTAAATGAAAAAGCAAGAATAATATTGACAATATAATTATAATATATATCATATATAAATATATTTACATCATAATTTCCACCATGAGAGGTAGTAGGAGAAAATTGAACAATCGTCATTTCGTGAGGCAGTATTTCACCGTGCACAGAAACACTATATCTGTATCCATTAGATGGAGGTGTGTGTTAGTGTAGTTTAAATCCTTATCATAAACAAATAATCTTATATTGAGGATACTGGTGTTTTTATGTAATAAAATGGTAAGAAGATCATAGGGAGTGGATAAGGAAAATAAAAGAATAGAACTTGAGAGAAGATGTTACCTCTAAATTAGGTAACATCTTTTGATTTAATCCAAAAGGATTTCTTGAATTGCCTTCTAACAAAGGTAAGTATTATATTATAAAGTTAAGGATTTTGGGAGATTATTTTGGTAGAATTTGGATGATCCAAGGGGATTTAGAGGTGTGAGTTATGTGGGTAGAGGTGGGGCGCTTTAGGAAAGTCTAGAAATATTATTTTATTATAAATTGATTTTCATTTTAAAATGGTTCCAAACTCATTTATTTCTAAGTTAATATTATTTTTTTTAGAAAAAATCTCAACCAATATGTTTTATAAAATTTTAGGTCTCAAAATTAACCTTATATTTTATCTTTAACCCTATGTTAAAAACATTAACTCTTACCATGTCTTCTTTCATTTTCATAATTTATGGTTATTATAGTTACTATAAAATGTCTAGAGAACCACAAGTGGCTCATTAATTAATTTTTTAACATTATATAAGTCATTTTTTTGAATATATTATTTTTATGACTATTAGATAATTTAATAAAATAGTATTTGTTTTAAAAACTCATTTATGCCAATTTTGACACTATATAGTAATTGATTTTTGTTAAAGTCATAAAAACTTTATTCCTTCAATTCAAAGGAATTAACTCAAATATAATACGTATATATCATACATAAAAAAAAATTATGGCATAAAAATACTAAAATTATATTTATTTGAATATTTATGATATCATTTATTTGAATGTTTCATTAATGTAGCAATCACTGTATCATCATTGTGTCATAATTAAATTTATTTATTTAATGTCTAAAAATTATAAATAAAATACCATGATGTAGAAAATTTTATTATATTTCTAATGAATATTTATAGTCAAATATATTAGTTAAATCACCCCATATAAAAAAATTAGTAAAATATACATGTTTATGTTATATTTCTCTTTAATTTAAATTAATTCTTATAAAATGTCATTTTCGCACCCAAGTGGCTCCATGGGTTCCAAAAATAAACCCAAGGATGAACATGGTCAGAAATATCTCATAAAATAGAATTAGTACATGTGTTAGGGTAGTTTAATATTATTAAATTGTTATTTTTTACACTTATTTACCATATTTACCTTTTAACCATGGTAAATAAAAAAATTACTGACGTTACTATTCATAATGTCTAAAAAAGGTACCTATTCACGCAATTTGGAAATTATGATTCAAAATATTGACTCCATTTTATAAATTCAAAACACATAAGTTGAAATGATTAATTTAAAATTAATTCCTATTGTCAAAACCAAAAAGTGGGTTTTTAAGATGTAATAACTATCAAAAGATTGACTTGTGTTTATATCCAATTTCAAAGTGAAATTACTTAAAATTACCAAAATTTTATTAAATGGTAAAAATATATTACATTTATACTTTAAAAAAATTAAATAATATGATTTAAATATATAAATTATCTTGAGGGAAAAAATTTGTTTTCAATTAAAATTTAGTGTATTTTTACTATTCATCAAAACATAATAACTATCAGAAAAATATAAAAAATTCATAAAAATTAAATTTTTATGTCATTATTCTAAATAATAAGTTTATTTTTTCAAATAAAACATATAAACGTGTCAAAAATCAAATTTAAAAATGGTTCATCGTCAAAAGGCTGTAAAACTGCTTTTTTATAAAAATATTTTTTATCCAAAAAATTGAATTTTTTCTTTTATCATACCTAGAAAATGTATAAGATGAATTTAAAACATTAAATTGAATATATAACATAGATTTTTAATTAAATAAAAATACATTATGGGTGATATGATTTTAAAAACACAATTATTCTCGTTTAAATAGGTTTTAATAAAAACACTTTATATTCAATTGGTTTTTATTTTCATTTCTGATAAATTTGGTAACCAATAAATCAATATTTAAACATGTGTAAACCATATTTTCATAATTTAGTTGAAAGTATCCATTCCCTCTATTTCAATGTCTAAGCATTAACTGCCATTTAAAATAATACCAATATTATTATATTATTTTTCGTTATAACTCAAAGTTGTGTGCAACGTAAGATTTCGGAGAATCCCATTGTTGTTTGTTGAGTACGCTATCATAAAAATCATCCTAAAATTAAAATCTTATTTATAAATAATAATAGAAATGAAATTGTATTATTCTATAAATACCCGGTTTATTACATCGAGACTAAATTTATATAGAGTAAATTGTGAAATATAAGATTATTGTAAAATTCTGAAGTATATTTTCACTCAAAAAGTTTTAAACATTACATAAATATAATTTAATGAATTTTTTATGGATTTAATGTCAAAATTTATTAATATATATAAAATTGTAACATATTAACTAATTCATTAATTCATAAAGATAATTTATCATTAAATATGCTATGTTTGGAATATGATCCATTAGTAAATAATTTTCGGAAATTTTTTATATAAATTTTAGAGGAAGGATCATAAATTATTTTTTTCATATTTCATTTCAGTAATGTGTGTTAGATAGAATAATGATATTTTAGAATTATTATCATGTTTTATAAGAAAAAGTAGAATCATTCAAGAAGGGTATTCTTCCAATGCTTAATTTTGATGAATAAGTTGTTGTAATATTTAGAAAGATATTATGTGATCATTTTGATAAAAATATTATGAGATAATTTTTATTTTTATCTCATAGATCAAAATTTTTTTCCTATCCTAATATCACTAATATGTATGAACACCTTCTAGAACCTTACTGGTGGGAGGAATGAAAATAAATATTTCTTAATTTATCATGAAATGTTTGACTTTTAGGCCTTTTAAATAAGAATGAAAATTGACAATGTTGATTCTTGATCCCTTTCTTGTTATTGGGTGGAAATTGGAAAATATATATATATGGATTTCATAGTTTTATTTCCAAATACATCTCACGGTGATAGTTTTATTTGGGTTTTTATGATTGATTTACTATGTCTATGCATTTTCTTCTTATTCATCATATTATGTCTTTATATTGGATGTATCCAATATATCATAAGGATATAATATTTTTACATAGAGTTATTATCTCTATTGTTTCTGACTGTGATCTCATATTTACATCTAGTTTTTTAAAAAACTTTCATAAGTCATTGGGTACTTATTCAAATTTCAGTACAACTTTTCTTCCATAATATGATGGACAGTCGAAGACGATGATTCATAGTTTGGAATAAATTCATAAATCTTGTTAAATATATTACCATGGAAGTTAGAGTAGAAATATTTCATTAGTTGAATTTTCTTATTATAACATATTTCAATACAGTATACATATAGTTCCTTTAGAGGGATTATGTTGAAAGAAGTGTCAAACTATAGCTTGTTAGGATTAAGTGCATGAATGAAATATATTGGGAAAATAATTGTTAAAATAAATATTTCAAATGGTGAATATGATTCAACATTATAGGAATAAATCTTATAGTTGGAAGAAATTTTATAAAATAACAAGAGGAAAGATCTTTTATTTGAGGTAGTCGATCATGTATTTCAAAATATAACATTATCAAAAAGAGTTATGTGTTTTGGTAAAAATGGAATGTTGAGTCCATGGTTCATTCAACCATATGAAATCTTATAAATTTTGTATTATTTTTATATAAATTGTTATTTCATCAGTTTTTATCCTAGGTACATGATTTGTTTCTTTCTAAATTATTAATAAAATATGTACCAGATGCATCTCATGTTTTGACCCTTGAATAAATAAAATTGAAAGAGAATCATTCATAAGAGGAAAAATGGTTCAGATTTTTTACCATAGAGAGCATGTTTTATTAGATAAGGTGATTCACTAGGATAAGATTTTGTGGAAAATCCATATGATTGAAGAAACATCATGATAATCAAAAAAAATTATAATGGAAAAATATCCTAACTTTGTAATGTAATAAAATAAAGTTTGATGATGTAATTTCCCAAATGGGGAATAATGTAAAGAAATATGTAATTGAAATATTAAATCAACTTTATACATTACTAATATTTATGAATTAGATTTTATATAATTATATTCATTACAAGAATATTATGTAGTTTTTCAATCAGAAAGAAAATGTTATTTTTATTACTAATGTTTTTACATTTATTATAATACTTTGATTAAAATATCAGTTTGAAAATTTTATAATTTAAATTTTTAAATATTTATCATCATTTTTATATTATTATGTAATAATTCTATTAGAATTGTTTTAGAGAATTTTATGAAAAAATAAGTTTTGGGTGAATAGAACAAATTATAGACTTTTAAGAAAACTACCTTTTAATTTTTAATATTTACAAAGCAAAATTCTATTTTTTATTTTTTTAAAATGAAATTATATTATTTTTTAAAACTTAATTCAATCATTTTTATTTAAATCTAAATTATACTTTAATGTCGTACAAAACAGTTTTATACTTAATTTTTCTTGCAAAACAATTTTTCATCACGTATTATTGGATTATCATAAAAGTAATCTCCTCCACTTATAGAAATTGGATTTGATAAAATATACTATTTATTTTGAATAATCATTTCCAAATATTTCAATAAGGAAACATTCATTTTTGGTAATCATGAATAGTCACTTGGATAAAAAAATATGATACCACGACGAGGGTTAAAATCGTTCAAAATTGTTAAAACTAAAATTATAGTGGTTAAAATGGATAAAAATGACTAAATATTACATTATTTTTATATTTCAGTATAATATTATTTCTTTTTTTACAAAATTCCATTTTTGAGCGATTTTTCATGAGTAAGATATTAATATATTTTAATATTTTGATGAATTTCATGTGTATCTTCTCACCCTCATGTAATAGAAACCCACTCATCTCATTTATCCATAAATCTAGATGCTCTTATATTGTAAAATAATTACCTAATTCCCTTTTGTATATCTATCCTCACATACTAGAGTCACGTTTTTATGGAAATACCCACAAAAGGTGGAAAAAATGAATAATCCTGAGGAAGTTGTCTGAAGTTGAGGTATAGCACTTAACTATGTTTTTTTATTTTATTTACTCTTTTATATCCTTAAAAAAAATAAAATTACAATATAATGTAATAAATATATCTTATATAATAATATTTTATTATAATTTTGTTATAACCCTTTCTCATCTACTTAACCATCTAACTCAAATTAATAACATTGCATGTGCATACGTATGGAATACCACCTCACGATATGATGTATTTACTTTTTCATCAAAATGTCATATAGTTTGTCATAAATATGTATGAAAATAAAATAATATGATATATATTTTATTCTAAAATGATAAATTAATATTCAACTTATTTATTTACCATCCAATGAAAAATAAAAACATTTCTTGTGTGTGTGTGAAAACTACCACCTCGCAGACCAGTGTATTTTATTTTTCATCAACGCCTCACCAAGATTGTATATGTAGGTGGATTTCAAAATAAAATAGTATGGTTATGATAAAAAATTATACAATGAATAAATTCTACTTTCCTTCATTCCTTCAATTTTGTTGAAAAATGGAAACGTTACTCATTCTTAAATATGGACTACAGTCTCCAAGATTTTAATGTAATTCATTTTTTGTAACCATAATACATGTCCTGTTAAAAAATTATAAATAATTTATAATAATTATAATTATAAAATTATTTATACTATGGTAATGGTATAATCCTTATCCATTAGAGAAAATTCAACCTACAGAAGTCACTTTGGACTTCTGAACCAAACATCCGCAAAACATTCGAAGTAAATTAATGAAAATTACATAATTAAGTATAACATGTATATAGGTGAGATAAAAACAATAATAAATTTGAAAATGGTTATTAATAAACTTAAAAAAATTACATAATTTTATTATTTAGGAAGATATAAATGTACAGTACAAGCCAAACTCAAGGTAAGGGACAATTAACCTTAAAACCTCATTTTAATTATTTTAAAGATTTATTTTATAAATCTTATTCTTACATGATAAAATTATTAAAATAAGTTTATTAATGTTTTTTTATTAGAAAAAATGAGGTAAAAAATAAGTTTTATGGCTCTTTTTAATTTATTTAAAAAAATTAAGTGGAATCTTTTTACATATTTTATACACAATATTTTGAAAGAGGAATAAATTAATGTTCTATTTTAATGTATACGACATCAAAAAAAATCTTCTTTATCAGGAGTTTTTTGGAATTTTGCATTCATTAGAAAACATGTTTTATTCATTTAAAAATAATCCTTCCATTTATTTTTGGTATTTTAGATTTAAAAGTTGTTTTTTAATGAAAATGGATATATCAATATCTTAAATTAGTATTTTTGTATGTTCAAAAGTATATATTCTTGATTTTCATGATGGAAATGAAAAATTATATGTGTTTTATTATTTTTTTGGTCAATAGAAATTTTTCATAATGATTGGTTACCATGATATGTCTCTCCAATGCATTGGGTAATAATTATGTTTTCTAGATATTTATCTTGTAACTAAACAGGTATGATATTCCATTTTTACGGTTTCTTTTAAGGGTTCTATAACAATGATGACCTAAGGAACATAAATTAAATTTATATAATTACTAATTAGTTTTTATAAAAATATTTTTATTCCATAACATGGGCTAACAATATTATATTCTAATTATATGATTATTCACATTAAGGGTAAAAGGGTATGTTTTTATGATTTTTTAATAGTTCTCATATTTTCAAAGAGACCCTCATGATTATAATTTTTCATTTATGTTTCCATAAAAATAATTTTATAAATAAATTTAGTTAATAATTTTTATTTCATGGGTATGTAAATGATTATTTAATATCAATGTTAATTATATTAAATGAGCACTCTTTTTTATAAACTCATTGTTTTAAAATGGGCTAACGAGTTTTATTCATTTTTTATATACATTATTGAGGATTCTATACTCATAACATATTTTAAAATGTTTTTCATAGGGTTTATTATGAACATGAATAATGGTGATATGGTGTTGAAAATAATGAAGATATTTTGTGCAAAGAAAACATGGTTCAATTGAAAAATATTTTACTGTAGGAAAATTGGAAACTAATTTGAAGTTTCCACCTTTAATGTATGGGTTTTATACATAAGGGTTATGAAATAACTATCCAAATCTGTAAAGCTAAAATGGAATTTGGGAATATATGAATATGAATTCTTGTTTAAAGATGATATTATGTAAGTAATAAGAATTGTGTATTTATATTTTTTATCAGAGTACAGTTTATATTATTTTATAGGTTTTAATAATATATGTAAGTACCCTTTAGAGATTCTAAATTATTTTTTTTCGAATATGGAATTGGATTATTACCATTTTGACTCATTTAAACTATAAGTATTGAAAATGGTTTTCGGTATAAGAAATAGGGAATTTGATGTATGAAGGAACCAAGAGGACAATATGCTTCCATATCAGTATCCTTTAATGGTTGAAAATAGAACAGAGAAGTTTGTTTTTATGACTTATTAGTATAAAAATATAATAGATGGTGGTGGTATATATGTGATAATGAAACCTTCTTCACTATAGTGAAACTTTTCCATTATAGATAATTTCTTGAAAGACTACCCTACAATATTCTATGTATCATCAGAACATGTGATAGTAAAATGATGGGTTAAATCTTTGGATATTATATTCAAAGTCATGGATTGTTCATAACATGAAAAGGAAAAAAAATATTTATTTATTCTGAAATATAATATGATCATTGGTGGCCAGCGGTATATAATTCAATGTAAAAGGAAAAAATTGATGACTTGGAATGGGATGAATTTAATAATATTTTCCTTGATAATTACTTTCTAAAAGTAGTTTGAAATATGAATGAAACGAAATTCTTCACATTGAGGTATAAGGATGAGTATATAGTGGTATCATATAAAACAAACTTCACCTAATTATTAATGTATGCACTAAATATTATTTGAGAACATAATAGTAAAATTAATGAATTTTAATTTGGATTGATTCCCTGGTATTGAAAGGAATATAACTCTCGTGAATTTAAATGTTATGAAAAAATTATTTCATTTTTATAGAATTTATAAATAGAGTTTGTTGAAGATCATGTGTTCAAAAAAATAAGAAAAGGAGGTCCAAGTAGTAGGAAAATTGGAATCATCAATCTAACAAGTACAAAGGGAATAAAATAGATTTTCTATATTATGGTAACCTTTGTAAAAAACAACATAAATAATGACTTATATAATCTTTTACGTGTTTTATATGTTGTAATTTTAGACACTTGGCTCATGATTATAAAGAAATATATCAGAGTAATGATCAGAAAAACAATGAAATGTTAGGGGTAAATTATTTTAACTATAAATTAATGGTCCATTATATAATTACATATCTTAAGATAGGAGTAAAGGATTGAAGTCATCAGGATCACAATAATAAAGGTGTGGTAAAGTCCTTTATAACCACTTCAATAGATTTCATACCATTCAATGATTTATTGTTAGGTATATAACCTATTTATTCATATAAAACCATCTCTACACATTAATGAATGAGTTGATTAATTAATAATATCATATATCCCAATATTGTCTCTCCTCCTATATAAATTGTTTAGATGTTGGTTTTCTAGAGTAAATGGTCTTATAATCAAGTGTTGAAGTTATAAGGAATAGATTTTTCATGTTGTGTATGGAAGGATACCACTTTATGGGAGATGAGACTCACAAACTAGCACATGGGATTCCAATAGGCCTACAATATTCCAAAGATCCCATGGGCCAACCAGTGGGTTTATGAGACCCACTAGCTGGTTAGTGAACCCAATCTAAGGGTTCTATTAATACACCATATTTTATTTTAATACCACATGGTTTTTACCCTATTTAATATAAAAATAGAACTCTAATAAAGTTATTCTATATTTGAAACATCTCTAATGATTCATATAGCTCTTCTATTCATCTTCCCTTGATCCATCAACATGGGATAGATATGGCAACATGATAATGGAAAGATTACACTATATCTACACTAGTTACATATTCCCTATTGAGAGTTAATTAGGGATATGTGGTGAATCTTTGGTTTTTTTTTATGTTTTAATGAATAATTATTCAATAAAGTATAGATCAGTGATAGATCTACAATTTTTAAAATTCTTCATGATCGGATCAAGATCTACCAATGAATACATAATTGTTAAGGGTATATGTTTATTAATCATCTCTTTAAACCTATTCATACTAAAGTATTTATTATATATCCTTAATTAATTTATTATTACTTTGTATATTGGTGGAGGTATCTACATTTCAATGAAAAAACTCTTGAACAAATATAGAACTATTAGGAATATTGTATATTTTCAAGTAAGTCATCATAGATCAATCATCTTGAGACCCTCCTTTTCATGAATCTGTTTTTCTATTATTGAATTGATTATGGATTAATGATAGTTGTCTATATATGATGTTATATTTTATAATATATGAGGAATTCATGATCCATTTATCAATAAATAATGGATATAATTAATTTTTAATCTCTCTTTGACATACCTTAGAAATTGATCTGTTGGTAGACACATTAGAGTATGTGATTTAAGAACTACACTTTTTGTTGAATTCCTATTATATATCTATTCTAAACCACTTTATTCATAAACTATAAAACACGTTATCTATCCTTGATATGTGATCCTATTCTTCATGGGTGTGAGACATGGTTTAGTCATTGATCATTTGTTGAACCATGGTGAACTTTTTCAATAATCTTGTTGTATAGTGTCTCTATCCATTTGAGTATCTAGAATACTATTATTTCCATTATTCGTGGTGTTTTTGGAAATCTTTTTTTCCGAATTTATGGTGTTTACTGGGGGTGTTTATAGGATTTTATACCCTTATATGATCATTTATTCCATAATTATTTCTATAGTAACTTATTTTCATGCATGATGTTAATAACTTTTTGTTTTATGATGCTAATATATTATCATGATGATGTGTTTTTCTTGATTTATTATTATCTACACTATAATTTGTGTTACTATGTTTTTTTGTGGATTTTTCATCAAATTTGTGATATTTATATAGTTATGTTATGATTACACCATAGAGGGGGATCATTAAAAAAATGTGTCATTGTAGGTGAATGACCCATTCATGGGGTAAGAGTGTGACAACCTTGCATCCTAGCCTGAAACAAGATTCCCTGTACATGCTAAGTAGATATGTAAAAACTTGATTCTTTGTAGATATCGAGTACATGTTCACTAGTATGCCTTTTTGGAAATACAGAGACTCGATTCCTTAAGGATACTATGTAATGAGACATGTCTCCATCATTGGGGATAATTCATTATCATTTCTAGCATCTTGGTCATCCATTAATCATGGATCCAAAGAAGGTAATATCATATCTCACGGTGTCTTGGTTAGAATTTGGGTGCTCAGTATATGATTATTTATTCTCTCTTTAAAATTAATCAAATTCAGGGAATGAATACTTGTTAATGATGAATTGGTGGTGTGTTATCATGTTTCATTACTCACAAGCTTTTTGGGAATCTTGATGAATGTGAAGAATTCATATTTACATATCTAAGAAGGGTAAAAATGACCATGGAATATGGTTTATCTAAGGATTATGGAGCTAGTAATGGAACTAGGATAAAATCTATAGAATTTTTACAGAGTTTATTTATTATTCTTCCTACACATTATACTATAGTTTGTTTTACATCTTCAAGAGTATATTTATTTCTCTGCCTAACTTGTGTTTCATTTGATATTAAGTTTTATTATTTTTATTCTAATAGATATGTTATTTTTTATATTTATATTACTTGTTCATGGATATGTTACTGATGGTATAGTCTCAACACAAATTGTTTTGAAAACCTTGCTGCTAATTGGAATCCTCTTTCATTTAGGGAGGTGTGCATGAGGTATGGTGTCTCTAAGGATCAGATCTGGTTGTTCTGGTTTGCGAGTTACAAAATGGTATTAGAGAAAGTGTTTATTCATTTCTTTTGTACTAACCCATAAAATGGTATATTGCATATAAGATGTATGGGAATCACATAGTGGAGTTGAAATGTTCTTGTCTATCTCTTGGTTAATGACATTCTTAGTTACCATGAATGAGATTTATATTGTTGTTTTATGGGATCTAAGTGAGTTCATACATTGTGAATAGGAACATAAGATCACATGTAATATATATATTAGTTGTATTCTACATAATAGTTCTTTAATTTAATGAATTTATGTGTTGAATCTGTTCTTGATATACTTGTATTCTTCATTAGTTGATACATTAGCTATTATATTTCAGTACATCAATTCTATAACTAATTATTCAAACATGAGTATTTTTTTCTTTTGTTTATATATATTAATATGAATAATGTGAAGGTATGGATACCTGGGTTAGTTCGAGTGGGTGTACCTTTATTCAGGAGTAATCTCATAGGGGGAACCTTTATGAGTGTAAGAACCTGGGATTTTGTGAATTTTTTTTGAGTTAATTTATATTTTTGATATTTTTCAATTCACATGAAACTATAAATATTTCTGTATATATATTTTAAAACATGAAGTGAATCATTCCTTTTAGATGACACCGATTTGGTTTGTGATACACACAACACCGGCTTAGTGTATGTCACACACAACACTGAGTTTCTGCAAAGCATCATTTTATTATAATTTTTGAAATTATATAATTATAACCTATACATTAAAATTAGTGATTTTAATACTAATAAATAATTTTAAAATATTTTTTAGAACATTTTTATGGAAATAAAACATATTGATAATGAAAGATATAATTTTTTACAATGTCCTTATATGTTTAAAAATACTATAAACTATACTTCATGTCCTTCTATGAAAAACATTAAAATTAATTTTAGACACATATAGAAATTTAATTTGATAAAATAAATATATTTTTTGAATTTATAAAGTTGTAATTATCTTACAGTGAATTTTTGGGATTTTTTAGAGAAACTTTATTTTTTGATGAATAGTGAAAAATACCGAATTTTAATTCCATAATAATTTTTCATATATACTATTTATAATTTTAAATTATATTTTAATTTGTTTTAAAAAACTTATTATATTATATTTTGGTCAATTAATCCAATTTAGGTAAGTATAACCCATTTCACATTGAGATTGGATATAAAAACATAGCAAACTTTTGATCATTTTTACCTTAAAACCCCACATTGTCGACCCGACTGAAAGATTAATTTTAAATTATTTTATTAAAATTTTTTGTGTATAATTTGGAATAATGGATTAAATATTTTAAATCATAATAATTTTTAATTTTTATTAATTTCAACTAAGTTTTTGACCAAAAATATTAGTTAAAGTGAATAAAATTAATTACATGGATTAAGGTTAAATTAAGCTTAATAAGGGACTAAAAGATATATGTAAGGCCCAAAATGACAAATAAACTAGTGTAAAATCCTTATTATGGCCATATTTCAACACTATCTTCATGTGGATTAACTTTGTAACATTATTGGATCCACTTGAAAAATGAAAAATGTGGGTGGAATTATCTCTGCAAATATTTACAAGAGTGCGACTCCTCCTTCCCTATAAAAGGCCACCACCTCTCCCACATACTCACAGCTATAAAACATCATAATATTGATCAATATATACCCAATAAAATTCCCATATATCATATATTTCTCTTATAATTATTCCCTTGTACATATGGAAATCCAAGTAAGACATTTGGAACAAACCAAAAGGAGTTCCACTATTAAGAGGCAATGCCTTCTCTCAAGTCCTTTCTTTAATTTCCATTATCCAACCCCAAAAATATTATCATTCCTTGATTTTATATTAACACCAATATCTTCAGTATATTAGGATTTTTTTATTCTATTAATTCAACCTACAATTACACAAACTTCCATCAAATGGATAACAAACATATTGTTTATGTGTACGACGAACTACCACCTCATTAAATGATGATTGTTCAATTTTCCTTACAGCCTCTCATGGTGGTCATTATGATGAAAAATATATTTATGTATTTTATATATTATATTTATTATTACTTAGATATTCTTTATTCCTTTTACAACACATATCTTTTTACACTTCATTTGGGGTTAATACGATAATTTCATTTGAGGAAGTGTTGACTACCCTCCCCTCGAAGCGATATGATTCATTCATAAACCACATGGATTGTATTTAATATAGTTATAGTGAATATATAATTCATATATAATATCATAAAAATACTTTATTAATTATATATATATAAATATATTTACATATATATAAATATATGACGTTTACTTTCTTTCTTTTAAAATGACAATTAAATGGAAATAGCATTCATGTATACATATGACCTACTGTCTCCATGAATGGTGTATTCCTCTTCATACTTATATATTCAATAGATTATTAAAATACACATATAATATATATAAATAATATTTATTTCATTTTTTAAATTCATTAAATCACGATATAATTTATAAATAAAAATATATAAAAAATTAAGACACAAGCAATGAATGAAGTGAATATTACCTAAAGTGAATCCTTAACACAGTATTGCTAACAAGAGTGTAATATAAGGTCATAATTAAGACATATATGGTATTATATATAATAATATGTTTCTTTAAAAGTTATATAATAAATTTATATTTATTATACAGGTGCTTTGAATCAGTACGGTGAGAGTCAAGACACAGTGTAAGGGGATTTCATCTCACATTTTATTTACGTGAAATACATTCTATGTTCACGACTCTTTAATTTTTTGTAGTGTATATACTACGTATGATATTATTATATATATATTATAAATAAATTTATGTGTATTCACATATCCATTATATTATATTTCTTTCATGGGGTTTTAATTTCAAATGATACCAAATCGGTAAAATTATTTTTTCATAATTTTCTTTATTTGAGACTCATGTTTTATTAAGCACATAAATTATATTTTGAGGTTTATATACTTCAATTTTAGATGTTATATCATGAATTTAATTTCTTCCAAGTTATTTTAATCTTATTTTAATTTACTTCTCTTACATGAAGAGTATGATACCAAGTAACCAAGTGGTAAGAGTTTATTGAAACAATCTCATCACTTTTCGAGATTGTTAATAATTATACTTTTTTTGATTAAATATTATGATCCATATATCAATAAAATTAAGGAATTGTATTCAAATATGGTTAATAAATATATATTCATGTTTTGGTATCATTTTTATACAATTTTGTACTTAATATATTCAAGGATGTGTTTTAATAAAGCCTGACTTTACCATCTTTTCAGTCATAAATCTTTGTTCCTTCAAAACAATGTATTCTAAATAGATTTTCAAATAATAATATAAAATTATCCTAAAATCTATAAAATACATTTTTACCCTTTTTGACATTTACTAATCTCTTCAATGTAATCTTCTTATCACTTTTTTAACAAGGAGTTTTCTAACATTTTTACCATACAAAATGAATGTTATTTTTGCCTCATATGCCATGTAGGGATTTACCCACCATCATTTCATTGAAGCTTCCATTTAATTTTTAAAATGTTAGTTTTTAAGAATTTTTTTGTAAAATTGATTTTCATTGATAAATGTTTTCAAAAAAATTTCAACCTACTCTTATAAGTTTTCAATGATTTTTTATCAAAATGCTTTCAAGACATATTTATATGTTTTCAATGTATTTTAAAATAAATGTTTTTGAAACAATTTTAAAGCTAAATTATCACATGTTCATGTAAAAATGTTTTCAAAAAAATTTCATGATCTATTTATATGTTTTTAATGTTTTTTAAATGTAAAAGGTATTTTAAAATGTTTTGAATCTAATTTAGATGTTTTCAAGGAAATTTTTTTTCAAAATGATTTCATTCTTCTATTATAAATTTTCATTGAAATTTTTTTTCAAAATGTATTTAATCATTATTTATATTTTTTCAATGTATTTTAATTGAAATGGGTTTTCAATAAATTTTCATTATTATTTTATATGTTTTCTTGTAAATTATTTTCAAAACATTCCCAATCTTTCATCATATGTTTTGAAATATTTTTCAAAGAAAAAGGTTTTAGAAGTATTTTGAAGTATATTTTATAAGTATTCAATAAAAAAGGTTTTCAAAATGATTTATAGTATTATTTATAAGTTTTCAAGTTATTTTCTATGAAAATAATTTTCAAATTCCTTTATGTATTAAAAAACCTTTTTCAAAAAAGAAATGATATTTTCCTCAATAAATGTTTTTGAAAGATATTTCAATATTATTTTACATCTAAGATGACATCAATTAATGTTACTCATTCCCTTATCAGAAAGGATATAAAGGTTTAATTCATAATATTTTGATGAATGGGTTATGATTAATTTCATGGTATTTATGAAACCTATTTCTCTTTCCATATTTATTTGTTTTTGAAATCCATTTCTCTTTTACAAGTTCTTCTATTGATGAAATGATTATGAAACATGTATCTTTTTTCAAAGGTTATGATATTTTTATATGTTTTTTATACCAATTTAATTTCATGGGTTATGATATTATTATTTATGATCTTGTGGAACATGTATGTATGATTTTAGTATGACATGGGTTGGACCTATATCTTCCTCCAATGCATTGGGTAAATATGTATATCTCATGAGATAGATATGGATGAAATGAGAAATGAACTTGGTTCAGAATTAGATGGAATGAATGGGAAATAAACTTGCTTCATTATTAAAGGGATGGAATGAGAAATGAACATATTTTAGTAATACTGGGATGAATGGGGTTTGAACCTAGTTTAGTGAATGAATTTTTCCACTAAGATGGTCTCAGAAACAATTCCTCTACAACTATATAAATCATTATATAGGATTTTTTCATCTGTCACAATTCCATGTTTTATTATTATATAATCATTTCATGGATTATGCTATTTATTTCTTTATAATTTAAGTATTATGAACTTCCAATCTTTATTATGATCTTTAATATATAGGATATGGTCTTAAAAAGTTATGAACATGTTCCATACCCATTTTTTCCATGTTATGTTTATCCATTTCCTTTACCCTTATTGAGGATATGAGTTCACCCCTTTATTATATTTACTTTTCCTAGGTTATGAAGATAGTTTTTGTATAGAATTATAAACGTGCAGATATTTATGGGATAAGATGAATATCTTTCACCAAGATAGAATATTTTGTTTACATGTTTCCAAAGACCCTAAACTATTATATTCCTTGGGCATGTATTTTTTTAATGTACTGAATATTCATCTAAAATGATGTAATATCCATGTATGAAAATCCTGGGTCACTAGAGTTGGTATCGAGGGAAATGTTTAGTCAAATATTGTAAACTAGTATGATAAAACATTAGTGAGATCCCTAGGTATATTTCTAAGTAAATTCATAGTGATTTATCTAAGGATAAGTATAAGGATGAGTTAATATTTAGCAAATTGTCCTTGAATTTTTGTAAAGGATTAAGTGAGTGGTTTTCTTATAAATACATCCATGTCTTGATATTAAAAGTGTATGTGGATTTGGAACAGATGTACCTAGGTTAAAAACACTAAAAATATTTTCCATGCCCAACTTGGGACAATATTATAGATGACAACGAGCCTTGATGCACACCTGGTTTGACACTCCTGGGGTATATGCTTTAGGAAATGAAAAACTATTCACAACCCATCATGAATTAATTAAAAATAATTTTACTATGAATAACATAGGATAAACCTATGGTTTCACATAATAATGAAGGTGTCCTTATTTAGACATCCTATAAGTAACTATTTTCTTAACTATGTGGTTTTCAGCTATGATAAGTAATGCTCACACTTTTCTTTTGGTTTTAGTAAATGGTAGGAACTAGAAGGAACTAGATTAATGTTGAATATGATGGATGATTTTCTGATGATTAGACAAGTGAGATAATCTCTAGAGTCAAATATGTTATGATCATGACTAATCATTTTTCAAGAAACATGAATAACGATGTGTACCTTATCCAACTCTTAGACTCACCAAGGAAGAGAAATAAGGAGTTCACTAAGATTTCGGGTAATAGAGACCACGGAGGAAATAAGATTAATTTTTCTTTATGTCATGGATGTGGAAAGAATCACTAAAGTAAATTTCTTAGATGAACAAGAAAATGTTTTGACTATGGAAAATAAAGAAACAAATAAATCTAATGGAAAGTAAAAATGAAGAGTTCGGTTAACGAAATGGATGATAATGTTGGACTACCTAAGACATCATTTATGGTTAAATGTTTTAGGTTTGGAATAAATAGTCATTATGTAACACAATTTCCCAAGATGAATTCTCTTAAAGGGAAATAACATGGTGGTGTGAGTAATGAATACATTTCTGATGATAAAGGGACTATATATGAAATGTAAAAAGAATGATGTATTGTGAAATAGGATGAGGTAAACATATTAATGTAATAAGGATGAAGTGAAATAATTATGATTTTTTTATGTTTGGAATCAAATAATTATGTTATATGAATAATAAAATATAGAAGGATTTTTCTACTTATGTTTTTCACTCAGAATTTTAAATTTTAGGTTGAATGTCATCAAAAGACTGGTGAAGTGATTTAATAACAATGTGATATTTTGACTAAGGGAAGGTAACCCTTAAAATGTTATTTATGTTAAGATAATGCTATTATGAACAAGTAAATTAGATAGTACCGATTACCTTGGAACTAATTAAGAATATGTTGAAAAGTAGTTCATTTTATCATGGATGAAGTTTAAAACTTCTTAGAATTATGGAATATATCCAGTAATCTATGGAATAAGGAAGAATGCATGTTTTCCAAAAGGATTATTGGTAATTCAGTATGTTACTATGTTCTAAGAGAATTTTCCACAAGGTTATTCACATGTTTGGAATATTAAAACGAATAGATTCATTGCGATATATATGGGAATAAATGTTAAGATGATTTCGTGACTCTATTTCTAAAGTTTTGGATTTTCATCTTTCAGAAGGGTTATAAGGTTAACTATTCATGAAAATATTATGTTAAAATTTATAGTATGTATTTATGTATTGATATTATATTGAAATATTTGTTTAAAAGAATATTTAGTGATTAACCTCATTTAAAGGATGTATATATTATTTTGTAAATTATATTAGTATGGTTTTATAAAAGTACATCATGTTTTCTAGGTGAAAACCAATCAATTCATGCAAGTCTGCGGGTCTTGAAACAATGATTTAAGGATGATAAGGGTTTCACACCTACCACTGGATTACATGTTTTCTAGGTTAATCTATAACTATTTTTTTATTAACAATTATTTATAATTAAACAATAGTGTTAAATTTTATGTTTAGATATTATTTTAGGAACCATATTAATTATTAAGAATATTTATAGAAACATATCTATACATTTCATTATTTTATGAGCATTAATATTTTCTAAAAGTTTATTTTTTCACTTCAGGAATAAAAGTTAATTTCTATATGTCCATTACATGATGTAATGGATGAATTAGAAATTGATAAAATCACAATTGAAGAATAAAATTTTGTTTATAGAGATATATCAATAAATTATATTTACTTATATTCTTGGTCAATAAATGAATTACTCAACATTAGGATAATGATCAAAAGAAAATGTGTTGTCATAATACCTCAATTTTATTGAAGCATTGGACTTTTAAATCATCAAAGATTTATGACCTTTAGGCCCTAAAATTTTCTTTGATCATTCACTTGTTTTTTTATGACCTCAATCACTCCTTATTAAAGAATAAATATGCACTACTGCAATATTTTCCACTAGGAAAGTGATGGAAAGAGTAGTTAGGAGAGTAGACATTCATCTTAGGAATATGGCCATAGGTAGTGCTTTTAGTGTGGTAGGGCAGGCCATATGCACTACAAATGTATTTTCCCTACTGTGGAGTGTCTAGATTGCAGTAGGATGGGATATATATAGAGGTTATATAAGAGAACTCAATAATCGAGCATCGGTAGAGGAGAACTATAATAACCATAGCCTAGAAAATACTCAACTACCCCTCATAAAATAGTTAGTTAGAGTTCTATTGTTCACTCAGGATGGGGTGGGGGATATAGTACCCCGACATAGGAGTGGAAGTATAAATAGAAGGGAGAATCATAGGGGAGTCAAACTAGATTCCAAGGCAGTAGGGTGAATTAGATGAATGTTATATAGTATAATCCTTCCAATATGGATGCAGGAACTTTCACTATCAGAGGTAAGGTTTTTGTGTCATCTACCATTTTATTTGTTTTGTTTAATAAGGGGCATCACATTCCTTTATATCTTTTCAATTTTTCAATGGATTGGGTTTGGATGTGGAGATATTAAATGGATTTATGACCATAGACATTCCATTAGATGTTCCATCATAGGGTATCATATGTTGTAAGGAGTTTTCTCTCAAAGTGGTGGTTACCATTTCTTTTGGGAGTTTTTTATGGTGTGAATGGTAAGATTCAATTTGATTCTGGGTATATATTAGATAGTTATGTATCAAGACCATATCAACTATTATCAGAGGAGAGTTACTTTTGAATCTCTAAAAGGCGGAATCTATATCCAACATGGTAAATGGGATCATCAGGATGGTCATGCAGGACCAATTTAGTGCATATTGAATTGTCATAGGGCCTAGAGAGAAATTCTTATTTTTGGATAATGGTGAGTTGTAGTAAGTTACTTTTCATCTAATAGTGGACCACTTTTGATATGTCTTCCTTGAAGTGTTATTCATATTACAACTCTAGTGAGAGATAGAATTCATTATAGATTTGGTTCCCAGATTCAAACTTATTTCTATCCCACCCTACAGAATGGCGCCAATGGATCTTTGATAGTTGAATGTAGAGTTGGAAGATCTAGAAGATAAAGGATTCATATAGCATAGTACTTCACTATGAGTTTATCCTATGATTTTTTCAAGAAATTTGAGTGAACATTAAACTTATGTTTGGATTAACAAAGACTAAACCAGATAAAGGTCAATAATTGATATCCCCTTATATACATAGATCATCTCTTTGATCAGCTGATAGGTTCCTATATTTTCTCCAAGATTGAATTGTGGTCATGGTACCATCAGTTGAGGGTGAGATCATCTGACATAACCTATACTACTTTTAGGAGTAGGTATGGACAGTGTGAGTTCTTATTGGTGTTGTTTAGTCTAATGAATTCACCTTTTATACTCATTTCCATGATAAATCAGATATTATATCCATTTATAGATCAATTTTTCATGGTTTATATCCTTAAAATCTTGGTGTACTACCATTCTAGAGATGATACTACACAATATCTTGAAAAAATCCTGAATACACTGATATAGAATTGGATATATTCCAATATATCTAAGTTTTATTTTGGATTTAAAAGGTTTACTTCTTGGGTCACATTATCTTAAAGGATAGAGTGTCATTAGACCCAGAGAATGTGGTGGCTATGGTTTCTAGGAAATGACCAAAGAATGTATTTAATATTCACATATTTTTGGGTCTATTAGGCTATTACTAAAATTTAAATTAAGAATTTTTCCATTTAGAAACATAGATGTCAAATATAACCAAGAAATGGGTGAATTTTTTTAGTCAGACACTTACGAAGAGTCTTTCCATGATTTGAAGTGCATATTGATTTTAACATTGATCCTCACCTTACATGAACTATTTAAAGAGTATATTGTGTACTGTGAAACATCAAGAGTTAGGCTTTAATAAGTTTTGATATAGGAGGATCATGAGGTTTATTATATCTCCATGTAGTTGAGGACTCATGAGAGAAACTTCCCTACTCGTGATTTGGAATTAGTTTTGGTTGTAAATTCCCTGAGATGCTGGAGGAATTATCTTTTTTATGAGAGGTATTTGGTTTACATAGAACATAATAGGCTAAAGTAATTATTTTTTGTAGAGAGGCCTAAAATTTTAGTATAAGAAGTTGGTTGAGTATTTGAAATATTTTGTCTTTTATTTGGCATATATTCTAGGAAAGGGAAAAAAATCAATGCTCTAAGTAAGAAGACACAGTTAGAGGTAGTGTGGGAATCTAGTGATGGTTATTGGTTAATGGAACTCTTTGATAATATGAATTGATATTTTTAGGAATCTTGGGGGTGAGATAATATGATATTGAAATATGTTATTCCTGTGATTCTAAACCAAATCAAGAGAGGAAGGTTTTCTGGTCTGGAGGGTTTGGCTCTAAATGATATCTTATATGGTGGGGACACACTATTAGGTTAGTCCCTTATAAGTGAGGATTTTATTTTTGTCTATGTTTATATCTAGGTTATTACTGGATTTGTCGATGAGCTAGTAAGGGAATTTCATGCTTCTAAAAGGGAGGTGCATCCCGATTTGATAATAAGGATCGTGGTCCCCTTAGGTAATAATGGTGGATAGGGATACATAATAAGATAGTGATCTTTATGGAATTATTTTTCACCTATAAATAGGTGAAGGGAATGAATAATAGTCGTTTTGGGTTACTTCAACCTTTTCCAAATCTGGAATGGAAGTGGGATGACGTCACCATAGACTTCGTGATAGGATTTCCTGGGACACCTTGGAAAAATATTGTAGAATGTGTGATCATGGATAGAATAAAAAAGTTATTCCACTTCTTTACTATAAGTTATAACTTTTACATCAATTATGTTGGTAGTATCTATGTATATTAAATAGTTCTTTTACGTTGTGTTTAAAGTAGTATCATTTTTATCAAGATCCTCATTTCACATCATGGTTCAAGAAGGGACTTCCTAAGGCATTAGGATCACAGGTTCTTAAAAGCATATCATACCATCCTTATATTGAAATCCAATATGAATGGATGATTCAAGTTCAAAAGGATATGTTATAAGCCTATGTTTTGGACTTTTGGGGTTCTTCGGAGCAGCATATGGTACTCATGGAGTTCACTTATAACAACATCTTCCAAATATCAATCCAAATGGATACTTTCAAGGATTTATATGGAATAACATGTCATTATCGTCTATTATGGTTAGAGGAAGGTTATCCAGTACTCTTTGGACCTAATATAGGTTTCGTTGATCATAAAGTGGTTGGTAAATATATAGTGCTAACATAAATCATATAATGAATATCCGATATAACCTATAGAGTTTGAGGTTTTTCATCAGGTTTTTATTTGGATGAAGTGTAGGATAGGTAAATGTTTCATCTAGAAGTAGGGAAAACTAAAACCCAGGTTTATTTGGATGTTTAAGATGGTAGATAGGTTCAATCTATTGGTGTACTAATTATCTCTTACATAGTGCTACTATGTCATGAATGACATGGTTCACATAACAAAACTTCAAGGAAATCATATTAACCCTTATCACTTGATAAATGTTGATGATGTTGATCTCTATGATAATGCATCCATTGAGGATCATCTGATCCATATCATAGACCGTTGTGAGAGGAATATATGAGGAAAGATTATTTCTCTTGTGAGAGTGCAGTGGAATAATGATCATGTTTAAGAGGAATCCTAGGAGTGGGTGTTTGATATATAGGTGAAGCAGCATAATTTTTTTTTTGATAAATCTCACTGATGATCAGGAGCATAGCTCATGGATGGTTTATTATATTATGAAGAGGTTATAAGATCCTTTATTTTTTCAAGTATGTTCCTCTTTAAGTCTTGTGTTGAACAATATTATATTTTGATAAAGCATTTTAATCTTGGTAATTGAGCCTTGATTCTTGGTTAGAGCATTATTTTTTAGGTGTTAAGGGACTTGGAAGGCCAAGATATTAGGAGGATAGAGTTGGTGTGTAGTAATGGAGATGTTGCTTCACCACTGGCTTACGGATGCAATCCACCGGCTAGAAAACTACCAAGAAGCTCAATGAGTCTATGGGATGCTCAATGGATAGAAATTGAGACCCACAAAAAAATAGTGGTATTGGGAAGAGTGGGAATACTACAGGATACCCACCAGCCAACCATGAGGTTTTTAGCTAGGCAGGTGCACTAGTGGACACCACCGGCTAGCCAGCGATGTTGGGATAGGCCAAAAGATCAAGGACAAAAATTCATACCCCACCAAACCTATTTTTAAATTTTTATCACTTCTAATTTGACCCTAATAAATGATTCTATAATTTTAATGGTTCTCAAAATCTCTATGGTTCTATAAAACCTTTCCTTTATTATTCGACCCATGGTTCGATCTGAATAACTTGAAATAGTGATTTGTTATTGGAATTGATATTTTAAAATTGTATTCTTATAGGATACCCTCATTCCAGACTTGAAAGTGTGGATTTATTACTGTAAATATGGGGTTGTGGTGTTTTACATTGATCTAGAACTTGATTTTGGTTTCCTTATTCTTCATTTTATAATGTGGGTGGTATAAAACAACTCACTAAGGTCTATTTTTTCTCTATTATGTGAAACCTATGTGATCACACTGGCATGCCATGCACATTAAATATACTAATTGGTAACCTTATGAAATTAATTAATCCATATTATCATAACATTAAAAACTATTTTTGGTTCCATTAGTGTTGAGACTAAGACTTATAGACACTCGAGAGGTGATCCAACCATTGACCCTTGGTTGGAATTGGGAGCATATGAACCTAAATCTCTATGATGGATTAGAAAGTGTAATGGAATGTATAGATATATTTTGTTAGATATAATGTGAATTAATATAATTGTATTGATAAAAATCAATTGGATTATAAGTGGTCAATTGGTAGGAAATTGGAATTGACAAAATGTCATGATGGAATATGGATATAATGACATGTGAAATGCTAATTGGGTATATATTGAATGTGAAATGGAATAGATTTAATTATTGTGAAAATTAGTATCATGGAATAATGGAATAAATGGTATATAATTGGTAATTTATATGAATTGACCAATATGGAATAACTTAACATTTTGGAATGTTTGATAAATTGAAATGCATTGATTCTTATTTCATTTAGTTTTAAAATAAGTAAATCACCCTTAACATAGGTAATGTTACCTATGAACTTTTAAGTCACCTTAGCATATGAATTCACACTAGTTCTGATACTAATTCACCCAAAGCATGGGTAATGATCCAAGGGAACATGTAAGCAGCTCTAACAAGGAAATTCACATAAATTTCAGTATTCATGGTTACTTGATACTTTTCCCTTGGAATGGGTAATGCGCCATGGTAATATGTAAGCGGCACTTGCATGGGAATTCACATGAGTCCATTATTAATACTCAAGGGTGACATGCATGGTTATAAGATACACAATATAGGTGATTCATCCTAGGTAGGAGAATCCACTACTGGTATAGATTATTTTTCATAGGCATGAAAATTAGCCAATAGTCAGAGACATTCAGGGTTTTATAGAATCAGGTTTGTTTGACCCTATGTGTCTACCCAGAGCTCAGAGTTTGATGGGTATATTTTTTATATTAAGTATTAATTTATGAATTAATTATTTTATTTATCTTAATGTTTCATGTACTATTTATTAATACTCAATTGTTTGGACATCATGGGTGTCAGCCTACTGAGTTTTACTCACACCCAATTCAGGCACCATTAGGAGTTGGGTATACTTCATGGATGCAGACCTGTACAAGGGAAATGGGCCCTATGATTGATTTTTTTCTTTGTAATATGGGATTGGATCTTGGATAAAGGAATGGGAATGGGGATCCATATAATGAATTTTGGATTCTTTATTATGGACACTATTTTTAGTTATTTAATTGCATGATTTTTGTCATGACATTTAGGTTAACATATAATATATCATGAAATGGTTTAATATTATTATTTGGATTGTTGGTATTCATCTACTATTTTCTCAATTTGTATGAAGTGATTTATTTATCTTATTTCCATTGTGATTTATACTCTGTTCTGGAGGGTATAGTCTCCCAGTATATTTCTTAGAACCTTGCTTCTATTAAGCAGCCTTTGGCATATGAGTAGGTTTTTTTGAGGTCACTTAGCAACCCGTCTTGGTCACATGAGCGAGAATCGAGTTGGGGGTGTTATATCTAGTCCATAAAGATATTATTCAATCATAACATAAATTGAATTCTCATCATTTTCAAATATATTTCAGTCAAAATCAGTTCAAGAATAGTTTCTACTTCCTTGAAAATGTTTGAACCTATGATATTACCTCTCAAATTAAAATTTTCCTTTAATAAATCATTAACACTATGTAAAAAATAGTTATTTTCAAAATTTGAGTGTAAAAATAAAATGTTCCATAGGGGGTATTTTATTGATTCTATAATGCTAAATTGTACTATATTATCTTCAAATTCCATGGATAGTATCCTTTTATGTACACTTATTATATTTTTTATTGTTTTTAAGAATATTATTCATAATATTATTAGGGCATAATAGTTATATATTTCCTATTACATATTTAAAATATGAAAGTTTATGAGAAAGATTGTATCTTTCACTCATTCCAAAAAAATCTCCAAAACACCTATTGAAAAATTAATTACTTTATTGGATAATTTCACCACCACTCATATATATTTTAGACCTATAATATTTAAATAATAATATATAACATGAGGATTAATATTTATATAAGAACATAAGTCACATAACACATAACTAAAATTCAACTTCCCTATATTATAGGGAATTAAATGACAATGGATCTCTATATTTGGTAGGTGGATAGGGAGTAATTATCTTTAAGATATTTCATCTTAATCTTACTCCCTCATTGTCTTAAAGGTTTTTCCTATTTATACAAAGATATTTTATTAATTTTGCATACCTTAGAAATAGTTTTATTGCTTTCATTAATGGTATGTTGATCTTTACTTTCTTGAAACCTTCATGGGGATTTTCATTTAAGACTTACTCAATAAACTTATTAGATTTTACCATCCTTAGAATGAATATAAATGGTATGGGAGGTACATATTTCATTTTTTCCATTATATTTCTTTATGTATTTTCATTTATCTAGTAGTTTCATCAGTTTTTTCAAAAGGTTTTCAATAG
The DNA here is from genome assembly GCA_963277665.1 of Viscum album. Classification (NCBI taxonomy): domain Eukaryota; kingdom Viridiplantae; phylum Streptophyta; class Magnoliopsida; order Santalales; family Viscaceae; genus Viscum; species Viscum album. The sequence continues at coordinate 1,549,420,344 of OY728164.1, read as the reverse complement.
TGATTTATTCTCATTTTTATTTGGTTCCATAATATGGTTTATTCTTTGAGAGGTTATTGGTCTTGTTAAATCTCCTTTAAACTTCTTAGATTGGTCACACTAATATTTCATTTTGTTTTAGAGGTGGGATGGAAAGGTATTTTACCAGATCCTTAGTTTACAAGTGTATTAAATACTATAAAAACTTCCCAAATTTTATTTTTTAAATCCTTGATCTTATTTACTAAGTTTACTACAATCTTTCTTAGCTCCCCTTTGGTGTTTGAATCTATATTTTCTTATATTTTTCCTTAGGGTTAATTATTATTTTATGGTTAATAATTGAATCTTTTTTGTAAGAATGGTTATGTTTATTAGCTCCATTGAAATCCTTTTTGGAATAGTATATTTGTTTTACATGTTTTTTGTTATACCAATACATATTTCGAATTTGAATTGTCTCTATATTATTGGTTATATATTGTTTTCTGTTGTAGTTTAATTTGGAGAACATTAATAAAAATATATGGTTCTAGTAATTATGATCAATAATTTATTTAATGATCATGTAGAGTATGAATTCCAAAAATCCTAGCTTTGGTGGATTGTTCTATATTTTTATTGAGTGAAATATATCCCATTATAATAGTTAGATTAAGTCTATAATCAAGTAAATTTACCTGATATACCCCTCTGGTCATAGAATTACATGTATAAAATTATTATTAGTTTTATAAAATATTCCTTATCAGTTACTTGGATTTAAATAAAGATTTATTTATTATAGTTCTTCTTGATAATACATGTAATAAATTTCTATCACTATAAATTAAAATTTGATAAAAAAAGAAATAGTATTCCTTTATTTATTGATGTGGGGAGCTTGTATAGAGTTTATTAAAATTATCCCCTGGTATTATGTATAATCTTATATATTTCATTTCTTATACCGATTATTATAGGGTTTGAGAAGACTTTTTTAAGAAAAATTCATTAAAGTTCATCTTAGCTAATAGTATTACTAGTTTATTGTTATAAATGTGCACTAAAGGCACCACCATGACATGGTGGTGTAGGCTATGTCGTGATTTTTTCTCATGTGAGCCATGATATAGTGAGGGTCACTACGTTATGGTGTTCTACATGGTACTATATGTGATATCTGATATCACATGGCTTGGAAATACTTTCATTCTCTAAGAAATTGTGTTCAATTTATTATCATTTAATGATAATCTAGAGGATTTTAAAAATACCAAACATTTTTTAAACAATAAACAAATAAATTACAATGATTATTTGTATGTTATAAAGAGTTATAAATTATAAAACATTTCATTTATTAATATAATGTTTGGAAACCAAGAATACTCCTTGAATTGATATAAATAAAAGAGATCATGATATGTGATTTTCATCGTATTGAAATACTTGATTTATAAAGTGAATTGTACTCTGATTAATGTTATGTTTCTCTCTCTCTATCTATTACTATTTAACTATAAGGTTCTATAAAACTATGAGTTATAGATAATTTTTCCCAAGTGTTGGGAGAATCACATAACTCGTGGATACCCAAGGAGGAAGGGTTATATTAGATAATTCTTAGTGATCACTATCAAATTTGAGTCAAACTGATAGGAATTATTAAAAATTAATAGTAAAAAGTAACTCCATTATTCATTTATATTCATCAATTGAATACTAATAGATATTTATTTTTTGTGTGTAGGTTTTGGTTGACATTTTCACTAAATTTGGATAAGTTTTATCTCCTCCAAAACCCTTTAATTCTATTAGATTCACTTATATCTCATTTTTATAGAATTATAAAAGGGTTTAATAAACATTAAAAATGATAATTTTCATAATTATGGAATTTTCAATGGACGGTTCATGGAATTTATAGTATTATGTCATAATTTTATTATAAAATTGGTGTGGTTCTTCTAAAATTTATATGAAAAAACATTAACTCATACAGAGAATACATTGATAATTATTAAGAAAAATAGTTTTATTTTTTTATATCTCCTGTATGTGAACAATTTATCATAATGTCTTAATATTACCACTATGATAAAATACCAAGAAATAGTATATGTTGAAAAAATTGTTCTCAAAATTTATTTTCTCTAGTGAAAAATTTGTGGTTTGTATGGAATATTATTCTTTAAGACCGCCACAACATAGTTTTGGCCACCTTGGTATAGTCTACCAAAAATAGGTTAAAATGGTTGTGGTTTATGTAATTAAAATTAAAACAAAATGGTTTAGCTAAAGTCAAAATGGTTGTGGTGTTCCCCTAAAAAAAATTTACACTCGAGGAACCACTATATTGTGGTCAATTTTCAGAATGGGTGTAGTGTATAGAATTTTAAAAATAATAATTTCTGTTAAAATTATAAAAATCCATCATTTGTGTGGTAATGGAATGCCTACTTTGAATTTAAGGTGTGGGGGGTTTAAACCATACCAAAAATATCTTGATGGATGTGATCTAAGTTTGAACTGGGCATATATGGTGAAGAATTTAAAAAGTTTTTATATATTATAAAATAAGGAAAATATAAAACTATTTATATTTATTTATAAATTTAATATACATAATAGTATAAAATGTTTATACTGAAAGGAATTATTTTAAAATTATGTGACTTTTAGTTCATATAATGTGTTTATATGAAATATTAAATGTTTATAAACTTTTAAAATTTTTATAACTATCTCAGATTTTGAATATGGAGTTCATGTTAAATTATATGAAAATTATAAATATAAAAGAGTTCATATTAGAATAAATGTAAAGTATTCAAATTTATTAATATTATATAATTTTCATAAGATCATACTTAAATTATTAAGTGTTTATAATTATGTATTTATAAATTCTTCACATATATTAATCTCATATCTAAATATACACAATGTTCATTTATCATTCTCGGGTTTATTCAGAGTTATTAATTATTTATATCATGATTTTATTTATTATTTAGTTTAAATCATCAAACAAATTCTTTAAATTATCTTAAATTAATTAAAGGATGTTACGGATTAAGATTTTAGATCCTTTAAATTAATATTAAATTTGATAGCTTGTGTCACACGCAACAATAAAAAAATACCACCCCCGACTAAAATGAGAAATGTCATATTAAAATTATATGATTAATATAATCATTGGTAAATTAAAGTATATTAATAAATTAAAATAACTATATATTAGTATTTCCTTTGATTGATGTTTTAAAAAAATATGCCTTTCATGGAACCATTTTAAAAAATAGGGCATTGTATTTTATATTAATAAATTAAATTTATCACAGTTAAAAGTTTTTTTATAATAGTTAATATTTATATTTATAAACTATTATTTCATATTTTAATTATTTATAAATTTATATGAAATAATATTAAATACACATGAAGTTAAAAAATCATTCTTCAATAAAAACAGTTTTTCTTTACATGTTGTATTTCATTTAAATATGTAAATATAAAATTTTATAATTTTAATTTTATAAAAATAAATTTAATTTTTAAATTATAATTTCAATATTATCCGATGTTTATTTTTTGATATTTTTCTAAAATAATTAATATTAAGGTTAATAGTGAAAATATTGTCTTTTACCAAAACTGTAAATTTATAATTATATAATAAATACCTAGAAGTGTATAAAACCTTTTAATTGATTGAATATTTACTTTATAATTAAAACTATATATTTTAAAAAATATATTTTTTCTTAAATTTGGAAGACCTATTATTAATATTTTTAGGACTTAAGAAATATTTTATAATAAAAACTGTTTTTGGTCTTTTTTAAATAAAATAATATTTTTGTAGAATTAGGTTTTGGATTGATTTAAATGAAAAGTACTATTTATTTTTTTATAATAAACAAATTTATATAATTTGAATCATATACATTGAAATTTTTTCCCTATACATAAATTTTAATATTAAAAAATCATTTTTTTCTAAAAAATAGTTTTTACGTGTTACATGTGCTAATAATAAAATTGATTTTTCATACACATAGAAATATTATCTGATATAATGGATTTAATATATGTAATAATTAATTATAAATTATTTAGTTATTTCTATTTTATTTCTATTCATTGAAAGAAATCTACTTTAGTGAAAATTAATTACCACAGTAAAACCAAAAATGATAAGAGTGAAACTTATATGAGTAAAGGACTTAAACAATGTTTAAAATATAATTTTTGAGGTATTATTGATATTATCTCATTCATCACTCTTTTATTATCAAATTTTTCTTTATTAACATATGAAAAAAATTCTCTCATTATATTAAGTTGAAATAGTTTCAAAATTTTCATTCTCACCACATATAAAAGAGGCCTATAACCACCCCTTAAATACCACACTAAAAATTATTATTCATATTTAAAGTATAACTTTTTACCTTCCCAATAAACATATTCATTTTCCTTGAGCCTATGGTCATAATATAATAGACTAATCCCTTTATTTCCAAGGAGTTTTCCAAGGGAAATCACAAGTCCTCAATATGAGTGCTTCTTTCCTAACTTATTTTATTTAGTACTTTCCCAAATCTAATTTTCTAACTAAAATATAATTTATTCATTTTTTTATATAATAAATTTTATTATTATAATGGAACTAATATTAACCAACTTTCCCCTTTTATGTTAAGAAAAACAAAACTTTTATTTGTGTGTTGTGCGAAATACTAGCTCCACGAAGTGATAACTTCTATTTTTTCATCACTAACTCTCTTAGATAGTTATAAAGATGAAATTTAAGAATAAATGTAACATATGTAATATAATTTTTATTATTAATAGAAAAATTATAATTCAACTTCTTCCCCTCTCATTCTCAATGAAATAAAAATGTTAAATGTGTGTTGTGCAGACTACCACCTCTACAAAGTAACATGTATCATTTTTGACTAGTTTCACTAAAAAAAATTAAAATATTTCAAAATGGATTCAATAAATGAAAATTATCCAAATAAAATAATCATTAATTTTTAATAATTATATTATTCTAAAATAAACCACTTTCATAATCATAACCATCCATTAATTATGGTATGTTTCGGTTTGGGTCGGTCTAACCACTTAATTCAACAATGCTATAAAATAATATCATGGATGAATATGAGAAATTAATTACGGATAATATATGATATAAATAATAAGATAAATATTTTATTTGGGTTTTTTAATGGTAATATCAATATTAAACTTATTAATTAATATTCCACTGTTCGTTTGTTAAAAATCATTGAATCATGTTTCTCACTAATTTCATCTAACCAAAACTACCATAGAATGAAATTATAACATTATAAATAAATTATAAACAATCAATTAATGTTATTTTTATGATATATGAATTATTAACTTTTATATAAGAATTAATAACAACACCACTTTTATGAAACTAGTTCAAATTGATCATGATTACTCACACCAGATATTAAAAATATATAATAAATAACTAATATATATATAATAATTATAAATGAAGTTAATAAATGTTTATGGATATAAAAATTGTTCTAAAAAAGGTTATTATGATATTTATGTCTCTTATATAGGATCTTATAGTGCATTCGACTAAGAGAGGAAACAAGATAAGGATTTCTTTGTCTCATTTTTAAATCTGAGGAACTTTTTATTTTTTACACCATATTTTTTATCAAATATTCACTAACCATTTTTGAAGTAATATCATGAATTATCTTTTATTAATTTAATTTTAATTATATATATTTAAAATATTTTTTTTAAATTTTACTCAAACTGAAGGGTCTCAATTGCCAATCTTATTTTAAAATTAATATTTTTTATAAAACATAATATATCTAGGGAGTTTGTATTATTTATAAAAAATAAAAGCATTTTATTTGAATATTCATGAGGGTTTACATGTCCCCTAAAAGTTTCATTTCCCCTTGAGTCGTATTTTTACCAGAAGTGTTTCTTATAAGTGAAATTGACCCCATCTATTTTTTCAGTCAAGAACCTCACTTTTTAATATCTATATTCATTGGATGGTTTTTGGAAAGTTCTTATCTATGAATAAATAATTTATTAAGGTAATTTATATTATTTTATATTATTTAAATGTTTTAAAGAAATTAATTCTTTCTATAAGGTTCGTTTTCATTAAAATGTGAAAATTATCTCTTTTTAATATTTTATGGGTGAACATGTATTTCCTCCACCTTGGTGTGCCTATATTTTGGAGTAGACTTAAAGAGAATTATTTATCTCACATTGCTGACCATATGCTTCGACATCTTTCCTCCTGGAAGGGTAAGACCCTTTCGATGGCTGGGATAATTTGTTTGGTAAAATCCACCATTGTTTATAAACTTTTTTATTCCATGATGATATATAAATGGCCAAAAAGTCTTTTAAACACATTAATGTTGCTATTAAAAAAATTGGACTTGTAGCACTTTAGAGAAAAAGCTGGTGACTATCCCCTGGAACTCTTGCTGCAAACCTATTGATAAAGGGAGGATTGGAATAAAAAATCTCTATATGTTCAATGAGGCACTTCAAGCTAGACTTACGTGGAACATTATTTAAAATAATTCCTCCAATATGAATTTTCTCAGGGCTCGTTTCCTTGAAAAGCTTGAGAATAATCATTCTTACTCCCTTAAGTCTTCTATATGGTCCTCCATCAAAAGTACTTTCATTTATACCATGTCTAACTCTAGATGGATGGAAAATAAGGAATCCAACTTAAAATTTTTGTTTGATAACTGGACTGGCGTTCCCCTGATCTCCTTGATAGATAGAAACCAATCCCCTCCCTACCTTCAGGATTCAATTGACTCAATCTTCCATATGCATAACCTTGATCCCGTGAGAATATTACTCAAATTTTCAATAATTATCATTTTTCTAATACTAATGATTTACTTATTTGGGAACCTACGCACAATGGGATTATTAACTCCAAAGGATTTTATAAATACTTTTTTAACAATGTTGAAAATAATCACCCTTGGCTAGATAAATTCAACAAAGCTGGATAAAACCCTCAAGATTTACTTTAGTCTGGCAGATTCCCCATCAAAGAATCCTTATGTATAATTGCTTACAAACTTTTGGGATTACTCTTTTTTCTAAATGTCATATGTGAAACCAATATAGAGAGGATATTAATCATATTTTTCTCTTATGTGACATAGAAAACTCTCTTTGGCATTATATTCTTGACATTTTTTAGTGCAGATGGCTGCTTTTTGATACCATCAACATGCAGATTCAGAGCTGCTTGGAGTTGTCTACTTCACAGAAAATCAAGAACCTTTTGGTTGCAGCTCTCATGGAAATTCTTCATATTATTTGGTATGGTATAAATGCATTAATTTTATGCAATAATTATTTTAAAATTAATGCAGCAAAAAAATCCCCATGGCCATTCAAGAATCAGCTTCTATCCAAAAAGATCACTGCAACAATTCAGTTCATGATTTTGGGATCCTCAGACGTGTTGGGGTGGAGGGGATCTACCCTCGCCCTCAATCTACTCTTGAAGTGTTTTGGCTCCCTCCCCCTCTGGGATGGATTAAAATCAATGTGGATGGAGCCTCCAAAGGTAACTCGGGACCAGCGGGTTGTGGTGCCATCTTTAGAAATCACCTGGACCAGATTCTTGGATGCTTCTATGGATCTTGTGGTTCCTCTTCTTATTTGGAAGCTGAGATGATGGGAATAATCCATTCCATCTCTTTTTCTAGATTACACATCTGGAACAATATTTGGATAGAGAGCAACTCCACTATAATCATTCAGGCCATTTGGAATGGTACCATCCACCTTGCTTGGCCTCTCACTACACGATGGATGGATAGTTTGAATTCTCTTGTTGGGATTAACTTCATTGCCACTCACACTTTCCACAAAGCCAAAAGGATTGCTGACGGGCTTTCCAATCTTGGAGTTACTCACGACTTACATTTGATGGATGATCTCCCTTCTGAATTAATCCCTTTTTATGCTTGGGATGTTAACAAAAGACCTTACTTTAGACTTGTGTAATCTCTTTTTTTATTAATAAAAATTTTCTACCTTTTAAAAAAATGTATTTCATCATTTTATATGAATATTTATCCCCATGTTTTCATGGGTTATGAAAGGAATTATTTTTATCCTATATCTATAAAATATTTATTACAAATTTAATTTAAAATATAAATAATAATACTTATTTATAAATTAATTTTTTCTAATAACCTAAAATGTATTTTACATCTAAGTCATTGTGTGTGGAAATATATTATTCTTTATAGAGGATATTATTAAAATGTTACCATCCATAGACTTTTTTTATATGGATTATTGAATGTTATTTTCTATCAAATATTTTATTCAGCACTTCCTTTGTATTTCCGAACCATCCACCATTAATAGCCATAACATTTCTTCCAATTCATTTTCTTTTTGAATACTCTAAATTTTAATTCCTTTGATTAAAGGGTGTTCACCTATATTCCATAAACAAATTGATTGGGGAAAATTATTTACTTAATTTTATACCCTTTATATATATATTGTAAATATCGTATGCTTTATTTTATTTATTGAAGGTTATATACCAATAAAGTTACTGAATGTCATTGGATACCAATTTATTTTCCTTGGTTTTATCATATTATGATTATTGATGGAATTATAAATGATTTCCATATATTAATCCATTTAAAAAAAATATGAAACCCATTTTCCTTCCCTGGTTTTTTTATAATGTGATGAATGAATGCCATTTTCTTTACATGGGTTCTTTATGATATGTTTAATAAAACTCAATTTCTTTCAATGGGTTTTTTATAATATGATGAATGATTTATTTATTATAGCATAGGTAATTATGTATGAATTATGGGTGGGTTATTATATCTCACCCCCCATGAATTGTTTAAAATTTTATCTCTCATGATAAAAGTATTCATTAGTGTGTTTTATTTTCTCATAAGTGTGGGCACTATTTGTGTGGTTCATGAAAGTAATGTTCCCTATAATGATATATATTCCATATTTAGTAGATATTCTGAATTATTGTCTTATGATTTCATGGCGTGTCTTTTGAAAGTAATGTTCCATGTACCAAGGTATGTCTAATGGTATTATTCTTATGTTATACCCTCATTAATCATGTTTATTAACTCATGTTTCTACACAATTTTGATCCATGACTTATGATATACCATTCCTTTCACTAGGTTTTATGATCTAATGTCTTATGGGTATGATTTTCTTATATATATCTTGATTATACCCAAATACTTATCTTACGCTCACTTATAATTATTGATTGTTTTCTCTTGTGTTTAACCTTACTGATAATTTGATCTCTTCCCTTTTTTTATTTCCATTTACCCAAGTTAGGAAAGGATGTATTATATATGATTTATCTATAATATCATTTTGTGTACATAATTTATGGGATATTTTTAAGACTCATTATGAAGTAAGTAGTTTTACATATAATGGGTAAAATGTCATTTGGATACAAATAACATGGGTTCTACTACTTAAATATATTTCCTAACTCTCAAAAAATTTAAACTTAAAATAGTCCTTGGAATATAAATGTTATATTATTTATCAGAATATCTTGTAATTAAATATGTGTATCAAATTCTATGTGTATAATTTATGTGTTTTCAACACCTAGCCTGGGAGTGTGGGTATGTTGGATTTACAATGGAGTTACCTGTTAGGCATGGTAATTGCTTTTGTTTTCTTCTACCTTGAATTTTGATTGTTCATGAGTTATGAGAAAGGAATTAAAGGTTGATTATAGGTTATACATAATATGTATTAGAATTAAAGTCTCTCTTAAGTAAATAACCATGGGTAAAGGTGATTTTTGTCAGACTACTAATTGTTCTGGGAGCATCAACTCCATTTAGAAATGTAGTGGTTAGATACCTATTAATTCATGCTTACTCTTATGGGGATTATTGATTTCATTTGATTCTAATACTTTTCAATAAAGGGTTCAATAAACCTTATCCATGGTATACATTTGGATATGTATAAATATAATTATCTTTTAATTTTATTTAACAATATAGGTTATGAAATGTATAAAGAGTTTCATAACATTATGGTTTAAACATATTGATTTGGTGGAAGTAATAGGATTAAAAATTAAATCATTAGAATTATTCACACATGTAAATGGAATACATGAGATAAGATTGGGATATTTAAATACCCTTAAAATACTAAGTATTAGATTCCTTCCAATGCAACACTTGTCAATACCTCAATCACCAGATCAGGTAGGTTCATCCAAAGTGAAGTTCCGATAGATTATCTTATGTAAGGAAATATATCTATGGGTTACCCTAATAGGATTATGTTTGAAACTTCCCATACTAAATTACACTAAACCATTTCCCCAAAAAGGTTCACTATAAAACCACAAGCATGCCTCCTCATATGCTAGAGGTTATTGACTAGTAGTGGGGTTCTAATGTGTAATTGTGAAGAGACTATATCCCTATATCAGAGTGTGTAACTAGAAGTAAATAACCAAAAAACAAACACATTATAGTACATGGAAAGAATAAATAAACTGAAAAAAAAATTATGCTATAATGAAATTAAATATAGTAAAGTTATTAAAATAAATTTCATACGTACAATAAAAATCACTCACTAGGCTTATCGCATATACAAAATAAACAATAAATAAATACACCAGGCTCTACTACCAAATTCGAGCCAGGTCAAATACCCAACCTCTAATACCCTACTGAGCTTCTCTGATCCAATCGTCATAATCCACATGATAAACTCACTCCCTCATGAAATCCTGGGCCTTCTTTTTATCAATAATGCATATATGATCAACCTAAAAGAAGACATAAGGTCTGTATGTGCACTGAGGTGTGTGTATAAAGGATGAGAAATAATATTACTAGTCCATCCCCAATAGTTAACCTATAACCTGATACCATAAATACATTCTCATGCAATATTCTCAACCTAGATGAAATATGACTAAAATGAAGATAAACCAAACCACCATCTATCCTTAGTTCTATGACACTAATTGACCATACCTTGTTCGACCAAAGTCGGGGTGTCTCTAAGCATATCTCGATGATTGTGCATTCCAAATTACCTATAATCACCACATTTATTGACACCCTAACCAATTTTAAAAATAATTAGAACTCATTCAATGGAAATATTATCATTTAGGAACCTAATATAACGCACCATTTATCATATCCTAATGAATCCATTTTTTATATCATCCTTGGTACCTAGACACATTAGTCCTTGATACTCATACCATGCTAGAGTACTACTAGTACCTGTAGCATCAGTTTGACATCTAACCTATTTATCAAACAAAAATTTTAAATCATCAATATAGTATCTTATTCAATATGGTACACCATCGTTACACAGAGAATCACTCAAGAAGATAAACCATAGAGTATACTATCAGTGTCCAGATCCTTGGTCTAACACCTGATCAATATAGTATACTACTCAATCATGGAGCCTTAGTTCTGCATCTCAACCACATATGGAGATCGTCATGTCCACCATCTCAGCTATATCAAATATCAATGGTCATGGATCCTCAACCAGAACCCAACCCATGAACAAACTATCAGTACTTATTTAAAGAAACATGTCCAACCTTATATCCCACATGCATGAAGCATCTTGACTAACCTACCTAGCCTCATATGTGGAGCATCTTGACTAACCTACCTAGCCTCATATGTGGAGCATCATGTCAAACATGTGGAACCATATTTGTGGATCATCATGTTTATATCTCTAAGAATTGGATGTGGAGAAGCATTTAATACATTTGAAACCATATCTATGGATCATAAATTATAACCCTACCAATTATGGAATCCCATATCATATCACAATATCCCTATGGCATAAAAAATATCAACATAACAAAAAGAGAAAACATTTGAAGGGTCGGCCAAACGTCCATGCCCATCACCAATATCATATCCCCAAATGAATCATGAATTGGTTTATGACCCAAAGAAGAACCTATAACCATTAATATTAAAACATAGGCACCCAATAAGGTTTTTCCTATCAATAGGGAACCCGTTTTCCCCTCTAGGTCAAAACTTAAATAGAGTAAATCCTCTTTAGAACCTCAGAACTAGAACTCAAGTGGAAGAATCTATCTTATAATCTCTAATGAAAACCAAAATCTTAAGAAAATTCATTACTCTTGAAGGTCAAACATACCACAACCCAATCTCTATAATCTCATAACCTCACAATCCTCAAAGGTAGTACATACTCAAAAGGGAGATGTCCTCAAACCCAACATCATTCCAAATCACCCTAGGTTGGTTCGTACACCCAACCTATCCACAAACATTTATAAAAAATTAGTTCCACTAACCATGTAAAATCCAATTACAACACCAATAGAGGTCTACAATGAACACATGTTATGTTCTTTAATCATTCATATGACCCTTTCTTAGGTCCGATCCCATATCTCACTCTCAAGAGATAGTTGAATTCACTTTCATGAGGAAAACATCTCTGGCATAACTTACTGTCCCTAAAAACCTCTTAGAAGTCCAAAAAACACCCCCAAGGGATCCAATATCATGTTCTATGTAGAAAAAAACTCAAAATTTACTCTTATTGGATCCCATTCTGACTCTGGGGTGAAAACAACCCACCCACACACACCCTGCCAAGGGTAACAAAGGTGAATTACATGATGTGTACCCTGAGTACACAGAGTTTATTCCCAAATCTAACACCTTTCCATGTAATTCAACATGGCCTAGGTACACCTAATGTATATCCATGTACTATTATATATCTACAACACACATGGAGTCTATTTGTGTATTATTATATGTCAATGTCATATCATGGGTTTGGTTTTGTACTTCCACATAACCATGACCCCCCATACATGAGTTTTTTACCCATGTATCAAACCACATTAACATTTACCACTACATAAAATGTACTTAGACTACATGGAATGTAATCCTAAAATTACTTCTTCCCATGTACTTAACCACATGGTTATACACCATTACATAGTGTACACTCTAAGTACACAACGTGTAGTTCCAAAAGTCCATTTTCCCAACTACACAACCACATGGACATGCTCCAATACCCTATGTGTATTCCAAGTACATGGTTTTTATTTTAAATAACTTTATCTTTATTTGAAAAGGATGAACATGTGGCATGTTTACTGAAAACCACATGTTGTGTGATTGATATTTCCAAATGAGAAACTCTTTTGAACCTCCTAAAAACCATGTTTTACCCGAATTAAGCACATATCAACCCCAATGGGTCATTGGTAGTCATAAATGAAATTTAAGACTTAAACACAACACATATATGTGTATTGGGGAATAAAACTCCAAAGACTACCTGCCTCATAGAATGCACACCAATTCTTCAAGTCCAAATTTGTTCTCAAAAGTTGTTGTGCCACGATCCTATCTCAATCGCCATCATAGAAAAATTCTAGCAGAACCGCCTTCCCTATTTTCTCTTAGTTAATCAATTTTTATCAATGGATAATCCCTCCCCATCCTCTTTCCATGTGTGGGAATCCAAAATGGGGGTTGTTTTAGTAAATTTTAATTAATTAATTAATTAAAATCCCATTTAAAAATTTAGTCTTGAGTCCTAGAACCCAAAGAAGGTTTATAACTAACCTATGAAAACCCCTTATTTTAGAATTATATGTGAATTTGGAATCTCAATACAATACTTCAAACAAAATATAACACCACATAAACCCACACAAATAATTTAATATTTAATTAATTAAAATTAAACATTCCACCGAAACTCAAATAGCTCGAAATTCCACCAAAATCCTCACATAGGGTAAACACCCTATTCTAGGACAAATAGAGTGGTCAGAAAAATTATACAAGATCATATTATAGGGTAAAATGATAATTTTACTCCTCACAAGCAACCAAAATAAAATTTTCAAATTGCTTCTCAAAGTCAAAATTTATGGAAACATGAGTCTTTGAAACCTCCCCACCATAAAAATTATCATCCTTAAGAAGCCTTAGTGGTCTTATAATAACACATATTGACCCACCTTGGTTTTAAACTCATGATTAAATAATTTGTTTCTACTTTAGTATGACAATCTATTTCATCTAAAAAACTGCAAAATAAGGTGTATAACTCATCAAAGGTCAAGCCACTACTTTACACTATCAGAAACTTCCAAGATGATGACTAACCACATCCATCCATGATACAACTCACAACCCATTTGTACTACCGTTACCTGGGCTATGCACCTAAATAAACCTACCCCACTTGAAACCAACCATAAGTTTGAAGAACTATCATACAAGTGATATTTCTCAAAAAAACATCCTATATGTTAAAGACCCATACTTTGATACACCCTTCATTAACCAATTTCAAAACTCCAAATCATCCACCCATGCCTCACACACCCAAGGGAACAAATAACTCATCTAACCCCTCTCATGGGTAACCCTCAAAATTTAAATGGCACTAACTCCCTAAACGAGAGTCACATAAACAAGGTCACTAGGCTCTTCCCCATAGCACCACTAATCAACCTTCACATTAAGTAACTAGGTCCATCAACCTAGGTCTGGTCCAACTCATAGAAGGCCATAACATGGGAACATGTCCCCTCTTAGAATCTACACATTAGATCACTCACTAGAGGACAGGGCCATGCAACTGATCCCAAATAGAAATCATCCACAAGGGGTGAAATGGTAATATACTTATACCATGATTATAGTGACATATGGTTTTCATACATAGATATTACATTTTTTTTGAATAATATTCATTAAATTATACAAACACACACCTAAGGACCATAATATTTTAGTGCCTTTGGAAACATGGAACACAATATTCTTAATTTTTGAAAGATGTTTAGTGTCCCCCATAGAGATATTCAACTTTGTGTTTCCTACTTAAACCCTTTCTGAATAACCTAGGGAAAGTAAATATAAGAAAGGGTCATCATATATTCTTAGTAAAGGTAAAGAAAAGTGATACAAATGCATAACATGAACATAAGGTTATGAGAACATGATCATAACATTTGAAAATAAAACCCTTAATATCAAATATCATAATCATGAATCATGACATAAATATTGGAAGTTTATAAGACCAGAATCATAATATATTAAAACAACATGAGCCATGAGACCATAACATTAGAATAATAAATATCATTATGACATACACATAAGCATTGAAAATTATTTCCTTGGTAGTCAAGGATCATTTCAAAAACTTATAAGGGCACTTTGTGGGAAACTACACCTCTTGGGTGGTACACACCACCATCCCTAGTGGTATCCCTTTCCTCATAGTGGAATGGGTTCAATCCGCAAACCATTATAGTAGAAAAGGCTCACTCCCAAGTCCATCATAGTGGAAAAAGTTCCTTATGTAACTGATTTCACTTCCTATTCCATTCCTATCAATCTCATGAGATATAAATCTTTATCTAATTCATTGGATAGAGATGAAGGTCCCACATGTATTTAGTTATAATGTAAACACTGTCCTTATTTATAAAGTAAACACTATCACATAATTAAAATCATACATATATGTGTCACAAGATCTTAAAACATTCATCATATCATAACCCATGAAATAAAAAGGTTTCCAAAAACATTTCATCATATTATAAAATTTGAAAAAGAGGAATGATTTATAATCATTTCATCATTTCATCATAGCATAACTCCTAAAAAGAAGCAGTTTTCATAATATTTTTATCATGGTATGACCCATGTAAGGGATCGCATCCATGTAGATCAACCCTTTACATGTTTTCAAAGATCGAAGTTCTCAAAGGTGGCTCAGAAGCTGTTTGGAGAAGTTTGGTTAAGTAGAAGCTGGGAAGGGGGATTGCATGTTGTGTAACTGTATTACACAACATGACATCATGTTTCATGAGTTGTTTCATGGCATGAAATAGGGATTCACAACGTGAAATGTTTCGGGGTTCAAAAAATAAAATAAATAATTGAGGTGATTCATTTTTCAATGGAACTTAACCTAGATACATTATGCGACAAGAAAGGGGATTACAAGTCATGTAATTCCCTAACATTGTATGTTTTAAGTGTTTTCCAGCTGCTCAGTGTTTGTCAAAACCTACAGTTGCAATGGCTATCCCTTGATCCCAGGTGACCCAACAACCCTTTCTTCAGTGTTTTGGGGATTCCTTCATTGAGGAATGATCCCTATCTCCCTCCTTTGATCCATAGTGATTCATCTTTGATATAAGTTGTTTCGGGAGAGGTGATCATGATCCATTATCATGTGAAGAACATAAAATACCTTTTGAGGTAGGGGATTCAATGCTTATCTATTTATTTACATGCAATTGTATATTTATCATGATTTAGTCCCTTGGATCACAAAAAAATTGTCCTAATTAAATATATGAACCAGATTAATGAATTGGTATTGATCGTGTAGAGATGTTGTTGCTTTGTACCATGATAACGGTTTTCCTCTTGACTTGATAGATAGTGTGACATCTATTCTTTGATTTTTTAGCATTTCGTTCTTGATAGAAATAGGTAAGGAATGTAAAGCCGAAATTAATTGATAATTAATTAGATAATCGGTTAAAGAGGTGTGTTTAATAATATAGTTGTTGTTGTTATAATTTGATGTTAACAAAATTTATGTGAGTATGAATGATTAATGGAGTTTTTTAATTAACCTAAAGCATGTTGATGCTTGTTTGTAAAAGTATTAAAGGAATGTTAAATTAATTGTTAAATTAGTTTGGTGATAGCTAGTTTTTTAGGTTGCCCATAGTTGGAACCTGTGAAGAATGAATTGGTTAATTCAATATGGAATAAGAACAAGTTGTTTTATAATGATAATTCCTTTATCAGGCCAGATTTTCTCACTTTCTTGAAAAGTATGAGGGCCTTTTTCTTTGGAACCATGAGATATAATTGTTTGTAAAGGATGGATGCCTTGTTTTAGGTTCAAGATCATGTTTCTATGTTTTTTCCTATTTCTTGTGATGTGCTCTAAATACGAAACTTCTGGTTGTGTGGGAAGGGAGGCCCGAATGTGCAGTGAGCCTGGGATGGCTGAGCTTGGATGTTTGTTGTGGTACCTGGTGCATAGAGGTCTAGTTGTTGTGGAAGAATTTGATGCCTAGAGTGGTGAGATTCATCAGTTTATGCATATGGATGTCAATGAGGACACCATAGATGATATAATAGGTTGAATTTGGTCTTACCCATTGAGATGAAAGTGGGTGTCAGTTGAATATGTTGTTTTTTATTTTTATTACCTTCCCCGCTACTTGATCTAGATGGTCTTACTTACCCTCATGCCAAAATAGGTGAATATGTGTGGGGTATACCATGTGCTTTCTATGTTTATCTTCTCGAGGATGGATGTTTCAATGCTCCTACTATAGGTGGAAAAGACTCGATGGGTAGTTAACCTACTCACCGGGTTGATCCCCTTGTGTTTGGTAGCTTAGGATGTTTTCCTAGAATACCTAAAAATATGGAAATATGTAAATATGTAAAGTATCAATGTTTTTAATAAATGAATGAATAATTTTTTAACCCATGGGTTTAGAGCTTGTAGGGATTCAATGTTGAGGTTGTGATTCTGAAAAGTCATGGACTCGGTTTGGTTATGCCTGGAGGGAATGGATATTTGTTGAAATGCTAATATAATGGAAGGTAAATTTGATAATGTTTAATTAATGGTTAAATAATTAATTAACATAAATTGAAACTAAAAAAAAGGTATAAATTAACTTAATGTATCTCTTTAGATGGTTTTGTTCTTACAGGATATCTAGTCTTAGCAATGGAAATCGAGGTTTGAGAGATGTTAGCAGCAGTTGATTCTAAAACTAGGTTATGCACATAGTGTGATTGTGCACTATATTATATTTTGTACTTTTTGTGTTTCTATATGATACTCCACCCTATCAGTTAGGGAAATTGAAACCTCATGGATTCTGATCCCTGGGGGTATTTTTTCCAACATCCTGGTGGGAGGATGGATGGATGACTACCCCCTTTGTCCCAGCTCTCTTCTCATGGTAGTTATTTTTTCCAGTATGCCCAGTGGTTAGTTTTCCCCATATATGTGTGTAGAGGGTTATAATAGATTATGGTTATTTCACACACATATATTCTGGATATAGTTTCCTATGGACTACTATAGGTGTAATGTGTATAGGCTATGATGGCTTGAGGATCCTTACATGATGTATGGGATGTAATTATTTGAGGTATAATACCTGATGCATGATACACACTATGATAGCTGTGGTGGCTCCCAAAAACTACCTGGATACTTTTGGTTGTGATGGTGAGTTGCATGAGGTGCATGTTGTGGTGCTTCTCCTAGGTGTCTGTGGGCAATCCTTTTTGGTGAGAGATGTTCAAGACGTGTGATGTTGGGGAAAAGTGGAAAACCAGTGGGGAAGTGGTAACGGGGTACTCTTGATATTCCTAATTATTTTATATAGTCTTGTATGTGATACTTGGTGAGAGTAGCCATGGTGACCCTAGGATCATAGTATACTTATTTAGTTTATGAGTTAGTTTCATCTATTATTCATTATTCATTAGCATGATTTCATTACTTTTACACGAGAGGCTTTGGGGAGGATCTTACTGGGTATTCTGTTATACTCACCCTACATATATATAAACTATTTTTCAATTAAGTTGGATAAGGTTGGAGATTAGGATGGTTACTACTACCTTGGGGTTTTTCAGGAGTTGTTTGGGCTTCATGGTTGTTTCCATTTTACTTACTTTTGGTGCTTGCAATTGTTTATTTCAGTTGAAGTAGTTTTTCATGACATTACATATGCGTACTTGGTATTTCTTTTATATTTTAGTCTGATTGGGATTTGGTTGGTATTTTTATTATCTCTCTCTTCTAAATTTTTTCTCTTAGAGGATAATGTCTCTCATCTATGTGTTTGTTATACCATCAGTGATAATTGCGAACACGGGGCCTATAGAAGGCAGGACTCAGGGGTCATGATATCTCTTCTCACATTGTCAACCCATAAGGGGTACACTATGTGGGGAGGTGGTAGTGAAAGAGTGGTATCAGAGGTCTGGTTGATGGATAGGATGGATTTTGGAGTTAAGCACAGGTAATATTGAACGGTTTGGTAGGGAAACAGTGTCAGAAAAATTCAGAAAGCACTGTAAACACTAGATATTGGCTAAGAAATAGGTATATAGGCCCCCTTGTGATCTGATGAATCGAACTTTAAGTTTAGAATGGCTACTAAATGAGGTGATACATTTTGCAGGTTATAGTCCTAGGAAATATTCATGCATCATTCTTCTTTGTGCCTATGTTTTGAATGGGTAAACCTTGGGATAGGTTAACCTAAAATGAATAAAAGAAAATAATTAATTAATATTAACATGTTATATATTCTAGGTTTAGGAGCCCTAAATGTTTATCCTTTTTATAGGTATGGCTCTAGGTTGATGTCCTCATCAGGTTCACATGAAATATGTCCTGCAGGTTGTGCCAGCAAATCATCATAGAGTAGAGGTTGATGACGACAACACTTGGAGGAAGACACTCCGAGAGTTTCAGTGCCAGAATTTTCAGAAGTATGAAGGCTCCATTTAAGATGTAGTCATATAAGAATGGTTAGAGGAGGTTGATATAGACATCAGTTTTACCTATTCTAGTAAGTAGTACAAGGTATCATTGGTTGTGATGATGTTTCATGGGGTAGTGAGTTGGTTTTGGTTCTTGTTCCTCGGGGATCATGAGGAGTTAGCGGTCTCATGGGAGAAGTTCTGAGAGCAGTTCAGAGCTTAGTTTCTTTCTTCAACCACAAAATCAACCAATCAACAGAAGATTATTACCCTTCATCAAGGGAGATACAATGTGTGGGAGTTCAGGATCTATTTCAATAACCTTCTATGATATGTTTTGAACCTATTTCTAGATGATGAGGCCAAGGAAACACATTTTGAGGAGGCTTTTTATCCATAGATCCAGTACCCGGTCACCCTTTTTATGATGACTACATATCTCAAGGTGTTGGAGAGGGAAGAGGTCATCAATAGGATGTTAGATAGAACAAGATCATCATGGGAGGGGATTCATCAATATTCCCCACAAAGCAGAGTTGTGGTCCGGGGTTCCCATTTTTCAGGGAAGAATAGTTTTTGATTATCTGAGGGTAGGTCCAAAACCTCTACATCTCGTTTCTCCAAGGTCGGCGGATCTCAAAACTATACTAATGGATTAGACACTTGTTTTCCTAGTGTAGTTCAATGTCATCAATAGTGATAGTTCCCAACCTTTCTAAACAGTCATCATATTCCAGGTGTTCCACTATAGGTTCCTTTATTGAGGCAGTTACAGTCAATGAAGTAGCAGTAGGTTGCACTAGTTTTGGATCAGCAGATAATAGATGGGGAAAGTAGAGGATAGCCCCAGGATGCTCCCCATCCTTAGAGAGTAAAGTGATTCCATGTAGTTGGTCACTAATAGGGTCAGAGAGGTTATGGAGTAGGTTGTGTTCAACATCATTCATTAGTGTTTCCAGTGCTAGGCAAGCCAGAAGTTGTTCAAGGTACTTGTTTCTTGTTTTCTACTTGGTTTCATGCCTTGTTTGATTCAGGGGGGATGCACTCCTTCATATAACCTACCCTTATCTATTCCTTGGGACTTGAGGTAGAGATTCTTCCTGTTCCTTTGGAATTGACTATGCTAATTAGAGGTTGAGCTGACTTGTTTAAAGTATGTAAAGACTGTGAGTAAGTGCTAGGTAAGCACCACTCTTGGAAATATTTTCTATGTTTATGAATAAAACCATATGATATTATCCTTGGTGTGGATTATTTTAATTCAATGTAGGCTATTGTGGATTACTTCATGATTTAGGTTGTGTTCTTCAATGAAGGTGGAGAGACAGTAGTGTTTTTTGGTGAGAAAGACCCTTAGATGGTTCAGAGGTGTGTTCCATCCTTGTCATCCTTGCTGTTTGAGTTGATTCTGATATCATTGGAGGTTCAATATGTAAAGACCCATAAAATTCAAGGAAATTTTTTTCTTAATTTTCTTTGTAATTTTACAAGAACGCAGTTTCTGACGGCACCTGATTCCGAGGCCCGGTGTGCACGGAATCATTTTCCGAAGTTTGGCTCGGGTACGATCAGTGAAAGAAAGAGCGGGTTTTTCTAACTTCTAAACCGGTGCTCGGAATCTAATTCTGAGGGCACCGATGGAATCGCAACACCGTTATTTGCTTAGAAACTCCTTTTTAGGAGTTGCATTTTCTCGGGTGTGGTTTTTAAATTTTGGGGTTAAGTTAAGAAATAAAATAAAAGTGGTGTGACACTTTATTTTATTTCACTTAAAGCCACTTAAAGCCACTTAAGCTAAGTTGAGCAGATAGGGTGGAACCCAAAATATCCTACCCACTTGGTAGGATATTTTTGAGGTGGGGCCCGCACGAGCCCCACTGTTCCTTTTCCTCTAAGTAACGCACCCGCAAAAACCCCTTTTAAATGAAAGTCAACCAGTGCGTTTTCTTAAATTCTTAACGCCCCTATTAATTGGGCAGTTAAGTCGTTACCATTAATTCATTGAATTAATGATTCATTTCTTAACTTTGTTTTTGAAATTTTTGGCATAAGAATAAAATAATACCAACACATGATTTTCTTACGGTGGCTTGTTGAGAGGATTTGGAGAAACTCTATCTTCATCCTCCTTGGCGAAGAACGCATCGTCGCCGATGAAGAACGCCGACCTTCGACAAAAGGCGACGAAGAACGCCGAACCCTCGGAGATCGACGACGCGACGCCATGTACCGCAACGCCGACGATCCTCCTTCCGCGATGTTTCTTCCGCGACGATCCTTCCTCGTGAAAATCTTCGATCATAAATCGTTTGAGGTAGGGGATTGCGGTCCTTTCATTTTCCTTTGTGGATTATATCCTCAACATGGGTTTAATTGGTACAATTAAATCTGTGTGTTTTTAACCCTCGGAGATCGCCGACGGGACGTCGTGTACCGCGATGACAGTGACGCCCCTTCCGCGACGTGACGATCCTCTTCTTCTGCGACGAACTCACGTTCGACGACAATGTTTAGGTAGGGGTTTGATTCATTTAAATATTTGTGATTTATACCCGTGGCGTATGATTAAATATTTGTTGTGAGATATTTTAAAAACCGCTAACATGGTGGGTGCGGACCAACGAACAAGTCTGAACCCACCGCCCCTTTCGTTCTTGGTGTGCGAAACGGCGGATGTCGACCAAACAAGCCGCACGGGCGATGTGAGGTCCTCGCAGTGGAGGACGAACCCCGAGAGGGATTTTGGCGAAGACAGCGTGAAATTCGGACCACTGGAACTCGTCCGGTGGTCCGCAGAGCAGCCTGCCGGTGCGCCTCGCCGGCACGGCGGCGCTGGCGGCAGAAGGCAGCGGCGCCCGGCGTGCCACCGGAAAGAACTGACGCGGCTGAAGCCGCGGCGGCAGCACGCGGTCCCATGACTGTGCGGGACCGGAGGAGGACGGTACGCGGCGGCCCGGCCGCGTCCGCTGGCAAGGGCGGCCCCACGCGGGGCCGCGGTTCCCTCACGCGGGGGCAATACGACCCCCGCTCCTCTTGGCCGTAACTGACCGAGCAGACCCCCCTGGCGACAAGGTCGCGCCCGCGCCGGCCGGGTCGGGTCGCGACCAGGCCGGGCCGGGCCATGCCAGCCGGGCCGGCTGGGCCGGGCCGGGCCATGCCAGCCGGGCCGGCTGGTCCGGGCCGCGCTGGTCGGGTCAGGTCGACCCGGTTCGGGCCAACCCATGGGGGTCGGGTCGGTTCGGTTCGGGCCCAGCCCCCCCCCCCCTTTCGGACCTTTTCGGTCTTTTGCTCATAACTTGAGTTACGGGCTTCTGATCGACGCACCGTCAGTGGCGATGTGATCCTTGGATCGAGACGGTCGTTTCAGTATATTACAATTAGGGTTTAAGAATACTTTAGGTTCGGCCGGGTTGGTTCGTACACGAAACCAATCGGGCCCTCGGAGCGGAAACGCTCGTAACTAGAGCTCCGGACGTCCGATTTACATGTCGTCGACTTTCATGGATTCCTCTAAGTGAGACGGATCTTTTGGCTTACTCTATCCGAGGTTTGGACGCAGGTGGAGTATGGTCGGGTTGGTTTTGCCTTAAAAACCAACCGGGCCCCTCGAACGAAAAAGCCAATAACTCTCAGACCGGGTGTCCGATTGACGCGTCGTATGTGACGTTGAGTTCCTGTTGACGATACGGAACTTTTGGATACATAAACTCTGGACTATGTGTCAGTTGATGTATCAGCCTCTCGGCTCGTGGAGCGGACCCTCCCGATCAATCTTGCTGTGTGCGGGAACCCTAGAGTTGGCTGCATCTGCGACTGTAACGAAGACGACTGTACAGAGATCCTCAGTGGATTCGACGACGATGACTACAGCACTCAGCGATCCTACGTGGATCAGTGCTACAGATCCTGTGTGGGTCCGATCCTGTGTGGGTCAGTGCTTAGCGGTCCTGTGTGGGCCAGCACCTACAGATCCTGTGTGGGTCTTTGCGGGGGTTAGTTACCTATCGATCCTGTGTGGGTCAGATCCTGTGTGGGTCATTGCGGGGGTTAGTTACCTATCAATCCTTTGTGGGTCAGATCCTTTGTGGGTCATTGCGGGGGTTAGTACCTATCGATCCTTTGTGGGTCCGATGACTTAGATGAATCAGTGGCTATATCTGATCATATCTATCATCATACGAAGAAGTATTCCTATGTGAGTTGAATACTATTTTGCTTTTCTATGTGGATTGTGTTGTGTTATCCTATGTGGATTTACATTTTGCATTCCTGTGTGGACTGGGTTGTACTTGGGCTCGGATGTTGGAGCCGAACGAGAATTGACGACTTAGGTATATGTATGGGCATATACCTAAGCAGTGTCGGATGTTACTTCGTGATTGTATCTTTCCTTTGTGGATTATCCTTTGTGGATTCTAGGAGACATTCGGGGGTCTCGGGGTCCCTACTGAGTAGCTTATACTCACCCCTACATGGGTTATGCCCGCACTATGTTGTGTTAGTTGCAGACGACGGACAGCGCTGATCGTGGTTGAGGCTTGCGGAGCAGGACGGTACCTGGAGGTGGACCACTGGGCGGGACGTACTCGGAGCGGTCGGATGGACCCGAGGAGCAGTGGAGGCTATCTGTACCCACCCTTCAGGTGGGATTTCCAGTGGACAGCTCGACGTTGCGGCTTTACTTTTCAGTTGTTGTTTTCCCTTCCAGTTGTACTTTACTTTCAGTTTGGGTTTGTATACTGGTCCACTTACTTTTCCGCACTTACTGTTGTACTCAGTTTTTACTTAGTGTTTACTTCTACTGCTTGCTTGCTCTATGGTGTTTGTTTACTTTACAAAGGAAATTCCTTCCCTTTTTAACCGGGATTTACGCCTTGGTGCTAGTCGCCAGCCCCTGGCCTATGGAAGGCGGGCTTGGGGTAGTCACGGCTCGGGCCCCGAGGATGGGTCGTGACAAATTGGTATCAGAGGAGTTCGGTTCTACCAAAGAACTTGGGACTCTGATCTTTTCTATGTGAAGCAATAATGTTAAGCGTATTGAGTGTGGTTATCAGTTCAGGGAGTCCAGTGTTGCTGCGGTGGCCGACGTATCCGTACACCAGGACCCTGACTTCTGATTTCTGACTTAATGCACGAAAACATTGATTGCATGTGTGTTTCAAGTTTTCTTTGTGATTACTTTATATCAGCTCACCAGGTATATTGTTCTGACCATGGCGCACCTGTTTCTTTTCAGGATGGCCCCACGACGGCAGCCAGCTAGGGTTTCGAGAGTTGAGTGTGACGACAGCCCACCGAGCGATGAGGCCTTGGTACAGGGCCCTTTGACAGCTGAGGCACCGGCGGTACCTTTACCCGCCGAGCCACCGATGCTTCCAGCCTCAGCTGCTGATGATGCACGTTGCCTTAGTGCACTGCACGAGTTCCAGCGCCAGCGACCGCCCAGGTTCCGCGGGGAGACGGACCCCCAGGCAGCCGAGGATTGGCTGGAGGCAGTGGTACGAGTTTTCCGATTAGTGAGGACACCAGCAGACCTCTTGGTGATCCTCACGGCGAGCCTACTGTATGTGGCAGCAGGCAGATGGTGGAGCTTGATGCTCCAGGTGCACGATGAGGCATCTCTTCTCTGGGTGGACTTTGAGAGCCTCTTATGGTCAGAGTTCATCCCGGCCACCCTCCGTGCGATGCACATCCAGGAGCTTCTTCAGCTGCGGCAGGGCAGCATGACGGTCGCCCAGTACTTGGTGAGATTTACCGATCTCTCACGCTACTCGAAAGACATGGTACGGGACCCATTCTTCCGGGCCCGGACCTTTGAGCAGGGATTGAGACATGAGATCAGAGCATCACTGATCTCCCTCAGCATCCCGACTCAGACGGGAGTACTGGAGCGAACCCTTTTGATCGAGAGTTTCCTTGCTGAGCCTTCTTCAGCAGCGAGACCTACCGTGGGGCGGCACGTAGCAGAGTCTTCTGCAGCAGGCAGTCGAAGGATGAATCATGGGTCCAGGCAGACCAGACCCTCTGGCAGACGACCTCGGGACACTGGCTCAATAGTGCGGGGCACACAGCGCGGAGCCAGTCTTTCGAGAGGCAGGCAGTGCTACACATGCGGCGGGTAGGGCCACATGAATCGTGACTGCCCGACCCACTATGCCGAGGAGCAGCAGACGGTTGAGGGGCCACCCAGGCAGAGGGAGAGGGTCGACCATGACAGTCCGCAGGGAGCAGGTAGACGAGGAAGAGGATATGGTCGAGCAGCAGGTGGTGGGCGACGCTTCGAGGCTCTACCACCACCACCACCAGGAGGTCCACCCCGACTACAGGGAGCTGGCAGACAGAGATAGGAACAGATCCAGGCAGCGGAGTCCTACGACCACGGCATGCCCGAGATGATTCGAGGTACTATCGGTATCTATTCCACCCTTGCTGCAGTTCTTATAGACACAGGAGCGAGTCATTCTTTCATAGACGCTGCCCTTGTTCAGAGCTCAGAGATTCCGACAGAGCCATTGGCTCGATCCTTACGGCTAGAGACTCCTACGGGAGTAGACTCGATGATTACGCACTGGTGCCGGCAGTGTGATCTTACTCTAGGAGGCGAGATCTTCGGCTGGGATCTTCTTGTAGCGGCGTCGAGTCCTTACGACGTCATCTTGGGCATGGATTGGTTATCTACAGTCCATGCTCAGATTAACTGTATTAGGTGCAAGGTGCGATGTGTACGCACCGACAGGAGCAGGTTAACCTTCACCAGTGAGAAGGGAGACTTCGCAGCACAGGATGGACTTCCACAGAGGATAGGATAGCCCATCACTCATCAGTTGGCTAGCCTCATCCTAGGAGCAGTTGACGTGCAGAGTCCTAGTTTTCCTGCAGTGGTGGATCAGTATGCGAGCGTCTTCCTAGACGACGTTCCAGGACTACCTCCTCACAGAGAGGAAGACTTTTATATTGATATATACCCCGGGACAGCCCCGATATCCATTCCATCATATCGGATGGCCCCCGCTGATCATCGAGAGCAACGGGTACAGTTGGAGGATTTGTAGGGCAAGGGTTTCATCCGACCCAATGTTTCACCCTGGGCTTCCCCAATATTGTTCTCCAAGAAGGCGGACGGGAGCTTGCGACTTTGTGTCGACTATCATCACTTGAATCAGGTGACAGTGAGGAACAAGTATCCACTACCTAGGATTGATTACCTCTTCGATCAGCTCAAGGGAGCGTGGTGGTTCTCGAAGATAGAACTCGGGTCAGGCTATCATCAACTCAGAGTTCGGGACGAGGACGTGCAGAAGATGACCTTCAGATGTTGGTATGGCCACTATGAGTTCTTGTTTATGCCATTAGGCGTAACAAATGCTCCGACAGTGTTCATGGGCCTCTTGAACAGGATCTTTCAGCCATACCTCAATCGATTTGTCGTGGTCTTCATCGACGACATTTTGATATACTCGACGACTGAGGAGGAGCACGCCTACCACTTGTGGGTTGTACTAGACACACTCCGAGAGCACCATATTTATTGAAATATCTCTAAGTGTCAGTTCTGGTTATGCAAGGTCCACTTCTTGGGACACGTCATCTCTGAGGCGGGAGTTGCGGTGGATCCTGCGAAGATCGAGGCAGTGCTAGCTTGGGAGCAACCCAGGAGCGTGACTGAGGTGCGGAGTTTCTTGGGACTATCTGGATACTATCAGAGATTTGTGCCAGAATTCTCCAGAGTTGTGACACCACTCTAAGCTCTTACGAAGAAGGGGAAACCCTCTGTGTGGTCAGATAGGTGTCAGCAGAGCTTCTAGGAGTTGAGACAGAGATTGACCAACGCCCCTATCTTGAGGCTTCTAGAGGAGGGAGTTGGGTAAGTAGTCTACTGTGATGCATCAGGGACCGGACTCGGATGTGTCCTGATGCAGGAGCGGGTGGTGATCACCTATGGATCACGTCAGTTGAGGCCACATGAGCAGAACTACGCTACCGATGACCTGGAGTTAGCAGCAGTGGTCTTCGCTCTGAAGACATGGCGACACTATCTGATGGGCGAGCGCTTTACAGTCTTTTCTGACCATCAGAGTCTCAGGTACATCTTCTATCAGAAGGAACTGAACCTGAGATAGCAACGATGGCTCGAGTTCCTCCAGGACTATGACTTTGATATAGTCTATAATCCTGGGAAGGGGAACGTAGTAGCCGATGCTCTCAGCAGGAGGAGAAGCATTCAACTACTTGAGGAGGCGACAGAGAAGCTAGCCTCTTTGTAGATATCCTTCATGGATAGAGATGGAACATCCTTCCTTCAGTCTCTCACAGTCACCCCTCCACTACTGCAACGGGTCAGAGAGGCACAGCATGAGGATGATGACTGTGAGACGCGGCGTGCACAGATATCCTCTGGACAGGCACCTGATGGTTTCTCCTTTGGAGCTGAGCACGACGTCCTTTTTAGAGGACGTACCTTGGTACCAGTTGCTTTACGGGAGGAGGTTCTGAGAGAGTTTCACACTTCTCATTTGGCAGTACATCCTGTAGTGGCGAAGATGTACCAGGACCTCAGACGACAGCACTGGTGGCCATGAATGAAGAAGGCTATGGCAGAGTTCGTTTCTCAATGCCTCACCTTCCAGCAGGTGAAGGCAGATCACCATGTACCAGCAGGCTTGGTATAGCCCTTGGAGGTCCCAGAGTGGAAGTGGAATGGGATATCTATGGACTTCATGACTGGACTTCCACGCACTTCCAGAGGTCACGACTCCATTTGGGTAATTGTCGACCGACTCACCAAGTCGGCTCACTTCTTACCCATCAGAGAGCAGGGCTCAGTGGAGATCTTGGGACGTCTCTACGTTCAGGAGATTGTACGGCTTCACGGTGTGCCATCATCTATCTTCTCCGATCGAGATTCTCTCTTTACTTCCCGGCTTTTGAAGGGGTTGCATGAGGCGTTCGGGACGCAGCTACGTCTGAGCACCACCTTTCACCCTCAGACAGATGGTCAGACGGAGAGGACCATACATACTCTCGAGGACATGCTCCACGCATGTGTCCTAGACTTTGGTTGCAGCTGGGAGGACCACCTACCCTTGGTGGAGTTTGCATACAACAATAGCTACCACTCTACCATCGGGATGGCACCATACGAGGCGTTGTACGACCGACCTTGTAGATCTCCTTTGTGCTAGACAGACCCTGGGGAGTCAGCACTTGTGGGACCGAAGATGGTCCAGGCCACGACAGAGAAGGTCCAGGTCATCCAGGAGCGGATGAGGATAGCTCAGAGCCGGCAGAAGTCTTATGCTGATAGGAGGTGGAGGCCACTAGAGTTCGAGGATGGCGACCACGTCTTCTTGCGTGTCTCACCTCGACGTGGATTACGGAGATTTGGACGAGGCGGCAAGTTGTCTTCACGCTTCATCGGACCATTCCAAGTCCTCAACAGGATTGGAGAGGTGGTTTATTGTCTGGCTCTACCACCTCAGTTACACCGGGTGCACGACTTCTTCCACATATCCCAGCTGAGGAGATACGTACACGAACCGACACATATCATTGACCATGGGGAGCTGGACGTTGATGATGGGGAAAATTTTGCGGAGGTCCCGGTGGAGATCGAGGATCGATAGGAGCGTGTCCTACGTGGATGATCGATTCCTCTTGTGCGCATCAGATGACAGCATGGGAACCTCCAGGAGATCACTTGGGAGCGGGAGGCTCAGATGCGTGCACAATACCCACTTTTGTTTCCCTAGTTTATGATGTATCTTTACGGGGACGTAAAGCCCTGCGGTGGGAGTGATGTAAAGACCCGTAAAATTCAAGGAAATTTTTTTCTTAATTTTCTTTGGAATTTTACAAGAACGCAGTTTCTGACGGCACCTGATTCCGAGGCCCGGTGTGCCTAGAATCATTTTCTGAAGTTTGGCTCGGGTACGATTAGTGAACGAACGAGAGGGATTTTCTAACTTTTGAACAGGTGCTCAAAATCAAATTCCGAGGGCACCGATGGAATCACAGCGCCGGTATTTTCTTAGAAACTCCTTTTCCGAAGTTTCGTTTGCTCGGGTGTGGTTTTTAATTTTTGGGGTTAAGTTAAGAAATAAAATAAAAGTGGTGCGACACTTTATTTTATTTCACTTAAAGCCACTTAAATCCACTTAAGCTAAGTTGAGCAGATAGGGTGGAACCCAAAATATCCTACCCACTTGGTAGGATATTTGTGAGGTGGGGCCCGCTCGGACCCCACCGTTTCTTTTCCTCTAAGTAACGCACCCGCGAAAACCCCTTTTAAATGAAAATCAACCGGTGCGTTTTCTTAAATTCTTAACGCCCCTATTAATTGGGCAGTTAAGTCATTACCATTAATTCATGGAATTAATGGTTCGTTTCTTAACTTTTTTTTTCAAATTGTTGGCATAAGAATAAAATAAGACCAACACATGTTTTTCTTCCGGTGGCTTGTTGAGAGGATTTGGTGAAACTCTATCTTCATCCTCCTTCGCGAAGAACGCATCTTCGCCGAAGAAGAACGCCGACCTTCGACAAAAGGCGACGAAGAACGCCGAACCCTAGGAGATCGACGACGCGACGCCGTGTACCGCGATGCCGATGATCCTCCTTCCGCGACGTTTCTTCGGCGACGATCCTTCCCCGCGACAATCTTCGATCATCAATCGTTTAAGGTAGGGGATTGCGGTCCTTTTATTTTTCTTTGTGGATTATATCCTCAACATGGGTTTAATTGGTACAATTAAATCTGTGTGTTTTTAACCCTCGGAGATCGTCGACGCGACGCCGTGTACTGCGACGACAGCGACGCCCCTTCCGCGACGCGACGATCCTCTTCTTCCGTGACGAACTCACGTTCGACGACAATGTTGAGGTAGGGGTTTGATTCATTTAAATCTTTGTGATTTATACCCATGGCGTATGATTAAATATTTGTTGTGAGATATTTTAAAAACCTCTAACGCGGTGGGTGAAGACCAGCGAACAAGTCCGAACCCACCGCCCCTTTCATTCTTGGTGTGCGAAACGGCGGACGTTGACCAAACAAGCCGCACGGGCAATGTGAGGTCCTCACAGTGGAGGACGGACCCCGGGAGGGCTTTTGGAGAAGAAGGTGTGAATTTCCAACCACCGGAACTTGTCCGGTGGTCCGTGGAGCAGCCCGCCGGCGCACCTCGCCGGCACGGCGGCGCCGGCGGTAGGACGCGGCGGCGCCCGGCGCGCCGCCGGAAGGAACCGCCGCGGCGGCAGCACGCGGTATCGCGACCACGCGGGACCGGAGGAGGACGGGATGCGGTGGCCCGGCCGTGTCCTCTGGAAAGGGCGGCCCTATGCGAGGTTGTGGTTCCCTCACGCGGGGGCAGCACGCCCCCCGCTCCGCTCGGCCGTAACCGGCCGAGACGAACCGCCTGGCGACCGGGCCACGCCGGCGCCGGCGGGGCCGGGTCACGACCAGGCCGGGCTAGGCCACCCAGGGCGGACCGGTCCGCGCGCGGCCAGGTCGGACCCGTACCTGGGTCGGGTCGCCCCGGTTCGGGCCGACCTAGGGGGGGTTGGGCCGGGTCGGTCCGGGCCCAGACCCCCCATTTTCGGACCTTTTCGGTCTTTTGCTCATAACTTGAGCTACGGGCCTCCGATCTACGCACCGTCAGTGGAGATGTGATCCTTGGATCGAGACGGTCATTTATGTATATTAAAATCAAGGTTTCGGAATACTTTGGGTTTGCCCGGGTTGGTTCTTACACGAAACCAACCGGGCCCTCGGAGCGGAAACGCTCGTAACTAGAGCTCCGGACGTCCGATTAACGTACCGTTGACTTTGATTGATTCCTCTAAGTGAGACAGATCTTTTGGCTTACTCCGACTGAGGTTTGGATGTACGTGGAGTATGGTCGGGTTGGTTTTGCCTTAAAAACCAACCGGGCCCCTGGAACGAAAAAGCCAATAACTCTCAGACCGGGCGTCCGATTGATGCGCCGTCTGCGACGTTGAGTTCCTGTTGACGATACGGAACTTTTGGATACATCAACTCTGGACTATGTGTCATTTGATGTATCAGCCTCTTGGATCGTGGAGCATACCCTCCCGAACGAGCTTGCTGTGTGCGGGAACCCTAGAGCTGGCTGCATCTGTGACTGTGACGACGACGATTTTATAGAGATCCTCAGTGGATTCAACGGAGACGACTACAACACTCAGCAATCCTACGTGGATCAGTGCTACAGATCATGTGTGGGTCTGATCCTGTGTGGGTCAGCGCTCAGCGGTCCTGTGTGGGCCAGCACCTACAGATCCTGTGTGGGTCTGATCCTGTGTGGGTCTTTGCGGGGTTTAGTTACTTATCGATCCTGTGTGGGTCAGATCCTGTGTGGGTCATTGCGGGGGTTAGTTACCTATCGATCCTTTGTGGGTTAGATCCTTTGTGGGTCATTGCGGGGGTTAGTACCTATCGATCCTTTGTGGGTCCGACGGCTTAGATGAATCAGTGGCTATATCTGATCATCTCCATCGTCATACGAAGAAGTATTCATGTGTGATATGAATCCTGTTTTTCTTTCCTATGTGGATTGTGTTGTGCTATCCTGTGCGGATTTACGTTTTGCTTTCCTGGGTGGAATTGGTTGTACTTGGTCTCGGATGTTGGAGTCGAACGAGAATTGATGACTTAGGTATATGTGTGGGCATATACCTAAGCAGTGTTGGATGTTACTTCGTGATTGTATCTTTCCTTTGTGGATTATCCTTTATGGATTCTGGGAGACCTTCGGGGGTCTCGGGGTCCCTACTGAGTAGCTTATACTCACCCCTGCACGGGCTATGCCCGCACTATGTTGTGTTGGTTGCAGACGACGGACAGCGCTGATCGTGGTTGAGGCTTGTGGAGCAGGACGGTACCTAGAGGTGGACCACTGGGCGGGATGTACTCGGAGCGGTCGGCTGGACCCGAGGAGCAGTGGAGGCTATCTGTACCCACCCTTCAGGTGGGATTTCCAGTGGACAGCTTGACATTGCGGCTTTACTTTTCAGTTGTTGTTTTCCCTTCCAGTTGTACTTTATTTTCAATTTGGGTTTGTATACTAGCCCACTTACTTTTCCACACTTACTATTGTACTCAGTTTTTACTTAGTGTTTACTTCTACTGCTTTCTTGCTCTGTGGTGTTTGTTTACTTTACAAAGGCAATGCCTTCCCTTTTTAACCGGGATTTACGCCTTGGTGCTAGTCGCCATCCCCTGGCCTATGGAAGGCGGGCTTGGGGTAGTCACAGCTCGGGCCCCGAGGACTGGTCGTGACACAATAGTTGGAGTTTCCCAGGGTTGTAAAAGAGTTCCCTGATGTCTTTATAGAATAGTTTTCTGTGTTACCCCCTCAATGAGAGATCAAGTTTGGTATCGAGATACAACCATGAATGTCTCTTATCACATTGTCTCCATATTGGATGGTGCCTTCTGAGTTGTGAGAGTTGTTTATATATCTAAATTTTCTATTGTGGTGCAGTTTTGTTCGGCCAAGCGTGTCACCATGGGGTGCACCAGTTTTGTTCATGAAGAAGGTTGATGATAGTTTGTGGTTGTGTGTCAATTATTGTCGCTTGAACTGAGTGATAGATAAGAATTTATATCCTCTTCCATGGATTGATGATTTATTTGATAAAATTAATTGGGAAATTTGGTTGTCGAAGATTAATTTATAGTCATTATATCATCAGATGCATGTGAATTATGAGGTTCACAAGAACCTCAGCCCAGTTGGTGAGGACTCGGAAAGTGCATCCAAGGGACCCGAGATCAAAACCAAGCGGAGGTATAATTTCTATGTTACTACATAAGTATTGTAGCAGTTACTGTAGTGGGTACTATAGAAGTTATTTTTTGGTGTTGTAGCAGCTAGAACTATTTACACATTTGGGACTTCGGGCAACTGATTTTGTCTTCTTGCCCTTCAAGGCCTTCGGTCCACCCAAGGCCTTCAGGACAGTAAGGATTTCGGGCCTCCACAAGGCCTTTAGGCCACCTCAAGGCCTTCAGGACACCTTAAGTCCTTTGGGACACATGATCAATGCAGTTTCCCAGACAGACTCTGCAAAAAAGGAATATCCCCATAGGAGGATTCAGAGCAGGCGCACTTACCAAAGCAGAACCAACGGATTTTGAAGAATGAGAGGGTATTGAAATTCCATCAGAACTAAACTATGCTTGAATAGGAAGCTTATCCAGATGGCCATGTGAAGGTGGAGAGCTATCATCAGGATGCATATGTTGGGGAGGGGCAGTTACTTATAGTTATAGTCTTGTTGAATTCCCTAAGACCTTTGGGTCATGTAATGTCTCATAAGCCTATGGGCCATGTAATCTCTATGCCTATAGACCTTGTAAGGGTTCTCCCTCACCCCTTGAAATGGGGGTTATAAAAAATAAATAAAAAAGAAGGCCTTCGGGCCATTCGGGCATGTGAAAGATGAGGATATCCCAAAAACTATTTTTGGTTGTCATCATGGGAATTACGAGTTCATTTTGATATTGTTCAGTGTGATGAATGATCCAGTCATGTTCATGGGGTTAATAAACGTTGTGTTCCATGAGTTAATAGATATGTTCATGGTGGTTTTCATCAATGAAATACTTTTATACTATGTATCCGAGGAGGATCATGTAGAGAATCTACATGCCATTTTTGGAGTTCTTAATCAATAATAGTTGTTTGGGAAGTTGACAAAGTGTGAGTTTTGGGCTCAAGAAGTCTGATTCTTGAGGCATGTTTTATCCTAATAGGGAGTAGTTTTGGATCCATAGAATATAGAATTATTTGTGTCTTGAGAAGATCCAAATACAGTTGAGTAAGTTAGATGTTTACTTGGTCTTGAAGGCTATTACATGAGATTTATAGATGAAATCAATATGGTTGTGAATTCTCTGACAATGTTGACCATAAAGGATCAGGAGTTCATGAAGACTAGTCAAAGTCAGGCAGCATTCAGGTATCTGAAGGGGAAGTTGGTTAGTGTTATGGTTCTTTGTCTTCCTCAGATTTAGTTCAGTTTGAGGTTTTATATGATGCTTCACATCTAGTGTTAGGTTTTTTTCTGATGCAGCAAAGACTGATTGTTTCTTATGGGTCTCGGTAGTTTCACCCCCATGAGCATAATTATGTCACCCACAATCTCAAGTTGGCCTCAGTGGTGTTTTACCTGATATTTTGGAGAAATTTCCTCATTGGAAAGTGTTTTGTTGTCATCACTAATCATAAGATACTAAGGTACATTTTCTCTTAGTGTGACTTAAACTTAAGAAAGCATTGATGGATGGAGTTATTACAGGATTACAAACTCAAAATTTCATATACACCTATAAATGGGAATTTTTTGGTTGATGCATTGAGTAGGAAGTCACATAGTGATGCAATGTGTGAATCTGGTGATTCTTGGAGGGTGATGGAAGAACTCTCAGCATTACATCTGGAAATGGGAGAATTCGGGGGGGAAGAGGTTATCTTTTTCAGATGACAATGCAGTCATATTTGCTGTAGCATATGGAAGAGTCCCAGTTGGGAGATCTTGAGGTGGAGATCTGGAGAGACTGAGTTGTTTTTGGTGAGGCCCTCGATGGTTGGTCTAAAGATAAACAACACTAAGTGTTGTTTTAGGTAAGGGTTTTTGTTCCTTTTGCATTACATGACATGGTTCTCAGAGAGTTCCATAGTTCTCCCTTAGTGGTACATCATGGTGTGACAAGGATTTACTGAGCTTTTAGAGCTCAGTTTTGGTGGCAAGGGTTAAAGCATGCAGTTTCAGAGTTTGTGTCTTGATGTTTGGTCTACAATAAGGTTAAGGCTAAGCACCCTGTTCCTGGTGGTTTGCTATAACTGTTAGATATTTTTTAGTGGAAGTGGGAGGACATCTCAGTAGACTTTGTTATCGGTTTTCCTCGAGCTCAAGGAGGCGATGATGCTATATGGTTGGTAGTGTATTTTTTGGAAAAATCATCCCACTTTATAGTGATCAAGGAGTCAAGCTCAGTAGAGGTTTTTTCAAGGTAGTATTTGTAGGAGGTGGTGAGACTCCACAGAGTCCTAAGGACAAAAATTTTATATCGAGATCCTTGTTTAAAATTCAAGGTATGGAGAGGTCTCCAGAATGCTTTTGGTTCTCAACTATGCCTTAGAAATTCTTTTTATCCATAGACAGACGTTCAGATAGAGCGAACCATATGGACTCTTGAAGACATGTTGTTCTCTTGTGTCTTGGATTTTATAGGATCATGGATGATCACTAACCCTTGGTATAGTTTGTTTGCAACAATATTTTTCACTCCACCATCAGTATGGAACCATTTGAAGCCTTGTATGGTTGATATTTCCATTCTCCATTATTCTAGAATGGGGTTGGAGAGTCAGCAATGTTTGAGCCAGAACTGGTATAGAATACAACATATATGGCTCATGTGATTTGAGAGAGGATGAAAGAAGCACAAGATTTTCAGAAGTCCTATGCTGATCATAGGAGGAGACCTCTAAATTTTGACATTGGGAATCACGTGTTTCTGAAAGTGACTCCCTGTCGTGGGTAATAAATGTTTGGTTATGGGAGTAAGCTTTCCCCCCAGTCTGTTGGGCCTTTCTATGTGTTGGCTCGCATTGGAGCTGTGGCAAACTGAATAGTGAGTCCCCCACATATGAACCAGATACATGATATTTTTCATGTGTCGTAACTGCATCGTTGTCTTCATAAAAACTCTCACTTCATAGATTGGGGCGAGATCAATGTTGACGATGATGCGACCTTTGAGGAGCAGCCTGTAGATATCCAGGACCTCCAAGAAAAGGTGTTGCGTGAGCATGTTATCCCCTTGGTTCATGTCTTATAGTGGAATGGTGTCATAGAGGAGAGTACTTGGTAACATGAGTCATAGATATGTGATTATTACCTAGAGTTTTGTGATTTTTAGATCTTCTCTTGTAACATTGTTTGTTTTGGTGGTTGTAGACCCTTTCTATTTATGAGATTGATTTCTCTTATTTCTTATTGTGTATTACTCTCTTTTGAGAGGTATCTCCCCTAGGAGAGTGTTTATGGGGTGGTTTCGGTTATTTTATTGTTTTTTTCTTATTCCTTTAGTGAAGATGTTGAGCTCCTATGGGGGAGAGATCCTTGAGAGGTTTCTCACAGGGTGGTTTTTCGGATTACCCCCTTTTGTTTCCTCTTCAAGTTGGTTTTGGATTCTCAAGGATGATAATGTTTTGAAAGGTATTGTATTTAAGGTCTCAGATCTGCATGGATTAACCCTTTTAGTGTTTTCAAATATTTAATTACTCATTGGTGGCTTGAAATAGGTTTTGAGAAGTTAGATTAAGTAGAATCTGGGAAGGGGGATTACACATCATTTAACTGTATTACACGATGTGACATCCTGTTTCATGGGTTGTTTCATGGCATGAAAGATGGATTCATGGAATGAAATTTTTTGGGGTTCAAAAAATAAAATAAAGCATTTAGATGATGCATTTTTTAATGGAACTTGACCTTGAGTCACTACACTACATGAAAGGTGATTACATGTCGTGTAACGCCCCGACACTGTATGTTTTAAGTATTTTACAACCACTCTATTTTTTTCAAAACCTTTGGCTAAAGTGGATCTCCCTCAAACCCAGGTGACCCAACGAACCTATCTCTAGATTTTTGGGGATTCCTTCATCGAGGAATGATCCCTAGCTCCCTCCATTGATCGGTAGCGATTCTTCTTCGATATAATTTGTTGTGAGATAGGTGATTGTGATCTGTTTCTTTGATTTGTTATCATACGAAGAACATCAATGGACTTTTGAGGTAGGGTATTTGATGCTTCTCTATTTAATTATGTGAAATTTAAGAGTTATCATGATTTATCCCATTGGATCACAATGAAATTGACCTAATTAAATATATGAACCAGATTAAAGATTTTGTATTGATTGAATAGCAATGTTGTTGATTTGTACCATGATAATGGTTTGCCTATTGATTTTATAGATACTGTGATATCTATTATTTTCTTGTTTTATCATTCCATTCTTGATAGAAATTGGTAGAGAATGTAAATATAAAATTAATTGATAATTAATTGGCTAATTGGTTAAAGAGGCATGTTTAATGATCTGGTTGTTGTTTTTATAATTTGATTAATCAAATTGATGCAAGTATGCATGATTAATGGAGTTGGTTAATGAAACTGAATCATGTTGATTATTGTTGATAAAAGTATTAAAGGCATGTTAAATTAATTTGGTGATATCTTGTGATGTCTTGTTTTTTAGGTTTCCTTTAGTTGGAACCTGTGAATAATGATTCGATTAATTTAGTATGGAATAAGAACCAGTTGTGTGATAAAGATAATGCCTTTATTAGGTCTGAGATAAATGCTTTCTTGAAAAGGCCGAGTTCTATATGCTTTGGAGCCATGATAGATTATTGTGTGTGAAGGATATATGACTTGTTTTAGGGCTGATATCTTATTACTATGTTGGTTCCTACTTCTTGTGATGTGCTCTGGATACAAGACTTGTGGTTGTTGGGTAAGGGAGGCATGTATGTGATGTGATCCTAGGATGGCTGAACCTAAAGGGATGTTGTGGTACGTGGGGTAGATAGGCCTAGTTTTTGTGGAAGTAGTTGATGCCTAGAGTGGCGAGACACATTAGTTTATGCATATGGGTGTCGAAAAGGACACTAGAAATGATGGAACGGGTTGAAGCTGGGATTACCCATTAAGATGAAAGTGGATTCTGGTTAAATTTTTTGTTTGTTTATCTACTTTACATTCCCCACTACTTGAGTTAGATGATATTTCTTACCCTCCTTCTAAAAGAGGCAAAGACACAAGGGGCATGCCACATGATTTCTGTGTTTAGCTTCCTGAGGGTGGATGGGTCTATGCTCCTGCTATATGTGGTAAAGACTCAATGGGTAGTTCAACTAATCACAATGTTGATCCCCTTGTGTTTGGTAGCTTAGGAAGTTTTCCTATAATACTTGGAAATATGGAAATATGGAAAGTGTTAATGTTGTTAATAAATGAATGAATAATTGTTTAACCCATGGGGTTGGAGCTTGCTGGGATGAAATGTTGAGGTTATGATACTGAGAAGTCATAGATTCGATTTAGTTATGGCTGGAGGGTGTGGATATTTGTTGAAATTCTAATGTAATAGAATGTGGAATTTTATAATAGTTAATTAATGGTTAAATAATTAATTAATTTAAAGTGATACTAATAAAAAGGGGTAAAGTAAATTAATATGTCTATTTAAATAGTTGTGTGCTTATAGGATCTCTAGTCTTAGAAATGGAAGGTAGGATTCCAAGAGACATTAGCTGTAGTTCATTATAAGACTAGGTTATGCCCATAGTATGGTTGTGATATATATTGTATTTTGTAATTTTTTGTATTTTTATACGCTACACCACCCCGTTGATTGGGGAAACTAACACCTTGAGGATTCTTATCCATGAGAGGGTGTTTTCCCCAACATCCTGGTGGGAGGATGGATGGCTGACTACCCCTTTGGACCCACTCTCTTCACTTAGTAGTTACTTGTTCTGGTATGCATGGTGGTTAGTTTTCCCCATATATGTTTGTAGAGGGATGTAATGGATTTTGGTTATTTCACACACATATATTCTAGATATAGTTTCCTATGGACTATTATAGGTGTAAAATGTATAGGATGTGATGGCATGAGGATCTTTACTCGATGTATGGGTTGTAATGTCTTGAGGTATAATACTTGATGTATGATAAATGCTACACGAGCTTTAGTGACTCCTGAAAACTAATTGGATACTTTTGGTTGTGTGGTTTTGGTGGTGAGTTTCATGAGGTGCATGTTGTGATGCTTCGCCTAGGTGTCTACGGGTAAGCCTTTTGGGGAGAGATGCTTAGGATGTATGGCATTGGGGAAAAGTGGAAAAATAGTGGGGAAGTCGGAGTGGGGTATCCTTGATCTTATTTAAAATTTTATAAAATATTGTATGTAATACTTGGTGAGAATATCCAGGGTGAGGATGGGAACATTGTATAACTGTTTAGGTTCTGAGTTAGTTTCACCTATTTTTTACTGTGCTTTAGCATGCTTTCTTTAATTTTACATGAGAGGATCCAAGAAGGATCCTAATGAGTATACTTTTATACTCACCCTAAGTATATATAAAATATTTTTCAGGTCACTTGGAGGAGGTTGGAGATCAATCTATTTTCTACTAACTTAGGGTTTTGCAGGAGCTGTTTGAGCTTTGTGGTTGTTGTTGTTTTACTTTCTTTTGGTACTTGTAGTTTTCTCTTTCAGTTGTAGTATTTTTGAATGAAATTACATATGTGTAATTTGGATTTATTTTATATTGTATTCTAATAAGGATTTGGTTTGTGTCTATCTTATCTCTCTCCTCGACATGTTTTCTTTTAGAGGGTAATGCCTCCCATCTATTTGTTTTCTATACCCTCATTTCTAGTCACCAAACAGGAGCCTACTGGAGGCGGCACTCGGGGGGTCATTATCTCTCTTCTCACATTGTTAGCCTGGGAGGGGTACAGTTTTTGGGTATAGGATCATGAAAACCCATGTAAGAGAAAATTTTTCATAAACATCTTTTCATCATAAATATAAACCATTTATAGAAATAATAAGAATGGTGACCTTGGTTCATATCCCTAGAAAATAGTAAATTAGATCAAAGGGTGTCATCTTAGATGGAGAAGGATTTTAAAAGACCACTTCAATCATTTCTTAAGGAATATAATATTTCTTTTTAAATAACATTTTAAAAAGTAAAACATTTTCAGAATCCTTTTCTTTTAAAATAACATTCAAGACTTTTAAAGTAATAATTAAAAAATATTTTAAAAAATTATTGAGGAAAATATATTTTACACTATGAAAAACACTTTTTAACCCAGAAAATTTTAAAAAATATTTTTCTTTAAAAATAACATTGAAAAAATATAAAGGAAGAATGAAATAAAATAATGGTCATGATGATTGGAGGTTCTATCCATGTCGTACATGTTAAAATGATTATTCCTTTCATATTTTCAGTAAAAACCAAATGGAAATTATTTGGAAAATAACATGAATATTCCTTTAAAAGAATTAAAAAATCAAAAATGGGTGGAAATTCCTTTTAAAAATCATAGGATAGTAATAAAAAAATTAATACATTTTTAGAAATCATGGTTTTGGAAGAAAACACATTTCCAACCAAAGAGAGAAATAAAGTCTTATTTTCATAAAAATATTTTATCAATTATTTTAAGTAACAAATGTGTGAGAAAGTGGTATTATTACTTCAATATATCATGAATAAACATATTAAAATAAAAATAATGAGTTTATTGATATATGGATCATAATATTTTATCAACATAAGCATAATCATAAACAATCCCGATAAATGATGAGATTGTAACATAAAATCATTACCACTTTGGTAACATTGAATCATATGAGCCATGAATAAATAATATAATATGGAACATAAAATATCATTAGGATAAATAAATTCATGATATTAAAATTAAAATGGTTTTTATATACACCTCATGAAGGAATGTATGTGTATACTATAACATACATCTCCAAGAAGGAAAACTGAGACAAAAATCCCTTACTGATTTGGTAACTTTTCAACCATAAACCTAATGAAAGAGAGATCCTTGAATAGATATGTAAGTATCGATAATTTTAAGTATAATCTTAATAAGATACATTCATGGTCAGTATATACACCACATAAAAGAAACATGTGGTGAATATGGCTTGTGTCTCACAGAATATAAAAGTGATACAAAAATCCCTTACTGATTTAGTAACTTTTGAACCATAAACCCCATGAAAGAGAGATACTTAAACGTATATTTAAATAAATATATTTTTAATGAGAATAATAATGAGATACATTAATGTGTAGTATATACACCACATAAATTAAATAGATGGTGAATATGGATTGTGTCTCACATAAGTAAAAAAGTGAGATGGAAATCCCTTACCTTAAGTCTTGACTTCTATTGTACACGTCCAAAAATGCTATATAATAAATATAATTTTATTATAAATATATTAAAAAAATTATTTATATATTTAATATCATATATTATTTTCCTATGACATTTTATTACCCATTCATTAACAATTCTATGTTAAAGTTACATTTTGTGTAATAACTATTTTTTTCATATATGTTTTGATTTGTTATATTTTTTGTCCTGTTACTTTGATCAAGGTTACATATTATCTAGATTGATAACCATTATATAAATATCATATATATTAATAGTATGTGTATTTATAGTAATCTAAAAAATTTAGTAATAGAAATTGAAATACATCATTCATGAAATATGTGATATATATGAGATAAAAATAGAAAGCATGAAGTTATGTGTGATATAATAATTAAATAATAATAATAATATCATAAATATAATATATAAATAATAAATCCATCATTATTTCAAACTATGATAGGGGTAATTGAAAAAAATGACATCGATTCATGAGGCGGTAGTCTGCTATACACACAAATGATGATTTTGTAACTCATTTGATGAAAGTGGAGATGGTTGTAGGTCATGAACATAACATAAAAAAATATCAATATATAGAATAAACTAAGTTTATTCTATTATAATTTTTTGATAACAATTTAATTATGAAGAGAAATAAATAAAACAAAAATGTTTGTTGGTGAATGTTACCTCTTCTTCGGGTATCCTCATTAGGTTTGCACTAAAATCCATCCTTATTCTGTTTTATAACCAAAATACATATTCTAAGATTAGGAGATGGAGTTTTGGAAGTGATTTATTCTAGTACTGGATAAACCAAAATGAATTTAAGGTGTTAATAAGAGAGGATATTAGTGTCCTTTTATAACTGGGGGGAGGACACACTTGGTATTTTTTAAAAGAATTGAGTGCTCCCATGTTTTTCATATGTAAAAGGGGTCCAAAATGAGCCATTATTGAACCTTATAGGTTTAATGGTTGAAATATTTCCATAAAATAGTTTTTATACAAGTTTATAGGTCATTTTTATGCTTATCATTTTAGTTTAACCCCAGGTAAAACCATTTTTACCTTAATCGCGATAATTAATTTTTACTGCTTTCACTATTCATTTTAGTCAAAATTAAGTTGAACATATTAGATAAGATAAATTATTCTGATTCCAAATATGAAAATTATTTTTAAAAATTCAAATCATATAATTGGAAATTTTTAGTTTAAAATTATTCATGTATACGAGACAAGAAATCAGGTTTTTAAATAGAAAATGTTCAAAAGAATAAAAAGTTTTTATATCTGAATTCAATATGAAATTAATTATAATAACCAGAATTGGATTCATGTATTTATAATTCAACTAATTTTA
Organism: Viscum album; assembly: GCA_963277665.1. Lineage (NCBI taxonomy): Eukaryota > Viridiplantae > Streptophyta > Magnoliopsida > Santalales > Viscaceae > Viscum > Viscum album. The sequence continues at coordinate 1,549,377,263 of OY728164.1, read as the reverse complement.
CTTTAAATCCAATTTAAAATATTATTTAAATTTATAAATAAATTAAATAAAAAGGCAGTTTTTGATTAAAATCCTGTATTTTTTACTATTCATCAAAAAATGAAACTTTTCAGAAAAATCCAAAAAAAATCACCCAAAGATAATTTTTATATTAAAATTTCAAAAATAATTTTTTTTCAATTAAATTTTATAATATTGGTAAAAACTAATTTTAAAATAATTGTTCCAAAGGATAGAAAATAATTTTTTTAGAAAATGTTATTTTAAGCATAAAATTGGATTTATTCCTATCACTTGTCTAGAAAATAGAAAAGATAAATGTTGAAAATTTGATTGAATATATATTATTTAAATTTAATTTAAATAATTCTCAAAAAAAATTGTTTTATTTTTTTATTTAAAATGTGTTTGTCCACATAAAAATAGTTTTTTAGAAAATAGTTTCCTTTATTTTAAAAAAAGGTGTTTATTTTCATTTATAACTAATAGTTCACAAAATAATTCATTATTATACTTGTTTAAAACTTATATTTTCATAATTTAGTTAATCCTACTTATACCTTCCATTCCAATGTCTGTGGGATGAATATCATATAATAATATTTTAATAGTATGTCGTGTTTTGTTTAAAGACTGTGTTGCGTGTAATGCAAGCTAAACTAATTATTATGTTTAACGTATATCAAAATTATTATTGTGTGTAACAGAAAATAAACTTAGTGTTACTTGTAACACAAGACAGATATTAAGGTTTCATGTCACGCAAAATATATAAAATTTCAAAAAAATTGAAAAATAATAATTTCACAAAATCTCAAGGTGTTGCATTCTACACCCTTAAAATAAATTTATCCCTTGAAATTTGTCTTGGTCATCAGAGGTTTAACATTTGAAAATTCCTTCATAAAAACCCAAATCACAAAAATTAATAATAAAAATTTCCTTAAAAATGGAAATTTGGAAACATAAAAGTAACCTAAAGTAACTCATAACTAAGTTTCCACATAGGAGAACATAAGTGGGAAGTGAATATTTAGACATGGAAGAAAAGCATAAATAATTATAGAGAGTGATAAAGATCAATGATCACAATAAATTTGGTGATCCATAGAATGTTAGTGACCATAAAATCATAGACCAAAGAGGCATGAAAAAGGTCATTATTATCATAAAAAATCATGATAATATGATAATATTTTATTTCAAGATCCTTTTCCTAATTTTGAATAATTTTCACCAGAATATTCACTTACTTGATTAAATTCCTTTTCATAATGACAATATTTCCTTTTGGTTGTGCCTTAATCAGTTTCTAATTCATCTCATACTCCAAGAAATTAAGGTGAATTTTTTATTCCTTAAGCACTAATAAATTATAAGATCCATAGATAGAATGATATGTTATTTTGTCTATATTTAATTATCATCACACAAAAATGATTAGAAAAAGTTATAAAATATGTATAAATATTCATATGGAGAAATAATAAATAAATATATAAAACATTATTAAAATTTAAACATAAATCATTTAATGAATGGATAACCTTATGACCCTTCGAAAAGATTAAAATCCCAAAATTTATAAAGAAAGTCACTAAATTTCCAAAATAAACTTATCATTAATCCCCCAAATAGTATGAAATAGTTCTTAATTATCACATACCAAACATGTGAATACCTTTATCTTTTATTCTCATGAAATTATAATTACTATAGAACATCAATGAAAACATTTATTCTTTATTATTCCTTAAAACCATATATTATTAAATATATTCCATAGATCGAATAATGTTATAAACACCATCAATGATAACATAAACCACTTTTTCAACAAATTATTTATCATTTTTGAGGTTATCAATACTATCTGATTAACTTTATCCATATCAATCATCTATTTATCCAAGCTAACCGCTATTTTCTCAATATTGGGAACATGTTAATGGTTACCTTCCCATAGTCAAAATATCACCTTTCCATTGAATCACTCTTCTATACCACCAGCATCATTCAAAATATTTTGTTCATATCCTTAATGAAAAACTTATACTAAACAATACTTATATATTCCATGATTCATATAACATAATCTTTGAATTCAAAAACATAAATACTTAATTCACATCACATCCTTATCAAACCATTACCTGTGATTCATCATCTCATTCATTATTACTTATTTCTTTTCATATGTTATTTTTAGTATCTTTATCATCAAAAATATAACCATTACTTGTACAACCTTTCAAATTTTCTTCACAAGATTTATCCTTAGGACATCAATTTTCATAGTGCTCATACCTTCTATATTTAGATCATTCAACAGTTAATGATATCTTAGGTAAACCATTATTCTCATCTATTTCATTAACCAAACTTTTCATTTTATCTTGTAGTTAATTTCTTTGTGTCCTCCTTTTCCATAGTAAAAACATATTATCGTCCCTCTAACACATCCACTTGGGTGTTTCCTCCCACATTATCAACACATATAAAACTTAATATTCTTTCCTCTATAGTCTCCATTATATGAACTCTCTATGAACTCTTTCTTTCTCTTATTTGATGAGTTTTAGGGTTTTTTAAGGTATAAATTTTTTATAATTTTTTGTGAAAATGATTAGAAATAATCATAACATCCATTACTTTATTTATCATCCCATTTTTCTGCTCATTTGTGAATTTTACATCACATTAAATGTCAACTCAATTCCTTCTCATTCCCAAAATTTACTAAAACAAAAAATCATGATATGGGAAACACTAATCATAGAGGAAATCAATATAATCATGAAAAAAAATCACTTATAGGATATCTAAATCATGAACCTTCTTTTTAATCTATGACACCATATTTTTATCCTAGTTTATTCATATTCATCATCTATTTAAATTTTTCGTGATGGTTTATAAAGTTTACATGACTTCCCAAATCATATCCCCTGGGAGTGTTAAAAAAATTGTACAGTAATGCCCACTATCATGTATCGGTTGATGATCAAGTCAAAATCAATGTTCCCTTTTAGTAGTTATTACCCTTAGGTACCTATGTTCTAGATACACATTTACTTGAAGTATCTGGAAATGGATTTAATTTCTTGGAAACCACTTTCTCTATCTTTTACCAAAATTCCAGGACATTTTCCTATACTTTGACTCATCCTTATACTCATCCTTAGATACATCCCTATACATGTCCTTATAAATACCCTTAGGGATATCACTAAATGTTTATCATCCTAGTTTACAAAGGTTAACTAAACATTTCCTATGATACCAACAATAGTGACCTAGGAATTTCATACATTGATATTACATATTTTTATATGAATATTCATTACATTATATAAACACACACCTTATTACTATAATAGTTTAGTGGATTTGGAAACATAGAACACAATATTCTTAATTTTTTAAAGATATTTAATGTCTTTCACATATATCTTCCCATTTAGTAATCCTACTTAAAAAATTATTCATAACCTTGGGAAATAAAACATAAAAAAGGGTGAGATATGATTCTCAGTAAGGGTAAAAAATATATATGTAATTATAATGTGAATATATGGTTATTAGAACATAAACATAAAATTTTAAAACCATAACATGTATATAAAAGATCATAATCATGCATCATGCAATAAATATTTTAACTTCATAGGATGGGAATCATAAGGTAATAAAATAAAATGAGCCATGATATCATAATATTGTAATATGAAATTTAATTTTGATATACACATAAGAATAGAAAATAATTTCCATTATAGTCAAGGATTATTGAAAAAACTTATAATTTTACTTTATGGGAAGATACACCTCATGGGTAGGACACACCACCATCCCTAGTGGCATCCAATTCCTCATAGTGGAATGGGTTCACTCTCCAAACCATCATAGTAGTCATGTTACAGTCCCAAGATTGTCATAGTAGACAAATTCCCTTAGTGAACTAAGTTCACTCCCAGTTCTATTCCTATATATCTCATGAGATATAAATCGTTCCCCAATTTATTAGAGGGAGATATAGGTCACACCCATCTTTAGTTATAACATAACCACCACACTCGGTTATAATGTAACAACCATAGCATAATGAAAATCAATCATATGTGTTCCATGTGATATTAAAACAGTCATAATAGCATAACCCGTGAAATGAAAAGGGTTTCATAAAAATTTCAACATATCATAACCTGTGAAAAATAGGTAGGTTTTACAATAATTTAATCATTTAATCATAGAATAACCTATGAATAGAAGTGTTTTTAATAATTGTTCTATCGTGGTATAACCCATGAAAGATAAATGGGTTTTATAAATATCTTTTCATCATTAAGTTAACCAATTCAGAGAAATAATAAGAATGGTGTCCTTGGTATATATCCATAGTAAATCATAAATTATATCAAAGGGTTTCATCTTATATGTAGAAATATTTGGAAAGAACACTTGGAACATTTCTTAAGGAAGACAACCTTTCTTTTAAAATCACTCTTTAAAACATTAAACATTTTTAAAATACTTTAATTTGAAAATAACTTTTAAAACTTGTAATGGAAGATTTAAAACAATATTTAGAACATTTCTTGAGGAAAATATCCTTTTCTCTTTGAAAAAACACTTTTTAAAACTAAAACATTTTAAAAGTAATTATTTTTTAAAATAAAATCTAAAACTTATAAATTTATCTTCAAATAAAATAATGTTCATGATGATAGAAAATTTTATTCATGTCATACAAGTTTAAAAAATAATCCTTTCAAATTTTTGGTAAAATCCAAATGGGAATTATTTAGAAAACAAACTAAATATTCTTTTCAAAAAAAAATTGTAACAACCAAAACATGGGTAAAAAATACTTTTAAAAATAATATGAGATTAATAAAAAAATTAAAACATTTTTAGAAAACATGGTTTTGAAAAAAAAATATTTTCGATCAAAGAGATAAATAAAGTTGAATTTTCTAAAAAAATATCAATTATTTTTAAGTACCAAACAGTGGGGAAATAATAATATTACTCAAAAACATCCAGATTAACTATATTAGAAAAACATTAATGATTTCCTTGATATTTGGATCATAATACTTCATTATCATGGGCATAATCATAAACATTTCCAGTAAATGATGATATTGTAAAATAAAATCATTAACACTTTGGTAACGTTAAATTGTAATCCTAATGACAGAATAATGTAAAATGGAACTTAAAATATCATTAAGTTAAATAAATTAATGATATTACATGTCAAAGGGGAAGTATATATACCTTATTAAATAATATAGGTGCATACCATAACATACGTCTCAAAAAAGGAAAATTGAAACAAAAATCCCTTATAGATTTGGAAACTTTTGAACCATAAACCTCATGAAATAGAGATAATAAAATGGATAAATAAATAAAAATAATTTTAAGTATAATAATACTAATATATATTAATAGTTATTATATAAACCACATAAAATAAACATGTGGTGGTTATGTCTTATCTCTCATAAAAAATAAACGTGAGACGAAAATACCTTACCGATTTGGTAACATTTAAATCGTAAACCCGATGAAAGAGAGATCCTAAAATGGATATTTAAATAAAAATAATTTTCAAGATAACCATTTAAGAATACATTAATGGTCATTATATACACCACATAAAGTAAATAAGTGGTGAATATTTCATTTGTCTTATAGAAGTAAAAATTGAGACGAAAATTCATTACCTTAAGTCTAGACTTCCATCATACACATTCACAACTAATGTATAATAAATATAATTTTATTATATATCTATTAAAAATATAATTTACTTATTTAATACCATATATTATTTTTTTTATGACCTTTTATTTCCTATTTATTAAAAATTACATGTTAAAGTCATGTTTTAGAAAATAATTGATCTGTTTTTCATATATTTTTGCATTTGTTATATTTTTCTGTCCTCTTAAATTCAACATGGTTACATAATCTCCAAAATTTTAACCATGATATAAATATAATATATATTCATTATATATTTATTTATATTAATCCATAAAATTTAGTGATAGAAAATGAAATACACCATTCATGGAGACGGTAGTCCGTACGTATGCATGAATGTTGTTTCTATTTTCTTATTGGATTGAAAGAAAGAAATTTAAATAATATATTATCATTAAAAAATTATTTTTTATGTCATATATATCATATATTTTTATTAAAATCATCCTTAATACCTTTCATGTAAATCATAAATGAATGACATCTCTTCGTGAGGCGGTAGTTCACAGTACACATGAGCAACGTTATCATATTCACAAAAAATGGAAAGCATGAAGGTATGTGTGATATAATAATTATAGAAGCATAATAATATTATAAATATTATATATAAATAATTAATTAATCAATATGTCCAATTTTTAGATGTAGTAATGGAAAAAATGAATGACATCAGTTTGTGAGACCATAGTCCACCGTACACAAGAATAATGATTCCATAACCTATTCGATGGAAGTGGAGATGGTTATAGGTCATTACCGTAACATAAAAAAATATTATTATATATAATATACTTATGTTATTATATCATCATGTAATAATAAAAGTTTAAGGAGGTATAGTAATAAATAAAACAAAAATGCTCGTTGAGGAACCTTACCTCTTCTTTAGGTATCCTCCTTAAGTTTGCACTAAAAGCCTTCCTTGGTTAGATTTCTATCCAAATTAAGCCTTATAGGATGAGAAGAGGAAATATGATAAGTTTTTTGGACTATTATTGTCCAAAACAAATGGTTTATAATTTTTTAAGAAGAGAATATATTGGGTAGACTTTTATAAGTGGGGGAGAGGACACATTTAGTATTTTTTAAATAATTGAGTACTCCCATGTTTTTCATATATCACAAGGTTGAAAAATTGGAAATTATAAAATATTAGAGGTTAAATGGTCTAGATATTTCCATAAAATAGTTTTTATATATATTTATAGTTCATTTTTAACCTTGTTTTTTATTTTAACCCCCTCCCCTGACAAACCCATTTTTACATTAACCGTAGTAATTATTTTTTTTTTGTATTCACTATTCGTTTTGGTCAAGAATTAATTTGACCTTATTATATAATATAAATCATGATTATTATAAATAATGAATCCAATTTTTTAAATTAAAATCACATAATTTGAAAATATGAATTTAAAATTAATCCCGCAAACGTGATGAGAAAGCGGGTTTTTAAAGAGAAAATGTTCAAAAGTTTAAAAAGTTTGTATATAAAAATTCAATATGAAATTGATTACAATGAACTAAATTGGATTAATGGATATATAATTTAAGTCATTTTACTTTAAAACCAATTTAAAATATAATTTAACTTTATAAATTAATTACACAAAAAGGCGTTTTTCAATTGAAATTCAATATTTTTACTATTCATCAAAAAATGAAACTTTTTCAAAAAATCCAAAAACTTATCCCTAAGATATTTTAGAAATTTATCATTAAAATTTTGATTTTATTATTTAAAATAAATTTTATAATAGTCTTAGAAAATAATTTTAAAATAATTTCCTCAAAGGCAACAAAAATATTTTTTTAGAAAATATAGTTTTATGCGTCAAATTGGATTTATTCTGATCTCTTATATAGAAAACACATAATATGATTATTAAAAATTTTATTGAATATATAATATATAAATTTAATTTAATTCAGTCACCAAAAATGATTCATATAAATTTTTTAAGTAAAATTCATTTATGTTCATAAAAATAGTTTTTTATAAAATGATTTCCTTTATTTTCAAAAAGGTTTTTATTTTCATTTCTAATTAATTGGTCACCAATAAATTCATTATATATACATGTTTAAACCATATATTTTCATAATTTAGTTAATCCTACTCATACCATTCCTTCCAATGTCTAAGTGATAACTATCATATAATAATATTTTAATAGTATTTCACATTTCATTTAAACTCGATGTTTTGTGTAATGAAAACTAAACTCGATATTATGTATAACACATGAAAAAAAATTGTGTGTAACATAATATAAACTTATTTTTACCTATAAAAAACCCAAAATCAGTGTTTCATTTCACAAAAAACATAAAAAAGATAAAAATTGTTTAAAAAAAGAATTTCACAAAATCTCGAGGTGTTACAATGTTGACCCACCAGGGTCACTACACCAATTGTGCGGGAGGAAAACACAAGTGTCCTAATCATAATTCTTATCACTATAGAATCACATAAATTTATACTATAAATAAATATATATATATATATATAATTCAAACTATCTAAGTAGAATTATACAGAGTACTTATATGGTAAAATGTTGTATGAACAAATTTTGACACTTTAGACAATGAAGCCTCTGTCATTAAAAAAAGAACACAATAGAAGGACAATAAAATGTGGATCTTACATGACTGCCATGATGAGTTAAGTTTCACTTGACTCTATATTACAAGATTCAAAACCAAACCACATGCCTCTTGCTGACAGAACAAGAGCTAGAAATCCTTTATAGAACAAATCATCCAAAACACATGTGCATTTCCTGATGTGAAAATCATAAAAACAATTACATAAAACACTAAGAACATAAATCTTATGCCCTGGTATCTAGTAATTCGATGTTAGAATAAGTTTTTTCAACGCACCAGTTGATATTCATCATAGTCTCTAAGATATTTCTATATCTCCAATCTAACAAATCCCAAATAGTAAAATAGGAAAGTAACTTTTATGGTACCACTTTGTAACATACCAGTCCAGATGACACTAAAGAGATGCCATGCAATGATTCTATAAAATACCTCAAGAATAACTCCTCATATGTTAGAGGCTAATGACTATCGTCAGGGTTATAAGTTGGAACTATGAGGAGACTATACCCCTATATCAGAGTACAGAATCAGAACCAAACATCATACACATCGAAGTATATGGAAATAAAAAAAACTAAAATAGAATAATTTTATAATGAAATTAAATACATTAAAGGCTTGAACATCCATTCCATATGAAAAACATAAATCACCAACTAGGATGATCACATATACAAAACAAACAACTAAAAAATAAATACATCGGGATCTACCAACAACTTTGAGCCATGTCATATACCGAGTCTCCAATACATTTTTGAGCTAATATAGCCTAATAATTAGAATCCACATGAAAAACCTACTCAATCATGAAATATGGGTCCTTCTCCCTATCCATCATGCATCCATGCTTGGCTAGAAATCATAAATAATGTCCACACACATAGTGTGGTGCCTATATAGGCTGTTAGAAATAATCTCAATAGGAAACCCCTAGTGGTGAACCTATAACTGGATATTATAAATCCATTATCATGAAATATTCTCATCCTAGAGGAAAAATAACTAAAGTAAAGATAAAAAAACCACCATTGATCCTTAGGTATCAGACCTCAATTGACCATACCTGCTTCAACCAGGTCAAGGTTTCTATGAGCATGTATCGATGACCATCCATTCCAAATAAACAATGGGTTCCACCTCCTTGGTCACCATAACCAATTACCTCAACAATGGGAACTCATTCCATGTAAATCTTATCATTTGGTCTACTAATCTATGATAGAATCTATCAGGTTCTCATGAATCCATTTTTAATCTCCTCTTTAGTATCTAGAAACATTATTCCATGATACTCATACCATGTCAGATTAAAACTAGTACCCAGAGCATAATTTCAACATCTAACCCACTATATGGGACTTTTAAAGTGGCCATAAAAATTATTTAAGATCATATTATAGGATAAAAATGACCATTTTACCCCTCATAATCCCCCAAAAGAAAAAAAATTAAATTTATGCTTAAATTCAGAATTTGGGGAAACACAAGTCCTTACAGGTGCCCATATTTGGAATATTCTTTTGGTTAAACTTGGCTAGAAAACCTTAAAGGTTAGGATACCATAGGAATAAAGCTGAGTTTATCCATATGATGGATTGTTTAAGGATTTTTATGTCTAACTATCTAAGATACTTATATAATATGATTAGCATGATGGATTATTAAAATATCTAAGTGATGAGAGAAATGTTAAATAGGACTCATTACCTAGTGAAATATAGATATTTTCTCACTAATGGATGTGATTTATTTAAAACAGGTCATTATTTTAGTGGCAAAAATTATCATAAATTTCCTTATTAAATGAATGTAAAATATGATACAAATATGATAAAATATTTTATTATAAATATAGAGTCATCATCATAATTAAAAATAAATTTTATACCAATATTGGATAAAGAAAATAATATTGAATGAAACTTTCTAAAATAGTATTGGAACTTGAGAATAGTTTTTAATAAAGATGGAGATTTTTATATGTTGAAGCAAAAAATCTCAAGAAAAATCTTATTTATGAAACTAGTTGAGAAAATAAATATGTTTGTAGTAATAATAGTAATGATTCTATAGAAATATCTATATTGATGTATGTTTTTGTATATCTCAAGCTACAAAATAAATATAATAATATATATTCTTTTGGGATGATAGAAAATCTAAAAAGGCTCTATTAAGAACAATATGGATATGAGAGATATAAAGTTTCAAAGTATCTCTTTTGGTGTATGATGGCATAGGGTAATTTTATCTCATCTCATCTACTTAATATGATGGGTTAGGTGAATTAATTGTGGATATTTGTGTCCCCAATCATGATTGATTTGTATATGGACTTCGTTATTCAATAAATTATAGAAAAGTTATAATAGTTTATTGTGAATTATAATATGAATTATTTTAACAAAAGTTTACTTGATCTCATAAATATATTGATTATTTTTTATCAGGACATGAGAGGTCCAAACTTAATTTGGATTATGATGGTATTGAAAGGGAAGGGTAAAATTTATGGGTAAAAGGAGAAGAAGTTAGTTTATGGAGAGTCAAAAATAACTTTTAAAACAAATAAATGAGCTTCCAAGTAAGGTTAGTGTTTTCACTATGGAAAAATTATACATTATAGGAAAAAATTTATAGAATACCTCATGGGTATAAGAAGCTTCTTGTAGATTCCAGGTTAATTTTTAATGTTATATAACTCAATTCTTATACTTTGAAGGATATATTATATCAACTATACATTATAAAAGTGTTGTGAATATGTACAAGAGTTAAAAATTGATGGATTATTGAGGGTTAAAGCATGAAGTATGCATTAAATTGAGAGAGAAATATATTTCTACATCATGGAGTTAAATGTGGTGGATTACTTTAAATCTCTATTGGATTATATAATGGATATTTTGTTTGGTTTGTTTCTCTTTTGGGACAATAGAGTTGTTATTGTAAACAATAATTATTATAAATAAAGGAGAAAATGTTTTTAATGAACATGGCATATTATTCATTGGATTATTTAACATGTTTGAATATAAGATAAGGAAAAAAATGTTTTATCCAGGATAAAAAAAAATTATCTAGTATATTTGTTAATATATGAGGGAAAGAGTTCCCATCACCCAACACTGACATGTTTTAAATAATGAAATCTTCTTTTTAGAAAATTTATCTAATATCATAGAATACAATATAAGATATATATCTTAATTATTTATTTATTAAATGTTATAATTAAATAAAATGATTTCAATCTCCTTATACAAATAATTTTTTGTCCAAATTTACATGATTTTATGTCTTAGAAATATATTTTATAGGAAATATAGTTTCTAAGAGGCTTGTGGAGTATATTTGAACTTAGAGAAGTTTAAAATTCAATAAAATAATGATTATACAAATAAAAAACAAATTAAATGTAAATTTACATAATAAAAGTGTTTAGGATGTATTTCTAATGATATAAATGTAAATATTTATAATTTTTTACCAAATAATCTCAAATAAAATATTAAATGAGTTTAACAAAAACTCTAAAAGTGCAGTAAACAACATGCCTCTTTAGTGGTCTATCATGGGATAATATTATATAGGTGATTATTTATTGTTTTTTATTATTAAATGATCTTAATAATATAAAATATATCATTTTATGCAAGTTTTATTCCCATATTTAACATTATTTCATTTTGGGTACACATATTCATGAAGTGAAATGATAATTTAGCACCCAAAGTATGACTCTGAGTTATCCCCAACTGATATTTTTCCTATAGAATTATTGGTTGTAAAGAAATATTAAGGATATTAAGGGTATTTTATCATATAGAGATATATAATATTATCACGATACATAAATGGAATTATTTTTGAAAGATGACCCACTAAGCATACCACATATAATGTCACACACTGTATCGTTTGGTATTCTAGGGGTGAATTTTTTATATTGAATCACCATACATGATGTTAGTTTGATACTAATCATGAGAACCTCCAATATTTGATACCTTTATTACACCATCATAAAGGATGATAAAATCATGATTGGTTGGGTATGTTATTGATCATGTCATATGTCATAGATTAACCATGATGGGATTTGTCCTCTCATGTCACAACTATGAAAATTTATTCCCAGATTGAGATATACTGGGGAATTTTATAGATATATCTAGATAAATTGAATATGATGTTATTATATATTTTTATTAATTTAATGTGACATTATCATACTCTTGGGTGCATGTCTTGAGATGTATTCACCTACCTGGTCATTCAATACTTAGATAATCAAAAATGTATGAGTATACTATACAGGATTGATAGTTTTTGTGTCTTGTGGCCACTTTATTTATTATACAAGGTGATTATATTATTTTATATAATTGTATTTGATAAAACTAGTGGAAACTGGTATAGATATACAAATGTTTAATAGTGATCATGTGAGATCCATCTGTAGCTTGAGTATTATTTATTCTTTTATAGAGGCCTCGCTTTGATTCTATTTATATATTAGGGAATAAATATTGGTTTTCAACACTATAAAGGAAAATAGGGTCACAATTTTTGGTTGTCTAAATGTATATTACGTTTTATTAGAAATTATTCAAAAAAAACTTTGATAGATTCCATAAAATTGTTTTTGAGGATATCCAAAAGAAGTTTTGGGTGTATTTTCAGAAAATGCTACATATGATGTAACATATTGTGTAAATGAATGATAGATTAATTAAAAGAGTTCTAGAAGATATATGAAAAGGATTTTTGGGTATAGTTTCTAAATTTTTTACACATTATGTGACATATAGTGAAGGTGTACTAGGTTTATGTGGATTTAGTAAAAGAGGGAGGTTATTGGTGATGTGCATTAAAGACACTACCAAGGCATGGATGTTTATACCATGTTGTTATCTATGGTGGTGTGAACCAAAATATAGTTAGGGTTAATATGTTATGGTATTTTTCATGGAAGTATACATGATATCTAATATCACGTGGATTGATCAAATTATATTACCCCAAGATATAATTTTTTATTGATTATCATGTGATGATAATCTATAGTATTTTAAATATCCCAAACATTTATTTTCACATTGAACAAATATATCAAAATTATGAGTTTAAGATTACAAAGAGATATAAATTATGAAATTTCAATAAAATGTTTCATTTAATATATGAATTTTTATAATATAATATTTCTCCATTAAATTATATATATATGAGATTATATAATGTGATTTTTGTGGTATTAAAAAGATAGATTCATGTTATGAATTATCCTCTGGATGAAGCTCTCTATCTCTTTAACTCTAAATTTATATAAATCTATGAGGAAGAGGGAATTATTTATAATAATTTGGAGATTCATATAGCTCATGAATACCCTAGGAGGAAGAATTCCATTGGATACTTCTTAATGATTGTTATAATACTCATTTCAAAGATATTGTATAGATTTTCTATAAACAAATAAACATATATCGTTATTCATTTATATTATTCAGTCTAAACTAATAGAGTTTCATTATTGTTTTATAGGTTTTGTTTGATGTTTCCACTACGTTTTGATAAGTTTTATCCCCTATAAAACCCTTAAGTTATAAACTATACATCCATTCCTTATAATCTCCTACCAATTATAATAAAAATGTTCTCTATTTCACTTGGTCCTCATTAATAATTTTATTCTTTAATGTGACATGCACAATTATGAACTCATTTATATTTTTTTTGTATATTTATATTATGGTCCATGAAACTTAGGTGTAATTTGAATAAGTATATACTTGAGTTCATAATTATCTTACAATATAAGATTTTCCACTTGATCATTTTGATGAATGGAGGTTGGTGCAATAATATCCTTAGAGTTTTGTCTTCATTACTAATCGCCTCACCCAAGTTTTAAAAACATTCTTTATAATTTTATATGTTTATAGTTTCTCTAATATAAGTGAGATAATTTTTTATAAATTAACCTTAAAATTATATATGGACATCAATTTTCTAGATCTAAGCAGAAATATGCTTTTATTCTGTAGATATAATCCAAATAAGTCATCATTGCATGATTTGATCATATATAAAATTATTTATAAATATGAAAATAAAAAAACAAAAAAAATCAAACAAATGAAAATATAAAGATATATTTTCAAATATAAAAATATAATCTAATATATGAATATAGTTTTCCCATTAATAATTCTAGAATTTTGATGAAGGCTGACAGAAATATTTCAAAATAGTATTTAAAACCCAGGTAATAAAATGTGGTAAATACCATAGGTTTCCCTTTATTAAGACCTAAGTACACTCAAAAATATTTTACATCACTCATTTTTATATTTTTGTGTATTATGAGAAAATAATAGAAATGAGGAATTGAGTTTTAGTATTTTTTTGAAAAATTTAATTAAAGGGGAGTAAGATTATAATATTAATGAGAGAAAATAGTTGTTTATCCTTAAAAGGTTTCCTCAATGTATTTAATTATTGTTAATAAAATTAATATAACTTAATTTTCTTATTACTCTATAGATAAAATCCATGATCATAGATTCATAACCTTTCATTGATATAAAAGTTGAGTATAAATACACTATGATCAAATGAAATGAACATCATTTATTATGTTAAATGGTAGAATAACTTAGCTCTATCTAACTAATTCAAGGATTCGTTGGGTATCACTACTTAAAATACCTCTCAATGGATAAAATTATTCTTCAAATGGTGAAGACCCATGAATATATCACAGCTAATGTGATTACAACTATATTTCACCATTATTGGGATTACTTTATTCTATCACATATTAATCAAAATATGAATAGGGGATTAAATAAATATTAAATAATTTAAGAATATATATATAATGAAAAATGATAAATAATAAAATTATCTCTCGTTTTTTATTCATTTAACAGCTATAAAGCTTATAATAATAATATAGTAATGAGAAAAGAGATAAAGGAAAAGGATTCAAAAATGATACTTGGTTCTCCCCATCTAGATAAATTACTTAGTAGTTTTCCCTACATTATTTTAGTATATAATAAAATTAAGAATAATAATATGATATACTTGGACTCTCATAATGAATATCAGAAAATCTCTCTATAATATTTCCTTATGGTAAGTAATTATCAATTTCTTCCTCTACTTCGTCATCCAAAAATTAATTTTTCTTACATGAGATAAATCCATATGGATATAAAAAATTTGAGATTTTTTCCAATGGTATTATTAACTTTATAGATTATATTTTCTTCCCACTTAACTCTAATATCCGCAAATAATGATCAATTCAACCCATGATCACCGAAATATTTTTTTTTGATAGAAATATATCTAAGTTATTAGGATATTACTTGATTAAATTAATCATTTATGATGAAGAAGATTCATTATATTATATGGCAACCATGTGTTTATCATTCTTTATCTATAGATAGAGTTTAATCAGGGAATACCTTAGCTCAATTCCATATAGAATGACCATGCTTCATTCTTCAATAGTTTTATTAAATAAAAGTAGGAACGTGAGTCTTTAATTTATAAGTTTATAATATAAATAATTTTTTTTATAAATAATAACTAGTTTTTTGATATACCATATCATAATAAATGATATATTTTTAGATCCCATCACTTTTTTTGATATTTTTATATCATAAATAGTGATAATATATTATTTATTATCATAATTTTTATATCTCCCAATCATAAGTGTTGATATGTTATCCTACTTTTCTAGACTGGTGACATAACCTAGTCATTGTCTACAACTCAATCTCTATTTTTTATATCTCTAATTATAAAATCTATTATCCCCTTCTCTTATATCATTTTCACTGGTATCTACTTATCATAAACTATGAATTATTTTTTATATACATAATTCTCACATTAGTTGTATATGATATTATATGTCGTAATAAATTATTAAATTATTAAATATGATAACTCCTAACATAATCAGTGATATGGAAATTACAGTTCTCTTACTTATATCGTAAAAAATGACTCCTCCTATCATAATATTATATATTCAAAAAATGTATTGTTCCTTAAAAAATCATCATATGGTGATTTTGATATACCTTATCATAATGGATGATTGGATTGTAGACTATGATATACTTTATCATGAACGAAGATTTTGATAGGTTTTAGGGATCATCTCATGATCATTGGTAGAAAAAGGACCTGAGAAATAAGCTTGGTTTATCTTCAAGAATCAAACATTTTTTGGAATATATGAAGAACAACATACCTATAAAGTTGTAACAATGGATTCCATATTCTTTAATAAAGTATTATTGATGGTGATCATTGTATTGAGAAAAGTTTTATCCTTTATAACTAACCCACTATCCTTGGATCCTAGTTAATAAATTAAGGATTCTTGTACAATGAAGGGGTTATAACACATTTACTATGTGATGAACTATGTATAAGGGAGAATATATAATTGAAAGGCATTGAAATTAATGGGTAACACCGATAAGAGGGAATAATTACCTTATATAAGCTTCCATGATGATCTTTATAGAATCAAGAGCATCTGTTGTCGGGTTCCAACTCATGTCATGAACATTGATTCCTATTGATGTGTTCTTCATCAAACACTTAAATGAATGGTGTTAAAGACTTAAATGGTTCATATAATGCATTAGAAACAGATAAAACCATATGAGATGGAAATGAAAGATATTTATATACACATCTCATAAAAATACATGTTTTATATCCTCTGTATGATATGATATAGATAGTATGTGTCATCCCATTCCATCTTACAATAATGGAAAATCATAATATATAATATGAATCCCATGCATATTATACCTTATGATTAATTCCTATCATAAATAATGATATGCATCTTATAAATATCATGTTTTATGATTCAAAGAATTTATAAGATATTACACCTTGTTTTTAGTGCACATCCATTAGATATTCATAAATCCCTTTGTTTCTCATTGTTGGTGAATTATGATATCATCTAATATAATTATTGATATTTTCATTTTCTCATTTATCTTAATATTATAGTCTTGTGATATTTAATTTCATATTAAATGATATTTTCATATATTATGACATTAAATGTCATAACTAATAATAATATTGTGGGTATAGACAACTCCACCTCACTTCCCATGACTTCACATACATGTTATGTCATAGATAATGAAAATTGATGGCATATTCTAAAATATCTAAATTCTTCATGTGAACATTTTTTTGTATCCTATGACATCTATTATAATATTTAATTATATAAAATTTATATCATGTTAGTATTTATGACTCCAATTACTACTATCTATGATATATATAGCTTCCTCATACAGATAATTTTATTTTCAGGTCTCTTTTTGTTATATCTCAAAAAATATTCATATAATTTTCCCACAAAACCAATCTTCACCAGTGATACCACCCTATCTTATTTAAATATTCTTAGGAAGAAATTAAATTTTGAAAAAACTTCAATATGTTCTCATATTTTTCAGCCTATTTCACTAATAAAATCATCACTTACATCCATTATAGTGAAATAATATAGTTCCAAAATATAAAAACTCTCAATTAATTTATAAATATATTTAATTTCCATTAATTTTAGAATCAATAAAAAATTATATTAAAACCCATCAATGAAAAAAAAATTATAAAACATGAATTAATGATCATCTAATAAATAAAAATGAATATAAATGTAAAGAAATAGTGAATAAGATAATGAAATATTCAACTATATCATTAATTGTGTTGTTTAGTGTGTTGTTAAGTGTATTGATAAGGGTATTTGTATATTATACTCTCTTTAATTCATGTTCCACCTCCATCCTTCATCGGTGGTTTCTCACCACAAAATACTTCATTATTTGACTAATTTAATCCTTCATAACTATAAAAATTATCAAAGGAATAATTCTATCTAAAAATATCAATTGATTATATATTTGAGGGTCCTATATGAATATTCAATCAAAATCCTTGACTTTATAGAGAAGTTACTATAAAATTGGATGACTTATCTAGTGAAAATGTTTTATAAAAAACAAATATTTGAAAAATAAACATGAAATCCTAGGGATGTGATAAATTATATATATCCATGTTTCTTCTTAACTTGAGGAATTGTTTAAATTTAAAAAAATTCATTTTTGAGAGGGTAAAATGTATAAACTAAGGAAACATGATAAATAAATAAATAAATTTGATTCATGTTATGTTGTCTTACTCAAAATATATCCAAAATCATTAATTAACTTATAAAAATATAATATAATTAAATATATATACATTCTTCATAATAGGTTAAAATATAATTTTATAGTAAATAAAAATGAATAGTATGACTATGAGATAAATTTCTCTACCATTATATTTCTTAACAAGAAACATGCATATAGTAATTTTAGTCAGTAGAAAAACAGTATGAGAAATTAAATTGATATTTTATAGAAGCTAAAACTTTTAAATGAAAATAAAGGAATGATAATTATGGTTTGGGAGTACATTTTAGAGTATTTATAGAATGTAATAAGAGTGAATTAGTTGTGATATAACCATCAGAGGGGAATATGGCTTTTATTATGTGAAAATTATTTAAACATGGGAAATAACTGTAATGTATAATTTATTTAGACATTTAAATCATTATAAATAGTATGTTTATAATATGAAATAGGGAATTAATAATAATAATAAAAAATGAGATTTATTTTCACCTAAAATATGAAATTTAAATGATTAAATTTCTTATACTTAAATATTTATTTTTAAAAATGGATTATGAATTTTTATTTATTATATAATAAATGGGTAGTGATTAAATTTTAAGAATTTTTATAAATAATAAAATAGGGAAATAAATATGAAATAAAATAAAATGTCGTATATGGTATAATAAGATAAAAATATTATTAAATTACTTTGTTTCACATATAATCATGATATAATTTCATCTCTCATGAGTATGATACTATTTTCGAATAAAAATAATAATTATGATGCGTAGTGGGGAGAAATATTTTTTATTTAATTTTTTATTATAAAATTTCACTATTTTTTACAATAAATACTCACCTTTTTACTTCATACACTGAGATATATAAACCCTTCACATTTATTAGTATATGAACACTTAATGTTGATAATGTAAAAAACTACATTATTTTAGTTTCATATATTTTATACTTATTTAAACCCTCAATCAAATCCACCAAAATCCTTTTGGTTTGATTTAAATAAATTTATAAAATAATGCATTTGATATAAACAATCTATACAACAAACTATGAATATTTCAAAAAAACACATAAACTCTTCCATATTTTGCCTTATTTTTTAATCTATAATCACTTTATGGATTAATTTATAGTTTTAACATAAACAATTTCTATAAAAATTATAAACATATACCATGTAAATTCAATCATTTAAACAAAGATCTCATCCACTAAATAAATTTTGATACTAACTTAATAAAAAAATTCTAATACATTATAAAATCTTGGTATGTTTTTTAATAAACTATGTCATGCTTCTTCACATATTATGAAAATTTATAAGAACCCATGTTGGTTTTCCTTTCTAGAAGTTATTTAAGTCAGATCCTTTAAAAGTCACACTTTAAACCGCAACATCGTTTTTTTCTAACACACCATGGCTTTCTATAACAAAATCTAATTTATATGTAAACAATAGTCATTTTCATTTAAAATCATATCATAAAAAATTAAACCTTGTCAATGATTAATTATTTAGAATCATATTACATGGACTATTTTTATAAAACCTCAATTTGATTTTATAAAATTTCATAAATAAATACCATTTTATATTTGAAAAAATCGTTTTTATGACACCAAAAACTATGGATGTTTTTTAATTAATGTTTCATGGTTTTGGAAAAACTCATTTTTCTAAATTCTTTATCAACTGAAAACATAAATCCACATGAAATGGAAGTGTCTTGGATACCACTTTTGGGATTTATTAGGGATAAATCTTATCCAAATATAGTTTAAATAACCACTAAAAACTTTTTCAAAAGATCTAACCATAATTAATTTTAATTTAATGTAAAATAATTAATAACATGCATCATTTCATTACTTCTA
This sequence comes from Viscum album, assembly GCA_963277665.1. Taxonomy (NCBI): domain Eukaryota; kingdom Viridiplantae; phylum Streptophyta; class Magnoliopsida; order Santalales; family Viscaceae; genus Viscum; species Viscum album. The sequence continues at coordinate 1,549,356,705 of OY728164.1, read as the reverse complement.
TTTTCTTTTACATGCAACTATAGAGTTATCATGTTTTATCCCACTGGATAATGATGTAATTGACATATTAAATATCTGAACCAGATAAATAAATTGATATTGATTGTATGTTATTGCCTCTTGTTTTTCTAGATAGTGTGATATATATGCTTTATTTATTTATATTTTCGTTCATTATGGAAATTGGTAAAGAACATAAATCCAGTATTAATTGATAATTGTTCGACTAAAGATAAAGAGGCGTGTAAATGAATATGGTTGTTTTTGTAATTTTATGTTAATAAAATTGATGTGGTAATCATGTATAATAAATTTGTGATAACTTATTATTTAGTTTTTCTGAAGTTGGAACCTACGAATAATAAATCAGTTAATTCAAGATGGATTAAACAACTGGTTATTTGATAAAATATAATTCCTTGTAGGGTTCTAAGTTACCCTCCTATTTTTTTAAGGTCCAAGAGCCTAGTTGATACGATCTTTTTTCTACTTCTTATGTTGTGATGTGAGCCTGAAAGGCTGTTGTGATATATGGGGGTAGGGAGGTCCATTGGTTGTGTCATCAGTTGATGCCTATAGTGGTGAGATGAATCAGTTTATGCATGTGGGTGTCGGGGAGGACACTGGAGATGATGAAATGGGTTGGATGTGAATGATTGGATGTTTGCTGAATCTTGTGGGTTGTTTATCTTCCTTAATTTCCCCACTGCTCAAGGCATCTGGTTTTTCTTACCCTCCTTATAAAAGGGGAAAATATGCATGGGGTATGCCACATGAATTCCATGTTTAGATTATCAAGGGACGATGGGTATTTGCTTTTTCTATAGGTGGAAAATACTCAACGGGTAGCTCAAATACTCACCATGTTGATCCCCTTGTGTTTAGTAGCTAAGAATGTTTTTCTAGAATTCCTGTGAATATGGGAAAGTAATAATGTTGTTAATAAATGATTGAATAAATGAGTTTAAAACCATGGGGTTGGAGCTTGATGGGACGTAATACTGAGGTTTTAATTTAAAGGAACGGTGAATGGTGTGATGTTAATGAAATATAATGTGGAAATTATTAATGGTTAATTAATGTTTAAAGAATTAATTAATATAAATTTCAACTGATAAAAAGGGAATGAAGTAAAGTATTAAATCTATTTAAATGGTTGTGTGCTTATAGGATACCTAGTCTTAGAAGTGGCAGTCAGGATTCCGAGAGACGTTAGCTGCAGTTGAGTCTAAGACTAGGTTACACCCATAGTGTGGTTGTAAGATATAGTATATTTTGTACTTTTTGTGTTTTTATACGCTACTACACCCTGTCAGTTAGGGAAACTAACACCCTATGTATTTTGAGCATGAGGGGGATGTTTTCCCCAACATTTTGGTGGGAGGATGGATGGATGACTACCCCCTTTTTCCCCACTCTCTTATCTTGGTAGATACTTGTGTTGGTAGGCACAGTGCTTAGTTTTACCCATATATGTGTGTATATGGATGTAATGGCTTGTGTTTATTCACACACATATATTCTGGATATAGTTTCTTATGGACTACTATAGGTGTAATGTGTATAAGCTTTGATGGCTTGAGGAACCTTACTTGGTGTATGGGCTGTAATGTCTTGAGGTATAATTCCTAACGTATGATACATGTTATGCGAGCTGTGGTGGATCTCAGAAACTACTTGGTCACATTTCTTACTTGGATGTGGTGGTTTTGTTTCATGAGCTGCATGTTGTGGTGCTTTGCACAGGTTTCTACCGGAAATCCTTTTTAGAAAGAGATGCTTAGGATGTGCGATGTTGGGGAAAAGCAGAAAACCATTAGGGAAGTAGTACCGGGGTACCCTTGACATTCTTTATTATATTATATACTCTTATTTGTGATACTTGGTGATAGTATCCATGGTGAGGCTGGGAACATAGTATACCTGTTTAGGTGATGAGTTAGTTCCACTTGTTGTTCACTGTGCTTTAGCATGATTTCTTTACTTTTGTATGAGAGGCTTCGTGGAGGATCCTACTGAGTATATTGTTATACTCACCCTATGTACATAAAAACTATTTTTTAGGTCACTTGGAGCAGGTTGGAGATCAATCTGGTTTCTACTAGCTTGGGGTTTCAGGAGTTGTTCAGGCTTTTGGTTGCTACTATTTTTACTTTCATTTGGGTACTTTCAGTTTTCCCCTTTTCAGTTGTAGTTGTTTTGCATGACATTACATATGTGTACTTGGTATTTCTTTTATATTTTTGTATAATTTGGATTTCGTTTGTTTTTGTCTTATCTCTGTCTTTCGAATGTGTTTTCTTAGAGGGTAACGCCTCCCATTTGTGTGTTTACTATACCCTCAGTGCTATTCACCAACCTAGGGCCTACTGGAGGCGGGAATCGGGGGTCATTATCTCCCTTCTCACATTACCGGCCCATGAGTGGTACACTTTTTGGGGAGGGGGTCATGACACCCAATACCTTATTTATTTTTCAATTATTTAAACATTTAGAATATTTTTACTTCCTTTTAATTCTTGGGTATTCCCTAGGTAACTGTACACATTATTTTTTAAAGTGACAGAGGCCACGAATGGTTGGTGCATTATTTTTCTAACCATGCATCCTAACCATGAACCTGTATCAAAACCTTTAAAATGTTGAAATTTACCTATTTTACCTTGATAGTTTTTATATCCAATCACCCCCTAATCATCATTTGACTTTAACTAAACCTTCCTGAACTCTCTATAGGATCCCCCCTTAGTATTCTTGATGGGTTTCCTTTGTTCTTTATGGATACCTTTAAGATATGTCTTGTTTTTTATTAGGTTTTCTCTCCTATTATTAGATCCTTTCTTGATCTCATATCCACTTATCTCATTGGAAATTTATTTGAATGTTATTGGAATATATAAGGTATTTTATATAGATTTAATGTTGTTTCTTATGGATCTAGAATCATGAGGACTTGATCTACTCATTTATAATCACCATTCTCAAAGGTGAATGGTCTTCCCTCAATTCTTAAGGTAGGTGTCTCTATAAAAAGGTTCTAACTCATGAATTACTTGATGTTCTTGTAAATTAATTTGGTTTGTTTTATGAAATTTATTGATTAAATATAAAAATGGATTTGTTTCAAGTGATGCATGTTTTTAAATGGGTTTTTATTTAAAAACAAATTTGTGCACATTATGTGTTTGATGAAATTACTTAAATGTGGTTTTGACTCTAAAATGGATTTTCAAGCATGGGAGTAGTGATTCTTCATTGTGATGTTTTTTTATAAATTTTGATCATGTTTTTCAAATGTTTTTTTGTATGCATAGCACATTGGGAATATTGGGTGCATTAGGAAATGGAAATTCCACCTTAGTGTGTGACACCAATAGGGGTTATTTTGTTTATACATATAGATTATAGAAGGACTTGATATTATGTGGATTTAAATTATACTTGGATTAGTGTTTATTTATGTGTTTGAGTATATATTACCATAGGATGGAGACTAATCTTGTTCTTTGTCATTTGTGATTAGTTTTACACATTATGGTACATTTCATGCCTGGTTTATCACTTGTATTTAATTTGGTGTATCCATAGAAATTTTCATTTCTTAATTTCATGATATCATTAATGCACTCAACATATTCCTATTTTATGTGAATAGTAAATTTTTTTAAGAAAAACCAAAGTATACTAATTGACCGGTATTTATAAGGGACCTATATTTAACATCTAGGTTTTAGAGAGTTTTACAAGTGGAAATGGGTTACCAGTTGAAATTATACATGAAATATAATCCAAAAATATATGGGTATACTAAGTGAGATATTAAAATTCTTGAGGATATGCTCCAAGAATTCATGCTTGATTTTGGTGGTTCTTTATAAAATATTCCACCTATGGTAAAATTAACCTATAACAATAATTTTTAGTATTTGATTAAGATGGTTACCTTAAATTAATTTATAGGAATCCATGTAGATATCCCTTATACTTGTAATAGTTGGTAGAATAGTTCTTGGTTGGACTGAGCCTTGTTTAGAAGATGATGAAAACAGTTCAGTTGATCCGTAGGAGGTTAGTGACTACTCAGAATCATCAGAAATACTATTAAGACTATTTTAATCACCTGATAGAGTATTAATGTGGTGATTGGATCTTCCTCAAGTTTTCAATTCTATTGGGACACCATTGGTTGGGTATATAGGGTAATTTAGCACTAAGGATTGTTGGCCCCATTGATATCATTGAAAGAATTAGAAGGGTGGTGTACTGGGGAGACTTTTCATCTCACTTGAAATCAATTCAAAATGTGTTTCATGTTTCTTAGATGATAATATTTCAACCATAACCTTCCGATATAATCAAATGGGAAAATGTTGATATTGATCTCAACACAACTATAGTTGAGAAACTAGTTCATATTATGAATATCTAAGATAAGGTATTGTGTGTTAAAACAATTCCCATGGTTCATGTACTATGGTTGTAAGAATAGGATAACCATGAGATGTGGGAATGATAAACATTGATGAGGTAGTAGTGACCATATATTTTTTCAATCCCAAAATTTTGACCACTTTATAGGGATAAAAATATTTTATATTGGGGAGAATTATGACACCCTTCGGGTCACATGTATGTCTTAGTTTGATCTTGGGTTATCCTTTGGGTAATTCTAGTGGTTTTTGGGAGTCAAGGGTTGAAAATTGTATATTATGCATAAAAAGGACATGATCATGGTTTGAATGCACGATAAGTACTAACCATGAAGTATCATTGTCGTATTTAACTTTGAGGCTCGAGTGGCATTTTTCATGGATTGAGAATGGTTAGTCAAACCGCGTGACTCGCCATGTGACCATGAAAGTGTCTGGGAGGTTGTCTAGAGATGTTTCATGGCTTGAGAACATTTTCCCCAAAAATGTACAGGTATTCCCTAGGTAATTGTACACCTTATTTTTCAAAGTTACCAAGGTCACGCATGGTTGGTGCATTATTTTTCTAACCATGCATCCTAACCATAAACCCCTATCCAAACCATTAAAATATTTAAATTTACATATTTTACCTTGATAGTTTTTATATACAATCACCCCTAATCATCATTTGACTTTAACTAAACCTTCATGAACTCTCTATAGGATTCCCCCTTAGTATTCTTGAGGGGATTCCTTTTTTCTTGATGGTACCTTTAAGGTATGTCTTGTTTTTTATTAGGTTTTATCTCCTATTATTAGATCTTTGCTTGATCTCTTATCCACTTATCTCATTGGAAATTGATTTGAATTTTATTGATATATATAATGGATTTTATAGAGATTTGATGTTGTTTCTTATGGATCTAGTATCATGAGGAGTTGATCTATTCATTTATAATCACTGTTCTCAAAGGTGACTGGTCTTCCCTCGATTATTGAGGTAGGTATCTCTATAAAAAGGTTCTAACTCATGAATTACTTGATGTGCTTGTAAATTAATTTGGTTTGTTTTATAAAATTGATTGATTCTATATCAAAGTGGATTTGTTTCAAGTGATGTATGTTTTTAAATGAGTTTTTATATAAAAACAAATTTGTGCACATTATGTGTTTGATGAAATTCATTAAATGTGGTTTTGATTATAAAATGGATTTTCAAGCATGGGAGTAGTGATTCTTCGCTGTGATGTTTTTTTATAAATTTTGATCATGTTTTTAATTTTTTTTTGTAAGCATAACACATTGGGAATATTGGGTGCATTAGGAAATGGAAATTCCACCGTAGTGTGTGACACCACTAGGGATTATTTTGTTGATATCAATAGATTATAGAAGGACTTTATATTAGTGGGATTTAAATTATACTTGGATTAGTGTTTATTTATGTGTCTAAGTATGTATTACCATATGATGGAGACTAATCTTGTTCTTTATCATTTGTGATTAGTTTTACACATGATGGTACATTTCATTCCTGGTTTATCACTTGTATTTATTTTTGTGTATCCATAGAAATTTTCGTTTCTTAATTTCATGATATCATTCATGCACTCAACATATTACTATTTGATGTGAATAGGAAATGTTTTTAAGAAATACCAAATTTTTTTTAAAAAAATATTTATCTTTTGAAATTTTTTTACAAATTGGACTTGTTTTAAAGCTAGAGCCAACATTTTCATTGTATTATAATTTTTATGGAATATTTGGTGATATATTACTGGTATTAGTTATCACAAAAAAAATTTCCTTTATACATTTATAGATGTTGTTTTTTAGGATTTGGATAATGGGAATATCATTATATAGTATGTTGAATTCTCTTTGGATTTGTCACCTTCTTAGAGAGATAAATCTGTGGTGACAGATGGTCACATGGAGACTTGGTTTTGTCTTGTCTCATTTCACTTTCATGTTTAGCCTTTCAAGATTGATGTTTTATGTCTCATTAATTTTTTCTATTATTTCACACTATAATCTATTAGTTTATCTCTTTATGATTATTCATGTGAATTGTTTAGTTGTTTGTTTGATATAAACCACATGGTGGGCCTTCTCAGGTGATGTGTTATGTTGACTCAGGTTATTTCTTTGTAATTTTAATGATTGTACAATTAATTAAAATGACTATATTTTGTTTTACTCAGCATAATATTCCAATGGTCATATTTTTAAAAAAAGAGAATTCAATAAAGAATCTATATCATAGATCAAAGGATGAATGGACAATGATCATAAGAGAACCCACATATACTAAAGTGGTCAAATGTGTACTGGCTATAAGAGAATATATTTTAGATACAATGATCAAATGAGAAATGGTCACAAGAGAATACACATTGAATATAATGTTCAAATGATATATAATCAACTAAAATGGATATATTAATGAATGATAATATTATATACTCTAAATAAATTCCAATGCAGACTCATTTAGAGCATGGATTAGAGTTTAGAATAGAAGGATCAATCAAAATTGAAAGGAGAAATTTTAAGGGTAGGAGAGATTATGAGTCTTGAAACTTCTATTTGTTCTTATTATTAATGTCTTTAAAAGTGAAGGACTTTTAATCAAGGATTTCATGTTTTTTTATTTAATACCTTGCATCATATGTCTTTCATGTTTTTTATTTACTTAAAAATAGATTAGGGAACCAAACTATGTAAACCTCTATCACTCCATTCCCCATTATATATAAATTAATAATTCATAAAGATTAAAAATTTATTTACATAGATTCAATGATTGAATAAGTCCTAGGTTTAAGGACTTTACCTCTTCCAATCTTCTGTTTGTATAATTCCAAGGAATAAAGAATTTTACATTTATTAAAAAGTGGGAACTACTTGTAATTGGTGTTTTTGGGATATAAACATAATATCTTACCACTTATTTGATTTAAAATAATGGAAGTTTTCATATATAGAAATATATTATACATATAAAAGCAGGGATATAGAAATTTATTATCCCAAACCTCATACTTTTTTTATATACTATCCATATAGACTTTTCTTTAAGTTCTTTATCTCTTTTATATTGGTATCTATATCTATTTATTTTAAATTATAAATTATTTATTGAGAATTTCCAAGTCCAGAGAGTGTGACTAAATTATTCACTCATCATCCTAAAAATTTTCTTTCAATATAAACATTATTTATTAGAATATCATGTTTTGGATATTTCCATTAAATTGATCATGTATAATCATAAATGTAATAACCCGGATTTTCCCCAGGACCTTCCTTTATGAAAATCCAGTGTTGAGCTATTCCAGGGGCTCTCAGTGGATCATTTCAAGAGTTTTCCAAAATTATAGTTTTTGCGTTATTATTTTAGTGCGTCAACATGTCAGTGCATCAACATATCAGTGTGTCAGCCTGTCAATGTGTCGGTGAGTCAAGGGGCATTGACATTAGTGAGTTAAGGGTCATTGACATTAGTGAGTCAAGGGGCATCGACATCGGTGAGTCAGGGGCGACGACATCAGTGAGTCTAGGGAGTCGATGTCAGTAGGTCAGGCATGTCAACATCAATGAGTCAAGGGGCATCAGCATAGGTGAGTTAGGGGTGACGACATCAGTGAGTCGAGGGTGTTGGTGTCGGTAGTTCAGGGCATCAGCATCGGTGAGTCAGGGGCATCATAATCGGTGAGTCGAGGGCATCTGTGTCGGTCGGTCAGGGCATCGGAAGGTCAAGATGTTGGTAGCTCACCCGTCAATGCCTCAATGTCAGTGAATCAACATTGGTGAATCAACATCGGTGAATCATTTCCAGCTTTTCCCAGTTTTTCCAGTTTCTCCCCTATTACGTGTTTTTCTCCGTTTAATGTTAATCTATCAACTTATAGAAGTCCGTTGGTCTATCTCCACAGTTTACAAGGGGAATTATTAAATATCAATTAATTCCAATGTGTGAAAGAACAAGTTATGTGGTCTATCCATGATCCAAATTTTATGTACTTTGAAATGGTCTCCCTGATTTTAGGATCTGGCCACTTCTTAAGATGAGTTCCTCTCTTCCTTCTTCCTTTTTGTTTCTCTTATTTCACCAGGAGAATTACACCCTAGATGATTCATGTGCCCATTCTAGAGCCCTTCTTTCCCAAACTTGGATTTTTTCCTATAAGTCGCGCTATCCCCTAATCTTGGCGCATGAAGAAACTTCAATCTTTGATTATCCAAGTAGGGATTTTATTTTGCTTCTCTTTAATTGTGCATTATGTGGAGTGGATATATTAATGGTTCCTTGTGAGTAACAGATGGATACTCTCCTTAAAATGAGAATTAAGCAAGGATTTAATATGATCAAAATATAACTCATGTAAATAAAATAATGGGAAGGGTGTGGTTTGATGCTAATAATCTGTTTTATTTTATTATCTTTGATTCTCTTATGATTGTTGTGGTTGTATGCCTTCTGAAAATCATGGTTGTTGGAGGTCTTTTTTTGTGCACTGGTGATGCTCTATCTTTTTTTATGGTGATTTGAAAAATAGTAGTAACATGAAAATTGTTTAATCACTTATATTTGGTTAAATAAAGAGATACCCCAATATTAAACCTATTATGTGATCACCCCAGTTATATTCAAGTGGATATTAAAGAACCCCTATCGGTTAAAATTGAATATGTTTTGTTTGATGGTGGTGGTTATGTGTTGTGTCTTCTAGTCTGGGTTTCGTGGGCTTGGTATGTGGGGTGGTATGGGGGGTTTTGGTGACTTAGTCCAAGAGATTGATTGATTGTGGAATGGATAAACTTATAGGTAGTGGGATTGTCCTTTGTGGGTTGGTGACTCAATATGAGAGATTGATTGATTGTAGAATGGATAAACTTATAGGTAGTGGGATTATCCTTTGTGTGTTGTTGTCTTAGTCCTAGAGATTAATTGATTGTGGAATGGATTAACTTGTAGGCAGCTGAACTGCCTATTTGTTGTGTTTTGGTCACGAAGCGACGTTGAGTAGTGGCACTACAGTGTGGTTGTGGACTTGTTATGCAGTGGTACTGCATTGTGATTTTGTTTGGGTAGTGGGGCTATAAGGTAGGGTTGTGAGAGAATTAATGGGTGGTATTTACTTTGAAGCGTGATAGTTGATAGTAGTTTAATGAGGATGTGCAGTGGGAATGTAAGTCTAATTTTGTGTTATTGAACATTGGGACTGCAGTATGGTTTTGCTTGTTGCTTAGTGTGGTTAATGTTGTTAGTTTCCTGGTAGTGTTAGAATAATTAAATTGAATCCCCTTAAATAAAATAATGGCAACTGAAGAATAAGGGGGTTGGGTTTATGCTTTGGCAGTGGTTGTTGAGTGGTTGTGCATGTAGGAATAGCAGCAAAAATGGTGTTGTTATGGGATTTTTGTCTGTTGTGTGAAACCCATAGGTTGGGTTTGAGTGTTTTATTACCTATATATATAATGTAGTTCCTTGTGATTTCTATATGAACCCCACCCTTTTTAGCACTATGTTATGAAGAACTCCATTTCATGGGGGAGGGTATATTTCCCAACATCCCGATGGGAGAATGGATGACTGGTTACTGATTTTCTTGCTCGCACCCTCTTCGGGATCTTGCCACTTGGGCTTATCCGGGCAGGCTGCAACGGCTGAGGCTTACCAAAGTCCAAGATCCTTTGGGAAAAGTTTTGTTTTGGATGATGGGATCAGTTGTTTTCAGGCCAGTTATGTTTTCCTAAGTATCTTTGGGATGCGGCCTAGGTGTCTTGGGGCATGGTGTGTGGTTGTTGAGACCCAGGTATCTTTGGGCATGTAGGTAGTTGTTGTGGCCCAGGTGTTTTTCGGTGTGGTTGTGTGTGGTTGAGGCCCAGGTTTGTGTGGGAAGGTTGTGGAAGTGGGACTGCGTGTGGGAAGAGTGGCAGCGTCAAGATGTTAGATTTTTAGGAATGAGCAATTAACCAATGGGAAAGGGGTGTGGGGTACCCAAATGTCAATGTGATAATACTATTACTTTACTTGACTTTCGTTACTTAGGTGAGGGATCCTTAGTGAGGATGGTCTGGTTAGTATTTCCTAGTAGGTTCTTAAGGTTCTACTATTTTCTCACAGGGGAATTAGTATGCACCCTCACCTGTGCATGAGTAACTTTAGTTTACCTACTGAGTATACTTGTATGCTCACCCTACGTATGTAAAACTATTTTCAGGTTTCCATGAGGACTTCGAGGGTCGTGATAAACCTTACTAGCTTGGGCACCAGGATAATTTCTATTGATGTTTAGTTTCCCTTCTTTGCTACATCACTTGGTAGTTTTGTCTTACTTTTTATCAGTTTTACTTTTGAACATGAATGTGGGAATGAATTCATGGGTTTACTTTTACCTTTAGTCTTTGGTGTTTCTAGGATTTACCATATTATCTCCTGATCATGTTCTATAAAAAGGGTAATGCCTTTCATTTATGTTAGATTCTATACCATTGGTTCTAGTCTCCACTCTGGGGCCTACTGAAGGCGGGACTCAGGGGTCATTATCTCTCCTTCACCTTGAGCAAGGAAGGGTAGGTCACTTTGTTGTCCCTTCCCTCATATTGGAGAAGGTGGGTTATGATAGAATGGTATCAGAGAATAATGATTGAGAGATAGGATGGATTTTGGGTTAGGAACAATGTGGATTTCATGGGATGGTAGGGAAATAATATTAGGCAATCATGGTGTGTGAAATAGGTCATGGAAGATCGGCTAGGACACAAGATTTTAGGTGGCCCTGTGAACCGATGCAAGGACTCTGGACCTACTGAACGACTATGTGAGACTACACTGATTACAGGGTAGAGACCCTAGGAGAGGTACATGAATCATAATGAGTTGTGTTCTTTTGTTTATTGGGTGTTTTTGGAAATTAAAATAAATAAAAATTTCATATAAAATTTAAAAGAAAATTTCCACACTACTCAGACTTAGGAGTTTCTTGTTTTCTTTTTTCAGTTATGGCACCTAGATGTTTTCCATGAGTGGTATGAGCAGTTGAGGCCCAACAGGTCTCTCTGGTTGATCAGTGGAGGGAGAATCGAGATGAGGAGGAAGAACAATGGAAGAATACACTTCGTACCTTCCAGTGGCAGACTCTGGGAAAGTACGAGGACAGTATCTCGGACATGGAGACAGAGAGATGGCTCAAGGAGCTGGTAATCTCTTTAAGCTTGATCTGGTATCTAAAAGAGTACTAGGTTCCCCTATCTGTGAGCAAGATGCAAGGAGTGGCTCATTAGTGGTGGATGTTTTACCTTGGATAGAGGAAGGAGATTGATGTCACATGGACTAGCTTTGATAAGGAGTTCAGGGTTGAATTCCTTTCCTCCACAATGAAGCCCGGTAAGAGGTAGAAGCTTCTCTCCCTCCAGCAAGGGATTATGTTGGTGAGGGAGTTGGGGATAAAGTTCAAATATCTCCTTCATTCTGCTCGGAACCTCTTTCTAGACGAGGAGTTGTGGGAAAGAGGCTTGGAGGAGACACTCTGGCCTTCTCTTCAGTATGTTGTTACTTGCTATACTCTACTGATGTACGTGGATGTTTAGAAGAAGGTTGAAGTAGTATAGAGGATGCACACACTAGGAGGTGTTCCATGAGAGGGGATCCAACCATGTTCTTCAAATGGGAAGGCCATCAATAGCAGGTCTCCGGCGTCAGGGCCTTCTAGGTTTCGTCCGATGGAGAGTAGGCCTCAGCAGTTCCAGTTCTGATCCCCCAGTCCTCACCCTTTATCCATGGGCTTGGTACAAAGTTGATTTATCTATTTCATCTATGAGAATCTTCAAAATTAGTACCCTATCTAGGTGTAGTACAGTGGGGGTGGGAAGGTTCAGCACCCACCTCAATAGCAGAAGTTACCAGCCAGCCCTTTCCAGCAGCAGGGGCAGCGAGCTCCCGCCCCACCAAGGGTGGATGGTGCCGAAGGAGGCTAACCTTAGGGTGATTATCAGGTACCTTGACCAGGGCATGGTTGGGGAAGCGGCGGATATCCAAGGGGAATATGTTTTAGTCATGGGAAGTTTCACGCTTCAAAGGTAGCAGTTCCAGTAGGGATAGAAGTTGTTCTAGGTATAGTCAGCCTGTTTAGTACTATTGCCTATGCTTTGTTTGATTCAGGATCATCTCACTCCTTTATTTCACCTAGTCTATCCCATTCCCTGGATCTATACATAAAGAGACTTTCTTTTCCCCTGGTGTTGAGTATGCTAGTTGGGGGTCAGACTATCTTGTTTGATGTTTTTCGAGGATGTAGACTGATGTTGGGGCCGCATCAGTCCAATGGGGATCTTCTTCTACTACAAATGCAGTCATATGATGTCATCCTAGGCATAAACTAGTTGTTTTCTGTGCACACTGTTATTAACTAATTTTGAAGAAGGGTCGTGTTCTTAGATATGGGTGGTCATCATGTAGATTTCATTGGAGAGCAGAGTTACTAGGAGGGAAACTGGCATGTGGATCCCCTTCTTTCTTTGTTAGAAGATCTGTCAGTGGAATCATTAGACTCAGAGATGGAGGAAGTTCTAGGGATTGTTAGTGAGTTCCTAGACGTCTTCCCTGAAGAGGTTGTGAATTTACCCCCTTGACGTGATGCTGAGTTCGGAATAGACTAAAAACCCTATGTCTGTCCAATTTTGATGGCTCCCAATTTTATGGAAGCTTCTGAGTTGAAAAAGATGTAGATTCAGGTTGATGACCTAATGAAGAAGGGTTTTATTCGACAAGGTGTGTTTCCATGGAATGCTACACTCTTGTTTTCAAAGAAGGAAGGTGGGGGTCTCAATCTGTACATAGACTACTGGAGATTGAATCATGTGATGGTCAAGAACCGTTACCCCCTCCCAAGGATTGACAATATTTATGACCAGTTGAAGGGAGCATGTTGGTTCTCTAAGATAGACCTACAGCTTGGATATCACCAGTTGAGGGTGAAAGAAGGTGACATTACGAATACTACTTTCAGGTGCAGGTATGGACAGTTTGAGTTCATGGTCATGTCGTTCAGCATTACGAATGCACCATCTATGTTTATGGGGCTCATGAACTCTATTTTATGTGAGTATCTAGACCGGTTCGTGGTTGTGTTCATCAACAAAATCCTGATCTACTCAAGATCAGAGGAGGATCACGTCGAGCATATAAGGATAGTTTTGGAGGTCCTCTGCCACCACCATCTCTACGAGAAGTTATTGAAGTGAAAGTTTTGTACATGATAGGTGAACTTCCTTGGACACATGATGTTCCATTAAGAAATAATAGTGGACCCATCAAAGGTTGAAGCAGTTTTTTCTTGGGAAACACCCAAGTACATAGTAGAGATTCATAGTTTCCTTGATTTGGTAGGTTACTTCTAGAGTTCCATACCTGACTTCTCTCGAGTTGAATCTACATTTAAAACTTTAAATAGAAAGGAATAGGCTTTTGTATGGAGTGATTAGTGCTAGGAAGCTTTCAGTTATCTGAAAGGGAAGCTGGTATGTGCCCCAGTGTTGAGGTTTCCAAAAGAAGTGGTGAAGTTCTAAGTGTTATATGATGCTTCTGGCTTAGGATGGGATGTGTTTTAATGAATTAGTGGGGAGTAATCTATTATGGGTATAGTCAGTTACATACTCACAAACGTAACTATGCCACCCATGACCTATAACTTGCATCGGTTGTGTTCATGTGGAAGTTTTGGTGGCATTACCTCATCAGTGAACACTTTGTGGTCTTCACAGATCACAAGATATTGAGATATATTTTCTCCCAGAGAGACCTAAAATTTCAGAAGTGGAGGTGGATAGAGTTTCTTCAGGACTATGAATTTGAAATCTTCTAAAACCTGGAAAGGGGAATGTGGTTGCCAATGCCTTGAGCAGGAAGTCAAAGAAGGATGTATTTCAGAAGTTTGCAGATTCTTGGAAGGTGATGGAGGAGTTGGATGCTTTACATCTGGGCTTGAGAGTGGAGGATGGTAGAGGCTATATATTTCAGATGAAAGTGCAGTTTTCCTTGGTACAATAGGTGGAGGAGTCTCAGAGAAAAGACTCAGAGGCTGAAGTGATGTCTGATCAGGTCATCCCGGGTGATGTACCAAAAGGATGGTCGGAGGATAGTCAGAATCATATGTTGTTCTATGGGAAGTTGTTTGTCCCGGTGGCAATGTGCAAGGGAGTTCTTGGTGAGTTCCATAACTCAACATTTGAGTTACATCCAGGAGTCTCTAAGATGTGTTGGTCGGAGAGTGATGGCAAGAGGGGGGGTGAATTGCATTTTAAAAATTAATTAACAATTTAAAAACAATTTATAAATGCAGCGGAAATAAAAAGGGGCAAGACACAATTTGATAACGGAGTTCGGCTTAAACCAAAGCCTACGTCTCCGCTCCCAACTCAACCGTTGAGAGATTTACTTCAGCTTGCTTTTTAATGGTTGTAGCAAGAAACCCACTAGCCGTTTTAAGGTAGGCTAGATCACCTTCGTACAGCTTGCTTTTTTATGATGGTTGTAGCAAGAAACCCAAAATGAAAGAGAGGAAGAAAAGGATGGTTTGTTTTAATACAAACCCAATTAATAACTAAACAATTGAAATAAATAAATTACAACAAACTTGAGGAAGCCTTGAGCGCCAAGAGTGTGAGAGTAGTTGATGTAGAGGCAGCCCAAGCTTCAAGGATGGAGGTGGATCACAAGTAGCCTTAGAGATTTGTCGTTAGAGCTTCAAGGGATCAAAATATCATTCCAATGTATCGGGGTGTGTTCCCGGCATCCATCCTCGTCTATTTATAGGAGAAATATCCCAAAATACTTCAATATGGCCGTTGGAGGGCTTTCGGAGCCGTTGGGGGTCAAGTGGACAAGTCTAGTCAAGGCCCAATGGCTAGTTTGACTTTGCTTACCGGCTTACCGGTGCTTGGCCACCGGCCGGGCGGTGCTCCAGACAGAAGGTAGAGCTTTCTGTCTGGGCTCCACCGGCTGGCCGGTGTCACCTGGCAGTAGGCAAGGCCTACTGTCTGGTTCCACCGGCTGGCCGGTGGTCAGGCACCGGCTGACCGGTGGCTCCTGGCAGAGAGCATTGCTTCTGCCAGAGACCACCGGCTGGCCGGTGGTAATCCACCGGTTGGCCGGTGGACTCAGAGAGTCCTTTTCCAGTCTCCTTGGGCCAACTCTTTGGCAACCTTTTTCCTATCATCAAACAAACTTGAAAACAAGTTATAACACGATGAGAGTGATTGTGATCATTAAAATCCAAGAGAGAGGGGTACAACAGTCTCCCCCTATTTTGATGATCACAATCACAAATGAGAAAGCTTTTAAAAAGGATATGCCAAGTAAAAAAAAGAGATAAGAAACTTGGACATGGAAAATTTTAGTGATCATTTTAATACAATAATTTCATAGATGTATCATGTATTGAAAATGATATTAATCTTGAAAGGATTGAGATAAAGAGAATGGTTCATTTTGAAATTGTAACCATAGGTCATTTAAAAGAAACAACTGAAATCAATAACTTAACCATTTAAAAACAGATTTTTATAAAAGTAATAACTTAAAATTGAACTTTTAAAAAGAGCACTTAATTAAATGAAATACGTAACTAAGTAATAGAGAGTTTTTCTCCCCCTTTGGGATTATCAAAATAGGAGGAAAAGTATGAAAGAAAATTAGAAAAACAATAAGAAGGAGGTAAGTAATGACAATAAGGATTGATAGATAAGACAACTTGAATTTTATAAAAGTTGAAACGTTACATAGAAAGTTAAAAATACAAATACAAAGACAAGTCAAAAAAAACAGGAAAGGATCTATTCACTCCTAGAGGGCCGAGAGTGACGACGACGCCTGAAGGTCGGAGGAGCCGGAGGAGCCTGGACCGCCTCAAAGCGACGATCTAGAGAATCGATCCGAGAGTGGAGCTGATCAAACTGAGAGCTGAAGTAAGAAAACTGTAAGTCGAGCCGGGTCTCAATCTGATCCTGGAAGCGAAGGAATTGATCAGCCGTCACCGACAAGCTACCAGTATCAGCGGGAGGGGGCACAGCCTCAGCAGGCTCCGGTGCATCGTCACCCGCTCCATCTCCCTCATCAGCAGCAGCAGCAGCAGCCTCACCTTCGCTGTCACCACTCCCTTCCTCTTCATCATCACCACTGTCCTCACTATCTGAAAGAGGATAGGCAGCGGCAATGGCAGGAGGCATGTCATGGGAAGGAGGGTGTGAATGTGTCTGAGGGGAGTAAGCCTTGAGAAGGCCCTCCTTGTCAGTAATCGACTCCTGACGCCAAGGATGCCAACGAATGTTCATCCATTGCACCATCATAAAATTGATGATGCTATCCTTCTTTGACTGCTCGAAGGAGGTAGCACGGAGAGGGACATCAAGAAAGGTAAAGATTTTGGTCAACAAGCGCCCGTGAGGTAGAGTTTTGGACCGGCGCGGGTGCTCAGCCACATAAGACATGGCCTGGAACAGGAACCAGACCAAATTGAAATGAATGCCTCTGGTGATATAAGAAAGAAGATAAATATCAATAAATTTCACCGTATCGTGATCACCGATACGGGGTGCAAGGGTGGTCTGAATGAGGCGCTCAATGATGCGATGGTTAGGGGAGAGCTGGGAGAGCTTGACAATGGGATCGGTGGGCTGTCCTGTGAGATGCTCAAGAGCGACAGCAAGATCAAAATCAGGGTCCCGAGGAAACTCTCCCTGAGCAAATGCATGAGGTCCAACATGAGGAACCCCTAGCATCCTGGCAATCTCCAAAGAAGTGAAAGTGATGGGTTGCCTAAGAGCGGTGGTAGAAATGGTATCGACGTCGTCAGAAACCGACCACGTCAGGTGAGCATAAAATTCTTTGACAAGAAGGGGATAAATAACATCCTTCTCAGAAGGTTCAAAAAAGGAATACCAGTGTTGATATTCAATGATGGAGAAAAGCTCGAGACGAGTAGAAGAAAGCCAATAATAATCAATTACTCTACCAGGCAGAATGACTTTTTCATGCCAAATGTCCGGAAGTTGAGGGATTGAAGGAGGAGGAGGTGCCTCTTGAGCAATTCCCTTTCCCTTGCGTGAAGAGCGAGGACCCATGATGGAAAAGGGAAAAAAAATTGAGAGAGATTGAGAGAAAATGGAGTTTGAGAGGAAAAGAAGGAAGAAGGGAGGCTAGGGCAAGGAGGAGGCGCGGGTCTGGAGGAGGTGCATGAGAGAGAGAGAGAGAAATGGGAAGGGTTTTAATTTTAACCCTTCCTCCGGCCGGCCCAAAAAGGAAAAACCCGACACCACCGGTTAACCGGTGATGTACCACCGGTTGACCGGTGGTATTGAAATTCATAAAAAAATTAAAATAAAATAAAAAAGAGTTTAAATAACTTAAAAAGAAATATAAGCAAGCCAAAAAGAGTCAAATATTTAATAGTGCTCATTGACGAATCATTCCTAACTCCCCCTTAATAAAATCAAAACGTTCAACCGGGAGCGGTTTGGTAAAAATATCAGCTAATTGGAAATCAGTAGAAATGAAGTCCAAAGTGATGTCCCCTTTTTGAAAATGGTCACGAAGGAAATGATGCCTTAAATATATATGCTTTGTCCTAGAATGTTGTATTGGATTTTTAGAAATACTAATGGCACTAGTGTTGTCACACCGTATAGGGACATGATCGTAGGAAATTCCATAATCCAAGAGAGTGTGCTGCATCCAAATAATTTGGGCACAATAATTACCAGCTGCTACGTACTCGGCCTCGGCAGTAGAAAGAGAAACACAGTTTTTTCTTTTTGCTACTCCATGAAACAAGGGACTTGCCTAGCAGATAACAGGTTCCACTAGTACTCTTACGATCTAATTGACATCCTCCAAAATCAGCATCCGAATATGAAGAAAGTTCGAAAGAAGTATTAGAGGGATAAAACAAACCAATGTTTTTGGATCCTTTTAAATACTTAAAAATTATTTTGACCGATTTAAAATGAGATTCTTTGGGATTGGATTGAAAACGAGCACAAAGGCAAACACTGAACATGATGTCAGGACGGGTCGCAGTTAGGTAAAGTAGACTCCCGATCATACTCCTATAAATCTTGTTATCAACCGGTTTCCCGGCTTCATCTAACGTAAGTTTACAAGAAGTACTCATGGGGGTACTAATTTCCTTTACTTGATCTATACCAAAACGACTTAAAAGTTCGTTTGTGTATTTTCCTTGGCTTAGAAAAATACCATTTGAATTTTGAAAGATTTGAAAACCAAGAAAAAAATTTAATTCCCCCATAAAGCTCATTTCAAATTCTTTTCTCATTAAATCTGAAAAATCAGTACAAAGTGATTCTTTGGTTGAACCAAAGATAACGTCATCAACGTAAATTTGGACAATTAAAAGATCTTTGGAAGTGTGTTTTAAAAATAGGGTACAATCATCTTGACCCATTTTAAAATCATTTTCTAAAAGAAATTTTGTTAACCGCTCATACCAAGCCCGAGGGGCTTGTTTTAAGCCATATAGAGCCTTGGTTAACTTAAAAACATGATTTGGAAATTTTGGATCTTCAAAACCGGGGGGTTGTTCAACAAAGATTTTTTCTGAAATAAAACCATTTAAAAAAGCACTTTTAACATCCATTTGAAAAAGTTTTAAATTTAAGTGAGCGGCGAATGCCAACAAGATCCTAATGGATTCCAATCTAGCAACGGGCGCAAAGGTTTCACCATAATCAATTCTTTCTTCTTGATTATAGCCCTTATCTACTAGGCGAGCTTTGTTCCAGGTTATATTTCCTTGATCATCAAGTTTGTTCCTAAAAACCCATTTAGTGCCAATAATTGGATGATCATTGGGTCTTTCAACAAGAGTCCAAACATCATTTCTAGAGAATTGATTTAGTTCCTCTTGCATTTCAAGAACCCAATTCTCATCATTAATGGAATCATTAATGGTTTGAGGCTCTAGTTGAGAAAGAAAGGCTTGATGTTCAACCTTGTTGAGGATTGATCTTCTAGTTCGAGTACCGGCTTGAAGATCACCTATAACATTTTCTAAAGGATGGTCTCTAGAAGGTTTCCAAACCTTAGGCAAGGTGGAAGGCGAAGAAGGTGAAGAGGGTTCTTGATGGTCATCCTCCTTGGGAGGAGAAGAGGAATCATTCAAATGAAGCTTATCAAGCTTATCTTCAACATCTTCAATGACCGGGTGAGGTTTTGGAAGAGTTTCATCAAATTTGACATGAGATGATTCTTCGATGGTTTTTGAACGTTTATTGAAGACACGATAGGCTTTGCTTGAGTTGGAGTACCCAAGAAAAATACCTTCATCGGATTTGGCATCAAATTTCCCTAGGTTATCTTTTGTGTTAAGGATAAATCATTTACAACCAAACACTTTAAAATAACCAACTTTGGGCAATTTTCCTTTCCAAAGATCATAGGGGGTTTTCTTAAGAAGGGGTCTTACAAGGACTCTATTGATAGTATAACAAGCAGTGTTTACTGCCTCGGCCCAAAAATATTGAGGGAGGTTGAATTCACTAAGGAGGGTTCGAGCAATTTCTTGGAGAGTTCGGTTTCTCCTTTCAACCACTCCATTTTGTTGTGGAGTCCTAGGGGCAGAGAAGGTGTGATTGTATCCTTGAGAGGAACACAATTCATCGAATTCTTTGTTCTCGAATTCACCTCCATGGTCACTACGGAGCGATATAATTTTATATCCTTTTTCGTTTTCTACTTTCCTAGAGAATTTCAAAAAGGTTCTACAAGCATCATTTTTATGAGCTAAAAAGAAAACCCAAGTGAAATGAGAAAAGTCATCTACTAGGACAAAGGTATAGGATTTTCCACCTAGACTTGCTACAGGGGTATGACCAAAAAGATCAAGATGAAGGATCTCAAGAGATTTTGAAGTGGACACTTCCTTCTTAGATTTGAAAGAAGATTTGTGTTGCTTGCCAAGTTGGCATGGCTCACAAATCAAATCTTTCTTAAACTTAAGTTTAGGAAGGTCACGGATGAGCTTGTTCTTATTAAGCTTTAGAAGTGAATGAGAGCTACAATGCCCCAACCTTCTATGCCAAAGCCAAGACTCATTGTCAAGAGCACTTAAACATTTAACATTTTGGCTAGCTAAAGACTTTAAATCAATAATGTAAACATTTTGAAAACGGGAAGCAGAAAATATCAATTTGTTTTGAAAATCAAACACATTGCATAAATCATTTTGAAAATTCACCGAAAAACCACTATCACAAAGTTGATTAATGCTAATTAAATTATGTTTTAAACCTTTAACAAATAAAACATCTTTAATTAATGAGGATCTACCAAAACCAATGTTACCTATTCCGACGATCTTGCTTTTTGAATTGTCACCGAAGGTGACGTATCCTCCATCGAATTCTTCAAGGGAGTTGAACTCGGAGGGATCGCCACACATGTGCCTCGAGCATCCGCTGTCGAGATACCACGAGCCTTTTGAAGGCCTACTTCTTTGGTGTTTATCCTACAAAATCAAGAGAGAATAGATTTTGGTACCCATATAAGTTTGGGTCCGGAAATATTAGCTAAAAGAGACTTTTGAACCCATACTTTTCTAGAGGGATACATCCTAAGATATTCATCCGAGTAGGTAATGATTTTGGGGCGGCCATATCTAGCATTTTTACAATCGCATTCATAAATCATATGTCCGGTTTTTCTACAATAATTACAAAACTTATTTTGAGAGATCCCCCTTACAAAAGTAGTGGGTGCTCTAGAAGAGGTGGCTTGCTTGTTAAAGCCAAGTCCATGTGTGGTTCTAGCCGAACGTTGAGAACCTAGCAATTTGGTCAAATTTTGTTCACCTTAGGTGAACTTGGCAAGAGATTCCCTTAAATCTTTAATAGTTGAATTCAAAGAATCAACATTTGGAATATCTTGGACCTTAAGGGCAAGTTCCTCATTCTTTTTGAGAAGTTGATCTTTTTCAGAAATTATAATTTTGTGTTTCTTTTCTAAGGGCAAAAATTTAGAGGTGAGTTCGTGAAAACCTTCCTCTAATTGATCTCTCGCATTTTGGATATCTTCATAAAACATGTCATTATTAAAAGAAGAAGATGAGGAAGAGGAGTCGGAAGAAGATACCTGATCAAGTGCCATTAGGCATTTTCCACCTTCACCGCTTGAAGCGCTTGAAGACATGGAGTCATCGCTTGCACTCCATGTTGACTCTTTGAAAGCCTTCTTGTTTTTCTTTTCCTTTAACCTTTTCTTGAAAAGAGATCACTCCGGTTTGATGTGTCCTTTCTTTCCACATTCAAAGCATGTAACTTCTTTTTCTGCTTTTGGCTCTTCCTTTCGTGTCCTTTGAAAATTCTTCTTTTTCTTCATGAACTTGCTCATTTTTCTTGCAAGTTGAGCAATCTCGGATCCGCTATCATCGGAGGAGCTTTCTTGCTTTGCTTTGAATGCTATGTTCTTTTTCTCCTTGAAGATTTTACCTTCTTTATCGGCTTGCCTCTTCATGGTAATCTCATAGGTCATAAGTGATCCAATGAGTTCTTCAACCGGCATTTTCTTGACATCTTTCGCTTCTTGGATTGCCGTCACCTTTGGAGCCCATGAGCTTGGTAGGACCCAAAGAATCTTCTTGACCATCGTCTCTGTAGAAACATCATCTCCAAGAGACTTTCTCCCATTACACACATCAGTAAAGCGGGTAAACATTTCCGTAATAGATTCGTGTGGGTGCATGGTGAAACTTTCAAAGTCTTGACGATACATATCTAATCTAGTGTCTTTGACTTTGTTAGTGCCCTCATGGGTCACTTCCAAAAGCTTCCAAATTTCATGAGAAGTGGTGCAAGTAGAAATACGATTAAATTCATTACGGTCTAACCCACAATGAAGAGCATTCATGGATTTGCCATCAAGCTCAAAATTAGCAATGTCTCCGGGGGTCCATTTAGACTCATCTTTGCTAGATAGAGTGTAGCCTTGCATAACAATTCTATATATAGGATAGCCAATACTTCTAAGAAATGTAATCATGCGAGTTTTCCAATAAGTGTAGTCGGTTCCATCAAAGAATGGAGGCCGAGTCATGGAATACCCTTCGGGTGCTTGTGAGGAAGAAGCCATCACTATGGATTTTAGGTTTGTAACCGGTTAAGGTATTACACAAACGTCCCTTTGATACCAATTGTTGGTCGGAGAGTGATGGAAAGAGGGGGGGTGAATTGCCTTTTAAAAATTAATTAACAATTTAAAAACAATTTATAAATGCAGTGGAAATAAAAAGGGGCAAGACACAATTTGATAACGGAGTTCGGCTTAAACCAAAGCCTACGTCTCCGCTCCCAACTCAACCGTTGAGAGATTTACTTCAGCTTGCTTTTTAATGGTTGTAGCAAGAAACCCACTAGCCTTTTTAAGATAGGCTAGATCACCTTCGTACAGCTTGCTTTTTTATGATGGTTGTAGCAAGAAACCCAAAATGAAAGAGAGGAAGAAAAGGATGGTTTGTTTTAATAAAAACCCAATGAATAACTAAACAATTGAAATAAATAAATTACAACAAACTTGAGGAAGCCTTGAGCGCCAAGAGTGTGAGAGTAGTTGATGTAGAGGCAGCCCAAGCTTCAAGGATGGAGGTGGATCACAAGTAGCCTTAGAGATTTGTCGTTAGAGCTTCAAGGGATCAAAATATCATTCTAATGTATCGGGGTGTGTTCCCGGCATCCATCCTCGTCTATTTATAGGAGAAATATCCCCAAATACTTCAATATGGCCGTTGGAGGGCTTTCGGAGCCGTTGGGGGTCAAGTGGACAAGTCTGGTCAAGGCCCAACGGCTAGTTTGACTTTGCTTACCGGCTGACCGGTGCTTGGCCACCGGCTGGCCGGTGCTCCAGACAGAAGGCAGAGCTTTCTGTCTAGGCTCCACCGGCTGGCCAGTGGTCTAGACAGAGAGCAAGCTCTCTGTCTGGTTCCACCGGCTGGCCGGTGGTCCAGACACCAGGTGGCCGGTGGTCGAGACAGAGAGTAAGCTCTCTGTCTGGTTCCACCGGCTGGCCGGTGGTCCAGACACCGGTTGGCCGGTGTCACCTGGCAGTAGGCAAGGCCTACTGTCTGGTTCCACCGGCTGACCGATGGCTCCTGGCAGAGAGCATTGCTTCTGCCAGAGACCACCGGCTGGCCGGTGGTAATCCACCGGTTGGCCGGTGGACTCAGAGATTCCTTTTCCAGTCTCCTTGGGCCAACTCTTTGGCAACCTTTTTCCTATCATCAAACAAACTTGAAAACAAGTTAGAACACGATGAGAGTGATTGTGATCATTAAAATCCAAGAGAGAGGGGTACAACAAGATGTACTGAGGCTTGATAGGTTCGTTTTTGTAGCCTAGGGTGAAGCGGGTAGTTGTGGAGTTTGTGGCAAGGTGCCTCATATGTCGGTAGGTGAAGGCTGAACACCATGTTCATGAAGGACTACTGCAGCACTTAGACGTTCCTGAGTGGAAGTGGGATAAAATATTGATTTATTTCATCACAGGACTACCTAGGGATGATGGAGTTTGTGATTCCATCTGGGTAGTGGTGCACCGATTGAAGAAATTAGTTCACTTCTTAGCGATTAAGGAGTCGAGCATGGTGCATGCCATAGAACATAGGTATGTCAGTGAAGTGGTACAGATGGATGGATTTCCAAGATCCATCATTTTGGATTGGTATACATGCTTTACTTCATGAGTCTGGAAGGGATTACAATGTTCTTTTGGCACCCAACTATGAATTAGCACTTCTTTCCACCCTCAAACTGATGGGAAGATAGAGAGGACCATCTAGATGTTGTAGGATATGCTACGAGAAATTTTATTGGACTTCATAGGGTTGTAGGAACAACACATACCACTGGTGGAGTTTTCCTACAATAATAGCTATTACTCTACCATTGGAATGGATCCATTAGAATCCTTGTAAGGAAGATTGTGTTGTTCACCTGTGTGCTAGACAGAGGTTAGGGAGGTAGGTGTTTTTGGCCTAGAGGTAGTGTAGAGCACGACGGAGAAGGTTCAGCTTGTGCGTGAAAGGATGAAGGTAGCTCAGGAGTGGCAGAAGTTGTATGTTAATCATAGGAGGAGACCCTTGAAGTTCAGGGTTGGGGACCATGTGTTATTAAAGGTCTCCCCTTGGCATGGACAATGAAGGCTTGGAAGGGGTATTAAGCCTTCTCTTAGGTTCATTGGACCTTTAGAGGTGTTGGGAAGAGTTGGTGAGGTGGAGTACTAGATGGACTTGCACCATGGTTTGATAGGATCCACAACGTCTTTCATGTCTCTTGGCTCTGTCGGTATCTACACAATTACTCCCACATCCTCGACTGGGGAGAGTTGGACATCGAGGATGATGCGACGTTCCTGGACCGGTCGGTGAAGATCAAGGATCATAAGGAGAAGGTGCTTTGTGGATTGACCATTCCCTTGGTTCGTGTGTTATGAAGGCATAGTGTCCTCAAGGAGAGTACCTAGGAATGAGAGTCACAGATGCATACCTAGTACTGATTGTTGTTTTAATTTTTGATCTTGTGTTTTCTTTTTTCCTTGGTTATGATGTAATGTTTAACCTCAATTGTTGTATGATAAGTTATTTCCCGGTTCTCTATTTTTTTGTGAAAATTCCTGACTATAGGGAGGGTAGGACCTAATCCCTATTCGATATGCATTAATGTTTATGTGATTAAACCTATGCGGGCTGGTAAGTGTCACCCAAAGTGAATAGTATCTTGACATAGAGGAAGAAGCTCACTAATCCATTTATCTGGATAGTGTGACCCTTGGTGATTGTATGATTTATCAAGGAAAGTGGGGCCTTAGTGTCTCCCCAGTTTTTTAGGAGAGAGATGTGAGAGAGGTGTTCCTAGATGATAAGGTTTCCCCTCCAGTTTTCAAGACAGGGTGGTTTACTCTTGAGATTTATCTTGAGGGATGGTTGTTAAAACTTCATTTCTTCTAGGCCAGTTCTAAATTATTGAGGATGAGAATAGTTTGAGAGGTATCTGATGTAATAACTTGGATTTTCCCCAGGCCCTTCCTTTGTGAAAATATAGTGTTGAGGTGTTCTAGGGGCTCTTGGAGGCTCATTTCATGAGTTTTCCAAAATTCTAGTTTTTCCATCAGCATGTCAGTGTGTCGGCATGTCAGTGCGTCAACATGTCAGTGAATCAGTGATTCAAGGGTATCGGAATCTGTGAGTTAAGGGGCAACGACATCAGTGAGTCAAGGGGCGTCGACATTGGTGAGTCAAGGGAGATGACATTGGTGATTTTAGGGCATCGGTGTTGGTAGGTCAGGGGAGACATCACCAATGAGTCAAGGGGCTTTGGTATTAGTGATTCAAGGGGCATCGACATAAGTGAGTTAGGGGAAACAACATTGGTGAGTTGAGGGTGTCAGTGATGGTAGGTCAGGGCGTCGACAACAGTAATTCAGGGGTGTTGACATTAGTGAGTAGAGGGAATCAGTGTTGGTTGGTAAGGGTGTCGATAGGTTGAGGCGTTAGTAACTCACCCATCAGTGGTTCAACATCGGTGGATCTATGTTGGTGGCTTAACGTCAGTGACTCACCCATCGGTGAATAATTTCCATCTTTTCCTATTTCTTAATGTTTCGCCCATGTTACATGTTCTCCATTTAAAGTTAATCTATCAATTCAACGTCATCTGCTAGTCTATCTCCACCATTTCCAAGGGGAATAATTAAATATCAATTAATCCCAACATGTGAAACCACCATGCCACGTGGTTTATCCACGATCTGACTTTTAATTACTTCGAAATGGTCTCCCTAATTTTAGGATCTGTCATCTTCTTAATCTAAGATCCTTTCTTCCTTATTCCTTTTCATTTCTCTTGGTGTGCCTAGAGAACTACTCCCAAGATGAGTTGTGTGCCCATGCTGGAGCCCTTCCTGTTCAGTATTTGAGTTTTTCCTAAAATTCACACCTTCCCCTATTCTTGGAGTAAGAAGGAACTTCGATCTTTGATCATCCAAGTTGGGATTTTCTTTTTGTTCTCTTTAATTGTGCATCTTGCGGGGTGGGTAAATTAATGGTTCCTTGTGAGTAATAGTATAAAAATCTCTTTAAAATGAGAATTAAACAAGGATTTAAAATGATAAAAAGATAAATCGCATAAATAAAATAATCGACAAGGTATGTTTTGATGTTGATCACCTATTTTATTTTGTTATCTTTGATTCTCTTATGACTTTTGTGGATCTATGTCTTCTAAAAATCTTGGTAATTGGTGGTCTTTTTTTGCACACCGATGATTCTCTATCTTTCTTGTGGTGATTTTAAAAACAAAAGTAACATGAAAACTATTTAATCACAAATATTTGGTTAAATGAAGAGATGTTCCATGATGAAACATGTTCTGTGATCACCTTAGTTATATTCAAGAAGATAATAAAGAACCCCTATCGGTTAAAATTGAATACACTTGGTTTGATGGTTGTGGTTATGTGTTGTGTGTTCTGATCTGAGTTATATGGGATTGGTATATGGGGTGGTACAGGGGTTTTTGGTGTCTCAGTCTAATATATTGATTGATTGTGTAATGGATAAACTTGTTGGCATTGGAACTATCCTTTGTGTGTTGGTGTCTCAGTCTGAGTGATTAATTGATTGTGGAATGAATAAACTTATAGTAATTGGGACTATTCATTGTGTGTTAGTGTCTCAGTACGAGAGATTAATGGATTGTGGAATTGATGAACTTGTAGGCAGATAAAATACCTTTATGTTGTGTTGTGGTCATGAAGTGGCATCGAACAGTGGGACTGCGGTGTGGTTGTGGACTCGTTATGCAGTGGGACTGCATTGGGGTTTTGTTTGGGTAACAGGGCTACAGGGATGGGTTGTGAGAGAAGTAATGGGTGGTATTTACTTTGAAGCGTGATAGTTAATAGTAGTTGAATGGGGATGTCCAGTGGGACTACAATTCTAGTTTTGTGTCGTTGTGTTGTGGGATGGAATTTTGGTTTTTCTTGTATCTTTTTTTTGTTACGGTTGTTAGTTTCCTGGTAGTGTTGTAATAATTAAAATGAATCCCCTTAAATAAAAAAATGAAAACCGTCCAAGAAGGGGGTTGTGTTTATGCTTTGGTAGTGGCTGTTGCGTGGTTGTGTATATAGGAGTAGCAACAAAAGTAGTGATGGTGTGTGTGGGATTATTGTCTGTTGTGTGACACCTATAGGTTGGGGATTACTATTTGATTAACTAACTAACTGACTATATATATATATATATAATTTAGTTCCTTGTGATTTCTATACACACCCCACCCTTGCTGAGCACTATGTGCAGAACACCTCCATTTCATGGGGGAGGGTATCTTTCCCAACATCTCAGTGGGAGGATGGATGGATAGTTACTAATTCTCTTCCTCGTACCCTCTTCAGGATCTTGCCACTTGGGCATATCCAGATAGGCTGTAATGAATTGAGGCTTACCAAAGTCCAAGATCCTTCAGGAAAAGGTTTGTTTTGGATGAGGGGCTCAGGTGTTTGAGGGCCAAGTATGTTTTCTCAAGTATCTTCGGGATGAGTCCCAGGTGTCTTCAGGTGTGGTGTGTGGTTGTTGAGGCCCATGTGTCTTCGAGCGTAGCGGTGGTTGTTGTAGACCAGGTGTCTGCAGGTGTGGTGGTGTGTGGTTGAGGCCCTACTGTTTGTGGGAAGGTTGCAGCAGTGGGACTGCGTGTGGGAAGAGTGGAAGTGTCAAGACATTGGATCGTTAGGAATGAGCAGTAAACCAATGGAAAAGGGGTGCATGGTACCTAAATATTAATGTGCTTATACTATTACTTTACTTGACTTTTGTTACTTGGGTGAGTGTGATTTGGTGAGTGGGAAAGGGGTGCAGGGTACCCAAATGTTGATGTGCTTATACTATTACTTTACTTTAATTTCATTACTTTGGTGAGTGTGATTTGGTGACGATGGGCTGGTTAGTATTCCTTGGTAGATGCTTGAGGTTATACTTTTTTCTCATAGTGTAATTAGTATGTTCCCTCACTTGTGCATGAGTAGCTTTAGTTTCCCTACTGAGTATACTTGTATGCTCAACCGATGTATGTAAAACTGTTTTCAGGTTTCTAGGAGGACTTCAAGGACTGTTCTGGACCTTAATAGCTTGGGTGTCGGGATAGTTGATATTTCTGTTTAGTTTCCATTCTTGGGTATATCACTTGGAAGTTATTTCTTACTTTTTATCAGTTTTACTTTTGAACATGCATGTGGGAATGTATTTTTGGCTTTAATTTTACCTTTAGACTTTGGTGTTTCTAGGATTTACCATATTTTCTCTTGATCTTGTTCTATAAAATGGGTACTACCTTCCATTTATGTGAGATTATATACCCTTGGTGCTAGTTTCAACTCCAAATCCCACTGAAGGTGGGAATCAGGGGTCATTATCTCTCCTTTACCTTGAGGGAGGAAGGGAATGAAACTTTTCCATCCCTTCCCTCATCTTAGAGAAGGTGGGTCATGACAATAAGTCATAAATTCATTTATCTAAAAAATATCTTCCTAAACTCTCATAATATTTTTGATTCTGAATCTTATTATTTACTATACATTAATACTTTCACACCTTACCTTTTTTCTATTATATACTTATATATTTTTTATTTGATTTCTTGATTTAATCATGAATTTTATTTAAGTGTTTTTTGTATGTTTTATAATTATCCACACTTTTAGAGTGTCTTATAAAATTTAATCTCCTGCCAATATAGGAAAATAATTGGTATTAGTGTATAGTATTTAAAGAGAATATATTTTATAAAGTAGCATGATAAAGAGTAAATATATACGCAAAAATTTTTGTTTTCATGCGAGTGTTTGTAAAAAACATTATCAAATGACATTTTCTTTTGATTGCATATTAGTTTTTTTATGGAAAACATTTTTTATACTATAAAAACCTAATGAAATATTTAATAATATATATGAATCCACCTAGTTTGATAAATCATTATAATACCTTAATTTATTCTAAAAAATTATTTAAAATACATTAATCTTATATAAATTTCAAAATTTTATTTAAATGTTTTTGTTCATAATATTATGATATATATTATGAGTGGTGATGTAGAAAATCTTATTTCATCACTTTACACTACTCATGATATCTGAAAATTTATCATGATTACCTTTGATAGTAATCAATCTAATAACACAACTACTTCTGATGAAAAATACCTTTTAATATAAATAGATAAATACAGAGGTATTCAAAATCTATCTGATGAAAATTCTAAATACTAAATAATAAAATTAAGAATATATGAGATTGGTGGATATTTCCTCTCCAAAAATTCTATCAAAGTAATATGTAAACTATATGTTTCTACTTGGACACTTTTCATCAACACGTCCTTATGAAGAGTAAAAGAACTGACTAAACCACTATGGTTTATAACCGGGTCTCCACTGGATACATCTATTATAAAGATTTAGACATGAAATAAGAAAGTAATTTATTAGTTTCATCTACCATTGAATTATCCTAAAAAGGAGGAGATGATGAAGAGTACTTCTCCAAGTAGTAAAAATATGCCTATGATCTAGATTTATGGATCAATAACTTAAATTAATGGAATATTAATCTTTAGAAGAAATTGGAATCAATATATGAATAAATGAAGGTTCTATCTACTCAACTAAACAAAATCTCTATTAATCAACCTTAAACTTATAAATAATCCAAAATAATTATATATTATTCCTTTGTAATATACTTATCCAAATATAAAAAATTATTAAATATATTAAATTTAAAAATTAAAGATCTCAAAAATATTTTATCTATATTTATTGAAGGAATATAAAATTTAGGGAAAATCCTTGCACTCCAAAATCCTATGAAATTCATATATACAATCCGATATATTAGGGGGAATATAATAAAGTTATAAAAAAGACCTATCAAGGATATTTTATTTTAATAAAATAAAAAATAGTATATCAACATTAGAACACTTCTAAATACACCACTAAAAAATGATCAATGAAGAAAATGAAAAGTTTTGGTATATCTTGATCCTTTCAATCCAAATATCTGAAGAATTTATAGAATAATACCAAATAGAAATTTTTAATTCAAATATATATTCTAAAGTCATTATATTCTATAACTTATAGAGATAAGAATATATTGGTTTTTAAATATATCATTTCCAATACTCACTAGAAATATCAACTAGAGAGAGAGAAAATTACCAACTGGATATGTCTTCAATCTATAGAGAACAAAAATAATAGAACACATCAATTTTGGTAATATATTTAATTTTATTGAAACTATAATTGAGGAGGTAACATAAATCAAAAAATATTAATAATTATAGTTTTTAATAAATATTTAATTTAGATTTTCAAAAGCCACATATCATTGTTTATATTCACATTTAGATCACTGATGATTGGATTAAATAGATGTATCTTGTACAATATTTCAATTTTCCACACATGTATTTATTTATTTACAACTTTTTAGTTCGCATTAAGAGGTTTTAAATATATTAGTACACCTTTCCTTCAAAATCACTACTCGAGTAATTCTTCTTTCTCAATTACTAAAATACCTTTTAGATGTATATCTATCTCTCTTTATCTATCTTGAAAATTGTGCATTTCAAATTTCTTCCATTTAGAAATGAGATTTTTATTATTCATTTTCCCTTGATATTACTTACTCTTCTTACTATACTAATAGTTTTTCTATGAAAAACTTATGCAATGGGAAAAATAAGAAATTTCATCTTTTATTGTTGCTCAAACATCTCTAGGAAAGTTTCAGAGAAGTCAGTTGAAAAATAAGTAGGATAATATTCCTTCTCTTCAACTACTTATTAATTTTCCTTATCTTAACCTAATTAGATGTTGTTTCCATCAAGATAAATTTTTTTAAGGCCCTTGATGACTATGAATATATTTAAATATAAACTATATAGTAAAAGTGGAGATACAAGAATAAATGTATAGATATATAATAAAATTGATTATAAGAGTGATATATAATGTATTTCATGTTTATTATTTTTTCATGTTTTATTTTTTATACATAAATAATATTTCTATAATTTTTCAAATTTTGGTTTATAATTTAGTAGTAATATACTTTAAAATTACAAGAATGTATTATCTTAAGATTTGTATACTTAAAATGAACTAATCATACTAGACTTAAGGGACTAAGAACTAGAAAATCAAAATCTTATAGGAATAATAAAACATAAATATATAAAAGAATAAAAAGATAATCAATCATTTCACATGTTTTCAAAATTATGGAGAAATAAATTAAAATCCAAATCAAATAATGAAAGAATATACCAATGCTCAAAATTCACTTTTATTAAATATTTTCCTCTAAAATACAAAATTGGCTAGTATATACTAAAAATCATGTGAGTCCATTTCAATCAATATAATTATTTTATAAAACTTTACTAAATGATAAAATCTTTATTGTTTTATGATTTCTAAAGTGTCATTTTTTAATTCCTTAAAAAAATTATAGAGAGAGTTCATTATATCCATTTTTATAAAAACTCTCTCCTACCATCTTTATATTCATTCTATATTCAATCTTCGACAATCTGTATTATCAATTTTTTATACTTTTTAACTTTTTATTAAATACAATCTATTATAACTTGGATCAATGAATGATTTATACCCTCTAGAACTATTTTTTTTAATGTCAATATAATATTCAAAAGCGGAGAGAGTGTATATATATATATATTCCATATATTTTTTATAATCACAAATGAGGATAACTAATTTAAAACCAAACTCTACATATAAATAGAGAGTTCAAACTTCTTTATTTATTTGGTTTTAATCAGTTTATAATTTCTCCAATAAAACTCAATAAGCCTTTAGTTTATTTGATTTATGCTTTAATTTATCATGAATTTTAATCATCACAGGGTACTAATGTGTTATCCTTAAAATACCACAATTTTTATACTATGGAATGATTTTTTAATTTTAAAAATACTCTTAATTTTTATTTAATTTTAAACCTATTTTTTGTAAAAATAACTATAATATGATAGTTGTGTGGGAGAATGGAAAAAGAACAAATTCCATGGTATAAAAAAACATATTTTATTACTGGTGTAATATCAAGGAAATTATATTACATGCTGAGTAGTTTAATAAGATGTTGGGTGATGTCTTTTACAAAATTACTTTATCGTTAAAACCAATTTCACTAGTTTCAAATCAATGAATCAGATTAAAAACTAAATGAATAAAGAAAAATATTGGTGATAAATTCTAAAAAATGAATTGGAAATATAAAATTAATTTACTAGAATGAAAAAACAATGTTTAAGAAGAAAAGAAAGTGAAAAAGACTACCCAAAACTTCTATCCAATATTTCAATTTGACTGT
Organism: Viscum album; assembly: GCA_963277665.1. Taxonomy (NCBI): domain Eukaryota; kingdom Viridiplantae; phylum Streptophyta; class Magnoliopsida; order Santalales; family Viscaceae; genus Viscum; species Viscum album. The sequence goes on along the minus strand of OY728164.1, from coordinate 1,549,323,813 downwards.
ATCTTGAAAAAAAGATGAGGAATTTGATGATTGAGAAAGGAAGTATAGTGACTATATTTGTTATATATTAGAATCTCCTTATAGAGTTAATATTTTTACATTATGATAAGTTAATGAAAAATATCCACATTAGTTCAAAGGATTAAAGTCATACAACCACAAGAGAATCCATACCAGCTATAATGATCAAATTATTATGGCCATAAGAGAATCCACATTGACTACAATGGTCAAATGAGTGAAAATATTAAGAGAATAAAAAACTATAAAAATGAATATATTATTTATTAATTAAATTATTGAATCTATATAACATCCTATAGAGATATCATTTTTAGAATTGATTAGAGTTGACAATAGAGAGATCAATTGAGTGAAAAAGGAGATACTTGAAGTATAAGAGAGCTCATGTATATCAAAATTAACCTTTTCTTCTTATTATTAATATAAATTGAAGTAAAAAAATTATAATTTTTTTTATTTTATTACACTTAAATCTCTTATGAAATATTTATTCTTTGTTTTTTATTTACTTGAAAATGGTATAAGTATCCCCCCTATATAATCTTACAACACTCCATCTTATTTTCATTGTAAATGAAAAAATTATTGGGATAATTAATTTAATTCTTCCAATATTCTGATTAAATAATTCCCATGTATAAGGTATTAACCTCTACCAATACTTTAATAAAATAATATTAGGGGATAAGGACTTTTCCATTTATTAGAATATGAGAACCTCTTGAAATAAATTTTTTCAATATCTGATAATAAGATTATCTTATAAATTGGGTTAAAAGTGAAGAAGTAATTAGGGAAAATAAATTATTATATATATAAGATGTGGGATATAGGGATTAACTATCCCCAAACACTAAAATTTCCTATTTCCTATAAATCTTGAATTTTTTTATTTTTTCGGTTTTAAGTTTTCATATCTCCATGTCTATAATAAAATTTAAATTATTTACTGATCATGACCATGTCTGAGAGTGGACCTAAAGTATTCTCTCATTAACCTTAAAAGTTTCTTTCAATATTTGTATTCTTTATTTACTTACCATATTTTAAGAATTTCTATTAAATTTATTATAAATAAATCGAAGGCAGAAATTCATTTATCTAAAAATTATTTTCTCATAATCTCATTATTAATTTAATTCATGAGATTATTATTTACTGTCTATTTATGTTTTTATAATTTTACTTTTTATATTACATACTTAATTGGTTTTACTTTGATTTATTGATTTAATTTTGAATTTTAATTAAATGGATTTTTCCTATGTTTTTTAATTCAACCCCTCTTTAAGTTTTTTATAGGAGTTAATCTCTTTACTATATTAGGTAATAAGAAAGATTTATCTTAATAAATTTTCCATGAAAAATCTCATTTTTACTATTCTATTTATAATTTTGTTTATTATATTTTATCTAATTTCACTTTAAATTTTAATGGTGATGAAAATATCTAATAATTAATTAATGTTAATTTTTGACCAAAAAATAATTAGAAACTAAAGAAAACCCACAACATGATAAATATCACAATGGTGTGTGTTTTAATGAAGAATATGACATAGTGGTGAAGGATTCCATGCCATGGTTATGTGAATTGAAAGGAATTCATTATATGATAATATAGATAGTTGAAGATTGAATATTGAATGAATATAAAGATCATAGGAGAGAGTTTTTATAAAAATGGATATAATGAACGCTCTCAAAAAAAATCTTTTTAAGGGATTAAAAAATGACACCTTATAAATCATAAAACAATAAATAGTTTATCAATTAGTTAAGTATTAGAAAATAAGTATATTGATTGAAATGGACTCACATTATTTTTAGTGAATACTAGCCAATTTTGTATTTTAGAGGAAAATCTTTAATAAAAGTTAATTTTGAGCATTGGTATATTATTTATTTATTTGATATGGATTTTAATTTATTTATCCATAATGTTCAAAACATGTGAAATGATTGATTATATCTTTATTCTTTTATATAACTATATTTTATTATTCTATCAAGATTTTGATTTTATAGTTCTTAATCCTTTAAGTCTAGTATAATTAGTTCATTTTAAGTATATAAATCTTAATATAATACATTCTTGTAATTTTAAAGTATATTACTACTAAATTATAAAACAAAATTTGAAAAATTATAAAAATATTATTTATGTATAAAAAATAAAACATGAAAAAATAATAAACATGAAATAAACTATATATCACTCTTATTATTTATTTTCTTATATATTTATTCATTTATTCTTCTATCTCTACTTCCAATATATAGTTTATATTTAAATATATTCATAGTCATCAAGGTCCTTACAAAAATTTATCTTTATGGAAACAACATCTCATTAGGTTAAGATAAGGAAAATTAATAAGTAGTTGAAGAGAAGGAATATTATCCTACTTCTTTTTCAACTGACTTCTCTAAAACTTTCCTAGAGATGTTTGAGCAACAATAAAAGATAAAATTTCCTATTTTCCCATTTCATAAGTTTTTCATAGAAAAATTATTAGTATAGTAAGAAGAGTTATTAATATCAAGTGAAAAGTAATAATAAAAATATCATTTATAAATGGAAGAAATTTTAAATGAGAAATTTTCAAGATAGATAAAGAGAGAGATATATACATATAAAATGGATTTTAGTAATTGAGAAAGAAGAATCACTTGAGTAGTGATTTCGAAGGAAAGGAGTACTAATATATTTAAAACCTCTTAATGAGAACTCAAAAGTTGTAAATAAATAAATACATGTGTGGAAAAATGAAATATTGTACAAGATACATCTATTTAATCTAATCATCAGTGATCTAAATGTGAATATAAATAGTGAAATGTGGTTTTTGAAAATCTAAATTAAATATTTATTAAAAACTATAATTGTTAATATTTATTGATTTATGTGACCTCATCAATTATAGTTTCAATAAAATTAAAGATATTACCCAAATTGATGTGTTTTATTATTTTTGTTCTCTATAGACTAAAGACATATCCAGTTGGTAATTTTCCCTCTCACTAGTTGATCTTCCTAGTGAGTATTGGAAAGGAAGTATTTAAGAAACAATATATTCTTATCTCTACAAGTTATAAAACATAATGCCTTTAGAATATATATTTGAATTAAAACATCCAATTTGGTATTCTTCTATAAATTCTTCAGATATTTGGATAGGAAGGCTCAAGTTATACAAAAACTTTTCATTTTCCTCATTGATCATTTTTTAGTGGTGTATTTAGAAGTGTTATAATGCTGATATTCCATTTTTTATTTTATTAAAATAAATTATCCTTGATAGGTATTTTTTATAATTTTATTTTGTTCCCCCTAATATATAGGATTGTATATATTAATTTAATAGGATTTTGGGGTATAAGGATTTTCCTTAAATTTTATATTCCTTAAATAAATATAGATAAAATATTTTTGGGATCTTTAATTTTTAAATTTAAGATATTTACTCATTTTTTATATTTGGATAAGTATATTCCAAAGGCATAATATATAATTATTTTGGATTATTTATAATTTTAAGGTTGATTAATAGGGATTTTTTTAGTTGAATAGATAGAACCTTCATTTATTCATATATTGATTCCAATTTCTTCTACAGATTAATATTCCTTTAATTTAAATTATTGATCCATAAATCTAGATCATAGGTTTATTTTTACTACTAGGAGAAGTAATCTTCGTCATCTCTTCCTTTTAAGGATAATTTAATGGTAGATGAAACTAATAACTTACTTTCTTATTTCATGTCTAAAACTTCATAATAGATGTATCCGGTGTAGACCCAGTTATAAACCATAGTAGTTCAGTCAGTTATTTTACTCTTCATAAGGATGTGTTGATGAAAATTTTCCAAGTAGAAACATCTAGTTCACATATTCCTTTGATAGAATTTTTTGAGAGGAAATATCCACTGATATCATCTATTCTTAACTATATTTTGTTATTGAGTATTTAGAATTTTTATCAGATAGATTTTGAATACATCTGTATTTATCTATTTACATTAAAAGGTATTTTTCATCAAAAGTAGTAGTGTTATTAGATTTATTACTATCAAAGGTAATCATGATAAATTTCCAGATATCATGAGTAGTGTAAAGTGATGAAATAAGATTTTGTACATCACCAATCATACTATATATCATAATATTATGAACAAAAACATTTAAATAAAATTTTGAAATTTATATAGGATGAATGTATTTTAAATCCTTTATTATAAGAAATTAAGGTCTTATAATGATTTATGCAACTAGGTGAACTCATAGATATTATAAAATATTTCATCAGGTCTTTCAAGTATAAAAAATGTTTTCCATAAAAAACAAATAGAAAATCAAAAGAAAATGTCATTTGATAATGATTTTTACAAACACGGGCATGAAAAAAAATTGTACGTATATATTTACTCTTTATCATGTTAGTTTCTATAATATATTCTCTTTCAATACTATACACTAATACCAATTATTTTCCTATATTGGTAGGAGATTAAATTTTATAAGAAACTCTAAAAGTGTGGATAATTATAAAACATACAAAAACACTTAAATAAAATTTATTATTAAATCAAGAAATCAAAGAAAAAATATATAAGTATATAATAGAAAAAAGGTAAGGTGTGAAAGTATTAATGGATAGTAAATAATAAGATTTAGAATCAAAAATATTATGAGAGTTTAGGAAGATTTTTTTTAGATAAATGAATTTATGCCTTATTGTCACGACCCACCTTCTCTAAGATGAGGGAAGGGATGGAAAAGTGTCATGCCATTCCTTCCTCAAGGTAAAGGAGAGATAATGACCCCTGAGTCCCACCTTCAGTGGGATTCGGAGTGGCAACTAGCACCAAGGGTATATAATCTCACATAAATGGAAGGAATTACCCATTTTATAGAACAAGGTCAAGAGATAAGATGGTAAATCCTAGAAACACTAAAGACTAAAGGTAAAAGTAAAGCCAAGAATACATTCTCACATGCATGTTCAAAAGTAAAACTGACACAAAGTAAGAAAGAACTCCCAAGTGATACACCAAATAATGGAAACTAAAAAGAAATAGAAATTATCCTGACACCCAAGCTAGTAGGGTCCAGCACAGTCCTCGAAGTCCTCCTAGAAACCTGAAAATATTTTTACATACATAGGGTGAGCATACAAGTATAATCAGTAAAGAAACTAAAGATACTCGTGCACAAGTGAGGGAGCATACTAATTCCCCTATGAGAAAATAGTAGAACCTCAAGCACCTACCAGGGAATACTAACTAGACCATCCTCACCCAATAACACTCACCCAAGTAACAAAAGTAATGTAAAGTAATAGTATAATCACATCAATATTTGGGTACCCTGCACCCCTTTCCCACTGTTTTACTGCTCATTCCCAACGATCCAATGTCTCGCCACTGCCACTCTTCCCACACGCAGTGCCACTACTACAACCTTCCCACAAACATTAGGGCCTCAACCACACACCACCACACCCAAAGACACCTGGTCCACAACAACCGCCGCTACGCTCGAAGACACATGGGCCTCAACAACCACACTCCACACCTAAAGACACCTGGGCCTCATCCCAAAGATACTTGAGAAAACATACTTGGCCCACAAACACCTGGGTCCCTCATCCAAAACAAACCTTTTCCTGAAGGATCTTGGACTTTGGTAAGCCTCAAGTCATTACAGCCTATCCGGATATTCCCAAGCGGCAAGATCCTAAAGAGGGTACGAGGAAGAAAATTAGTAACCATCTATCCATCCTCCCACTGAGATGTTGGGAAAGATACCCTCCCGCATGAAATGGAGGTGTTCGTCACATAGTGCTCAACAAGGGTGGGGTGTGTATAGAAATCACAAGGAACTAAATTACATATATATATATATAGTTAGTTATTTAGTTAGTTAGTTAGTAAATCAAACAGTAATCCCCAACCTATGGGTTTCACAAAACAGACAACAAGACCACACACACCATCACTACTTTTTCTGATACTCCAACATACACAACCACACAACAACCACTACCGAAGCATAAACCCAATCACCTTCTTGTTCAGTTTCCATTTTTTATTTAAGGGTATTCACTTTAATTATTCCAACACTACTGGGAAACTAACAACCATAACCACACTAAGAAACGAGCAAAACCAAAATGTAGTACCACTGCACAATAGTACAAAACTAGACTTTTAGTCCCACTGCACATCCCCATTCAACTACTATTAACTATCATGCTTCAAATTAAATACCATCCATTACTTCTTTCACAACCCATCACTGTATCCCCGCTACCCAAACACAACCCCAATGCAATCCCACTACATAATGAGTCCACAACCACACCGCAGTCCCACTACTCAACGTCGCTTCGCGACCACAACACAACATAAAGGTATTTTATCTGCCTACCTATTTATCAATTCCACAATCAGTCAATCTATCATACTGAGACACCAACACACAAAGAACAGTCCCACTTCCTACAAGTTTTTCCATTTCATAATCAATCAATCACTCAGACTGAGATACCAACACACAAAGGATAGTCCCACTACCAACAAGTTTATCCATTCCACAATCAATCAGTCTCTCAAACTAAGACACCAATACCCAACTGTACCACCCCACATACCAAGACCACATAACTCAAACTAGAACACACAGCACATAACCACACCCATCAAACCAAGTGTCTTCAATTTTAACAGATAGGGGTTCTTTAATCTCCACTTGAATATAACCGAGGTGATCACAGAACATGTTTCATTATGGAACATCTCTTTATTTAACCAAATATATGTGATTAAATAGTTTTCACATTACTGTTGTTTTTTAAATCACTTCAAGAAATATAGAGAATCACTGGTGTGCAAAAAAAATACCACCAATGACCATGATTTTTAGAATTCATACAGCCACAACAGTCATAAGATAATCAAAGATAACAAGATAAAATAGGTGATCAACATCAAACCACACCTTTTCCATTATTTTATTTATGAAAGTTATCTTTTGATCATATTAAATCCTTGTTTAATTATCATTTTAAGGAGATTATTCATCCATTTTTAACAAGGAACCATTAATTTACCCACCCCTCATGATGAACAGTTAAAGAGAAAAAAAAAGAAAATCCCAACTTGGATGATCAAAGATCGAAGTTCATTATTACGCCAAGAATAGTGGATGGTGTGAATTTTAGGAAAAACTCCAAGGCTGAGCAGGAAGGGCTCCAGCATGGGCACACAACTCATCTTGGGAGTAGTTCTCCAGGCACACCAATAGAAATGAAAAAGAATAAGGAAGAAAGGATCTTAGATTAAGAAGAGGCCAAATCCTAAAATCAAGGAGACAATTTTGAAGTAATTAAAAGTTAGATCGTGGCTAGATCATGTGGCATGGTGGTTTCACATGTTTGGATTAATTGATATTTAATAATTCCCCTTGGAAACAGTGGAGATAGACCAGCATACGGCTGTGAGTTGATAGATTAACTTTAAATGGAGAAAAACACATAACAGGGGAAAAACTATAAAAACTAGGAAAAGCTAGAAATTATTCATCGATGGGTGAGTCACTGATGTTGATCCACCAACATAGATCCATCGATGTTGAACCACCGACGGCTGAGTTACTAACGCCTCGACCTATCGACGCCCTTACCAACTGACACTGACGCCCTCTACTCACTGATGTCAATGCCCCTGACTTACTGATGTTGACACCCTGACCTACCAACACTGATTCCCTCGACTCACCAATTTCATTTCCCCTAACTCACTTATGCTGACACCCCTTGACTCACTAATGATGACTCCCCTAACCTAACGACACGGATTCCCTCAAATCACCGATGTCATCTCCCTTGACTCCCTGATGTCGACGCCCCTTGACTCACCAATGTGGATGCCCCTTGACTCATAGATATTGATTCACTTTGAATCACTAATGCACTGGCATTTCGAGGTACTGACATGCTGACGCACTGACATGCTAATGGAAAAACTAGAATTTTTTAAAACTCTTGAAATGAGCCTCCAAGATCCCCTAGAACACCTCAATACTATATTTTCACAAAGGAAGGTCCTGGGGAAAATCTGAGTTATTACATCAGATACCTCTCAAACTATTCTCGTCCTCAATAATTTAGAACTAACATTGAAGAAATGAAGTTTGAACAACCATCCCTCAAGATACCTCTCAGGAGTAAACCACCCTGTGTTGAAAACTAGAGGGGAAACTTTAACATCTAGGAACACCTCTCTGAAATCTATCTCCTGAACAACCGGGGAGACACTAAGGCCCCACTTTCCTCAAGAAATCATATAAACACCAAGGGTCACACTATCCAGATACATGGATTAGTGATCTCCTTCTTCCATGTCAAGATACTATCCACATTGGGTGACACTTACCAGCCCGCAAAGGTTTAATCGCATAAAAATTAATGCATCTCGATTAGGGATTAGGTCCTCCCCTCCCCATAGTCAGGAATTTTCACACAAAAACATAGAACAGGGAAATAACTTATCATAAAACAATCAATGTTAAACATTACATCATAACCAAGGAACAAAGCAAACACAAGATCAAAACTCAAAACAGCTCTAGGTACTAGGCACACATATGTGCCTCTCGTTCCTAGGTACTCTCCTCGAGGCCACTATGCCTCCATAACACACGAACCAAGGGAATGGTCCATCCACAAAGAACCTTCTCCTTATTATCCTTGATCTTCACTGGCCACTCCAAAAACGTCACATCGTACTCAATGTCCAACTCTCCCCATTCAAGGATGTGGGAGTCATTGTGTAGATACCGATAGAGCTGAGAGACATGAAAGACGTTGTGGATCCTCTCAAACTGCGATGGAAAGTCCATCTAGAACTCCACCTCACCAACTCTTCCCAACACCTCGAAAGGTCCAATGAACCTGGGAGAAAGCTTACTCCCCCTTCCAAACATTCATTGTCTACGCCGAGGGGAGACCTTTAAGAACATGTGTTCCCCTACCCTGAACTTCAAGGGTCTCCTCCTATAATCAACATACAACTTCTGTCAGTCCTAGGCTACCTTCATCCTTTCACGCACAAGCTAAACCTTCTCTGTCGTGCTCTATACTACCTCTAGGCCAAGAACACCTGCCTCCCAAACCTATGTCTAGTACATAGGTGAACAACACAGTCTTTCATACAAGGATTCTAATAGATCCATTCCAATGGTAGAGTGATAGATATTATTGTGGGAAAACTCCACCAGGGGTAAGTTTCATACCTACAACCCTCTGAAGACCAAGACACATGATCGCAGCATATCCTACAATATCTGAATGGTCATCTCTATCTTCTCATCTGTCTGAGGGTGGAAAGTGGTGCTAAGGCATATTTGGGTGCCAAAATAATGTTTTAATCCCTTCCAGACTCAAGAAGTAAAGCATGTATACTTATCCGAAATGATGGATCTTGGAACTCCATCCAGTCGTACCACTTCACCGATGTACCTATGTTTTAAGGCATGCACTACACTCGACTCCTTAATCGCCAAGAAGTGAACTAATTTCTTCAATCGGTCTACCACTACCTAGATGGCATCATAACCTCCCTCATCCCTGGGTAGTCCTGTGAAGAAATAAATAGATATTTCATCCCACTTCCACTCAGGAACGTCTAAGTGCTGCAGTAGTCCTTCGGGAACACGGTGTTCAGCCTTCACCTGCTGACACATGAGACACCTTGTCACAAACTCTGCAACTGCCTGCTTCACTCCGGGCCACCAAAACTGACCTATCAAGCCCCGATACATCTTAGAGACTTTTGGATGTACTTCCAAGGGTGAGTTATGGAATTCACCGAGAACTCCCTCATGCATTTCCGCTGGGACAAATAGTTTCCCATGAAATAACATATGATTCTGACTATACTCTGACCATCCTTCTAGTGCATCACCCTGGATAACATGATCATGCATCACTTCATCCTCTGAGTCTCTCCTATTAGACTCCTCCACCAACCATAGCAAGGAAGACTACACTATCATCTGAAACATACAGCATCTACCATCCTCCACTCTCAAGCCTAAGTGTAAAGCATCCAACTCCTCCATCACCTTCCAAGCATCTTCAGACTTCTGAAATATATCCTTCTATGACTTACTGCTCAAGGCATTGGCCACCACATTCCCCTTTCCTAGTTGTAGGAGATTTCAAAGTCATAGTCCTGAAGAAAGTCCATCAACCTCTACTGCCCCAAGTTCATGTCTCTCTAGGAGAAGATATATCTCAATATTTTGTGATCTGTGAAGACCAAAACGTGTTCACTGATGAGGTAATTCCACCAAAACTTCAACACGAACACAACTGATGAAAGTTTCAGGTCATGGATGGAATAGTTACATTCTTGAGTACATAACTGACTAGACCTATAAGTGATTACTCCCCACTACTACATTAGCAAACATCCCATACTAGGCTAGAAGCATCACATAACACTTCAAACATCACCCCTTATTCTGGAAACCTCAGCACTGGGGCACTGACCAGCTTCCCTTTTAGATAACTAAAAGTTTCCTGGCACTAATCACTCCATACAAAATCATGTTCCTTTCTAGTTAACGTTTTAAATGTAGTTGAAAATCGAGAGAATTTGGGTATGAACCTCTGGTAGTAACCTACCAGACCAAAGAAAATATGAATCTCTATCATGTCCTTGGGTGTTTCACAAGAAAAAACTGCTTCAACCTTCGACGGGTTCACTTTTATTTCCAACTGGGACACCATGTGTCCATGTAAGTTCCCCTATCATGTCCAAAACTTTCACTTTGACAACTTCCCATAGAGATGGTGGTGGCGGAGGACCTCCAAAACTATCCTTAGATGCTCAGTGTGATCCTCCTCTGATCTTGAGTAGATCAGGATTTCGTCGATGAACACAACCATGAACTGGTCCAGATACTCATAGACAATAGAGTTCATGACCCCATGAACATAGCTAGTTCATTCATAATGTCGAATGGAATTTCCATGAACTAAAGTGTCCATACCTACACCTGAATGTAGTCTTCGTAATGTCACCTTCTCTCACCCTCAACTGGTGATATACAAGTTTCAGGTCTATCTTAGAGAACAAACATGCTCCCTTCAACTGGTAAAAAAGATTTTCGATCCTTGGGATGGAGTAACGGTTCTTGACCATCAAACGATTCAGTATTTGGTAGTCTATGCATATCTTGAGACCACTGCCTGCCTTCTTTGCAAACAAGACCAGAGCACACCATGGAAACATTCCTGGTTGAATAAAACCCTTCTTCATTAGGTCGTCAACCTGAATCTGCAACTCCTACAACTCAGAAGCTTCCATAAAATAGGTAGCCATCAAAATTGGACGGGCATAGGTTTGTAAGTCTATCCTGAACTCAACATCACGTCAAGGGGGTAAAGTCACAACCTCTTCGGGGAAGACATCTAGGAACTCACTAAAAATCCCTACAAGTTCCTCCATCTCTGAGTCTAATGATTCCACTAACAGCTTATCTAACAAAGAAAGAAGAGGATTCACATGCATGTTGCCCTTCTAGCAACTCTGCTCTCCAAAAAAAGCTACATGATGTCCACCCATATCTAAGAACATGACCCTTCCTCGGAAGTAGTTGATAACAGTGTGTAGAGAAAATAGCAAGTTTATACTTAGGATGACATCGTATGACTGCATTTGTAGTAGAAGAAGATCCCCACTAGAATTATGCGGCCCCAACATTAGTCTACATCCTCGACAAACATCAAGCAGGCTAGTTTGACCTCCAACTGGCATACTCACCACTAGGGTCATATAAAGTCTCTTTATGTCTAGATCCAAGACATGGGCTATACTAGGTGCAATAAAGGAGTGAGAAGCTCCTGAATTAAACAAAGCACAGTAAAGAGTACTAAACATGCTGACTGTACCTAGAACAACTTCTAGCCATGCTAGAACTACTACCTTTGTAGCGTGAAACTTCCCATTACTAACACATATTCCCCTCAGCTATCGGGCACCTCCCCAACCATACCTTTTTCGAGATACCTAAGGATCACCTTAAGGTCAGCCTTCTTCGGCACCATCTGCCCTTGGTGGAGCGGGAGCTCGCTGCCCCTGCTGCTGGAAAGGCCTGGCTGGTAACTTCTACTACTGAGGTGGGCACTGAACTTGCCCACCCCCACTATACTGCACCAGAACAGGGCACTGATTCTGAAGATTCTCATAGCTGAAATAGATAAATCAACTTTTTACCAAGCCCTTGGATAAAGGGTGAGGACCGGGGGATTGAATCTGGAACTAATGAGGCCTACTCCCCATCAGACGAAACCTAGAAAACCCTAACACCATAGACCTACTATTGACGACCTTCCCATTTGAAGAATATGGTTGGATTCCCTCTCATGGAACACCTCCAAGTTTTTGCATCCTCTATACTACTTCAGCCTTCTTCTGAACATCCACATATGTCGGTAGAGTAAAGCGAGTAACAACACACTGAAGAGATGGTCAGAGTGCCTCCTCCAAGCATCTTTCCCACAACTCCTCATCCTTATAGAGGTTCCGAGTAGAATAAAGGTGATCCTTGAACTTGATCCCCAACTCCCTCACCAACATAATCAATTGCTGGAGGGAGAGTAGCTTTTACCTATTACCAGGCTTCATTGTGGAGGAAAGAAATTCTACCCGGAACTCCTTATCAAAGCTAGTCCATGAGACATCAATCTCCTTCCTCTCCCCAAGGTAAAGCATCCACCACTAATGCTCCACTCCTTGCATCTTGCTCACGGATAGGGGACCACATTACTCTTTCAGATCCTAGATCAAGCTCAAATTGATCACCAGATCCTCGAGCCATCTCTCTCTCTCCATGTTTGATACATTTTCCTCGTACTTTCCTAAAGTCTGCCGCTGGAAGGTACGAAGTGTATTCTTCCACTGTTCTTCCTCCTCCTCTTGATTGGCCCTCCACTGATCAACCACAGAGACCTGCTGGACCTCGACTGCTTGTACCACTCATGCACAACGTCTAGGTTCTATACTGAAAAAATAAAACATGAAACTCCTAAGCCTGAGTAGTGTGGAAATTTTCTTTTCAATTTTGTTTGAAATTTTTATTTTTTTTAATTTCCAAAAACACCCAATAAACACAAGAAAACAACTCATTATGATGTATGTACCTCTCCTAGGGTCTCTACCCTATAATAATTGTAGTCTCACATGGTCGTTAAGTGGGTCTAGAGTCCTTGCATCGGTTCACGGGGGGCCCTAAAATCTCGTTTCCTAGCCGGTCTTCCATGGCCTATTTCACACACCAAGATTGCCTAATATTGTTTCCCTATCATCCCATTAAATCATCATTGTGCCTACCCCAAACTCCATCCTATCTATCAACCATTAGCCTCTGATACCATTCTGTCATGACCCACCTTTTCCAATATGAGGGAAGGGACAACAAAGTTCCCTACCCTTCCTTCCTCAAGGTGAAGGAGAGATAATGACCCCCGAGTCCCGCCTTCAGTAGGCCCCAGAGTGGAGACTAGAACCAACAATATCGAATCTCACATAAATGGAAGGCATTACACTTTTTATAGAACATGATCAGGAGATAAGACGATAAATCCTAGCAACACCAAAGACTAAAGGTAAAATTAAAACCAATAATTCATTCCCACTTGCATGTTAAAAAGTAAAACTGATACAAAGTAAGACAAAACTACCAAGTGATGTACCAAAGAAGGGAAACTAAATGTCAATAGAAATTATCCTAGCGCCCAAGATATTAAGGTTTATCATGGTCCTCGAAGTCCTCCTGGAAACTTGAAAACAGTTTTACATACGTAGGGTGAGCATACAAGTATACTCAGTAGGTAAACTAAAGTTACTCATGCACAAGTGAGGGTGCATACTAATGCCCCTATGAGAAAACAGTAGAACCTCAAGAACCAACTAGGAAATACTAATAGGCCCATCCTCACCAAGGAACACTCACCTAAGTAACGCAAGTCAATTAAAGTAATAGTATTATCACATCAACATTTGGTTACCCCGCACCCCTTTCCCACCGGTTAACTAATCATTCCTAACAATCTAACATCTTGATTTTGCCACTCTTCCCACACACAGTCCCACTACCATAACCTTCCTGCACACACCTAGGCCTCAACTATACACAACCACGCCCACAAACACCTGGTCCACAATAACCACCTCCATGCCTGAAGACACCTAGGCCTCAACAACCACACAGCACGCCCAAAGACACCTAGGCCGCATCCCAAAGATACTTTGGAAAACATAGCTGTCCTAAAAACACCTGATCCCCTCATCCAAAACAAACCTTTTCCCAAAGGATCTTGTACTTTGGTAAGGCTCAAGACATTACAGCCTGCCCGGATATGCCCAAGTGGAAAGATCCTGAAGAGGGTGCGAACAAGAAAATTAGTAACCAGTCATTCATCCTCCCATTGGGATGTTGGGAAAGATACCCTCCCCCATGAAATGGAGGTGTTCAGAACATAGTTCTAAAAAATGGTGGGGTTTATATAGAAATCACAAGGAACTAATATATATATATATGTAATATACCACTCAAACCCAACCTACGGGTTTCACACAATAGACAACAAGCCCATACCAGCACCACTTTTGCTGCTACTCCTACATGCACAACCACACAACAGCCACTACCCAAGAATAAACCCAACACCATTATTCTTCAGTTGCCATTTTTTTATTTAAGGGGATTCACTTTAATTATTCTAACACTACTGGGAAACTAAAAACCATTACCACACTAAGCAACGGGCAATACCAAACTGCAGTCCCACTGCACAATAGCACAAAATTAGACTTACAGTCTCATTGCACATCCCCATTAAACTACTATCAGCTATCAAGATTCAAAGTAAATACCACACATTAATTATCTCACAACCTAACCCTATAGCCCTGCTGCCCAAACAAAATCACAATGTAGTACCACTGTATAACAAGTCCACAACCACACTGCAGTCCCACTGCTCAAAGTCGCTTCGCGACCACACTACAACATAAAGGCAGTTCAGTTGCCTACAAGTTCATCCATTCCACAATCAATTAATCTATAGGATTGAGAAAACAACACACAAAGTATAGTCCCACTACCTACAAGTTTATCCATTCTACAATCAATCAATCTCTCGGACTGAGACACCAACACACAAAGAACAGTCCCACTACCTATAAGTTTATCCATTCCATAATCAATCAATATCTAAGACTGAGACACCAACACCCCCCACCCCCATACCACCCCATAAACCAAGCCCACATAACCCAGACTAGAAGACACAACACATAACCACAACCATAAAACCAAGCGTATTCAATTTTAACCGACTGGGTTTCTTTAATATCCACTTGAATATAACTGGAGTGATCACAGAATAGGTTTAATATTGGGGTATCTCATTATTTAACCAAATATAAGTGATTAAAAAAATTTCATGTTACTACTATTTTTCAAATCACCACAACAAAAGATTGAGCATCACCGGTGCACAAAAAAAGACCACCAATGTCCATGATTTTCAGAAGGAATACAGCCACAACAGTCATAAGAGAATCAAAGATAACAAAATAAAATAGGTGATTAACATCAAACCACACCCTTCCCATTATTTTATTTACACGATTTATATTTTGAACATATTAAATCCTTGCTTAATTCTCATTTTAAGGAGAGTATCAATCTGTTCCTCACAAGGAACCATTAATATATCCACTCCTCATGATGCACAATTAAAGAGAAGTAAAAGAAAACCCCTACTTGGATAATCAAAGTTCGAAGTTTCTTCTCACATCAAGAATAGGGGATAGTGCGACTTATAGGAAAAACTCCAAGGATGGGTAGGAAGGGATCTAGAATGGTTACATGACTCATCTCGGGAGTAATTCACCTGGCGCACTAAGAGAAATGAAAATGAAGAAGGAATATAGGATCTCATCTTAAGAAGAGGCTATATCCTAAAATCAGGGAGACCATTTCAAAGTACATAAAAGTAGGATCATGGATAGACCATGTAGCTTGGAGCTTTCACACATTGGAATTAATTGAGATTTAATAATTCCCCTTGGAAACTATGGAGATAGACCAGTGGAAGTCTATAAGTTGATAGATTAACTTTAAATGAAGAAAACACGTAATAGGGGAGAAACTAAAAAAATTGGGAAAAGCTGGAAATGATTCACCATTGGGCGATTCAGCAATGTTGATCCACCAATGTTGATCCACTGATATTGAGGCACCAACAGGTGATCTACTAAGGCATCAACCTACCGATGCCCTGACCGATCGACACAGATGCCCTCGACTCACCAATGTTGATGCCCCTAACTCATCGATGTTGATGCCCTGACCTACCGACACCAACACCCTCGATTCACTAATGTCGTCTCCCCTAACTCAGTAATCCTAATTCCCCTTGACTCACTGATGTTGATGTTCCTGACCTACAGACATCGACTCCCTCGACTCACCGATGTTATCACCCTTGACTCACCGATGTCGGCACCCCTTGACTCACTAATGTCAACGCCACTTAACTCACCAATGTCGACGCCCCTTGACTCACCGACACACTATAATGCCGACGCACTGACATGCTGATGCACTGACATGCTGACGCACTGAAATACTGATGGAAAAACTATAATTTTGGAAAACTCTTGAAATGAGCCACTGAGAGCCCCTGGAACACCTCAACACTGGATTTTCATAAAGGAAGGTCCTTGGGAAAATCTTGGTTATTACACTTATGATTATACATGATAAATTTAATGGAAATATCCAAAACATTATAATCTAATAAATAATGTGTATATTGAAATAAAATTGTTAGGATGATGAGTGAATAATTTAGTCACACTCACCGGACATGGGAATTCTCTATAAATAAGTTATAATTTAAAATAAATAGATAGAGATACCAATATAAAAGAGATAAAGAAATTAAAGAAAAGTCTGTATGGATAGTATATAAAAAATATAGAGGTTCAGGATAATAAATCCCTATATCCATACTTTTATATGTATAATATATTTCTATATATGGAAACTTCCTTTATTTTAAATCAAATAAGTGGTAAGATATTATGTTTATCTCCCAAAAACACCAATTACAAGTAGTTCCCGCTTTTTAATAAATATAAAATTCCTTATTCCTTATAATTATTTAAATAGAATATTGGAAGAGGTAAAGTCCTTAAACCTAGGACTTATTCAATCATAGGATCTGGGTAAATAAATTTTTTATCCTTATGAATTATTCATTCATATATAATGGGGAATGGAGTGATAGAGGTTTACAGAGTTTGGTTCCCTAATCTATTTTTAAGTAAATAAAAAACATGAAAGACATATGATGCAAGGTATTAAATAAAAAAACATGAAATCCTTGATTAAAAGTCCTTCACTTTTAAAGACATTAATAATAAGAATAAATAGAAGTTTCAAGACTCATAAGCTCTCCTACCCTCTAAATTTCTCCTTTGGATTTTGATTGATCTCTCTATTCTACACTCTAATCCATGCTCCAAATGAGTGTCCATGGGAATTTATATAGAGTATATAATATGATCATTCATTAATATAGTAATTTTAGTTTATTAAATATCATTTAAACATTATAGTCAATGTGAATTCTATTGTGACCATTTCTCATTTGATCATTGTATCTGAAATATATTTTGTTATAGCCAGTATACATATGGACATTTTAGCATATGTGGGGTCTCTTATGATTATTGTCCATTCATCCTTTGAGCTATGATATAGATTCTTTATTGAATTCTCATTTTGTAAAAATATGACCATTGGAATATTATGTTGAGTAAAACAAAATATAGTCATTTTAATTCATTGTACAATTATTAAAATTACAAATTACTAACCTAAGTCAACATAACACATAGCCTGAGAAGGCCCACCATGTGGTGTACATTAAACAAACAACTAAACAATTCACATGAATAAGCATAAAGAGATAAAATAATATATTATAGTGTGAAATAATAGAAAAAATCAATGATACATAAAACATCAATCTAAAAAGGATAAACAAGAAAGTGAAATGAGACAAGACAAAACCAGGTCTCCATGTGACCATATGTCACCATAGATCTATCTCACTAAGAATGTGACAAATCCTAAGAGAATTCAGCGTACTATATGATGATATTCACATTATCCAAATCCTACAAAACCACATATATAAATGTATAAATGAAGTATTTGGGTGTGATAACTAATCCCAGTAGGATATCACTAAATAATCCATAAAAACTATAATACTATGAAAATGATGGCTCTAGATTTAAAACAAGTCCAGTTTGTAAAAAAAATCAAAAGATAAAAAAATTTTAAAAAATAATTTTTTTTCTTAAAAACATTTCATATTCACATAAAATAGAAATACGTTGAGTGCATGAATGATATCATGAAATTAATAAACGAAAAATTCTATGGATACAACAAAAGAAAAAAAAAGTGATAAATAAGGAATGAAATGTACCATCATGTGCAAAACTAATCAAAAATGAAAAAGAACAAGATTAGTCTCCATCCTATAGTAATATATACTCAGACACATAAATAAACACTAATCCAAGTATAATTTAAATCCCACTAATAGGAAGTCCTTCTATAATCTATCAATATCAACAAAATAACCCCTAGTGGTGTCACACACTAAGGTGGAATTTCCATTTCCTAATGCACCCAATATTCCCAATGTGTTATTCTTACAAAAAAACATTTTAAAAACATGATCAAAATTTATAAAAAAACATCACAATGAATAATCACTACTCCCATGCTTAAAAATACATTTTAAAGACACCTACCTAAAGAATTGAGGGAAGACCATTCACCTTTAATAATGGTTATTAGAAATGAGTAGATCAAGTCCTCATGATCCAAGATCCATAAGAAAAAACATCAAATCTCTATAAAATACCTTATATATATCAATAACACTCAAATAAATTTCTAATGAGATAAGTGGATAAGATATCAAGCAAGGATCTAATAATTGGATAGAAAACCTAATAAAAACAAGACATACCTTAAAGGTATCCATCAAGAACAAAGGAAATCCATCAACAATACTAAGGGGGGTCCTATAGAGAGTTCACGAAGGTTTAGTTAAAGTCAAATAATGATTAGGGGTGATTGGATATAAAAACTATCAAGGTAAAATAGGTAAATTTCAATATTTTAAAGGTTTTGATATAGGTTCATGGTTAGAATGCATGGTTAGAAAAATAATGCACCAACCATTCGTGGCCTCGGTCACTTTGAAAAATAAGGTGTACAGTTGCCTAGGGAATACCCATACATTTTTGGGTAAAATGTTCTCAAGCCATGAAACATATCTAGACAACCTCCCAAACACTTTCATGGTCACTTGGTGAGTCACGCGGTTTTATTAACCATTCCCAATCCATAAAAAATGACACTTGAGCCTTAGAGTTACATACCACAAATATACTTCATGGTTAGTATTAATCGTGCATTCAAGCCATGATCATGTCCTTTTTATCCATAAAATACAATTTTTCAACCCTTGACTCCCAGAAACCACTATAATTACCCAAAGGATAACCCAAGATCAAACTAAGACATACATGTGACCCGAAGGGTGTCATAATTCTCCCCAACATAAAAGATTTTTATCCCTAGAAAGTGGCAAGATTTTGGGATTGAAAAAAGAGAAGGTCACTACTACCTCATCAATGATTATCGTTCCCAAATCTCATGGTTGTCCTATTCTTACAACCATGGTACATGAACCCTGGGAATTGTTTTACCACACAATACCTTATCTTAGAGATTCATAATCTGAACTAGTTTCTCAACCATAGTTGTGTTGAGATCAATATCAACATTTTCCCATTTGATCATATCGGAATGTTCTGGTTAAAATATGATCATCTAGGAATCATGAAACACATTTTTAATTTATTTCAAGTGAGATGAAAAGTCTCCCCAGTACACCACCATTATAATTCTTTCAATAATATCAATGGGGCCAATAAGACTTAGTGTTAAATTACCCTATATACCCAACCAGTGGTGTTCCAATAGAATTGAAACCTTGAGTAAGATCCAATAACCAAATTAATACTCTCTCTGGTGATAAAAATAGTCTTAATAGTATTTTTGAGGATTCTGGGTATTCACTAACCTCCTACGGATCAAATTTAATAGTTTAACCATCTCTTAAACAAGGCTCAGTCCAACCAAGAACTATTCTATCAACTCTTACAAGTATAAGGGATATCTACATGGATTCCTATAAATTACTTTAAGGGAAACATCTTAATCAAATACTAAAAACTATTTTTATAGGTAAATTTTACCATAGGTGGATTATTTTATGAAGAACCACTAAAATCAATCATGAATTCTTAGATCATATCCTCAATAATTTTAATAGCTCACTTAGTATACCCATCTATTTTTTGATGATATTTCATGTATACTTTCAACTGGTAACCTATTTCCACATGTAAAACTCTCTAAAACCTAGATGTAAAATACAGGTCTCGTATAAAGATAATCACAAGAAAATTAATAATGAACTCGATGATGGTGGTAGTTGATTTATGCATTAATGTTGATCATCAAATCCATTCCAAAAATAATTTTAATGATATAAATATCAAAGACTAATAATTCTCACACCACCTCATGGTTGGTTTTCACCACCCAATATACAGGGCATTAAAACCTTATTCAGACCACTATCCCAAAGGAATGGAAAGATCCAACATAAATAGTATACGATTATAATATAAAACAAACAAATAAATTAACATATACTATATAAAATAATTATTTTAAATCATATTAAACAAATCAAGTTCAATAGATTACAAAATGAACATCGTGTCTCTAATGTTATACAGCCCCGGTTTAATTTCCTTCAGTGTATACTCTACAGTATAAAGATGTCTAGTCTCAGCTCCTCCCTGATACTTCTCCACATCATTATAACCCACCTTGGTATGAGTATGAGAAAAACCACCCTTGGAATAATCAGAATGAACATATTGATCCATGGTGAGGGTGGATTATTCTCTCATTTCTTTGGAAATTCTTCCACAAAAATGACTAAGATGACCAGATTTTCCACAATGTTGAAAAGTCCAAGAAGTATCTATAAAATTAGGCTTGGTATGACCAGGACTCCCACACTGATAGAAAAATACCTATTGGTTTTTTGACTAATCCCATGAAATTGGTCCCATAAAAAACTAAGCACCCTTATGCTTCTTTTTTCTTGCCAAAAGACACACCCTAGCCATCACTTATAGCAACTGAAGCTCCACCAAAACCCATTTTCCTAGCTCTATCTTCCTCATCCATAGATTCTTTATCAACTACCTCTACAAAGGTGTGAAGTAATAATAGAATTTTAATTAACTGAATATCATTCCTCTGTCCCATGTTGATCCACCAAGCTTTATGGTATTCATTAGTAACAATGTCGAGTGATAGGTCAAACAACTCAGTGAAACCAGTGGAATACTCCAAAACCAAATGATCCCCTTGATCTAAGGTTATAAATTCATAGGTCTTTACAACTCACAACATTTCTAGATAAAACTCCATATTCACTTGAAATAATTCCATTTAATATCCTTGTACAACATAGCTTTTATGATAGAGTCTCTCCATTTCATTCCTAGTCCATTAATAATGTAAGTGGAAAAACCCCAACTTAGAGTCCTCAGGAGTTTTCATAAAATGGAAGATAATTTCAATATTATAAAGAAACTATTCATTTTATAGGGTTCATTTGTTATAAAGAAATGTATTTGGATGCTTTTTAGTAAATTCTAATCCATGATCTGTAGTTATTCCCCAGTTTCTAACACCCACTTGACCTATAGTCTAAATAGTATGGATGACTACCTTCACTAAAGAAGGGTTTTTTTGGAGGATTTTCCTATGGAAATTGTCTTGAAACATTTTATCATGGATTTAGAAGATATATTATAGGATTTATTATCTAATAAATACAAAAGACACTAACTAATTAGTTTAAGGGAAGTTCCAGAATCAAAGACCAACTTTAAGATTCCAAATCAATGCCTTAAATGAAAATAATTTAAAGTAGCCCTGGATTCTTACGAATGGAAGAAAAAACTTTAAAATGAATAGGTTTATTTAAATAAATACCAAATAAAGTTCATTTAAATAACCTCAAACACCAACTTTCATCCTTGGAAAAAATCCATGACCACTCATGGTAACTCAAGTTCAGACACAGAAGTAATCTAGATAGGCACCCTCCCATACTTACCAAACAAATTCTAATGGTAATAACACCTATCTACAAAATAACCTAAACCAAAAATAAGAAATTTTATAACACTTATATTTGTTTAATGGCTATAATAGTAATAAACCAACTTGTGTCGACATGAAACGTCACCCGAGATGGCTCGCCATGTAACGCCCAAACCCCAGTTACCCAGAGTCGGCGCATTATTACATAACATTGGCATGATCACAAAAGATCAAGTCTGGAAAGACCGATTAGTTTAGTAGCCTTGAAATAACTAGATACATTCATAAAGGTTACATTACATCATAAAGTGAAAACTACAACAAAATCTTGTCTCCACACTCATATCCCCTTATACTATCCCTGCAGGTTATTCATAAAATACTTCTTCACATCCTGAGAAAAATAAAACATAGAAAGGGGTGAGCTCAGATGCCCAGTAAGTATAACAATATAGCAGAAACTTTCATAAATAGGAATAAACATTTAAGGCAATATATAACTAAAACAAAAGCCTTTTAAACTTGAACTTCAACATAATATGGCAGAAATAAAATGAAATAATTCCATTTACTTATTCGCATGGATATTCTACTAATCGAATAATCACATGTAATATCAATAACCACTTTCATAATGATGGAATGCATAATTACAGATGATCATAACCACATAGTAAAGGTCTTGTGCCAAGACTAAAAATAAGATTTTGTCAAGGCCTTGTGCCAAGACACTAGTTTGTCTCATGAGACCTATCGATGCATCGAGGAGCTAGAGCGGGCTCCACCCATCACTTATTAAGTCCAATGCATTCCTCATATGAACAGGTTTAAACATATCATAAACATTCGTATTAAAACTAGCATACAAAATGTCAATAATTTCTCTATAAACCATGAATGGTATAAAAATAACACATCCACAGTCAAATATATCACAAAACCTTCAATACAATATGGAATTTTTGTATCATAACAAATAAACTTCAAATAAGCTTAAAATCCATCAAAGGATGTTGACATAGATGAAATCAAAACTATTTGAGAGAAATGTCTCTTTTTTTAAATCATTTAAAAGTCACATAATCATAAAATAAAACATTTAATTTGAAAATATTCTTATAATTTTGTAAGGTAAGATTCGACGATTTTATAATGGCAGAAAATAGCTGCACCCGCCGTATAAGTTAAAAAGACATTCTTACCTTAATTCTGTCAAAAAGGTTAAGAAGGACCTTGTTTGGAAAACAACGGAAAGATTCCTTTATAAAATTCTTATAAAAATTCAAACAAGGGAATATATTACTTTAACCCATATTCTGTAAAATAGTAATAATTATTTCAAATACATTTTTAAGAAACATGGATGTGGATGATAAAGAGGTCCCAGTAGATAATTACGTATAAACAACCTCGAATAATGAAGAGATTGTGAAATAAACCCTTACCTTGTAATTTTACTTAGTAGAGGGTAGGTTAACCCCCTGTATAATAGTTAAATAATTGTTATTAAATTATACAAGAATCATATACATTAATATGATATTATATATGATCTTTTAACATTGATTTGTTAATAATATCTTAGTATTATCATCGTTTCTGGTGTTAACGGATTCGTTTTCCTTTATATTCTTTGTTATGTGATCCATATTTGTTATGGATGGGATGTATATTATTCATATCCATAATTATATCATTTCTCTAAAAAATTATTTTAAATTATCAAATGAAATTTAGTCTTGAATGGATATGATGGGGAATGAATCTCATCGCGTTCATGGAGACGGTAATCCGTACATACGCACGAGCGACAATATCATTATTTTGATATTAAAATAATATATAATTGGATGGTATATCATATATACATAATAATTATCTTGTTATATTTATTATTTAAATCAATTACACATTACTATCATACTCATCTAAATAATAATGTTTTCAATAACAATTACACCACGACGTGGAGACGGTAAGTCGTACGTACGCACTTATGGTGACATGTCATTCAAAGGATGGATAGAATACTGAATATGGTTGTACCATATTTATAATAACATCATAGTATATAGAAGATACTGTATTTATTATTTTAGAATGGAAATAAAAAATAAAGAAGAAAGGAACTCGAAAGAGGGTGGTGAAAACATTACCTCTTCTTCGGGTTCTTCCTTTTGATTTGATTGAAAGGGCTCCTTAGGTTGGCTTTCTGATCAAACTAAGGCCTCTAGGTTTAATTTAGGAAAGTTTAGAGAATATTTGGGCAGGTTTTGGCCGAGACAAAAGGCTTTAAAGTTGTAAATTAGATAAAAGGGGAAGTGCCCTTTTATAAGAGGGGTGAGGGGCACCTTTGGAAAAGCTATAAATATTATTTTATAATAAATTCATATTCGGTTTCTAATGGCTCAAAAGTAGATTATTTAAAGGTTAAGGTGGTTATGGGTCTAAATAATTTCAACTAATATATTTTAGACAGGTTTGGGTCACTATATTAACCTTATCATTTATATTTAACTCTTAGTTAAATAGTTTGACGTTTACCATGTCTCTTTGTATTTTTATATTATATAGTTAATAAACATACTATATACCTCCAAGAGACCCCCAAGTGGTCCATTAATGATACACCTATCATTATATAAGTTCTTTTTCCAAACCTTATATTTTTAAAAATATAATATCAATTAATAATATAATATATTTTTTTTAAAACTCTTTTAAGTCAATTTTGACACTATTGGGTATTTTGTTTTTGATAATTTTATAACAGCATTATTACTTCGAAATTAATTTATATAACCAATCCCAATATGTCATATTAGCCTATAAAATTAGTATAATTCATAAAAAGTCTTAAATTAAATTTACTTTTATATTTATAATATCAATTATTTTAATATTTCATTAATTAGGTAATTACTTCATCACCATTGTGTCATAAATAAATTTAATTATTTAATGTCTAAAAATTATAAATAAAATACCATTATGTAGGAAATATTTTTATTTTTATAATGAATATTTATAGTCGAAAATATAACATATATAACCCTATGTAAAAATTGTTTTTCTAAAAGATATATGCTTATGCCATTTTTGTATTTACTTTAACTTAATTAATATAAAGTGTCATTATCACTTACAAGTGGATCCATGGGGTCCGAAAATCAACCCAAAGATGACCATGGTAGTAAATGTATCAACCAATAGGGTTAGGACACATTTTAGGGTAATTTATTATTATTATGATAATATTATTTTTTTACCCTTATTTACCGAATTTACCCTTTAACCATGGTAAATAAAATATTTACTGAAGTAATTATTCAGAATGTCTAAAAATAAAAGTTACATATTTACAAAATTTGGACCTCCTAATTCTAAATATGTAATCCATTTTTATAAATTCAAAACACAAAAGAGGCAGAAATTAATTTAAAATTAATTCTCGTTGTTAAAATAAAAAAGCATGTTTTAAAGAGATAATAACTATCAAAAGATTGGCACTTGCTTATGTCCAGTTTAAATGTGAAATAATGTCCAATGAAAAACATTGGATTAAATGGTAAAAATATAATATAATTATACTCTAAAATAAATCAATTTCATAATTTATCACTATTAATTATTTCGATTAAAAAAGTTGTTTTTAATTAAAATTTAGTAATTTTCAATATTCATCAAAATATGAAAGTTATCCGAAAAGTACGAAAAAATTCACCCTAAGCTAATTTCAATATTCCAAATCCAAAAATGAAGTCTATTTTGTAAGATAAAATTTATAAAATTTCAAAAAGTGGGTATTACTATTCATAACGACTAGTTTGATTGGTTGTGGTGTGTGTTAGAACTCAAAGTTGCGTACAACACACGCTACTGTATTATTAAAAGAGAACCGTACCGTGGAAGCTTGGGGTGTCATAGTCTCTCATCCTTCAAATAATTTCGTCCTTGAAATTTATAGAATACTAACGCACGAAAAGAATCAGGTGGTTCTTCATCATAAGTTCCTCAGGTTCCCACGTTGCCTCTTTCATCTTATGGTTTCTCCATAGAAATTTTACCAGACGAGTCGTCCGGTTTCTCAGCACTTGTTCTCTGGTATCAAGAATTTTGACGGTCTCTTTTCAATAAGACAGATTGGGTTCTAGTTCAAATTCCTTATAGGTGAGTACATGCATTGGGTCAGGCATGTATTTTCTCAACAGTGATATACGGAACACATCATGAACTTTGGAGAGACTTGGCGGCATTGCCAAACGGTAAGCTATAGCCTCAATTCGTTCTAGAATTTAGAAAGTTCTTATGTACCTAGGAATAAATTTACCTTTCTTATCAAAATGTATAACTCCCTTTCATGGAGATACCTTCAATAAAACATGATCTCCTACCTGAAATTCCAAATCCTTCCTTCGGTTGTCAGCATAGCTCTTGTTCCTATTTTGAGCTGCTTTGATGTGGTTTTGGATTACCTTCACCTTCCCCATTGTTTCCTCCACCAGTTCTAGGCCTACAAGTTTTCTTTAACCAACTTCATCCCAACAGGTTGGTGTGTGACATCTTTTTTTGTATAACACTTCATATGGTTCCATCTGAATACTTGAATGGAAGCTATTGTTATAGGAAAATTCCACCATAGGTAAATATTGATCCCACATACCCTAAAAGTCAAGTGATCATGATCTCAACATGTCTTCTAAGGTTTGAATAGTCTGTTTTGATTGTCCATCAGTTTGGGTGTGGTAGGCAGTGCTCAAAAAAAGTTCAGTATCCATGGATTTCTGAAGACTTTTCCAAAATCTTGAAGTGAAACAGGGATCACAATCAGAAACAATCGATAGTGGTACTCCATGAAGTCTCACAACTTCATTAATATATAGTCTTGATAGATGTTCAAGTGGTAGATCTTCTCTTATAGCAAGAAAATGTGCTTAATTGGTAAGACGATCAACAATGACCCATATTGCATCGTTCCTTCTAGGAGTCTTTGGTAGTCCCATGACAAAGTCCATAGTGATATTATCCCATTTCCACTCAGGTATGGGAAGAGGTTGCATGACTCCTCTAGGTTGTTGTCTTCCAGCTTTCACTTGTTGACAAACCATACATCCTGACACAAAATCAGCAATCACCCTCTTCATATTGTCCCACCAAAAATGTTCCTTTAAATCTCTATACATTTTGGTGATACCAAGGTGTATAGAGAAATTGGAACTATGAGCATCGTCCAACAATTTCCTTTTTAGATCAGGTATATCGGGAACACAAATTCTCCTTCCAAATTTCAAAATTTCATCTTCATACACAAATTCACTCATTCTCCCATCATTCACAGCATTAATCTTCTTTTTAAACTCTTCATCATCAGTCTGAGAACTCTTTATTCTTTCTAGTAAAGATGGTTTGGCAACCATTTGAAAAATAATTGATGTTTCACCTTCCATGTTTATTCCCATATCCAGCTTTACTAGATCCATGAAAATAGGATCCCTCTCAACTCTCATCTTGTTCAAAACTTCATGATCTTTTCTACTCAAAGAATCTGCCACTTTATTTTCCTTCTTCGGGTGGAAGTGTATCGTGCAATCATACTCCTTGAGTAGTTCAAGTCATCGCATTTGCCTCATGTTGAGTTCTTTCTATGAGAAACTGTACTTCAAACTCTTGTGATCAGTATAAATCTCACATTTTTTACCATAGAGATAATTTCTTCATATCTTCACAGCAAAGATTACAGCATCTAACTCATGATCATGAGTAGGATATTTTTTCTCATGAATTTTCAGCTGTCATGATGCATAGGTAATAACTCTATCATTCTTCATAAGGACACAACCAAGTCCTTTCTTCGAAGCATCACTATAAATAATGAACCCATCATTCCTCGATGGTAGAGTCAATATAGGAGCATTGACTAATATTCTATTTAGTTCTTCAAAACATTATTTACACTCTTTTTTCCAAACAAATTTAACCCCTTTACGTGTGATCTTCATTAATGGGTTAGCCAATCGGGCAAAATTCTGGACGAAACGTCGATAATAACCTGATAAACCAATAAAATTGTGTACCTCAGTTATACTCATTGGGGCTGGCCATTCTTGGATTGCTTTGGTCTTTGAAGGATCAACAGAGATTCCATCCTTACAGAAAATATGTCCAAGAAAAGAGATATCCAAAAGCCATAATTCACACTTGCTAAACTTCCCATATAATTCATGTCTTTTAAGAGTCTTTAGGATAATGCGCAAGTTATTTTCATGGTCTTAGTAGCTTTTGGAATATACCAAGATATCATCAATAAATACCACTAAAAAATCATTGAGATATTCCTTGAAAACTTTGTTCATTAGATCTATGAAAATAGAGGGTGCATTAGTCCTCCCAAAAGGCATTACTGTAAACTCGTAATTCCCGTACCTAGTTCGAAATGTTGTTTTTGGAATGTATTTCTTCTTCACACACAACTGATGGTATCCAGATCGAAGTTCAATCTTTGAAAAGTATTGAGCGCCATGTAGTTGTTCAAATAAATCATCAATGTGAGGTAGGGGATACTTGTTCTTTATTGTTATAGCATTGATTTCCATGTAGTTGATACATAACCTCATAGATCCATATTTCTTCTTAACAAAAAGGATAGGGGCTTCCCATGGAGAAACACTAGGGAGAATAAATCCCTTATTACTCAATTCCTATAGTTTTTTCTTTAGTTCAACTAATTCCACAGTGTCCATTCTATAAGGGGTCTTTGATATGGGCCTTGAACCAGGAATTAAATCAATGGAAAACTCAATTTCTTGTTCTGGAGGATGACCAGGTAAATATTCTAGAAACACATCAACATATTCTCTCACAATAGGTACATCCTCTATTTGAAAATTCTTTTCCTCACCCACATTTATTTCATTCTATTCCTCCCCAATAATTGAATTTAGTTGAGATACTGGGGGTGGATCTAAATAAGAATCAGGTGGTGACGATTTTTCTCTAAAGATAAGGTGTTATTTATCATCGTCATCAAAAATAGTAACCTCCTTCTTCTTACAATAAATATTCGTATCATGGTCCGAAATCCAATCCATATCGAGGATTATATCAAATTAAATCATGGGTATGATGATGAGATTAGTAGATAAAGAAAATTTATGTTCTCTAAGGGGGACTGATTCACAAAACTTTGTTGCGATGATACTTCCCTTAGGAGTTTTAACTGACAACTCCCTTGTTAAATCAAATTGAAAATATCTAATTTTCTTAGAAAACTAGGAAGATATGAAACAATGCGATGATCCCGAATCAAATAATGCATTTTCTAATCTTGAGGAAACCATGAAATTACCTACCACTACGTCTTTAGAAGCTTCTACCTCAGCAGTAGTGATAGAATAATCTTGGCCTTGATCCCTTGACCTTTTCTGAGGTAAGTTCCCCTGACGCTTAGGACATTCATTTGCATAATGTCCCATCTCCCTGCAGTTGTAGCATTGAACATCGGTATCTTATTTCTTCCCCTTGCAATCACGAGCTTGGTGGCCTTTTTCACCACACTTATAACAGACTCTCATTCCTTTCAAGAAAGTATCGGGGTGTTTCTTCCCACATTTACTACAGGATAGATAATCAAATTTTCCCTTCTTCCCTTTATTCCCATTTCTAGAGTGATTAGCAGATCTCTTCTTCTCTTGCTTTGCTTTAAATTCATAAGACTTAGAGAATTATTTTTCTGTCTTGATAGCACATGTGACAATATCTTCGTACGACGAGAAGGATTGTGAAACTAATGTTCAACGAAGAAATTGTTTTAAACCATCAAAGAAATGATCAATCTTACTTCTTGGGTAACGTATATAATCTCCAGCATACCTTTCTAGCCTTGTAAAGTTAGCCTCATACTTTGCAACATTCTCATCCTCCTTTTGTCTTAGACTCAGAAATTCCCTTTCCATATCTGCTCGATGGTTACAAGGAAAGTATTCTTCTAAGAAAATCTCTTTGAACTCCCTCTATTCCATATTTGATACTTCATAATATTCCTTTGTGTTTTGAATCAATGATCACCATTAATCAGTATCTCCAATGAGGCGGTAAACTTCCATGATAACTTTTCCCTTTCACTACTGCCCAAGGCATGGAATATTTTCTCTAAGGAATTTATCCATTGCTCAGCTACTAAGGGATTTTTACTCCCATTGAATTTTGGTGGTTGTTTCTTCATGAAGCGGTATAACATTGATCCTCCACATTGTGGATCAGGGTGCTCCATACGGGTAAGGTTATTATTCATAACATGAGTGAGTTGTCCCAGTATGGTGATTAGTTGATCAGCACCAGTTGCATCACCAGCTCCACTATAATTATCTTGAGCAGGAGGTAAATACCTAGATGGAGTGTGTTCATTGATAAGGTTTCCATTTATTCCACTAGGCGTCATTTCTAAACAATGGAATACACTATATTAGTTTATGAATCACAATACATAAATCGAAACTTGTAAAACACTTAACATAAATTGAACAGTTTATGGATATAATCCATAACCATAAAAATGTTTTCTTTGGGGAAGTATATACTCATAAACCCTTCATAATGGTTTATAAAGAAAATGAGAATTATCCTAAGCATATCTCTTGGGAGTGTCGTAACCAAGAGTGCAGCAATACCCATTATCGTGCACCAGTTCCTGTTCGAGTCTAGCTCAAAGAGGTGTTTTCAGGTTTTACCCCTAGGTACATCTGTGCCAAAGCTGCCTCTACCTGCTCGTATCCAGACAGGGATGTATTTCTCGGAAAACTCACAAAATCTATATAATACCAAAATTCTAGGAATTTCTTCTATACTAATCCTCAAAGTCCATCTTAGGTCTATGTTGTTTAATCAGAGTTTATCTAAATCTAGCTCTCATGGTTTGTACTAAACTTCCTCTAATACCAACTATAATTCCCTGACCCCAGTTACCCAGAGTCGGGGCATTATTACATAACATTGGCATGATCACAAAAGATCAAGTCTCGAAAGACCGATTAGTTTAGTAGCCTTGGAATCACTAAATACATTCATAAAGGTTACATTACATCATAAAGTGAAAAATACAACAACATATTGTCTCCACACTCATATCCCCTTATACTATCCCTGTAAGTCATTCATAAAATACTTCTTCACATCTTGGGAAAAATAAAACATAGAAAGGGGTGAGCTCCGATGCCCAGTAAGGATAACAATTTAGTGGAAACTTTTATAAATAGGCATAAACATTTAAGGCTATGTATAACTAAAAAAAAGCCTTTTAAACATGAACTTCAGCATAATATGGAAGAAATAAAATGAAATAATTCCATTTACTTATTCACATGTATATTCTACTAATTGAATAATCACATGCAATATCAATAACCAATTTCATAATGATGGAATGCATAATGCCATACCATCATAACCACATAGTCAAGGCCTTGTGCTAAGACTACAAATAAGATTTTGTCAAGGCCTTGTGCCAAGACACTAGTTTGTCTCATGAGACCTACCGATGCATCGAGGAGATATAGAGGGCTCTACCCATCACTTATTAAGTCGAATGCATTTCTCATATTAACAGGTTTAAACATAACATAAACATTCGTATTAAAACTAGCATATGAAATGTCAATACTTTCTCCATAAACCATGAATGGTATAAAAATAACACATCCACAGTCAAACATATCACAAAATCTTCAATACAATATGGAAGTTTTGTATCATAATAAATAAACTTCAAATTAGCTTAAAATCCATCAAAGGATGTTGACATAGATGAAATCAAAACTATTTGAGATAAATATCTCTTTTTTTGAAATCATTTAAAAGACACATAATCATAAAATAAAAAATTTACTTTGAAAATATTCTTATAATCTTGTAAGGGAATCTTCGACTATTTTATAACGATAGAAAATAGCCGCACCCACCGTATAAGTTAAAAAGACATTCTTACCTTAATTCTGTCGAAAATATTAAAAAGGACATTGTTTGGAAAACGACGGAAAGATTACTTTATAAACTTCTTATAAAAATCCAAACAAGGTTATATATGACTTTAACCCATAGTCAGTAAAATATTAAGAATTATTTCAAATACATTTTTAAGAAACATCGATGTGGATGATAAAGAGGTCCCAATAGATAATTACGTATAAACAACCTCGGATAATGAAGAGATTGTGAAATAAACCCTTAACTTGTAATTTTCCTGGGTCAGGGGTAGGTTAACCTCCGATATAATGGTGAAATAATTGTTATTAAATTATAAAACAATCATATACATTAATATGATATCATATATGATCTTTTAACATTGATTTGTTAATAATATCTTAGTATTATCATCGTTTTGGGTGTTAACGGATTTGTTTTCCTTTATATTATTTGTTATGTGAGACATATTTGTTATGGATGGGATGTATATTATTCATATACATAATGATATCATGTCTATAAAAATTATTTTTAATCATCAAATTAAATATAGTCTTGAATGGATACGATGGGGAATGAATCTCATCGCATTCGTGGAGACGGAAATCCGTACATACGCACGAGCGACAATATCATTATTTTGATATTAAAATAATATATAATTGGATGGTATATCATATATACAGAATAATTATCATGTTATATTTATTATTTACATCAATTACACATCATTATCATACCCATCCAAATAATAATGTTTTGAATAACAATTACACCACGACGTGGAGACGGTAAGTCGTACGTACGCACGTATGGTGACATGTCATTCAAAGGATGGATAGAATACTGAATATGGTTGAACCATATTTATAATAACATCACAGTATATATAAGATACTGGAGTTATTATTTTAGAATGTAAATAACAAAGAAATAAGAAGTTGAAGAAGAAAGGAACTTGAAAGAGGGTGGTGAAAACATTACCTCTTCTTCGGGTTCTTCCTTTTGATTTGATCAAAAGGGCTCATTAGGTTGGATTTATGATCAAACTAAGGAATCTAGGTTAAAGTTAGGGAAGTTGAGAGAATATTTGGGTAGGTTTTGGACGAGCCAAAAGGCTTTGAAGGTGTAAATTAGAGAGAAGGGGGAGTGCCCTTTTATAAGAGGGGTGAGGGGCACCTTTGGAAAAGCTAGAAATATTATTTTATAATAAATTCATATTTTGTTTCTAATGGATCCAAAGTGGATTATTTAAAGGTTAAGGTGGGTATGGGTCTAAATCCTTTCAACCAACAGATTTTAGACTGGTTTGGGTCACTATATTAACCTTATCATTTATATTTAACTCTTAGTTAAATAGTTTGACATTTACCATGCCTTTTTGTATTTTTATATTATATAGTTGATAAACTTACTATATACCTCCAAGAGACCCCCGAGTGGTCTATTAATGATACAACTATCATTATATAAGTCCTTTGGCTGAACATCATATTTTTAGGAATATAATATCAATTAATAATATAATATTTGTTTTAAAAACTCTTTTATGTCAATTTTGACACTATTGGGTATTTTGTTTTTGATAATTTCATAACAGCATTATTACTTAGAAAAAAATTTATATAACCAATCCTAATATGTCATATTAACCTATAAAATTAGTGTAATTTATAAAAAGTCTCTAATTACATTTATATTTTTATTTATAATATCAATTATTTTAATATTTCATTAATTAGGTAATTACTGCATCACCATTGTGTCATAAATAAATTAAATTATTTAATGTATAAAAATTATAAATAAAATAACATTATGTAGGAAATCTTTTTATATTTTAATGAATATTTATAGTCGAAAATATAACATATATAACCCTATGTAAAAATTTTTTTTCTAAAAGATATATGCTTGTGTCATTTTTGTATTTACTTTAACTTAATTAATATAGAGTGTCATTATCACTTACAAGTGGATCAATGGGGTCCCAAAATCGACCCAAATATGACCATGGTAAGAAATGTATCAACCAATAGGGTTAGGACACGTTTTAGGGTAATTTACTATTATTATAATATTATTTTTTTACCCTTATTTACCGGATTTACCTTTTAACCATGGTAAATAAAATATTTACCGAAGTAATTATTCAAAATATATAAAAATAAAAGTCACCTATTTGCACAATTTATACCTCCTTATTATAAATATGTAATCAATTTTTCTAAATTCAAAACACAGAAGTGGCAGAAATTCATTTAAAATTAATTCCCGTTGTTAAAACAACAAAGCATGTTTTAAAGAGATAATAACTATCAAAAGATTGGCACTTGCTTATGTCTAGTTTAAATGTGAAATTATGTCCAATGACCAACATTGGATTAAGTGGTAAAAATATAGTCTTTTTATACTCTAAAATCACTCAATTTCATAATTTATCACTATTAATTATTTCGGTTAAAAAGGTTTTTTTAATTAAAATTTAGTAATTTTCACTATTCATCAAAATATGAAAGTTATCCAAAAAGTACCAAAAATTCACCCTAAGATAATTTTGATATTCCAAATCCAAAAATAAAGTCCATTTTGAAAGATAAAATGTATAAAATTTGAAAAATTGGGTATTACTATTCATAACGGCCAGTTTGATTGGTTGTGGTGTGTGTTAGAACTCGAAGTTGCGTACAACACACGCTACTATATTATTCAAAGAGAAGTGTATCGTGTAAGCTTGGGGTGTTACAGGTCACATGGTGGAGATCAACCAAAAAACTAAACAAGTCTCATGAATAATTGAAAATAGATAAACTAATAGAGTGTAGTGTGAAATAAGGGAAAAATACATGATAAATACAACATAAATCCAAAAATGTTAAACTGTAAATTGAAATAAAACAATACAAAACCAAGTCCCCAAATAACCATTTATCACCACAAATTTTTCTTGCTAATAAGGCGACGAAACCTAAGAGAATCGGGTGGACTACATGATTCCCTTCCCTTTACCTGAGTCATAAAAACTATATATATAAATACCCAAAGGAAAAAAATTAGGTTTTGAGAGCTAATCCCAATATTATTTCACCAAAGAATCAATAAAAAACATAATTCCATTAAAAACTTATCTCTATCATTAAAAAAAATCTAGTTTATAAAGCATTTTTGAAAGATAAATTTTTTTTGAAACATCATTTTGTTTTTCTTAAAAATATTTCATATTAACATAAACTAGGAATATGATGAGTATATAAAATATAGCAAGAAATCATAAACAAAACCATCCATGGATTAACTATAAGAAATAAAAGAGACTAATCAGGCATTAAATGTATCATCTTGTATAAAATCAAGAACAAATGAAAAATCACAATATTGGGGTCTATATTATGAGAATATGGACTCATAAACATAAAGAAACACTAATCCATGAATGATTTGAATCCCATAGATATTAATTCCTTCCCCAGTCTATCGGTATGAACAAAATAACCCCTAGTGGTGTTGTGCACTATGGTGACATGTTCATTTCTTGATGCACCCAAGGTTCCCAATGTCTTATGCTTTCCAAAAAACCATTTTTAAAAGCATGATAATAATTTATAAAACATTTTAACAGTGAATAATCACTGCTCCCATGCTTAAAAATCCATTTTAGAATCAAAATAACCTTTAAGAAATTTCATCAAACATATAGTGTGTAAAGATCTTTTTTTAATGAAATCCCCCTTTAAAAAATAAATCTCATGAAAAAAATCATGTTGATATCAAATAAATCAATTTTATAAAACAAAAAATATTAATTTACAAGAAAATCAAGTAATTCCTGAGTTAGATCCTTTTTATATATATACCTACCTCAATAATGGAGGGAAGACTAATCTATTTCAAGAACAGAGATTGGAAACAAACAAATAAAGTCCTCACAAGCCTATATCTATAATAAACATCATAAAATATCTTCCAAATCCCTTAGATATAGAAACCATGCCCCAATAGATTTTTAATTAGACAAGGGGAGAAATGATTAAGTGAGGATCAAATAAGATGGAATAAAATCGGATCAAAAATAGGGCATGCCTTGAAGAAATACATCAAGTATGAATAAAAACCATCAATAAACCAAAATGAGAATCTTATAGAGCACTGGTGAATGTTTAGTTAGATCCAAATGAATATTATAGGGTGATTAGAAATAAAAATGTTCAATATAAAAGAGTTAAATTCCAACTTTCAAAAGTTTTAGATTTGGGCATACGGTTAGGCAACACAATTTGATAAACCATGCACCAACCTTACATGGCCTTCATCTCTTTAAAAAAAGGTGCATTGTTACCTGGTGAAGAGACTCATGGTTTTGGAAAACTGTGCTCAATCAATGTGATACATCTAGACAACTAGCTAGACACCTGAACAGTCACATGGAAAGTCACACAGTTTCACTAACCATGCAAAAACTATGGAAAATTTCATTGGATCCTCATAGTTAAATACCACACGGTTACAATAGGGTTATTACTATCTATTCACCCAAACTATTTCCCTAGCCTATTACTCTATAATATACAAGTTTTCAACCCACTACTCCTAGAAACCTCTAGAATGACCCAATGGATAAAGCAAGATTAAAATAAGTCATATCATTATAATCTAATCCACCATCTAGAATTATTTAATGGTTGTCATAATTTTATTAGATTATATAAGATTATTTAATTCTTTTTTAGTATTGGTATTTTTTTAGTAAAGGAAGTTTGTATGATAAAGTTAATTCCATGGAATTCATCCCTCAACTTATACATTATCCATTCATTGAGTCACCTAATTCCTTGATATGAAATTGGTGAATGGGTTCAGGTTGATAAATTGATTTCTTATATGACATAACTCCATTTATAATTTATTCATTCAATATTTAATCCATTTTCATTGATGTTACACTAGTAATCTAGTATGCTCTAGAATTTAATATTTTTTCATTCTTCCATGCTTCTATTTTGTTCTATTTCTTTAGCTAAAATTATTAAGTTAATAAATTAGATAAAAAAATTATATGTGTCTTGTGATCATTAAAAATCATTATCCTAAAGAATGATAATTTTGGTATCTATAGGATACCCAAAAATATTCCCCTTTTTTATGATAACAAGTCACGATGCATTAAATTGTAAATAAAACACACAAAGAGTCTATTGATTTTGATTAGAGAAATTATATATTGATTGAAACTAAATAAATAGGGAATTTTAAACTCTCGGTTGATATTTAGATTATATTTTAAACTTAGATCACCTTCTTTATGATTATAAAAAATATAGGGAAAATGTACACTCTCTCTCTCCTACCTTTGAATATATTCTTCTCCTCTATAATAAAATTTTAGAACCATATTAAATAAATCAATCATTGATCTAACTTCATATTGATTTAATTTAATAGAAAATAAAAAATAAATTTTTTTAATAATATAGACATGCATAGGTTGAAATATGAATGATTATAAAGACATTAGTAGAGGATTTTTATAAATATAAAAAATGATTAAATCTTTCCATAAAAATATTTTTAAAGTAATTAAAAGATAACACCATGGAAAGAATAAAAATAGATAGAGTTTTTAATCTTTCTAAGTGTCATATTTTAATCATATTGATCAAAATTGTCTCACTTTATTTTCAATAGATATGATCTAATTCAAGGTTTCTAGAGGTTTAACTTTGATAAATGTAAATTTTAAATGATATTATATTATTTATTTATTAGATTCAACTTTGATTATGTAGCTTAATAATGCTCAGAATATGTGTGATGTCTATTTAAATTTTTATTCTTTCATGTGTTAATATTTCATTACTATTATAAAACATGAATTTTATTGTTCATAATATCATGTTTTTTTATGATTATCATGGTTTAAATATATGAGTATTAAGATATTTTATTTTGGTAAGATAAAACATTACTAGTATGGAAGTACAATTCAAAGGATAACTAAGTATAAAAAATATATTTATACATGAAAAATATGTGATGAAAAATAATAAACATGAAATGAATTATTTTTCTCCCTTCACATTTTTTTTAACAATCCCATTATCTTATCACTTGTTTTTCTCCACTTTCACCTACCAATTTACATTCTTATCTAGTCTTAGTCTTTAATTTCCTTATGAAAAGTTATCTCGATTTAAAAATAACATTTCAATAGACTAAGAAAATTAAAATGAAGATGGATCTAAATAATAAGAATATTTTCTTACTATGATTACAACTAACTTCTTCAGATATCTTAGATAAGTATTTTCTACACTAATAAAATTTAATTACTAAATCCACCCAATCTATAAGTGTCTTAGAGAAAAATAGTGAAAATAATATAAATCATAGGAAACATCAAGAGAAAATGATACATAAGGAATCTCATTTATGAATGAAATAAATTTTAAATGAGAGATTTTATTAAGAGAGAAATATATTGAGAGACTTATGAAAAAAATTAATTAACTGATAAATAAGCTCTCAAAAAGTGAGTTTGAGTTAAGGAAACACCACTCTATTTATAAAATTAGAATGATAACTCATCAATCATAAATCAATAAATACATCCATACAAAAACAAAATTCCATGAAAGATATAATCATTGAATCCAATATTAGGTAATTTAATGGTTAATATAAATATTCCTCTTAAGATACAATTTTTGAAAATCTAAAATAAATACATCTTGAAAATAAAATATAATTAATATCAATGTATTTATTTATCCTCATCAATTATTGTTTTGAAAAAAAATTAAAGGGACTATATAGTGTGACATATTCTATCAATGTTGATTTTCATTGATCAATGACTCTTGGGTTAGTGATTTTACCTCTTCTTAGTAAATCTTCATGGAGAATGTGGGATAGGGTGGATTTTGAAACTCATATCTTCTTAGGTCTTGAAGTAGTAGTTCATAATGTATTAGGAATCAAAATTTTCTTTAATTATTTATATTTAAAATTATTCTCAAATTTCATTATATCTTTTGAGAGGAAGTATAAAGTTATATCAAACCTTTATGTTTTCATTATCAAGAAGTTTTAAATAGTATGTCCAAAAGTTTGTAAATGTATAAATATCATTATTAATTTAATTGAAAAAAATATCCTCAATTATTATTCCTATATAACTTATTTCCATTATCTATAGAAAATTTGATAATATATCTAAATTTTAAAAGATTATAGATTATAAGTATTATCTCCAAAATTTATCTTGCTTTAATAAATATAATCTCAATCTTCTTTGGATAAATAATTTTTTAATTTGGGTGATTTTTTATTTTTTTATATTTAAAGGAGGGATTTTTGGAGGAACTATCTTTAATGATTTTAAATTTTCAAAAAGTTAAAGGTTGATCAATATGTATTATGCTAAGTTAAGTAGATAAATTATTTATTTGATCGTATTATGATTTCAATTTCTTCTACAGGTCAAGAATCCTTTCTTTCAACTTCTCAATATATGACCCTATATAATAGGTGTATAGGACACTACCACTAATGTAATTTACTCACACAACAAGTATTCACTATGTGGGAGGGTTGATTAATGAATAAAATTTTGAGTCTTGTTATTTAATATAGATTTTACAGATCCTTATTTTTCATGAATCGCAATACAATTTACATTTTACTTATGTTTACTTAAAAAAATTAATTTTTGTTTTTATAGAATCTATCCTTATGAATTAATCTCCTTCTAAATCTATTTAATTTATAACTAGGTTCATTTAGAATCTATTTAATTTTGAATAATAGTCATTATAAAATTAAACAAAACTAAGTGAAAATGAAATAACATTATGGAGGTACATTTTAAGAAGTTAGAGTGAAAAAATGAATCCTAAAGATATTGAAAAGTAAGTTACAAATGAATCCAATACATAGAGGACCAAAACTCTAAGAAAAAGTGTTGATGGATGAATATTTGATAGTTGATCAAGAACTGTGTGATTAAAATCACTTATATTTTTGTATACATTTAAAATTACCTTAGAGGATTGTTATAAAAGAACTATGTTTTCAAATAGTAATAATTTTGACTCTAATATCCTATCATCAAAGAATTATTGGGGTAAGTAGTTGGTTCTCCCAATATATGATCAAATAAGCTCTCAGGATAGGAGCTTCTTCTTCCCTTCCATTTATAGAAAAATTTCAGGTGAAATGGCATGTTTCATCTTATATTTTAGATCAAAGAGGTTTCAATTAGAAATTTTTTGCATTCGGGTCAGGCTTTTGATCCTCTTATAACTTTGGGTTAAAAGCGAATAAGTTCTGAGGATTGGTATCATTCTTTAATAAAGTTTTTTTAGGAGACTTACTAATTGTAATATAAAACCATATTAATTTTTTATGTTCAATTTTTCACCTTATTCATTCTCTTGTTCTTTTTATTTACTACAACTTGAAGTTTTTTACCTTTTGAATTATTCTTTATTCCACTATGAAATTTTATTTAGTTCATTTTTTTATTTAGAATTTTGTTACATTTTTTATTGTTTACTCTAATCTTATTACTTCCATTTTATATAAGTCTAAGTGACACATACTTAGTCACTCTAAATTATCATTTATTTAAGAATGTAATAATTTTGTAAAAAATATAAGTATTCAATTCACCCCTACTTGAATATTCCTTAATTAAAAACATTTAATATCAGAGTAAGCCATTATATTTTCATTTTACTAATGTATACTAGAGAAAATATTTTCCATGAAATTTAATCTACCATTATGAAAATTAGATAATATTAATCTGAATTATCCACCAATCATTGATGTTATTGATTTTGAGTATTATTGAGATAGAATAAATGATTTTCTTATCAATATTAGCATTAATAATTACCAAATGATGGTTATTGATTACAAGATTCATGATAAATCAATTCTGAATTATACTCAATAGGAGAAAATAGAATATCAGTTTAACTAAAATGTTCAAAACACACCCCTATGTGCTATTAAAATAAACATTGATAATAAAATTTCTTTATTCATGAAAACTAATAGTATTTAGAATAATTTGTATGTTACTCATTTTTTGAACTTAAATTTTCAACAAACTAGAAGATAAATTCTTAAGGATGATTATCATGATTTTGAATTCCTACCTAGAGAACATATTTCATAGATAGATCAATGATTTATGACTATCATGAATAGAATACAATCTCTTAGAGAACCTGATACTACAAATAACTATTTGGTTGAGAAGATAGTTGATATCATTAAATCTAAGAGAAATTTTTTTGAATATACTAAATATATTATGGGTTTGAGTTTAGAT
Source organism: Viscum album (assembly GCA_963277665.1). Taxonomy (NCBI): domain Eukaryota; kingdom Viridiplantae; phylum Streptophyta; class Magnoliopsida; order Santalales; family Viscaceae; genus Viscum; species Viscum album. The sequence goes on along the minus strand of OY728164.1, from coordinate 1,549,282,118 downwards.
TAACTTATTAGAACATGGGTGCAATAACATAATTGTTTGAAGAGAGATTTTGAGATAGAAAAATAGAGTAATTAAGCTTCCCTTAGAATGACAATAGCTATTACGGCCACTTCATTAAAATATACATCTAAATTTACTTCCAAGTTAAAGAATCATTCAGATTAAAGTGATATTGAGTTTAGTGAGTATGATTTTTCATATTGGTGAAATTAATGGGAAGAATATTGTAAAGGAAAAAAATTTAGAATAATATTAATTAAAAATATGGGAAGGATAGATATGATAAATTTAGAAAAAGTGAATATAAGAAAGATTCAACCAAGGTGATTTTCTAAGAACATAGGAAATTGAATCATATTATTCCAAATTCCCCAAGAATTAAAAGGAAGTAAAACTATTCTAAATGTTTAAATAATTGAAAATTAAATAAGGTATTGGGTGTCATGACCCCCTCTCCACAAAGTGTACCCCTCCTAGGTCGGAAATGTGATAAGGGAGATAATGACCCCTGATTCTTGCCTCTAGTAGGCCCCGGGTTGGCGACTAGCATAGAGGGTATAGTAAACACACAAATGGGAGGCATTACCCTCTAAGAAAACACATTCGAAAGAGAGATATAAGACAGACACTAACAAACTCCAAATCAGACAACAATATAAAAGAAATCCCAGGTACACATATGTAATGTCATAAAAAACAACTACAACTGAAAAGGGGAAAACTACAAGTACCCAAAAGAAAGTAAAAACAGTAGCAACCACAAGCCTGAACAACTCCTACAACCCCAAGCTAGTAGAAACCAGCTTGATATATAACCTGCTCCAAGTGACCTAAAAAATAGTTTATATATACATAGGGTGAGTATAACAGTAGACTCAGTAGGATCCTCTCCGAATCCTCTCGTACAAAAGTAAAGAAAGCATGCTAAAGCACAGTGAACAACAAGTAGAACTAAATCATCACCTAAACAGGTATACTAAGTTCCCAACCTCACCATGGATACTCTCACCAAGTATCACATACAAGATTATATAATATAATAAAGAATATCAAGGGTACCCTGCTACTACTTCCCCAATGGTTTGAGGCTTTTCCCCAAAGTCGCACGTCCAAAGAATCTCTTTCTAAAAAGGATTTCCTGAAGACACCTGGTAAAAACACCACAACATGCAGATCATGCATCAAAACCACCATGTCCACGTAATCAAAGTAACCAGGTAGTTTCCGAGAGCCACCACATCTCGCATAACTTGTATCATACATCGAGAATTATACCTCAAGCTATTACAGTCCATACATCAAGGATCCTCAAGACATCAAAGCTTATACATGTTACACCTATAATATTCCATAGGAAACTATATCCAGATTATATGTGTGTGAATAACCACAAGACATTACATCCCTCTACACACATATATGGGTAAAACTAACCATTGTGCCTACCAGCACAAGTAACTACCAAGAGAAGAGAGTGGCCCAAAAGGGGGTAGTCATCCATCCATCCTCCCACCAAAATGTTGGGAAAACATCCCCCTAGGGCTCAGAATCCCCAGGGTGTCAGTTTCCCTAACTGATGGGGTGAAGTAGCATATATAAACACAAATAGTAGATAATATACTATATCTTACAACTACACTATGAGAACAACCTAGTCTTAGACTCAACTGCAACTAACATCTCTTGGACTCCTGACTGCCACTTCTAAGACTAGTTATCCTATAAGCACACAACCATTTAAAGAGATATAATACCTTACTTCATTAATTTTGTATCAGTTTCACTTTATGTTAATTAATTCTGTAAACACTAATTAACCATTAAAAATTTCCACATTATAATTCATTAGCATCACACCCAAAGTTCACTATTCCTTTAAATTGCAACCTCAGCATTGTGTCCCAGCAAGCTCCAACCACATGGGTTAAACTCATGTATTCAATCATTTATTAACAACATTTTTACTTTCCCGTATTCCCAGTAATTCTAGAAAAAAATTATCAGCTACTAAACACAAGGGGATCAACATGGTGAGTAGTTGAACAACCCATTGAGTCTTTTTCACCTATAGCAAGAGCGTAGACCCATCATCCCTCGAGAAGCTAAACATGGAATGCACGTGGCATACCCCATGCATATTTTCACCTTTTAGAAGGAGGGTAAGAAAAACCAACTGCCTTGAGCAGTGGAGAAATTAAAGAAGATAAACAACCAAAATATTCAGTAAACATACAATCATTCACATCTAACCCATTTCATCATCTCTGGTGTCCTCCTCGACACCCACATGCATAAACTGATTCATCTCGCCACTCTAGGCATCAACTGCTGACAAAAACAATGGGCCTCCCTACCCCCATATATCACAACAGCCTTTTAGTCTCACATCACAACATAAGCAGCAGGAAAACAAAGATCGTATCAACTGGGCTCTTGGCCCTTAAACAAATAGAAGGGTAACTCAAAACCCTATAAGGAATTATCTTTTATCAAACAACCTGTTGTTTAATCCATCTTGAATTAACCAATTTATTATTCGTAGGTTCCAACTTCGGAAAACCTAAACAATAATCTATCACAAATTTATTAAACATTCTTACTACATCAATTTGATTAACATCAAATTACAACAACAACCATATTCATTTACATGCCACTTTAACTTTAGCAGAACAATTATGAATTAATTATGTTTTTAAGTTCTTTACCAATTTCCATAATGAACGAAAATCTAAACAAATAAATCACAGATATCACACTATCTAGGAAAACAAGAGGCAATAGAATACGATTGATATCAATTTATTTATCTAGTTCAGATATTTAATATGTCAATTCCATTATGATCTAGTGGGATAAAACATGATAACTCTACAGTTTCATGTAAAATAAAATAGAATCAATGAATACCCTACCTCAAAATGTTCTTAAAATTCTTTATACGAGAACAATCCACACAATGGATCATGATCGCCTCCTCCCGTGACAACTTCATCCACCTGCAGATGTCGCAGCACGAATGCACCAACGAAACCCAAGAAACTCCATTAAAAGCATGGATATCACATGAAATAATATTTCAAGGAGAAACAGGATAATATGAACCCAAAATAATGAAGATAAATCAAACCTTATATCAAAGATTTATGGATACTGCTTGGTTTCACCAAAACAGGGGTTGCACTTGCGGTAAGAAGAACATTGATGGAAACCAATCCACAGGGAAAAGTTTGATCTCGCAATTCTTATGGGAAGGAAGGAAAGGATTGAGCATCTCGCATCAGAGAATAAGGAGGAAGAACAAGGGAGGAAGATATCTCGTCCCTTTAGAAGATTTAACAGAACAGCAGTTTAAGATATGATAGATTTACCATTAAATTTGGATCATATTAAACAACACAGTTTGACCAAATAAAAGCATCCCAAGACTTAGGAAAATTAATATAGGAGTTATGGGCTTTGAATCTTCCTTAAATCCCTTAAAACAAGTCCTTTAATGTGTTTTATGTTAAAGAAAACGTTAAATTGGTGAAACTGGAAAAATCTAGAAATTTGGAAAAGGAAATATGAAACGGTTCTGAAAACACTATTCATGAGATGTGACACCGTGTTTGTGACATAGTGTATGTGACACAATGTATGTGACACCGTTTCTGTGACACCGTGTCTGTGACACCGTGTCTGTGACACCGTGTCTTTGACACCGTGTTTGTGACACCGTGTCTGTGACATCGTGTCTCTGACATCATGTCTGTGACACCGTGTTTGTGACACCGTGACTGTGACACCGTGTTTTTTACACCTTGAATGTGACACCGTTTCTCTAACACCGTGTCTATGACACAGTTTCTGTGACACAATTTCTATCACACTGTTTTTGTGACACTGTGACGGTGACACCGTTTCTGTGAAACCATTTTTGTTACCCCATTTTTGTGACACCGTGACTATGACACCATTTCTGTGACACCGTTTTTGTGACACCATGACTGTGACACCATTTTTGTGACACCATTTCTATCACACTGTTTCTATGACACTGTGACTATGAAATTGTTTTTGTGACACCATTTATGTCACACCATTTCTGTGACACCGTGACACTATTCACAAAACTGGGAACATTGTTCACAGAACTGTAAATTTGGAAAAGTGTTAAGGATGAGTCACCTTGACCTCCCAGAACACCTCAAACACCAGATTTCAGTAAAGGAATGGACCAGAGAGGTCTGGGCCATTACATTATATACCTCTTAAAACATTCTCATCCTATAGAATCCAAAACCAACCCAAAATGAAATAGAAAAGGGGTCTGAACAACCACTCATCAAGATACCTCTCAAAAGAGAGAAATCCATAAGAGGAAACAAAAGAAATTCATCATATAAACATAAAAGGTCTATAACCACAAAGCAAACATCATTACATGAAAAGAGTTAAACATCAAACAACTCTGGATACTGAGCACGTATCTACAACTCACATTCCCAAGTACTCTCTTCCATGCCACCGTGTCTCCACAAGCACGAACCAAGGGGATAGAATGCATGTGAAACACCTTATCTTTATGGTCTTGGATCTCTACAAGTCTCTCTTTGAAGGTATCATCATCCTCAACATCAATCTCTCTCCAATAAATGATGTAAGAGTCATCATGAAGATAACGACGGAGCTGTGACACATGAAAAACATCGTGTATCTAGCTCATCTATGGGGGAAGTGCTAATCGATATGCCACAGTTCCAACATGAGCCAATACCTCAAAAGGCCCAACAAACCAAGGAGAAATCTTACTCTCATGACCAAACCTTCATTGCCCATGCCGGGGAGTCACCTTCGGAAACACATAATCCCCAAAATCAAATTCCAAAGGTCTCCTCCTTTGATCGTCATATGATTCTTGACGATCCTATGCTACTTTCATCCTCTCATAAATCACTTGAACCATCTCTATCTTATTCTTCACTAGTTCTAGTCTGAAAATTAATGACTCTCTAACCCCAGTCCAGCACAATATAGAACAGAAAGGTCGGCCATACAAGGATTCAAATGGTGCCATACCGATGGTGGAGTGAAAACTATTTTTGTAAGAGAACTCCACCAAGGGTAAGTGCCTTATCCACGAACCTCCAAAATCCAGGACACAAGAGCATAACATGTCTTCAAGATTCTGGATAGTCCGCTCTGTCTGACCATCCATTTTTGGATGAAAAAAAGTGCTAAGGCGTAGCTAAGAATTGAAAGAATGTTGGAGACCTCTCCATTGAGGTAAAATGAGGATCTCGATCGAAAATGATCATCCTCAGGACTCCGTGGAGTCTCACCACCTCCTCCAGATACTTCCTCGACATAACTTCCACTGAGCTCGACTCCTTGATCACTATAAAGTGGGATGATTTTATTTAACGATCCACTACCAAAAAAATAGAATCATGTCCTCCCTAATCTCAAGGTATACCAGTAACAAAGTCCATTGTGATTTCCTCCCACTCTCACTGAGTAATATCTAATCTCTAGAGAAAACCACTAGGGACACAATGTTCATCCTTGACCATCTGGCAGACCAAACATTGAGAAACAAACTTTGAAATTGCACACTTCAACCCAGGCCAAAAAAACTAAATCCTCAAGGCTCGGTACATCTTTGTCATTCCAGGATGTAAAACTAAAGGTGAAATATGGAACTCTCTAAGAACTATCTCACACATTTCCAGGAACAAAAATCCTTCCATGATACAACACTCAGTGGTGTTCATCCTCAAACCAACCATCAGGGGCCTCACCACAAATAACTCAGTCTCTACAGACCTCCACCTCAAGATCCCCCAACTGAGACTCTTCCACCTGCTGCACCAGAGATGATTGTAGTGTCATTTGGAAAAGACAACCTCTACCACCAACTTCTCCCATATTGAGATGTAATGCTGAAAGTTCTTACATTACTCTCTAGGAATCACTAGATTCACGCACTGCATCACTACGTGACTTATGGCTTAGCTCATTCGCTACAACATTCCACTTTATAGGGGTATACAATATTTTGAAGTCGTATTATTGTAAGAACACCATCCACCGATGCTACCACAAGTTTAAGTCACACTGGTAGAAAACATACCTTAAGATCTTATGATCAGTGAAAACCACAAAGCACTCGCCAATGAGGTAATGTCTTCACAACTTCATAGAAAACACCACAGATACCAACTCAAGATCATTGATAGGATAGTTACATTCATGGGGACTCAACTAACGATACCCATAAGAAATAATTGATCTTTACTGCATTAGAACACAGCCTAACCCCAGATGCGAAGCATCATAGAAAACATCAAACTGAACTCCCTCTGTTGGAAGACAAAGAACTGGAGCACTTACTAACTTCTCCTTCAGATACTTAAAAGCTACCTGACACAGATTAGTCCACACGAACACCTGATCCTTCATGGTCAATGCTGTTAGAGGAGTCTCAACCCCGGAGAAATCAGCTATGAACCTCCTGCAGTATCCTGCAAGACAAAGGAAACTTTTCACCTTTGCCACTATCTTGGGATATGCCCAAGACACAACTAATTTTATATTTGATGGATATACAGCTACTCCCTACTGGGACACAGCATTCCCCAAGAAATAGACTTCTCAATCCCAAAATTCACACTTTGACAACTTCCCAAACAGCTGTTATTAACGAAGAACTCCCAAAATGGTGTGTAGATGCTCAACATGATCCTCCTCAGACGTGAAGTACACAAGGATGTCGTTAATTAAAACCACCACGAACTTATCCAAGAACTCATGGAACACAGTTTTCATAAATCCCATAAACATAGATGGAGAATTCATCACACTGAATAGAATTACAAAGAACTCATAATTCCCATGAAGATAATGAAAAGCAGTCTTCGGGATATCCTCATCCTTCACACACATCTGATGACATCCTGACCGCAAGTCGATCTTTGAGAACCAACTTTCACCCTTCATTTGATCGAATAAATAATCAATCCACGGAAGAGGATATTGATTATTCATTGTCACTTTGTTTAAGCGACGATAATCGATACACAACAGCAAACTGTCATCTGCCTTCTTCACGAACAAAACCGGTGCACCCCACGGTGACACACTCGGCTGAACAAAACTGCACTGTAACAGACCATAAATATGTATACATAGCTCTTGTAACTTATAAGGTAAAATCCTATATGTATACATAGAGATAGGAGATGCTCTTGGTTATAGCTCGATCCCAAACTCGATCTCTCATCAAGGGGGTAATGCTACAACCTCTTTTGGAAAGACATAATGGTACTCTTCTATGACCCTAGAAAATGCCAACTATTGAACCTCTGAATAACTCAGCATCTGCTTATCCATCAAGGGTGATAAGGATAGAATGCGCCTCTGACCCATCTGAGTGTCTCACTCGCAAAAAAACACGACTGGCTCTCCATCATCATCGAAGAACACAACCTGCCTCTTTAAGAAATCTATGATAGTCTACACCGAATAAAACCAATCAATTATGATAATGAAATCATATGTTTGTATCAATAAACATGGTAAATCTCCCCAAGAGTGGTGTTTCCCCAGCACTATCTCACAATCTCTACATACTTCAAACAAGTCATCTCGACCTCCAACTGGCGTAGTCAACGCAAAGGGCACTGGAAGCCTCTCTACCTCAAGTCCCAAAGCATGGACAAGGGTAGGTGATATGAAGGAGTGTGTTTCTCCTAAATCAAACAAGGCATACACCCAAGTAGAAAAAAAAAAGTAAAGGGTACCTCGAACGACGTATGGCTCTCCTGGAGCTGGAAACGCTAATGCATGAAGCTGACCGCGACCTCCTCCATGGCCCCTCTAACCTTGATGATGACCTCCACCATGGTCGTGCTCTGCTCTATAAGGACGAGAAGCATCATAGGGATATCCTCTTCCAGCTGCATCCACCCTCTCTAGATCTAAAGCTATTAGAACTTGTGGCTGCTACCTCGGCTGGAACTGCCTCAATGGAGGAACCTGGAGTAGAACACCTAGTGCACGATGACTGCTCTGAAAGTTTGGGAACTCTCATTGTTGATGACCTCTACCACCATAGGAAAAAAAGTTCATGATCCCTTGGCATAGGCTTGAGAGCTTCCGCCCCTGGAGAAATGAGATCCTGAGGGCTAGGACCTACCCCCAGCTGAACAGAAACTCTTCTACCCTGAAAACCAGGAACCCCATATTGTAGCTCTGCTTCATGAGGAATCATGATGACTCCCCTCTCGAGATGATCTAGTTCTGGATAATTTCCTCTCGATGACCTATACCATTGAGAGCACCTCAATATATGTCTTCAGCATAAATCGGGTAACCTGGCATTGGATCTCTGGATGCAAAGCCTCCTCGAAATTCCTTTCCCTGACCTCCTCATCTGGAAACAGATCTGAAGCATATTGTAAAAGGTTCCTAAAATGGATTCCAAACTTTCGCACACTGGATCTCCCCTATCAAAGGGTAAGAATCTCCTGGTGACTGGATGCCTTCATGGTCGAAGAAAGAAACTCGACTCTAAACTTTTCTCGGAACTCCTCCCATGAGATTGTTGACTCCTCGTGATCCTCAGGGAACAAGAACCACCACTGCCTCACTACTCCATGCAGCATCATCACAAAAAAAGAAACCTAGTGCTCCTTATGAACATGGATCGAACTAAATCTTATCTCGACCTCCTCCAACCAGTCTTCCATGAATGCATCTAAAATGGATCCCTCATACTTCTTCATACTTAGGCGTTGGAACTCTCGGAGTGTCCTCCTCCAAGTGTCGTCGTTGTCAACCTCTACCCTACAGTGATCCGCTGGCATATCCTACTATACATCTTCTACGCAAACCTGACGAGGACGTTGATCTAGGGCCATACTTGAAAAATAAATAAAAGTTAGATCTCCTAAACCTGGAATATGGAAGAATCAAAATTAATTAATTAATTGTTTTATTTTATTCATTTTAGGTCAACCTATCCCAAGATCTACCCATTCAAACACGGGAACAAAGAAGAATGATTCATGATCCTTTCTTAGGTCTCTACCCTGCAACTAGTATCTCCTCGTTTAGTAGCTATTGTAAACTTAAAGGTTCATGAATCAGATCACAGGGGTCCCTAAATGCCTATGTCTCAGCCAGTCTCTAGTGTTTACATCACTTGCTAAACATTACTGACATTGTTACCCTACCAACCCATGAAACCTCACATGTGCCTAACACCAAACTCCATCATATCCCTCAACCATACCTCAAATACCACTCTGTCACAACCCCCTCCCCACAAAGTGTACCGCTCCTGGGTTGGAAATGTGATAAGGGAGATAATGACCCACGAGTCCCACCTTCAGTAGGTCTCGGGTTGGCGGCTAGCACCAAGGGTATAATAAACACACAAATGGGAGGCATTACCTTCTAAGAGAACACATGTGAAAGAGATATATAATATAGACACCAACCAACTCCAAATCAGACAACAATATAAAAGAAATCTCATGTACACATATGTACTGTCATGCAAAACAACTAAAACTGAAAAGGGGAAAAACTGCAAGTACCCAAAAGAAAGTAAAAAACAGCAACAATCATAACCCTGAACAGCTCCTACAACCCCAAGCTAGTAGAAACCAGCTTAATCTCTAACCTGCTTCAAGTGACCTGAAAACTATTTTATATATACATAGGGTGAGTATAATAGTATACTCAGTAGTATCCTCCCCTAAGCCTCTCGTGCAAAAGTAAAGAAAGTATGCAAAATCACAGTGAACAACAAGTGGAACTAACTCATCACCTAAATAGGTATACCAAGTTCACAGCCTCACCATGGATACTCTCACCAAGTATTGCATACAAGAGTATATAATATAATAAATAATATTAAGGGTACCCCTCTACTACTTCCCTATTGGTTTTTCGCTTTTTTCTAACATCACACACCCTAAGCATCTCTCTGCAAAAAGGCTTCCCACAGACATTTGGGTAAATCACTAAAACATGCACCTCATGCAACAAAACCACTATTTCCATGTAATAAAAGTAACCAGGTAGTTTCCGGAAGCCACCATAGCTCACATAACGTGTATCATACGTTGGGCATTATACCTCAATCCATTACTGCCCATACACCAATTAAGGATCATCAAGCCATCATAGTCTATACATGTTACACCTATAGTAGTCTATAGGAAACTATATCCAGAATATATGTGTGTGAATAACCACAAGACATTACATCCCTCTGCACACATATATGGGTAAAACTAACCATTGTGCCTACCGGCACAAGTAACTATCAAGAGAAGAGATTGGGGCCAAAGGGGTTAGTCATTTATACATCCTCCCACCGGAATGTTGGGGAAAACACCCCCCAGGGCTCAGATTCCCCAGGTTGTTTCAGTTTCCCTAACTGGAGGGGTGGAGTAGCGTATAGAAACACAAAAATTACAGAATACACTATATCTCACAACCACACTATGGGCATAACCTAGTCTTAGACTCAACTGCAGCTAATGTCTCTCAGACTTCCAACTACCACTTCTAAGACTAGGTATCCTATAAGCACAGAACCATTTAAAAATATTTAATACCTTGCTTCATTCCCTTTTTATCAGTTTCACTTTTCGTTAATTAATTCTTTAAACATTAATTAACCATTCATAATTTCCACATTATATTTCATTGGAATTGCACCCAAATTTCAATGTCCCTTTAAATTGAAACCTCAGCATTGAGTCCCAGCAAGCTCCAACCCCATGTTTTAACATCATTTATTCAATCATTTATTAACAAAATTATTAATTCCCCATATTCTTGGGAATTCTAGAAATATATTATAAGCTACTAAACACAAGGGGATCAACACGGTGAGTCGTTGAACTACCCGTTGAGTCTTTTCCACCAATATAAAGAGCGTAGACCTAACCTCCCTCGAGAAGATAAACACAGAAATCATGTGGAATACCCCACGTGTCTTTTCCCCTTTTGTAAGAAGGGTAAGAAAAACTAGCTTCCTTGAGAAGTGGGTAAATTAAAGAAGATAAAAAACCAACAAGATTCAGCAAACATCCAATAATTCACATCCAACCCATTTCATCATCTTCAGTGTCCTCCCCAACACCCACATGCATAAACTATTTCATCTCACCACTCTAGGTGTCAACTACTGCCACAACCAATGGGCCTCCTTGCCCCCACATATCACAACAGCCTTCCAGAATCACATCACAACATAAGCAGTAGGAAAACAAAGATCATATCAACTAGGCTCTTGGCCCTTAAACAAACAGGAGGGTAACTTAGAACCCTACAAGGAATTATCTTTTATCAAAAAACCAGTTGTTTAATACATCTTGACTTAACAGATTTATTATTTATAGGTTCCAAATTCATAAAACCTAAACAGTAAGCTATCACAAATTGATTAAACATGCTTACTGCATCAATTTTATTAACATCAAATTACAATAACAACCAGATTCATTTACATGCCTCTTTATCTTTAGCCAAAAAAAATTCAATTAATTTCGGCTTTACTTTATTTACCAATTTCCATAATGAACAAAAAGCTAAAAAAAATCAAGAATAGATATCACACTATCTAGAAAAACAAGATGCAATAACATACGATCAATATCAATTTATTTATCTGGTTCAGATATTTTATATGTCAATTCCATCATGATCCAGTGGGATAAAACATGATAACTGTATAGTTGCACATAAAATAAAATAGAAGCAATTAATCCCCTACCTCAAAAGTTTTTTAACGTTCTTTATATGAGAATGATCCACACAACAGATCACGATCTCCTCCTCCCGTGACAACTTCATCCACCCGAGGATGTCGCGACACAAATGTTCCAACCAAACCCAAGAAACTCCATTAGAAGCATTAAGATCACATGCCATAATATGTAAAGGAGAAACAGAAAAAGATAAACCCAAAATAATGATGATAAATCATACCTTATATCAAAGATTGATGGATACTTCTTGGTTGCACCAAAACAAGGGGTGCACTTGCAGCAAGAAGAACGTCAAGGGAAACCAATCCATGGGGAAACGTTTGATCTCACGATTCCTATAGGAAGGAAGGAAAGGTTTTATAATCCCTCACTAGAGAACAAGAAGGAAGAAAAAGGGAGGAAGATATCTCATCCCTTTAGAATATTTAACGGAGCAGCGGTTTAATATACACTAGATTTTCCATTAAATGTGGATCGCATTAAACCACGTGGTTTGACCAAATAAAATCAACCTAAGACTTAGGAAAGTTAATATATGAGTTATGGGCTTTCAATCAGCCTTAAATCCCTTAAAACAGGTCCTTGAATGCATTTTACGTTAAAGAAAATGTTAAATTGGTGAAACTGAAAAAATCTAGAAATTTGGAAAGGGAAATATGAAATGATTCTGGAAACACTATTCATGAGTTGTGACACCGTGTCTATGACACTGTGTCTGTGACACCGTGACTGTGACACCATTTATGTGACATAGTGTCTAGGACATCGTTTTTGTGACACTGTTTCTATGACACTGTTTCTATGACACCATGACTGTGACACCGTTTTTGTGACACCGTTTCTGTCACACCATTTCCGTGACACCGTGATTGTGACATTGTTTCTGTGACACCATTTCTGTAACAACGTGATTGTAACACCGTTTTTGTCACACTATTTTTGTGACACCGTGACTATGACACCATTTGTTTGACACTGTTTCTATCACACTATTTCTGTGACACCATGACACTGCTCACAAAACTGGAAACACTGTTCATAGAACTGGAAATTTGGAAAAGTGTGGGGGATGAGTCACCATGACCTCCCAGAACACCTCAAACACTAGATTTCAGCAAATGAATGGATCATAGAGGTTTGGGCCATTAAATTGGGGCTACTAACACTTAGAATGTTAGTGAAGACTCTTTTTTTAAAGTGGATTGGAAGGTGATGATATAAAAAATATTTTTGAATTCATTTACACTAGTCTGTAAAATTAAATATGATTCATGGAAAATGTTAGGGAATCCTTATCCATTGATCCTTTAGATTCAAGTTTTTTTGGATGATGAAGAAAATAAAAATTATCTATTAGTTAAATAAATAGAAGCATATGTGGATGACTTAGAGAAAACTTAAAAAATCATGAAGGATTATAATCATTTTAAGGTTTATATTTCTAGGAAAATAAGGATAATTATAGAATAACATCCAAATATAATTCCAAATATATTTTTGTTTCATTACCTACTAGATATTGGAATGAATTTATAAAACTGAAGTTCGTAATAAAAATTTTAAATAAGTTTTTATCTAGATTTATTGTATGAAGGAAAAAAATTAAAAACATCTATAATTAATAAAAACCCCTAAGTATTAATTTGGAATTGGTTTCTCTTCTTCTAGAAAGTTATATTTTATTCCAATTTTTTTATTATGGAAATTGAAACATTTAATAATATATTTCAAATGGGAGGTTACTAAAAGAATATATGTTCCTCAAGAAAGAATAAATTTATCAGAACTACTAGGGCCTATATTTATAAGGAACTTTATATTGTTCAATATAGAATATTTTGGTATATGTGGGCACCTAAAGTTTTATTTTCTAATATTTCCATCCCCAAATAATTTTGGTTGCCAAAATTTTAGTTTCATTCATTTAAAAATAGGGTGAGGTATTAGTGGTTTAAATGTTCTATGCCTAGATAGTGGTTTTTCTCAACACATGATTGGAAGAAAATAAAATTTTTAAGAACTTCAAAAAAGTGAAAATTAGATATTTTTTTAAGATAATGTGAATGGTCAAATCATGGGTATAGGTAATGTATCCTTCTGTGATGAGACCTTAATTCCAAATTTTCATTTTGTTCTACGACTTAATCAAAATATTATTATCATTATCCAATTATGATATGAAGGTTACTCCAGGATATAAAACACTAAAATTATAATATATGATTACCTTTAAATAAGTCAATGTGTTTAATATATTTCTCCACACACAACACCAAACTTAAACAAAACCATGATGTATTTAGTTAAAAATATAAATATTAATAATGAACCTTAAAACCTAATCATTGAATATGTGACAAACCTATCCTGAATACCCTCTCAAAATGGTACCCAACCCAAACTACCACATACCCAAAGGGAGTTCTTGATCCCCACATGTTGGCGTCTAGTACCTAGGAATCAACAAAAAATAGATGGAAAGATTTTTCCCAACCTAAAGCGGACAACATAACATATATACACATGTAAAGAAAGAAATAGTGGAAGAAAACATATATATATATATATATATATGTCATAACCAAAAAAAAGGAAGTAATACAACTAAAAAAATAGAAAAAAATATCCAAGAGACAAGTCTAACTGAAAAGGATCACCAAACTAAACAGTTACTCCAACAGTCTCTATGTGATAGCATGGAAAACCTCCCACCATCTCACCATCCATCTACCCAACATAGCTAATAGAAAACATCTCCACCTCGCTATAGTACCTTGACTTTCCCTACATAGAAAGACAAAAAAAAGGTCTACACACCACTAAAGGGGTAAACAGGGTGTGATCTAACATGCTTAGTAGGGTCCCACCCAAGTTTTCTATATAAAGTCTCTAAATATTAATCCAAGCATACTCAACTTTAAATAAAACAAGAAATGATATACGGTTTAGTATTTTAATATCAAAATCATGCCAAAACAATTTAATTCCCCCTTTTTCCACATTTCTAAATAAAGTAAGTAAATTGGTTTCAAAGAATTTCATATCCATATATCAAATTATATATATAAAAACAACCCAAATAATGCATCACATATCGAATAAATTTCATGATAGTACAATAGAAAATTTACAAACCAAAAATAGCCCAAATCATCCAAAATCATAGGTAACATCACGCCAAGGATCACACTAGGTCAGGATAGCTAGGAAACTCATACCAAACATATAAAATCACACACATAAATCCCTTATAAATGTTCATTGACTCTACAGAGTAAAGGAACACCCCAAAAGGTGAACCCCTAATAAGACTATAAAGTCCTTAGAACAACAGGACTAGGGAGTAGAGGAAATACCCAAGAGAACCCCCCCCCCCTGAAATGGATGAGGCCTATTAATAAGCCTTCTATATAAGTTCCCAATTATTCCCATGTTCTCTATTTTTCGAATTAATTCATCAAACCATTTTCATAAAACCATTCTTTAAAAATAATTTCAAAAAACCATTTCATAATGCTTTGAAAATCCTTTACATTTACCAAAACTAAGGGAAACCCATGCCAATGAGCCCGTACCTGAGTGGTAAGGGATCCTTCTGGGCATCCAAGAGACCCAGTTTCAAAGCCATGTGGAGGTGAATTTTCAAGTTACTATAGCAGGTATTGTAGCAGGTACTGTTTGGTACTATAGCAGTAGGAACTATTCACCCGATTTAGGCCTTCGGGCCACCGGTTTGGGCCTATGGGTCTCAAGGTTCTTTGGGTTATCTAAGGCCTTAGGGCCACAGGTCCTTTGATCCATAGAGACAATGGAGTATCCTAGTTAACCCAGAGTAGGCCCTAGAAGAGGATCAGAGCAACAAGAGTAGTAGTCAACAGGAGCAGAGCTAATCAGATTTAGAATAATGAGAGGGTATGGAAACCGCCATCGAGACCAGGCACCGTATAGCTTTGTACGGGGAAATTCTAGCCAATAAGAAATGCAAGGTGGGGAGATAGGTGATCAATGATGCATAAGCTGGGGAGGGGCAGTTCTAGTGGGTTGGGCATATGGGTCATGTAATGGGCATAGTATGCCTTTAGGCCTTCAGGTCATGTATTGCAGGTCATGTAGGGCCTTGTTCCTTGGGCCTACAGGTCATGTACGTGTTCCCCTTAAACCCTTAAAAGGGGTATTATCCATAATAAAATAAAATAAAAGGCCTTCGAGCCATTCGTGGGTAAGTGAAAACTATATTTAATTATAAACCCATTTCCACACACAAAAATAGAATCATTAAATCATTCTATTTCATTTATAAAACAATTTATAAAAACTAGAGCAATGAAGCTCACCAACATAGGCAAGAGATAGAACCACCTACCTCATAACTCAAGTCACACATGCCTGTAATGGGATCCACCATAGGAAAGAACCTATAAACAAAAAAAACAACAACAACAATAGAGACCCTATAATAAACCTACACCTCATAGAATTGATTTAATTTAAAAAAAGGTTTGGAGAAGTGGAGAGATTACAACATACCTCGAGAACACACACTTTTCGTACAAAAACCAATAATGAATCGGCCCTTGAAACAAGATCACATAATGAATCTATAAAAGAATCAAGAGAACTACCATCACAGATCAATAGATCTAATAACACAACATAATGGTGCTAATGTGATCAGAGGAAATGAAGGAGCATAAAGGATTAATCACCCAGAGAGATACCACGCACAACCCTAATAATAAAACACCAAATGAATCAATCTAGAAGGTTTTGAGGTTCTCAAAATCATTGTAGAGGAGCTCTAGGTCAAGAGAAAGGAGTATTCATGTTGAATGAATAAACATATCTCATGTACGGAACCCTAAAATCCATGTTTGTGACATTTATAAAACGTGTAATCAATTTACAAATCGCATAATCCATGGTGTCCATGTATGCTGAAAAACTCATCCCCTTTTTATTAAAAATATGATTTTAAACATTACACAGTGTGTAACATTTACATGGTGTGTACTCCCTTCACACTGTATACCAGGTTCATGGTATATTCCCAACAAAATTTACACATTGTGTTATCCAATTAAACAGTTTTTATTTCTCTTGAATACTATAAAAAGTCCATATTCTAACATAAAAACCAAACCACATCAAGTAATCTTCAAACCCAGAGATAACCCCATAAATCCATTGCACATTTATACCCGGTCTTCATTAATTCAAACAAATCTATATCCCATAACTTTAGTCCATTTTCCTCATCATATTTTCTCCATCCTTAGGAGTGTCAATATGCTCCCAATTAAAGAGGAAAATTAGTAAATAGAAGATAATTGCTTGAATGTGGGTAGCGGGATGTTACAAATTCCCCACCATAAGACTTTTCATCCTTATGAAGTCATGTGAAAGAATAAATTCTGATAAAGAGGTGAGGCCACTACTCTCTCATCAACGAATCACACTCCCAAGTATCATGAGAATATGATATGTTCCATCATAACACTCTAACCAATGGAATAAAATTTCCATGCAATACATTCACTTAAGAGTCAATGATCTCTACTGGTTACTTCACAATAGATACATCTGACTCTAACTAAATCTCTTCCCGACTCAGAACATGAGAAGGATTAGGATGTTATTTCCTGATCTATGATACATGGAAAACATCATGAATTATTTCCACTATACTAGAAATTCCAATCAATGAGAAAACTTCCCTAGCCTCTCAGTGACCTCAAATGGTGTAATATATCTCTGAGCCAACCTTCCCTATTTTCCATGCCAATAGTGACCTAACAGAGGGGAAAATTTCAATAAAACTTTATCACCTACAAAAAACCCCAAAGGATGATTTCGTTTATTCGCATAAGATTTCTATCGACTCAGGGCTATAACAAAATGATAATGTATATCCAGAATCCTCACTGATTCCTCCTAAAACAAACTTAGTCCCACCAATAAATCTTCACCTGCCTATTCCCAAAAAATCGGTGACCTACATAGGTGACCATACAAATCTTTGAAAGGAGATATTCTTATTGTAGACTAATAAATATTGTTTTAAGAAAAATCTACCAGCCCCATATGGATATCCCAAGATCCATCAAAATCCAAGACACAGGCACAGAGAATATCCTCTAAGATCTGAATAGAATGCTTCTTCTGATATTCTATCTATGGATAGTAAGTTATACTCAACTTGTTCTAAGTCCCCATCACCTCCTGAAGGATCCTCCAGAACCTCAAAGTAAGCCTAGGATCCCTATCTGAAATAATGGTAGAAGGAACCCCATGTAACCTCAAAATCTCTTATACATACAGCATACTCAGATCTTTAACATTAGTGGTGTCCCTAATCAGAATGAAATGATCTTACTTTATCAACCGATCAATCACCACCTGGATAGAGTTCCTACCTCTAGGATTCTATGGTAATTCAACAAAAAATCCATGGATAAATCATCCCATTTCCAAACTTCCACCAAAAGAGGGTGAAGAAAACTAGACGATTTCAGATAATCTTCCTTTATCTATTGGTAGATATAACAGTGAGATGCATACTCATCAATTTTATACTTTATAAAAAGACACCAGAATCACCATCTCATGTCATAATACATATTTATAGTTCTCATATGAATTTCCCATTAAGAAATATGACAATAAAAAAAACCAATATCCTCATAGATTATGGGATGATAAAATGATCCCAAAAAATGAGAATAACATATGAAAATATATATCAATAATAAATGTTCTCCCCTATATATAGGGTTTTTAGTATTCCTCTAAAATTACCACCATGTTGTTGAACTTTCATAATAGACTCAAAGTGAGATGATTATAACTAATGACTAGTCAGAACCATACTTAAAACATCCTCCTGGGCATCCAAATGAAACTGGTCAAAAATCCTTATAAGGTTCCACTCTTCCTTCAATTCCTGAACATCCTATGATGGAATTTTCCTACTAAGAGTATATGTAATGACATTTCTCTTCCTCAGGGTATAGGCGATATCAAATTTTTATGTTTGAAGGTACTCCACCCATCCTCTCTATTTGAGATTTAGGACTTTCTGAGAAAAGATATACCTCAAAATCTTATGTTCAGAAAATACTTTGAACCTTTCCCCAAAAAGATAGTACTGATAACACTTAATCACAATCATAACTATGGGAGGATTTAAATCATGAGTGGGGTAATTCTTCTCATGTTGTCAAATATTAAGAGAGTTTTAAGCTACCACTTGATCATATTTCATAATCACGCAACCCAAACCAACAACATAAGAATCATAGAGAACCATATACCCCTTACTAAGATTAGATAATATCATAATAGGATCCAATATTAGAAGTATTTTTAGCTCTTTTAAAAAATAATGATACATTGAATCCTATATGAATTTTACCCCCTTTCTGGTAAGGGAAGTAAAATATGATTTCAATTTTGATAAATCCTTAACAAACCACTGATAGTATCCAGTAAGACCAAGGAATATTTTAATATCAAATACATTCCATGGTATTTTCCATGACAAGACGGTCTTCACCTTCTCAGGATCAACTGATAATACATGTTTATAAATCACATGCCCTAAGAACATCACTTCTTGAATCCAAAAAAAATTTGAAATATCTCCATACAAATAGTGATTCTTTATGATTTCTAAAACCAAACCCAAATGGAAATTATGCTCACGTTCAGATCACAAATAATCCAAAACATCATCCACAAACACTACCACAAAAGTATCGATATACTGATGGAATATCTGATTCATCAAAACTATAAAAAATATAGGAGTGTTAGTTAGACCAAATAGCATCAAAAGATATTTGAAATTTTCATACCTTATTCTGAAATCCTTCTTCAGTATATCACACATCTAAACTCTGATCAGATGGTAACCCAACCTAATATCAATCTTCAAAAACCACTTTTTCCCATTTAACTGATCAAACAAATCATCCACATGTGGAAAAGGATGATTATTCTTAACTATTACTTAGTATAACTTCTAATAGTCCATGAAAAATAGAATTGAACCATATTACTTAATTTAAAATAGAACTAGGGATTCCCAACTTGAAACACTATGGAGAACAAAACCCATCACTATTAGGCCATCCTACTGAATTTTGATCTCTATCATCTCCACTAGTTCCATATGATAGAAAGGTATCAAAACTGACTACATACCTAGCACTAGGTCAACTATAAACTCTACCTCCCTCTTTGGAGGAAGCTTGGATAAATTATCTAGGAAAATTTCAGGAAAATCCTAAACAACAGTAGGAAGATCAACAATGGAAGAAATTTCATTGGGCTCAACCACTAAAGAAAACAAAAAACCCATAAGTTCTGGGTGGGAAGGTTCTATATGACTAGACCTCATATCCCACTCTCCCTAAAACACCCATGAGATCCCATCAACTGCAAGAAATGATACATGATGATGATAAAAACCAACCTCATCATGATGATAAACAATACAATCCATCCCAATAATGATTCCAAATAGATCCAGATCAAGAATGATAAAATCCCAGACTAACTCCACAATAGCTATTGATGGTGCATAAGGACACTAAAAATGATGTTCTTTCCTCTTCCAAAGAATTGATACTAAATATATGAAAAAAGGACATGATCTTTGTTGAAAGGTTAATTGTATCAACAAAATTTCTAGATATAAATTATTGGGAATCACTTGTATCAAATAAATAAATCACTAGTAAATATTTAATAAATTGGTACCTCTCACTATAATTGGACATGTATCTACCTCTACTTGAAACTCATCTATTGCATGAAGGTGCTTCACTCTTGAGTGATATGTCTAGAGCCCTATAGTCTTAGAAGAATCTAAATGCTTCGTAGTATACTTTGGAGCTGATGATCCCTGACAATATTGAGGTGTTCATATATCCTGATAGAAACATTGTATATGACCATAAATTCCACAAATATTTTGCATATTCTGAGGTGAAGGAAAGGAAAACTGTGTGTGTCTGATCTTTTCACACTAATAACAAGTAAAATTCACACCACTAGCTATAACTGGAGGTTCTGAATAGGAATAATATCGAGAACCACCTCCAACACTCTTATAATGATCCTTCCACTTCATCTTGTTTCTTATCATGCCATTGAAGCTGCCTCAAAGTGGAAGAGAATGGGAGGGATATTCAACTTTTCCTGCCATATTCATTTCTTCCATCATAGTCATATCCAGAGTATCCTTATAGGTTGAAATATTTATCATAAATACCTATGATCTGATATCTATTCATAATCCTTATAGGTACTTATGAACTTCTATTTGGTCATTCATTGCCACCTCTGGTGAAAAATGAACAAACTCATCAAACTGATTGGTGTTCACTAACACCAAACACTCTCCCTGCTGCAAAGAGAGGAAATCAAGAGACTTTACAATCATTAGTGACTCTAGAAAATAATGTTGGAATAATAGAGTCTTGAAACCCTTCCAGTCCAAGCCCACATGCATATCTTCTTGTACCATGGAATACCACCAATTCTTATTGGGACCCTCAAGTATGAATGTCGAACACTTCACCTTGATTCTATCAAGTGTATTTAGGAATTCAAATATCTAATAAATATTTTCAATCTAGTCCTCCACCTCTTGAGGTTCATTTTTACCCTTAAAATATGGTGACTTCTCACGCAAGAATTCTCATGATCGATCCATGTCTCTTACAGCTCCTAGTTATACCTCAACAACCATTTTATGAGCTTTTGGTGTATTCTGATATATATAAATAAAAACTTGCATGATATATTCTATAAAATTATGATCCATGGGAGGATTCCCTTGAGAAGAATCAGTTAAACTCTCCTGAGGAACCCACAGAACATGTCTCGGAGGAATACTATTGCACACTGAAATAAAAGAAATGGTCGAGCAACAAAATAATATTAGTTCAAACCAAAAAACACATAAGAAAAAACTAAGATTAATATCAAGAACTCAAAATAGGAGACACACATCCCAACATCCTATGGTAACTTAAGTCTTGTCATAGAAAGAGTCGGACAAGCACTCACCACAACCTACCTCTCAAGTTCTGACAATCCTATCTCTAGTATACCAAATGTCCCAAGATAATGAAACTTGAGGAAATACCTTATTTGATGCCAAACTATGATGAACCTGACCCGAATACACTCTCAAACTAGTACCCGACCCAAATATCCACATACCTGAAGGGTGTTTCAGATCTCCATAAGCTAGTATCTAGTACTCGGGCATCAACAACAAATACAGATAAATATTTCACCCAACCTAAAGAAGACAAAAAGACATATATACACATGTACAGAAATAAATAGTCGAATAAAATATGAATATATAAATATTTCATAACTCAAAAAGAATAATGGAAGTGATGCAATTGGAATGGTAGAAAAACAATCTCCAAGAGACAAGTACAACTGCAAAAGACATCTAAGAAAAATAGCTACTCCAATAGTCTCCATGTGATATCATGGTATAACACCCACCATCTCAACATCCATCTACCCAAAACCTAGATAATAGAAAACCTCACTATCTCACTATAACGCCTTTCCTATCCCTGCATCAAAATACATAACAAGGACTACGCACTGCCGAAGTGGTACGTAGGGTGTGATATAATAGGCTTAGTAGGGTCCCACCTATTTATTCTATATCAATCCTTTAAACTATAATCTAATCATTCTCAACTTTGAAGAAAATAAGTTATGATATACATTTTAGTAATTTTATATCAAAATCATGGGAAAACAATTTAATTCCCCCTTTTTCCAAATTTCCAAATAAAGTAGGTAAATCAATTTCAAATAATTTAATATCACTATATCAAATAATATATATCAAAAAAAACCAAATCATGAATCACATATCATATCAAATTTGTGGCAGTACAATAGAAATAGTATAAACCAAAATAGACCTAATCGGACAAAATTATAAGTAACATCATACCAAGGATCACACTAGGTTAGGATATCTAGGACACTCATACCTAAAATAGAAAATTTTGTGTGTATAGATCCCCTAGACATATTCATTGTGTCTATATAGTAAAGGAACAACCTAGAAAGTGAATTCCACCCCCCCCCCAATAGGTCTTATAAGTCCCTAGAACAAGAGGAGTAGCGAGTAGAGTAATGCCCCATGAGAAAACCCCTTGACAGTGGACAAGGTCTATTACTGCACCTTCCACCTAAGTATACAAGGATTCTCATTGGATATATTTTTGAAATAAATTCAGAAAACCATGATTTGAATGTCATTTCACAAAACTATTTCATAATTCTTTGAAAACCCTTTTCATTTTCCAAAACTAGGGGAAAAATATTTTATCAAAAACCCATTTCCACACACATAAATACAATAAATAAATCCAATCATTTAATTTATAAAACAATTTATAAAAACATGAGAAATTTATTTCCCCAATATAGGCTAAAGAAGAAACCACTTGCATTTGAACTTGGGTCGCACATGCCCACAATGGGATCCACCATAAGAAAGAACCCAACAATGATAATGGAGTCCATAGAATCAACCTACACCTCTTAGAATTGATTAAATTTAAAAAAATGGTTATAAAAGAGGTGATATCACAATAGATATATAAAAGAATTGATATAATTACCATCATAGATCAACAGATCTGATAACGCAATGAAAAAGTGTTATCGTGATCAAAGGCAATGAAGAAGAAAAAAAGGATTACCCACCTAGAGAGATATCATAAATAACCCTAATGATCAAACACTGAATGAATCAATTCATAAGGGTTTTAAGTTCAAAAAATAATCATATAGAATCTCTAAGTCAAGAATATGGAGGATTCACATTGAATAAATAATCATATCACTTTTATGTATCCCTAAAATCTTTGTATGTGACATTTACATGGTGTGTAATCCCTTTACACAACGTCTAATCCCTTTACACAACGTCTAATCCATGATGTCCAAATACGCCAAAAGACTCATCACTTTTTTATTAAAAAAGTGATTTTTAACAATGAACAGCATGTACACCCTTCATGCTATGTACCAGGTTCACGACATCTAACTAGAAAAGTTATACATCATGTACTCCCATTACGTGGCGTGTATTTCTCTTGCAGACTACAAAAAGTCCAGATTCTTACATGAAAACCTGAACCACCTTGATCTTTCTCTAATCCCAGGGAGAACCCCAAAATTCATTACACATTTATACCCAGTATTTATTAATTCAAACAACTATACATTCCTTAAATTTATATCATTTTCCTCAATGAGTGTTCTTCATCCTCGAGAGTCTCAAGTCACACCCAATTAAGGAGGGAAACAAGTAAAGAGAAGAGAATTACTTGAAAGTGCATAGCAGAATGTTACGGAATAAGTGGGAATGAAAATGAGTAACTTCTATATGAAATTTTTATATAAATAAATAATGAATTCATTTAATATAAATGAAATTCAATTAGTATAGCTAAAGAAACTAAGAAAATCATTTTATGCTTAAAATTATATTTTCCTAAAAATGGTGTTTATTCAAGAATATAAGTATATTATGGTTATATAATAATAAAATATATTTATAATATGAATAATAAATTACCAATAAATTAATTATTAATTGATAGGAAATAATAATAAAGAATATTTAACATTTTTAAAATCTATTTTCTAATAAGAAAATTGTTCCACTACATTTTAGTATTTTATTTAAATATTTAATTATAAAATTTTAGAAATTTAATTTAAAAACTAAACATCATTTTTTGATTAAGAATAATAATATTTACTTAATATTAAATTTTTGGATTTTTCCAAAAAAATGTGATTTATACATGCAATTGTTAAAATAAATTTTCCCCTACACACACTAATTTTATTTTATAAAATATACTTTATATTTAGAATCATTAGTTCCAAATTATAAATCTATTTTAATATTATATTTATTAATTGAAAATAAATTTCTTAGTATAAATATTGATTACCATGGTTAAAAGTAAAATGGTTATTTTCAAAGAATTAATTTTATAAGAGTTATATAAATTTTATCTATTTAATTTAGATTAATATACTTTAAAATATGACATTAATATTATTTTTAAACACATAAAAAATATATAAAAATTCATTAAATTATAAATTGATCAGAAATAAAGATAAAAAATTAATATATAAAATACATTTCTCTATAAAAAAATATTTCTTATATCTTATGTTTTTATTTAAAAGTTAATTTTCTCAGATTTATAAATTTATTTAGGTTAAATGAATCCCAAATTTAGATTCATCATGTTGAAATTCTCTATCATGGGTTATATTATATATTTAGTACTAAAATAATTACCATGGTTAAATTTTAATCAATAATAATAAGTGTAAATGGTTTAATGAGGTATCCAAAGTTTTATTAATTAAAAGGTCACATACAACTTCTAGAAATAATTTTTAGGTATTAAATTCATACTCACATGTATCACCTACCATTTATCAACCAATCTCATCTAACTCTCATGCAATTATACTATTATTCCTTACTTAAAATTATTTTTCAAAGATTTTTCCCTCTTTTTCACTTATAAAAGGATCTCACTTTATGCCACTTAAATCCACTCTTATAGTTAAAAATTACTATAAAAATATGTCCAATTTACTTCTTATAGATCCCCTATATGCATTTTCCATCCCCTATGTAACACCCTAAGATTTTAAAATAGGAACATCATGTTTCATAGAGTGTAATAAATGAAAGACCAAGCTTAAAAAAATATATATATAACACCCCAATACTTTTTGATAAATTTATTTTTAAATAAATTCAATCTCTTTGATAGCTTGCAGTGCATGAAACACTAGGTTTAAACAACATGTGACACTCTATTAAAATATTATTATTTAAACATGAACATTATAACCTAGCTGTTAAGTTAGCGGGTGTGAATAGGACTAAATAATTTATGGAAATTATATGGTTTAAACATGTATAAAATAAATTTAATTATTATCTATTTATTATAAATAAAATAAGAACCTTTTTAAAGAGAAATAAATGTTTTCTGAAAAAACTATATTTTTCTGAATTGTGGATTCATCACTCTTTGCACACATAATTTAAAATTAATTTTTACCACTTTTTAAAAAATTATTTTAAAAAATAAAATTAATTTTAGAAATATACATGTGAAAATTATCTTTAGGTGAATTTTTGAGAATTTTCTCAAAAGATTAATTTTTTTATGGATAGTTAAAATACTGGATTTTAATTGAAAACTGCTTTTTCATTTAAATTATTTAAAAAGTTGAATTAAATTAAAAATTGTTTTTAAAAT
Source organism: Viscum album (assembly GCA_963277665.1). Lineage (NCBI taxonomy): Eukaryota > Viridiplantae > Streptophyta > Magnoliopsida > Santalales > Viscaceae > Viscum > Viscum album. Next base: position 1,549,255,987 of record OY728164.1, on the reverse strand, counting down.
TAAAATTATTTCAATTATATTAAAATTTAACTAATTTAGTTCATTCGATTCAATTTCATATTTAATTTTTATATTAAAATATTCTATACTCATGCAAATTTTCTCTTTGAAATCCCACTTATTCATCATGTCTGTGAGTATAATTTTGAATTGTATTCTTCCAATTATGTGAATTAAATTTGGAAAAAGTTATTTAAAATTTGGAATAATCATAATTTTTATTATCTAATAAGTTCAAATTAATTTTTTGACTATTATAAATAGTAAAAATAGTAAAAATTAACTACCATGATTAAGATAAAAATGGGTTTATCAGAGGTTAAACTAAAATGATAAAGGTTAAAATGACCTACCAAATTGTCCAAAACCAATTTTATGGAAATATTCAGACCTTAACATATCGATTTATCAATAATTACTCATTTTTAGGCTTTTTTCATGATAAAAATGTGGGTGTAATTGATTATTTTCAAAAATACCAAGTGTGTCCTCCCCTGCACTTATAAAAGGCCACCCACTCACCTCCCCTATTAATACAACCAAATATCTTTTGTTCAGAAAATAACTATCCTAATATATTCCATACATCCCTTCTCACATAATATATTCCTTTTTATATAATAAATCTAATCTAGGAATACTTTGGGTTAAACCTAAAAGGTTTATCGAAGAACCGGTAAAGTTTTTTTAACTATGCATTTTCTTTTTTCTTATTCTTATAACTCCTTATAATATTTTCCAAATATGACCAAATAATAAAACCAGTATATATTATATACTTATATATTATTATTTTAATTTAATAACCTATATCCATATCCACTTCCATCAAATGGAAAATGAAATCATTGATCGTGTGTACGGCGGATTACCACCTCAAGAACCGATGTAGTTCGTTTTCCATCACCACCTTTAAAGGATGGATGTAATGATGTATTTAACCTATTTATATGATATTTATGATATTATTATACTTATTTAATTATAATATCACATATACCTTCTTACTTACCATTTTGTGATGGATTCGATAATGTCGCTCATGTGTACGGCAGACTACCGCCTCACAAAGTGATAAGATTCATGTTTTACTTAAGATTTACATGGAAGGTAGTAAGGATAAAAGTTAATGAATATATGTTATATTTATTATATAAAAATAATTTTTAAATATAATATTTCACATAATTTATTACCTTCTAATCCATTGGAAAATAATAATGTTGCTCTTATGTATGTGTTGACTACTACCTCAACGTTACGAAGTGAAATGTTTTTCAATTAATTTTTACATGGATTGTAATAAGGATTTATTTTTTTAATATAAATTATATATATATAATAATTATGATTATTTAAAGTTTAATTAATATTTATTTTTATTTCATTTCATCTGTCGAGAAAAATGGAAACAACATTCATGCGTATGTGCGGTCTACTATCTCTATGAACGGTGTAATCCATTCTCTATCTCTAACTTTTATAGATGAATATAAATAAATATATAATGAATATATATGATATTTATATCATGTTTAAAATTTTATATATGATTTATACATGATAAAATTAAAATTTACATAATTACCAAACTAAAACATACATGAAAAACGAAGTAATTATCACCCAAAACAGTACTTTTAACAGAGAATTGTTAATAAAAGAGTGATAAACGACTACAATTAAATAATATATGGAATGATATATATCATTATGGTTATTTAATGTATGTTTAATAACAATATATTTATTATATATGAGTTTTGGACACATATAAAGGACTTTAATCAAGTGGTAAGGGTTTCTCGTCTCACTTTTACTTTCATGATACATACACCATAATCACTACTTATTCCTTTGTGTGGTGTATATACTTACCATTTTAATATTTTATATCATGAATCTATTTCTATTCATGGTATTTAAATTTTCATTTGATGTTATTTATTTCATGGGTCATATGATTCAAAATTTACCAAAATGGTAAGGGTTTATTTCACAATCTCATCATTATTCAGGATTTTTTTCTTTAAGTCTCCCTTGGGGGAATGATTTGATATTATATATTATAATAAATATATTTTATTATAATATATTTATTCATAAACCATTCAAGTAATATTACCATTTTTCACTATTTTTTACTTAAAATGATTCAGAAATTGTTTTTAAGAAAATATAACTTTATTTTTCTCTTTAATCAAAAATATTTTTTCATCAAAATCTATGTTTTCTAAAAAAATTATAAAAATGTTTTAAAAAAATGTTTTTATAATTTTCCAAGTGATTTAGTAAATACATTTATACCCATTTCGTAAATTTACAGGATGTTTTTGAAATGAATATTCATGGCATTTTCAAAACAAGGCCAGTTTGTCTTTTACTAAAAATGTGAAAGGAATATTTGGTTTAATATGTATAGAATGAATAGAATTTTACACCATCATGACCACCGAGTGTTCTAAAATTACTTTAAAAGTTCTCAAAGGTTATTTTAAAAGAAAATTATTTTCAAAATATTTTGTGAACTTTCATTTTTAAAAATATTTTCTAAGTGAAAAAGTTATTTCCCTTAAAAAAATTAATGAAATTTTTATGGTATTTATATTCATCAATTACATTAAACCTTTATTTTAATTATGATATAATGGTAATATGGTGTATTTATTACATATTTATTACTTCTCCATATGTTTTATGATTAGTTTGGCTTGGGATATACAATTTCATTACTATTGACCGTATTACTTGGGATGATTTATGATTATGTTTATTTATTTGGGTAAGTATTAAAATTTTGTATGTTATTTTTTCAAAATGAATTTTCATGTTGATTATGTTTTACCCCTTTCATATAAGGAATGTAACATCCCAAAATCCTAAAAGAATAACATTTTATTCAATAGTGTATGTGACGCAAGACACCAAGCTTATAATAGGATATAATAACCCAAGACTTTAAAATATATTTATTTTATAATAAATTGAATTTCATTGATAACTTAAAATACACACAATAATTAGTTTCTTTTATAACTTTCATTACACACAAGACTGAGTTTTACCGAACAAAAATATACTATTAATGTTATTATTTAATATGATATTTATTACCTAGAAGTTGGAATGGCCTGTATAAATAGGAACAAATAACTTATTAAAATATATATTTTACATGTTTTTATTAATTATATATTTATAATAAATAAAATAAGAATCATTTAAAATAAAAATAAATGTTATCCGAAAACAATATTTTTTCTAAAACCCGAATTAGTCGCACTTTCCACATATAATTTAAAATTAATTTTTACTAATTTTAGAAAATTTATATGAAAAAATAAAATTAATTTTTTAAATGTGATTAGAAAATTATATTATGGTTAATTTTTGTGATTTTTTTGAAAAGTTTCATTTTTAAATTAATACTGAAAAATATTGATTATTAATTGAAAATTATGATATTGTTTAAATAATTTATAATGTTAAATTATATTATGAATTATTTTTAAAGTACAATTAGTTAAATTTTATATCAATTAATCTAATTTATGTCATTGTAATCATTTTTATATTGAATTTAGATATAAAAACTTTTTAAACTTTTGAACATTTTCACTTTAAAGACCTAATGTCTCATCGCATCTGCGGGGTTATTTTTAAATTAAATTTTTTCTATTATATGAATTTAATTTGTAAAAATGGATTCCATATTTTAAATAATCATAATTCATAATTTATAATAATTTCAACTTAATTTTTTATCAAAATCAATAGTGAATGCGGGAAAAATTAATTATAGTTGTTGAGGTAAAAATGGGTTTACCGGGAGGTAAAACTCAAAAGATAAGGGTAAAAATGACCTATAAAATTTTCAAAAAACTATTTTTTGTCTATATATATACCATTAAACTAATAATGTTTTATAATGATCCATTTTGGACCCTTATGACAAATGAAAATTTTGATATCACTTAATTCTTTTTGAAAATACCAAGTGTGCCCTCTACCCCACTTATAAAAGGTCACCCCATTTCTCAACTTAAAAACTATTTTCATAGGCCAATACCTACACAAATAACTTCCCAAATTCCCTCCCCTCATCCAAAATTTCTTTATTTTTTCATAAATCCAACCTAGGAAGGCTTTAGTGTAAACCTTAGAAGGATACCCAATGAAGAGGTAATGTTCTTTAACGAACACCTTTATTTTACTTCTCTATACACCTCCTTAAATTTTTATTAAACCATAATTATGAATAAAATCAGTATATTACATATAATGGGATGTTTTTATAAAAATTTAATGACCTAAAACCATCTCCACTTCCATCCAATGAGTTGTGAAATCATCATTCCTGTTTACGGCAGACTACCGCCTTGCGAAACGATGTCGTTTATTTTTCCATTTCCACCTATCAAGGTTAGGAATGATGATGGATATAAATTATATATATATATATTATATTTATAATATATTCATACATAAATATTCACTATATCATACATATCTTTTTACTTTCCATTTCATAGTAAATACGATAATGTCGCTCGTGTGTACGATTGACTACAGCCTTACGAAACAATGTGATTAATCTTTGACTAACGCTTCACATGGAAGTGATAAAGATAAAGTTAATGATTATATGTGATATACAAGAAATAATTATGATATTAATGAAATATTTATCATTCTATAAATAAAATATATATTGTTTTATTTTGTTCATTTTCACTCATGTAAATATGATAACACCATTAGTGTATGTGTGGATTATCGCCTTCATGAAGCGATGTGACTCTATATTCATCACCACACCACATGGATGATATATATATATATATATAAGTATATAATATGGTATATATTATATTATTATCATTCTGTAATGTTAAAATATTACTTACCTCATTTCCATAATTATCATTGGAAAATGGAAATGTTACTCATGCGTACCTACCATCTCCATGATCATAACATACTTCATTTTTCATAACCATCATTTATGATTATTTTTAAAAGTAAAATGTATGAAAAAAATATGATAATTATTTCATGAATATTATTATATATATTATATAACTATATAATATTTTCAATAACTATATCTTTCATGATGAAACACACATGAGAAAACAAGGCAATTAAACACCCAAAAAAACAAAAATAATGAAATATTATTAATGAACAGGTAATAAGATATTATAAAAGGATCTTACATGATATTATAAATATTAATATTGTTCTATAATAAGTTAATAACATTTTTTAAACCAATATACATGAGGTTAAATAATTTTCAACCAAAAGGGAGTGTAAGGTAAGGGATTTCTTAACTCGATTTATACTCATTAGGTAAAACATGTACTTCAGTGATTATGTCATGATAAGATTATGTGTGTAATGATTTTTTATTATCTTATGTTTTATATCCACTTTTTTATGTATATTTATAATTTATATACATAATTTATCAATTTATTAATTCTTACTTCAACATTATGATCATTTTAAGGGTTTATTTTACAATCTTCTTCTAATAAAGAGTGTTTATTATTGAATATCATTTAAGGAAATTACTTGAACATTTCTTAATAAACCTATTTATTTTTATTAACCTGTATTTATTCATGATATTTTTAAGTAATATTACCATTTTTATAATCTTTTGAACTTAAAATTTTTTATAAAATGTTTTCAATAAAATCCGACTTCATTTATCTCTTTAGTCGGAAATATTTTTTCTTCCAAAACCATGTTTTCTAAAAAAAAATTCAAAATTTTTTTAACATTTTTAAAAAAAATTATCAAATGAATTTTCACCCATTTTTAATCCATAAAAAATCAAATTAATATTATGTCATTTTCAAAACAATGCCCATTTGGATTTTACTAAAAATTTGTAAAGAATCTCCTTGTCCTTTTCTGAATAGGGCACTTTCCTAAAAAATTATAGTAAAAAATGGATTCTCTTTTAAATTTTTATGTAATTTATATAATTACCTAGAATTATAGCCATAATTTATTTTTTTATTCCATTTCAAGTTTATAATTGTCTTTTAAAATAAAAGTTTTTTAAAAGTTATTTTCAAAGAAAAGTATTTTTAAAATGTTTTTCAAAACGAAAAGGGTATTTTCAAAAATAATGTTTTTAAAGATATTTTTATGGAATTTCTAATAATAAATGACAAAAACCCTTTATTATTACTCCAATGAGTATATTTTGACACCATCCTTATTCTTACTCAAGATTTTTTATGATTATTTCAACCAAGGATAGTATTGACATTCTCTTCCTTGTTTCATTTTATAGTCATTAACTTCCCCTTGAAATATTCAATTTCCTATCATCATTTGATATTAAATTTCACCTAAATATCCATTTTATTTATCATTTATATTATTATTTCTTAAACTGTATACCATTTTAACATACCGTGTTTATATTGAAAGTTATTTTTTCATCTGGGAAAATATTGATAAATTTATATTCTTTACTAAATATGGATATTTGATGATAAGGTACATTGTTCATGAATTAAATTGATTGTTTGATATATGAGTAATGCTTTGGAAATTCATGACATTGTTTGGGGGTCATTTATAGAAATCCTCTCGATGCATCGTTAGTCTAATGGGGCAAAATTAGTTGTCCAAACCCTTTGAGTTTGTAACTAGTGGTTTTAAACTATCTTATTAAAGGTATTGATAGAAGTATGTTCTAAACTGTCTTGTTAAATTTCTTGATGGTAAAGGTATCATGTTCTTGAGAAACATGACATATAATAATTAATCATTTCCTTCATTCATATTTCAATTATTATTATCCATGATATTTTTGTAATGATATTATCTCTGGATGAATTTTATTCTCAATTATTGATTAATAGACTTTTTTTAGTTATTTACCTTTTTATATTGATTATGAATTATCCATTTATGATAGTAATATTATTGATTAAATGGTATTTCTTTTCAGTTATTTTCATTTCCATTGATTATTCTAGTCAATTATTTAAATGGAATGTGTGTTTGTATATTTACCATGTAATATTTTCATTTCTTATTGATGATTCTTCATTTATTCATGATATCTTTTTTTGTACTTAAACCTTACTTTGCAATTGATTTCAACTTTATTTTGTTTCTTTTCCCCATGATTCCATGAAGAGTTTTTTTTATATTAAAGGATATTCTAGAAGGAATAATGTTATTCTCAAAAAATATTATGTTATAATTTTTGTATTCAATTTTAATTCAAAACTTAAGTATGTTTCTAGTTTAAAAAGACTATTAAACTATCAAGTCCTTCAGGATGTGATTCCTTATATCTTATGCCAATTTAATAAAGAAGATATCATCTTCGGGCTACTAGGTTCGGGGTCACTACAGTTGGTATCAAAGTAAGTTTAGTATAAATCTTGGTAGATAGATTTAGGAAAACATATATTAGAGAACATAAACCTATTATAGACTTTTAGGATAAGTATAGAATAACATCATAAAGTTTTATTAAGGTAGATATTATGTGGTATTTTTTAGAAATATATCTATGTATGGATATTACAAGTGGACATAGTTCTAGAACATATGTTCCTAGGGGTAATAACTCTAAAAAGAGTACATTGGGATTGACTCGATCATCACCTGGTGAACAAAAATGGGTCTTAATACACACCTATTTTGAAACTCACAGGGGATATTCTTAGGATAATTCACATTTTATTTACAAACCATTATGAATTATTTGAACAGATAATGACAATAAATGACTTAGTATAAACCCTAGACCAAATCAGGACCTATGTGGAAATAAAACTAAAGATTTATTTATGTATTGGTGTTTAGGAAATTAAATTTTAGAAGTATCTTTACCAATGGTATTTTGGCATAAGAATCATAAAAATTATAATGATTGTGTTAAATTTTAAAATAATATATTTTTTCATTAACATAAGAGTTTTGGATATCATCATGGGTTAATGAGTTTATGGTTTATCATAAGTTAAAATTCTTAAACATCCTTTTCTTTTAAAAAATGGTATTAATATAACATGATTAGTATATTTTGGGAGAAATTTATGGAAATAAAACCCATTGGTTTACTATATATTTTTGTGAAAAATTTATTTTAGGAATAATGCCATTACATTTTATAGACATGAGTTTAAATGTATTGATAAACTTTAGAGTTAATGTGATCATTAATGGAATTTTAATAATAGTCAAATAAGATTATTAGACTTTGTGAAAAAAATAAGTTTTATTGAAAACCGTAGTAAAAAGGTTGTTTTAGGATTGGTTTTATTTTAAGGATGTCCGTCATAATTTTTTTTGGGAACATTATAGGAATTATATTAATATGGTTTTATAAACATGACAACATGTATACTAGGTGACAACCCATCACATCCAGAAAGGCGGTGGGGCATGAAACCATGACCGAAGGAAAATAATAGTTTAGAACCTACCATTTTCCTATATGATTACCTAGTTAATATCTCATTGTTTTTAGTTAAATAATTTCAAAAATAAATATTAATGATGAACTAGTGATGCTACATTTGAGGTTTAGAGATTAATTTACTATAACTTATGCAAACCATATCAATTTTGTAAAATACTAAGTGATATATGAAATACTTTTCACTCTTTTATGGATATTATGATCTATAAAAATTGAATTTTAGTGCTTCAGACATAAAAAAATCATTTTTGAATTTTCATTTCTTAGAGTTAGTGATGAATTATAAATTGATCAAGTCACAAACAAAGGATGGGATTTTTCTTATTAAATTGATTCAAACAAAGTAATTATATGTTTTCCTAAAAGTTAATCAACTTTAGTAAAAGGATCTAGAAATAAAATATTATCATATTTCTATCATTTATGATGATATCAATGACCCTTTTCACACCTATTTATTTTATGGTTTTTTAGTTATTAACCATCTCTAGATAACCCACTTTATTATGATCAATGACCTCTATCACTCTATATTAATAATTATTCATTAGTATTTTATTTCATATCCATGTTTTCATTTCCCACCTATGTTCTCGAACTTGGAGACCTAGTCATGTGATTATTCCATATGAACCTTGTACTTCCCTTTTCTCTATTATTAAAAAGATGTTTTATTAAAAAAAATTATGATGTGGGTTTTTCAAAAAATAAATTTTCAAATATCAACCCTTTTATTACTTATATCAAGTTTAAATTTAAAGGAAGTAATTTATTTAAGGTGGAGAGAATGTAGCACCCTAAAATTCTAAAAGAATAACATTTTATTCAATATCATATGTGATACACAAAACCTAGATTAGAAGATAATATAACAAATAAGAATTTAAAATATATTTCTTTTAGAATAAATTTAATTTATTTTATAGCTTAAGATACATGAAACAATGATTTTCTATGATATCTTTTGTTACATGCAAGACCGAGTTTTAGCAAACAATAATATAATGTTATTATTATTATTACATATGATGGTTATCGCTTAACTGTTAGAATGGTGAGTATGAATAGGATTAACTAAATTTTGAAGATATATAGTTTAAATTTTTTTATTAATTATCTATTTATTTTAAATAAAATTAGAATCATTTAAAAGAAAAAGAAATTTTTTTCTGAAAAAAAAAATATTTTTTTCTAAAAGATGGATTAGTCGCACTTTGCGCAAATAATTTAAAATTAATTTTTACCAATTTTAGAAACTTTACATTCCAAAATAAAATTCAATTTTTAAATCAGAATACCAAATTTATCTTTTTTTTTATTTTTTGTATTTTTATGAAAAGTTTCATTTTTTGATGAATAGTGAAAAATACTGAATTTTAATTAAGAATTGTTTTTTCATTTAAATAATTTATAATGTTAAATTGATTTTTTTAATTAGTTTTAAAGTAAACTTACTTCAATTTTATATTAATTAATCCAATTTAGTTTATTGGAATCATTTTCATATTGAATTTAGATATAAAAACTTTATAAAATTTTGAACATTTTCACATTAAAAAACTCTTTGTCTTGTCACTTATAGGGGGTTAATATTAAATTAAATATTTCCATTTATGTTAATTAAATTTGGAAAAATTGATTCCATATTTTAAATCAGAATAATTTATAATTTCAAATAATTTTAAATTAATTTTTGAGAAAAATGAATAGTGAATGAAATAAAAATTAATTATCGCGGTTAAGGTAAAAATGGGTTTATTGGGGGTTAAAATAAAAAATATAAGGTTAAAAATGACGTATAAACTTGTAAATAATATTTTATGGATATATTTTTATCATTTTACCTATATGGTTCAATAATGGTCCATTTTTTAACCTTTTGACATGAAAAACAAGGGAGCACTCAATTATTTTCAAAAATATAGTGTTTCCTCTCCCCCACTTATAAAACGCCACCCCCTCTCCTCTCTTCTTAAAACCCTCACACCTATATGTTTTATATAATAAATAATCAAATCACTCCTAAAATTCCCTTAAATCGTCTTAGAATCCTTATTTTGGGCATAAATCCAACCTAGGAAGGCTTTACAACAAACCTAAGAAGGATACCTGGAGAAGAGGTAATTTTATTCAACAAGAATCTTTATTTTTCTTCTTTATCCACCTCATTAAATTTTTATTAAAACATAATGATATAAAAACCTAATAATATTCAATATACTTTGATGTTGTTATAATAATGGAATTACTTAAATTCATCTCCAATTCCATCAAATGGGTTACAAAATCATCATTTGTGTGTATGGAGGAATACTACCTCACAAACCGATGTCATTTTTTCCATTTCCACCTCTCAAGTTGGGTATTTGTAGTGACCTAACCCTAGAAGGCCCTAAGCCGATGTCTACTATCAATTACATTGTCATGATTATAAGTAATAAAATCCTGATGGACTGAGAGTCTATTAGTATTGGTAAACCAAATACAAACATGAGTCTTGTATTAAAAATTAATACACTAATTACAACATAATTTTTTTATAAATAAATTTTATGTTAACTTTATTTCATCTAGTATATCCCTACATATCTTTCATCGTATTCTTCTTGGATTCCTGGGGAAAGGAAACATAATAAGGGTGAGCTAAAATTCTCAGTAAGGGTAAAGTATAGAAGAAGAAATAATGAATCAATATGAATAAATCAATATAGAAAGGTAAATAACTAAACACACATGCCAAGTAATCAAAAAACTAAGAAGGAATTACATAAACAATATGGAAAGGTAATAAATGGAAACACATTCCATCTCAATAAAAAGATAAGGAAAAATAAATATAGAAAGGTAAGAAACGAAAACATATTCCATTTAATCAATGAACTAAAAATGAAATGTATCCATAGATATTTCAATGAAAAATATCATGGATAAATAATAACTGAAACTAAATTAGGTAAATGATTAATTATTAGACGTCATGTCTAAGTCGCATGAAAACCTATACCTTCAAGACATTTCAAAAGATGGTTTTAAAATATAGATAGAAACTCGTTTAATTTGTACAACTTATTTTCCTCATGAGAACCTATCAATGAATTGAGGAGCTATATAAATCCTGGTCTTCTCCCATTATTTATAGTTCAAATAATTACTTATATTGAATAATCAAAATAAATAATATGCCTTATCAAATATCCATATTGAATAAATAATATGTAATTATCAATATTTACACAAATAATCAAATTACTATCAAAGTATACACCATATGTAAAATGGTATATGGTTTAGGAAATAGTAATATCCATGATAAATGAAATGGATAATTCAGGGTAAATTCAATGTTCAATGATCATAAGAGATTAAAATTTCAAGGGGACTAACAAATAAATCAAGGAAGTGAATTTGAATACAATCCTTAGAAAGATAAATCATAAACCATACAGAGGAATAATAAATATGTTATTAATAAAATATATCCCAAGTAGAGTAAAATGAAGGGTTATTTTCATTGATGAATATAAATAAAAATATCTTTTAGAAACATTCATGAGGAAAATATCCATTTTTTTAAAAACCTTTTCTATGAAAATAACTTTTTAAAAAAAAAATTCAAAAAGTAACCTTTTAAACATGCATAGGAAAATTCAAATAAATGATGGTGATTAAATCCATACTTGTCATATGAGGTAAAAATAACATTACTTTTGAATGGTAAAAAGGTTATAAAAATTCCTTATTTCGAAAGGGACATGAAGATTACATTGAAAACATTGTAAAAATACAAAAAGGGTAAAAATATATTTACTAAATCATGATAAAAACATTTTTGAATACATTTTAATAAAACATGGTTTTTGGAAGAAAATTGGTTCTTCAAATAAAGATAGAAATAAAGTTTGGTTTTCTTAAAAACACTTTCTAAAACATTTTTAGTACCAAAGAGTGGGAAAATGGTGTTATTACTTAATAAAGGTCATGAAATACCAAAGAAGAATAAAATTATAGGGTTTATTAGATAGTGTTCAAATAATTTACTTTGATGGAAATTTAAGTGTAAATAATCCCAAACAAAATGAGATTGTAAAGTAACCCCTTGAAAAGATTATAATGTTGGAGTGAGAATAAATCAATGATTATATTATGTGTATCAACTATAAATACACATATAGAAGAGAAAATGCATCAATAGATATTCAAAGTCATTATACACATGATCATAGAATATTAATGACAATGAAAAAGTTATATAACCTAATGAAAATAAATTAGGTTATGAAATTCTTTTCCACTTGGTAACTTTTAACTCAAATCTCCTTAAATGAAATAATTCAGATTGAAACTAAAAATATCATGAATCATGATTGAATCATGATATTACATGAAAAAGTGATAGTATGTGAACTGTTTATAATAAATTAATTGCACAACAATAAATTGATTATTTCAAGATAAAGTTAACAATCATAAAATGAACTGAGATTTCAATGATAATCATTAAAAGATTTCTTGAGGAGGATAATATTTAAACATTCGAAAGTGTCTCATACCACTTTGAATCATTTGAATCATATTATCCATAAAGTAATGACATTAAATGAAAGTTAGAATATCATAAGAATAAATTGTTTCATGATATAACATTTCAAATGGTAGTATACACACCATATAAAAGAATCTATGTTCATAACAACAAATAAGTCTCAATGGAATCTAAATTGAGAGGAAATTCATTACGTTGTGTTTCCTTTTGGGTGAACATCCTTTAATGACCTGTATAATTAACTTATGTTAATTATTTACTTTATTTGTAAACTTTTTCATGTTTATAATTACTTTTATTTCACTTATTACTATGTTTTATACAACTACTTCATCAATTAATTTTACATTAGGTGTTTTTACCAAATTCAGTTTATGTGTCAAAAACAACTTTGGTAGGTCAACTATGGTCAAAGGGGTAATTATCACCAGAATAATAATAATGAAATAATTATCATATTTATATATAATTTATAATTTTAAAACCAATCATTAAATATGGTTTTTGAAAAATGAATCATCATTAAAATCATGGATATAGTAGGTCGTACGTACACATGAGTAATGTTCCCATTTTTCAACGATCGTTATGGAAAGATGGTAAGTAACACCATATCTTAATAAAATGATAATTATATAATAAATACCATGTTATTTAATCATATATACTTATATATAGAATTATTATGATGAAAAAGGAATCGCATCGCGTCGAGGAGGCGGTAGTCCACACGCCTATGACCAATATTATCACTTTTTAGTGTGTGAAAGGGTAATAAAGAAAATGATATATATATATATATACATAAAGTTAATTATGTAATGAATATCACATGGATGTTTTTTATGTCCCATATGTTTAATTATAATCATCTTTTATACATTCCATGTATCATGTGAACAAATCACATTGCTTTGAGGGGGCGGTAACCCATACTTCCACAAATGATGTTATCGTGCTTACACAAAATGGAAAGTATAAAGATATGTGTTGTAAAATAATTACATAAGCTTAAATAAATAATAAATATTATACATAAAATATATAAATATATTTTCCATCATAATTTCCACGATGAGAGGCGGTAAATGAAAAATGAATAATCATCATTTCGTGAGGCGGTAATTCGTCACACACATAAACAGTATATTTGTTACCCATTATATGGAAGTTTGTGTAAGTGTGGGTAGAACCCTTATAATTAAAAAATACTAGAATATTTAGTATAATTTTTTTTATATAATCATGTAATAAGAATATTTTAGGTAGTAGATAATGGAAATAAAACTAAATATCTTGAGGAAAGACATTACCTCTTAATCGTGTAACTCCTTTTGGTTTTCACCAAAGGGATTCCTTGGATTTCTTTCTACTTAGATTCAGACTTCTAGGGTGAGGTGAGGTATTTTTATGAGATATTTTGGTAGATATTTTTTAATCCAGAGTTTCTTGAGATGTGTGAAGAAGTGGTAGAGGTGGTGGCATTTTATATGGGAGGAAAAGGACTCACTTGGCTTTTTTGAAAAAAAGTTAGGTGTACCCACATTTTTACCCAAAAAAATTCCTAAAAAATAAAAAAAACACTCAATAATTGAAGTTTAATGGAAGAATTATGGCAATAAAATGGGTGTTGGACAAGTTTCTAGATCATTTGGGCCCTTAAGTTAAAGGGTTATTCCTTTATTAAGCTTAATTTTTCCTTAATAATTGTAGTTAATTTTGATTACTTTCACTAATATTTTTTTGTCAAAAACTAAGTTTACCTTATTAGAAAATATAAATTATTCTGATTCCAAATATTTAATCCATTTTCCCAATTAAAGTTACATAAGATTCAGAAATTAATTTAAATTTAATCCTGCAAATGGGACGACGATGCAGGTTTTTAAAGAAAAAACTTCTGCAAGTTTAGTATGTTTTTTATAATAAATCTCAAACTAAAATTGATTAAAATGGCCTAAATTGGATTAAATTATAAAAATATGATCTTATTAAACTTTAAACCCAATATAAAATATAATTTATCCTTATAAATAAATCATATGAAAAATCAGTTTTGAACTAAAATTCAGTATTTTTCACTATTCATTAAAAAATAAAAATTCACAGAAAAATACCAAAACATTACCCTAACATAATTTTTATGTTTCAATTTAAAATATTAAGTTTATTTTGACATATATAATCTATAAAATTTCCAAAAAAAATAATTTAATATAGGTTCATCATTAAAAGGCGGTAAAAATGCCTTAATAAAAATATAAGTTTTTATACAAAATATTGTGTTTGTTATTATCTTATGACTGTCAGATTTATTGGATGTATATCGAAAATATTTTGTTGAATATAATATATATATATATATATATATTGAATTAATATCACTCACTAATTGTAATTAATTTATTTTATTAGGGTAAAATAGCTTTGTGAGGATAAAAATAGTTTTCTATAAAATATACTTTTTATTTTCAATTGGTTCTTATTTTCATTTCTAATTAATTTATAAATAATTACTTCATATTATAATTTTTTAAACCATATATTTTCATAAGTTAGTTAACAATATTCAAAACTACTAATTTAATAGCTTGATCATATCTTATTATATAAAATAATGATATTTTTATAATATATTATTGCTCGATAAAACTTGGTATTTCATATAATGAAATCTATTAAAGAAACACATTATGGAGTATGTCACAGGCTAACTTAGTATCATGTTCATTTAAATCTATAGAATATATTTAATTTATTTAAAATATTAAATACATTATAAATTCTTAGGATTTTATATTAACTTACGCGCTTGGTGATGCATGTCATACACATTATGAAATACAAGTTACTATTTTATAATTTTATGGGTGTTACATTCTCCCCACATTAAATAAATTGTGCCCTCACAATTTAAACTCAATATTGGTAGCATGTTTTTTTCATTTACTATGTTTTAAATTTTACATTGTGATAAGGGTTCATAGAACATCCTCTAGAAAAGAGAGAGTTGGAAGTATAAAGGTTACATAGACTAATATATAACTAGGTATCTAAGAAGGAGAACATTAGTGGAATGTAAAGATATGTTCTTAGAGGAAAATTGTAAATATTTATAGGGACTGATTGAGGTCATCAATAAAAAATAAGTTAATGATCAATAGAAATTTGAGATCCTAAAATCCATAAATATATGATGGTTTATAAGGCCATCGGTTTAACAAAAATTAAGGTATTGGGACAAAAATTTTATTTGAATATCATTTTCCTAATGTTGAGGAATTATTTTACTACCTATGTATACTTACTTGATATATTTCTACAAATGAAATTTCAATATTTGGATGTACTTTGATAAATTTTCCAATTCATTCAAAAATTAATTTTGATGCCTGAAGCACTAAAATAAACATTTAACAGATTTTAAGGCCCATAAAAAAGTGAAAAGGCTAACTATTTGCTTCTAAATATTCTAAAAATCAACATGGTTAATACATTAATCTCTAAACCCTGAAAATTTACACTACTAGTTCATCCTTAATATTTATTCCTCACATTTTTTAACTAAAAACAATGACATATTAACAAGTACAATGTGTAGTTCAGTGGTTGGCATTAAACCCTTATCATCCTTCAGTCATAGGTTCAAGTCCCATGGCCTTGTCAGACTTGATTGGTTGTCACTCTGAATAATGGTTTTCCGTTTCTAAAACTGTATTAATATAATTTCCAAAATAAATATGATGGACATCCTAGATATAAGGTTAATCACTAAATAGTAATTTAACTAAGGTTTTCAATATGACCCTAATACATAAATACTTTATCCACTTATTTTAAAATATATACTTCCTTGTTATATGATTTATCCATAATATAATTTAGAGTATTTAAAAATCATGACACATTATCTTCAGTATAAAATTTCTTAGGTTTAACCTGGGTTATTCATTGTCAAAATACTTCAAAATGGGGTGTAAAGAAAATGTGAATTATCCTAAGCGTATCCTCCAGAAGTGTCAAATCAGGTGCATGGTATGGCCCATTGTCATGTAACAGGTTATGTCAAGTCAATCCTGACACACCTTGTCAGAGTTGTTACTCTTAGGTACATCTATGTCAGAACAACATTCACCTGTAGTATTCAGATTGGGATATGATTCTATGAATACCCACATAATCTCTACTTTAACAAAATTCTAGGGTTTGTTCTACACTTATACTCAAATTATACCTTAGGGTCACATTCTTTAATCTATTTTTTCCTAATTATAGTTTCCAAGGTAGTTACTAAACCTCCCTTCGAAACCAACTATAGCGACCTGACCCATGAAGTCATGGATTCAATGCTTACTATCAATTACATTAGAATTATTAAAAGGAATCAAATCCTAAAGGATAGAGAGTTTAGTAGTCTTGGTAAACTAGATACATACATGATTCTTTTATTACAAATTAATACACTAATTACAAAATATTTTTTTCTAAATAACTTCAATGATAACTTTATTTCATCTAGTATATCCATGAATATCTTTCATAGTATGCTTCTTGGGTTCTTGGGGAAAGGAAACATAACAAGGGTGAGCTCAAATTCTCGATAAGGGTAAAGTATATTGGATTAAATAATGAATAAATAGAAATAAATCAATATGGAAAGGTAAATAACTGAACACACATGCCAGGTAATCAGAAAACTGAGAAATAAGTACATAAATAATATTGAAAGGTGATAAATGGAAACAAATTCCATCCTAATAACTAGATAAGTCAAAATAAATATGGAAAGGTAAGAAACTAAAACACATTCCATTTAATCAATGAACTGAAAATGAAATGTATCTATATATATGTCGACATAAAATTTCATGGATGAATAATAACTGAAACTAAATTAGAGAAATGCTTAATTATTGGATGTCATGTTTGAGGAATATGAGAACCTATACCATAAATACCTTTCACAAGAAAGTTTAAAAATATGGATTGAAACTAAATTTAATTTTTTAAACTTATTTTTCTCATGAGAACCTATTGATGCATCAAGGAGCTATATAAATTTTGGGCTCCTACTATCATTTCTAGTCCAAATTATTCCTCATATTGAATAATCAAAAAATAAATATGTCTTATCAAATATCTGTATTGAATTAGGAATAAAGAATTCTCAATATTTCACCAAATAATCAAATTAATATCAAAGTAGACACCATGTGTAAAATGGTATATTATTTAGAAAATAATAATATCCATGATAAATGAAATTGATAATTTAGAGTAAATTTAATGATCAATGATCATAGGAGATTGAATATTTCAAGGGGACTAACAAATAAATCAAGTAAGTGAATGTGAATACTATCCCTAGAAAAATAAATCATAAACCATCTAGAGGAATAATAATAATGGTATCAATAAAATATATCCCAAGTAGAGTAAAATGAAGGGTTGCTGGCATTGATGAATAGAAATAAAAAGATCTTTTGAAAATATACCTGAGTAAAATATCCTTTGTTTTAAAAATAATTTTGAAAAAAAAAATTGAAAATTACTTTTAAAAATATTTTCTTTAAAAATTAACCTTTTAAAATGAAAATGAAACTTCTAATAAATTATGGTGAGTAAATTCATACTTACCTTATGATGTAAAAAAATTCCTTTTCCATGGTAAAAAGGTTATAAAATTCCTTGTTCGAAAAGAGACAAGAATATTAATTTGAAAACATTGGTAGAAAGAAAAAATGGGTAAAAATATCTTTAATAAATAATTTTAAAAACATTTTTTAAAAACATTTTAATAAAACATGGTTTTTAGTAGAAAACAGGTTCTCTGAATAAAAAGATAAATAAAGCCATGTTTTCTTAAAAACATTTTATAAAATGTTTTGTGTACCAAAGAGTTGGAAAATAGTTATATTACTTAATAAAGGTAATAAAAACTAGGTGAGAAGAAATTAAAGGTTTTATTATGCAGTGATCAAATAATTTCCTTTGATCAAAATTTAAGTGTAGACAATTGCAAACAAAATGATATTGTAAAGTAAACCCTTGAAAAGATTATAATGTTGGAGTGAGAATAAATCAATGAGTAGATTATGTGTATCAACCATAAATCCACATATATTAAAGTAAATGCATCAATAGATAATCAAAATCATTATACACATGATCATAGAATATTAATGATAATGATGAAGTAATATAACCCAATGAAAATAAATTGGGTTATGAAATTATTTTCCACTTGGTAACTTTTAACTCAAATTCCCTTATATAAAATAATTCAAATTAAAACTAAAAATATCACAAATCATGATTGAATCATGATATTATATGAAAAATTGGTATTATGTGCACCAAATATAATAAATTATGTGAACAATAACAAATTTATTGTTTTAATAGAAAGTTAACAATCATAAAAGGAAGTGAGATTGAAAAGATAATCATTAAAAATGTTCTTTAGGAGGATAATCTTTAAACATTAAAAAGTTTCTCATATCACATTGAAATATATGAATCATATTATCCATGAATTAATAACATTAAATGAAACTTATAATATCATGAGAATAAATAGTTTCATTATATAAAATTCCAAAAGGAAGTATATACACCATATAAAATAAAATAGGTTCATAACAACAAATAAGTCTCAATGGAATGTAAATTGATATGAAATCCCTTAAATTGTGTTTTCTTCTTGTATAATAAAATTATGTTAATTATTTACTTTATTGAGAACATTTTTCATGTTTATCATTAATTTTATTTCACTTATTATTAATTTGTATACAACTGTAACACCCCAGGAATTTATAAATAGATTTATTATATAATGCATCAATCATTGAGCCTCTACAACCACCACTTTGTTATAACCTATCCAAGTAAACATAATTTTGTCACTTTTTGATGTGAATTTTGAAAATCTGACATACACAGTTGCGATCAGTAAGTTATTAGGAGTCCGATAAGAAAAACTTAATTTTTGGTGAATAGTAACCTAACCTTATGAATAGTAAAATACCCTTATGAATAGTGATATACCCTAATGAATAGTAAAATTACCTATGATAGTATATAAATAATATTCAAGTTGAAGTATGATATACCTATGTTTTGAAATAACTAAATAAATGTTTTAAAACTGTTTTTTTAGAATAAATTGTGATTTTAATTAAATATTAAATTAATCATATATAGAAAATTGTTTTTGGAAAATGGAATTCATATTTTTATTCTACATGTCTAAAAATGGTTAGGGTGAATTTTTGGTATTTTTCTGAAATACTCTAATTTTTTATGAATAATGAAATACGGTAAAATACCGAATATACAAATTATTAGTCAAATATACTATTTATGACATCATAAGTGATGTAATCCCACTTGGTTAAAACTAACATGCATTTATTACTATTATTGGTCATGGAATCATCACTATTTCAGGTCTTGAGGGAAATTAATAAAGTAATGATTAAAAAATTGTGAAAACTCTCCTCTCCTCCACTATACCCCCCCCCCTCACTCCCTCTTCTATTCACTTCTATAAGCCTTTAATCTCCTCAATTTTATTCCCAAATACCCTTACATAGTCACTTATCACATCCAATAATATCTTTGTCTTTCCAAAAGACCAAAATCCCTTCCCTTAAGGAGGTTCTCAAAGAGGTTATTTCAAGAGGTAAAGCGCCTTTCTTTTTCATTTAGTTTCATTTCAATTTATCTTATTTTGTTATAGTATCCTCACCTCCTCTATCCAAATTACCATGATAGATCCAGTATCATCTATATACTGGAATTATATTGTGTTAATGTAAAAACCATCATCAATATCCTTACTCTCTCTCTCTCTCTCTCTTTAATTTTATAAACGAAATCAACGTCCATGAGGTTCCAATTTATAACCTTCGTAGACGACGAAGTTTTTTTCTTAAATTTATCCTTAATTACTGGTCATGAAAACATTTTTATGGTTTAATCAGACTTTAATATATGTATTATAACCTAATTAATATTCATGAACCAGTATACGTTTATATTATTAAATCTTATGACCAAACTAGTTCCTAATAATTAAAATACCGCTAAAATAATCTAAGTGAATGTCATTAGTATTTCATCTAATGATTCATCATATTTCCATGTAATAAAATTATAGAAATGAAAATTAACACTTCTGGAGGTTCATAAATAATATGTAATTTTAATTTTGGAGATTTACAACCATTCCACATGAACTCCATTACTTAAGAACAAGTGAACCAATTATGAAAATAAAGAAAACGAACACTCCAGAACGAAAAAAATCAATATAATAACTTATCAATAAGGGCATAAATGAACTAAACTGAATTAAGATAAACTAAATAAATGTATAATAGTTTTTGAAATATTTTATTATTAAGTCTAATTTTATATTATAGGACCTTAGGTTCAAGAGTGGAACACATTCGGACTTAAGATAAGGGTTTCTTCATCTCACTCTCATTTTTGTGAGATTTTCCATATTCGCTAATAATACTTATGTATGTTGTATATATACTTCCAATTGATGTAACATATCATGAATATATTAATTTTCATTTTATTTAGTGTATCATTTTAATATTATTAATTTTGGGTCATAAGAATCATTTGATTACAAAGTGGTAAGGGTTTTTCACCCGAACTTTCGTTTTCATTCGGGTTACTTTCATTGTCTAATTACCTCTATGAAATTCTTATATATTATTATGTAATACTAATAAATTATGTGTGAGTGTTTTATATATGTTTAAAAACCAAAATATTTCCTTATTTTATGGGGATTTACATGTTTTAAAAGGAACTTTCAAAATGATTTCTGAAATACAAACCCGATTCAAGGGATCTTTTCGAATTCTTACCCGTTTTAAAGTGTACACCAGAATCTATTTTAATACACCATTATTTTTATAAAAATAATCATTTTATCATGAAAAATTATCTTGGATCTTTTCTGTATTTAATTTAACAAACGTGTCTTTCCACTTTAAAATTATCTTTAATTCTTTCCTTTAAAAGCTCCAAAATGATTTAGTTCTAAAGAATCTTAAGAACTCTTTTTACATGATTTCACTTTAGTGGGACATAATTTATGCCTAGAATATAATTTTAATGTCCTATTATTTTATTTATGGGATATTCATGTTTAAAAATTGATTTCATGGCAAATACAAAGGATTTTAAAAAAGAACTCTTCATTCCAAAGTAAAAAAGGATTTTTCTCATCTCACTTTATCTTTTATGAGATATATTCCTTGTTCACTACTTACTTCTTACCTGTGGTGTATTACTTAAATTTGTTATATCATATCAATATTATCCCTATTATTATGATATTATAAGGGATTATTATTTGAATTTTTCAAGGTGGTATGGGACACATTGGAATGTTTAAGGATTATTTCCTCAAGGATTTTTCAATGGGCTCATTTAAAAGTATCTTGATCTATGTCAACATCATTTGTTTAATATTGTACTTCATTGAGGTTTATCTCCTTTTATATTATATACCATATTCAATTGAATGTTTTATGATTAGTTTGACTGTGGATGTGCTATCTTAAAACCAATCACCAATTTACTCTGAATGGTTAGTGTTTATGCTTAATGATTGGGAAAGTAATTTACATTTCAAATATAAGTTTCAATATGAATGTGTATGTTTTTTATATTCACCCCATTAATATTAGGAATACATTGTAATTATTAAGTTTTGGGTGGTGCCCGCTATAGCCCCTCGATGCATCAGTAGGTCTCATGAGACAAACTACGGTCTTGGAACAAGGCCTTGACAAAATGATTATTTATGGTCTTGGCACGATTCCTTGATGGTATGGTGATGATGTCCTGCATCTTGAATTCCCTCATTATGAAAATAGTATTTATGGTTCGTGTTGTTATTTTACTAGTAGAATACCCATTATTATGTTTTATTATGGAATTATTTACTCAGCTCATATTCCTGCCATAATGTTTTCAAGTTTATTATTTGTAAAGTCATGTGTTTTCAATTATACACCATGCATAATGTTTATGTTATGATATCTTTCAGTGTATTAATTACCCTTACTAGGAATTTGATCTCAAACCTTTCTTATGTTTCATTTTCTTAGGTCATTAAGGAGTTTATTATGAATGACATGCTGATATAACCTAGGATTTATGGATGTTATCAAAGGAGATTCTATGTTTTTTTTATTTTCAAGTTGTAATGATGAACTTATGTATGTATCTTGTTTCCAATACTACTAAATTACTCGATCCTTAGGGTTGAATATTCCTTGTTTATATTCCAATGTATTAAAATAAGGCACCGGCTCCAAGCAACTGGGGTCAAGTCCTTACAACAACTACTTAATCAATTATGTTTATGTCGGGTGTTTTGACCAAATTCAGTTTATGTGTCAAAAAAAACTTTGGTAGTTCAACTATGGTCAAATGGGTAATTATCACCAGAATAATAATAATGAAATAATTATCATATTTATACATTAATTATAATTTTAAAACCAATCATTAAATATGATTATGAAAAATGAATCATCGTTATAATCATGGAGACGGTAGGTCGTATGTACGCATGAGTAACATTCCCATTTTTCAATGATCTTTCTGGAAAGAAGGTAAGTAACACCATATCTTTACATAATGATAATTATATAATAAATAAAATTTTATTTAATCATATATACTTATATATATATATATATTTATTTTTATTTAAAAGTAACCGCATCGTGTCGATGAGGCGGTAGTTCACACGCCCACGACCGACATTATCACTTTTTAGTGTGTGAAAGGTTAATAAAGAAAATGATATATATATATATATATATATTATATTTACAGAATGGTAATTATTTCATGAATATAATATATATTTTTTATTTATAATATGTTTAATTATAATCATATTTTATAAATTTCATGTATCATGTGAACGAATCACATTGTTTTGAGAGGGTGGTAGTCCACACTACCACAAACAATCTTATCGTTTTTACACAAAAAGGAAAGTATAAAGATATGTGTTATAAAAGAATTAAATAAGCTTAAATACATAATAAATATTATATATAACATATATAAATATATTTTCCATCATAATTTACACCATGATAGGTGGTAAAGGAAAAAATGAATAGTCATTATTTCGTGAGGTGGTAGTTCACCAAACATGTAATCAGTATGTTCATTACCTATTAGATGGAAGTGTGTATAAGTTTAGGTTGAACCCTTATCATAAAAACATCATATTATATTTATTATATTTTTTTTATATAATCATGTAATAATTATATTTTAGGGAGTGGATAATGGAAATGAAGCTAAATATCTTGAGGAAAGACGTTACCTCTTAACTGGGTAACTCCTTTTGGTTTGCACCAAAGGAATTCCTTGGATTTATTTCTTCCCAAAGTGAGGATTCTATGTTTATGGGAGGTATTTAATGATATATTTGGGTATTTATTGATTGATACAAAGTGGATTTAGAGGTGTGAATACGTGGGAGAGTTGGTGGACTTTTATAAGGGAGGAAAAAGACTCACTTGGTATTTTTGAAAATAAGTTAGGTGTACCCACATTTTTACCTAAAAAGGTCATAAAAAACAAAAATAAAACTCAATAATGTAAGGTTAATTTCCAAATTATGGTCATAAAATGGGTTTTGAAAAATTTTATAGGTCATTCGGGCCCTTAAGTTAAATGTTTATTTCTTTATTAATCTTAATTTTTTCTTAATAATTGTAATTAATTTTAATTACTTTCACAAATATTTTTGGACAAAAACTAAGTTAAACTTATTGGAAATTATAAATTATTATAATTAAAAATATTTAATCCATTTTTCAAATTCCAATTACATAAGTGGAAGAAATTAATTTAAATTTAATCCTGTAGATGGGACGACAATGCGGGTTTTTAAAGTAAAAACGTCTGAAAGTATGGTATGTTTTTTATAGTCAATTTTAAACTGAAATTGATTCCAACAACCTAAACTAGATTAAATGATAAAAATATGATATAATTAAACTTTAAAACCAATTTATAATATAATTTAACCTTATAAATAAATCATATGAAAAAGCAGTTTTGAACTAAAATTCAGTATTTTTCGCTATTCATTAAAAAATAAAACTTCACAGAAAAATACCAAAAATTTACCATAACTTAATTTTTATGTTTTAATTTAAAATATGAATTTTATTTTGACATATATAATCTATAAAATTTCCAAAAATTTAATTTAAAATAGTTTCTCCATTAAAAGGCGGTAAAAATACCTTAATAAAGATATTGGTTTTTATGCAAAATATTGGGTTTGTTCTTATATTATGTCTATCGAATATATTAGATTAATATAAAAAATTATTGAATATAATATATATATATATTATATTAATATCACTCACTAATTTTAATTTATTTATTTTATTAGGGTAAAATAGCTTTGTGAGCATAAAAATAGTTTTTTATAAAATATTCATTTTATTTTCAATTGGCTCTTATTTTCATTTACAATTAATTTGTAACTAATTAATTCATATTATAATTGTTTAAGTAATATATTTTTATAATTTAGTTAATACTATTTGTAAATAATAATTTAATGACTAGGTTATATCATATTATATTAAATAATAATATTTTAATAATATATTATTGTTTAGTAAAACATGGTCTTAAGTGCAATGCAAGCTATTGAAGAAACTCATTGTGATGTATGTCACATGATAACTCGGTATCACATTAATTTCAAGATATATAATATATTTAATTTATTTAAAATATTAAATACATTATAAATTCTTGTTATATTATATTCTCTTGCGTGTTTGGTATCGTGTGTCACACACATGATCGAATACAAGTTACTCTTTTGGAATTTTCAGGGTGTTACCATATGATGATGGATATAAATTATATATATAATATTTATAAAATATTTATACCTCTATATTCACTATATCGTGTGTATCCTTTTACCATCCATTCCATAGGATATATGATAACATTGCTTGTGTGTACGATGGATTATCATATTGTGAATCGAAGTGATTCGTCTTTCACTAACGATTCATATGGAAGGTGATAAAGATATAGTTAATGATTATATGTGAAGTAAATGAAATATTTATGATATTCATGTCATATTTATCATTATATAAATATAATATATATCATTTTCTTTATTTTCTTTTCAATCACGCAAAGATTATAACATTGCTCATGTACTTGTGGACTACCGCATTCACGAAGCGATGTGACTCTCTTTTCATCACCACACCAGATTGATGATATATATAAGTATATAATGTGACATATATAATATAATTATAATTATATAAATTTAAAATATTACATAACTCCTTTCCATAATGATCATTGTAAAATAGAAGCGTTACTCATACGTACATACAGACTACCCTCTTCATGATCGTAACATACCTCATTTTTCATAACCATCATTCATGATTGGTTTTAAAAGTAAAATCGATGTAAAAATATGATAATTATTTCATGAATATTATTCTATATATGGTAAAACTTTATAATATTCACAATATCCAGATCTTTTATGATGAAACATGTAAGAGAAAACAAGACAATTAAACACCCGAAACAATGAAAATAATAAAAGATTATTAATGAATATGTAATAATATGTTATAAAAGTATCATATATTATATCATAAATATTAATATAGTTCTGTAAGAATTTAATAACATGTTTAAAACCACTATATAGGAGGTTAAATAATTTTCAACCAAAATAGAGCATAAGGTAAGGGATTCCTTAACTCAATTTCCACTCATTGGGTTAAACTTATACTTCATTGATTATGTCATGATAAAATTATGTGTGAAATGAATTTTTATTATATTATATTGTTTTTCACTTATTTTATGTGGATTTATAATTGATACACATAATTAATCCATTTATTAATTCTTACTTCAATGTTATGATCATTTTAAGGATTTATTTCACAATCATATTCTAATCGATATTATTTATTCTTGAATATAATTTGAAACAAATTACTTAAAATTTTCTTAATAAACCCATTTCATTTTATTATCATATATTTATTCATGGTATTTTAAAGTAATATTACTCTTTTTTTACTCTTTTGTACTTAAAATTTTTTTGAAAATATTTTTGAGAAAATCCAACTTCATTTATCTCTTCAATCAGAAATATGTTTTCATACAAAAACCATGTTTTCTAAAATTGTTCTCAAATTTTTTTTTGAACTTTTTAAAATGATTTATTAAAGTAATTTTCACCCGTTTTTAATATTTAAAAAAATAAAATGAATCCTATGTTTTTTTAACACAATCCCCATTTGTATTTTACTAAAAATGTAAAAGGAATCTTCTAATCATTTTCTAGACAAGGCACTTTATTAACTTTTTTTTAATAGTAATAAATTAATCTTATTTTAAAATTTTCCAAAATGTATGTAATTACCCTCTTTCGTGACCATTATTTCTTTGAATCTTCCTTTGAAATCTTTTATGGGGCTTTTTAAATAAAATGTTTTTAAAAGTGATTTTCAAAGAAAAGTATTTTCAAAATGTTTTTCAAAACAAAAAGGATATTTTCCTCAATAACATTTTTAAAGAAATTTTTACGGTATTTGTATTCATAAATGACAAAATACCTTTATTATTACTCTAATGGGTATATTTTGATACCATCCTTATTCTTCCTATGGATGGTTTATGATTATTTTGACCAAGTATATTATTGTCATTCACTTGTTTTATTTTGTGTTTTTTAAATCCCCCTTGAAATATTCACTTTCCTATGATAATTAGACATTAAATTTCCCCTAAATATCTATATTATTTATCATTTATATTATATTTCTTAAACCATATACCATTTTAATATATAATGTTTAGATTTAAAGTTATTTTTTCATCTATAGAAATAATGATAAATTCATATTCTTTAATCAATATGGATATGTGATGATAAGGTAAATTGTTCATGAATTAAATCAATTATTAGATATATTAGGAATGATTTTTAAATGCATGACATGGGTTGTTGACTATTTATAAAAATCCCTTCAATGCAGCGGTAGTCTCATGAGTCAAAATCAGTTGGCCAAACCCTATAAGTTTGTAATCGGTAGTTTTAAACTATCTTGTGAAGTATTGAAGATATTATATACTAAACCATATTGTGAAAGGTCTTGACAATAAAGGTATCATGTTATTGGTAAACATTCAATCTTATAATTAATAATTTCCTTCATTCGGTGTTTATTTATTATTATCCATGATATTTTCTCAATGATATTATCTCTGGATACATTTCATTCTCAGTTATTGATTAATGGCATGTGTTTTCAATTAGTTACCTTTCTATATTGATTATGACTTATCCAGTTATTATGGTAAAATTATTTATTAAATGTAATTTTTTGTAGTTATTTACATTTCCATTGATTATTCTAGTCAATTATTTAAATGGAATGTGTGTTCAGATATTTAACTTCCCATATTTTCATCCCTTACTGTCGATGCTTCATTTATTCATGATAACTTCCATTGTACTTAACCCTTACTGATCATGTGAGATCACCCATATTCTATTTTATTTCCCCAAGATTTCATGAAGATTACTATGTTTTATATGTGAGGATATTCCAGATATAATAATTTTACTCTCAAAAAAAATTATGTTGTAGTTTTTGTATTCAATTGTAATTAAAGACTCAAGTATGTATCTATTTTACCAAGACTACTAAATTATGTGGTCCTTCAGGATGTGATTCCTTGTATCTTATGCTAAAATAATAAATTAAACACCATATCCAGGATACTAGGGTTTGGGTTTCTATAAGGAATCCATTAAAATTATTAAGTGATGGGTGGGGAATGGAATTACATAGCCCCTCAATGCATTAGTAGGTCTCATGAGACAAATTATCTTAGGTATTTGGCTGAGGCCTTACCCATTTATGTAATATGTCTTAGAATGATACCTTTATAGTAAGAATTATTAGCATGATTCCTTGAAGTTATGTTTAAGATTTTAGGAATTATGCATTCCATCATTATGAATTCAGTCGTTGATATTTCATGTGACTATTTGATTAGTTAGAATATTATTGGTTAAGTTTCAAGCTCACGTGATTATTTATATGTCATTATTTGATCATAATTTATTCATTCCATATTATGTTCAAGATATTGATTAAATTTCATGTGTTTTAGTTATTTACCTTTCGATATTGATTATGACTTATTTATTCATAGTTTCCATTATATGTATGCCCTCACTGAGCAACCGATATCAACCCTTTATTATGATTTATTTTCCCCAGGATACTTGGAAGTGTTTTTAGATTGATATGAAGGTATAAGATAAGGGGAATAATGGAGATATCAAATAAAATTATTTATGTATTTTATGTTTTAAAATTTAATGTGAATTTTAATTATGTATCTAGTTTACCAAGACTACTAAAATATTCCATCCTTTAGGATGTGATTTCTTGTATCTAGTGTAAATGTAATAAAGTAAACATTTTCTCTAAGATACTAGGGTTGTGGTCATTATAGTTGGTATTATAGGGAAGTTTAATATAAACCTTGGAAACTATATTTAGGAAAACATATATTAGGTAACATAATCCTATGATAGATTTTGAGGATAAGTATATAATAACATTATAAAGATTTGGTGAGGAAGATATTATGTGGTTTTTCCTAGAAATATATACTTGTCTAGATACTATAAGTGGATGTGGTTATGGAATATATATTCCTAGTGGTAATAACTCTAAAAAGGGAACATTGGGTTTGACCTAATCATCACCTGGTGCATGAAAATTGGCCTTACTATGAACCTGGTTTGACTCTCTCGAGGGATATTCTTAGGATGATTCATATTTTCTTTAAAAACCATTATGAAGGGTTTGAAAATAAGTATATTCCCAAAGAAATCATGTTTATTATTATGAGATTAGATATGCATAAACTTTTCAATTTATGTTAATTGTTCTATTGGTTTTGAGATTATTCATTATGTTTCATAATGCTATGATCTAATCTAGTGTATACCATTGGTTAGAAATGGTTACTAATAGAAGGAATGGGAACCATATCAGTGCACTTACCCTATTTAGTTATTTTCCTCCTAGTAAAGATAATGAAACTAGAGATAGATCTATTGCTGGAATTAATCAAATTATAACCATATTGGGGAAACTAACTCGGGTTTTGAGTAATAACTATTCCAGTATGGAGCATCCTATTAATCCATCATGTTGTGTAACAATGTTAGACTACTTCATGAGATAAAACCCTACATCATTCAATGGTACTACAAATCCATTATTAGTTGAGTAATGGATAAGTTCCTTAGAGAATATATTTCTCACTCTAGGATATAGTAAAGGGAGAAAGTTTTCATGCAATTTTATCATCTCTCAGGAGATACTGATCAATGGTGGTCATTGATTCAAAACACTAAGAATAAAGAAAAACTAGAAAATGTGGAATGGAAGGATTTAAAAGTACTCTTCTTGGAAAAATATTTTTCTTATGAGAAATGAGCAGATCTGGAAAGACAGTTCATGAGTCTTAGATGGAAAGAAGAGTATAATTTTACTAAGTATGAATCTAAAATTATAAGTTTATAAATGCATGTTGTGGACTATATACATAATCCAAAGATAAATATTTACCATTTCTTGTATGGGATTAATCCAATACTTAAAATGGTTCTAGTAGAATAAAAATTTCATCATATGAGGACATAGTATCATGTGATATCAAGACATAGAAAGAATTATCCAAGTATTATGGCTTCAAAGGAAGACAATAGAAGAAGAGGACAGTATAAAAAATGAATAATGGGAAGAAGGGAAAGAAGGATTTTTTCCAAATGTGATACTTGTGGAAATAAGCACCTTGGTACATGTCTAAAAGTAAAAGGAGTTTTCTTTAAGTGTAGAGAAAAATGACATCATGATCGTGAATTCAAGGGTAAGGAAGAATAACTAAAAGTAAAGTGCTCTAACTATAAGGATAAAGGGCACTACTCTAATCAATTCCCCAAGAATTAAGGGAATATACCTCTGAAGAAGCTAAGGGATAAATGTCAATCTTATGCTATTGATACATCCAAAGTGGAATGATTGATGTTATTTTGTATTTGAATCCAAGAAATATATTTTAAAATTATTTTATTGATGATATTCATGTTATAAGAACCATGAAACATATAAGGATTGTACTGTAGTAGTATTTCTTTAATGATTTTAAATCATGTGTTGAATGGTACCAAGAAAATTAATTCAATATAAATTTTATATTGTTTAAAAACAAATGATTAAGGGAATATAAACCTTAATATGTGATCTATGTTGATATAATAATGAAAATGATATTGTTATGGTATATTATTGGTAACCATGAAATTTCTTAGTGATTTGATGGCTTGTGTTATCTTTGTTAGTGTTTACTGCATGTTAGAATATATGTAATATATTCAACAACCTAATATTTTATTTTTGGAAGAATGCATGTTTTAATTGATTTTTTATGGTGATCAAGGTATTCACATATTTTGAATGTGACATTAAGAGCCACTTTATATTATATAGGTAATATAATATTGATTTAGTGACCTTCCTTCAAAAAAATTAGACTTTTAATTTAGAGAGATGTCTTTTGGATAAGTATTGAGGTTAATTATATATGTAATATATTAAGTTTAACTTTGTGTGTTATTGGATAATGTGTTATAACCATTTTGATTTTTGAAAATATCTAGATATATGAGTAATGAACTTACATTCTAGTGATCAGTTAAATGTTATTCAGGTATAAAAATTCATTTTGTATATTTGTTCCTTGGAGTAAGAAATAAAGTGAGAATTGATAAAAGAAAAAATAAAGGATGAAATTTTTAAGTAGAAATATATCAAGTAATTAAATTTTTCATATGTTATTATTCTATATAGTAAAGTAATTCCTCAACTCTAAGAAAAGAATCTTGAAACAAAAAAGTTATCCTGGTAACTTCATTTCTGATAAATCAAATGGTTCCTTAACTCATCAAAAATTTATGGTTTTATGGATTTTAACTTTCCATTTATCATTCAACTTATTTTGATAGATTAACTCTATCATCCTAAATAATTATTTGGGTATTATGTTTTTCTTCTATGTCTATATCTTTAATTACCACCAATATTCACCTAATTGGAAACCTATTTATGTGATTATTTTAGATAACCTTTGTACTTCCTATTATATATTATCAAGAGGATGTTTTATAAAACCTTCTCATGATGTGGTATTTTAATAAGGGAATTTTCAAATTTAAAACCCTTGATTATTGATATCAAGATTAAATTGTGTGGATGGAATTTATTTAAGGGGGTAAAATGTAACACCCCAAGATTTTAAAATAAAAACATCATATTCAATAGAATATATGACACAAAACACTAAGATTATAAGAAAATTTAACACCCCAAGCCTTTATCATATATTTACTTATAAATAAATTCAATCACTTCGATATCTTTCAATGCATGCAACACCTGGTTAAAACAAAATGTGACACTCTATTAAAATATTATTCTTTAAACATGACCATTATAACCTATCTATTAAGTTGTAAATTATGAATAGGACTAAATAAATAATGGAAATTATTTTGTTTTCACATTTATAAAATAAATTTAATGGTTATATATTGGTTAGAAATAAAATAAGAACCATTTGAACGAGAAATAAGTGTTTTCTGAAAAAATATTTTTTTCAAAATGGTGGATTGGTCGTGCTTTACGCACGTAAATTAAAATTACATTTTAAAACATTGAGAAATTTTATTTGAAAAATAAAAAAAATTAAATATACATTTCAAATTTTAATTTGGGTAAATTTTTTATAATTTTTTTAAAAGATTAATTTTTTGATGAATAGCGAAAAATACTGAATTTTAATTGAAATCTACCTTTTCATTTAAATTACTTATGAAGTTAAATTATATTTTAAATTTGGTTTAAAGTAAAATTATTTAAATTATATTAAAAATTAACTAATTTATTTCATTTTAATCAACTTAATGTTGAATTTTTATATTAAAACATTCTATACTTATACGGATTTTCTTTTGGAAACTAGCTTTTTTGTCACGTCTACGAGTATAATTTTGAATTAGATTCGGAAAATTCTGTGAATTTAATTTGGAAAAATTGATTCCATGTTTAAAATAATTATAATTTATATTATCTAATATTATCAAATTAATTTGTTTACCATTATGAATAGTAAAAACTATAAAAATTAATTATCGCTATTAAGGTAAAAATGGGTTTACCATGGGTTAAACTAAAATAATAAGGATTAAAATGACCTAAAAACTTTTCCAATACCCATTTTATGTATATATTCCAACCCTATAATCTCTATGTATCAATAATTACCCATTTTGGAGTCTTTTTTCATGATAAAAATGTGGTTGTAATTGATTCTTTTCAAAAATACCAAGCGTATCCTCTCCCCAATTATAAAAGGCCACACTTGCTCCTCCCCTATTCACAACCCCAAATACATTTAGTTCTGAAAATACCTACCAAAATCTCTACCTTATATACCTACACACATCATACAGTCCTTTTTAGATCATAAATCTAATCTATGAAGGCTTTAAGTTAAACCTAAAGAGATTTCTCTAAGAATGGGTAAATTTTTTAACTATGTGTTTTCATTTTACTTATTCTTTTAACTCATTATAATATTTTCCAAATATTCCCATGTAATAACACCATTATATATTATATAACTATATTTTATTATGTTAATTTAATAAACTCTATCTATCTCCACTTCCATCAAATGGAAAATGAAACTGTTGATCGTGTGTACGGTGGACTACTGCCTCGCGAACCGATGTAGTTTGTTTTCTATCCCCACCATTCAAGGATAGATGTAATGATGTATTTAAAATATTTTTATTATATTTATGATATTATTTTATTTATGAAATTATCATATCGCATATACATTTTTACATTTTATTCTGTGATGGATACAATAATGTCGCTCGTGTGTATGGTAGACTACCGCCTCGCGAAGCGATGTGATTCATTTTTTGCTTAATATTTATATGAAAACTAGTAAAGATAAAAGATAATAAATATATGTGATATTTATTATCTAACCATACTTATATAAATATAATATCACATCTAAATTCTTACCTTCTAATCCATTGGAAAACAGTAACGTCACTTGTGTGTACGTGTGGACTGCCGCCTCCACATAGCAACGTGAAATGTTTT
Organism: Viscum album; assembly: GCA_963277665.1. NCBI lineage: Eukaryota > Viridiplantae > Streptophyta > Magnoliopsida > Santalales > Viscaceae > Viscum > Viscum album. The sequence goes on along the minus strand of OY728164.1, from coordinate 1,549,221,624 downwards.
TCATTTAACTTTTAAATAGATAGTAATAAAGATGGATTTTATTAATATAAATGTTATATATTACATAATAATTATTATTTAACATTTAATTAATATTTATTTTCCTTTCATTACATCCTTCATGAAAAATGGAAAGAACGTTCATACGTTCATACGGTTTAACGTCTCTATGAATGATGTAATCCATTTTCTATATCAAACTTTTATAAATTGATATAAATAAATATATAAGGAATATAAATTATATTTATGTTATTTTTAAAATTATTTTTATGATTTATCTATGATAAAATTAAATGAACCAAAATTTATGAACCAAAACATAAATGAAAAACAAAGCAATTATCACCAAAATATTGATTTTAACAAATAATTGCTAATAAACAAGTGATAAAATACTATAATTAAATAATATATGGTATTATATATATTAATATTGTTCTATAATTTATTTTTAATAAACCTATATTTATTTTATAGGAGGTTCATACGCATACGAAGTAACTTGAACAAGTGGTAAAGGTTTCTCATCTCACTTTTACTTATGTGAGACATATGTCATAATCAAAAATTATTATTTTATGTAGTGTATATACTGCCCATTTTAATATTTTATATCATGAATATATTTATTTTAATGGTGTTTAAATTTTCATTTGAAGTTATTTATTTCATGTGTCTTGTGATTCAAAAGTTACCAAAGTAGTAAGGGTGTATTTCACAATCTCATCATTATTCAGGATTTTTTTTGTTTAAGTCTACCTTGAAGGAATTATTTGATATTTATATATTAAAATAAATATATTTTCTTCGAATATTGTTAATAATTAAATTTTTTAAGTAATTGTACCATTTTTACACTATTTGGTACTTAAAATGATTGAGAAAATGTTTTTAAGAAAATATGACTTTATTCATCTCTTCGGTTTAAAATATTTTTTCATAAAAATATAGGTTTTCTGAAAATGTTTTCAAGAAATGTTTTTATAATTTTCAAAATGATTTATTAAATAAATTTTTACCCATTTAGACTATTTAAAAAAATTAAAGGAATATTCATGTCATTTTCAAAAGAAGACATGTTTGGATTTTACTGAAAATGAAAAAGAAACTTTGTTTTAATGTATATGGAATGTATATAATTTTATTTTATCATGACCACTAAATATTTTAAATATTATTTTACATGTTTTAAAAGTTTATTTTCAAAGAAAATTTTGTTCAAAATATTTTGTGAAATTTTTGTTCCAAAAATTCTTTCAAAGTGAAAAAGGTTATTTCCCTAAAAAATGTTTTATTGACATTTTGTGGTATATATATTCATCAAAAACGTCGAAATTTTATTTTAATTATGATACAATGGGTATATGTTGTATTGATATTGTTCTTATTATTTATTTGGATGGTTTATGATTAGTTTGACTGGGGATGTACAATGTTATTATCATGCACCATATTACTCTAGATGGTTTATGATTATGTCTATTGATTGGGAAAAGTAATAACATTTCATATGTTAGTTAATTAATATTAATCTTTGTGTTTATTATGTTGCACACCTTTTATATGAGTATGTATTAACTTATTAGATGGAAGGTGGGGCTTGGAATTACATAGCTCCTTGATGCATCAGTAGGTCTCATGAGACAAATTATCTTGGGTATTTGGATGAGGCCTTACACATTTATGTAAGATGCCTTGGCATGAGTCCTTTATGGTAATAATTCTTAGTATGATGAATTTATGGTATGTTTAAGATGTACAGAATTATGTATTCCATAATTATGAATTCATTTATTGATATTCTATGTAATTATTCTATTAGTTAGAATATTTATGGATAAGTTTTAAGCTCATGTGATTATTTATATGAAATTATTTGATCATAATTTATTCCTACTATATTATTCTCATGATATTAATTAAATGGCATGTGTTTCAGTTATTCACCTTTCCATTTTTATTTTTCCTTATTTATTTATAGATTTTGTTGTATGGATACCCTTACTAAGTATATGGGCTCACCCCTTTCTTATGTTTTATTTTCTCCAAGATACTATAAAGTTTTTTGTGATTTATGTGTAGGGATATTATAAGGGCAATAATATCGATCTCAAATAAAATTAATTGTGTATTACAAGTATGTATCTAGTTTACCAAACCCACTAAACTATTCAGTAATTTGGGATGTGATTTCTTATATCTAGTTCCAATGTAATAAAGTAACCACAAAATTTAGGTTACTAGGGTAGGGGTCTCTACACCCTATCCTAAAAAAATTTCTCAATTCTTTAATTTCTAAAGGATACTTCAATAGAATATCTTAATTCTCAATGTAAGTATTATTTACCCTTTTACCGTTATTCTTTATCATTATAATCCACCATCCTCCAAACCCATTCTAAATATATGTATATAATGAAATAAATATAAATAATATACTGAAATTTTATTATATTTATTTTATAACCATTATCTATTCTTCTCCCATTCAATTTAAAAAATTAAAATGTTTCTCATGTGCATGTGTGGACTACCACATCCATGAATGACACTTTTCATTTTTCACCAACACCTTTCAGGATGGTTATAGAAATGTGATTAGTGAATAGATCTATTATTTATTTCATGAATTATATTATGTAAATATAAATTATGTATTCTATAATTAATATTAGGAATAATCACTCACTGTAACATTAATAGTCTTAAAAAAGCATACTAAGAGGAAAATCATTTTATTCATTATACATAATATTTTAATATCCATTAATTAGTCTTATAATTCCTTAAAATTTTAATATATCACACTAATAAATACTAAATAATATCAGTATTCCTCTAGTATAATGATATTACAACTAAACCACCTCATAATCATCCATTAATCATGGTAGGTTCATGTTTGGGTCAGTTTTACCACCTACTTGAATAATAATATGCATTTATATCATGGATGACTATGATAAATTATTTAATGGTATGATATTATATAAATATTTAAATAATGTTTTTTTATGTTTCTAGTAATTTTATATGAATATTTAACTTATTAATTAAGAAATCGCCCTTCGTTCAATAAGAAACATTGAAACATGCACATTGTCGATTTCAACCTCATGTATCATAACAAAAACTACCATGTAATGAAATTATAGATTTATAAACTAACTTGTAACATCTATTCCAATATATTTTATAATCTAATAGTGATTTAATTTTTAATAATAATGAATACCAACACCATTTTTATGAAACTAGTTCAATGAGATAAAGATTACATAAACCCAGCGTTGAAAATAGGTAAAAACTATGTTATATCTATATATATAATGATTATAAATGATAAGAATAAAAGGTTATGGTTATGAATAATTTTATCAAGTATATATTTAATAAACTTAATTTAATTATTCAGGATGTTTGGTGTAATTTCAGAATGAATCAGGACAAGTTAAGGGTTTTTGTATCAAATTCCTCTCTTTGAGACATGTTTGTTATTATACACCTGATTTCATTTATGTAGTGTATATATTTCCAAGTTGGGATATTATATCATGAATAATATTTTAATCATGGAATTTGAACTTCAATTACAAGACCTCTCTTTCAAGGGGGTTTTATTAAAGTGTTACTCAATATGTTTGTAACACCCTAAGATTTTAAAAGAGTAACATTATGTTTGATAATGTATACAACATGTGACGCTGAGCTTAAATAAACCAAAAAATATTATTATTTAAATATGACTATTGTAACACCCCAAGATTCCGCGGTATGCTTCTCTTTGAATAATACAGTAGCGTGTGTTGTACGCAACTTTGAGTTCTAACACACACCACAACCAATCAAACTAGTCGTTATGAATAGTAATACCCATTTTTGAAATTTTATACATTTTATCTTTCAAAATGGACATCATTTTTTGATTTGGAATATCGAAATTATCTTAGGGTGAATTTTTTGTATTTTTCTGAAAACTTTCAATTTATGATGAATAATGAAAATCACTAAATTTTAATTAAAAACAACTTTTTAAATCAAAATAATTAATAGTAAAAAATTATAAATTTGAGTGGTTTTAAAGTATATATAGAATATATTTTTACCATTTAATACAATTTTGGTCATTGTACGTAATTTTACATTTAAACCGGACATACACAGGTGTCAATCTTTTGATAGTTATTATTTCTTAAAAACATGCTTTTTGTTTTGACAATGGGAATTAATTTTAAATTAATTTCTTCCACTTCTGTGTTTTGAATTTAGAAAAATGGATTCCATATTTAGAATCAGGAGGTCCAAATTGTGTAAATAGGTAACTTTTATTTTTAGACATTTTGAATAATGACTTCGGTAAATATTTTATTTACCATGGTTAAAGGGTAAATCCGGTAAATAAGGGTAAAAAATAATATTATAATAATAATAAATTACCCTAAAACGTGTCCTAACCCTATTTGTTGATACATGTCCGACCATTTTCATCTTTGGGTTGATTTTGGGACCCCATGAATCCACTTGTAAGTGATAATGACACTTTATATTAATTAAGTTAAAGTAAATACAAAAATGGCATAAGCATATGTCTTTTAGAAAAACAACTTTTACATAGGGTTATATATGTTATATTTTCGACTATAAATATTAATTAGAAAGATAAAAATATTTCATACATAATGGTATTTTATTTATAATTTTTATACATTGAATAATTAAATTTATTTATGACACAATAATAATGCAGTATTTTCCTTATTAATGAAAGAATCAAATGTTTAGTAATATAAATGTTAAAATAAATATAATTTGAAAGTTTTGATGCCATAAACGAATTTTATTAGTTAATATGGAATGTTTATAAGGCCTCGGCCTTAAAAATTACTTAATATTGAATTAAATGAATAATTCACATTGAGGATCTTTTTAGGTTTAGAGTTTTAGAGAATTAGATCATAAAACTTGCATTACATTCCACATTTAAACAAAGTGGTTACATAAAAGTTATTATTCATTTTTCCCCTCAACGGAAACATATTTAAAATAAAACATGTATTCTTTCTTGACACTTCCTTGACACTATCATCATTTCATGTACCTTTCCCTTGACCTGTGAAAAACATTTCAAAAAAACTTGAGATGAGAATAAAAAGCTCAGTAAGGGTTATAAAAACAATATGGAACGGAAACATGAGTTCATAAATACATAAGAATGAAATCATACTTTACCTATAAAACATAGGCACTTTAACATACCTCACCGAATCATGAATAAATCATAGAAATCATAAGACATAAAAGGTAACTTGAGGCATTCATAACATTCTTACGTAGGGAGTAACCCTCTTAGTTAAGTTTGGAATACCCACCACATTATATTCCCTAAATCTCTTCGGATAAACCTTAATGTTTCACTCCTTCGCGTTACCCAATGCATTGGAGAGCTATATCGGGCTCACCCGCCCTTAGTTTATCACGGAACCACCCGTTTTCATAACAATTCCCAAGAACCATAACTTAAACGTATCACAAAAAACATGCATAAAGGAAACATAACATTTCCACATTTCAATCACAATATAACATTTTAGTATATTGAAATAATGAATCCATTCAAAAAGAAACCATTTCCAAAACCATTTAAAACATTTAATAAAGAGATTTTTGAATCAAAGTGTCCCATACCACCTTGAAGCTTCTAAAATTTTAAACTATTAATATCCATATAAATAAATCCTTAAAACCACTTTGAAAACATGGATATTAATAAGAACAAATAATTAAAACATTTAAAGCGATGTTTTGGTTAAAGGGGTTCTACCAAAATTAGAGACACTTGAATACAATAATTGAGGAATAACATTTAGTCAGAACTATATAATATCATGAGAATAAATGGATTCATGATATAATATTCCAAAGGACAGTATATACACCATATAATAGTGAATTGGTGCATAACAACAAAGAAGTCTTAATAGAAATTTCAAATGTGATGAATTCCCTTATAAAGAAGGTATCCTTAAATTAAGGATAATTCAATCTCAAAATTATGTGTGACAAACATAAATACACCCAATATAAGTGGATATTAAGTTTAAAACAATAAAAGGTCATTCACACATATTCAAAAGATTACATATTCAATAACTACATGTTGAACCCAAAGAAATCGAAATTGGGTTAAAAAGTTCCCTTGGTAAAATTCGACATCCTAACGGCATCACTTCAAAATTCAGAAAATGAGTTGATGAGAGATAAAAAGGGAATCTCATCACTTGGACTTAAAATTTACATCCATAAGGATATAAAAGAACATATCCCAACATAATAGTATGTGAATTAAAAGACATAACAAAAGAAGTCTTTTAAAAAGAGGAGGGTCAAAGGTCCCCTTACCGAGTTGGGTAACTTTCGAAACGTACACCCCATGGAAGAAGGGTCATACAATGAAGATGTGAATACCCATAAATGAAATTATACTACACAAAGTGTATAATAATGGTCATTACATACACCACTCAAAAAAAATTGTGGCAAATGTAGCATAAATCTCACGGGAATAAAAATGAGATGAAAAATCCCTTACGAAAACTCGGCAGCCTAACGGTGCCACTTAAAACTTCCAAAATGGATTTATGAGAGGAAATAGGGTCTCTCATCATATGAACATAAAAATTAAAGTAATAGTAATATAAAATAACATCCCAATCACAAGAAATATGAGCTTAAAAGGAATGACATAAAAGGGTGTACTTAAAAAGAAAGAGAGGAGTAGGATCCCTTACCTCAAGTCCGACTTGTCTTGTTCGTTTCTTTATATTCCTGAATAATAAACTTTGGTCAATTTATAATTTCTTAAGGACCTCCTATAAATATTATTATTCAGTTCATATCACATATTTTAATGTTATAATAATTGGTTAATAATATTAGTTCATATCAGACGTTTTTGTCGATGTTTGGTACATGAGTCAAAAATTGAACTTGTTGGAAAATAATTTTCCATGTAGTTATAGGTACATAATATCCAGAATAGTATTTATGTTTTAAATATCATATATATCCAGTATATTTTCATTTTATACCATTCCATAGCATTTGGAGATAAATTAAAAGCACCATTCATGGAGACGGTAGGTCGTACGTACGCATGAATGCTACTTTCATTTTTTTTGTCATATTAATGGAATTAAAACAAAATGAGATATATATATATATATATATATTATAATTCCAGAATGATATCAATAATTTATATGTAATATATTACATATATATCCATTATATATATGTACTTATAATAGTACAAAACATTTTGAGATAAGAAATGAAATGTATCGTTCATGGAGACAGTAAGCCGTACGTACGCATGAACGCTACTTCCATTTCTATTTCATATTTAATGGAATTAAAACATAATGATACATAATAGTATTCCGGTATGGTATCATATATAATATAATTAAATATATCCTTTATACGTACCACATATGGTATTAACGAATCAAATCACTTTGAGGGGGCGGTAGTCCGCACTTCCTTAAATGAAGATATCGCGTTTACCCATAATGGAAACCATAAAGGTATTCCATAAATTAAAAATACATAAGAGTAAGTAAAACATAAACATATTATATATTATATATAAATACAGTGACATCTTAATGTCCAACTTTGAAGGTGTTAAAATAATTTTGAACAATCATCGTTTCGGGAGGCAGAAATTCGCCATCCACGAAAACAGTATGTTCTTTAACCATTAGATGTAGGTGTGTGTAAGTGTAGCTCGAATAATTCTTATAACAAAATCCACGTATATTGATGATACTGGATTTATTACAAAACAAATGAATAAAAAGAGTTTATGGGGTTGGAGAAGCAAAATAAAACAAAAGGACTCAAGTGAAGACGTTACCTTAAAATCGGGTAACTCTCTTTGGTTTGAAATAAAAGGCTTCCTTGGGAAGACTTCTGCCCAATGTGAGGATTCAAGGAGTTAGAGAGGGATGTGGGGAGACAAAATGGGCAGGGGTTGGCCGATCCAAAGGATTTTTAAGTGTGGGTAAAGAGGTAGAGGTGGGGGGCCTTTTATAAGTGGAGAGGAGGGGCACTCTTGGAAAGTAAGCAAATGTTACTTTATTTGAAAATGATTTTCGGATTTAAAAGGTCCCACATTGATATAATTCGTGGATAAGGTGTTAAGAGTTAGAAATCCACCCATCCAATAGGTTTTGGACATGTGTAGGTCTTAGATTTTACATTATCTTTCCATTTTATTTAAATCGTTAAATAATGAGTTCATCGTTGCATCATCATGATGTCATAAATAATTTAATTTATTTAATGTCTAAAAATTATAAAAAAATTACTATAATGTAGGAAATCTTTTTAGATTTCCAATGAATATTTATAGTCCAAAATATAATTTATTTAGACAAAATTAAAAATATTTTACTTAGGTGATACATTCTTTGTTACATTTAACATTCTTTAAAAATAAAAAGATAAAAAGTCACTTTCTCACAAAAGTGATTCCATGGGGCCCCCAAGTTTGGCACAAGGCATCCCATGGTCGTCCATGAGACAACCAGTAGCCTTAGGACACATTTTGTGGTCATTTTTTATTATTATGATATTATCTTATTATCTTTAACAACCCGATTGCTCATTAATCAAACTAATTAAAGATAATTACCGCCGTTACTGTTCGTAATGTCCAAAAACAAAAGAGTCTTAATTGAATAATTTTTACCTTCTTATTCCAAATATTTAATCCATTTTACCAAATTCCAAACACATAAATTTCAATAATTAATTTAAAAAACTTTCTGTTGTCAAAACAAATAGCGGGTTTTTTAGAAACAATATTTATTAAAAGTTTGGCACTTGTTTATGCCTAATTCCAAAATAAAATTAATCCCAATGACCATAATTGAATTACATGGTAAAAATATATTCTAATTAAACTTTAAAACAAATTAAAAATATAAGATAACCATATAATTAAATTATATGAAAAAGCAGTTTTGATGTAAAATGCAGTATTTTTTACTATTCATTGAAAAATGAACATTGTCAGAAAAATACCAAAAATTAACCCAAGGTAAATTTCAATGTCCCAATCATAAATAATATGTTTATTTTGAAAAATAGAGCTTATAAAATTGTCAAAAAGTGGATTTAAAAGGGGTTCTCCATCAAAAGGCGGTTAATCGACCTTTTTAAGAATATTAGAATGTTTACGCTTAAAAACTGGATTAATTTGCATTTCTAATCCTCTAACATTTATTATAAAGAGTAAAAATATTTGAAAAACATATATAATCATTTTGTAGTTAGTTCTGTTCATTCCCGCCATTACAACGGCTAGGCGTTAACTACCATTTAAAATAATATTATTTTATTATTAAAGTGCAATGTAAGATTCCCAAGAAACTCGTTGTTGCGTATTGCGTACGTCATCGAGCATAGTATCCCCTTTAAAGTAATATTAATATTATATTCAAAAATATGGATAAATATGAAAATTTCATATTCTTTATTTACCTGGGGTGTTACAACCTTCCCCCCTTTTGGGAATTGCGTCCTCGCAATTTTAAAATTGAGCTTGGAAACATCCTTGAACGTCCCACATCGAAACAAGAGTCGGTAAAACAATCACTATAAAATAAAGAAAGATAAGTACAAAGGTCACCTGAGTTAACCCATACTAGGATTCCAAGTATGAAAATATAGACATGGAGGAAAAAAAAAAGGGTCATGTTCTGATGGAGAGTGATAGTGAACATGTCTAGGAGAAAGTTAGCCACAAGAAAATCACAAACTTGTGATGGGTTAAACGATATTTGATTCCTCCGTATGAAAAGTTAATAGACAAAATTTTTTATTTTTTATTTGTTTTTTTTTATTGAGGAATTTATTCATAAGGAAACATAATTACTTATCATGTTGACTTTCAACTTTTATTAGATTTCTTACACAAACTCATATTTTCTCCAAAAGACGAGTATTTAGGAAGACTTGTTCACATTAAGAGTACTTTAATAAACATCTAGAGAATCACCTAATCCACAAAATAGAACTATATACTTCCCATATCTTTATAATTTAACCAAAACCGAAACTAAAAAGGTTATTACAAGATCAGATAATCCAAAAAAGATAACCCTTTATAAAAAGAAAATCTATTCTTAATCTCCAAAATTTGTCCAAAAAAACCCAAAGTTCAACGAGGACCATCCGATAAACAATTTTTCCATAAAATTATTCAAAGTAAACCAAACTAAGATTGAAACCCAAATATTTGAAAGATTTGGTCACATAGTCTTCCAAGTTAAATCGTAACATTTATCTCCAAACAACATCAGTTGCTCTTAATGTCTCATATTGAAAAGTAATTAACCTAATAACATATCCTCCATGATAGGTTAATAAATTTTCATAGATAACACAAAATCAACTTACTCTTAATTCATAAAATCATCTAACTAAAAAGAATCAGTCAAACTAATCAGGGACTTCACGTAGTCCAGTGGTAGGCGATAAATACCAGTTGCACTTTGGTTGTGGGTTCGATTCCCGCAGCTTTGTCTGACGTGACGGGTTGTCACAAGGTCTGCGTGTTGTCCTTTTTCCAAAACTATATAATTTTAAAACATTCCCCAAAATGAGATAAAATATTCAAAAATAATCATAACATATTTTAACCTCAATTTTATCTCATGCCTTTCATTTTCCAGCATATCATATAATAACCCATAATTACCTCAAAAGTAAGGATCATATAAACTCTAATGGTTACCTTTATAATTATTACCTGCACTCCCACATCGATTGGTCATCTCGTACTTGATGCATTATAGAACATACCAAGGTTAAAGTGATTGATCATGACTCCTTGATAGTTGGTTTAGAACAACCACGAGTTTCCTCATTGAATCCCCCATTTTATCTAGTATCTTAAATAGAGAACCACCATAGTTTCCTTCAAACCTGTTTTCTCTTTGGTGCCTGCTATATCCATCCATTCACTAAAAACATAAAGGTTAGTGTGAGTATATCAACAAAACCATCATGTACTAATGAGAAAGAGAAACACTATTATATACTTACTCATTCACTTTATCTAAAACTAGGACTCTTTCTGAAATCCTAACCATTATGGTAATGTCACTTATGCTTAGAGGATACCCTAACCTCTAATGTTATCTAAACTGACCTTTGATACCAACTATAAGGCCTCGGCCTTAAACATTACTTAATATTGAATTAAATGAATAATTCACATTGAGGATCTTTTCAGGTTTAGATTTTTAGATAATTAGATCATAAAACTTGCATTACATTCCACATTTAAACAAATTGGTTACATAAAAGATATTATTCATTTTTCCCCTCAACGGAAACATATTTAAAATAAAACATGTATTCTTTCTTGACACTTCCTTGACACTATCATCATTTCATGTACCTTTCCCTTGACCTGTGAAAAACATTTCAAAAAAACTTGATATGAGCATAAAAATCTTAGTAAGGGTTATAAAAACAATATGGAATGGAAACTTGAGTTCATATATACATAAGAATGAAATCATACTTTACCCATAAAACATAGGCACTTTAACATACCTCACCAAATCATGAATAAATCATAGAAATCATAAGACATAAAAGGTAACTTGAGGCATTCATAACATTATTACGTAGGGAGTAACCCTCTTGGTTATGTTTGGAATACTCACCACAGTATATTCCCAAAATCTCTTCGGAGAAACCTTAATGTTTCACTCCTTCACGTTACCCAATGCATTGGAGAGCTATATCGGGCTCACCCGCCCTTAGTTTATCACGGAACCACCCGTTTTCATAACAATGCCCAAGAACCATAACTTAAACGTATCACATAAAACATGCATAAAGGAAACATAACATTTCCACATTTCAATCACAATATAACATTTTAGTATATTGAAATAATGAATCCATTCAAAAAGAAACCATTTCCAAAACCATTTAAAACATTTAATAAAGAGATTTTTGAATCAAAGTGTCTCATAACACCTTGAAGCTTCTAAAATTTTAAACCATTAATATCCATATAAATAAATCCTTAAAACCACTTTGAAAACATGGATATTAATAACAATAAATAATTAAAACATTTAAAGCGATATTTTGGTTAAAGGGGTTCTACCAAAATTAAAGACACTTGAATACAATAATTGAGGAATAACATTTAGTCAGAACTTTATAATATCATGAGAATAAATGGATTCATGATATAATATTCCAAAGGATAGTATATACACCATATAAGAGTGAATTGGTGCATAACAACAAATAAGTCTCAATAGAAATGTCAAATGTGATGAATTCCCTTATAAAGAAGGTATCCTTAAATTAAAGATAATTCAATATCAAAATTATGTGTGACAAACATAAATATACACAATATAAGTGGATATTAAGTGTAAAACAATAAAAGGTAATTCACACATATTCAAAAGATGACATATTCAATTACTACATGTTGAACCCAAAGAAATCGAAATTGGGTTAAAAAGTTCCCTTGGTAAAATTCGACAGCCTAACGGCATCACTTCAAAATTCAGAAAATGAGTTGATGAGAGATAAAAAGGGCATCTCATCACTTGGACATAAAATTTACATCTATAAGGATATAAAAGAACATATCCCAACATAATAGTATGTGAATTAAAAGACATAACAAAATAAGTCTTTTAAAAAGAGGAGGGTGAAAGGTCCCCTTACCGAGTTGGGTAACTTTCGAAACGTACACCCCATGGAAGAAGGGTCATAAAATGAAGATGTGAATACCCATAAATGAAATTATACTACACAAAGTGTATAATAATGGTCATTACATACACCACTCAAAGGAAATTGTGGCAAATGTAGCATAAATCTCACGGGAATAAAAATGAGATGAAAAATCCCTTACGAAAACTCGGCAGCCTAACGGCGCCACTTAAAACTTCTAAAATGGATTGATGAGAGGAAATAGGGTCTCTCATAATATGAACATAAAAATTAAAGTAATTGTAATATAAAATAACATCCCAATCACAAGAAATATGATCTTAAAAGGAATGACATAAAAGGGTGTACTTAAAAAGAAAGAGAGAAGTAGGATCCCTTACCTCAAGTCCGACTTGTCTTGTTCGTTTCTTTATATTCTTGAATAATAAACTTTGGTCAATTTATAATTGCTTAATTACCTCCTATAAATATTATTATTCAGTTCATATCACATATTTTAATGTTATAATAATTGGTTAATAATATTAGTTCATATCAGGCGTTTTTGTCGATGTTTGGTACATGAGTCAAAAATTGAACTTGTTGGAAAATAATTTTCCATGTAGTTATAGGTACATAATATCCAGAATAGTATTGATGTTTTAAATATCATATATATCTAGTATATTTTCATTTTATACCATTCCATAGCATTTGGAGATAAATTAAAAGCATCGTTCCTGGAGACGGTAGGCTGTACGTACGCATGAACGCTACTTTCATTTTTTTGTCATATTAATGGAATTAAAACAAAATGAGATATATATATATATATATATATGTTATAATTCCAGAATGATATAAATAATTTATATGTAATATATTACATATATATTCATTATATATATGTACTTATAATAGTACATAACATTTTGAGATAAGAAATGAAATGTACCGTTCATGGAGATGGTAAGCCGTACGTACGCATGAACGCTACTTCCATTTCTATTTCATATTTAATTGAATTAAAACATAATGATACATAATAGTATTCCGGTATGGTATCATATATAATATAATTAAATATATCCTTTATACGTACCACATATGGTATTAACGAATCAAATCACTTTGAGGGGGCGGTAGTCCGCACTTCCTTAAATGAAGATATCGCGTTTACCCATAATGGAAACCATAAAGGTATGCCATAAATTAAAAATACAGAAGAGTAAGTAAAACATAAACATATTATATATCATATATAAATATAGTGACATCTTAATGGCCACCTTTGAAGGTGTTAAAAGAATGTTGAAAAATCATCGTTTCGGGAGGCAGAAATTCGCCATCCACGGAAACAGTATGTTCTTTAACCATTAGATGTAGGTGTGTGTAAGTGTAGCTCGAATAATTATTATAACAACATCCTAGTATATTAATTATACTGGATTTTTTACAAAACAAATGAATAAAAAGAGTTTATGGGGTTGGAGAAGCTAAATAAAACAAAAGGACTCAAGTGAAGACATTACCTTAAAATCGGGTAACTCCCTTTGGTTTGAGCTAAAAGGCTTCCTTGGGAAGACTTCTGCCCAATGTGAGGATTCAAGGAGTTATAGAGGGATTTAGGGAGACAAAATGGGCAGGGGTTTGCCGATCCAAAGGCTTTTTACGTGTGGGTAAAGAGCTAGAGGTGGGGGCCTTTTATAAGTGGAGAGGAGGGGCACTCTTGGAAAGTAAGCAAATGTTACTTTATTTGAAAATGATTTTCGGATTTAAAAGGTCCCACATTGATATAATTCGTGGATAAGGTGTTAAGAGTTCGAAATCCACCCATCCAATAGGTTTTTGACATGTGTAGGTCTTATATTTTACATTATCTTTCCATTTTATTTAAATCGTTAAATAATGAGTTCATCACTGCATCATCATGATGTCATAAATAATTTAATTTATTTAATGTCTAAAAATTATAAAAAAATTACTATGATGTAGGAAATATTTTTATATTTCCAATTAATATTTATAGTCCAAAATATCATTTATTTATACAAAATTAAAAATATTTTACTTAGGTGATACATTCTTTGTTACATTTAACATTCTTTAAAAATAAAAAGATAAAAAGTCACTTTCTCACAAAAGGGATTCCATGGGGCCCCCAAGTTTGGTACAAGGCATCCCATGGTCGGCCATGAGACAACCAGTATCCTTAGGACACATTTTGTAGCCATTTTTTATTATTATTATATTATCTTATTATCTTTAACAACCCGATTGCTCATTAATCAAGCTAATTAAAGATAATTACCGTCGTTACTGTTCGTAATGTCCAAAAACAAAAGAGTCTTAATTGAATAATTTTTACCTTCTTATTCCAAATATGTAATCCATTTTACCAAATTCCAAACACATAAATTGCAATAATTAATTTAAAAAACTTTCTGTTGTCAAAACAAATAGCGGGTTTTTTAGAAACAATATTTATGAAAAGTTTGGCACTTGTTTATGCCTAATTCCAAAATGAAATTAATCCCAATGACCATAATTGAATTACATGGTAAAAATATATTCTAATTAAACTTTAAAACAAATTAAAAATATAAGATAACCATATAATTAAATTATATGAAAAAGCAGTTTTGATGTAAAATGCAGTATTTTTCACTATTCATTGAAAAATGAACATTGTCAGAAAAATATCAAAAATTAACCCAAGGTAAATTTCAATGTCCCAATCATAAATAATATGTTTATTTTGAAAAATAGAGCTTATAAAATTGTCAAAAAGTGGATTTAAAGGGGGTTCTCCATCAAAAGGCGGTTAATAGACCTTTTAAAGAATATTAGAATGTTTACGCTTAAAAACTGGATTAATTTGCATTTTTAATCCTCTAACATTTATTATAAAGAGTAAAAATATTTGACAAACATATATAATCATTTTGTAGTTAGTTCTGTTCATTCCCTCCATTACAACGGCTAGGCGTTAACTACCATTTAAAATAATATTATTTTATTATTAAAGTGCAATGTAAGATTCCCAAGAAAACTCGTTGTTGCGTATTGCGTACGCCATCGAGCATAGTATCCCCTTTAAAGTAATATTAATATTATATTCAAAAATATGGATAAATGTGAAAATGTCATATTCTTTATTTACCTGGGGTGTTACATCCTTCCCCCCTTTTGGGAATTGCGTCCTCATAATTTTAAAATTGAGCTTGGAAACATCCTTGAACGTCCCACATCGGAACAAGAGTCGGTAAAACAATCACTATAAAATAAAGAAAGATAAGTACAAAGGTCACATGAGTTAACCCATACTAGGATTCCAAGTATGAAAATATGGACATGGAGGAAAAAACAAAGGGTCATGTTCTGATGGAGAGTGATAGTAAACATGTCTAGGAGAAAGTTAGCCACAAGAAAATCACAAACTTGTGATGGGTTAAACGGTATTAGATTCCTCCGTAGGAAAAGTTAATAGACAACATTTTTTATTTTTTATTTGTTTTTTTTATTGAGGAATTTATTCATAAGGAAACATAATTACTTATCATGTTGACTTTCAACTTTTATTAGATTTCTTACACAAACTCATATTTTCTCCAAAAGAAGAGTATTTAGGAAGACTTGTTCACATTAAGAGTACTATAATAAACATTTAGAGAATCACCTAATCCACAAAAGAGAACTATATACTTCCCATGTCTTTAGAATTTAACCAAAACCAAAACTAAAAAGGTTATTACAAGATCAGATAATCCAAAAAAGATAACCCTTTATAAAAAGAAAATCTATTCTTAATCTCCAAAATTTGTCCAACAAAACCCAAAGTTCAACGAGGACCATCCGATAAACAATTTTTCCATAAAATTCTTCAAAGTAAACCAAACTAAGATTGAAACCCAAATATTTGAAGGATTTGGTCACATAGTCTTCCAAGTTAAATTGTAACATTTATCTCCAAACAACATCAGTTGCTCTTAGTGTCTCGTATTGAAAAGTAATTTACCTAATCACATATCCTCCATGATAGGTTAATAAATTTCCATAGATAACCCAAAATCAACTTACTCTTAATTCATAAAATCATCTAACTAAAAATAATCAGTCAAACTAACCAGGGACTTCACGTAGTCCAGTGGTAGGCGATAAATACCAGTTGCACTTTGGTTGTGGGTTCGATTCTCGCAGCTTTGTCCGACGCGACGGGTTGTCACACGATCTGCGTGTTGTCCTTTTTCCAAAACTATATAATTATAAAACATTCCCCAAAACGAGATAAAATCTTCAAAAATAATCATAACATATTTTAACCTCAAGTTTATCTCATGCCTTTCATTTTCCAGCATATCATATAACAACCCATAATTACCTCAAAAGTAAGGATCATATAAAATCTAATGGTTACCTTTATAATTATTACCTGCACTTCCACATCGATTGGTCATCTCGTACTTGATGCATTACAGAACATACCAAGGTTAAAGTGATTGATCATGACTCCTTGATAGTTGGTTTAGAACAACCACGAGTTTCCTCATTGAATCCCCCATTTTATCTAGTATCTTAAACAGAGAACCACCATAGTTTCCTTCAAACCTGTTTTCTCTTTGGTGCCTTCTATATCCATCCATTCACTAAAAACATAAAGGTCAGTGTGAGTATATCAATAAAACCATCATGTACTAATGAGAAAGAGAAACACTATTATATACTTACTCATTCACTTTATCTAAAACTAGGACTCTTTCTGAAATCCTAACCATTATGGTAATGTCACTTATGCTTAGAGGATACCCTAACCTCTAATGTTATCTAAACCGACCTTTGATACCAACTATAAGGCCTCAGCCTTAAACATTACTTAATATTGAATTAAATGAATAATTCACAGAGGATCTTTTCAGGTTTAGAGTTTTAGAGAATTAGATCATAAAACTTGCATTACATTCCACATTTAAACAAAGTGGTTACATAAAATATAGTATTCATTTTTTCCCTCAACGGAAACATATTTAAAATAAAACATGGATTCTTTCTTGACACTTCCTTGACACTATCATTATTTCATGTACCTTTCCCTTGACCTGTGAAAAACATTTCAAAAAAACTTGAGATGAGCATAAAAATCTTAGTAAGGGTTATAAAAACAATATGGAATGGAAACATGAGTTCATATATACATAAGAATGAAATCATACTTTACCCATAAAACATAGTCACTTTAACATACCTCACCAAATCATGAATAAATCATAGAAATCATAAGACATAAAAGGTAACTTGAGGCATTCATAACATTCTTACGTAGGGAGTAACCCTCTTGGTTACGTTTGGAATACCCACCACAGTATATTCCCTAAATCTCTTCAGAGAAACCTTAATGTTTCACATCTTCGCGTTACCCAATGCATTGGAGAGCTATATCGGTCTCACCCGCCCTTAGTTTATCACGGAACCACCCGTTTTCATAACAATGCCCAAGAACCATAACTTAAACGTATCACATAAAACATGCATAAAGGAAACATAACATTTCCACATTTCAATCACAATATAACATTTTAGTATATTGAAATAATGAATCCATTCAAAAAGAAACCATTTCCAAAACCATTTAAAACATTTAATAGAGAGATTTTTGAATCAAAGTGTCTCATACCACCTTGAAGCTTATAAAATTTTAAACCATTAATATCCATATAAATAAATCCTTAAAACCACTTTGAAAACATTTATATTAATAAGAACAAATAATTAAAACATTTAAAGCGATATTTTGGTTAAAGGGGTTCTACCAAAATTAGAGACACTTGAATACAATAATTGAGGAATAACATTTAGTCAGAACTTTATAATATCATGAGAATAAATGGATTCATGATATAATATTCCAAAGGACAGTATATACACTATATAAGAGTGAATTGGTTCATAACAACAAAGAAGTCTCAATAGAAATGTCAAATGTGATGAATTCCCTTATAAAGAAGGTATCCTTAAATTAAGGATAATTCAATCTCAAAATTATGTCTGAAAAACATAAATACACACAATATAAGTGGATATTAAGTGTAAAACAATAAAAGGTCATTCAATCATATTCAAAAGATGACATATTCAATAACTACATGTTGAACCCAAAGAAATCGAAATTGGGTTAAAAAGTTCCCTTGGTAAAATTCGACAGCCTAACGGCATCACTTCAAAATTCAGAAAATGAGTTGATGAGAGATAAAAAGGGCATCTCATCACTTGGACATAAAATTTACATCCATAAGGATATAAAAGAACATATCCCAACATAATAGTATGTGAATTAAAAGACATAACAAAAGAAGTCTTTTAAAAAGAGGAGGGTGAAAGGTCCCCTTACCGAGTTGGGTAACTTTCGAAACGTACACCCCATGGAAGAAGGGTCATACAATGAAGATGTGAATACCCATAAATGAAATTATACTACAAAAAGTTTATAATAATGGTCATTACATACACCACTCAAAGGAAATTGTGGCAAATGTAGCATAAATCTCACGGGAATAAAAATGAGATGAAAAATCCCTTACGAAAACTCGGCAGCCTAACGGCGCGACTTAAAACTTCTAAAATAGATTGATGAGAGGAAATAGGGTCTCTCATCGTATGAACATAAAAATTAAAGTAAGAGTAATATAAAATAACATCCCAATCACAAGAAATATGAGCTTAAAAGGAATGACATAAAAGGGTGTACTTAAAAAGAAAGAGAGGAGTAGGATCCCTTACCTCAAGTCCGACTTGTCTTGTTCGTTTCTTTATATTCCTGAATAATAAACTTTGGTAAATTTATAATTGCTTAAGTACCTCCTATAAATATTATTATTCAGTTTATATCACATATTTTAATGTTATAATAATTGGTTAATAATATTTGTTCATATCAGACGTTTTTGTCGATGTTTGGTACATGAGTCAAAAATTGAACTTGTTGGAAAATAATTTTCCATGTAGTTATAGGTACATAATATCCAGAATAGTATTGATGTTTTAAATATCATATATATCCAGTATATTTTCATTTTATACCATTCCATATCATTTGGAGATAAATAAAAAGCACCGTTCCTGGAGACGGTAGGCCGTACGTACGCATGAACGCTACTTTCATTTTTTTGTCATATTAATGGAATTAAAACAAAATGAGATATATATATATATATATATATATGTTATAATTACAGAATTATATCAATAATTTATATGTAATATATTACATATATATCCATTATATATATGTACTTATAATAGTACATAGCATTTTGAGATAAGAAATGAAATGTACCGTTCATGGAGACGGTAAGTCGTACGTACGCATGAACGCTACTTCCATTTCTATTTCATAATTAATGGAATTAAAACATAATGATACATAATAGTATTCCGGTATGGTATCATATATAATATAATTAAATATATCCTTTATATGTACCACATATGGTATTAACGAATCAAATCACTTTGAGGGGGCGGTAGTCCGCACTTCCTTAAATGAAGATATCGCGTTTACCCATAATGGAAACCATAAAGGTATGCCATAAATTAAAAATACAGAAGCTTAAGTAAAACATAAACATATTATATATCATATATAAATATAGTGACATCTTAATGGCCACCTTTGAAGTTGTTAAAATAATGTTGAACAATCATCGTTTCGGGGTGCAGAAATTCGTCATCCACGGAAACAGTATGTTCTTTAACCATTAGATGTATGTGTGTGTAAGTTTAGCTCTAATAATTCTTATCAAAACATCCTAGTATATTTATTATACTGGATTTGTTACAAAACAAATGAATAAAAAGAGTTTATGGGGTTGGAGAAGCAAAATAAAACAAAAGGACTCAAGTGAAGACATTACCTTAAAATCAGGTAACTCCCTTTGGTTTGAGCTAAAAGGATTCCTTGGGAAGACTTCTTCCCAATTTGAGGATTCAAGAAGTTAGATAGGGATTTGGGGAGACAAAATGGATATGTATTGGCTGAGCCAAAGGCTTTGGAAGTGTGGGTAAAGAGGTAGAGGTGGGGGCCTTTTATAAGTGGAGAGGAGGGGCACTCTTGGAAAGTAAGCAAATGTTACTTTATTTGAAAATGAGTTTCGGATTTAAAAGGTCCCACATTGATATAATTAGTGGATAATGTGATAAGGGTTCTAAATCCACCCGTCCAATAGGTTTTGTACATGTGTAGGTCTTAGATTTCACATTATCTTTCCATTTTATTTAAATCGTTAAATAATGAGGTCATCGCTGCATCATCATGATGTCATAAATAATTTAATTTATTTATTGTCTAAAAATTATAAAAAAAATTTATGATGTAGGAAATCGTTTTATATTTATAGTGAATATTTATAGTCCAAAAGATCATTTATGTAGACAAAATTAAAAATATTTTACTTAGGTGATACATTCTTTGTTACATTTAACATTCTTTAAAAATAAAAAGATAAAAAGTCACTTTCTCACAAAAGTGATTCCATGGGGCCCCCAAGTTTGGAACAAGGCATCCCATGGTCGTCCATGAGACAACCAGTAGCCTTAGGACACATTTTGTGGTCATTTTTTATTATTATGATATTATCTTGTTATCTTTAACAACCCGATTGCTCATTAATCAAGCTAATTAAAGATAATTACCGTCGTTACTGTTCATAATGTCCAAAAACAAAAGAGTCTTAATTGCATAATTTTGAACTTCTGATTCCAAATATGTAATCCATTTTACCAAATTCAAAACACATAAATTGCAATAATTAATTTAAAAAACTTTCTGTTGTCAAAACAAATAGCGGGTTTTTTAGAAACAATATTTATGAAAAGTTTGGCACTTGTTTATGCCTAATTACAAAGTGAAATTAATCCTAATGACCATCATTGAATTACATGGTAAAAATATATTCTAATTAAACTTTAAAACAAATTAAAAAGATAAGATAACCATATAATTAAATTATATGAAAAAGCAGTTTTGATGTAAAATGCAGTATTTTTCACTATTCATTGAAAAATGAACATTGTCAGAAAAATACCAAAAATTAACCCAAGGTAAATTTCAATGTCCCAATCATAAATAATATGTTTATTTTAAAAAATAGAGATTATAAAATTGACAAAAAGTGGATTTAAAAGGGGTTCTCCATCAAAAGGAGGCTAATCGAACTTTTAAAGAATATTAGAATGTTTACGCTTAAAAACTGGATTCATTTGAATTTTTAATCCTCTAACATTTATTATAAAGAGTAAAAATATTTGACAAACATATATAATCATTTTTTAGTTAGTTCTGTTCATTCCCGCCATTACAACGGCTAGGCGTTAACTACCATTTAAAATAATATTATTTTATTATTAAAGTGCAACGTAAGATTTCCAAGAAACTCGTTGTTGCGTATTGGGTACGCCATCGAGCATAGTATCCCAAAGTAATATTAATATTATATTCAAAAATATGGATAAATGTGAAAATGTCATATTCTTTATTTACCTGGGGTGTTACGATGTTAGTATTGCTTAAATGAATTTTTTTTAATTAATAAATTTGTTAAGATTTTTTAAAAAATCAATTATTAAATATTGTCTAAATTCACATAAATGAGTTTTTAAAACAAATATTATATTACTAATTGATATTATATTCCTAAAAATCTAAGGTTCGTCCAAAGTACTTATATAATGATAGGTTTGTCATTAATGGAACACTTGGGGGTCTCTTGGAAGTATATAGTAAGTTTATTAACCATATAATATAAAAATACAAAGTGACATGGTAAATGTAAAACTATTTAACTAAGAGTTAAATATAAATAATAAGGTTAATATAGTGACCCAAACCTGTCTAAAATCTATTGGATGAAATTATTTCTACCCATACCCACCTTAGACTTTGAATAATCCACTTTTGAGCCATTAGAAACTGAATATTAATTTATTATAAATTAATACTTTAAGTTTTTTCTAAAGAGCCCCTCCTCCCCCTTATAAAAGGACACAACTTCTAACCAATTCTTCATACCTTAAAAGCATTTTTGTTCACCCAAACTCTACAAAAATACCCTCTCAACTATCCTCTATTAATCCTAGAGGCCTTCCTTTAGTCAAAAATCCAACCTAAGGATCCATTTTGATCAAATCAAGAGGAAGAACCCGAAGAATATGTAATGTTTTCACCACCCTTTTTCTAGTTCCTTTCTTCATAAACTTCTTCTTTCTATGTTTTTCCATTCTAAAATAATAAATACAGTATCTTCTATATACTGTGATGTTATTATAAATATGGTCTAACCATATTCAATATTTTATCCATCCTTTGAATGACATGTCACTATGCGTGCGTACGTACGGCCTATCGTCTCCACGTCATGGTGTAATTGTTATTCAATACATTATTATTTGGATGGTTATAATAATGATGTGTAATACATGTAAATAATAAATATAACATTATAATGATTCTTTATATATGATATACCATCCAATTATATATTATTTTAATATCAAAAGAATGATATTATCGCTCATGCGTACGAACAGACTACTGTCTCCATGAACGCGATGAGATTCATTCCCCATCTTATCCATTCAAGTCTAATTCTCATTTGATGATTAAAAATAATTTTTAAGGATTTGATATCATTATGTATATGAATAAGATACAGCCTACCCATAAAAAACATGACTTATGTAACAAAACATATAAAAGAAAACGAGTAAGTTAACACCCAAAACGACGATGATACTAAGATATTATTAATAAAGAAATGTTAAAAGATCATATATGATATCATATTAATGTATATGATCCTTGTATAATTCAATAAAAATTATTTCACCATTATACAGGAAGCTAACCTACCCTCGGCCAAGGAAAAAGTACAAAGTAATGGGTTTCTTATCTCACTTTTAATTTTGTGAGATTTCCATTATTCACCACTTATTTATTGCATGTAGTCTGTGTACTTACCATGTTTATATTCATTGTGTAATATACTTTAATTCATGTATATTTACATAATCATTGTATGATCCTTCTTTCATGGGTGTATATTTCGTAAGTTACCAAATCGATAATGGAATTTGAAATTTCAATTTCCACTCATTCGGCTTTACGCATATTTAATTGATTATTTTGCTCCAAGATTATGTGTGGAATCACTATTCATTTGCTTATGTCATAATTTCCACTCACCTTTCTGTGGATATACTTTTGATACACATAATCACTCAATTTATAAATTCTCAAGTCATTGATATGAACTTGATAAGAGTAATTTTAACTCAATCTCCATTTATTGAGTTAAACATCTAATTCATTGGTGTTGTTTTTACAAGAATATGTGTGAATGTACATTGATTGTTTTACACTGAATATCCAATAATATTGAGTGTATTTATATTTGTCACACATAATTATGTCATTTATTTTTCCTTAACCTAAGGATATGGCCTTTATGAGATATTACATCTCAATTTACATTCCATTGATACTCCTTTGTTGTTATACACCAAATCACTTTTATATGGTGTATATAATGTACTTTGATATAGTATATCATGAATCCATTTATTCTCATGATATTAAAAAGTTTTTATTGCCTCAATTATTTGTATTCAAGTGTCTCTCTTTTGGTTAGGAACTCTAACTAAAATATCATTTTAAATGTTTTAAAGATTTATTATTCTAAATCTTTCTCATTAATGTCCATGTTTTAAAAATGGTTTTAAGGGATTATTTTTATAGACATTAAAGTTTTAAAATTAAAATTCCTTTTAAAAGTTTCAAAGTGGTATGGGACACTTTGATTCAAAAATCTATTTTTAAATGGCTTCTTGACAAATAGTGTGACTTTTAAATGATTTCAAGAAAAAGGGGATATTTCTCTCAAATAGTTTTGATGATTATTTTCATCAATTTCAGTATCCTTAATTATTCTCGATTGAGGTTAATCTGTTACAATACAATCTTCCATATTGTATTGAATGAGTTATGTTTGACTGTGGATGTGTTATTTTTATACCATTCATGGTTTGTGGCTAATGTATTGACATTTTGTATGCTAGTTTCAATATGAATGTTTATCTTATCTTTCAAAATTTTCATATGAGGAATGCATTGGACTTACTAAGTGATGGGTGGAGCCTGCTATATCTCATCGATGCATCAGTAGGTCTCATGAGACAAACTAGTGTCTTGGCACAAGGTCTTGACAAAATCTTATTTTTAGTCTTGGCACGAGGCCTTGACTATGTGGTTATGATAGTTTGGAATTATGTATTTCATCATTATGAAAGTGGTTATTAATATTTCATGTGGTTATTCGACTAGTAGAATATCCATGTGAATAAGTAAATATATTTATTTCATTTTATCTTTTCCATATTATGATGAAGTTTAAGTTTAAAAGGCTTTTGTTTTAGTTATACATTTCCTTAAATATTTATGCTTATCTATGAAAGTTTATGCTATATTGTTATTCTTACTGAGCATCTGAGCTCACCCCTTTCAATGTTTTATTTTTCCCAGGATGTGAAGAAGTAATTTATGTATGACCTGAAGGGATAGTATGAGGGGATATGAAGACCAGATGTTGTTGTAGTTTTTTTTAATTTATGATGTAATGTAAGACTTATGAATATATCTAGTGTTTTCAAGACTACTAAACTAATCGGTCTTTCGAGACTTGATCTTTTGTGATCATGCCAATGTTATGTAATAACGCACCGAATCTAGGTAACTGGGTTCGGGGCGTTACAGTTGGTATCAGAGGAATTTTAGTACAATCCTTTGAAACTAGATTTAGATAAACTCTGATTAGAGTACATAGACCTAAGATAGACTTTGAGGATTAGTATAGAAGAACTTCCTAGAATTTTGGTATTGTATAGATTTTGTGATTTTTCCAAGAAATACATCCCTGTCTGGATACGATCAAGTAGAGGTGGCTCTGGCACAGATGTACCTAGGGGTAAAACCTAAAAATACCGCTTTGAGCTAGGCTCAAACGGGAACTGGTGCATGACAATGGGTCTTGATGCACTCTTGGTTACGACACTCCCAGGGGATATGCTTAGGATAATTTATATTTTATTTACAAACCAATTTGAAGTATTTTAATATAAGATGAGAATAAATGACCTTGGTTAATCCTAAGGTGTTTCAAATTGAGAATATGGTTTCATGATATTATCTAAATGATTTTATGACTATTGTTACTCACACAATGATTTCTGGTTTTAGTCAATGGCTGGAGTCCAAGGAAGTCATAGTAACTTTGAGAATGATGTAAAAGGTGGGAACGGTGGTGGAAATGAGCAACAAAATGGAATGTTGATAGGCATAAAAGATATCGTGTTCATGCCAAATCAGTTTTCCAAAAATATGATCAACAACATATATATTAACCAACTCCCAGACTCAACAAAGAATATAAAGGTTATGAATGATAATATCTCCAGCAGTGGAGACCATGGAGAAAAGAATCCTAAATTTCCATCATGCAGTAAATGTGGAAGGATACACCTAGGAAAGTGTCTCAACGGAACAAAGAAATGCTTTAGGTGCGGGAAAGAAGGACATAAAGTGAAGAATTTCCAAGGAAAAATGAAGAGTACTATGGAAGAAAATAAAAATGGTCCCAAGAATCCATTTATAGTCATTTTATGTAAATTTAGGGGACCTGGCCATTACCTGAGTTAATTCCTTATTCTATAGGATATTTTCTTGGTCAAAGAAGAAGCTATGTGGAAATAAATGGTTGGAGAAATGTTTAAAAGTATTAGTGTTCCTTGTTGATGGGATTACTTTGGAATAATTTTCTCTTGTATTTGTAACCCCATATTTTTCCATGTGAGAATGATATTTGAGGAAGTATTGTCTTTTCCCTTGTGGATATAGTTATAAATAACCATTTGGTTTTATATGATCATTGGGTTTGAGGAAATTACAAGTTATTATATTTTGGGATGAAAATGAAAGGTATGAGATAACATTTCTGGTTAAAATTATGTTATGATTATTTTGAGGAATTTATCTCATTTTAGTAATGTTATAAAATATAGTTTTTGAAAAAGAACAACAAGAAGACTATGTGACAACCCGTCAGGTCGGACAAAGTTGTGGGAATCGAACCCACAACCAAAGTGCGATTGGGATTTATCATCTACCACTGGACTACATGAAGTCCCTGGTTAGTGTTACTAATTATTTTTAGTTAAATGATTTTACTGATCAATAATAAGTTTATTTGGGTTCTTATGTCTTCTCAAATTAATACCCTTAGTATAGAAAAATGATTTGGTGATTAAGTGATAAATGTTATTTTGGAAGATGTTCTCTTTGTTGGGAACACTATATGACCAAGGAAAATAGAATACTATGGGGTTTCATTTGAGGAGTAATGGTGGATTTTTATCTACATTTTTATTGTGGATTTATATTTATTTGGGTTATTTATGGAAATGATTAACCTATAATATAGAATATGTGATTAGGTTAATTACTTTTAAGTATGTGACTTTAAAAGTAGTTGATGTCATTTGGAGATACAATTTAACATGGAAGACTACATAACCAAATTCTTCTAAGTTTTGGGTTTCAATATTAGTTTGGATTATATTGAAGGATTTTAAGCACAATTGTTTATTGAATGGTATTTATTTAACTTTGGGGTATTGTTGGTTTTATTTTAGAAATTAAGATTAGTGTTTCTTTCTCTAAAGGAATATCATTTGGGGGGATCATCAGATATTGTACTAACCATTTTGGTTTTGATTAATCTCTAAAGATAAGGTAAATATATAGTTTATCCTTTGTGGATCATGTGATTCTATAGAAGTTTATTCTATCTCTTCCAGTGTGACCAAGTCTTCTTGAATACTCATCATTTAAAAAAAATGAGTTAGTGGTGGAAATTTATTAAAGAATGAAACTCTACTTAAAAAGTAAGTATATATCTTTATTTTCTTAGTCAATCTCATAAATTAATTCCTTATCATTATGTAATATAACTTAAAAAAATGTTTTCTATATAATTTTCCTACTGGGAAACTAAGGACCGTTTGTCCCATCACAAGTTTGTGGGTTTATTATTGTTAAATTTCTCCTAATCATGTTTTCTATCCCTCTCTATCAGAACTTTACACTTATTTTATCTTCCATATCCATGTTTTCCTATATGGAATCCTAGTATGAGTTATCTTGGGTGACCTTTGTACTTCTCTTTCTTTCTTTTAAGGTGATAGTTTTATTGACTATTTTTCTGATATGGGACTTTTCATTATATTCCCAAGACCAATTTTAAAAATTTAGAGGATGAAATTATTTGAAGGAGGGGAGAATGTAACACCCCAATCTTCCATGATATGCTTCTCTTTGAATAATACAGTAGCATGTTTTGTATGCAACTTCGAGTTCTAACACACACCACAACCAATCAAACTGGCCGTTATGAAGAGTAATACCCACTTTTTAAAATTTTATAAATTTTATCTTTCAAAATGGACTTCATCTTTTGATTTGGAATATCAAAATTATCTTAGGATGAATTTTTGGTATTTTTCTGAAAACTTTCAATTTTTTATGAATAGTGAAAATTAATAAATTTTAATTAAAAACAACTTTTTTAATCAAAATAATTAATAGTGATAAATTATGAATTTGAGTGGTTTTAAAGTATATTTAGAATATATTTTTACCATTTAATACAATTTTGGTCATTGGACATAATTTCACATTTAAACCGGGCATAAATAAGTGTCAATCTTTTGATAGTTATTATTTCTTAAAAACGCGCTTTTTGTTTTGATAGCGGGAATTAATTTTAAATTAATTTCTGCCACTTCTGTGTTTTCAATTTAAAAAAATTGATTCCATATTTATAATCATGAGGTTAAAATTTTTTAAATAGGTAACTTTTATTTTTATACATTTTGAATAATTACTTCGATAAATATTTTATTTACCATGGTTAAAGAGTAAATCCAGTAAATAAGGGTAAAAAATAATATTATAATAATAATAAATTACCATAAAATGTGTACTAACCATATTTGTTGATACATGTCCGACCATGGGCATATTTGGGTCGATTTTTGAACCCCATGGATCCACTTGTAAGTGATAATGACACTTTATATTAATTAAGTTAAAGTAAATACAAAAATGACATAAGCATATATCTTTTAGAAAAACAATTTTTACATAGGGATATATATGTTATATTTTCAACTATAAATATTTATTAGAAATATAAAATTATTTCCTACATAATGGTATTTTATTTATAATTTTTAGACATTGAATAGTCAAATTTATTTAGGACACAATAATAATGCAGTATTTTCCTTATTAATGAAAGAATCAAATAATTAGTATTATAAATGTTAAAATAAATATAATTTGACATTTTTTATGTCATACACAAATTTTATTAGTTAATATGACATGTTAGATTGCTTAAATTAATTTTATTTGAATTAATAAAGTTGTTAAGACTTTAATAAAAATCAATTATTAAATATTGTCTAAATTGACATAAATGAGTTTTTAAAACAAATATTATATTATTAATTGATATTATATTCCTAAAAAACTAAGGTTCGGCAAAAGGACTTATATAATGATATGTGTTTCATTAATGGACCACTTGGGGGTCTCTTGGAAGTATATAGTAATTTTATTAACCATATAATATAAAAATACAAAGTGACATGGTAAATGTCAAACTATTTAACTAAGAGTTAAATATAAATGATAAGGTTAATATAGTGACACAAACCTGTATAAAATCTATTGGATGAAATTATTTCGACCCATCACCACCTTATACTTTTAATAATTCACTTTGGAGACATTAGAAACCGAATATGAATTTAATATAAATTAATACTTTAAGTTTTTCCTAAAGAGCCCCTCCTCCCCCTTATAAAAGGACACCACTTATAACCAATTCATCATACCTTAAGAGCCTTTTGGTTAAGCCAACCTCTGACCAAATACCCTCTAAACTATCCTTCCTTAATCTTAGAGGCCTTCCTTTAGTCATAAATCCAACCTAAGGATCCCTTTTGATCAAATCAAAAGGAAGAACCCGGAGAAGAGGTAATGTTTTCACCACCTTTTTTCTAGTTCCTTTCTTCTTCAACTTCTTATTTCTCTATTGTTCCATTCTAAAATAATAAATCCAGTATCTTCTATATACTATGATGTTGTTATAAATATGTTACAACCATATTCAGTATTTTATCCATCCTTTTAATGACATGTCACCATACGTGCGTACGTACGGCCTACCGTCTCCACGTCGTGGTGTAATTGTTATTCAATACATTATTATTTGGATGGGTATAATAAAGATGTGTAATACATGTAAATAATAAATATAACATTATAATTATTCTTTATATATGATATACCATCCAATTATATATTATTTTAATATCAAAATAATGATATTGTCGCTCGTGCGTACGTACGGACTACCGTCTCCACGAACGTGACGAGATTCATTCCCAATCTTATCCATTCAAGTATAATTATCATTTGATGATTAAAAATAATGTTTAAGGACTTTATATCATTATTTATATGAATAAGATACAACCTACCCATAAAAAACACGACTTATGTAATATAAAAGAAAATGAGTAAGTTAGCACCTGAAACGACGATAATACTAAGATATTATTAACAAAGCAATATTAAAAGATCATATATGATATCATATTAATGTATATGATCCTTGTATAATTCAATAACAATTATTTCACCATTATACAGGAGTATAACCTACCCTCAACCAAGGAAAAATTACAAAGTAAGGGGTTTCTTATCTCACTTTTAATTACGTGAGATTTCCATTATTCACCACTTATTTATTACATGTGGTGTGTGTACTTACCATGTTTGTATTCATTATGTAATATACTTTAATTAATGTATATTTACATCATAATTTTATGATCCTCCTTTCATGGGTGTATGTTTCATAAGTTACCAAATCGATAATGGAATTTGAAATTTCAATTTCCACTCATTCGTCTTTACGCATACTTCATTGATTATTTTACTCCAAAATTATGTATGGAATCACTATTAATTTGCTTATGTCATAATTTCCACTCCCCTTTATGTGAATATACTTTTGATACACCTAATAACTCCATTTATAAATTCTCAATTCATCGATATGAACTTGATAAGAGTAATTTTAACTCAATCTCCATTTATTGAGTTAAACATCTAATTCATTGGTGTTGTTTTTACAAGAATATGTGTGAATGTCCATTGATTGTTTTACACTGGATATCCAATCATATTGAGTGTATTTATATTTTTCACACATAATTATGTCATTTATTTTTCCTTAACCTAAGGATACGGCCTTTATTAGAGATTTCATCTCAATTTACATTCCATTGAGACTCCTTTGTTGTTATACACCAAATCAATTTTATATGGTGTATATAATGTACTTTGACATAGTATATCATGAATCCCTTTATTCTCATAATATTACAAAGTTTTTATTACCTCAATTATTTTTATTCAAGTGTCTCTATTTTGGTTAGGAACTCTAACTAAAATATCATTTTAAATTTTTTAAAGATTTATTATTCTAAATCTTTCTCATTAATGTCCATGTTTTAAAAATGGTTTTAAGGAAATATTTATATGGACATTAAAGTTTTAAAATTAAAATTCCTTTTAAAAGTTTCAAATTGGTATGGGAAACTTTGATTCAAAAATCTATTTTTAAATGGCTTCTTGACAAATAGTGTTACTTTTAAATGATTTCAAGAAAAAGGGGATATTTCTCTCAATTAGTTTTGATGATTATTTTCATCAATTTCAGTATCCTTCATTATTCTCGATTGAGGTTAATCTGTTACAATACAATCTTCCATATTGTATTGAATGAGTTATGTTTGACTGTGGATGTGTTATTTTTATACCATTCATGGTTTGTGGCTAATGTATTGACATTTTGTATGCTAGTTTCAATACGAATGTTTATCTTATCTTTCAAAATTTTCATATGAGGAATGCATTGGACTTACTAAGTGATGGGTGGAGCCTGCTATAGATCCTCGATGCATCAGTAGGTCTCATGAGACAAACTAGTGTCTTGGCACAAGGTCTTGACAAAATCTTATTTTTATTCTTGGCACGAGGCCTTGACTATGTGGTTATGATAGTCTGGCATTATGGATTCCATCATTATGAAAGTTGTTATTGATATTTCATGTGGTTATTCGACTAGTAGAATATCCATGTGAATAAGTAAATGGAATTATTTCATTTTACCTTTTCCATATTATGTTGCAGTTAATGTTTAAAAGGATTTTGTTTTAGTTATACATTGCCTTAAATTTTTCTTCTTATCTATGAAAGTTTCCGCTATATTGTTATCCTTACTGAGCATCTGAGCTCACCCCTTTCAATGTTTTATTTTTCTGAGGATGTGAAGAAGTAATTTATGTATGACCTGCAGGGATAGTATGAGGGGATATGAAGACAATATGTTCTTGTAGTTTTTTTTTACTTTATGATGTAATATATGACTTATGAATATATCTAGTGTTTCCAAGGCTACTAAACTAATCAGTCTTTCGAGACTTAATCTTTTGTGATCATGCCAATGTTATGTAATAATGCACCGACTATGGGTAACTGGGGTCGGGGCGTTACAACTATTATAACCTAATCATTGATTTGGTATGCATGAATAAGAATATCCATATTATGAAATACATATATAGTTCCAATCAAAATTAAAATGAATTGATTAATGCATAGAAAATAATTATTTGATTTTTAGTAAAGTTATATTATGTTTAGAAAAATATGTTTACTTCAAACATGATTCTTATTGATTTTTGTGAGAAAATATTATATTTAATTTTTGAAACTTTTAGAAAATTTATTTAATAAAATCAAATTTATTTTTGAAATCAAGATATAAAAATTAACTTAGAGTGTATTTTTATGAATTTTATGAAAAGATTGATTTTTTGATGAATAGTAAAAAATACTGATTTTTATTAAAGACTATATTTTTGTTTCAATAATTTATAAATTTGTATTATTTTTCTAAATGGTTTCAAAGTAAAATTATTTTTCTTATATTATTAATAAAAATTGAGTTCATTTTAATTAATTTTATGGTTGAATTTGGTATAAAAATAATTTTATACTTAAAAATGGTATTTTTTTTAAAAAATATTATGCACGCAATGTGTGTTTATCTTAATAAATTAAATTAATAAATATTGGTGAATGATTTAAATTAAATTAATGTATTTTATATTCAATAAAACTTTTTAACATGAACCTAATTTTTCTCAGGCATACGGTAGGAATAAATCCAATTTTATGCTTAAAATGTATTTTTCAAAAAATACCATTGTATTTTATGAACATATTTTAAAATGAATTTCTGACACTTATAGGAATTGAATTTTCAAAAATAGATTCCATATTTTGAATCATAGGTTCCAAATTTGGTAAATAGGCCGCTTTTATTTTTAGGCATTATGAATAGTAGCTACGTTTAAATTTATCACTTTGGTAAAGGGTAAATCGGGTTAACCTAGGTTAAAAATAAATGTTAAGGTCGTCATTTTTCATATTAATTATTATTAGATGAATTTAATTTTACCTTTATCACCTTATTATTTAAATTTAATTGTTCAAAGGACACTTTTCCATGAAAATGAGCTATATAATATTTAATATAAATAAAAATAAAAAATTTCATTCTCTCGCTTTTAAATTTCTATTATTTTTTCACATAGAGAAAAAAATTGAATGAATATTAATGTTTATTTTGATAATAATTAAATTATTTAAATTTTGGTAATTTATTTATAGTTTTTATTAATTATATAATTACTTTAACCGTTAACATAACATTGACATAGTATTTCTTCAAATAATAGAAAAATAAAGTAAATGACTTTAAAAATATTAAAATTAAGATAATTTGAGTGATTTATAGTGTTAGAAAAATTATAGATCAATATAAATATTATTAATCTATTAAATAATTATATTTTAATTCTATCCTTATCTTGGTGTCTTTAAAGTCAAAATAAATAAATAGTGTCAAAATTACATTAATGGTATTTTATGAAAATAATATTTTATTAAATTATTTAGAAATAATAAAAATATTTAAAAAAGGAAAGATTGGATAATATATGGTATTAAATTTCATAAATTGGAAATTTATGATCCAATTTTTACCTTATAAATAAAATTATAACCCTTTAAGAGTGAAAAAGTCCTTATGGATAAGGTTAAAATATGTTAACTAAGGGGTTAAAAAAAGATATGTTTAAAATACCAATTAAACTTGTCCAAATATTATTATTTGAGGATATTTCAACCATATAATACCTTATATTAAAATATATTTCCATTTATAACCATTTATCTTGATAATTACATAATTATATTTTAATCTTTTAAGAAATTCCAAGAGTACCCCTCCCCTCACTTATAAAAGGGTACCCATAATTTCTCTTATTTACATAAAATTGAGCCTTATATATCAAAAAACCATAAAATATTATCTTGTACACATGCATATCCATTAATTAGATTTCTTTATCTTCTTAAAAGATCGTCCCAATGGTTCTTAAGAATGGATCTAAAGGAGACCTACCAAAGAAGAGGTAATCGCCTTAACCGATCACTTTCCTTTTAATTATTCTTTTAACTACTCTAAATCTATGATATTTATCATAAAATAATAAATTTAGTATCCTAAATATACTAAAATGTTATTATTATTATGAAACCACCATTATCTACCCTCTTTTCCATCAAATGGGAAGTGAAAGTATCGCTAGTGCGTACGTACGGCTTACCTTCTCCACATAGCAACACAATTCATTTTTCAACACCATGTTTTATGGATGGGTATTATGATGGGTTTAATATTTGTATATTATATTTATTACATAGTTATGATTTTATAATAATAATAGTATATCTACCTTCTTACCTTCCAATCTGATGGAAAACGATAATGTTTCTCGTGCGTACGTGTGGACTACCACCTCCACGAAGCGATGTGATTCATTTTTCACTTTTATTTTTCATTGATGATAATAAGGATGTATTTTATGAATATATAATATTTATATGATATAATAATTATTTTTTAAAAGGTTAATTTTTATTTATATTTCTTTTATTCCATTCTTTGAAAGGTGAAAACAACATTCATGCGTATGTACGGCCTACCATCTCTATAAACGGTGCAATTCAATTTTCAATCACAAACTTTTAAGGATAACTATAAATATATATATATATATAATGAATATATATGATATTTATATCATTATTAACATTATTTATAGGATTTAACCATGATCAAAGTACAAGGATGAGAACTACCGAATTGAAATTCTTACAAAAAAATGAAATAGTTAACACAAGGAAACAGAAATTTTAATAAGGTATTACTAAAAATGGGTGTTTAAATATTATAAAGGTGTCATATATGGTATTATAATTATGTAAATGATTCTGTTATATTATTATAATAAATTTAAATTTATTATATAGGAGGATACAGCACTTTTAAAGCAAGTGGAGCTTAAGGTAAGGGATTTTCATCTCACTTTTATTTCTATGAGGCACATTCCATATTCACCAGTTATTTCTTTTATGAGGTGTATATAATGAAAATTATTTTATTTTATGATTATTATCATGAAAATTATGGGAAAATAAATATCCATATAAGTTTATCTCTTTCATGAGGCTTTGATTCGAAAGTTACCGATGTGGTAAGGGTCTTATGTTTCAATCCTATTTTAATCAGGACACTTTATGATTAAATTTACATTGAGGAAATTATATGATCTTTATCTGATAGGTACATTTAATTTTTATTATCCACTATTTATTTTTTAAGGATACATGATTTTCTTTCATTTTATTCCCTTTAATTAATCATGATATCGAAATAATTTTTTTAAGGAAAACCTACTTTATTTCTCTCTTTAGTCTAAAATATTTTTTCTTCCATATCCATGTTTTCTAAATATTTTTTAATGAATATTATTAATATCATAAAATTGTTTTTTGAATTAATTTTTACCCATTATTTAATTTTGTAATAAAAATTAAAAGGAATCTTCTTGATGATTTCTGAATGAGTTACTTTTTGACTTTTTACAAAAGTGTGAAAGGAATGTTTTCTTTTAACTTATACGATATGAACGGGATTTCCCCCCATCATGACCACTAAATTATTTGAAGATTAATTTAAAAATATTTCAAGGTAATTTTCAAATAAAATATCTTCCTTAATATTTGATAAATTTTTAGATTTTAAAAAAAATGATTTCAAAATGAAAAGGGTATTATCCTCAAGAAATATTCTAGTGGTATTTTAAAGAAATTTTCACCTATGATAAAATCCTTTATTTAATTATGTTTTATTGGGGATATAATTCAATGATACCATAATTATTATTTCTCTATATTATTTATAATTATGTTGAATATATGGTTATAAAATCCATTTATTTTTTATGGGTTATGTTATGATGAAATTGTGAAATGTTTATGAAACCCATTTTCCTTTCATGGGTTATGATATGATTATGTGATGAATGTTTTATGATCATGTGGAACACATGTGTATGGTTTTAATTATTTTATGGGTGGGACTATAATTATACATCCCACTAATTCATTGTGTAAATTATTATATCTCATGAGATAATTGGTGTGCATGATCTTCTATGGGAAACTGGTGTTGATCCCTAATCTATTATGATTTGAAGGTCATAGTAGTTAACCTTGACATATGAAATGGTTTATATAATTATGATTGTGATACACTTTTATGACATAAAATTATGGATTGTTATTTATTTATGAGTATTTCTCACTCTTATGATTCATGTCTTTTGAAATGATAAAGTTTTATCCCATGACTCAAGATTATGATTTATGATATATAGGGTATGGTTTTCAAATGTTAATATTATGTTCTCATACCCTTATACTCATGTTATTTTTATGTGAATATTGATATCTGTAACACCTCAAGCTTCCACGGTACGCTTCTCTTTGAATAATACAATAGAGTGTGTTGTACGCAACTTTGAGTTCTAACACACCACAACCAATCAAACTAGTCGTTATCATTAGTAATACCCACTTTTTGAAATTATATAAATTTTATCTTTTAAAATGTACTTAATTTTTGGATTCTTAATATCAAAATTAGCCAAGGGTGAAATTTTGGTATTTTTCTGAAAACTTTCAATTTTTTGATGAATAGTGAAAAACACTGAGTTATAGTTTAAAACCGAATTTTTATTTAAATAATTATTTGTTTTATTTAAATTTATTTTAGGTAAAAATAGATACATAATACCTATATAAATTCAATTTAATTCATTGGATTCAGTTTATAATAATTTTAGACATATAAAAATTTTATTGAACTTTTCACCGTCTTTTACCCATCTCCTAGGAGAATTTGAAAATTCATATAAAACTTAACTTTACCGCTTCTGTGAGTGGAATTTTGAAAATACGAGAGACATGGTTAATATCAAAGAGTAAAATGTGTTTTAATAAGATAAAAATAATTTTTGGTGAATAGTACCTTTTTACTTTTATTTACCACAATTAAAAGTAAATAAGGTAATTAAGGGTAAAAATGATATTATTATTACCTTAACACATGTCCTAATTCTATTGGATAAGTATAATTCGACCAAAAACAACCTTAGTAATAAAATATGAACCTATTTGGTCCACTTGGATTAGATTAGGACATTTATTATTATTTAATTCAAAGAAGAGTTAAAAGAGATAAAATCAAAGTTAAATAACTAAAACATTTTTAATATAGGGTTATACATAAGATAAATTCGATTATAAATATTCATTAGAAATCTAAAAATATTTCCTACAAAATTATATTTTATTTATAGTTTTTAGACATTAAATAATTTAATTTATTTATGACATAATGGTGATGCAGTAATTACCTAATTAATGAAATATTAAAATAATTGATATTATAAATATCAAAATAAATGTAATTTGAGACTTTTTATGAATTAAAATAATTTTCTACGTTAATATAACATATTAGGGTTGGTTATATGAATTTTTTTCGAAGTAATAATGTTGTTATGAATTTAGCAAAAACAAAATACCAAATAGTGTCAAAATTGACATAAAAGAGTTTTTAAAATAAATATTATATTATTAATTGATATTATATTCCTGAAAATATAAGTTTCAGACAAAGTACTTATATCATGATAGGTGTATCATTAATTTACCACTTGGGGGTCTATTGGAAGTTTATAGTAAGTTTATTAACCATATAATATAAAAATACAAAGAGACATGGTAAATGTCAAACTAATTAACTAAGAGTTAAAACTAAAAGATAAGGTTAATAAAGTAACCCAAACCTGTCTAAAACCTATTGGTTGAGTGTATTTTGACCCATAACCACATTTTCCTCAAAATAAATCAATTTGTATACATTATAAACCGAATATAAATTTATTATAAAATAATATTTTAAGTTTTTTCTAAGGTGCCCCTCACCCCTCTTATAAAAGGGCACTCCCCCTTCTCTCTAATTCACACCTGCAAAGCCTTTTGGATCGACAAAACCCTGCCCAAATATTCTATAAACTTCCCTCAATTCAACCTAGAGACCTTAGTTTGATCATAAATCCAACCTAAGGAGCCATTTTGATCAAATCCAAAGGAAGAACCCGAAGAAGAGGTAATGTTTTCACCACCCTCTTTCAAGTTCCTTTCTTCTTCCACTTCTTCTATATTTGTTATTTCCATTATAAAATAATAAATCCAGTATATACTATATACTTTGATGTTATTATAAATATTTCACAACTATATTCATTATTCTATCCATCTTATGAATGATAATGTCACCATGTGTGCGTACGTACGGCTTACAGTCTACACGCCATGGTGTAATTTTTTATTCAACACTATGTTATTTGGATGGATATAATGATGAGTAATATGTATATAAATAATGAAAATAACTTGATAATGTCTATGTAAAATTAATATACCATCAAATTCCACACCTTTAAGTAAATGATATTGTCGCTCGTGCGTACGTACGGATTATCGTCTCCATGACGTGATGAGATTCATTTCCACATTCACCATTCATCGATGATTATAAAAATATATATTACTAATATGTTTGTAATATATGAAATAATAATTCTACTGGATATATATATATATGTTTGTGTGTGTGTGTGTACTTACATATATTTTATTCACTTAGTTCTGTTCAATACGTTATGAAAACGGAAACAGCGTTTATGCGTACGTACGAACTACCGTCTCTATAAACGGTGTTTTCCATTTCACATATATATCTATTATACATAATTATATTCTAAATATATATGATATATAAATCATGTTTTATATTCTATAAGTACTTAAATCATGATCTAAGTGATACAATCAAGAGTAAAAAATTAAAACACATACGATAAAGAAAGAGATTATTACCCAAAATGTTAATTTAACATGGAAATTATAATTAAATGGGTGGTAAAAAGTCATAAATGAATAATGTATGATATCATAAATATTAATATGGTTATTTTATAATTTAATAACATACTAAGGTCTTCATATAATATGTTAAACATACCCTCGACTAAAGGAAAGTGCAAGGTAAGGGGTTTTCATCTCACTTCTTATTCCCGTGAGATTCATGCCATATTTCCACTATTACCTTTTGTGTGGTGTATGTACTGCCAATAATTGTATTATTTATGTAATAAAATTTAATTTATGTGTATTTACATATTCATTGTATGACACTTCTTTCATGGGGTGTATGTTTCATAAGTTACCAAATTGGTAAGGGTTAATTTCACAATCTCTTTATTATCTGAGGTTGTTTTTACATAAGTATCTACTGGGACATATTTATTATCCATGTCCATGTTTCATAAAAGAGTTTTCAAAGGGATTCTTTTCAAGGGAATTTTTACTAATACATCATTTTAAATTTTTTAAATATTTATTCCTCTAAATCATTCTCCTTAATGTCCATGTTTTCAAAATGGTTTTTAAGGATTTATTTATATGGACATGAATGTTTTTAAAATGTTAATTCCTTTAAAAAGTTTCAAAGTGGTATGGGACACTTTTATTCAAAAAAAATTTAAAATGTATTTCTTTCTAAATTTTGTGGCGTTTATATGTTTTCATGAAAAAGGGTTATTTATATCAAAGAGTTTTACAAATCATTTTCATTTATGTCAAAATCCTTTAATGAATTTTAAACTTATTTTGAAGTTAATTTATCATGATACAAATAGTTCATATTTTATTGAAGGTTTTGTGATATGTTTGACTATGTATGTGTTATTTTTATACCATTCATGGTTTATGGGTAAAGTATTGACATTTCGTATGCTAGTTTTAATATGAATGTTTATGTTATGTTTAAACCTGTTCATATGAGGAATGTATTGGACTTAGTAAGTGACGGGTGAATCTCGCTATAGCTTCTCTATGCATCGATAGGTCTCATGAGACAAACTAGTGTCTTGGCACAAGGCCTTGACAAAATATTATTTGTAGTCTTGGCACAAGGCCTTGACTATGTGGTTATGATAGTATGGAATTATGAATTCCATCATTATAAAAGTGGTTAGTGATATTTCATGTTATTATTAGACTAGTAGAATATCCATGTGAATAATTAAATGGCATTACTTCATTTTATTTTTTCCATATTATGTTGAAGTTCAAGTTTAAAAGGATTTTGTTTTAGTTATACATTGCCTTAAATGTTTATGTTTATTTATAAAATTTTCTGCTGTATTGTTATCCTTACTGAGCATCTAATCTCACCCCTTTCTATGTTTTTTTTCTCAGGATTCCAAGAAGTGTATTTTGATTGATATTAAAGGTTAAGCCAAGGGAATAATGGCGTTTGCTAAGGATTATTTATGTTGTTTTGTATGTTATGAAGTGTAATGTAACATTTATTTATGTAATCTATTTTCCAAGACTGCTAAACTGATCGGTCCTTTGGGACTTGATTCCTTGTAATCATGCCAATGTATTAAAATAATGCACCGACTCTAGGTAACTGGGGTTGGGGCATTACAATATCTCCCTTGTTTACCCATATTGAGCATCTGATCTTTCCCTTTCTTATGTTTCCATTCCCTGGGTTATGAAGAATGGTTTTAGGTATGATATGTATAATAGGGGTTATAGTTATTAATAACTAAGTGGGTGATGATGTAGATATATTATGATAAATTAGTTTATGTGTCCAAGTTTCCAAATATACTAGACCTATAAAATTATGGCATGGATAATTATGTTATGTAATGAATATTTATCTAATAATATGTTATATTTATGTATGAAAAGTATGGTTTTCTATAGTAGGTATCAGAGAAAGGTTTAATGAAACTTTGTAAACGAGGAAAAGAAAACTTTAGTGAAGACCCTTAGGATAATCCTATGTATAGAATAATTTTATAAGTTTTGTTAAAGAAAAGAGTGTGGTTTTCCTAGAAAAACACCCATATCTAAATACTACAATTGGATGTGGTTTTATCACAGATACATCTAGGGGAAATAACCCCAAAATGAGTTGGTTGAGTATATATCAACCATCATTATTGTTCATGGTGAGTGTTCCCTTACTCCACACCTTATTATACACTCCAAAGTTATTTTCTTAGGTTAACTTACAATTTATTTATAAATTATTATGAATTATTTTAATATATGATAATCCTGAATGACCTAAGTTAAAATTATAGTGTCAAAGATTGAAAATAAAGTTCTTTGATTTAAACATCCTATAAATTATTTTTCAAGATTATATGGTTTCCTACTATGATTATTAATACTCACACTATGATTTTTAGTTTTATTCAATGGATGAAACCTAGAGGAATTGTGTTAATGAAGAATTTTATGGAAAATGGAATGATTGTACTTATGAGAAACCAAGTGAAATAGGAGTTAGAATGAAAAACCTTGAGATTATTCCTAATTAGTTATCTCATTATATGACTAACAACCTTAACTTGGGTAAGTTTTCTGACATACCAAATAATAGGAAAATGGATTTTTATGAAGACCATATAAAGAAGAAGATTCATTTTATTATATATCAGATATGTCGAAAGAAATTACTAGGTAAATGTCTCAAAGTAATGGGAAGATGTTTTGGATGAGGAAAAAAATGAAATAGATTAAGTATTTTTTAAGGAAAAATGAAAAGTTTGGTTAACACAATGGTTGAGAATAATGATTTCCCTAAGGTGCCAAAAATGGATAAATGTTTTAAATGTAAAAAATATGGGAATTATGAAAATAAATGTACTAAATGGAAATCTCAAAAAAAAAGGTTTGGTAAGGTTATATAATTAAAGGTTTTATT
This sequence comes from Viscum album, assembly GCA_963277665.1. Taxonomy (NCBI): domain Eukaryota; kingdom Viridiplantae; phylum Streptophyta; class Magnoliopsida; order Santalales; family Viscaceae; genus Viscum; species Viscum album. Next base: position 1,549,179,343 of record OY728164.1, on the reverse strand, counting down.
ATTGATGATAAATAGACTAAAAATGACACATGAAAGGAAGGAGGTGTTAAGGAATAAGATGAAAAAACCTAGTTAGTGGCTTATTAAGGAAGGGTAATTGTTGAAGTTTTTATGTATTGGAATTCAAGAATTGTGTTTTAGAAGTATTTTTGTTAGTGGTATTCTGGATATAAGAATCATGAATAATTTAAGGATTATTTTGCATTAGTTTTTCTTTATGTATTTACAAGAAATTTTTAATGGAACTGATGACCTTGAAAATTGATTTAATGGTAAGGTTATATTTTATGGAAAAACATGTGATTGAGATAAATATAACCTTTAGGTTCCCAATATTGAAATAATAATGTGTAGTTGAGATAATGATATTATTGATAAAGTGATATTATTGATGACCTTAAAATTGTTTGATAATTTTATAAAAAATTGATTTATGTTATCTTTGATGGAGATTATATCATTTTTTGATTAATAAAATATATTAGATAATATATGATTTTATTTAAGTAATGGGGAGCGGTTTAATTTTTGGAATAATATATATTAGTAATTCAGGTTATTATCATGTTTAATAATAATATATGATCAAGGTGTTCGTATATTTGGTATGTGTCCTTTAGAGCTAATTTGTATTGCTTGGTGTATTAATATTAAGTTGATTTTGGAAATTTAGTAATATCTAAATTTTTGGATTTTTAACTTTTTAGACATATTTTGGAAGGATTTTAAGGTTAAATACATATTAAATGGTTTGATTTGAACTTCAGGAATTATTATTTGAGGTTAAAATCTTATTTTTCATATTGGATAACATGTGCTAATTATTTTAGTTTTGGTAAATATCTTGTGATAAGAGGAATGAAATTTCATTATTTTATGTATCTTATGATTTGTTAAATGTTAATTTTAGTGCTTCAATCATGAAAAATCCATCTTGAATATTCACTTCTTGGATTAAGAGATGAAGTGTAAATTGATCGAAGTATAAAAAAAGGATGAAATTATGCTTATGATATAGAAATAATTCAAGTAATTATATTTTTTCATGTTCTCATCTTTATAGTAAAGGAATCCCTCAACTATAGGAAAAGGATCTTAAAGTAAAATTTTATGTTTTTACCTTCATTTTTTATGAATCTATATTATTTTCAACCATCACATATTTATGGTTTTTTGGTTATTAACATTATCCTAATCATGTTCTCTATTACTCTCTACTAGTCCTTGGGTGTTAATTTTATATTACATGTCTATATTTTAACTTCCCACTAATTTTCTCCTATTTGGAAACCTAGTATTTTGTTATTATAGATAACCTTCATATTTCCATTTCCTTCTTTTTCAGAGGAAGTTTTATTAACACTTTTTATGATGTGGGTTTTCCAAAAAAGAATTTTGAAATGTCAAACCATTGACTACTGAGAAAAAGTAAAAATTGTGAGGATGCAAGGGAGGGTATAAATAGGAATAACCACATTATGAAATAAATATAAATTTTATACTCAATAAAAATTTATTCATTGATTATTAGTAAATAAGCATTCAATTTCTAGTAAATTTATATGTTTCTTAAAAAAAATATGTTTCCATCAAATATAATTTTTATTTCTTTTTATAATAAAATATTATATATAATTTTTTAAAATTTTACAAAATTTATTTAATAAACTAAAATTAATTTTTCAAATAAACATATCAAAATTATATTAGGGTTAATTTTTAATAATTTTTAAAAAAGATTGATTTTTTGATAAATATTTAAAAAATACTGATTTATATTAAATACTGTATTTTTATGTCAAGAATATACAAAGTTAAAATATGTTTAAAAATGGTTTCAAAGTAAAATTAGTTATCTTATATTATTAATAATACAATTAAGTTCATTGGAATCAAATTTATGGTTGAATATGATATAAAAATATTTTTATACTTACGAAAGGTATTTTTCTGAAATATTATTTTTATGTGTACAATGTGTTTTTATATTAATAAATTAAATTAATCACTATTGGGAAATTATTTTAATTAAATAAATCTATTATATATTAAATAAATTTTTTTATCATTCATATAATGTTTTTTCAGGCATATGATAGGAATAAATGTAGTTTATGCTTAAGAATGTATTTTTTTAAATGGTTTTCATTGCATTTTACACACATATTATAAAATGAATTTATTCCACTTATATAAATTTAATTTTGAAAAATGGATTTAATATTTTGAATCAAGATGCCTAAATTTTCTAAATGGGACCTTTTTATTTTTAAGCATTATAAATAGTACTAATAGTAAAATTTATCACCTCTATAGAGGGTAAATTGGGATAACCTAGGATAAAGCTAAATATTCAGGTCACTATTTTTCATCTTAATTAATATTTTATTAAGTTAATTATACCATTATCAAATTAGTATCTAAATATAATTTTTTAAGGGACACTTGTATATGAAAACTGCCAATATAATATTTAATGTAAAGAAAAATACAAAATGTCACTCTCTTGTTTTTAAATATCTATTATGCGTTCACGTAGATAAAAAATAATGTTTTGAATTGATATTAATGTTTATTTTGAGAATAATTAAATTATTTTAAAGATGTTAATTTATATATAATTTTTAGTAATTATATTATTACCTTAAATGCTTAGGCAACGTTGATGTGCTATTTTTTCAATTAATAAAAAATAAAACAAATGACTTTGAAAATATTAAAAGTAAAATAATTTGAGTTATTTATAGTGTTAAATTAAATTTATAAATAAATATAATATATAATTTATTTGTTAAATTATTATATTCTAATTATATCCTTATCTTGGTGTATTTAAATTCAAAAATAAATTAATAGTGTCAAAAATGACAATAATCATATTTTATGAAAATAATAATTTATTAAATTATTTCAAAAGGAAAATTTAGATAATATATAGTCTAAAATTTTATAAATTGCCCATTTATGATCCAATTTTAACATTATATGTAAAATTATAACCCTTTAAGAGTGAAAAATATGTTATCGTGGTTACGGATAAAATTGGTTAACTAAAGGGTTAAACCAAAAGATAAAGTTTAAAATATCACTTAAACCTATAAAAAAATTATTAGCTGATTATATTTCAAAAAAATATACCTTATTTTTTAATTTTTTTCTATTTGGAACCATTTTTCTAAAGAATGACTTAATTATATTTTAATCTTTTAAGAAATTCCATGATTTCCCCTCCCCTCGCTTATAAAAGGGCACCCCTCCTTTCTCATTTCTACACCACATTGACACATTTATATTGACCAAAACATGAAAATTTATCTTATAAAAATACTTATCTACTAATTAGAGGCTTTTATATTCTTAAAAGATCATCCCAAGGGTCCTTTAGAAGTGATTTAAAGGAGGCCTGCCGAAGAAAAGGTAATCTCCTTAACTGATCACTTTCTTTTTACTTATTATTTTACCACCTATAAATATGTGTTATTTATCATAAAATAATAAATTAATTATTATAAATATAATAAAATTTTATTATGATTATTAAACCATAATTATCAACCCTCTTTCTCATCAAATGGGAAGTGAAAGTATTGTTCATGAGTACGTACGGATTACCCTCTCCACGTAGTGATACAATTATTTTTTCATCACCATATTTTATGGATGGGTATTATGGTGGTTTTAATGTTTATATATGATATATAAAAAATAATTATGCTTCTATAATAATACTATAATACCTTACTTCTTACCTTTCAATCTGTTGGAAAACTATAACGTCCCTCGTGCGTACGTGTGGACTACCACCTCCACGAAGCGATGTGATTAGTTTTTCATTTTTTTAAAATGGATGGTAATAAGGATAAATTTTATGAATATATATTATCTATATTATATAATAATGGTTATTTAATGGTAAATTATTATTTATATTTTTTCTTTCCATCCGTCTAAAAGTGAAAATAACATTCATGCATGTGTACGGCCTATCGTCTCCATGAACAGTGTAATTCATTTTTCTATCTTAAAAATTTAAGGATAATTATAAAATATAAATATATATAATTAATATATATTATATTTATAGAATAATTAAAAATTTTGGATATGATTGAACCACGATCAAAGTACAAGAACCGTAAAAGCTGAAAAAAATTCTTCTAAAAAATGAAATAGTTAACACCCAAAAACGATGATTTTAATAAGGGACTATTAATAAATGGGTGTTAAAATGTTATAAAGGGACCATATATGATATTATAAGTTTTTAAATTACTTTTTCATATAATTATAATAAATTTAAATTTATTACACCAGATTATATAGCACATTAAAAGCAAGTGGAACTCGAGGTAAGGGATTTTCATATCACTTTTATTTCTGTGAGACACATGCCATATTCACCACTTGTTTATTTTATTTAGTGTATATACTTACAAATAATTTCTTTTATTATGCTTATATTGAAAAATATTGGGATATAAATATCCATATAATGTTCTCTCTTTCATGAGGTTTTTATTCAAAAGTTACCAAAGTGGTAATGGATTAATGTTTCAATCCTATTTTTAATAGGGGAAATTTATGATTAAATTTACATTGAGGAAATTATATGAGCCATGTATAATAAGTCCCTTTAATTTTTATTCTCCTATATTTATTTATTAAAAATAAATGGTTTCCTTTAATTTTGCACTCTTTAAGTACTCAAGAGATTGAAATAATATTTTGAAGGAAAACTTACTTTATTTCTCTCTTCTGTTTAAAATCTTTTTTCAATATCCATGTTTTTCTTAAAATGTTTTAAAAAATGTTTTTAATATTCTAATATGATTTTTTAAAGTATTTTTACCCATGATTAACTTTTAAAAAATGGTTTAAAAGGAATATTCTTGTCATTTTCCAAATGAGGTTCTTTTTGAATTTTTACAAAAGTGTGTAAGGAATGTTTTCTTTGAACTTATACGGCATGAAAAAAAATTACCATCATCATGACCACTAAATTATTTGAAGATTACTTTACAATATTTCAAGGTTATTTTCAAATAAAATTTTTTCCTTAATATTTGGGAATTTTTTATATTTTAAAGAAGTGATTTCAAAATGAAAAGGGTATTTTCCTCAAGAAATATTCCAGTGATCTTTTAAAGGAATTTTCACCTATGATAGCATCCTTGATGTTAATTATGTTTTATTGGGGATATGATTCAATGATACTATACTTATAATTTATATGGATGTTTTATTATTATGATTAAGAGATGTTTATGAATTCTATTTATTTTCCATGGGATATTCTATGATGAAATTATAAAATGTTTATGAAACCCATTTTTTATATGGGTTATGATATAATGATATGATAAATGTTTTATCATATTATAGAACACATATGTATGGTTTTAATTATGTGATAGATGGGAACATAATTATATATACCTCTAATTCATTGGGTAAAGTATTATATCTCATGATATTATTATAGGAAACAAGTCGATGTGCTTGATCTGCTGGGGGAAAATACGGTTGATGCTTGATCTATTATTATTTGATGGTATCAGTAGTTATCCATGAAATATGAAATTCATTCTTTACTTACAATGGTTACACACTTTTATGAAATGATTTTATGGTTCATTATTTATTTATGAGGATTCCTCACTATTATGATTCATGTATTTTGAAATTATGAAGTTTTATTCCCTAAATCAAGATTATGAACTATGATATAATGGGTATGGTTTTAAAATGTTAATATTATGTTCTCATACCCTTATTCTCGTGTTATGTTTATGTAAATGTTGATATATCCCTTGTTTACGCTTATTGAGAATCTGATCTCACCCTTTTTTATGTTTCCCTTCCCCAGATTATAAAGAATGGTTTTAGGTATGATGTATCTAAAAGAGTGCTAGTTATGACGAACTAAGTGGGAGATGAAGTATATATTTTATTATAAAGTTGTTTATCTATTAAAGATTCCAAATATACTAAAACTATATGATTTATTCATGGATAGTTATGTAATTTAATGAATATTCATCTAATAAGATGTGATATTTATGTATGAAAATATGGTTTGTTGTAGTTGGTATAATAGAAAGGTTTAGTGAACCCTTGGAAACTAAGATAATAAAACTTTATTAAACACACTTAGTATAATACTGTGTATAAGAGAATTTAATAAGTTGTGGTAAAGAAAATAGTATGGTTTTCCTAGTAAAACACCCCTATTTGGATACTACAAATGGAAGTGGTTTTAGAATAGATGCATCTATGGGTAATAACCCAAAAAAGAGTTTGTTAAGTAGATCTCAACAATAATTCTGGTGCATAGTGAGTGTTCCCTTACTATGCACCTATTTTAACACTCTCATGAGATATTCTTGGGTTAAATCATGCTTTATTTATAAATAATTATAAATTATTTGAATAGATGATAACCATGAATGAACTAGGTTAAACCTAAAGTGTTTTTTATTAAAAATAAGTTTTATTGATTTAAATATACTATAAATTATTTTTCAAGATTATATGGTTTCCCACTATGATTATTGATGCTCACAATATAGTTTTTAGTTTTAATCAATGGATGGAACCTATAGGAATTATGTTAACACTAAATGTGAAAAACAATGTAATTATTATCCTTATGATCAAAAACGTGAAATAGGATATGTAATGAAAAACCTTAGGATTATGCTTAATTAGTTATCTTGTTATATGACTAACAATTTCAACTTGGTTAAGTTTACTAACACACTAAATAAGAGAAAAATGGAGTTTCATGAAGACCATTTAAGGAATAGTATTTAGTTTCCTTTATGTCAAGTATGTTGGAATAAATTCCAATGGAAATGTATCAAAGGAATAATAAGAGTTTTTAGGTGTAGAAAATAATTACACATAGTAAGTTTTTCTTGATGAAAAATGAAAAGTTTCATTAATACAATGGTTGAGAATAATTATTTCCTTAAGGTACCTACAATGGTTGAATGTTTTAAATATATAAAATATCGTCATTGTGAAAATAAATATACTAAATGAAAAGATCAAAAAATGATCAGTAAGGTTATATGATTAAATGTTTTACTATTAATGATGAAGTGACTACAAATGACACATGAAATGAAATAGTTTTTGAGGAATAAGATGAAAAATACAAGTTTATTGTTTAAGAAGTAAGGGTATTGATTAAATTTTTTATGTATTGGAATTAGAGAATTGTGTTTTTGAAGTATTTTTATTAGTGGTATTATGGATATAAAAATCATGAATCATTTAAGAATTGTTCTATAGTATTTTTTCAATAAGGATTTGAAAGAATATGTTGAATGATACTGATGACCTAGAAAATTTATTTAATGGTAAGGTGATATTTTATTAAGAAACACATGATTTAGGGAAATATAGCCCCTAATATGTTCCCAATATTGAAATAATAATGTTTTATTGAGATAATGAGATTATTGATAGAGTGATAGTATTGATGACCTTATAAGTAATTACTAATTTGATGAAAAATTGGTTTATGTTATCATTAATAAATATTACATCATTTTTTGATATATCTAATATATTCGATAATCTATAATTTTCATTAAGTAATTAGGAGTGAATTAATTATTAGAAGCATGTAAATTGGTAAATCAGGTTATTTACATGTTTATAGAGAGTATATGATTAATGTATTCGCATATTTGGCATGTGACCCTTATAGATAATTTATTTGGTTTGGGGGTTAATATTAAAATGATTTTGGAAATTTATTGATCTCTAAATATTTGGATTTTAAATTTTTTCATACATGTTTTGAAGGATTTAAATTTTAACTACTTTTGGAATGGTTTGAGTTGAACTATTGGTATAATTGTTTGAGGATAAAATTTTATTTATCATATTTTATAACTTGTTCTAATAATTTTGGTTTTGGTAAATATATTGAGACATAAGGAATGAATTTGCATTCTTTTATGTATATTATTATTTTTAAATGTTAATTTTATTGATTCTAATATGAAACCCCATATTAAATATTCACTTCTTGGAGTAATAGAAGAAGTGGAAATTGATCGAAACATAACCAAAGGATGAAATTATGCTTATGATATGGTAATAATTAATGCATATTTTCTCATGATCTTTATATTTATAGTAAAATAATCCCTCAACTATATTAAAAGGATCTTGAAAAAAATGATATATTTTTACCTTTATTTTTTATAAATTGATGGTCTTTTTACCGATCACAATTTAATAGTTTTTTGGTCATTAAATTTCTCCTAACCATGTTCTGTATCACTATTTACTATTCATTAGGAATTTTTTTCTCCTACATGTCCATATTTTTACTTCCCACTAATTTATCTTATTTGTAAACCTAGTTTTGTGTTATTCTATATAACCATCTTATTTCACTTTCCCTATTTTGTAGAGGACATTTTATTAACCCTTTTTATGATATGGTTTTTTCATAAAGAAATTTTGAAATGTCGAACCCTTGATTAATGATAACAAGTTAAAATTTTGAGAATGAAATTTATTAAATCATGAATAATATAACACCCCTATATTTTAAAAGAATAATATTGTGTTTGATGGTTTATAAAACATGCAACATCGAGCTTAAATGAACCAAAAAATATTATTATTTAAATATGACTATTATAACATAGTCATTGAATTAGAGGGTATGAATAGAAATAACCACATTATGAAATATATATAAATTTCCTAATAAATAAAAATTCATTGATTTATTCTTAGTAAATATGCATTCAATTTTTTTAAGCTATATTTTTCTTAAAAAAATATGTTTCCATGAAATATGATTTTTATTTCTTTTTGTGGGAAAATATTATATTTAATTTATGAATATTTTTGAAAACTTATTTAATAAAATGAAATTAATTTTTAAAATTAAAATGTAAAAAATATCTTAGAGTGAATTTTTAAGAATTTTAAAAAAAATATTGATTTTTTGATGAATAATGAAAAAATATTGATTTTTATTAAAAAATATATTTTTGTTTCAAGATTTTAAAAAGTTACAATATTTTTTAAAATAGTTTGAAAGAAAAATTTGTTCTATTATATTATTAATAATCCAATTAATTTCATGGTAATCAATTTTATCAGTGAATTTCATATAAAAATATTTTTATACTTGAGAAAGGCATTTTTCTGAAAAACTCTTTTTATGTGCATAATGTATTTTTATCTTAATAAATTAAATTAGTCACTATAAGTGAATAATTTTAATGAAATGAATATATTATATATTCAATAAAAAATTTCAACATTCATCTAATGCTTCTCTAGGCATAAGATATGAATAAATCCATTTTTATACTTCAAAATGTATTTTTTAAAGGTTTTTATCGCATGTTAAACACTTATTTTAAAATTAATTCCTTAAAATTATAGAAATTAAATTTTAAAAAATGGATTTAATATTTTAATTAGTAATTCTAAATTTTGTTCAATAATCCCATTTTATTTTTAAGCATTATGAATAGTAATAATGGTAAAATTTATCACCTCAGTAAAGGGTAAATCAGGATAACCTAGGTTAAAACTAAATGTTAAGGTCACCATTTTTTATCTTAATTATTATTGTATGAAATTAATTCTATAAATATTATCTTAGGATCTAAATTTAATTTTTTAAGGGACACCTGTACATGAATATGGTCAATATAATATTTAATGCAAAGAAAAATATAAAATGTCACTCTCTTTCTTTTAAATATCTATTATGTGTTCACAATGGGAAAAAATAAAGTTATGAATAAATTTTAATGTTTATTTTAATAATAATGAAATCATTTTTAATATTTTAATTTATTTATAATTTTTATTAAATATATCATTACCATGAATGCTTATGCAATGCTGATACGTTATTTCTTCAATTAATAGAAAAATCAAATAAATGTCTTTAAAAATATTAAAAGTAATATAATTTGAGTGATTTATATTGTTCCATGGATTTTATAGAGTAATATAACATATTATTTGTTTATAAAATTATTATATTATAATTTCATCCTTTTATTGTTGTCTTTAAAGTCAAAATAAATTAATAGTGTCAAAATTTACATTAATGATATTTTATGAAAATAATAATTTATTAAATTATTTAAAAATGATAAAAAAAATTAAAAATAAAAATTTGGAAAATTTATGTTAAAAAATTTTATGCCTTGTAGATTTATGATCCAATTTTTACAATATAAGTAAAATTATGACCCTTTAATAGTGAAAAATTTGTTACCACATTTGTGGTTAAAATAGGTTAACTAAGGGGTTAAACAAAAAAGATAAGGTTTAAAATATCACTTAAACCTATAAAAAGTTTACTTTTTGATTATATTTCAACCATTTCCTAACTTATATTCAAATATTTTTCCATTTTTAACCATTTTTCTTGAGAAATACTTAATTATATTTTAATCTTTTAATAAATTCCAAGAGTGCCCCTCCCTTCGCTTATAAATGGTCACCCCTCCTTTCTCATTTTTACACCACATTGAGCCTTTTAGATTAATAAAACCATGAAAAATTATCTTATACACATCCTGATCCATGAATTAGAGGTACTTATCTTCTTAAAATACCATCCCAAGGGTTCTTAACAAGTAACCTAAAGGAATCCTACTAAAGAAGAGGTAATCACCTTAACCGATCACTTTATTTTTTTTCTTATTCTTTTACCACCTATAAATATGTGAAATTTATCATAAAGTAATAAATTATGTATCCTAAATATATTTAAATTTTATTATGATTATAAAACCACCCTTATCCATGCTCTTTCTTATCAAATTGGAAGTGAAAGTACCATTAATGCGTACGTACAACTTTTTATCTCCACATAGTGATTCAATTAATTTTTCATAACCATATTTTATGGATGGGTATTATGATGGATTTAATGTTTATATATGATATTTATGATATAATTATTTTTATATAAAAAAAATATCATGCCTTAATTCTTACCTTTCAATCCATTGGAAAATGATAATGTTGCTTGTTCGTATGTGTGGACTACCACCTCTACAAATCGATGTGATTGGTTTTTCATTTATGCTTTACATGGACAATAATAAGTATGGATTTTATAAAAACATATGATTTATATTATATAATAATTATTTTTTAAATGTTAATTTTTATTTAAGTTTCTTTCATTCCATCTGTTTAAAAGTAAAAAAACGTTCATGCGTACATACGGACTAGTGTCTCCATGAACGATGTAATTCATTTTTCTATATCAAACATTTAAGGATAATTATAAATATATATATATATATATATAATGAATATATATGATATTTATATCATTATTAACATTTTGTAGATGATTTAACCATGATCAAAGTACAAGGATTATAACTACCAAACCAAAATTCTTATAAACAAATGAAATAGTTAACACCCGGAAACAATGATTTTAATAAGGGATTATTAATAAATAGGTGTTAAAATTTTATAAAGGGATAACAAATGATATTATAAGAATTTAAATTATTTTATTATATAATTATAATAAATTTAAATTTATTATAAATAACTATAGATCTCTTTCAAAGAAAGTATAACTTAATGTAAGGGATTTTCATCTCACTTTTATTTATATGTGACACATGGCATATTCACCGCTTGTTTATTTTATGTGGTGTATATAATTTCCATGAATTTATTTTATGATGATTATCATAGAAATTATTAGGATATAAATATCCATCTAAGGTTCTCTCTTTCATGATTATTTTATTCAAAAGTTACCAAAGTGGTAAGGGGTTTATGATTAAATCTTATTTTTAAACGGGACTCTTTATGCTTAAATATCCATTGAGGAAATTATATGATAATTATATAAAAATTAACTTTGTTTTTGTATTCTCCTATGTTTATCTATGAATAATACATGTTTTTCTTTCATTTTACTCTTTTTAAGAAGTCAAGAGATGGAAATAATATTTTTAAGGAAAACCTACTTTATTTCTCTCTTTGTTCGAAACTATTTTTTCTTCCATATCCATGTTTTAAAAAAATGTTTTCCAGAATTTTTTTAATATTATAATATGATTTTTAAAATTAATTTTTACCCATGATTTATTTTTTACAAAATGGTTTAAAAATAATATTCTTTTCATTTTTTGAACGAGATACTTTTTGAATTTTTACAAAAGTGTGAGGGGAATGTTTTCTTTTAACTTATATGGTATAAATTTAATTTAATTAAATTATGAAAACTTAATTATTTTAAGATTCCTATACAATATTTCAAGTATATTTTTAAGAAGAAAAAAATCTTGATATTTGGGAAATTTTTATATTTTAAAGAATTGGTTTCAAAATAAAAAGTGTATTTTCCTCAAAAAATATTCTAGTGATCTTTTAAAGTAATTTTCACCTATGATAACATCCTTGATGTTAATTATGTTATATTAGGGATATGATTAAATGATACCATACTTATTATTTATTTATATGGTTCTTTATTATGATAAATATATGTTTATTAAATCCATTTATTTTCCATGGGTTATGCTATGATGAAATCATGAAATGTTTATAAAACCCATTTTCTTTGCATGGGTTATTATATGATGATATAATGGATAATTTATGACCTTATGGAAAAAATAGGTATGGTTTTAATTATTTTATGGGTGGTACTATAATTATACATCCCTAAAATTCATTGGGTAATGTATTATATCTCATGATATAATTATGGGAAACAAGTTTATGTGCTTGATCTGCTCTGGGAAACTAGTGTTGATGCCTAATCCATTATGATTTGATGTTCTTGGTAGTTAACCTTTAAATATGAAATGGATTCTATAATTATAATTTTTACACACTTTTATGACATGAACTTATTGTTCAGGATTTATTTATGATGATTTATCACTCTTATAATTCATGTTTTTGAAATGATAAGGTTTTATACCATGACTCAATATTATGATCTATGATATACAATGTATGGTTTTAAAATTTTAAGATTATGTTCTCATACACTTATTTTCATTTTATGATTATGTGTATGATTATATCTCTCTTGTTTAAACTTACTGAGAATTTGTGCTTACCCTTTCTTATTTTTTATTTCCCTAGATTATAAAGAATGTCTTTAGGTATGATATGTATATGAAGGGTGATAATTATAAATAAATAAGTGGAATATGGTGTTGATCTCTTATGAGAAATTTTTTTATGTGTTTGAGTTTCCAAATATACTATATCTTTATGATTATGGTGTGGATAGTTATATTATGTAATGAATATTCATCTAATAATATTTGATATTTATGTATGAAAAGTGTGGGTCACTATACTGTAACGGTTTTTCATATAAATTATGATTCTTTGATACATTTACATGTTATGAAACATGTTTCCTTTTTATGGTGTTCTATTGATTTATTATCCCATGAATGTTTTATATATTATTTCATTTTAATTCATGAGACAAACTAGGTCATGTCAAATTTTTTCCTTTAAATTTCATTTGACTCAATGTTACCCCAGCCGTAAAAGTTTTTGGTAACTCAATTTTCATTCATTTAGATAATATTATATACTTGAAATTATTTTATATAATTTAGGTTCATTTTTCTCTTTGATTTTATTATGTGTAATTCACTCATTATTTATATTTTTAACACATAAATCCCTTTTCAAAAGATATATGCTTCATGGAGTAAGTTTCCCATTATTTCATGATGAACTTTTTCCTTCCATTCTTGGTTTCACCCACATTAATATTTTATTATATGGTGTTTAATAATACTATTTGGTAAAATAATTTTTTGATATAATTTAATTTTTTTTACTATTCTTACAATGTGATTTTTAAACCAAGGTGTTTTAAAAATAATAAAAATGGATTTTCCTTTCACTTTCACATGTTTTGTCTTACTTTAATACTTTCTCCTTGATAAAATTTATGTATTTTATAGGATCAATTATTGTAGATTCATTTTAAAATTAAATGTTTTCCAAAGGCTTTCACATCACCTTTTCACAAGTTACCTTTGAAAGCAATATGTGAATTTATATTTTACCTCAATGATAAAAAAGTTTTCTAAAAGATCATTTAATTTTTCACTTTCATTTCCCATATAATTTTAAAAAGGATTTAACCAAATGGGTTTTATGTTTTTTGATATATATATGTTATCATTTGTGGGATTGAACTCATAGTATCAAACAATTTGATTCTTATGATACCATTTGAAGCATTTATTTATGAGGGTGTTTTTCATTTATGTCAACACCCTTCTAAGATTCCTTATTTCACATGGTTGTGTTCATTTAAAAACCATACACCTTATTTATATTGATGGATTATTATCATGTTATTATAGTATTGACTTATTCATATACACATTTAACTATATTATGTGAACATCACATTTTATATAATTCATATTGGATGATATTCACTTAGAATGTATGGTATTCTATTGACATGGGGAAATGTATTTTCATTCTATATGTTGTTATTCCAATATAGATGATGATTGGAAAGTTTACTTCATATTGTTTAACCATCCACCTTATTTATTAAGATAGGTTATTATCATGTTATCCCTTTTATTGATATGGGGAAAAGTATTGGAATTCTGTATATTGTTATTCCAATATGAAGGATTATTGGAGTGTTGATTATGTATTGTTGGACCATCCACCTCCTTTATCTTTATGGGTTATTATCATGTTATCCATTTTATTTACATGTTGAAAACTATCAACATTCTTGATTATTATTGACTACTAGAATAGGTTGACTATGTATTGATATTTATCCTTCATTATATGGATATCCATGTTTTTATTTCGTAAGAGGTTCCTTATGTAATTGTAAGAAAAGTCTTGTCGAATATTATGGTAAATGCATTGGATTTAATCAGGTGATGGGTAGATCCCAGAATTATATAGCCCCTTTATGAATCAATAGGTTTCATGATACAAAACAAGTTGCTTTTTGGTGTATGCATATTCTCATAATAGGATAGTTTCTTGGAATAGGCCCTTGATAGTGGGTTTTTTATGTCTGAAATTATTCATTCCAATAGTATGATATCAGTATTATTGATATCCATAATTTAATTTATTACCATGGATATAGTATGCTCCCATTTTCAATTTAATTATGGATTCATGTTTTTTACCTATCCCTGCCATAATATTTATGCTATGTTTTTCCATGATTACTTTGGTTATATGTTTCCCTTATTTAGTGATTTATCTCATCCCTTTATTATATTTATATTCCCTATGTTATAAATAAAATTGGTACATGTGACATTTCTAGAAGGATGTAATGTGTGGAAGAATTTGTGGGATATATTGAATACTTATTATAAATTAAGTATTTTTTTATATATAATAGGGAAAAATGTCTATTAGTTGAGAAAGACATGGGATTTATTATTTTATGATGTGTCTTAATTATTTAAATATCTAAACCTAAAAATATCCTTGAGGTGTAATATATGAAATAATATTTAGTGATTTTGTAATAATGGATGGTTATATTTAGGATTTTATAACTAGTAATAAATCAAGCATGTAAAGTAAATGTTTATGCACACCAAATCAATGAGTGTATGTCCAGGGAATTTCAGTTAGTAGCAAAGGAAAGGTTTATATAACTTTAGAGATTATGATGTTTATTGAGGATAATTTAAGGGTTGATAAGTTTAGTTTGATCATAATTTACAACATATAAATAACCCTTTTGAATGGTATATGATTTAATTATAAGTCAATAGTGCACTTTTTATTTGGTTATTATGATAAGACAATTTTAGTGAAAACCCTTGGGATAATTCTAAGTAAGAATTCTAAGTATACGATAATATCATAAAGTTTTGGTAAAGTGGAGATTATGTGGTTTTCCTAGAAATTACATAACTTTATGGATACTATAAGTGGATATAGGCTCTGTTATAGATGTACCTAGGCATAGTAATCCTTAAAAGGGAAGATTAAGTGTTAACTCGATTGTCACTCATTGCACGACAAAGAGTCCTAATTATACACTTGGTCAAACACTCCTTGGGGATATTCTTTGGTTAATTACAATATCTTTATTAATAATTATAAGGGATTTTAATATGTTTAGTTTAGATAATATAATAATAAATAGATCATAGATAACATTTATTGAAATATAGATATTCATAAGTTAGGTATATATTAATTGATATGTTCTTTCCAAAATTAGAGATAAGTTGGATTTTAAGAGCATAGATTTCAATGATTTTTGGGTCTATAATATTTTAAGAAATTTTATGGTAATTTGGGATCTCTATTTTGGGTATTAGGTTTAGAAGTGTAATATAACTCAATATAAATTAACCTAGGTTAAACTAAGATCGATTTTGGTTAAGGTAAATAAATTATAGGCTAACTTGATGATATGGGTAAAAAGTTTTAATATTGAATCAATTTTATTTCATTGATTATGATAATCCCCCCATATTAATAATGTTTCATCACTCATATCAACCCTTTTGGTTTTATTAATGGTTGGAAATAGAAGAAACCATGGGTGTGAGGGAGAATGCGGAGATTACCTCAATGAAAAACCCATCAGAATGGGATATGGAGTGAGAAAGATTGTGATTATTCCAAACCAACTATCATGAAATATGATTAGCAATGTGAAAATATTCAAATTCTCAAACACACTAAAGAATAGAAAGATGGCGTCTCATAAAATATCAAGTGGTGAAGATAATTAAAGAATGAATATTTAATATCCTACATATTAAAAATGTGGGAAGAAGTGTGGGGGAATTTTCTTTAAATTGGAAGGTAAATGTTATAAGTGTGGAGATTGAGGTCATCTGACTCAAAATTGTAAGGGAAATAGAGAATTTATAAAAAATTGTTGCTTTAATTGAAAGAGAGTTGGGCATTATGCGACTCAATGTCCCAATCCAAGGGAAAATAGTGGAAATTGTCACCAACAACCATGCAAATAAGGAAAATATTATGCAACTATTACTAATATAGTGGATAGTGATTTTTCACTCTAGAATTTCTAGTTTCTGATATCATGTAAGTTTTCACCAACTACCAAATATTGAGTTATAAATAAAAAACCCCTAATGGTATGAATATCATATAAATAATTTTCAAGGTTTGTGGTAAATTTAGTACTTATGGATCCAAATCTTCTTCCCTTAATAAAATTTTATTGGAAATTTTTAATGGGATATATCTCTTTAAAAATTCATTAAATATTTTTTTATATAGATAAATCTCATTCCACATCCTAAATAAACTCATGATCATCTAGAGGTGTATGGTTAATTATGAGTTGCCTATATAAATTACTCTAGTCTTATGGGTCAAATTATGATTATGTAGTTTATTTAATGGGGGAGAATTTAATACACCAAAATTATAATATGTGATTACCTTTGAATAATTCAATGTGTTCGGTAGCTTTATCCACACACAACACCAAACTTAAGAAAAAACATGATATATTTAGTTAAAAATATAAATAATAAGTATGATACTTAAAACTTATCCATTTAATTAGTCTGAATGAATAGAACTAAAAGATTTATTATATATTTATAAAACTAAATAATGACTACTTTTAATATGAATGAAATTTAATTAGTATGGCTAAAACAACTAAGAAAATCATTTTATGTTTAAAAATATATTTTTCTAAAATTGGTGTCTTATTTCAAGAAACTCAGCATATTATGGTGAGATAATAATAAAATATATTTATAATATAAATAATATGTTACCAATAAATTAATTAGTAATTTATAGAAAATAAGAATAAATAATAATTAACATTTTAGAAACTTATTTTCCATTATGAATAGTTTTACAGTATATTTTAGGATTTGAAATAAATATTGAATTATCAAATTTTAAAAATTGAATATAATTTTTTTATGAAAAATAATAATATTTTCTTAAGATGGATTTTTGGGATTTTTCAAAAAAACAGGTTTTATGTACACAAATGTTAAAATTAATTTTTTATTATACATATTAATTTTATTTGATGACATAGAATTTATATTTTGAATTAGTGGGTATAAATTATATAAATATGCTGATATCATTTTTATTCATTTGAAATAAATTTCTTAGGATAAAGAATAATTATCATGGTAAAAGTAAAATGGTTTTTTTCAAAGAATTACTTTTATAAGAGTTATATAATTTTTATCTAAATAAATTAAATTAATATAATTTAAAATATTACTTTAATATGATGTTTAAACACATAAAAATACATATAAACACTTGTTAAATTAATAATTAACACTAAATAATGATAAAAAACACTTAATATATAAAAATACATTTTTCTATAAAAACAGTTTTTTCTATATCTTATGCATTAATTTAAAAGTCAATTTTCTCATATTTAGAAATTGAATTTGGTTAAATGGATCTAAAATTAATATTATTAATGTAAAAAAATTAAGAAGGTCCATCTTATATTTTTATTAATAAAATAATTACCATGGTAAATTTTTAATCAATGTTAATAAGGGTAAAATGAGTAGATGTGGTATCTCGAATTTTTAATAATTAAAAGGTGACATATACCTTTTAGAAATGCTTGTTAGGTATTAATTTCATAACCAAATGTCTCACCTACCATTTATCCACCTAAATTTCCTAAATCTCATGAAATTTTATTCTTATCCCTTACCTAACATTCTTTTCTATAGATGTATCTCTCTGTTTCACCAATAAAAGGATCTCACTTCCTCCCGCTTCAAGCCACTCCTATAGTTTAAAATTACCATGAAACTCTGTCCAATTTACTTATTATAGATCCCCTATAAATGTTTGTAATTACCTAGCCTCAAAAAAGTGTATTAATTCATTTTTTTACAAAGGATACTTCAAGAGAAGATCTAAATTCTCAATGTAAGTATTATATACCATTTTACTTTTATTATTTATCCTTTCCATCCACCCTCCTCAAAACCCATTCTAACCATATGTATATAATGAAATTAGTATAAATAATATAATTAAATTTTATTATATTGATAGTATAAACATTATATATTCTCCTCTCATTCATTCAAAAAAATGAAAACATTGCTCATGCGCATATGTGGACAATAGCCTCCAAGAATGACACGTTTCATTTTTCATCACCCCTTTCAAGGATGGTTTTAAAAATGGGTTTAGTGGGTATATATGTTATTTTTTAATGATTTATATTATTTAAATGTAAATTATTCATTATATAATTAATATTATAAATAAGTTTTCATGGTAACATTAACTTTCTTAAACAAGCATACTAAGAGGAAAATATGTTTATTCATACTATATAATATTTTCAAATCCATGAATTATACTTCTAATTCATTAAAATTTTAATATATCATAATAATAAATAATAAATAATATCATTATACTTCTAGTATAATGATATTACAACTAAACTTTAACACCCTGATATTTTAAAAAGAAAAATATGCGACATGCAACACCGAGTCTAAACAAACCATGAAATATTATTATTTAAATATGATCAGTATAACCTAGGAATTAAATTAGAGGGTATAAATAGTATTAAATAATTTATAAAATATATATAAATTTCCTACTCAATATAAATTTATTAATAAATTCTTAGTAAATAATCACTTAATTTTTAGTAAAGACATTTTATTTATCAAAAATATTTTTTCTTCAAAAATGGATTTATTTATTTTTGGGATAAAATATTATAATTAATTTATGAAAAATTTAAAAAAATTATTTTATAAAATGTATATAATTTTTTAAATCAAAATATTATAATTATATTATGGTCAAATTTTTAGATTTTTCTGAAATTTTTATTTTTCAATGAATAGTAAAAAATACTAATTTTTATTGAAAGTTCTATTTTCTTTTAAGGTATTTACAAAGTAAAATTATATTTTTAATTATTTTTAAAATTCTGTTAGTTACTTATAGTCAATCATAATCCAATTATAGTCTTTGGAATAAATTTTATACTTTAATTTGGTATAAAACGCTTTTATACTTAAAAAGGAATTTTTCTAAAAAAATGTTTCTCATTGCATTTTATGTTTTAATATTAAATTAATTCCTGAAAATTATAGAAACTGAATATTTAAAATTGGATTTAATATTTGGAATCAGGATTTCCAAATTTGGTAAATATTTCTCTTTTATTTTTTTTCATTATGAATAGTAACCATAGTAAATAATTATCACCACAGTAAGGTTAAATCAGATAATTATGGTTAAAATTTTGATAAGGACTAAAAATAACCATAACACTTCATTTTATCCTATTTTATTAGTGGATTTCATCCATTTAAATCAATTTTTTTAAAATATGGAAACCTATTTCCATATTTATTTGATTTTGATGTTTATATTATTTTATATAAATACGAGTCAAAAATTTCATTATCTTTGTTTTATTATCTCTAAATTTTTTAAATAGAGATAAAAAATGATATTTTAAGTTATAAAATATTTATTTTAAATATAGAATATTTTTTTATCATGTTAATTTATTTATAATTTTTTGTGATGAAATAATTACCTTAAATTCTTATACAACGCCGACATGGTATTTATTCAATTAATAGAAAAATAAAATAAATGGTTTTAAAAATATTAAAAGTAATGTAGTTTGAATGAATTATTTTGTTCAATGAATTTTTTGATTAAATATAACATTTGAGGGATGTTTTAAAAGATTATATTCAAAATTAAATTTTTTTCATGTTTTCTTCAAAGTCAAATTAAATAAATAGTTCCAAAAATGTAATTAATGTTATTTTATAATAAATAATATTTTATTAAATGATTTAAAATGCATAAAAATACTATATTCAGCCAATATATTGTTATATGTTTAAAAATATCAACTATTATCCATTTATGGACCAATTTGTTTTTATATTAAATATGTTGACCCCTAAAGAGTACAAACTTCGTTATCACGGTAATTGTCAAAGAGGGTAAACATGGGTTAAAACAAATATATATGGGTAAAACCCAAATATAAACTTATAAAAATTTTATTGGATGATATTATTTTTACACATAATCATCCTATATTCCAATTATTATTTTTTTAATGAAAATTAATTTATATTATTTAAATTTTTTTCAGTAATTCCAACAGTGCCCCTCCCCTCACTTATAAAAGGGAACCTCTTATCCTCTTTTATTAACACTTAAAAATCCTTTTAGTGTATAAAATACCTACCAAAATACCTTACTAACATCTATCCTTGTATTTTAAAGGTCTTTTTTGGGTATAATACCAACCTTGTAGGGTATAATATGTAAAGAAAAGGAAGTCGTCTGAAGAAGAGATATAGTCTTTAAATGAATACTTTAGTTTTATTTCTTCTTATATATCATTAAAAACTTATTAAAACATTATAAAATAATAAAAAAATTATATTAAATATACTTATATTTTATTATGTTAATTTTATCACCTAAATCCTTCTCCTCTCCCATTAAATGGGAAACAAAATTGTCATTCGTATGTATCGTAGACTACCATCTCGTGAACTGATATAATTCATTTTCCATAATCACCTCTCATATCAAGTTATAATGTTGTATTTAGTGTTTATATCTGATATTCATGAAATATTTATAATTATTAAATTATAATATATCATATTTTTCATACATTTTCATACATTAAAAAATGATAACACCCTTCGTACATACGTATGGATTACCACCTTTATGAAACAATGTGACTCATTTTTCATAACCACGTCACATGGATACTATATATAAGTGTATTTAAAGAAATAATATTATATTTATTATATAATAATAATTATGTAAATATAAAATAACACTTATCTTCTTTCCATCATTTTCATTGAAAAATGGAAATGTTACTCATGTGTATGTAGGCCTACCATCTCCATGTTTTTAACATAGTTCATTATTTACGCACATATTTCATGGTTATTTTTAAAATAATAATTGGTATATAAAATTATAATTATTTCACAATTATTATTCTAGATATGATTAAATAATGACTTTATTGACCATATTCAACCTACCTAAGTAATTTTGGACTTATGAGCTGAATATCATTAAAACATCCAACAAAAAATTAATTAAGTAATTGAATATAACATGATACTAAATAAAATAAAAATAATGGTAAAATTGAAAAATAATCTTAAAAAATTAAAAAAATTAACATAATTTTACAATTTAGGAAGATAAATAACTTGTGCGAAGATATGGACTCGAGTTAAGGGACACTTTACCTTAAAAACCTCATTTTAAATTTTTTAATGATTTATTTTCAAAATATTTATCTTCCATGTCCATATTCTTAAAATTGTTTTATTGATGTATTTATATAGAAATAAATGAATTATAAAGAAAAATTTATGTCACTTTTGAATTTATTTTAATAGTTTTTAAAAGGAATATTTTTACGTATTTTATATGGAATGTTTTGACTTTCAATACAAAAGAGAAAAAGAATGTTCTATTTTAACATATAAGGCATCAACGGTTTTTTCTATCACTTTAAAAATTATTTGATGTTTGTATTCCTTTATATGCTTCCATTATTTCTTCAATGAAAAAACCCACTTTCCCTTTTTTCTAAGTATTTTCAAGAAGGTTTTAATGGAATGGATATTTTGATATATAGAAATGTTTTGCTCACTTGTGTAATGGATCTCTATAAACCACCATTTATCTTTATATTATGACTATTCTATCTCTAACTCTCTTTCTCTTTCACTTTAATGTTATAAAATGATTATAAATTTTGTATATATATATCTCACATATATACCTAGATTATTCTCTCTTTCTTTGAAAGGTTAATACATGCTTTATGTTCATTTCTCAAATTCCTTCTTTAAGAAATCTCTTTTGATTATGATATTAGGAAAGATTATGGAACCCATTTATTTTCATAGTTAATTATTTTTTAATATCTTATGATTAGTTTCTTTTTGTGGAAAACATAAGCATGTACATGTTATTATGGGTGTTCCTAAATAGTGCTCCAATGCATTGGGTAAAATTTTCATCTCATGAGACGTTATGTATGGTATTAGGGAGTAAACCTAATCCATGATGGGACTTTTTCCAACATATGATATTGTATTGGAAGTTATCCTTAACTTTTTCTTATGTCATGTTTTGTATTTATACCACATTTCTTATGTTACCATGATCTTATAATACAATTTTCTTTATTTTATTCTCCCATGTGATTACTCATAAGCTAGTGTTTAAATGAAAGTGTATGTTACTTCATAAGGGTGAAATGTAAAAAAAATTGAAAAAATTATTATAAGTTTTTCATGATTTCAAATGAAACTTTATGAGTTTTATTTTTCATTTAATATTTATTATGAAATTTTCTATTAAAATATTTTGGTAGAGAAGGTTATTTCTTTGGTATGTTTATTTAGATTCCAAATTTTACATTGAAAAAGATATATTTTTATAAGTATTTATAGAATAACTAGTTTATTTATTTATTTTATGCCACTTACTGATATTTTTATGCTAATCCCATTTTTTTTTAAAAAATTATTAGTATTTAAATATTTATAATAAAAAAAGAATTCAAGTTTAAATTCATGAATATTTTTTATTAAAAGAAAACATGTTTCATATTAAAAAAATTATATTATGAGGAAAATAGATATTGAGTGGATGTATCCACTTTGAAAGATTTTATCTTAATCTTATAAAACTTTAAACCTAAAATTTCATTGGTTATGTAATTGATTGCATGTTTCCTTTTGATGTTGTATGTTTTGTATGGTTGAAATTGGGACACATTGATTGGTATCAAATCCAGAAATTTAAAAATAGTGTTTTCAACATTGAATCTGGAAGTGTGGGTCTGGGGCTATTATAGTTGGAATCAAAGTAGTGTTTAGAAAACTTTGAAGATTATGATTTTTCAATGAGAGTTCATCTTAAGAGTTACGAATACCATCATGGGTTTATGAGTTTAAGGATAATCATAAGTTAAAATTCTTAGACATCTATTTTGGTGTTTTAGGTGAAGGGATTTTAAAGTGATTTGTGACATTTTAGGAGACATTTTATTGGGTTTAGGAATATGTAACTCTTAGGTTTAACATGAAATATTATTTGAGGAAGATTTCCATTACATTTTTGGACATATATTTAAAGGTATTAGTAACCTTTAGGGTTTATATAATCTTTGATATTGAGGTAATTATGAGTTATTACAATTTAGGAATATATGATTTATCATATATATAACCATGGGATTGAAAATTGATTAGGTAATTAAGTGATTAATATTATTTTAGAAAAATATAACTATGATTTTGGGGAACATTATATGATATTATGGTATTTTATTTTAGGAATCAATGTGGAATCATATTTTCAAAGCATATATGATTTTAATGTGTCTTTATGGAGGTTCAGATTATTTATAGAAATTATTAGAATGTTTTAGATGTTGTATGATTAGGATATATATATTTTTTGGTATATTAATTTGTAGGAGACTAATGTTAATTGGAAATAAATTTCAAATTAATCTTAGAAGAATATGTGATCAAATCCTTCTAATTTTTGGGTTTCAAACTTGGTCAGGAATATTTTAAAGAATTTTGAGGTTAGTTATTTTTAAAATGACATAAGTTTTAATTTGGGTTTTATTTTTGAGGGTTTAGATATTAATGTTTTATTTATTCATTTTAATGTTTGTTCATTTTTTTAATTATCGTACTTTATGCTAAGTTTATTTTCATGCTTTAGGCATGAAAATTTTATCTTGAATACTCATAATTTGGGGAAAAAGATGAGATTATGGTGGAAACTGATTAAAGGGTGAAATTATACTTACCAAGTAAGTATATTTTCCTTAATTTCTTAGTCTAAATGGTAAATTAATTCTTTAAATCTAGTAAAAGGATCATGAAATAAATAATTTATCATATTCCCTTTATTTTTTATGAATTGGTGGTCTTTTACACATATCATTGGTTTATGGTATTTTGGTCGTTGACTTTCCCATGATCATTCACTTTCTTATGATCAATGTCCTCTATTACTCTCAATAATTATTTGGATATTACTTTTTCTTCTATGCCCATATTTTTACTTCCCAGAGAAGTTATCTTATTTGGAAACCTAGTATGTATTATTCCATATGACCTATGTACTTCCTCTTTCTCTCTTTTCATAAGGAAGTTTTATTAACCCTTTCTAAAATACAGGATTTTAAAAAAGTTATTTTCATATGTTAGATCCTTGATTATCGAGATCAAGTTCAAATTGAGAGTATAATATTTATTAAAGGTAATATAATGTAACACCCTTATATTTTAAAAATAATATTATATTTGGTAGCATATATGACACGCAACACTGAGCCTAAATTAACCATTAAATATTATTATTTAAAAAATGATCGTTGTAACCTAACCATCAAATTAGAAGGTATGGATAGAATTAACTAATTTATGAAATACATATAAAGTTCCTAATCAATATAAATGTATTGATAAATTCTTAGTAAATAATCACTCAATTTTTAGTAAAGTCATTTTATACCCCAAAAATATATTTTCTTTAAAAATGGTTTTCATTTCATTTGTGAGAAAATATTATAATTAATTCCTATAACTTTTAGAAATTTTATTTGATAAAAAGGATAAAAAAATTTAAATCATCATATCAAAATTATCTTATGTTGAAATTTTGATATTTTTCTAGAAAGTTTAAATTTTCAATGAATATTGAAAAATACTATTTTTTATTGAGAAACTATATTTTCTATTAAAGTATTTACAAAAAAATTATATTTTGGATTAGTTATAAAATTTAATTAGTTAATTTTTGACTAAAAATAATATAATTATATCCTTTGGAATAAATTTTATACTTTTATTTTGTATAAAAACATTTTTATACTTAAAAAAGACATTTTTCTGGAAAGCTTTTTTTCATTGCATTTTACGTTTTAATATTAAATTAATATTTTCCAATTATAAAAATTGAATGTTAAAAAATGGATTCCATATTTGGAATTCTGATGTCCAAATTTTTAAATAGTTCCCTATTATTTTTTCCATTATGAATAGTAACCATAATAAATAATTGTCATTGTTTTAAGGGTAAATCAGACAATTAAGGTTAAAAATAATATTCTAAGGACTAAAAATGACCCTAACACTTTACTTTATCTTATTGGATGAGTTTAATTCGTACATTTGACAACAATATTTCAAAATATGTCAACTTTTTCCCATGTTTCATTGATTTTTTCCTTTATATTATTTTATGTAAAGAAAAGTCAAAAATGTCATTCTCTTTTTTTATTATCTGTAAATTTTTGACATAAGGATAAAAAAGGATATATTCAGTTATAAAAAGATTATTTTAATTATAAATTATTTTTTATCATGTTAATTTATTTATAATTTGAAATTATGAAATAATTATCTTAAATGATTAGGCAACGTCAATACAGTATTTATTCAATAAATAGAAAAATAAAATAAATGGTTTTAAAAATATTAAAAGTAATATGATTTGAATGAATTATTGTGTTGTATTAAATTTTTGGATAAATATAACAGGTTAGAGTTGTTTTAAATGATTATATTTTAATTTCATTATTTTATTATTTTTTCAAAGTCAAATTAAATGAATTGTTCCAAAAATTAAATTTATTTTATTTTATAATAAATAATATTTCATTAAATTATTTAAAATTACTAAAAATACTATATGATAAAAATTGATTTTTATATGTTTAAAAATATCAAATATGGTTCATTTATGGACCAATTTTCCTTTTATAGTCGCTATATTCATCCATAAAGAATAAAAACTTTGTTATCATGGTAATTGTCAAAAAGGGTTAACTCGGGTTAAAATAAAGAGATAAGGGTAAAAACCTAATATAAACATGTATAAATTTCATTTTATGATATTTTTTAGACTCAAAATCATCATATATTATAATTATATCAGTTTGGATCCTTTTTTCCATCAAAACTAATTTATATTAATTAAATATTTTAAGTAATTCCAAGAGTGTCCCTCTCCTCACTTATAAAAGTACACCTACTCTCCTCTTTTCTTCACACATTAAAATAATTTTAATTTTTTAAATAACTAATAAAATACCTTATTAAAATCTCTCCCCATGTTCTATATTTTTTTTGGCATAATACCAATCTTACAGGGTTTAATGTGTAAAGAATAGGAAATTGTTCTAAAGAGGTAGATTCTTTAACCAAATGTTTTAGTTTTATTTATTCTTATACCTATTTAAAAACTTATTCAAACAAAATTAAATAATATAAAAATTATATTACATATAATTATATGTTATTATATTGATGTAATCACATAAATCTATCTCCTCTTCCATCAAATGGGAAACAAAATCATCATTCGTGTGTATGGAGAGGACTACCACCTCACGAACCAATGTAATTCGTTTTTCTTAACCACCTCTCATAGATGATTATAATGATGTATTTAATGTTTATATATGATATTAATGACTTATTTTTTATTATTAAATAATAATATATCATATTTCTTCTCATATTTCTATCTTTTAAAAAATAATAACATCGTTCATGCGTACATGTGCATTACCACTTCCACGAAGCGATGTGACTCATTTTTCATAACTACATCACATGGATACTATATATAAGTGTATTTAAAAAAATATTATATTTATGATATAATAATTATTGTATAAATTTAAAATAATAATTACCATATTTTCATCATGATCGTTGAAAAATGGAAACCTTGCTCAAGTGTATGTACATCTTATCATCTCCTTGATTGTAACATAGTTCATTTTTCACAACCATCTATCATGGTTGGTTCTAAAAGTATAATTTATGTAAAAAATGATAATTATTTCATGATTATTATTCTATATATTATGACATAATGAAATTATTAACCATAGTTAACCTACTGAATTCATTTTGGACTTATGAGCTAAATATCATTAAAACCTATTATGTGAAATTAATTGATTAAGAAATTGAAAATGATACGGTATTAAATAAAATTAAAGGAATGATAAACTTGAAAAAATTTATTAATAAATTAAATAATTGCCATAAGTTTATTATTTAAGAATATAAATAAATTACGTGAAGATTCATACTTGAGGTAAGGGACACTTTACTTTAAGAACCTATTTTTAAATGTTTTAAAATTTTATTTTCTAAATATTTCTCTTAAATGTCCATATTATTAAAATTATTTTTTTTTTTTGATATATTTATATGGATATAAATTAATTATAAAGGAAATTTTATATATCTTTTTAATTTATTTTAAATGTTTTTAAATGGTATATTTTTATGTATTTTATATAAAGAATTTTGACTTTCTTTATAAAAGACAAAAATAATGTTCTATTTTAACATATATGGTGTCAATGGTTTTCCCACCTCTATAACCATTATTTGATTTTTGGTTTACTTTATAATCTTCCATGTTTTATTCAATGAAAAAACCCTCTTTTCTTTAATTATAATTATTTAAAAAAAATGTTTCAAATGGAACAGATATTTGATATCTATAAATGTTTTGTTTTGGGGTGTAAGGGATCTCTCTAAACCACCATTTTTATTTGAATTATGACCATTATCTCTATAAATCAATTTCTCTCTATATCTCTCTTTAATGTTAACAAATTATTATAAATTTTTTATATATATCTCTCATATATATACCTAGCTTATTCTTCTTTCATTTGATGGGGTAATGCATGCCTTATATTCATTTATCAAATGCCTTCTTTAAGAAGTCTCTTTTGATTATGATATGAGGAAAGATTATGAAACCCATTTATTTTCATGGTTAATTATTATGTGTATTACTTATGATTTATTACATTTTATGGCACATATAATCATGTATATGTTATGATGGGTGCGCCCAGATAGTGCTCCAATGCATTGGGTAAAGTTTTTGTCTCATGGGACATTATGTATTGAATTAGGGAGTAAACCAAATCCATGATGGGACTTTGTCCACTATGTGATGTTGTCTTGGAAGTTAGACTTGACTTATTCTTATTTCATATTTTATGTTTCTTCCATATTTCCTATGTTTCTATGATCTTTTGATTCCATGTTATTTATGTTATTCACCCATGTGATTACTCATGATATTATGTTGAAAGGGAATTATGTAATACTTCTCAAGTTTTAAATGCGTGATTTTAAAAAAAATCATAAGTTCATGATTTCAAAGGAACCTTTATAAGTTTTATTTTGACATTAATATTTATTATGAAATATTTTATAAAAATATTTGGGTAAAGAATTTTATTTTTTGGTTAAGAAAATGTTTATTTAGAACCCAAATTTTATTCTAAGAAAGGAAAATTTCTATACATATTCATTCATTAATTGTTTTCTTTCTTTCTTTTTATGTCACTTAATGAGATTCTTGTGCTCATACCACATTTTTAAATGTTTTTCACAAGATGTATAGAAGTATAAGAACAAAATATAAGTCTAGTTAAAAGTCATGAAGAATTTTTATGAAAAGAAAAAAAATGTCATTTTAAAAGTTTTATATTTTGTAAAAATGGATACTGAGTGGATGTGTTTACTTTGAAAGAGTTTTACTAATTTTCTAAAACTCTAAACCTAAAAGTTCATTGGGTATGTAAGTGATCCCATATTTCCCTTTGATTTTGTAAATTTTTTATGTTTTAAATTGGGTCAAATTGATTGGTATCAAAGATATAAATATAAATATGATGTTTTTAGCATCAAATATAGAATTTTAGGTCTAGGGATATTATATAAACCACCTTATAATCGTCCATTAATCATGGTAGGTTCATGTTTGGGTCAATTTAACCAAATACTTAAATAATACTATGCATTTATATCATATATGAATATGAGAACTTATTTATTGGTATGATATGATATAAATATGTAAATAATTTATTTATTTTCTTGTTAGGATATATTAATATTTAACTCATTAATTAATAAATCACTCTTCGTTCATTAAGAAACATTGAAACATGCTCGTCAACAATTTCAACCTCATGGATCATAACTAAAACTACCACAGAATTAAATTATAGCTTTATAAACTATTTGGAATATATATTATAGTATATTATATTATATATTAGTGATTTAATTTTCAATAATAATGAATTCCAACACCATTTTTATGAAACTAGTTAAGAGCAATAAAGATTACTTACACCCAGTGTTGAAAATAGGTAAAAACTAGAAAATGTATATATATTTAGGATGATTATAAATGAGGAGTATAAATGGTTATATTTATGAAAAAGTTTCTTGGGTATATATTTAATGAAATTAATTTAATTATTCAGTATGTTTGGTTCAAGTTCAAAATAGATCAAGATAGGGTAAGGGTTTTTGTCTCAAATTCCTCTCTTTGAGACATGTTTGGTATTATTCACCGAATTTCATTTATGTGTTGTATATACTTAAAATTTGGGATAATATATCATGAATTTTATTTTAATAATTTTATTATAAGTTCAATTACAATCCCTCTCCTTCAATGGGTTTTTATTAAAGTGTTACTCAAGTTATAAGGGTTTTTCCTAGTCTTAATTATAATTATTTGAGACATGATACATGTTATGTACCATGTTTCCTTTGTATGGTGCTCTATTTATTTAGTATCCCATTAATTTCATATAAACTATTTACTTTTAATTCATGGGATAAATTAATCGATATCAATTTTTTTCTTAAAATTCCTTTTGAGTCAAGTGTTACCCCAGTCATAAGAGTTTTTGGTAACTCAATTTTTGTTTGTTGATATATTATCATTCACTTGAACTTATTTCATAAAATTTGGGGGAATTATATAATTTTATTGTATTATATGGTATTATATCATTGTTAACATTTTTACCACATAAACCCCTTTTCAAATGATTCATGCTTCATTAAATATGTTGTTTGTAAGGGATACTAATAACTCAATTCTCCTTTCCTGAGTTATATTATTTCTTCATGAAATTATCCTTCCATAATTGGGTTATCCCACCCTAATATTTTATTATATGATATTTTATAATACCCTTTGGTAAGATTAGGTTTTAATACAAATGAATGTTGTGTTACTCTTCTTACAATGTGAGTTTTAAAACAAGGTATTTTAAAAATAATAAAAAAAGGTTTTTCCTTTCACTTTCAAATGTATTTATTAATATAATCATCTATTCAAGATAAAATTTATGTATTTTCAAGGTTATATTATTATATATTCCTTTTAAAAGTAAGTGTTTCCAAATTATTTCACACCATCTTTTCAAAATTTACCTTTTAAGGTGATATGAAAATTTGTATATTACATCAATGATAAAAATGTTTTCTAAAATATTTTTTAAGATTTTAGTTTCATTTCACTTTTTTTTAAATGATTTACCCTAATGAGGTTTATGTTTCATGATATATATATATATATTATCATTTTGGGGATATAACTTGTGGTATCGAACAATTTTATTCTTGTGATATCGTTTGAAGCATTCTTTTATGGGGGTGTTTTCATTTATGTCAAAACCCTTCTATGTTTTCTTATTAAAATGGGGTTGTGTTCATTTTAAAACCATACACATTATTTATATGGATGGATTATAATCATTTTATTCTATATTGAATTATTTATATATTCATTTCTATATACTATGTGAATATCACATTTTATATAATTCATATTTGATGATGTTCACCTATAAAGTATATTATTCTATTGACATGGGGAAATGTATTGGTGTTCTTTATGTTGTAATTTAAATATGGATGGTTATTGGAAAGTTGAATAGGTATTTTTTAACTATAAACCTTATTTCTACAGATTTATTATGGTCATGTTATCCCTTTTATTTTCATGTAGAAAATTATTATCGTTCTATATATTGTTATTACAATATATATATAACTATTAGCAAGTTAAATGTGTATTGTTTGACCATCCACCTTATTTATCTAGATGGGTTGTGATAATGTTATATCTTTTATTTACATGGAGAAAATTATTGATATTCTTGATGATTATTGACTACTAACACAATTTTATTATATATTTTCATTCTGTAACTTTTATTATATGGATTGCCATGTTTTTAGTCAGTAAGAGGTTCCTTAGGGAATGGTAAGAAAAGTATTGTTGACTTTTATAGTGAATACATTGTAAATAATTAGGTGATGAGTAGGGAGAAGAATTATATAACCCCTTAATTCATCAAATAGTCTCATGATACAAAATTTTTTGGATTTTGGTGGATGATTATTCCTATAATAGGATAGTGTATTGACACAAGGCCTTGACATTAGGTTTTTGATGTCTGGCATTATGAATTCCATTAGTATGAGATCATTATTATTGATATCCATGTTTTTATTTATTTTAATAGATATAAAATGCTCCCATATTCAATTTGATTATGGATTCATGTTTTACCTATTCCTACCATAATGTTTATGTCGTGATTGGTTTGGTTATATGTTTCCCTTAATGAGCACTTGATATCTCCCATTTCTTATGTTTCCATTCCCCATGTTATGAATAAAAGTAGTGCATGTGAAACTTTTAGTGATTCATGCCTTGTTGTGCTGCATGGAAAAAAATTAATTACCTAGGTATAGTATAGTTAGTGAACCTAGGGTTTTCTCTGGAAGAGGAGTACACACAAGAATGGGTTATCACTTTTAGTTGATTTTAAGAAAACTGATTTGATTTTATTTTTTAGAAATTGGTTTGTAAAATTTAGAATTTAAAAAGTAGATTAAATTATTGATTTTAAGCAGTTGATGAGAAGTAGTGATCAGGTCAGGTTTGTCTAGACCTAAAGCAATGCTATCATAGTTTCTAATTTTAACCAATTTTTCTTATAATGATTAGTAATAGAGAGATTTATCTATTAATTTCTATCTCTCTCCCTTGGACAGATAGTTATGGTGATAATATACATATCTAAAACCTTAGGTTAATCTACCCTCCTTCTTGTGTGTGTGGAATTGTAGTGGGTCCTCTCAATTAATTAGGTAAATTCCTAACCAGGTATTGTTTATCCCTAATAAACCAATAGTTCAAACTTAAAATTATACAAAGGTACTGAAAATCATCAAGAACTTACCACACAACCCTAGTTTATTCCACTGTATGTAGAAAATAATTAGGTAGAGGGAGAAATTGATCATCAACCAAGGCAATTAAAATTAATATAATCAAAACCAAATGTAACTATATTTAGAATTTAAAACAATAAATAAATAATTGAAACCAGAAATAAAAATGAAAGGCATACAAACTCAAACATCGCAAAACAGTCTAGCCTTCCCTTACCTGATCACTCAAAAGAACTACCCCTCCATGGATGGGGTAATCGAGTTGATGTGGGAGGAAGAATTCATCGCAGTAATGAAAATAAGTTAAAAGAAATAAAATAAAATATAAAATCTTCACAAAAATAGGGTTTTATCATCTAAATCTTCCCATTCTCAATCGATACTCATTCCCATCACCTAGGTTTCCTATTTATGATCTTTAATCCATCCACGGGGTGTCATAATTTCCTAATAAATGGTAGAAAATCAACCTGATCCATCAAGGGGTCATAACTAGGGGTCCGGGAATTAATTTGTGTCAATTATTCTCATTTATAACGCTAAACAAGACTTTTAAATCACAAATAGGTATTTGATAGCATAAAATGATTGAGTCAATACCTTGGGAAGGCTTATGGATTGAAATCGTGACTTTAAGAAATTATAGGGATGCATCACGGTGTGATGCATATGTTTTATGTTGTGATGCATGTTTTCATCACCCAAACTGAATTTTCTCCCATACGATTTATTTTTAAGCCATGAATTCTTCATTACTTACATCATAAACACATATTTATGATGTAAAATGGTGTTTTCTAATAGTATTTTCTCCATTTCATCTAGGTTATTCACTTCGGATCCTTGAACATGGTTCATTGTCTATGAAACATCATGGTCCATCTTTTTCATCATGAATTCAGAACTTTTAGCCTCATTTTTAGTCAAAATATGATTCTTGCCTAAAAAATAAAAAATATATATTTCTTAAAGTTTAATAAATTATTTTACATAAACAGTGTATTTTATACCAAAATAAACATTCATAAAATTTTTCTATCAGTTCCCCCATACTTAGAATATTTCCATCCTCAAGCATGTGATTTCAACATAAATTAAAGATGAACATGATGTTATCAATATTTAAATTCTAAATAAATTAAATAAAATTTTTATTAATGGGGGATAAACATTTATAAATTGAAAAAAAAACATCAATCCAACTTCACACCCCTCAAATAGACTAATCAAACCAAGTATTTTACTCTTTCCCATTTAAAAATGGTGGATCTTATCCTTTCATTCATTCATATATCATAATTGATTATTATCAAAAATTCCATGTCATGATTTACCTCATAATTGATTCTTTTCTATCATAAATCATGCTAAAAATTAAATGAGAGTTATGATCTTATCATTAGTGCATGATCCTATTTTATATTCTTGAAAAGATTTATATTCTTCACTTTTTAAAGATAAAATTCATATAAAATCATGAGGACTTTGAATAGGGTTCTGATGAATCTGAGGTTTAAAGTCTATAGGGATTTATGTTCAAAATATTAAGGAACAAAAATTAGGGTTATATCTAAAACATAATTCATGATATATAAAGTAAAGTGAAATGAAAATATCCTATATGAAATGACAACTCCATCTCCCCAAAACTCAAAATATGGTTATGATCAATGTAAGTATAATGAATGAATTTAACCTTATTGAATTTTTATCTATTTATATATATATATATATATATATATATATATTTAAATTTATTCTTGGGGAAAATATCAAAACCACCACTTAACCATATATGATTAAAATATCATCAATCTGGTAATGGTGATTTTTTATTTTCCCAAAACATAACACATTTTTTCAAAAAAAATATTTTTTTTCCTTTCAAGAAGGGAAGATGATAAGTATAGTGGATATAATAGGATATTGACCTAATACCCAAAATATAATCCTCTCATTTTCTTCATACCACATAATACACTCTTTCATCCAAGACTTATTTCGCCCTCACACTTAAAATTTTAAATATCATGCATTATAAATAGAGTAGGGTAGGAATGGATATTAATGTCTTGTGATATAGAACATTCCTAGTGAGTTTATTAATGGATTCTATGGGATAAAAAATTATTGATGTTATGATTTGTACAAGTATAAAGGGATAAATAATAAAAAATGTCTCAATAATGTTAAATGTGGTTTTTCATGGTCATAGCTTTGATAAGTTCCAATGAAAGTTCTAGCATATGGCATGCCCCAAGATCACTCAATAAAAATGATCAAGATAATATAAAAATAATTTGTTCTATAAATACTATTAGTAATGGAACATATAAATTTGGGGTAATCACTGATGGCATGAAATAATAATAACAAATCAATCCACATAAATATCAGAATTCAAAGTATGAAAATGGTAAGGAAATTTCATTTACCTAAATCAACTAGTTCCATCAAATCACGAGTCATAAATTCAATGTATATACTTTAATATAATTATTAAATTAATAATTTTATTTATTCAGTCTCTTTAACTTATAAACTTGAAACATGGGATCATGGTATTCCTAAAAAATCCATGTCTCCTAGAGTAGTCAAGTGAAGAAAGTTGCTAACTGTGAGCATGAAATTTTCATTTTAATATCAAAAACATATTAAAATCAAGAGGGTAAATATAAAATAAATTATTAAAACTCATATTCATCTTCGAAATGATTCTCCAAGTTGTATTTCATATGTTCTTTCTTTCACAATTCTATTTCATGGTTTTCACGATGTGAACTCTTCTTTTACGCCATAAATTCTATTCATACAGTGTAAACTCCCTTTTTATAGCATGAATTATATATGAATACTTCATGTTGCATTGTATAGTTTTGATAAACCTGAATATATTAATAAATATGAGTGATATTTAAGGATTTTTCAATCATTCTAAAATAAGACTCAGGGGAAGCGTGGACTAAGGAAAAAATGAAGGCAACCTCCCAGAAGCTCTTTTGTTTAATTTCATTGGATAAACTCAAAAACGATAAAATTTTAAAGAAATAATATAATATATTACCTACCCCAAAATTAATTTATATGGTGTACTCAATTAATTTAAATTTATTTTTCATTTAAGTTGATTTAAAATGGAAGTACGACATTTAATAAAATGTGATGGAAAAGTAAAACCCGGTGGTTCTTCATTGGTAATCAGGTTAAAGGAGTGTAATATATTCCACTAGTTCATGAGGTATAATATCATGGTACTTATTCATCCTCTTATTATATAAATTTAATTGGTTTTATCTTCCTTCATTTACAATATATACATTACTAAATGGGTATACATGAATAACAGTAAAAGTACCTTCCCATTTAGAATGAAATTTACCTAGAATCATTTTAATTCTAGATTTTTATAATGGTACATAATCTCTAGGGTGTAAGTTTATTAGTTTAATTATATTTTAATGATCTATAATTGTCCTCTATTTGTAGATATTGGAATTTTCAAAAGCTTTCCTCCTGATTTAAACTAGCTTTTTAAGCAGTAATATTCCCTCTTTCCCAACTTTTTTAAGGTCTATATTCATATTTTTTACCACCCAATAAGTTTTGTGTTCCAATTCCATAGGGAGGTGGAATCTATTTCCATAAATAAATTTATATTGGATATTCCCTATAGGTATATTTTAGTTGGTCCTATAATATAAAAATGCATATTCCAACCTTTGGATCCATTCCTTCCTATTGTTTTTTACTGCCTTTTCCAGAATGCATTTGATATCTATGTTAAATACTTTTTCTTGACCATTTTTTTGGGTGGTATAGTGTTGATTTTTTATGATTTACAACATAATTTTTCAATAATTAATCCATTTTCCTATTTTAGAAGTGGGTACCTTGATCACTAATGATAGATCATAGTACTCCAAACCTAAAGAATATGTTAGTCCAAGGAAAATTAAAGACAACTTTAGCATCATTCGTCCTGGTTACTTTTCCTTCCACTCATTAAAAAACATATTCTATATCTGGTAGAATATAATAATTACTGAATGACATTGGGAAAGACCCCCAGATTTCCATGCCCCATACTTAAAAAATTTCAAAAAACCTAATTTTATTTTGATGCATTTCATGTCTTTTTGAGATATTACCATAAAAGTGGAATTTTTCACATTTTTTACAAAATTTATAAGAATATTTGAATAAAGTGGAATAATAAATTTTTAAATCAAACTTTTCTGGCTATCCTATGGGGTCTAAATTGTCCTCCACAATCTAATGTGTGATAAAATTCAAAAACTAGTTCAATTATTCTCACTAGAAATCATCTTATTATGATTTGAACATTATAAATTATCCATAGTAATGGGTCTTCCCAAATATAAAATCTAGATTCATATTTAATCTTGTGATCTTGATGAGAGTTTAGATGATATGTTACCTATGATATGACTAAATAATTGAAAATATCGGTGTATAGGGGTACTTTACCTTTCATGGTGTAAAGTTTTTTTCTAGGAATTTGATCATTGAGTGGGTTCTGACATGAAATTTATACTTCGATGGTGTGCGGAAATCTACTAAGATGATCGACCACATGATTTTTAGTTCCCATTTTTTACTTGATCTCTAGGTGGAACTTCTATAAGATAAGAAAACATCTCACTAGTCATGTCTTAGTATCATCCTTCTTCATTAGATACTTTATAGTTGTATGATCAAAAAAAACAAAAACTTTAGTTCCAAATAGATATGATTTGAATTTATCTAGAACAAATATGACTAAAAAGAAATAATTTTCTATATTTGTGTATTTGATCTTCATGGAATCCAATTTCCTTGATGTATAGGATATTACTTGAGGTATTCTATCAATTCTTTGCAATAGGGTTGCTCTTACATCTTGGTTTAATGCATAGCAGAGTATCTCAAAAGGATAGTCCTAGTTGGGTGGTTTTATTATTGGTGGTGTGATCAACCTTTGCTTAAATTCCTCAAACACGTTCCTGTACTCTTCATAAACATTAAAATTATTTTATTTTGATAGTAATATTAATAGAGGGAGAGAAATATTACTAAAATATTTGATAAATATTATGTAAAATCATGCATATCCTAAAAAATATCTAACATTTTTTAAATAAGTTGGATAAGAAAAGGAATTTATTACTTCACCTTTTGACTTATCTACCTCAATTCCTTTATCTGAAATTTTCTGTCCTAACATGATTCCTTTTTCGACCATGAAATGAAATTTTTCAAAGTTTAAAAAAAATATCATGCATGTTTTCCAAACTTTTTCAGAATTTCCTAATAAATGATCAAAAGGATTACCAAAAACATTGAGTTCATCAAGAAATTGATCCAATAGAGATTCAATATAATCTAAGAAAATACTCACTATACACCATTGAAATGAAATTGAGGAGTTTCATAGCCCAAAAGTCATCCTTTTGTATAGGAAAGTTCTAAGAGGGCTATTTAAGGTCATCTTTTTTGGGTATTCTAGTGTAATTGGTACCTGGAAGTATCCTAAAAACCATATAAAAATTAATAATGAGTTTTTACTACTAACATTTCTAGAATTTGATCAATAAATGGGATGTAAAAGTAGTATTTTTAGGTAAATTTATTCAGCTTCATGTAATCAATGCACACTCTCTAGCTATTTTTCACTCTCATGGGGATCTGTTCATTTTTTTCATTTTTAACATCGGCCAGACCAGTTTTCTTTGGTATGATTATATTGGTATGATCCACTAAGAATTGTAGATTGGGTAAATGATGTAGGCTTCTAATAATTTTTATATATCTTTATTAACACCCTCCATTATAGTAATATTAATTATTATATGTTGTTTTCTTACTAGTTAGGAATCACCTTCTAAAAAGATTCTATGAGAGAAGACTTTGAGATTGATCCCTAGGATATCACCTAAACTTCATCCTATGGATTGGAAATTTCTTTTGTGAAGTTTGGTTAGTGTTTTTTTAGGTATCAGGTAGATTATTGGATATACTTAAGTGAATGTTATCCGAAATTCTAATTTTTACCAATTTTTATTCTACTAACTAGTAAGAGAGAGATACATCTACTTATTCCTCTCTCTCCCTTGTCCATATGGTTATGGTGAGAATATCCTCATTTGAAACCTCAAGTAGGTATACCCTTCTTCCTATGTGTGTGGAACTGTAGTGGGAACTCTTGATTAATTAGAGAAATCCCTAACCAGTTATTATTGTTCCCTAATAAACCAATAGTTCTAACTTATAATTCTACACACATGCTGATGATTTTTGATTACTCACCACCCAACCCTACTCTATTCCATCATATATAGAAAATAATTAGGTAGATGTAGAAATGTATCATTGGAAAAGGTAATTAAAATTAATAGAATCAAAACCTAATGCAACCAAATTTAGAATTTAAAACTAAAAATGAAGAATTGAAACTATAAAGAAGAAGAAATAAAGTTTTTTTATTCAATTTAAGCATAAAAACTCAAGCATCACAAAATGGTTTATCCTTCCCTTTTCTGGTCACTCAAAATAAATACCCCTTCATGGATGGGGTAATTGAGTTGATGTTGGAGGAAGGAGGAATCATATGAATGAAAAGAAGATAAAATATATAAAATAAAACATAAGATCAATGCAGCGGTATGGTTTCCTCATCCAGTGCTTCACCTTCTCAATCAATCCTCACTCTCATCGCCTAGGTATTCTATTTATAGGCTTTGATCCATCCTAGGGATGTCATAATTTCCCAATAAATGTTATAAAATCAAATCATCCCATCAAGGGGTTATAACTTGGGTATGAGGATTAATTCCCATCAAATATGATTGTTTCTAAGCCTATCCAAACCTTTTACATCATAAATAGGTGTTTTACACCATAAAATGATTGAGGTAGCACATTGGGAAGGCTTATGGATTGAAATTTTAGTTGTAATAAAGTATATGGGAGCGTCATGACATGAAACATGTGTTAATCTCCAAGATTGAATTTTCTACCTTATGATTTGTTTTTATGCCTTGAATTATTCATGCCTTAGGTTATAAACACATATTTATGATGTAAAATGGTGTTTTCTAGCAGTTTTTTCTCCATTTCAGCTATGTTCTTCCCCTTGAATCCATGAAAATAATTCATTTGTCTATAGTACATCATGGTCCATATTCTGCATCATGAATTCATCACTTTTAGCATCATTTTCATAAAAACTCTGATTACTTCCATAAAACATAAAAAAATAATTTTTTGAAAGTTTAATAAATTATTTTATATAAATAGTGTATTTTATACCAAAATAAACATGCATAAAATGGTTCTTTTTGTTTATAATGATAGAAGATGTTGAATAATTTATGGGAGATATTGAGGACATATCATGAATTAAGTATTTTCTTATATATAATGGAAATAAATTCCCATTGGTTGAGAAGCTCATGAGCTTTATTAGTTTCAAATGTATCCTAATTATATAAATCTATAAACCAAAAAAGATCCTTGATATGTAACAGAGTAAATAATCATTATTTATTATTTAATTATGGATGGTTATATCCAGGCATTTATAGCTGGTATCAAAGAAAGTTTGTAAAGTGCATATCTAGGCACACTGGATCCAGGAGTCTGGTCCTATGGAATCATGCATGAACTTTGGGAATGATAAATATATAGTTAAAATGACAAGAGTACACATGTTATCTACCAATTAGTGTGATAATATTTACACTCTATATTTGGAATATTTTAACTTTCATAACTTTTATTCCTTTAATGAAATTGAGGATAAGTCATGGATTTGGCATAGATGGTTTGGAAATTGTGATGTTTTCATATTAACTAAGCATTATAATAAGGAACTTGTGAAGAAACTTTTGAAACCTAAGTTTAATTATTAAAAAAATTTAAACCCTACTAATATGGAAAGAAACTTAAGTTTATTTTTAAACCTATTAGTGAAATATCAACATTAAGACAACAATATTTAGTTCATATGGATCTTTCTAGAACCACACATACTACTAATATCAAAGGTAAAATGATTTTTGTATGTCTTAGTTAATAGCTACATCGGGATTAATTAGATTTCCTTTCTCTCACATAAAACATAATCACTCAAGTTATTTAAAAAAATATCTCTAGTTCAAAATGTGAAAAAAAAAACATCCTATATTCACTATCTAAAGTGATCATAGAGGATAATTTGGTATCTTTATATTGAGAAAGGAATTAAATATAAATTTTGGAACCAAAAAATACAAAATGGGATGGGTTTGTTGAAAATATAAATATAACTCTTTAAGAAATCACCTAGTTTATATTGTGTGTATATCAAGTTGCAAAAAAATTGGGATGAATCCATAAATACTATCATCTACACTATAATTCATATTTTTCTTTATTTTATTTTAAATGAAATTATATATGAATTGTGAAATGGAAGGAAATAAAAATTTAGTTACTTCATAGTTTTTAGATGCAAAGTATTCATTCTGAATACTAAAGATAATTTTCATAAATTCAATTAAAAATATGAGGAATGAATTTTTCTTAGATACTCCACTACAAGTAAGGTTTATCAAGTGTTCAACATATGGTCACATAATGTTGAATAAATGGTTCATGTAAAATTTTATGAAACTGGTTCATTTATGAAAAGTTATTTCCTAAACATTTGAATTATTAAAGTGACTCAAACTATATTTTTAAATCCTTGTTTATTTTATATATGGTGGTTGAACTTCAAAAATAGATTATTACTAATCTAAAATTAAATATTTTAGAAGGTGATAATCAAGTGTATATATAGAAACCTATATTTTTTTATTCTAACCAAAGAAATTTAAAGTATTATCTAATTAACAATGTTATTGGATATGTTGATTAGCTAATAAAAACTCAAAGTTCTTTAAGGAATGAATGTGAAAATTTTGTATTTCTATCTAAATTTTAACCTAAAATGGAAGATAGTTCCTTAAGTGGTGAATGTTTG
Source organism: Viscum album (assembly GCA_963277665.1). Classification (NCBI taxonomy): domain Eukaryota; kingdom Viridiplantae; phylum Streptophyta; class Magnoliopsida; order Santalales; family Viscaceae; genus Viscum; species Viscum album. The sequence goes on along the minus strand of OY728164.1, from coordinate 1,549,137,145 downwards.
ATAATGGCTATGCAAGAGTAACACAATAAATTCAAATGTAATGAATTTTGTACTTTGATTAAACATCCTTAAAATATTAATGTTATATAAACTAAGTGGATTATCTGAAGAAAAAAAATGTGATTAAAATGGAACCTAAGTACAAAATAAGGCCAAACTTGTTGTAAATAGTCATAATAATGAAGAGTGTATAGTCTATGAGGAAACTTTTACTTTAGTAGATAGATTAAAATCAATTCATATAAAATTATCCTTTGATACTCAATTGAACTTTACTTGATTCCAAATTTATGTAAATAGATCCTTCCCTAATTGATATGTTTAGGAGTATTTTTATGTTTAAAACCCACCTAGTTTTGAAAATTCAATTTTTTTGGAACATGTTTAAAAACATACCAAGTCACTTTATGGGAAGAAACGTGCTCTAAGAGCCTATTATGATCTGTTATTCATATTACTTCTTCAAAATTATTTTGTTAAAAGGAATGATTAATCTTACTCTTTTATAAAAAGATTTATTTAAGGATACTATAATCATACAAATATATACTAATGAAATAATTTTTAGATCCACCCAAAAATTAATTTCAAATGTTTTCTCAAAAATCATGCAAATTGAATTTTATAAGAGTTTGATAAGTGAACTTACTTACTTTCTTGGTTTCCAAATATCTCAAAAACCATAAGGAATCATATTATCTCAACATAATGACATCAAATATTTACTTAAATGTTTCATTTTTTAAAATTATTCAAGTATTATTACTCTATTAGGAACCTCATGTAAACTTGATCTTCATGAATCTAGGAAACCAGTAGATCAAAAACTTTATAGAGGAATGATAATAAGACTAATTTTCTTGACCAATATTCAGCCAGATATTATATTATTTATTTTCCTATGTGTATGATTTTAATAAAATATGGAAGAATCCCATCTAAAATAATCTAAATAGATCTTTTTTTATCTAAATGGAACCATAGAATTTTTACATTTCTATCCTTTTGGGTTTGAATTTATTTTAAATAATTATTCAGATAAATAATTTATAAGATATAAATAGATAGAAAAAGTTCTTCTAGAAATTGTCACACTGTTTTTGAATATTTAGTTTCTTATTCCTAAAAGAAGAAAAATTCAATATCATTATCCACTGTTGAAGAAAAATATGTGGTAGGTTGAATTTTTTGTGCCTAATTTTTTGAATGTAACACACCTAACTAATTTTAAAATGAGTTTTATTCAAACTCTTATTTTGGGTGACAACACTAGTGTCATAACTTTTAAATATCTCAAGAAGTTAATTACAATTGAATCCTATAAAAATAGGACTAAGACTCAAGGATAATTTTTTGGTGGACGAAAATTTAAGATTTGATCTGAACCACTATAATTTAGAGAGAATTTGTTTATTTGTACATTAAAAGTGACGTTAGTGCTTCAGTTCTGAGAAGTTTCTTTTAAAAAAATTATATTTTCTTATTGTAATAATTTTGATTCTAATATCATGTGATTGAATAAGTCACATTGTAATTAATTGGTTCTTTTTATCTCTAAATAAATAAGATTAGGGTATAAGATATCGTTCTTCTTATCCTTTGGTTGAATAAGTCCTGGGTTAAGGACTTGTTACTTCAACTATTTTAAATCAAAGAGGTTTTAATTAGAAACTTATGCATCTATATCAGGTTTTTTATACTCTTGACACTTTAAGTTAAAATTAAATAAATTTTAATGATAGTAACTTTTATATACTTATTTAATGAAGTTTCTTTGGTAAATTATGGATTATAATCTTGGATCCCATTATTTTGTTATATTCTATTTTTTACTTTGTTTAATGTAATTTGAAGTGTTTTTTAACCTTTAAAATTATTCTTTAATCCTCTAAACAGATTAATTTATTTTATTTTTAATTAATAATGTGGTTAACTTTTTAATTGTTTACTCTAATTTTATTGATTCTGTTTTATATGGTTTTAAGTGACACATGCTTAGTTCTTTTGAAATATAATTTCTTTATGAGGGAAATATTTTTATAATATTTTTTTTAATCTTAAATTTGACCCCCTCTTGAATATTCCTTATTGTGAAAACATAAAAATATTTTCCAATTCTTCACTAATAAACCATCATCACCAATCAAAGTGATAAAAATAAAGTTATCACCAATATCTCATATTCACCATAGAACCTTTGTATATTCATCATTTTAGTTCAGTGATTCCATTTTTACATCAACACATCCAAAGAGAAACATCGTGATGGATAATGTTTTTCATTTAAAATAAATGGATACATCATTGGTATAACATGGTATCATCCATTTTCATACTATTCACCTGAATAACCAAAATAGATTACAAGGATCAAGGATTATCCTTGAAACTCATGTGAGTAAAAATGCATCCTAATAATTATGATTTTCTCCTATATAATTCAATATAACTCTTCAAAGAAATGTTAATAAGGATATTCTATAGGCAATAATAATTTACAAACACAATATCGATAGATTGTTGCCATACATTCCTCAATTTGATCACTGAAACTCTAAAATTAAATAATGAATCACTTACTCTAAACCATTCAATATCTTCTTACTCTTTTATCTGAGATATATCAAAGTATAGATGAAATATTGGTCATCAAATAATAATAACATTCTTAAAAATTCACTAACCACCCAACATAATTCATCTCTTTTTCAAAACACGCCTTCAATCTTTATTATTTAAATATTTCACTTCAAGAGAACATGATAATCAGTATCAAGATTTATTCCAAGGTCTCTCTCTCACTATACTTATCTAATTCATAAAACACTTTTTTTCTTATTTTCTTTCCACATAAGACAACTCTCTATTATTGGATTTTAATTTTCAGTTTAAATTTCAATAACCAACTTCTCTACCATCTTCTCCCACTTCAATTAAAGTTTTTAGATTATTAAAACCCTTTTAGTCATCATAAATAAGTTTAAGTGGTGTTAGGAACCAATTTTAAGTGTACTCTAATCCATTCATGAATCCAAATCATGAAAAACACTCAAAATTGGACCTTTTTCATAACTCATGGTATGGTGAGGCACAATGTGGCATGACAAGTGTTATTTAAAAAATAGTTACATCAAAATGTTCAATTTATAAGAGGATTTTGAAAAGACCTATCTCATTATGTTGTGACCTATTAAATCCTTCAAAAGGAGAGTAGATCCAAATTCTCATGGCATCTACAATGTGGTGTGATTTGAGATTCCATAGAGAAACCACCTCCTTTATAGCATAATTTCATTACCCATGCCAAGTATCCTTAACACAAAATATCATAGAAAACCCATTTTGATGTAATACTTATGTCATGAAAGACTAGTTCAAGAATTTTCATTTTTTAGAAAAACAATATAGGTGTGAGTTGTACTTGTTGTGGCATGATTTTTTTTTTTTTTTGATTGAGTAAATTTTATACTCTGAAAATAAAATATCAATGTGATCCTAACCACTTTGTAATGTTTTTTCATATTTCAAGCATCTCAAAAATTCACTCTTCAACTCCATACCACTTCCAAAAATTTATAATCTTTCAAATTAATTTCACCACAATTGAATTACTAAGATCCACTTGAGTTTGAATTTGATTCATACATTGGATAATGTGTTGACAATAAAAGGAAACACTAGAGCCATAAACCAAATATTTTTCACTTCTATATAAAATAGTAATATCCTTATTTCAATAATATTCACCTTTATATATCAAACATTTACTAGGGTATCTTCACACTCAAAGACCTTCTTGGTAACAATAATCTATACCTTTTTATTTTTTTATCAATGATTGAACATAAATCATTCTCAACCTTAGTAATGAATCATTATTCAAATATTATAAACCTATTTGAGTGAACTAAAATGAGGAAATAATAATAATGAATAAAGATATTAAATTTTTCCATAATAATGACTTGAACACACCTCCAAACAACCATCTCCCACTTCACTTCATGAACCACCTCTTCAAAACTGTTGTTATACATGATTTAAACAAACTTCATGTACACATACTCATTAAACTTGTTAGAATAGTTCATGCATTAACTGACACATACATAATAAACTATTAGCTTCACACAAACATAACCACATGTTTATGTTGAACTCATGTCTTACCCCTTTGAAAATATCCCCCTAAATATTTACTCCCCCTTAATAAGATATTTCTCTCATAGTTAGGAAAATATATATCTTCGGGTTTATGTTTCTATATTTCTCACTATTTGAAAAAAAAATATCCAATGAACAAGAATATAGGGAATGAAACATAATACCTCAGCCTTAAGAATATCAATGTTGAACTCCCATCATCAACCTCAACTTTTAAAATGCATCCATTAATAGTAGTTTGGTAAAGACATATTCCACTTATTCATTTGTAGGAACATGATCTATTATGACCCCTTCTATATATTATCCTTGATAAAGTGGTATTTAATATCTATATAATTTAATAAAGAGTGTTACACTATATTTCTTGAAATATTTATAGAAATTTTATTGTCATATCCCACCAATAATGGTAAATTTACTTCCAATATTAAATATTATAGTTATGTATTCATCCCCATTAGTTGAGTAATTACTTGGGTATTAGCAGTGTATTATACTTCCATTATTCTTAGGGTAACATAAATTTTATTCTTTTTATTCTATGTAACATGTAACATCCCAAATTGATTCACTAGGATCAAACCAGTTCACTACATGGCCTCATGGGGACCTCCCCATATATAAGAGGTTATCAATTAGTAGCAAGGGCCTAATTCATATAGTGGGGAGACTAAGCCCACAATATCATATATCCATAAATCACTAATATAGCTTAAGTAGTAAGAAGTAAATAAAGAACAAAAGGCGAATACATAGGAATCCAAAATATAATAACATCACATTCAATATCAAATGAGATATATACAATCATATATCTAATTAAAATGGATCCCCACATGTAGGAAATAAATACAAGTAATATATAAAAGAACAAAATAACATACGAGGAAAAATAAAAAATGGATCATGATGTATGTCCTATCATCAACTCAAAACCCTAACCATCTCCAAATTCTCAACAACCTGACATAAGTCCCTTTTCCTTGGATAGATCCCTGGGAAAAAAATTACATATGCACTAGAGTTTCTATGCAGGGTGTGAGTAATTAACCCACTATAAAATGACCAACACATCCATAGTATAAGTGTAGTAGGTATATGAGAGTGTATATACAGATATAAATTAATAATTAACAAGTATACAACTCTTTAAAGTCATCATGTGATAACTAGGCCAATGGAACCCCAAATATACCTAATTTAGATCCATGCTAGAAGGAAGAATCACCTCATACCATAAGTACATCTCAAATCATGACCAGTACTTTCCCACTCATGGTACGATCTCATATCAAGTATTGGACCATCTCCTCTAACTTAAGGGAGGTCACACATGATGTATTAGGATATCCCATCTCACTCGGGGTAATCCATCCATCAAGTATTGAACCATCTCCTCTCACCCAAGGGATATTGCACATCATGTTTCGAATTATCCCCTCTAACTTAAGGGAGTTCACACAATAAGTCACAGAGCATTCTCTCTCACTCCAAGGAGTTTGCACATCATTATCTCTGGCCCTACCCTCTCACACATGGAAACCTCAACATCCACGATCTCATACCTCCACAATACAATCCACTTCCCTCTCACTTAGGATGAGGTCATAATCATCTTCCAACATGAAAAAATATAATTAGTGGGAAGGAAAAAATAATAAATGTTAAAAAATTAACACTAGGCCAACAACACATCCTAAGAATAAGAGTACCACAAGGATATACCATTATCCTCTCTATTATAAATACCTATAAGTTACCCACATTACCTATATTCATTCACTAAACACATTTTCAAGTGAATAAACTCATCTACCATACCCTAATACTGACCTATTAGGTCATCCTATCTTTAATAGAGCCCAAACAGCTCACTCAAAGCCAAATTCACCCATGTAGATAGCCCTACCTCTAACCCCATAAGGAGAGTATGTTTACCTAAATCCAATCCATTTTATCAATAGATACCCTATGAGGGTTCCACCATAATAATTTAAACCCACCCAGCTTCTTTGAGACCAAAAGTCGAACACTATTGGGCTAACTCATGCACTCGCATGCAAGTTAGTCCATAAAACTGCATGTGAATGTTATAACATGACAAGGAATTCCTACCTAAATCTTAAAGTATAAAACTTTACAATTCATTCTTTCTGATTCAATCCTAATAAAATAAGACCCTAAAATCATCCCCAAACCCTTGTAATTAAAAAATTACAAATGAAAACTATGAAAAAACTAAAGGATGAGGAATTTAGGGAATAAATGGGATTAGGGATACCAGGATAAGATCATCAAGACCAAAGAAACTTCAAATATACAAGAGAAGAGGAGGAAAGATCTTAGGAATCCATGGGAGATCCCAAAATCAAGTTAAGTGTGAGTGGGGTTGAGGGAGAAGAAGGGGAGAAGAGAAATGGGGTCCCAAGGGGGGAACTATATATCTTCCCATTAAAAACAATTCTGAGTTGTTAGTTTGTGTCATGACCATGATAGTCATGCTGCAATGCATCCTCATAGGTCCAAAAACCATTATGGCCCTTTGGATCATGGTTTAATTTCCCCTATAAATAGGTCCTGACACCTAGTAGGTCACTATTATGATGTGACCTTAAGTATCACTTTATAATGGACCACCCTATAGATGTATCATGGAGAAACCCCAATTGTTTCATTATTAGGCATCCCAAATCTAAACCATCACACCATAGTACCTTATACATCATTGTGAACACTTTCTTGTTGAATAATTTTCATCCCCAAACCATGACTAAATACACATATCCTGATCCTAGGCCACTTTCAACACCTGATATATCCTAAAATCATAAAGATACACAAGATTGAATAAAATTTAAACAATAATAACCTTGAAATCTAAGGGGTGTTTCATAACACACCTTTATACCAAGAAAAACACTCTACTAAACATGAACTATAAATCAACATCACTTCCAAACCAATCTGCATTAGTATAGATAAATTGATCGAAATTTCCTTATAATCCTTTTCACTTATATGAAATGAGATTGTTTTAGTGCACTTTGATGCATGAACATTGTGTAATATAATAGAAAACATCTAGTATCAAAGTTATCAAATAGATAAAACTCCTAATAAGTTTTTTTATATTCTTTTTATCAACCATCGATCCATCTTCATCCTTTTAAATATTGGTTATTACTAAAATTGGGGTAGAAAATATCTTATCATCCTCTATTCAAACTTATTTAGAAAATATCAATCATGTGTCTCTTGAGAAAGGAATATGTGATCCTTATCTTGATAAATTTAAAGTTACAAGAAGTATTTCATCTCTCCCAACATTAAATCTTAAAAATATCCTTTATTTGAGTGAAATTTTCCTTGAAAACATATTATTAATTTCCATAAAATATTATCATTAACATAGATGGGAACTATGCGAGATGTGTTCTTTATTTATTTTATATAGAGGTTGTATTCCACTCTTCCTTTTTGTAATTCTAGTAACTTTAATCATGAGTTTCGATTTTAATGCCAAGATCTATGAGCCTATTTAAACCCATAAAGTGCCTTTTTTAACTTGAAAACACATCTCTCATCGTCTCTAAGCATAAATACTTTGGTTTTATCAATGTACACATCCTCTTCAAGTTCACCATTTAGAAAGGGTGATTGCACATCCATCTAGAAAATCTTGTATCTATTTTAAGTGGTGATGAAAAGAAAGATCCTTATAGTCTCGAACCTAGAAATCGAAGCACGTTTTTATCAAATTTGATACCTTCAACTTGATAATATCCTTTAAAATAATAATTTCCTCGTTCCTCATCACTTTTACCTTATTATTAAAAAAATTATAGAATTCCCACTTTGTTTTAATAATATTAATGTTTTTTATCTTTGGAACCAACTCCCAAGTGTTGTTTTTTTATTTGATCCAACTCCTCATTCATGGAATTGATTCATTATTTATGATTCAATGAATTCTATACACTTCTTAGTTAAACGTGGGAAATTAGTAAGGTATGAGATATTTTCCTCAAAGGTATCCATGTTTGAACAGACTTTCCATGATCATCGATGATATTATGGGCCTCCAATTTTTTCCTCAATATTAAATAAACTAAATTCATTTATTCTTAATCATTGGTTATGGATGAATCAACATCATCCTCACGCCCATTAATCACATATTTCACAATTCTAAAATTTATTTCATTTTATCCATTCAATTCTTTATATTCTTCATTGGATTCAAAAGTGTTTCTTGTTTCTTACACCCATTAGAAGAGTGCTCAAATTCCTTCACATAATAAGTACAAATCATATTTTTAAATTCCTCATTGAAGCAATAATTTCCTTTTTTATCCTATAGATATCTGATTAAAATTTATTCAAGTCATATTTTCTCTAACTTATTCATATTTGAACCCTTAATTTTGATGATACAAATGTTACCAAATACCCTTAGATACTTAAAGCTTGGGGTATTCTTATAATACATCTCATATGGATGCATATTGTAGTTTATATGATATATACATTAGTTTTGAATGTGTACATTGTCCCAATCACTTTCCTATAAAATAAATGAGAAGTAACATTCTCCAGTAACATTGTTTAAGACATCCCCACTAAACTTCAATTATTCCTCTCAAAAAAATTGGGGGGTATACAGTGCACTATGCTCATAAACTTCTTCAATTCTTCATATTTGTACCTCATGAACATGATACAAGTGATCCAAGTAAATTAATCAATTAATGAGATAAAATATTTATCATAATCCATAAATTTATTACTCATTGGTACACAAATATCTAAATGGAAAAGTTATAAGGGATGAGTTGTTTGGATCTCCACTCTTTTATGAGAATAATTCAAAAATTTCCCCTTTTAACAAGTAGTGCATTTCCATTTTTTTCTCTATCTTTAGAAATAAAATTTTTTAAACATTGTCTCCTAGATTTAACTTGTTCATTACCCTTTAAATAATATGGACAATCCTTCAATTACACAACTCTTTTTTATTCTTCATTCTCAAGTAGTATGAATTTTTAGTATCTACCACTTTAAATAAGTTGTCTTTAGTTCACTACCATTAATTCATGACACATAAATCCTTTAATATCTTCCCCACACATCCATATTTTTGAAATATCACTTCATTTCCTTCATCACATAAATGAGAGACAATTATAAGGTTCTATTTTAAACTATCTATAAAGTAGTACTCTTGGACTTTAACTTATCTTCACAAATTTCCATCAAGATAACTCCTTTGACATTAAGTGTTTCATTATTTCTAAATGTGACCGATCCTTTTATATACTTTTCAAAGACTTTAAGAAATCTATTATCACCTATCATATGTGAAAACCACCCACCACTATAGAAAATCCACTCTTTTTCAACAGATAATTTATGATAGACATCGGGTCTATCACAAATGGTTTTTCAGGATGGGTTTGTTGCAATGGAAATATCAATCCATCACAAATACAAATTTTAGTGATGCCTAATTGTAATTGAGTAGAAGTTAGTTACACATTGTTTTGGTGTAAATGAATGTGTGGTAGAGAAAGGTACTTATTTGTGATGGAATTATCATTCTGTCACAAATAGTCTTATCATGAAAGAATTGTTTTCAACAAAATGACCATTCTACCACAAATAGGATTACAATGAAATACTTATTTTCTATGGAATGGTAATTCTATCACAAATATTCTTGTGGCTAATTATTTATGATGAGATTTATCATTCAAAAATACATTTCAGATAAGTGAGAAAATTATTTATGGTGAATACTTTTTTATGGGTATCCACTTCATAGTAAATAGTTTAAGCGATGGACTTTTTATTATGAATTAGTTTGTTATAAAAAAAGTAGACTATAAATATAGAATACTCGCCCCTCCCTTACCTCTATCGAAATATTTCATTTCCAACTTTTCTCTCTCAGTTCTCATTAATACTCCAGGAAATTTCTCCCTAGATTTCAGATCAATTATTTTTTATCCAAACATTAGTTTAAAGGTATTTTCTAAAACCTATTTTTTAATAGTTATCAATTTAATCTATTTATTTTCTTTTTTTATTATATAATTTGTTAATTTATTAATTTAATCAATTGTATATTAATTTAATTAATTAGGGTTTAATTATATTTGTAGGTATCATTATTAATTATTTTTATTTAATCAGTATATTGTTAATTATTTAATTTATTATTATTTTTAATATAAAAAATACATTAGTATAATTTAAAATTGTTGTAGTACTAATTATTAAATTAATATTTTAGTTAATTAATAGTAATATTATTATAAATTATTTTTATTTAATTTAAATAAATGAAGAATAAAAAATCATATATTTTTATTAAATATAAATTATAATTAAAAAATATAATATTATAATAAATAATGATTTATAATAAATTACTAAAATTTAGTTTAGTGGTGAAAAAATAATCTAAAATGATAAATATTAGTTACAATTAGAGAAAAAATATAAATATAAATAATATAATATAAATAATATTAAATAAAAAATAATAATAATAATTAATTATTATAAATTATCATAAATTTTAAAAAATTCTTAAAATAAATGAAAAATAAAAAATATAATTGTGTGATACTAATGAGAAAAGTAAAAAAAATAAAAAAAACAATAATTATTAATTATTATTAAGGAGGTTTACTTAATAAATAATATTATTATTATAAATTACTAACATATATATATTAATAAAAATTATTAAAAATTTATTGATTTTATTATCTAAAAATATAATTAGATAACAAATAATATTTAAAATTGATAAAAAAAATTATATGTTTCTAAAGCCTAAGAATTTATTATATAACTATAATAAATAATTCAAAATTGTCTAGGGTCAAACACCTTTTTATTAAACACAGGAAATTCCCCCCTTTTTAACTAGGTTGAGGGGGAACCCATTACATAAACCAAAATCTTAGTGGCTTGAAAGCTCAATATAAATGTTTTGGGCTCAGCGGAAGTGTTGGTAGGGCATGACCAGCTCATATTTTTGTCATAATAAATGATTAGTATGAGATTTACATGATGAATAATTTCATGGACAACATAATTGAATCAAATATCAATTTATGTGAGAAAGATGGAACTAAATATAGGATCATTACATAATGATTTTTAATTAATTTAAGCCATTAAATAATTACCTTGTGATGAATTATTTATTCATTGATGAATCTGACAATGTCTCTATGGCATAATTTCATTATATCATAGGAATCAAGTGTAGATTCTCTTCAGCGGTGATCCGTATGTACACCACAAACCTCCAAGTAACACCGAAGGATTCTATGTGTGCTAGCATAGAGAATCCTAATGCTTTAATCATTCACAGATGATAAACATGACAATAGTTTCAAAGAATGACTCTATTTTTACTCTTTGGAATCGAGAGGGGTGTAGTAGGAGGATGTATCTTCATTATTAAGAGAATTCTTGGAGAGGAGATCTCTATGGCTTTAGAGGAATCTCTGAATGTCATTTTTCACAACCAAACTGATGGTTAGTGTTAGGGATCAAAATAATATAATTGGGTTTAATAGTGTTAAAGATGGAAAGAAAAAAATTCACATGGGAACTTATTATTTTCTTAATTCCTAGAAAACCCCATATCCAAATAATAATATTATTATTATTGACATGTAAAAAACTCATAAATTAATTAAATATTATTTCCAAAAATAAATTGTTTAAATTTTATTCAAATAATATTCAATATATTATTTATCCTCAGACCATTTAAACTTGTTCTACCATTCCTCTACAATATTTATCAGTCCTTGAATAATGTCTATTTATTTAATAAATAAATATCACTACATTAATCTCCAATAAATAAATAATTATTATATTTAAAAAAATAGAAAATAAATATTTATTAAATACTCTCCACACAAATATTCTCTCAAATAACTAATAACTGGATATGTGTGATCAAGAAAGAATGAGCAATTATTAAATTATATATGATAATAATATTTATTTAGCATGTTCAATAATAATAATATTTAACTGAGGTCTTGGATACACTTAGTGTGTGACCCTCTAGGCCTCTTTCTTAGTGGAATTAGAAAAAAACATCCAAATTCTAATGTTAGAGTATAGCAACATTCTAATACAACCATAGAGAAAGAAGTTAATATCACAATGACATACAACCACATATGAATTATTTCTAAGTAATATAATCCCCTTATAATGATATCTATCATCAAGAAGATTGCATGCTTGTGTCGTCAACCTATGTGCTCGATGTTGCTTTCTTTGAATTTCTAAAAATGAATCTTATCATATAACACCATGGTCATGGATATATTTAGGCTATTTGATTCCCATTAAAGGCCCTAATATATCAAATTCTATTAAAGAACTAAAGGGGAAAATATTTTATCATATTATTCATTAATACAATATCACTCATGATGCACCCAATATATCCTACTTCTCTATAAACATATGTCATCATGGTTTTCATCAATACATCAAAGTACGAGATTAATAATATCCATTAATAATAATCTTAATGTACTTCCCCGACCTAAGATCCGCATAACTGATGCTCTAGGCTAGTGGGCTACTGGGCCTTAGGCATGTCTCCTCGTATGCAAAGGATGCCAAATAGTAGTGAGGAACCAATTAGGTGATATTGGGGAGACTATAACCTCTTGTGATGATAATAATAAAGGTCATGATACCATAACTCGGTGGAAGAAATTTACCAAAAATAAGAGAAATAAATACTAACAACGGAAATAACAAGCCAAAAGAATAAAGCTAGATACATATCAAATAAAGTATAAATGTCATCTAGTCATACAAAAATAGACATGCAAGATCTATAGTGGCCAATCATATAAGGACATACTCAAAATCCCCAAAAATAACTCCAAAATGGATATTTGGCTGCTTCTTTCTTGAATATTTGTTTCTTATTTGGCGTTTCAGTCCACGTTTGGCCTATGTGCCCTGTTGGTTTTCATTGTTTTAAATGAGTCATTGTAATGGGTTTCTCCTTTTCCCGGTCTTCAAAAGAGATCTTTCTTTGTTTAATAAAATGGGTTTTCCCCTCAACTTTCAAATAAAAAAACATATCAAATAAAGTATAAATGTCATATAGTCATACAAAAATAGACATGCGAGATCTATAATGGCCGATCATATAAGGACATACTCAAAATCTCCAAAAATAACTCCATCTTTGTGTAAAGAACCACCATGGTCCATTTTCCATCCATCCCATGAGATTGTGCATCCTTGCTCACTATGGTCTCGAGCATGATCCTAGCCCATGACCTTATATCAAAACCATAAATTCTACATGTGTCCAGAGGGTACCGTGTAGAGTGCGAGTATGAAATCAATATGCCACCACCAATGTGTGTCTATATTACATCCATATTTATACAAGTGTTTTCATATGAAAATAAATAGCATTTATACTCAAGTATAAAAATACAAAACCCAATTTACTCATTCTCAATAGCCATAAGGAATGATGTCACAAACCATCTCAGGTACCCTAGTAACCTGATAACCAATCTGGTCCTGACATAGCACAAAAGGCATTATTGATCTCCCTGGGTTGGATACAAGCACCTGTAATCATACAAAATTAAAGTGGGAGTGGTTTTTCCACAAACATTGAAAAATTTAACTAAATGAATCATTATGCATACAAAAGAAACTCCACTAGAATTAATGTATGAAAAATCAAATAGGCATAATAGCCCAAAGTACTACAACCAAGTACCGGAAAACCAGAAAAACTACCCAAATCCTAATGGAGGATACTCACCAATCCCATGGATCAATATCCAGAACCACCTCTAAGTGGTGATTTACCCCTTCTCAAACATGGAAGGAGATAATATACAAACACCTGAAGGCACAGTTAGTGTGTGAGCTAAAAATCCCATTAGGGTCTCACCAAGGATTTCATAAAAGATTTCAATATTAAATTAACCAAATAAATTTCTTTCAATTTAAAACAAATAGGTTTGTAATTTCAAAAGCATAATTAAAATAATTCATACTTTACAATTAAAAATATAGAAATATTTTAAGAAAGGATTTACTTTTCAAGTGATATAATATTTCAAAAATAATAGAACTTTTAACAATGGATTAAATAAACACTTTTATATAAAATAGTTTATATAAATCATAGTTCATGTAAAAATAGTTTATAACAATGGAATATATTAATTTTAAATACAAAAAAGTGATCAAAATGGTTGTATTAATAAGAAGGTATGATAGTTCTAGGATATAGGGACTCCACACTCAAGGTAACACAAAAATATTTACATATAACCCTTTGAAATCAGGCCAAATATGACTCATCACCATTGACTAAGGGATGTAACGTGCTATATTTATGTTTTGGAACATTGTAAATCATAAAGTGTCATCTAAATAACTCAAAAAATACCTAATACTTTCATGTTATCTAGTACAAAACAATGGTGGGAAATTTATTTCAAGCAATATTAAAATACAATTAATCCCATTATCTATTTCAAATATGTCAATTTCTATTTAAAAATCATAACACGGATTTTTAATCAAAAACATTACTTTTTCCAAGATAGAACCCAAAGGTTCCTATCAAAACTACTTTAAGACATTTTCACGATATAATAATTTGAAATCAATTCACAATTTGATTTCACAATCCACTTCCATGAATTAAATTCAACAATTTAATTTTTCACAAGATTTCATCAATTTCACAATAAACCCTCAATTCAATGGAATTAGGGTTTTTCACAATTTTCCATCAAATACATTTTCATAATTAAATTAAAAATTGTAATTGAAAAAATTTCCATCAAATCCAAAAAATAAATTAAACAATTTAAATTTTAAAAATTTCTATAAATACACCCCAATTAAATGGAATAGTGGGTTTTCCAATTTCATGCCAAAAAACTATTTTTAAAACCCTAATTCAATGGAATTGTGTTTTTAAAACTAAATAATTGAAAGAAATATAATTGAAATCAAAAAATTACATTTAATTCAAATAATTTAAATTAAATAAATCAATTTAGAGTTAATAAAATTTGGGCATCATAATAGAACTACCTACCTCAGGATCATAGGATCTTGAATAACAAATTCGTACACAAAATAATCTAATGGAGAACAAATACATCAAGGATATATGAATAAATCCTAGGTTTAGATCCAAAATAGTGGGTATTATATCTATAAATCAACACAAGGATTCAAGTAACCCTAGGGAAGAGAAGAGAGATTGCAGGAGAATGAGAACGGGAAGAGGAAACTAACTAGAAAAAGATCAAAGGGAATTTCTCATGATTCAAATCGCTTATGGGATGTATCCAAGGGTCCAAGAACTCTTATTGGTAGCTCCAAGTATGTGATAAATTTCTTATGGGTCATTTTGGTATGTCATGGACCTAAAAGGGGGTTTGGGAATTTTTAATCAAAATTTGGATTAATTAAAAACCCGTACGAATGGTTTCATGGGCAGAGTCGTATGGTTTGAAAAATAATAAACCTATTTTAAATGGGATGCATGGTTTATCCTAATATGTCACATGGATTGACTAATCATGCACCAACCATGCTAAATCCCACTACCTTGGGTTACACGGTTTTTTCTGAGAGGGCGCACGGTTTGGAAAATCGTGCACTAAACGTGTACTAGCCCAAAAACTTCCAAAACTTTTAAAATTTCAACTTGAAACAAACCCAAATGAAAACCAACCAAATATTGGTAAAAATAGGGGTTTAGGAATACCTGAAAATAGTAAAAATATGTTACAACCACCCCACCATAGAAAATTTTTGTCCCCAAAAATCCTACGAAGAATCTTTCAAGCCAGAAAGATGAGGCCACTATTATCTCATCAATGCATCCCTCTCCCATGTCTCATGAGAATCAGAACTGTGTTTCCATATAACATGAAAAAAAAAGGTATCATCCTCCCATAAAGTACTTTGGTTTTAGAATCAACTATCTTGGCTGGTCGTTTAGTCACGAATAAATAAGGTTCAACCACAAGATCACTCCAGCTCATAATATGAGATGGAGCAGATAGATGATTTCAATGATGAGATACATGGAACATGTTATGTATCAATTTAATATACAATGAAAGTGATAAATGGTAACCAACTTTTACCACCTAGTCAAAAACCTCAAAAGGTTCCACAAAATGAGGATCAAATTTCCCTTTCCTCCCAAGCCATTGATGACCCAACTGAGGTGAAACCTTCAAGAACACCTGGTCATCAACTAAGAACAAAGTTCTATAGATATGATCATAATAAGACTTATATCAGATTTTTTTCATCACCATTCTCTGAAAATTCAACTAAATATTTAGTATCTCCTCTTAGACTAAACTCAGTCAAACCATGGAACTTTCACCAATATCCAACCAGTACAATAAATATTTACAATGTCAGCCATACAATGCCTCAAAAGGATCTATTATGATCATGAACTGGTAACTATTATTATAAGACAACTCAACCATCCCCAAGTGATCATCTCAAGCCCCACCAAAGTCAAGAACACAATCGTAAATCATATACTCAAGAATCTATATAGCTCTTTCTATATGTCGATCTGACTGCA
This sequence comes from Viscum album, assembly GCA_963277665.1. Lineage (NCBI taxonomy): Eukaryota > Viridiplantae > Streptophyta > Magnoliopsida > Santalales > Viscaceae > Viscum > Viscum album. Next base: position 1,549,120,314 of record OY728164.1, on the reverse strand, counting down.
GATAGTATGTCATAATCAAACATATTTGATATCCTAGTGCCTCGAGAAGGACTCTCCAAAATCAATAAGTGAACCAAGGATCCCTATCAGAAACTGTAGTATAAGGAACTCCATGAAAATGAAAAATATCTTTCACATAGATATTTCCCAACTCCTCAACTTTGGTTATATCACAAATGGGTATAATGTGTGCTGATTTAGTTATCCTATCAATCACAACCCATATTGCATTATTATTTATTTGGTTATGTGTAAACCCAACCAAAAAGTCCATAGATATCTCATCCCACTTCTAATTGGGGAATGGAAGTGTCTGAAGCAAACCTGGAGGTTCTAGGTTCTTGTCTTTAACCTGTTGGCGCATATAACAATGAGAAACAAACTCAGAAATGCTTCAACTCATACCTGTCCACCAAAACTATCATCGCATGTCATAGAACATATTTTTGGATCTTGGGTTCACTTAATACTATTAACTATGGAAATCCTCCATTACATATTTCCTTATTGAAGATGGTACCACAAAATGGTTCTGAAAGCATAGAATGACCTCTTTGGATAATGACCAATCAAGAATGGTATCCCCATCATTAAGAGAGTCTTTGATGCTATGGAACTCATCATCAAGTTTTTGTTCCTAAAGAATCAATTCTACAAGAGTGGATGTCAACTGAACATTGGACAAGGAAACCTAGACCCTTGATTCCTAGAATCTAATATGAAAGTGTGAAAATAGAGCCATAAATTTACACTCTTTTAATGATTATTTCACTTCCAGGGTTAGAAGTTTCTTTCTCAAATAATCTGCAACAAAATTCTCTTTTCTTGGGGTATAAGGCGATTTCAAAATCAAAATACTTTAGTTATTCTGCCCAATTACTCTAGTATAGATTTAAATATTTTTGAGAGAAGATATAACTCAATCTCTTTTAGTCCAAATACATGGTAAAATTTTCTCTGAAAATGTAATTACATCAACTTTTAAGTGCATGCATCATAGCTTCAAGTTCAAGGTCATGGGTTAGATAATTATTCTTGTGTGACCTAAGCTGATGAGATCCATAGGTGACAACATGATCACCTTTCATAAGAACACAGACCAAACCTAAACCTGATGCATCACAAAAGGCCACATAGCCCTACTTGGCCTCTAAAAGAGTCAACATCAGTGTAGTAGTAAAAAGAAATTTCATCTCAACAAAATAATTCTAACATTTCTCATCCCAAGAAAACTTTACTCCATTTAAATTTAGTGTATTCATCAAATATTCCAACTTAGATAAGTTCTTAACAAACCAGTGATAATATCTAGCTAATCCCAAGAAGCTCTAAATCTCGAAGACATTTCTTGGTTACTCTGAAGTCATAATAGCCTTCACCTTCTCAGGATCAACTAATATTCCTTTTTCCAACATTATGTTCCCTAATAACTTCACTTCCTTAATCCAAAAATCACATTTCTAAAGCTTGGTATAAAGTTGGTGATTTCTCAAAAAAAACATTGAAATGTTCTTAGATGATGCAAATTATCCTCCTTGGACTTAGAGTAAATGAGGATGTCATCCCCAAAGACCACCATGAAGGTATACTCATGGAAAATACTATTCATAAAATCCATTAAAACTATAGGATCATTGGTTAGACCAAAGGTCATGATAAGGTACTCATAATTTTCATACCTACTCTGAAATGCAGTTTTTTGAATGTCAGATTCTTTTATCCTCAACTGATGGTATCCAGAACAAATATCAATATTCAAGAACCACTTTTCCCTTTTAACTGATCAAATAGTTCATCAATCCATAACAATGGATACTTTTTATTTATTGTAACTCAATTGATCTTTCAATAATAAACACATAGGTGAAGTGAACCATCAACTTTCTTAGAAAAGAGAATTGGCACCGCCCAAGGTGACACACTCGAGTGTATGAAGACTTTCTCAAGAAGGTCATACAATTGGGACTTCGGCTCTTTCATTTCATATGGTCTCACATGGTAAGAAATAATATACATTGGTTGAGTAATAGGCATTAAGTTAATAGAAAACTCTACCTCCCTTACTGGTGGTAAACCAGAGATGTCATAAGGAAACACACCGAGAAACTCAATCAAAAATGGAGGGAGATCACCACTAAAATATTCTTGCTCTAGATCAAAGTAAAACACATATATCACTTTCCTCAATTCTAGATAATATGGTCTGGCTCAACTTGACCTTGGGTCCCATTCTCCTTGGAAGAAACGGCACACACCATCGGGTGTAGTGAAGGAGACCCGTTGAAGATAACAATCAATCTGGGATTTATTCGCAATGATCCAATCCATCCTAAAAATTAAATCAATAGTTTTCATGTCAAGAACCAGAAATCTCCAAGTAATATTAACATTAGATAGAGATAAATCATAAGAGGGACTATAGAGAACCTATTATCTCTTTGCACCAAGGGGTGTAGTAATATCCACTACACAAGATAAAATCTCCATAGGAAGATTAAGAATATTAACAATACAGGTTAAAATAAACAAATAAGGTGCACCAGTATCAAATAGAGTAATCACTAATTATGAACCTATAGTAATGGCACCTCTCATGGTCACTAGACCTGTATCTAATTCTTCTGAAGACTCTTTCATTGTGTGAAGAAGCTTTATTCTGGATGCATGTGGTTGGAACCCTTTTATACTTCAATCATATGATTGCACTAAATTTTTATAAGGTTACTATGATCCCATTCCAATGAAAAAAGTGTACTAAACATGTAATAATCTCTAAAAGTGACTTGAGATTCCGTATGAGCCATAGTTCTTGGGTGCCTCAGTGAAAACCCTATTTTAATGACTCATCTTACCACACTAGTAACAAACGAAAGGACCTCTTCCCAACACTATGGGAGGTCTATAATGGACCTGATATCAATAACTACTAGGATAATCATCATGATTCCTCTTTCCCTTAGAGGAATTCACACTGCCACTGGGAGAGAAGGAAACTCCTGATAACCCTGACTTGTCAGCTAGGTCCATCTCAACCATCAGTGCTCTATCTAGTACATCATAATAATAAGGAATATTTAGAAATAAAACCTAATAATGAATATATTTTTGAATCCCCAACTTGAACCTTTGATCCTTTATCTTCTCATTTGATTCAATAGTAGGTGAAAACAATATAAGATCAGTAAAACAGTTTGCATAATCGATCACGGTCTTATCAGCCTTCTTAAGTTAAAAAAATCAGTGGCCTTGGATAACAGCATCAAATATAGATAGAACTAGTCTGTGTAAATAACTTTGAAGTATTTTCACTCTAATCTCTCATGTTTCTTTATTATCACCATTGTTTCCCACCATCACATGCTCGGTCCTTCCTGCACAAATGCGGTACACTTCTCCTTGATTCCTTCGGGTGTGTCCAAGAACCCAAACAAATGCTTCATTCCACTCAAACACTCCTCAGTCTCTTGAGGATCATTTGATCCTTTAAATGAAGCTGGATTTTAGAGAAGAAACTCTTAAGAACAAATCTTGGTAACTTACCTCTAAGGGTCCATAGATGGAGCCTGAACGGGAATAGGAGGTGGTTCATATCCCAGGGCTTGGACAGTGCGCACAACCACCTCAACCAGATTCAGGTCCATGAGAGGATTTGATCATTGAGGTTTAGCAGTATCATCCTCCTAGATCTAATTAACAAGTATTATCAGAGTCATGATGCTACACAACATCAATATACAACAAATAAGGCATCATATAAACACTCAAACAGAGTAATAGGGAAATTAATCCCAATTGATGGACAAATATGATTTGGATTTCAATATACCCAAATAAAAGTAGGTAAAATTCTAGAACTAATCATTTATATTTCTTTCCCTAACCACCCCTGGTGAATTAAGATTCATTGAAGTGAGATATGGCTCATCACTCAATCACAACTACCTCCTAAGTCCTGAAAAGATTGAACAAATGCATACTGACATCAAAAAAATATGAAAAACTTGAACCTATGATACCACTTTTTCATAAACTATCCTAGGTAACCTGGAAACACAATAACTGATCTAGTCCTAACATATCCCAAAGGTAATTCCCGATCCCCATAGGTCAGCGACTAGCACCTGGCATCATACAGAATGAAATTAGGAATGGTTTTACCATAAACATTGCATAATAGAACTAAAAAAATCAGTATGCATACAAAAGAACCTCCACTGGGAATAATGTACCATAAGTTAAATGGGAATAATATCCCAAAGTACTACAACCAAGTACTATAAAACCATAAAAATTTACCAAGTCCCAATATATGATACTCATCAAGCCCACAGATCAATAGCTAAAACCACCTCCAAGTGGTTCTTTACCCTTGCTCGAACCAATAAGGAGATAATATACAAACACCCAAAGGTATAGGTAGGGTGTGATATAAAAGGACCAATATGGTCTCACCAAGGATTATATAATAGATACTAATATTAAATTAACCAAATAAAGTAATTTCAATTTCAAACAAACAGGTTTTCTATTCCAAAATCATAATTAAAACAATTCATGATTTGAACTTAAAAATATGGAAATATTTTAATCAAAGGATTTAATTTTCAAGTGATGTAATATTTCTAAAACAATGGAACTTTTCAAAATGGATTAAATAAACAATTTTATATAAAACAATTTATATAAATCAGAAGCCATGTAAAAATAGTTTATAACAATGGCATAAATTCATTTTAAATACAAATAAGTGATCAACATGGTCATATGACTAAGAAGGTATGGTAGTTCTAGGATATAGATACTTCATACTCAAGGTGACATGGAAATATGTACATATCCCTTTGAACTCAGGCGACAAAGGACTCATCGCCATCGCCTAAGGGATGTGATGTACTGTATTTATGTTTTGGAATATTGAAAAGCGTAAAGTATCATCCAAATAACTCACTGACTACCTAAGGATTTCATGTTATCTAGTATAAAATAATGATAAGCAATTTATTTCAAGCAACCTTAAAATAAAATTAATCCCACTCTCTATTTCAATATTTTCAATTTCCATTTAAAAACCAAAACATAGGTTTCTAATAAAAAAACATGCCTTTTCCATGATAGAACCCAAAGGTTCCTATCAAAACTACTTTAAGAAATTTTCACAATATAATAATTTGAAATCAATTTACAATTAAATTTCATAATCCACTTTCACAAATTAAATTCAACAATTTAATTTTTCACAATATTTCATCAATTTCATAATAAACCCCCACTTCAATGGAATTGGGGATTTTCACAATTTTTCATCAAATCTATTTCCACAATTAAATTCAAAATTTTAATTGAAAAAATTTCCATAAAATCAAAATTTTAAATTAAACAATTTAAATTTCACAAATTTCCATAAATACTCCCCAATTCAAGGGAATTGGAGGTTTTCCAATTTCATGCCAAAACCCCATTTTTAAAACCCAGATTCAATAGAATTGGTTTTTTCCAAAAAAACATTGAAATAAATATAATTGAAATCAATATATTACATTTAATTCAAACAATTTAAATTAAATAAATCAATTTATGGTTAATAAAATTTGGGCATCATAATGGAACCACCTACCTCAGGATCACGGGATCTCAAATCACAAAGTCGTACATGGAAAACTCCAACTAAGAATGATGGAAATAAGGATATATGAATCAAAACTAGGTTTAGATCCAAAATATTTGGTATTATATCCACAAATAAACATAGGGATTCACCAAAACCCTAGGGAGGAGAAGAGAGATCAAGGGATAATGAGAACGGAAAGATGAAACTAACCAGAAGAAGATCAAAGGGTGTTTCTCTTGCTTCAAATCAATTACAAGAGGTATCTTATGGGCCAAGAACTCTTCTTGGGAGCTCTAAGGTTGGTATAAATCTCTTATGGGTCGTTTCAGTCCATCAAGGACTAAAAAGGGGGTTTGGTAATTTTTAATCAAAAATCAGATTAATTAAAAACCCATATGCACTATTTCCTAGGAAGAGCCACACAGTTTGAAAAATCATGTGGACTAACCATGCACCTATTTTAAATGGTTCATATAGTTTATCCTAAGAGGGTGTGCGAATTGACTAACCATGTGCCAACCGTTCCAAATCCCACTACCTTAGGTTGTATGGTTTGCTATGAGAGGGTGTATGATTTGGGAAAATTGTTATCCAACCATGCACTATCCTAGAAACTTCCAAAAAAATTAAAATTTCAACCTAAAACAACCCCAAATTAATCTCAACCAAATTTTGGTAAAAATTGGGGTTTAGAAATACATGAAAATAGTAACAGAATGTTACAAAGAATTTACTTTCCTCGGACAACCCTAGAAAAGGAATGATGTATCCCTGGTTAGTTATACCCCAAAAACCCTTGGTCTATTAGCCATAACATGTCATCCCACACCTCATTCCAACCAATACCACATCTAGCATCTAATTGAGTACAAATGGTGTCCCAATGGCATGCCCAAAAAATACATCACAAGTACCTCAGACTTTTGTTCATCAAATCACTGTTGGATCAACAGCCCGATGTTCCAAGCCACGGTAATACCTGTCCTTCCATAAATAATGAACCACAATCGGCTCAACAAAATGATGTCCTAGGGAATGGTGATATCCTTCCATTAATAATATTATACCATTATCTAAAACATATATGGAATACTTGGACCCCAACTGAAGGTCTCACACACCAACAATGGATTTCTATAGTAAGAACCTCCTCCTTAATTGATGTTCAACACCATCCCCTAAGTCGCTAAATATACAGATTATTCCACCCACAAAGAGTGGTCAAAACCAACTCAATTGATTCCTAGTCTATGTACACATGACTCCACACTTTTTTCTAATCATGATGAGAATAAATCACTAACCTTTAAGACACACTAACCAAAAATATTGTTTCCATGTGTAAACTTCATCACACATCTGCAGAATGATCATCACCATCCACCTCAACCTAAAAATCACATCACCTCAATCTAGTAGTTATCACCAACCCACATATCTTGGGCCATTCCCTTAGACATAATAACCTCGTCATCTTGATCTCAATGATCACATCACCCCATGTATTTTGGGTCATGCCCAACAAGTTCCCACAGAACCAATTCAATCAAAACACAATTTAATTAAATTATATAACCGACATAATATGTCCAACAAAAAATGGAAACCTTGTTTCAACCAATCCAATCCATTTGAGGATCAATGAACCTTATAAACATGAAATAGCCCATAGAAATCATCCAGTTATACTAGAAAAAACAATCATTTATTTAATAGGTCACACCAAGACCACCCCACTCATGCATATTTAAATTCTCACCCATAACATGTATATAAGTGTGGATAAATATATTCACCACCTGAATTAGGCTTATAGGAACTCTTTAATTTAATATTGGCATCTAATATGAGTCGATATAATATAAATCAGGATTTTATACAAACACCCTAAAAATATGACAAAATATCTCACATAGAATTAGCATTTCAAATAGTGAGAGAAAATAAGAATAGAAAAAATAGGATTGATAAACTTACCTCTATGCTTCTAACGCACCTAACGGCATCCAAATCAGAGAAAAAATAAGGAAGTTCCAAAGGAATCTAAGAGAAGAGGAGGAGATACATGGCTATTGAAGGTGTATGAAATTGGAGAAGAAAAGTGGGAGAAAAGGAAATAGAAGGAAGGGTAGTTTCATAATTTCACACAATTTAATGAATTTTATTGTTAGGCCACACGGTTTGGATAACTGTGCACCAACCTTAAGGTGCCACTGTCTAAAGGGAACCCCCTTTAAAATGGGTCAGATAGTTTTTCCACTCGACTTGGCTAACCGTGCGCCAATCATGCACACTCACTACCTAAGAGGCACTAAGTGTGTGGTCTAGGTTGCATAGTTTTTCATACCATGCATGGATCATGCATTCCTTATTCCTTGAATGGTTTTCTATACACCTTTCATGGTTTATTCTAACTATGCTCTAGTTAAAATGGGCTACACAGTTTGTGTTACACGATTAGCACTAATTGTGTTCCAATCGTGCACCCAGTGTTGTGTCTCCCGAACTTTGGTTCTTGAAGACTGATGCTCTCAAAACCAAACCGGACCTCTGTGACACTTTACCTCCCTTAAATCCCATCTAAAAACAACATAATAATTCACTTTAATTCTTTAAATTACACTCTAAATCCCAATTTAAAATTTGGACCATCCACCAAACTTAAAACTCAAATTTACTCAGTAATTCTGACCCATTCAAAAACTTGAGATGTTACAATATCCCCATCTTACAATATCTCGTACCCAAGATATTTGGTCTCACAATTAGATAGTATTGAATTCACCCATCTCATAAACATTACCCTGGTCTACCCTGATTACACAATCACATTTCAATTCCTTTCGTGGATCCCTACTTTTGGAATTAACTACCTGGTTGATTCCCAAACTAAAATGGCATTCTTATGGTTTCTTTAACCACCCTCTAGACATAAATGTCCCCATATGATATACCTTTATTACTACACCTCATCGTATATTCAATTCATACCCATTTCATACTTGATACCCATAAATTCATGCATTGCAACTGATACCCAAGATTCATACACCACACTGATAATAAAAAGTGATCCCACATCATATATATATATATATATATATATATATATATTCATGACCATCAAATATCATGATTCCTATGAATCTCATGCAGATCATGTATCATACATGATTTCTACATACTAACCAATGCTTAGTTATTTCAATTATAGCACATGTACCTCATGAACCCATATCAGTCATATCCAAAAACAAAAGGACTCACCACAATCAAGGTATAACTCTAACCATCATTGACTCTCGGACCTGCTTTGACCCTATCAGATCAATAGCATAAACTTGGCCTAAATCACAAGTACCCAAGACCTAAATTCTCTACAGATCTACACTAGATACCGGCCACTGAACCCACTGTTGGGTCCCTTTCTCTACCATGATCTATGTGTGCAGTAGTATCCCAACTATTATCTCTTAGTACTGCTCTCATTCCTACCACAAATCCCTAAGTTTGACCCAATCCCTAACTCCCAACTACCTGAGAAATATTCCTGCAGAACCTCTCCAAGTTCCCCATATGGAATTATACTCAAAACTCCTTCATAGGTTTCTCATATTGGGTTTGAACATGAATCAACTGCCCATACTAGAAGCATATTATCGACAACTCACTCCTCAGTGGTCTACCCAAATATCTGGCATGACTACCCTACTAAGACTCTTCACTGAACCACTTTCGGCTACCTAAATCATCACTACTTAGATCACTTGGCACCATCTTATGGGTTGAATAGGTTCTATTTATCAAGTTTCCCTCAATTATTAAATTTTGATTCGCTACCTATGAAAATGAGTTCAACCTGAATATGTTCACCTGCACCCTAATTGCATTCCTAAAACCATCCTAAAACTGACTTACTCTAGTAATGTCATCACTAACTATAGAAGGATCAAATCAGGATGTCTGTAAAACTTGACACATAATTCATAATGGATGTATTACTCTACTGCAAGTTTAGGAACTCATAGGCTCAGTCCTCCCTTGACATCTCTGGTAAAAAGTACTTGAAGAACCTAGACTAAAAATCCATCCATGCCAGTCCCTCATGTCTACTAGATTGTACATATATTTCCCATCAGTTCTTTTCTATTCCTATGAGCATATAAGTACCCAGCTTTACCCTCTAACCTGGGGGTGTCTCAAGCTAGTCAAATATCATCTGCACAAACTCAATCCATTTCTCTACTGCCTGTGGTCCTCCCTTACCTTGAAACAAATGGAGGGTGCTAAGACTAAAACTCCCATTTCAGATACATCATGGATGGATCAGCTCCCTTGAATCCTCTATCAATACTCTATATGAATCAGACCAAGATCACCCCTAAGTTACTCATCTAGCCATGTCCCAAAATCTTCCATATGTTGTGGATACCTTCACCTACCTTGAAGACCCTGCCTATAGCTTGATATCATCCTTACCCTCAGGGGTCACATTCCAATCTTCATGGGCCTCATCCTATACATGATTTAGTAGCACCACATCTTTTCCCTCCTAATTCTCCACTAGAGCTTATCTAGGTGGCATCACACTAAAGACCAAATACCATAGTCAATAACAACAACAATAATAGTATATATCACAAATAGGAAAATTTATAAAAGGAAACATATATCACCACCCTTACACTTACCTATCATACCCATATCACCTATCACCAAACCTCATAGACCCCTACCTACCCATGTCATATTCAGGTATCACATATCATGTATATCAGATATCATCCATCTGGGGTGGCTAAGTAGAATACCACTAAGAATCTATACAGGAAAACATCATTTAGATTTTTGTTGAAATTTTAAACAAATAACCCCATTACTTTATTCCAACCTACACATATCAGAGTCAGGACCATACATAACATATACATATGATCACATATCATCCTATCTGGAACCTCGTACTTGGGATGGCTAAGTATAATTCCACCAAAAATCTATGTAGGAAAAAATTGTTTAGTTTTTTATTAACACTTTAAATATCCCAAACCCTTTTCACATATTCTGGTTCTAGAAAATTTTCATAAGAACTTACACATATCATATAATCTTAAATCCCTACCATGATTCATAAATACTTTTCCCTTTCTATACCATTCCAAGGTTCAAAATTCCAAAAACCAATAACATCACACCCAAGTGTTCCACTCAAGGTGTAAATAAATCAACTGTAAAAACATAAATAATAAAATCAATTTCCCACCCATAGAAATTTGGCCCTTCCTCTGTTCATGGGGTTGCAGGCACCCAAACGCAAGCCCTTTACCCAGTTCCAACTAGACCCTAGTCTTCAAACTACCATAACCCAAATAATAAGACCAAAGAAAACATTTATACCATATGTAACCAGATAAACTTGGTTACCATTTTATACCCAATCCTTTTGATTCTTCAAGGAAATGCCAACAAAGAACCCGCTCTGATACCATTTGTAGCGCCCAACTTGGAATCCAATTAACTGGTTCTCTAGGCCGATCAATCATTGGGCCTTGGGCATGATTTCCTATATGTAAAAGGTTGTCAAATATTAGTGAGGGTCCAATTAGGTTATATTGGGGGTACTATACCCTATGTTGATGATGATAATAAAGGTCGTGATACCATAACTTGGTGGAAGCAATTTACCAAAAAATCAGTGGAAGAAAAACTAACCAACAAAAATAATAAGCCAAAATCATAAATCTAGATAAATATCAGATAAATTATACATGTCAGATAGTCATAAAAAAGTATACATGCACTATCACTCATAGAAAACCACATAATTACATACTTATAAGCCTTAGAAATAACTCTATCTCAGTGAAAAGAACCACCATGGTCCATCTGCTATCCATCCCATGCACTTGTTCATCCATAATCACTATAGTCTATAGAGTGATCCCAGTCCTTGACCTAATCTCAAAACCATAAATTCTACACATGTTCTAAGGGAATCGTGTAGGGTGTGAGTATTAACTTAGTGGACCACCACCAATGTGTGTATATATTACATCTATATTTATACAATTGTATGCATACATAAATAAATATCATTTATAATCAATAATAAAAATACACAAACATGCTCAATATCCATGAGGAAGTGTTTACCTACCTTGGAAAATGCTGGAAAAGAAAAAATGTATCCCTCATCATCCATACCCAGATAACCCTTGGTCTCTCATCCATAACATGTCATTCAGCACCTCATTCCAACCAATACCACATGCAGTATCGTATCGAGTAAAACTGGAATCCTAATGACATGCCAAACAAATATGTCACAAGTTCCTCAACTTCCATTCATCAAATCACCATCAACTCAATAACCCAATATCCCAATATACATCAATACCCATCCTTCCATAAATAATGAACCACCATCATATCAACAGCCCGATGTCCAAGGGATGGTGAGATCCATCCTTCAATAATTCTGGCCCATTGGCCCAAACATATATGGTGAGCCTCCCCCAACCGATGGCCTCACACACCATAAACTATGTATTTCTACGATGAGAACCTCCTCTATAACTTATGGTCAACATCATCGCCTAAGATGCTAAATCTTCAAAGGCCTCCACCCACAATGAGTGGTCAATACAAGCTCAACTAAGTCCTCATCTGTGTGAGCACGACTCCAATGATGGTATTGACTAATCACAATGAGCATAAATCACCAAATATTCCTAATCCAACTCAAAACCTCATTTTCATATGTGAATATCATCACCCATCTATGTCATGTTCATCACCATCCACCTCAACATGATGATCACATAGCCTCAATTTGATGGTCATCACCATCCCACATATTTTGGGCCATTCCCTCAGCCTGATGAACCTCATTATCTCAATATCAATGATCACATAATACCATGTATGTTGATCCATTCCCAACACATTCCCATGAAACCAATTCAATCATAACATAATTAAATTAAATTAAATGACCAACACAACATTCCCAACCAAAAATAAGAACCTAGTTTCACCCAAACCAAGATATTTTAGTCACAAATCACCTCATAAAAATACATTATCCTATAAGTATCATCCAATTATACTATAAAATCTAAGAATTTATTTAATAGGTCACACTCAGACCACCCCACTCATGCGTATTTAAATACTCACCCATAACATGTATATAAATGCAGAGAAATCTTGGAACCACTGACCTTAGGCTAGTAAGTTCTCTCTCATCCAATACTTTCCTTTAATCTAAGATGAGATGATAGAAATTTTAATTTTAAACAAACTCCCTAAAAATAGGTCAAAATATTTCACATGGAATTAGTATTAAAAACAGAGAGAGAAAATAAGAAAGGAAGTATAAGTATTAACATCCTTACCTTTACACTTATAATGCACCCGATAATATCCAAATCAGAGTCCAACTAAGGAAGTTCAAAAGGAACCTAGTGGAATGAGAGGGGGAGCTCCATGGATGTTGGAGGTACATGAAATGATAGAAGAAAATTTGGATTAGAATGAAATAGAAGGGAGGGTCAGTTTCACAATTTCACACCCATTAATGAACCACATGGTTAGGCCAAACGGTTTGGCTAACCGTGAACCAATTGTATAGTGTCAATTTCCAAAGTGTACCCCCTTTAAAATGGGTCTCATGTTTTGGATAATCATGTGCCAACTATTCACACTCACTGGCTAAGTGTCACAAAGTGTGTAGGTTAGGATGCATTTTTTTAGACCATTCATAGTCCATGATCACCCTCTATAATTTATTATAGGTTCCTTGCATAGTTTGTTATCTACATCACATGGTTTGTTTTAACCATGCTCTAGTTCAAATGGGTTTCATGGTTTGGACCACATAGTTATCACTAACCATGTGTCAACTGTGCACCCAATGTTTTGTCTCCCAAACTTTGGTTATCAAATCCCGACACTATCAAAACCAAACTAGACCTCCAAGAAACTTATTGGGCCTTACTCCCCATCTAAAAATAATGTAATAACATGTTTTAGTTCTCAAAATTATGCTCTTAATACCGATTTAAAAATTGTCCCTTCCACCAAACATAAAACTCAAATTTACTTGTTAATTATGACCCATTCAAAAACACATGAAATTAAATTAAATTATAAGGATGAATAAACACATTTGTAGATAGGAACATACAATGACACAAATAAATGTGGTTTTCTTACTGGAATTTAATATTATCATAATATCTTAAACTTGAAATTACTAAGGGCATACACTATGAGAAATTTCCTCAAAGTCCTATGAGTCTCCACCCCTAATATTGCTATCATTTTTTCCAATGAAATAATATAATTTTACTATATAAAAATTATTTTAATAATATTGTCATGGTACTTCTAGGTTCTGATAATAGCGGGGAACTTTTATGACATTTTAGTATGAAAATTACTCTTAGGACATTAGTACATACTACATCACATATAAGAACAATCATGGTGTGATAATAATTTTATTAATATTCCAAACAATGAATACAAGTAATCATAAATTATATGTAATTTGGTTCTAGGGAACCAACTCCAATAGACTCCCACTTTCACTATCACCAACTACTAACAACCTTGAATCTACTATCTCTCAAATTATACTCATGATTCTCCTGAGATAAAGATTTAGTTAAGGGGTATGCTACATTTTCTTCCATGGAAAATTTACTCACCATAACTTCACCGCTCTGATAAAAATACCTTAAGAGTTGATACTTTTAGAGTATGTGCTTTGTCCATTGGTGTGACCTTGGATCCTTTTAAAGAGCCACTACTACAATATTATCACAATATAATGTGATAGGGTCTTTACTGATCATTACCACATTAAGCTCTTGGGAAAAAATTTGTATCCAAACAACTTATTTGGTTGCATCAAAAATAAATATATGCTCATACTCCATTGTAGAATCAGTGACAACTAGCTATTTTAAACTCTTAAATCTCATAGCCCCTCCATTGATACTGAATATATATCCTAACTATGACTTTAGATTATTCTGACCTATTTCAAATCTATCATCAGTATAACCCCATATGACTAGTTCCTCATCTTTTTTGTACACCAAGAACATATATTTATTTCTTCTTAGATACTTAAGGATATCCTTAACAGTAGACCAATGTTTTTCTCCAACTTCATCTTGATATATACCTAACATATTCAAGGCATTGGAGACATAAATCATAGTACATAGCATAGAATTCATGATTAATCCTATCATATATGTGTATGGGATCATGCTCATTCTCTCTCTCTCTCTCATATTGTGTATATGGACACATTTTCTTAGAGAGATTTATATCATGTGACATTAGAACTAATCCCCTCCTGGATTGTTCCATACTAAATATATTTAGTTTCCGGTCAATTTATAAACCTTAAATTATTCTAACTAGCCTTTTAGGTCTATCATAAATTATATTAATCCAAAGAATGTAGGATGATTCACCTAAGTCCTTTATGGAGAAGCACTTGTTTAACCAGCCCTCAACTGACTGTAATACCGATACATCATTTCCAATAATTAATGTATCATTGGAATATACTTCTAGGATAACGATAATGATCCCACTAAACCACTGTAAACATATGGATCAGATTTATTCTTAATGAAATCAAAAAAAAATATGGCTTCATCAAACTGAATATTCCATGACCTGAATGCTTGATTTGATACATAAATGTATATCTACAACTTTTAAACATTTTTTGCATCACCATAAGTCACAAACCCTTCCATTTTTGTCATATAGACATTTTCCTGAATGTTTCCATTAAGTAAAGTTGTTTTTACATCCATATACCAAATTCCATAGTCATGTTAAGCTGCGATATCAATTAGAATTTGGATGGATTTAAACATGAAAAGTGGAGAAAAGGTTTCACTTTAGTTAATTCCTTATCACTATTTTATCCCTTTATCCATTAACTATGTTTTTTAGGTATTTACTTTACCTTCCATGTCTGTTTTTATCTTGAATACCGATTTACACTGAATAGGATTTAAATCAACTGGTAGATCAACCAAGACAAAAACTTGGTTCTAATACATTGAATTCATCTCATAATTCCTATATATCTAGTACCTATTTGTATGAGAGAGGTTCATTATTGTAAATAAATAATGATTCACCACCTTTGGTGACTAGAAAACTATATCTTTATGGTTTTATTACCTCTCTAGAGCTCCTACATAGTACTTATGTTTCAAAAACAACTTCTTACATAGGGACCTATGGAATCTATTCATGTACCACCTCTTGTGTATCTTTAGCATCAACTTCATTGAAGTCAATATTTTTTTCACTATACTTCCTAAAGATGTGTTCCCTCTCAAGAAATATGGAATCTATTGTGATGGTTACTTTATTGTTTGAGGGGTTGTACAGATAGTATCCTCTTTTTTCCTTGGGATACCCTATAAAGATACACTTCATGTCTTAGGGTTCTAATTTATTTACTGAGATGGCCTTAATAAATTCCTCACAACACTATACAAAAATTTGTGACAAAAAAATTTTCTTTACATGCATTAATTAATATAGTATTCCATTCTCTTTCTTATTTGATACTTGGTTTAGAATGTGTGTAGAAGTATGTAATTCATATCTCCCAAAGGATAATGGAATATTTTCATGACTCATAATCGACATCACCATGTTAATAAAGGTATGGCTTCTACTTTCACTAACACCATTACATTGTGGTGTATAAGGTGGGTTGAGTTGAGTTATAATCCCAAACTCCCATAGAAATTCAATAAAATATGGGTTAATATATTCACCACCTCAATCAGATCAAATATTCTTTGTATTCTTACTAAGTTGATTATCTACTTAATTATTGAATTATTTGAATTTATCAAATGATGCAAACTTATACATCATCAATTAAACATAGTAGAATCTACTCAATTCATCATTAAAAGTTATGAAGTAATAATATTCACCTCTATATTATACTATAAAATGTCCATGCACATCATTGTGTACTAATCCTAGAATCTTTTTGGCCCTTTCACCCTATCCACTAAATAGTGGTTTGGTCATTTTTCTTTATAAACAAGCATGGCATATTTCAATTGGTCTTATCTCAAAAGAGTCTAAATAACCATCTTGATAGAGCCTTGTCAAATTATTATTATTTATGTGAAAAAGATGGTGATTCCACCACTGGTTGTTATACAAGTCATGTGAACTTTATTCTTTATCGATTTTAAATAGTTTGTTTTTATAGTCAAATATGTAAAGACTATTATTTAGTTGTGTCATACCAAAAAAATTTTTTATTTGTAAAAGAAACATTCTTTATTTAAAAATTTGAAAATAAATCCATCCATGTTAAGAAAATAAATAGATATTATGTTCTTAGTAACACTAGGCAAAAAATAAAAATTCTTTAAAATTAAAATCGTTACAGTTGGAAACAAAATGTGGTATTCTACTATAGCCAAAGCATTAAGTCATGCTCCATTAGTTTCTTGAAGATACACCTATTCTATGTAAATCTATTAAAATATACATGTTTCCTATATTTGGATATATATGTGAGCACCAAAAGTTGTTTCTAATACCCAATGTGTAGATATATAAATATTACACTCAAAAAATAACACAACTTTATCATCCCATGGCTTATGGGTGTAGTTCTTCTTCCAATGGCCTAGCTCGACACATGAAAAACATACTACATTTTGTTCCTTTTCTTACCTTTTAATATTATTCTTCTTATAATGATGGTTCTCAAGATCTTTACACTTATAATAAGTCTTGATCCCCTTTGCCTTGTTCTTTCTTTTCTTGTTCACCATAAGGACTGTGGGTTTTTCATTCCCTATCCCCTTGTTAACTTGGTGAATGAGATTAAGAAGTTTTGAAAGATTCTTCTATCTATTTCTCATTTTGTAATTAACAATAAAAATATATAAAGATTTATTAAATGAGGATATAATGATATATGTGTATATCTCATCATGGAATTGAATGCCAAGGATGTCTAAGCACTCTAAATATCTAATTAACTTGATTACATGAGGCTTAGATGAAACCTACTCTCCAAGATTGTGCATGAAAAAATCATTGGAGATATCATATCTATCTTGTCTCTCTCTATTTTGATAGAGATCATAAAGGTGAGACATGATGTTATATGCATCCATATCCTCATGTAACTTTAGAAGTTCATTAGACATGGATGATAGCATGAAACATTGAACATTTTTGGCATCATCCAAATATTTCATGTAGAGAGACAATTCTTCCTCACTATCCTCTTGGCCAGATACTTTAGGAATGGGGTTTTCCAACATATATAATTTTCTTTCATGGTGTATAATAACATTCAAGTGTCTTTTCCATTCATGGAAATTAGTGTCAGTGATAAGGTTATCCTTATAAAGTATGGATCAGAGTGATATAGTTGAAGTCGTGTGGATTTTCATTTCTACAATTAAAAAGAGAATAATTTTATTAATTTATCTAATTTATAAAATTATATAATAAATATTAAATTTATTAATCCCCCACTATTTTATTAAAACTCAATAGCCCTTACCATTGGTTTTAGAATATCACATTTCATGGATATTTTAGTGTAAATGATCTATATGCCTCCTCTCATAACCCGTATGGATGTTTGTCAAGCTATTAAAAGGTATTTTGATAGTCATTGTAATACCCCAAGTTTTTTCTAAAAATAAATAGAAATGCATGGAACTTTTTTTTAAGTAGATATTTATAACTAGCCTTTAAAACATAACTTTTCCACTTCTATGTTTTGAATTTCAAGAAAATGTCATCTACGGTTGTGTTTATTATGTTATTTGGAGTCTATTGGAACCAACTTGTTTTTTTTTGTGAATAGTAACATACCCTTATGAATAGTAATATGACCCTAATGAATAGTATAATTTTTTATTATTTTATTTTCTTAAGGCTTTAATATAATAACATCTTGGTTAATTTTTCATCATGATATAGAAGTAGTTATAGAATTAGAATTGTTAATTTTTTAATTAAATATGATTTTATTTAAAAATTAAATTAATAATATTTAGAAAATTAATTTCAAAAAATGGACTTCATTTTTTAATTCTACACGTTGAAAAATGGTTAGGGTAAATTTTTGGGTTTTTTCTAAAATTCTTGTTTTTTCGGTGAATAGTGAAATACGATAAAATATCGTATAATCAAATTATCAGTAAAATACACTATTTATGACATCATAAGTAATTCAAGTCCACTCAGTTCTAACTAACATTCCATTATTACTATTTGAGGTCACATAAACTAAGACTATTCATAATCTTGGGCAAAAATATTATAATAATGATTAAAATAATGAAAAATACCCCCTCTCCTCCACTATAAATACCACCCTCACTCCCCTATTCTTCCCACACCTCTAAAGCCTTGATTCATGCCTAAGTTCTGAAAAATACTCCTCCCAAGTCTCTTCCCCACATCCTAGAGCTTCTGCTCTCACCAAAAGACCAAAACCAAATCCCTTAAGAAGGATCTCAAGGAGAAGAGATCAAGAGGTAAACATCCTCTTTTATCTTCTTTTTTTTCTTTCATTTTATGTTATTCTCTTCCTTTAACTTTTTAATTATGTTGGGATATTTCATTCCATATCCCCCCTTACTGTCCATATTATGTATGAGTGATGAGATATTCCCTTTCTCTCATCAAACTATTTTTATGAAATTTTAAGAGACGTCGTTAGGCTGCCGAATTTTCGTGAGAAATTTCTCAAGTTTTCTTTTATTTCATGATTCATTTTTCTTATTTCCTCACCCCCTCTTATCCAAGGGGCCTGAAATCTCTAGAATCAAGTATATTCTATATGTTCTCATGTTCATGGAAAATTCATCATCATTGTTCTTCTCCTCTCCCACTTATTCAAAGAATTAAAAACATTGTCCATGATGTGTTGAATTACTGACATCGTGGACGGTGTGATTTCATTTTTCTTTAAATCCTTCAATTATGGTCATGAACCCATTTTTATGGTTGAACAAGGTTATAATATATGTATTATTTATCATCAATGGTTCTAGAATTCGTTTTAACACATGGTTTTAATTTATAAAACGAAATGAGGTCGTTATTATCAAAGAACCACTAATATGATCTAAATGAACATCATTAGTGTTTTAACTTATGAATCATCCTCATGAAAGAATTCAAAATGATAAATGGTATAATTTATGTTACTGTATATATTTAAATACTACTCCATTCCAATTCTGTATTTTCACTTCCAATCAACAAGAACATCCATCATGAACCAAACTTGGAAATCATGTAAAGAACTCACCTAAAAACAGTGCAAGAGGCAAAATACTAACAATTAAAGGGTGAAATGATGTTATTAAATGATCATATAAGATGTTATAAACATGAAAATGTTTCTGTAAAATATTAATAACACTCTTTTAACCATTATACAGGAGGTTTAAACAAGTTTTAAGTAAGAAAAACCTGAGCTAAGGGAATTCTTAACCCGATTTTCCATTCTTTGGGTTAACCTTCTACTTCATTATTTATGTGCTATTTAAATTGTTTTTGTGATGGTTTATGTTTATATTATGTTTTATTATGTGTATTTACAGTATATAAACATACTTCATCCACTCTATTAAGTCTCTCTTCAATTGTATGATATTTATAAGGGGATTTTCTTTAAAAATCCTCTTTTTAAATTCGGTTTTATGAAATTCCAAAGTAATGTTTTTATGGAATTATTAATGTTGTATGATTATGTTTTAGTTCTTGGGAATTATTTATGATGAATGTTGGGACCTATATCTCCCTCCAATTCATTTTTTATGAGTAAGTTGGAGGTCGGCCGTATGGTTACTCCAAGTGTAACTGCGATGGTTACACAAAGTAAGGTAGCTGTGAGGGTTACAGATTATAAGGTATCCAAGAATGGTTACAAGATTATGTAAGTAATTCCCCAAGATACCTTTATGATTATATTTATGTTCTCATGTTTTGTTTGGATCTTTTGTAAATCTAATTTTACACAAAGTAATTATATATGGGTGACAAGAATGTCTTTTGAAAATATTTTCATACGTTACGAGTATTCATGGACTAATGTGATCTTTCCTTCTTTCTCATACCTTACTGAGATTTTGTGCTAATACCAAGTTTTTAAATTATTTTCACAGGTTAATGGATGTGTAAGACAAGGAAGTAAGACATTTTAAATGTTGAAGAATTTTCAAGGAGTCTTGTTTTAATTTTTAATGTTTTATATTTTGAAAAAAAATGGAAACTATTTTTATGGTATCTACTCTGTAATAATGTGTAATGTTATAAATGTTTTGTCCTAATTCTCTAAATATATAAACATGAAAAGATACTCAATGTAAAAGGAAGTTTTTTCTTGAATAAATTCAAGATTATGTATGTATTAAGGTCGGGTCCTTATAGTCATAACTTACCAACTGCATTAACTCGTAGCTCCTTGATCTATTGAGTGGAATCTAATATCCTAAAATCCTGAATAAGTATTTCCTCAACACTTTAACTACTAGCTTCAATAAGTCTCATATAGGAGATAAACCCTTAATACAAACTAGGTTAAGTTAACCCAAAACTCAAGAAAGAAATTCCATTATAATTGAAAGCACCCTAGCAGAGGTTGGTCAAGCACTTTGAACTATAGTTTGATTCTTACCTAAGTAGTGGAAGGCTATACCGAATTAATATATATAATTGAGGGGTTTTATATTTATGTATAAATTAATGATTTTATCTTAATTATATGCTTGTTAATTTTAAGTGGATTTACTTAAGTGATTAACCATGTATTAGATAAAGTTTATGCATAATCCAATTTTTTTTATTTCCATCTTTCATATTAGTTAATTCATTAATTTATGAAAACATGATAAAACACCTATAATTAAATTAATCATGAAACTCTATAGAAATGAAATAATAATAGGTGGTATGGTTATTATCCTTTCCTAATCGTTATTTTATCTAGATGATGATAAACTATCCCTCAACCTATAGTAAAATAGCTTGAACCATAAATGGGTTCATGTTGCAATTGTCCACCTATCCTCCCATGTATCTCCTAGATTGGTTTCACCTCAACTCTTACTTGAACTTCCTCTACTCTCCTGGGAGATACATTCATTACATAATCTTTTACTCACTCACGGATGAGGGGAACCAACATCTTGGTTTAATGGGTTTACATAAAAGGAAATTGTGGGCACACATGCCCTTACATAATGAGAGGAGGGGTGACATGCATGACATCATTTTAATTTAATAACAGTAAATTAAAAGGAAACTGGTCACATACAAAGGTTTTTTCTATGCTCATGATCATCCACATACATGAAATATATTATGAATTTAATAAACTAAAATTAAATCTAAATAATTTTTATTTAAGATAAATCGCACTAGAATTAGTTAATTATCTTCTTTAATTAATAAATTATTTAATATTAATTATCATCCAAAATTTATTAAGATTCTCATCCATAAATATTTTAAACAAATCAAATAAATTTATTTAAAATTGACTAAGTAAAAAAGTATGAACCTTTGGAGGAAACATGATGAGTACTCATCCGAGTTACCCAACATGTATGATGGGCGTATACTATTTACTCATATAGTATGTAGTATACATATCTTATCACATAATTTCATAGCATGTGTTGTTAAATAAAGGGCACACTGACATGTGTTATTTATGTAGTGTGTTATATTTTAATTTGCGTAGATTAATCATTGTATTATGACTTATACACGATATGTAGTTGTGAATATTATGTAGAAATTAATTATAAATTTAATATATATATATATATATCAACCATCACATGGAGTATATGAGTCAAATAAATGACACAAGAATGCATGTTTACAAGTTTTAAACAATATAATATATATATAAATTTTAAATTATTCATAAATAGGTAATATATACACGGTGTGTACAATCGAGCTACACATCATGTATAATTATTCATCGTCTATCGGCAGTACACACTTAGGGATTGGGCATGTTTTCCTATCACAAATATTAATGGATTTCATGGTGTTTACTTGGAATACACATCATGTGGTATCCAAGTTACATGGTTACCAATCACATGTGTCATGTCATAAATACACATTTCATCATTGACGAATGGACTACACATCATGTACTCAAGTTACACATTGTGTAGTTTGGCCAACCACGTGCCAGGCTAGGTCGGTCAACACATGGTGTGTATTAATTACACATCATGTAAAATAAATGTGTGGTTCTCTGATTTAATTCATGATTCATCCTGGTGAATTAAGCATGGGTACACGGTGTGTGCCTACGACCTACACATCGTGTATTCTTATTCTATCCAGCTGGAATTTTTGGCACCTCTAGATGAGTTCTTTGTATGTTATTCATTCAAAATTAATCCATTTTTTATTATATTTGTGAGAATAAAGAGGAAGAAGAGAAAATCTATTGATTCATATTTAAAGAGAAATTAAAATGTAAATGAAAACTAATGATAAATGCATAAATAAATCAATTGTATTTTAATAATTATAAATTATTTTTTGATCTCTCTAATACCAAATGAAGGTTTTGGGCATAGTGGAATCACTGGTAGGGCATGATCAACTTATATTTTTGTTGTAATTGGTGATTAATCCAAGATGTAGATGATGAATAATGTCATGACCAATGGAATTGAATAAAAGATTAATTGTCATTATAATACTAGAACCAACTGAAAGATCATAAAATAATTATTTATAATTAATTTAAACAATTAAAGAATTACCTTGTGATAAATTCTTTCTTCATTGATGAATCTGATAATGTATCTATTTTATACCATTGTTGTGTCATAGTAATAAAGTATAGATTTTCTTCAGTGATGATCCACACATGAACCAAAAACCTCTAATTGATGTCATATGAATCTATAATTTTTGTATTATAAGATCCTAATGCTTATGTTATTCATCAATGATCTCCATAATAATTACTTCAAAGAAGGACTCTCCTTATACTCTCTATAATTGAGAGGGGAAGTGGTGGAGGATCGATCTCTATTCCTGAGAGTGTTCTTGGAGAGGATCTATCTAGATCTTGAGGGGATTATCCATATGTCATTGTACATAAAAAAACCAATGGCTAGTGTTAATTTTTAAAATAATATAATTGGGATTAAATAGTGCTAGAGTTAGAAAGAAAATAATTGCACATAGACCCTTATTATTTTCCTAATCTTGGGAAAACCCCATATCCAAATATTATGATTATTATTATTATTATTCTTGATATGTGAAAATTCATGAATTAATTAAATGTTGTTTCTTGAATAAATTGTTTAAATTTTATTCAAATGATATTTAATATATTATTTTTACCCGAACCTTTTAAATTTTGTTGGTCATTCGTGCACAATATTTATTAGTCCTTGAATAATTTGTGTTTATTTAATAAATAAATATCATTGCATTATAAATAAATAATATATTTACTAAATATTAAATAAATATTTATTAAATATTATGCTCACAAATATTCTCTCAAATAACTAGTGATTGAATATATGTGATCAATCAAACGTGAATAATTATTAAATCATGTATGTGAATAATATTTATTCAATATGTTAAATAATAATAATATTTAACTGAGGTTATGGATATAATTTTTCATGAAACCCTCCCCCCAAATTTTACCCCTCCTAGGCTAGTAATGAGAGAAGGGATATGGTGACTACCCAAGTCCTACTTTCAGTAGGCCCCAGGTTGGCGAATAATGCTGAGGGTATTATAATCATACATATGGGAGGCATTACCCTCTAAGAGAACATGTGAAAGAGAGATAAGATAGATATAGCAATAAAAACCTACTTAGACATATATATATATATATATATATATATATATATCCCAAGTTCATACATGCAATGTCATACAGTACTACAACAACTAAAAGGAAAACTGCATGTACAAAAAGGTAATAATGGTAGTGACCATAAAGCCCAAACAGCTCTTGCAAAACCATGAGCTAGTAATATATAGCCTGATCTCAAAACCGCTCTAGCTGAACTGAAAAATAGTTTATAAATACATGGGGTGAGCATAATATTATACTCAATAGGATCCTCCCCAAAGCATCCTATGTAAAAGATAAATAAATAATACTAAAGCACAGTGAACAAAAGTGAAACTAACTCATCACCTAAACATGTATACTAAGTTCCCAGCCTCACCATGGATAAATCTTACCAAGTATCACATACAAGAGATTATAAAATATAGTAATGAAACATCAAGGTTACCCCACTCCTACTTCCCCATTAGTTTTCTGCTCTACCCCAACATCGCACATCTTAATCCATCTCTCTCCAAAATAATTCATCCCGAAGACATCTAGGCAAGGCATCACAACATGTACCTTGTGCATCACATCATCCCATCCACATATCCATATATATTAACTGAGTAGTTCCCAGGATCCACCATAGACCATATGAAATTTATCATACATTGGGTATTATACCTCAATCCATTACAGCCCATACACCAAGTAAGTACCTCAAGACATCATAGCATATACATGTCATACCTATAATAATCCTTTGGATACTATATCCAGGGATACATTTATATGAATAAATACAAGACATCAAAACCCTATACACACATATATGGTAAAAATATTCATTGTGAATACCAGCACAAGTAACTACCAAGATAGGAGGATGGGGCCATAGGGGGTAGTCATCCATCCATCCTCCCACTAGGATGTTGGAAAAACACCCTCCCAGAGTCCACTGGGTGTCAGTATCCCTAACCAACATGGGTGGGGTAGCATATTAAATCATAGAATATACATGATATAATATAGCTCACATCCATACTATGGGGGTAACCTAGTCTTAGACTCAATAATAGCTAACATCACTCGGACTCCTAGCTTTCACTACTAAGACTAGGTATCCTATAAGAACACAAACATTTAAAGATCTAAATTAATTACTTATTTTATTTTTATCATTTTTTTAATAAATTAATTTATTATCCATTAAATTAACCATTAACATTGTTTCAAGATACATTCATTAACTACCATCGTGAAGTCCATGCCCTCCAAGCATAATCCAAACCAAGTCCACAGTTTCTCAAGATTGACATCTTTTCAGCATTTTCATTTCATCATTATCAACCCCATGGGTTAATAATTATTTATTCATTATTATCATAATTACATAATCTAGTTACTCTAGGAAAACAACCCTAAGCTACCACCAACAGGAAACATGCAACCGACAACATCCAGCTACCTCAAGTAGTGGGGAAAGGAATCAGATAAAATAAGAAACTCAGTCATCATCTATTAAATAGATTCATTAAAGCAAGCATATAGCTTTATCACATCAATGGGTAATCCCATCTTTAACCCATTCCATCATCTGTGGTGTCATCCCCAATACCCACATGCACATCTCGATGCATCTCACCATCATAAGTGTCCATCACATTATGTAGGTTCCAGACACAGCGGAAGCGCGGTTGGGCCAGCACCCAACATTGATTTTTACCATGATCAATGATTATTCTGGGATCAATATGACTATGAATGTCAGTCTCCACAGAATATAATCAAAGATTTAGATAAAGAAGGAAGAGGCATGAAACCTTTATAGAGGATCTTTTACATCATGTTTATAATTAATTTAATTAATTTCATAATGAAAATAATACATGGATCTTCGGTATTTTCTTCGTTGATGATATTGATCATCTGGAATGACCCTTTCAGATTATCTCGTTGCGCTTGCGAGGATCTAAAATAGAATCCCTCTAGCAGTAATCTACACGTGCTCGGATGGCCTCTGATTGACACCACTCATTCTCCAGGTGCTAGAATGGCGAAGCAAGTGTCTTGTGTCGGTCGCTCTTGATCGCTTGTTCTTCGGCCTTGAAGAACGTATCTCATTCTTGAGAGGGGAAGGAAGAGGATTATAGAGAGAAATTATTTAGTTCAACAACTATCAATTCGTTATCCGTGCAGTTTCGGTACATGGAACAATAGATGTATGTGTATGTTTATTGACATGGGGATTCAGTTACAATATTTAATTACGTAACAGCAATTAAATACATTCATAACCTTAGAGAAAACCCATGATATTAAAAATAATACTACATCATTATTTATGGTGCACCAACTTGCGAAAACGGAATTATAAATAAAACTCCTCATCACAAAATAATAACAGCGTTATTTTAATTTGTGCCAACTAGTTAAATAATTATTTATCATCTTGCAAATAATTATTTTACTATCGGACCGGCCTTTGTCTGCTCGAACTCCACTTCCATTTATTGAACACCTGAAAAAATAAATAAATATTTTATTCTTTAAATAAATATTTAATTTAAAAACTAGTAAATAAATATTTATTAAATATTAAATAAAATAAATATATATATTTTACCCACAATCTAGTGAATAAATATTTATTTAATTTATGCAATCATTTTAACTTGAATAAAATTATTCTGTTTTCTTGAGAATTTTATTTATTAATTAAATTCAAATAGAATTTAACCAAGACCGCCAGAAACACTTAGTGTGTGACCCTCTAAGATTATTTCTCATTGGCATTAGGCGGGCTTGCCTAAAGTCTAAGAGTACTGTCTAGAAATGGGTCAAGGCACCCAAGAGAAAGAACTTAAAGTCACAACAATGACATCCACAGACAAACACTCACTATGTAATATAATCCCTTTATCGCAATATCTCATCAGGTAGGTTTCATGATTGTGTCATCAACTTTTATGCTTGATACGTCGTTCTTTGACTACCTAAAATAAACTCTTCGTTACACCATGGACATGGAATTTCATGCATCGGTTTTATTTCAATCAAAGGGTCGAGATATCAAATTATATAAATTGAAGGGACAAATCCTTCCTTGACTTATCCATTAATAACATTACACTCGTGATGCATCCAATGTACCCTACTTCCCACCAACTATTTGTGTGACAGTTTTCGTCAGTAAATCAAAGTGTGCGAGTCATGACATGTATTAATGATAATATTAAAGTCTAAGGATCATTACACACGCTCGCAGATAGAAATATCTGATGACACCAGAACATGCAGAATTCCTACTGGCAGGTCTATTCTCATAATATCCTATATTGGATATTATCAAGTGCGAACTTCATGAGAGGAAGTCTCATCTGCTTACGAGTACTCGCACCTGACGGTCTGCATGATATGTGTCTCATCATAGTATGTCATCCAACCATAGAACTATATATAATAATATTGTTATATCATTTCAAGGTTCTCATCATAGAGGGGAACTTCCATAACCTTATCAATGCAAAAAATACTCTAGGACATTATTACATCATAGTCATGTAGAAAAATGAACAATATATAATAAGATGTTTAATATTTAAATACATTAAATATCCTTGTAATCAAAGTACAACTAGTTGGTTCTAGTACACCAACTCTTACAAACTCTCAATTGGACTAGAGCCAACTTCCTATGAATTTTAGTCTAATATACCTCACATGGTGATCATGTTTTTGCTGAGTCATGGATTTAGTCAAGGGATCCACCGCGTTGTCTTCTGTGGAAATACTACTCACTATAACTTCACCTCTCTGAGAAAAATCCATCGAGAGATGATACTTCCAAAGTATGTTATTTGTCCGCTGATATGACCTTGGATATTTTGTGAGAGACACCACTATAGTATTATCACAGTATAGTGTGATGAGATCTTTACTACTAGGTATCACATCCAGATCCTGGATGAAGCTTCGTATCCAAACTGCTTCTTTAGATACCTCAGAAGCTGCGATATACTCAGATTCTACAATAGAATCTGCGACCACACTCTGCTTTGAGCTCTTCCAGCTCACTGCACCTCCATTCAAAGTGAATATATATCCTGTTTTCGACTTCATGTCATCTTAATCATTCTGGAAACTATAATCTGCATATCCTCTGATGACTAGTTCCTCATATCCTCCATAAACTAGGAACATATCCTTAGTACACCTCAGATACTTTATGATAGTATTGACTGCGATCCAATGGCAGTCACCTAGGTCAGCTTGATATCTTCCTACCGCACTCATTGTATTGGTGACATCCATCCTAGTACATAGCATGGCATACATGACTGACCCAATCGCTGATGTGTATGGAGTCCTTGCCATTATCTTTCTTTCCCCATGTGTCTAAGGACACATTTTCTTGGAAAGATGAATTCCATGTGATGTTGGAAACAATCCCCTCTTGGATTGTTCTATACTGAATCTCTTCAGTATCTTATCAATGTATGTACTTTGACTTAGGCCCAGCAATCTCTTGGATCTATCATGATGGATCTTGATCCCAAGAATATATGTTGCCTCACCCATGTCCTTCATAGAGAAGCATTGATTCAACCATACCTTAACAAACTGTAAGACTGGTATCTCATTTCCAATAAGTAATATGTCATCAACATATACTATTAAGAAAATGACTGCACTCCCACTAAAAAAATTTTAGATACAAGGCTCACATTAGTTCTTGATAAAACAAAATTTTGTTATGGATTTATCAAAATGAATGTTCCATGACCTGGATGATTGCTTTAATCTATAAATGGATTTCTGTAACTTGCATACCTTATTGGAATCCTTTGGAGTCATAAATCCTTCAGGTTGTGTCATGTAGACATCTTCCTGAAGGTTCCCATTAAGGAAGTCTATTTTGACATCCATTTTCCAAATCTCATAGTCATGGTAAGCGGCAATGGCCAATAGAATTTTGATGGATTTCAGCATTGCAACTAGTGAAAAGGTTTCATCGTAGTCAATTCCTTGATGCTATTTGAACCCTTTTTGCAACCAGTTATGTCTTATAGGTACTGACTTGTCCTTTTATGTCTAGTTTCTTATTGAATACCCATATGCAACCAATAGGATTTACATCAACTGTAGGATCTACCAAAATCCAGACTTGGTTTTGGTACATGGAATCCATTTTAGAATTCATGGCTTCTTGTAACTTGGTAACATCTATACCACTTACTGCTTCCTTGTAGGTTAGAGAATCATTATTATCAACTAATAATGAGTTACCATCCTCGGTAACTAGAAAAACATACCATTCTGGTTCTTTAACCTTTCTTATACTCCTACACGGTTCTTGTGTCTCTGGAATAGTTCTTTCTTCCATGGGGATTTGTGGAATCTACTCATGTACCAACTCTTGTGTACCTTGATCCTCAACTTTATTGAAGTCTATCTTGCCCCCACTATCTCTTTTGGATGTGTGCTTCCTCTCAAGGAATATGGTGTGTCCTTATACTATAACCTTTTTGTCTGAGGGGTTGTATAGGTAATATCCCCTTGTTTCCTTGGGGTATCCTATAAAGGTACACTTTGTGCCTTGGGGTGCAAGTTTGTTACCTGAAGAGGCCTTAACAAACATATCTCTTCCCCACACATGTAAATTCGATAACATGGATTTATTTCCACTCCAGAACTCGTATGGAATTCCATTTATTGATTTAGTTGGTACTTGTTTTAGTATGTATGATGTTGTTTGTAATGCATATCCCCGAAAGGATAATGGAATACTCGCATGACTCATCATTGACCTCACCATGTCCAACATGGTGCAGTTCCTCCTTTATCTCACACCATTCCACTAGGGTGTGTAAGGAGAATTTATTTGGGATAGGATCCCAAACTCCCATAAGTAATCAATGAAGTCTTGATTAAGATATTCTCTACCTCAGTCTGAGCATAGTTTCTTAATCTTCTTAACAAGTTGGTTCTCAACTTCAATCTTGTATTCTTTGAACTTATCAAAAGAATACTACTTATACCTCATTAATTAGATATATCCATATCTAATAAAATCATCAATAAAAGTTATGAAGTATGAGTACCCTCCCCTTTCTTCAATTGGAAATGTTCCACACACATCGATATGAACCAATTCAAGAAGTTATTTAGAGCTTTCACCTTTCCCACTAAATGGGGCGTTGGTCATTTTGCCTTATAAACATGCATGACATACTCCAAGTGGTTTTAGTTCAAAAGAATCTAAATATCCATCTTTATGTAATTTTGTCAAGCGTTTCTCGTTTACATGACCTAGCCGGTGATGCCAAAGTTGGGTGTGGTATGAGTCATGTAAAGTACCTTTGTTATCGATTTCCATTAATTTCTTTGTGTAATCCAACACGTAAAGATCATTGTATAAATATGACCTACCAAAACAAATGTTATCTTTGTAAAAGAAGCAAAATTCATTTCCAAAATTGAAAGAAAAATCCATCTGTATCTAATTTTGATATAGAAATAATGTTTTTAGTAATAGACGGTGCATAATAACAACCCTTTAACACCAAGATCATCCCAGTTGGCAATGTGAGGTGGTAGTCCCCGAGAGGTATAGAAACAATTCTGGCTTTGTTGGCTTCTCGTAGATCTACCACCCATCGATAAATATTTATGAATCTACTTGGTTCCTATATTTGGACACATATATGAGAACCACAAGCTGTATCTAATTCCCAATTTGTAGAAACAGATAGATTACATTCAATAAAAAATGCACTTGAAACTTTCCCTTGCTTCTTAGGCTGGGTGAAGTTCTTCTTTCAATGGCCTTTCTTACCACATGTGAAACAAAAAACCTCATGTTACCTTACCTTCCCTTTGATCTTCCTTTTCTTGGAATGTCGTGAAGAAGCTTTGGGCTTAAAGCTCTTCGCCTTCCCTTTCCTCTTATTCACCATAAAGACATAAGGCTTTTCACGCTTCATATCTTTGTCCACTTGGAGAATGAGGATAAGAAGATCAGATAGATAATTCTCAATATTTTTTATGTTAAAATTAACAACAAAGTTGGAGAATCTTGGAGGGAGTGATGCGATAATGAGATCAGTGCCTAGTTCTTTAGGGAGTTTAAATCCTAGAACCTCCAGGCGCTCAATGTATCCAATGATCTTGACTACATGAGACCTAGCTGGGGAACCCTCTCCAAGATTACTCTAAAATAGTGCCTTGGAGATCTCAAACATTTCCTGTCTTGATCTCTCCTGGTAAAGACCACATAGGTGCTTGAGCATTCTATAAGCATCCATGTTTTCATGAGACTTCATGATCTCACTAGACATTGATGATAGCATCAAACATTGAATGTCGATCGCATCATTTATATTTTTCTCATAGACCAGGAAATCCTCATCACTCACCTCTTTGTTAGGCGGATCAGGTAATGCTGACTCCAACACGTAAGACTTTCATTCATGGCGTCGGATAACCCAAAGGCATCTAAATCATTCCTGGAAGTTACTGCTAGTGAGGATGTTGTATTTATCCAAAATTGATCATAGGGATAGTGTGGTTGACAAGCTTGTCATTTTTATTCTACAATTAAAATAGCATATCATTAGTACTTTATTGATTACATTTTATGAGAAATAATAAATTTTATTAAGTCTCCAACTATTTTATCAAGTCCCAATGGCCCTTTACATTGAACACAGAATGTCCAGTTGCCATAACATTCTAGTGGCAAGGATCCATATCCCCCTTTTCATAACCCCAACAAGGGTTGGTCAAGTTATTAGAAGGTATTTAGGTAGGAAGGTATTTTCCAACTGTGGTCTTGTAGCTCCCTGATCTGTTGAGTGGACTCCCCAATCCTGAAATCATGACTTTTATATTTCCTCAACTCTTGCCTCCAATATTACACCAAGTCTAGAAAGGGATACTCATCTTGATGTAATATGGTTAAGTCAACCCAAAACCTTTCATAAGGGCTTCCTATATAAAAGTAAGTGTCCCAACAAGGGTTAGTCAAACACATAGTTTTATTGAGTTTTTTCCTTAATCAAGTAATGGAAGGCTTGGTCTGACTTAATGTTTTATTTGAGGGATTTTTATCTCTTATGCATGAATTGATTATTATCATTATCACATGCTTGTTAATATTAAGTGTAACTTACTTAAGTTATTGACCATGTATTGATAATATTTACTCATAAGTATAGTTTATTTTAGTTCCATATTACATGATTGTTTAATTCATTAATTATGTGATCATGATAACACATCCATAATGATAAACCATGAAACTTATAGAAATATAATAAAGTAAAGGGAATTATCATGATATTTTCTAATGGTTAGTTTATCTAGAGGTTGATAAAATAACCTTGGCCTAGGGGAGAAACATCTTGAACCTTTTGGGTTTATGTTTACAGCCTTCCACATGTCCACCTCTGTATCTGCTGGGATTGGTTTCATCTTGGATCCAGCTTGAACTTCCTCCACTATCTTGAGAGTTCCATCCATTACATATTCCTTTTTTTAACTCACATTAAAGTGAGGGGTAAAAATGGTTTTTAAATAAAAGAAACCTTGGGAACATGGGCCCTAAATATTAATGAGGAGAAGTCTCATAGGCCAAAAAAATAATTTAAATAAATAAATTAAATTAAATCATCCACATACAAAGGTCTTGGTCTATATCATGATCATCCATATATGCAACGATATTTATGCATAAATAAAACTAGCATTCAATTCTTTAATCGTTCTTTTTTAAGATAAATCATGCTCGAATCAATTAATTATCATCTTTAATTAATCAATCCTTTTATCTTAAACCCTTTTCTGAATTTCCTTGAGATTCTCATCCATCATAATTTTAAACAAATAAATTCATTTAAAATTATTTTTGTACGTAACTTATACCTTGGAGGAAACCCACTGAATTCCCATTCATAACTACCCAATGAGTATAAATAAATATTACGCAAATGTAAAATTAAACACACATATATATATAACACCTATCATGTGTTGTGCCTCAGCTTTACGCCCGCACTATGGTACACGTCTCAAGGGTTTGTATAATATAATAATAAATTTTAATAAATATACATAATTTGGATGAGTACACAGCTTGTAGTTCTTAATACATGGAGTGAACTATCGTTCACCATCCATCTGAAGTACACGCCCAGGGACATGGTGTGTTGATGTACTTCAGAAATATTCGGAGTACACAGTGTTTTCATTGTGCCACACACCATGTAGTATCCGCATTACACAGTTTCCAGCCGAGCAATCCGTGTACAGGGTACATGGTCCAACCCTAACCCGAAGGGACTACACGTCGTGTCTAGTGGACTACACGATGTGTAATCTGGAAAAATTGTGCCACCTATTCATGGTCAACACACGGAGTCATTTAAGACTTATAAAGACTCCAACTCACGGTTTGGTTTGGAGGATCGGTCTGATGCATTGAATCTTGACTACACGATGTGTACTGTTGAATACACGCCATGTGTTCTGGTGTTGTATGGACAGGAATCTTTGGAACCTCTACATATTACCCTCTATTTTATTTTAGTCAAAATTTAAATAAAAGATCGTTTCTATAAGGTGAATGAGAAATGAAAGAGGAGGAACAGATCTCGAGATTCAAATTTGCAGAACGATTAACTTGAATTGAAACAACTAAATTATTAAATGTGTAAATCATCAAGGAAATATTTAAATAATTATAAACTATGATGTAACCACTCTGATACCACTTGTAGGTTCCTGACGTAGCAGAAGCGTGGTTGGGTCGGCACCCAACTTTGATTTTTACCATGATCAATGATTATTCTAGGATCAATACGATGATGAATGTCAGTATTCGTGGAATAGAATCAAAGATTTAGATAAATAAGGAAGAGGCCCGAAACCATTAGAGAGGATCTTACACATCATGTTTATAATTAATTTAATTAATTTCATAAATAAAATAATACTTGGATCTTCGGTATTTTATTCGTTTATGATGTTGATTGTACGAAATGACCCTTACGGATTATCTCATTGTTCTTGTGAGGATCCAAAATAGAATCCCTCTAGAGGTGATCCACGCGTTCTCCAATGGCCTTTGATCGACACCACTCATTCTCCAGGTGCTAGCATGGAGAAGCGAGTGTCTTGTGTCGATCGTTCTTGATCGCTTTTTCTTCGACCATGAAGAACGTCTCTCGTTCTTGAGAGGGGCGGGAAGAGGATTTGAGAGAGAAATTGTTTAGCTCAACAACTCTCAAATCACCATCCACACAGTTTGGTACATGGAAAAATAGACATATGTGTATATTTATTAACATGGGGCTTTAGTTACAATATTTAATCACATAATAGCAATTAAATAAATTCATAACCTTAGAGAAAACCCATGCTAATAATAATAATATTGCATCATTATTTATGGTGTGCCAACTTGTGCAAAATGGAATTATAAATAAAATTCCACATCAAAAAATAATAACAGTGGTATTTTAATTTGTGCCAACTAGTTAAATAATTATTTATCATCTTTCAAATAATTATTTTACTATCGGACCATCCTTGGTCCGCTCAAACTCTACTTCCATTTATTGAACACCTGAATAAATAAATAAATAATTTATTCTCTTAAATAAATATTTAATTTGCAAAATAGTAAATAAATATTTATTAAATTTTCAATAAAATAAATATATATATTTTACCCACAATTTGGTGAATAAATATTTATTTAATTTATGTAATCATTTTAAATTGAATAAAATTATTCTGTTGTATTGAGAATAATATTTATTAATTAAATTCAAATAGAATTTAACCAAGACCACCAGAAACACTTAGTGTGTGACAACAACAAGATCCTACACACTCTCCCAGGGTAGATACCTCTCAAACTAGAGCAAGGTTATCAATAAGAAACAAGAGGAAATCATCTCATAAACTAGAAAGGTCACCATCCATAATGGAAAAACTTTATAAGAGAAGAGATAAACATCAAAGAGCTCATAGTACTGAGTGCGCATCTGCGAATCACATTCCTATATACTCTCCTTCATGCCATTATTCTTACACAAGACACAAACCAAGGGAATATTATGCCCACACAACATCTTCTCTTGGTGGTCCTAGATCTCCATAGGTCACTCCTTAAAGGTTAAATCATCATCGACATCGATCTCACCCCAATTGATGACATGAAAGTCATCATGAATATAACAATGAAGCTGTGAAATGTGAAAAAATGTCATGTATTCTTCTCTTATGTGAGGTAAGTGTTATCTAATATTACATATCTCTAACATGATCCAACAACTCAAAAATACCAACAAAATAGGGAGAAATATTACTCTCACAACCAAAACTTTTCCTCCCATGGTGAGGAGTCACCTTCTAGAACACATGATCTCCAATGTCAAACTCCAAAGGTATCTTACTATGATTGACATAGTAAATCTGATGATCCAAAACTACCTCCATCCTCTTAGAAATTACCTATACCATTTCTATCATATTTATTACTAGTTTTGTCTTGAGAATTTCTTCCTCTATGACCTCGTTCTAGCACAACAGAGAACTAAAAGGTTAGTCATAAAAATATTCAAATGGATCCAAAACAATGGTGAAGTGGAAAATATCATTGTAAGAAAACTTGACCAAGGGAAGGTTCCTCATCCATGAACCTCAAAAATCTAAGACAGAGAGAAACATGTCTTCAAGAGTCTGGATGGTTTGCTATGTTTGACCATATGTCTACAGGTGAAAAGTAGTGTTAAAGAATAGCTAAGATCCAAAAGTATGTTGGATACCTCTCCATAACCTGGAGGTAAAATTAGGATCTTGATCATATATGATCATCCTAAAGACTCCATGTATTCACACCACCTCCTCCAGATACTTCCTTGACAAAACCTTTACTGATCTAGACTCCATGATCTCTATGAAGTGGGTTGATTTCTTCAAATGATCCATTATCACCCATATAGAATCATAGTCTTCCTAAGATAAAGTTAAACCAATAATGAAATCCATCAATAGGTCCTCCCATATCCATTGGGGAACATCTAATGGCTGGAGAAAACCACCAAGAACATAGCACTCTGACTTCACCTTCTGGTAGACCAAACATCGAGAAACAAACTCTACAACTGCACACTTCATCCTAGGCCACCAAAACTGACCTCTCAAAGCTTGGTAAATCTTTTTTATGTTGGGATGTACCACCAAAGGTGATCCATGGAACTCATGGAGAACCATATCATGAATTTCTAAAGAAATTAAAATCCTTCCCTATAATAACACATGTTTTTCATATCCTCAAACCAACCATCAAGGGCATCGCTAAAAAACTTGGTCCCACTAGACCTCCACCTCATAATCCCCTAGCTGGGACTCCTCCACCTGCTGCACCAAAGACGAATGAACTTACATCTAGAAAGGAAAACATCTACCTCCAACCTCACCCATATCTAGATGCATCACTGAGACTTCTTCCATTAATATCCATGAATCCCCAGATTCATGTACAGTATCACTACGTGACTTTCTACTCAACACATCAGCTGCAATGTTTTCCTTTCCTAGCATATAAAAAATATTGAAGTCGTAATACTGTAAGAATTACATCCACTAATTATGATTAAATTTCATTCTAGGATAATACATGCCTCAATATCTTATTATTGATAAAAACCACAAAATGCTCATCGATAAGGTAATGTCACCACAACTTAAAAGCAAACACAACATCCAAAAAATCAAGATCATGGGTGGCATAGTTATTCTCATAGATATGTAACTAATGAGACCCATAAGAAATAATTGATATTTCCTACATCAAAATACATACTAACCTAAGATGTGAAGCATCACAAAAAACCTCAAACTGAACTCCTTCTGTTGGAAAATAAAGGATCGGAGTGCTAAATAATTTCTCCTTCAGGTACTCAAAAGATTCCCAACACTGGTCAGTCTATGAGAACACCTGATCCTTTCTATTCAAGGATATAAAAGTAGTAACAACCTGAGATAAATTAGCTATGAACCTCCTATAATATCCTACAATACTAAGGAAACTTTTCACCTCTACTGTTATCTTGGAGGCTGGATAAGAAACAACCACATTTATCTTTGAAGGATCTGAAGCTACTCCATACTAGGACATGACCTTCCCCAAGAAACAGACTTCATGATCCCATAATTCACACTTCAACAACTTCCCAAATATCTTATCATGATGGGGAACTCTCAAAATGGCATGAAAATTCTCTAAATGCTCCTCCTCAAATGTGGAGTACATAAGGATATCATCGATGAAAACCACCACAAATTTATCTGGGAACTCTTTGAGCACTAAGTTCATAAACCCCATGAACATAGCTAGATTATTCATCACATCAAATAGAATCCCAATGAACTTGTAATTCCAATGGAAAAAAAAGGAAATAAGTCTTTTGAATATCCTCATCCTTCACCCACATATAATAATATCTTGACCATAAATTGATCCTCTAGAACTAGATTTCTCCCTTTAGTTGATCTAATAAATCATAAATCCATGGAAGAGTATAGTAGTTCTTCATTGTAACTTGGTTCAAGTGATGATAATTGATACAAATCTATAATCTTCCATCATCCTTCTTTATGAACAAAATTGGTGCACCCCAATGTGACACACTCATGTGAACAAAACCCCACTGCAAAAAATCATCATGATGTACTCTTAGCTATCACAACTCAAAAGGTGTCATCCTATACAGATACTTTGAGATAAAAGACACACCTGGATATAGCTCGATCCCAAACTTGATCTCCCATAGAGGGGGTAATGTTATAACCTCCCCTGGAAATACATCAGGATAATATTCTACAACCCTAGAAAATATTG
The DNA here is from genome assembly GCA_963277665.1 of Viscum album. Classification (NCBI taxonomy): domain Eukaryota; kingdom Viridiplantae; phylum Streptophyta; class Magnoliopsida; order Santalales; family Viscaceae; genus Viscum; species Viscum album. The sequence goes on along the minus strand of OY728164.1, from coordinate 1,549,081,887 downwards.
GCAGTTGAACTTCTGATGAACTTAGTATTAGCTCTTCCATCAAGGAAGATAAGGAAAAAACATTCCTCTAACCCATCTTAGGGTATCGCTCGCCAAAAAAAATTTGTCTCTCCATCAGCATCATAAAACACAACCTACCTCCTAAATCAATCCATGATATCCTACATCAAATATAACTAATCTATGTTGAGGATTATTTCATATGGCTATATCCATAAACATGGGAAGTCTCCCCAATAAAGGTTCTTTCCCATCACTAGATCACAGTCTCTACATACTTCATACAAGTTAGATCGACCTCTAATTGGCGTAGTCAATGCCAAGGTAACTGGAAGCATCTCTACCTAAAGTCCCAAAACATGGACAAGGGTAGGTTTTATAAAGGATTTTGGTGATCTATAATTAAAAAAATCATGCACACATGTAGAAAACAAGAAAATTATACCTAGAATGATGTATGGATCGCCCGGTGCTAGCAACGCTGAAGCATGAATCTGAACGAGACCTACTCTATGGCCTCTATAACCCTACTAATGACCACCACCACAGTAGCACTTTACTCTCAGAGGATGAGGAGCATATTAGGGTTGTACTATGTCTACCCCATCTTTTCTCTATTAATCCCAAATTGGAACACCATGTTATTTCTGCCTCATCAAAAACTGGATCAATGGAATAACTTGAAGTGGAACACCTTGTTCACACTAACTTTTTAGAAAGGCCTGACACTCTCGCCATAGATGACCTCTTCCTCTATAATAAAAACACATGAATGATCCCTTGACATATTTATGAGGGTCATCACCCCTAGATAAATGATATTATGAGGGATAATACCTACCCTCAGCTGGCCAAAATATCTTCTATCCATGAAATTAGGAACCCTGAACCATAGCTCTACTTCATGAGGAATCTTAGAGACTCCCCTATCATGATGATCTAGTTATATCTAGAATCCCCTCAATAACCTATGCTCTCGCCAGCACCAAAATATATATATTCAGCATAAAAGGGGTGACATGAGGCTAGATATCTAGATGAAAATCCTCATCAAAATTTCTCTCCCTAGCCTCCTCATCTAGAAATAGGTATAAAGAATATCGCATAAGGGTCCTGAAATGGATCTAAAACTCTTTCATGATGGAACACCCCTACCTAAGGGTAAGAAACTCTTGGTGACTAGATACCTTCATGGTTGAATAAAGGAACTCTTCTTATAACTGGTCTCATAACTTCCCCCATGATACTGCCAACTCCTAGTGATCCATGAGGAATAATAACCACCCCTATCTCATTGCTCCATGTAGTGTCATCATGGCTAATGAAACTCAGTGATCCCTCCAATAACGGATCAAACTAAAATATATATCAACCTCCTCTAACCATTCTTCTATAAATGAGTTTGAAATATATTCCTCATACTTCTGTAGACATTGGTGTTGAAACTCTTATAGTGTCCTCCTCTAAGTGTCATCATTATCGGCATCCACTTAGCGATGATCTAATAGCACATCCTGCTGAGCATATTTGGTGTGAACCTGATGAGGATTTCAACCTGGATCCATTCCTATAAAATAAAAACTTTTAGAATCCTAAACCTAAAATATTGAATACTTAACATTAATTAATTATTTCTTTTATTATCTTGTTAATATTTTAACATGTACCAAGATCTACCCATTTCAAACACAGACACAAAGAAGAATTATAAATGATCTTTTCCAAGTTCTCTAACCTGCAACCAGTATCACTTCATTTAGTAGGCTCATTAAACTTAAAGGTTTATGAATCAGATCAAAAGGGGCCTTAAATACCTATGTACCATTTGATCTCCCATGCTTAAATCACTCACTAAAATTAGTTGACACTTTTTCCCTACTAACCCATGAAACATCACCTATGCCTAACTCCAAACACTATCATATCTCTCAATATAAAACTCAGATACCACTTTGTCATGACCCCCCCCCCCCAAAGAGTACCCCTCATGAGACGGAAATGAGAGTAGGGAGATGGTGACTACCTAAGTCTCACCTCCAGTAAGCCCTAGGTTAGTGACTAGAACTGAGGGTATAATAAGCATACATATGGGAGACATTACCCTCTAAGATAACATGTTTAAGAGAGATATAAGATAGATATACCAATAAACACCTACTCAAACATATAAATATATAAATAAATTATAATTTCATACATGGGATGTCATATATAACTATAAAAACTGAAAGGAAAACTACAAGTACCAAAAGGTAATGATGGAAGCAACCATGAAGCTCAAACAGCTCCTACAAAACCATGATCTAGTAATATCAATATTGATCTCTAAACTTCTCTAGATAACCTAAAAATAGTTTATGAATATGTGGAGTGGTCATAACAGTATACTCAGTAGTATACTCCTTAAATCCTTTCATGAAAAAGATAAAGAAAGCATGCAAAGAATAGTGAACAATAGTGAAACTAACTCATCTCCTAAATAGTTATATTGATTTCCCAGTCTCACTGTGTATAACTCTCACAAAGTATCATATACAATAGATAATATAATATGGTAATGAAACATCAAGGTCACCTCTCTTCACTTCCCCACTAGTTTTCTGCTCTGTCCCAACATCGCACGTCCTGATCCATCTCTCTCCAAAATAATCCAGCTCGAAGACACCTAGGCAAGGCATCACCTCATGCACCCTATGCATCACATCATAACATAATCCCATCCATGTATCCTTATATAGTAATCGATAAGTTCCCGAGAACCACCACAGCTTGTATGACATGTATCGTACATCATATATTATACATCAATCCATTACAACCCATACACTGAGTATATACCTCAAGCCATCACAACCTATACATGTCATACCTATAATAATCCTTTGGATACTATGTACAGGGATACATGTGTTTGAATAACCAAAATCCATCACATCCATATAAGCACGTATATGGGAAAACTAATCTCTATGTATACCATCATAAGTAACTACCAAGAGAAGAGAGTGGGGCCATAGGGGGTAGTCATCCATCCATCCTCCCACCAGGATGTTGGGGGAAACACCCTCATAGAGTCCCTTGGGTGTCAGTCACCCTAACCGACATGGGTGGGGTAATGTATAAAAATATAGAATATACACGATATAATATATCTCACAACCATACTATGGGAATAACCTAGTCTTATAATCAACTGCAACTAACATCACTTGGACTCCCGACTCCCACTTCTAAGACTATGTATCCTATAAGCACACAAGCATTTAAAGAGATACATTAAATATTTATTTTATTTTTATCATTTCCTTTAATAAATTAATTTATTATACATTAAATTAACCATTAACATAATTTCAATGTTTTTTTATTAACCACTATCATGAATTCTATTCCCTCCAGGAATAATCCAAATCGATTTCACGGTTTCTCAAGATTAATATATTTTTATCATTTTCATTCCATCATTACAAACCCCATGGGTTGATAATTATTTATTAATTATTAGAATAATTACATAATCCAATTACTTTATGAAAACCATCCTATGCTTCCACCAAGATAAAACATGCAAAAAATCACATCTAGCTACCTCAGGCAGTGGGGATAAGAATGTAGATAAAACAAGAAATCTAGCCACCGCCCATTAAACATATTCATTAAAGCAATCATCTATCTTTATCACATAAACAGGTAATCCTAACTTCAACTTGTACCATCATCTCCGGTTTTATCCCTAACACCTACATGCAATCTTGATGTATCTCACCATCATAGGCATCAACTACTACCACATCATTTAGGCCTCCCCACCCACATCAGATCAGCTATCCCAGGATCATAGCACATCTGAGCCTCCCCACCCCATATCACATCGCATATTGAAGCTCACATTCGGGGAACATCACAAAATTAGTATTAAGAAAACAAGAATAGCCAACTAAGCAATCTGGGCCCTAAAATAATGCATCCAGACTTCACACACAAATGAGCTCTCATGGCTCCAAACTCAAGGCACTCGACCTTCTCAAGAATACTGTAAAATCGTACCCTATAAATTATCTTTATCACATGAAAAATTATTATTCCATATTGAAATAATTTATTCATTATTCATAGGTTCCAAATATGAGAAACCTAAGGCATAGAGCTATAGCAAGATGTCAAAAGTGAAACATGCTCTTAGCATTAAAACTAGTTTCAATAAACTTAGAGAAGTACCATTCTCATTAAGATGACTTTTCATTTAAAAATTATCTACAAGAATTATCATGATTCACATTATTTATCAATTCCATTTTCATATAAGAACGCATTTAATTAATAATGTACATTTCATCAATTTGATTATCATAAAATTATAAGAAACATTGGATTCATTAAAACATGCCTCTTCTTTAATTCTTAATCCAATTAATTAATTAATTATGGATTTATGTTCTTTACCAATTTACATCAAGAACAACATGCTAATACATATAATAACAATACATGCTAACAAGCATAATATAGATAATGCGCTATCTAGAAAATAAAGAGGTAAACTATTATCACAATAGAAAGAAACAACATGTGATCACTATAACCAATTATTTATTAATATGGTTTAATAATTATTAGGTTAATTAAATTTCCATAAAAAGAGATAAATAATGATAAATTTATGATTTCACATAAATAAATAAGAGAATCAATGAATCCCCTACCTAGAAGAAGAATCTGCACGTGACTTGTTGCACCAAAAATAGGGGGAGCGTGCAAGATGGGATTGCCACTGGAGAACTTGAGCCACTGACAGAAGGGTTCCATGACTCTAAGGGAAGGGATATAAAATGTCTGGTCTTGAGATAAGGAAAGTGGTAAGGAACAAATGGATGAACCTTTGTTTTCAAGTTAACATATTGTACGATCATAATTTTTAAATCATAAAATATTAAATTCCAACTATTTCAGATTTCATTAAAATATGTGTGAAAATACGCATCCATGTCCTCATTCAACTCATAAAATCAAGGATATAATTATCCTTGATGAATTAACCTTTGAAGGCCCTTGATTCATGCCACTGAAATATCCATGCATGGTTGTTTCACAAAAATGGCTAAAAACTCCATGTGGATGATTACATATAGTTGAATTCCCTACATAACCAAAATCCCCACATAGAAACTTTCACATAACTGATTCACGTTGTTGATATCTCATGTAGTCGATCATTCACATAGTAGATCGCTCATGTAGTCGATCTATATAACCAATCTGGTCACATAGCCAATTCACATAGTTGATCTGTCCACATAGTTGATTTATGTAGTCGGTCGCTCATGTAGTTGATCGCTCATGTAGTTGATTCATCCACATAGCTGATCCATCCACATAGTTGATCTAACTACATAGTTAATTCATCCATGTAGAAGATCCATCCATGTAGTTGATCCAGCCACATAGCTGATGGCTCCACATAGTTGATTCTACTAGCCATGAATGGGGATCTCACCTAAACTGTGAACTACACATTCACAATGTGAAACCCTTACACATTGGTAATCCTTCTTGATTTTGTATTTTAGCATCTAAACACCTCCATACCCTCTCTAGGCCTCCTCTGAGCACCACGAACTTCAGAAACATGCAAAGGGTCATACTATATAGATCTAGGTCCTTACACACTTAGTGTGTGATCCTTTATGCCTTTTTCTTAATGGTATTAGGTGGAGCCACTCAAAGTCCAAGGCTAGCATATAGTATCACTCCAAGGTACCCATAGAGAAATAATTTAATGTCACAACAACATACAACCTCACACAAACACTTACTATGTAATATAATCTCTTTATCATGATATCTCTCATCAAGCAGGTTGTTTACTATTGTCATCAACCTATGTGCTTGATGTCTCTTTCTTTGAATTTTCGAAAATGAACTTCCCCATAGAACACCATGGTCATAGATTTATTTAAGTTGTTTCATTCTCGTCAAAGGGTCTGAGATATCAACTTCTATTAAATAACTGAAGGTAAAAATAATTTCTTGAATTATTCATTAATGCAATATCACCCGTGACGCACCTGATGTATCCTACTTCATCGTAAACATATATCGTCGTGGTTTTCATCAATACATTAAAGTATGTGACTGATAATATCCATTAATAATATTATTAAAGTAAAAGGATTAATACACATGTCTACAAATAGGATTATCCAATGACACATATAAATATGGATTTATATTGGTGATTCGTATTCATATAATCTCCTGTACTTAAAATTACCAAGAGCGACACCATGAGAAAGTGTCTCAAAATCCTGTGAGTCTTCACCCCTGATAGTCTGTATCATTTGTGTCCAATCAGATGATATCATCTAATTATAAAACATATTTTTTAATAATACTATCATGACACTTCTAGGTTCTCATCATAGAAAGGAATTTTCATGACCTTTCTGTATGAGAGTTACTTTTTTAACATTATCACATACAACATCGCATAGAAGAACAATCATGGTGTGATAAGACGTTTATTAATATTAAAAAAAATGAATATAAGTAATCATAAAGTACATTGAAGTTGGTTTTAGGGAACCAACTACAACACAATACATGGCCTGAAGGCCCGCCATTTTTCTGGATTAAGGGCCATGTGTTGCATCAGCATCATTGTTTGTGTCACTGCTTTGCATCACTACCTATGTCATCGTCAGTTTGGGTCACTAACTATGACATAAATCCCCCAAGGGGGTTTACAGGAAAATACATAAAACTTAATAAAAACGATACTAAATGAAAAATATTTTTATTATAAATTATTAAAATTTATAAAAAATAATAAAATATTAGAAATAGTAATAAAAATTAAGAAATTTAATAAAGTTAAAAAATAAGTAAAAAGTACTAATATTTTAATAAAAATTATAACTATAAATAATAAAGTGTATTATAAATTATTAAAGTGTATTATATTTAATAATGTGTATTCTAAAGTGTATTATAAATTAGTAAAGTGCATTATAATTAATAATTTTTTCCAAGAAAGACTCGTTTTCGACGAAAAAAATTAATGTTCATCACAATGGGTATTATTTGCAGCAGATTCACAAATCTGTCGTAAAAACTTATGGTGATTTATTCCATCGTAAATAGTTATGTACAAGAAACACTCATTTTGTAATGGAAAATTACTGAAAAAATAATTAAAATTTACAAAAAAATAAATTAAAAAATAATTAATATCAAATAAAAATAAGAAATTAAAAAATCAATAAATTATTAGTAAATTGTTAATAATATTTAATTAATAATACTATACTAAATTAAAAAAGGAAAAAAATTATAAAATTATTAGAAAAATATTGGTAAGAAATCCTAATAAAATATTAGAAAAATGTAGATTGATTTAATTTTAATTTAATTTATACTTTTATAAAAGATAATAAAATATTACTAAAAAAATTTAAGTATTATTAATTTATTTAATATTTATAAATTTATAATATTTAATTAAAAAAAATCAAAAAAAACTAATATTTTTTAAATGTATTATAATATTTAAACATCAGTGTTTTATAAAATATTTTTAATTTTATAATAAATAATTTAAAACTGGTAAAACAAAAACAAAAAAAATAAAAACTCAGGATATATTACAAAAATTAATTAACAGTTCATTTAGTGAAAATAAATTATGTAATACTTGTTTAACATTTTATATAATAAGTTAATTACTATTATTTTTTTAGAAAACTATGTTCCCAGAAAATAAACACCAATTTTTATTATGAGAATGTGATTGAATAAATCATCATTAAAATCCACAAGGTTCTGGTATAAATCATGTCAGCATTGAGGGTGCTCAAATGTTTATATCATATGCATTATCAAGTTCAAAATTTGTTTCAAAAGTGACAATTAAATGTCTGTGTAAGAAATATGATCTCAAAAAATCTAAAACTTTTGATAACGTTAGGGTTTATTTATTGTGTTTTGGTTTTTATAAATATTATGTTTTTTTGGTATTTATATAGTGAATGTAATTCAAAAGATAATACAAATTTTTTAGTTCTAATTCCATCACAGTTTCAAATTTTAGTATATGAGTTTGTTACCCCATAATTTTAGTATACTAGAACTCAAAATGATAATTTGAATCCTAAATTGGAACCATCTCCAAAAACAATTTGCACAAATTACTCCAGCTGGTCTTGAAGAATACCAATAATGTAATTTTTCCTACTAGTTTCAAAGACTGGTAAGTTAAATTTTTTATGTCCGAACATATGAAATCAATTTATTATTTTATCTATTATTAATTATTTTTTATCTTTATAGGTATCACAAAATGGAAATAAAATTGATAGTTGATCATGTGTACTGAGTAACTCACCATACAAATTGGTAAAATCGTATAATGCATGTGTGGTAAAGGATTTTGATTTCATGCATGCACATATGGTGAATCAAAAAAAATAATGAATAGTGTTGTTTTTTAAATGGAACTCATCACAAAGAAAGTGATGTTGACTTTTATGACATGCTGAATGAAAGAATTGAGTTGTGTTATTTGGGACATAATTATGTAACAATGTTTAAATGTCATTGGTTTGATATTTATTAAGGGATGCATATTTAACCATGTCATAGAGTCATTGACATTAAATATAAAAGTCTTGTTAGAGAAAATTAACCATTTATATTGACACATAAAGCACGTCAAGTTTTTTATACAAATTATTATGCTACTTTGAGAAATTTAAATGACTAGTATAGTGTAATAAAAATGAAATATCATGGTAATCAGTTTATGAAAAATGAAAGTGGTTCTTTGGAAGTGAAAATATGAAAAAAAAATCAAGAAACATTACCAAAAACATATCTTACTTGAATAAATACATATATCAATTATGTGACCACGTAGTTAAGGTCCAATGGTGTTTATAATGTGATGATGTAACCAATGAATTTGAAATAATGGGGGATGATGAAATTAAATCTCATATGGAAATGGATAATCTTGAGGATGATAATGAAGATATTCACACTGATCAATATGAAACTAAAGATAAGGAATGATGTATTATATTCTAGTTATATTCATAATCAATATATATTATTTGTTTTCAATAAATATTTATCATTTTTTATATCTAATATCATTATTAACAATTATTTGCAGGTAACTTTTTTTGTGTTTTAAATAGCTAAAGAGGATTACAATGAGCTAAATTTTACCCTCACTAATGTTTTTCTTCCTGGTGATGAGCTTCATGATCCATCATCTGACCCATAGGATGTGGCCAATGTACTATTGACTAAGAGGGGTTGTGTCCTAGCAATATTGATGATTCCAAGTCTTATTCCTAAGCAGTATCCAATTTTTTATTTCAGTCCATGCTTTAGGGGTATGTTCAATTGTGTATTTTATTTAATTTTCATTAATTTTATATATATATATATATATTAATTTTATTATTATTTATTATTATTAACATAATTTTCCACATATAGTTGTTGGGTGGGAGGTTTTGAATTTATGGAATTATTTTTATAGGCCCTAGGTGTCATGGGATTAGGTTCCCACTGATGTTAACAATGGAATGTTTAAGCACTGTATTATATGTAAATAAGTATTATATTTCATTTGAAATTTATTTAATTATTAACATTCTATTATTAATTATTTTAAATGTTTTTTATCTCTGACCGATGATGGAATGAGTGCCTCCATATGGAAGGCATGATAGATCTATATACATGAGCATCATTGTAATTTTTTACACAACCTTAGAAAGAGATTCGTGGAGATATTTTCTGCGACTATTTTTATGAGTCATGTGTGTTTCATCAACCTACCTACATTCATGCCCAAACTTGGGATGGATTGTGCTCCTACTGGATAGAAGAGACTTTCCAAATGAGGTCATCATCTGGATGAAGGGATTGGGGGAGACAAGAGTTCACACAGAGGGTTGGGAGTTGTATATTTATTATACATTGACAACATATGGTAGGTAATATTGATTATTAATTTATATATTCTTTTAATAAAAATATGTCTATTTTATATTTATATAGGTTGTTGTTGGTCCCGTTGTTACAGGGTTTGATTTCTACAAGAGGATGTACACTGATCATACTATGATTGATATTACTGGTGAGATATGGTGTTAGATTGTTGTTAATATTTATTTTTTAGTTTTTAAAATTAAATTAAATTAAATTTTTTACCTTTTGAATTTATAATTGCAATTGAAGGAGACGCATATGGTTGTAACTTCTCACATGTTGGGTATTCAGGTTGAGACTGGGGGTGGGTCTTGTGTGAGTTAGGTTTAGATGAGGCATCTTGGATACAAGTGATCATGTATGATATCAAGAAAGGTTGGGTGATTGGTATTGGTACATGATCAAAATTACTTAGTTATTATGGTACTTTAGTGATGTTGTCAGCCAGCTTGAAGAGAGATCATTGGGAATCATTGTCTGTTATAGTGTATGAGGATAGGTTGTGAGCTCGGGATGAGGCTATACAGAGATTGTGTAGAGAGTAAGAATACAAACGTTAACAATAGGAATATCAGTGTCTCCAGTAGGAGTAGTAGCATGAGTAAATTATGGAGTGCATGCGATGACTTGCACATGGTTTAAGGATGGAGTCCCCCCCGCCTAATCTTGTAGTTGATCCTCATACCATCAGTGACTTTGTTATGGATTTTTGAATAAACGTATATTGTGATAAATGTTTATTATTTTTTATATGAATGATTTTTATATTTTTATTTTTTATTTGTTTTGTATTTTTTATTTTTAATTTTTAATTTTTTACTTATTTACGATGGGATTAAAATCTCATCCCAAATATTATTTTCAATGGATTAAAATCTAATCACAAATAGTATTTGTGACAGATGATTATTTCCGTTAAAAATAATTTTTTAATTTTAGTTGTGACATATTGAAATCTCATCATAAATATTATTTGTAAAGGATCCTTATTTTCATCGCAAAAAAAAATAGGTTTCAACATATTAGCAGCGGTATATCACAAAAACTAATAATTTTGGAATCATTTTTTGCAATGGGTTATTTTCAACAAAATTCCATCACAAATGATAGAAATTTTTATAGGGCACTCTTAAGTATCCACAGGTGATTCTTTTGGGAATATTTTAAAGAAACTTCCACCAAGAAAGATTTTGCCTCTGATTTTTCTTTCATATTATAAAATATTTAAGAATTATTCATACTAAATTGTTCTAGAAAAATGGTCAGGAACTCCTTAGTCAAGTGACTCAACTAATCACATCTTTCACAAACTTCATTCAAAACTTGAGATCGATTCTTTATTTGAACTCCTCAATTCCCAGCTTCTTTCAGAACTTGTATTCTTTGAGTGGGTTGTCTACCCCTCAATTAATAACTTACAAAACTTATTGAATTTTTGAAATTTATTTCATTGAACCAACAATCCATTATCATATGCTTTTATCCACCACAGGACCAATAGTATCCAAAGAATATAAATCTTCTAGTAAAAAGACTGCTCACTGGACATACTATAGAACTTCCCTTATATAACCTTTTAGACTGCTGATATCAAATCCATTTGGAAGACCAAAATTTTTTGGTATTTCTGAAATATTTTCATTCATGTAGAACATATTTTTGGAACTTTTATCCTTTCTATTTATAGAAAATTTTAGCTTTCTTTCACCAATTTCATATTTTCATAATTCTAAAATTCATCTTGTGAGGAAACTTTCTTCTTCTTTTTCCAATTCAATTTAACTTAATACTTATTCTATCTAACACCATGACTTTTTTAATCCATGGGGTGATATTTTTAATGATTTGGATAACCACCAACACTCTTTGTTTTCACTAGTCTCCACACTGCTCTTCTAACTTTCACCAACTTCACGCACTGATTTTTAAAAATTGAACTTGGTCTTCTTCAACTAATATTTAGCCTCAAACATATTTTACTGAGAATAAACAAGTTAATTTTATTTTTCTTTAATATTATCCTTTAGTCCACCACTCAAATTATTATCCAAGACAATTGAGAGGTTTAATCTCTCTAATTTTTTCACCAACTGTTGATCACTTTCTCCATGGGCTTTATCAACCTCATTTGAAACTTAAAGGATCTTACCTAAATTCTTATTATCCATATCAAGATTAGATATTTTGAAATTACATTCCTTTAAATCACACTTCAGTACAAATTACATGTGTATTTATTCTCCATCTCATTCATTAGATAACTCTTATTCATTCACCTTGGCAATCAATAATTCCTCACCATGATCACTTAGTGATGAATTATCTTCACTCTCACTGTCATCACATTCCTCACCCTTAATATTCATAAAATAAATCTTATTATTAAATTTAGAAAAATTATTTTTATTTACCTTAAAATGAGACTTCTTCTTTCTAAGTTTAGAAGACTTCTTCCAAGATAACTTCCCCGAGGATACATCTTCTTCTTTACCCTATTCTTCCTTCAACTTTGGAAAAATTGTAGAAAAATGTCTAATACCTACACTTATGAAACACTTAAAAGTAAATTTACAATGGTACCTACCTTTCCATTTTCATAAACTTCTTGATATAAGAAAAATGATCTTGTCAAAATTCAAACCAATATCTCTATTTGAATAAAAATCTTCATTTTTTCTTGACCACCTTAAAATTATATTCATTCTATAGGGCTTTGAAAGATATTTACTTATCAAATTTACTTATATTATATAAATAATTGCCTTTACTTATTCCATATTCCACCAACATATTGTGAAATTCATCCAATGAAAATATATTCAAATCAAAATATTCAAGAGAAGAGACTTTGGATTCAAACCTGTTCGATAAGATATAAAGAAACTTCTTAAAAATCATTGAATCCTTTAAAGTTTCTCCAAAACCTTTGATTGAGTTGAAAATAATATTAAATATAGTGAAAAAATCACCCACTTAATCTTTATCAAGTATATGAATGTATTCAAATTAGGCATTCCAGATTTTGTGTTTGGCATATTTTACTCTAACATATCCATTATGAATATCTCATATATTTTCCTAGATTCTTATCACTTTCATAACCCTCATATCCTTTATGAAATATTTATTTAAAAGTGAGGATAATATAGCATTAATTGCAAGCCCATCGATATCTATATTCTTATAATCAACTGGAGTCATCATTACACCTTTTGTGGCTAAAGTAAAAACTTTAGCTACAATGTCTAGAACTTCCATACCAAGCGAGTGCAAGTAAGACAACATTATTTCTTTATAAATGTCATGAACCGACCTACCTCAGGTCATGAACCCAGTTATCGACCCCATGAGTCTCCAAACACTTTGATTGAGCTGAAAATCATATTAAATCTAGTGAAAAAATCATTCATTGACTCTTCATCAAGTATATGAATTTATTAAAATTGGGATGATGGATTTGGTTTTTGGAATATTTCAATCTAACATCTCCATTATTAATATCTCATAGATTTTACTAGATTCCTCTCACTTTCATGATCCTCATAGACTTTATGAACACTTTCTTTAAAAGTGAGGATGAGATAGAATTCATTGCATGCCCATCAATCTCTATATTCTTCTAATCAACTGGATTCATCATTGCACCTTTTTTTGATGAAGTAAAACCTTTGGTTACAATGTCTAGAACTTCCATACCAAGAAAGAGTAAGTACGACAACATTATTTCTTTTTAAATATCACCACCCGACCTACCTCAAGCCATGAAATTGGTTATCTGACCTCACAGGTCTCCTATAATACCTTGGTTTCCTTCTTAACACACCATATACTATTACCCACTAGGGTCACTTATCTGACTAATGACTATCCTAACAGGACAACACATATTCTTTCAATGTGCTTTGTTCTCACTCACACATTCTTTCTTTCTAAATTTCACAAACTGACCCACCTCGGACCATGAACCTAGCTAACTGACTCCACAGGTCTCCTGTAATACCTTGGTTTCCTTCTTATCACACCATATAATATTACTCACTAGGGTCACTTATCTGACTAATGACTTCCTCCATAGGCCAACACATGTTCTTTTGGTGTTCTTTATACTCATTCACACACACCCTGAGAAACTTCCTAGGATGTCACTCATCCCGGCCACTACTCCAAGCCAAGCACACCTGGCTATGGATTTCTAATCAGGTAGGATCCCAAAAAGAAAGGTTCACCATGTTAACATGGATGGTATCATTTAGTCTTTTAAGTCTCACATTTTCTTAGGTGTTACAGTCTTCACCCCTTTAAAGTACAACACCCTTGTTGTGGACCCCAAACATAAAACTCGAGAAGTGCCTAAGAACTTCAGGTTGGGTATTGGTTCTAATACCACTTTTTATGACCCAACCTACCTTGGTCCATGAACCTGGTTATCTGACCCCACAGGTCTCCTATAATATCTTGGTTTCCTTCCCAGAACAACAGAGGCTATTACCCACTGGGGTAATTTATTAGACTAATCAATATCCCCACAGGCCAACATATGTTCTTTCAGTGTGATTTTTCCTCACTTACACACACCTTGAGAAACTTTCTAAGAGGTTACCCATCCTAACCACTACTCCAGGTCAAACATGCTTAACTATGGGGTTTTAATCAAGTAGGCTCTTAGAAATAAAGGTGCATATTATTGACATGGGTAGTATCATTTAGTATTTTACATCTTACATTTACTGAGGTGTTACACTAAGAATTATAATTTTTGTCGTCATATATGGGAGATCCTTTATTATTAACTAAATTGATGTGATCCATGGTGAAAAATAAAAAATCAAAATCAACAAAAACAACAAGCAGAGATAATTTCTCACAACTTCAAACTACCTTGATGTCTTCAAAGGGAACCTACCACTCTTATACAAATTATAGAGGACACTTCCACCAATTTATTTTGGTCCCAAAAAAATTATTCCCTGAGATGGGGGTGGATCAATGATTAACATTTTTTATGATTCTTCATTAATCATCCTTTATCATCAGTCAAAGTGATAACAAGAAAGTCGTCACCAATATCCTTTCTTAGCCACCTAACCTTTTGATGTTGATCGGTTTAGTTCAATGGTTTCATTTACACGTCCATATAACCAAAGATCAATGTAGTGATGCACAAGGTTCACCATTCAAAATGAATGGATACATCCTTGGTATGATGTGGTATCATCCACTATCATACTATCCACTAGAATCACCAAATATATTGCAATAAGTAGCGTTTATCCTTGAAACTCATGTTTGTACAAATGTCTCCTGAAAAGTATGATATGATTATGCACACTTCAAGATAAATCTTTAAAGAAATAGCAACAAATATCTTATATATCCAACAAGAATCTTTAAATTTTTTGTCTACAAAGTATCAACTTATTTTCCTCACTTTGACCACTGAAAATTTGAAATTCAACAATCAAGTGCTTCCTCTAGACCACCCAATATCTTATTCCTTCTTAGACTAAGATATATCTAATTATAGATGAACTCTTGAACATCAAACAACAATAGCATACTCAACAACTCACTGTCCAACCAACGTAGTCCATATCTTCTTTAAAACAAGCCTTCGATCTTCACTGTCTGAATATTCCTCTTCAAGAACACATGATAATCAGTATCAAGTGTAACACCCCAAATTTTTATTATACGTCACTTTTTAAATTTATCTTCTTCGATAGTGTACATTACACAAAAAACCAATCTTAAACAAATGATTAAATATTATTGTGATAGTTATCACATAATCGTTGGAATGGTGGGAATGAAAGAGATTATTTAAATTATGAAAATATAGTTTACACATATTTACAAAATTAATTCTTTGGTTACCAATTAATTTTAAATGAAAATAAAAATCAATTGAACATAAAAGGTGTGTTTTTATAAAAAACTATTTGTATGACCACAGTGGCATTTTATATTAAATTAATCACTATTAGTGAAAGATATTAATGAAATTTATATGTTAAATATTCAATAAAATTTCATTAAATTCAACTAATAGGTTTTATGGGCTTAATATAAGAATAAATCCAATTTTATGCATAAAAGGCTATTTTTTCTAAATACACTTTTACCGTCTTTTAAAGGCGCACTTGTTTAAAAACTAAATTTTGACACTTTTATAAATTTTATTGAATAAAATAAACTTAATTTTTAAAATTGGAATGTCAAAATTATCTTAGGGTGAAATTTTGGTATTTTTCTAAAAATATTTATTTTCTAGTGAATAGTAAAAAATCCTGATTTTTATAAAACTGTCATTTTCATTATATTAATAGTCTAATTATGATTTGAATAGTAACATCAGCTATAAGAGTATAAAAAAATTAGGTATATTATGAATGATAATATAATATATTTATATCATGGAATAAGTAAATAAATGTTTTAAAAATGATAAATTAAGTGTTGATATTTTTATGAAGCATAAATGTTTATTTACAATTTTATAATTAATATAATGATTTAGAAGATAATTTATTTTCATAAAATAAATTCATGAATTAATATATATTTTTCTTATGATTATAAGATAATTTTATAAGACCTTAATTAATTTTTCAAAGTGTTATAAAATCAGTTATAATTTTAAATCCAATATTTTTCAAATAAATGATGATTTTAATTAAAAATTAAATTTATCATATTTAGAAAATTATTTTCATAAAATGGAGTCCATTTTTTAATTTTACGTGTCGAAAAGTGGTTAGGGTGAATTTTTTCTATTTTTCTAAAATACTTGAATTTTTTGTGAATAGGAAAATACGGTAATTTACGGTATAAATACATTATAAGTTAAATACACTATTATTTGAGTCATTACTGATGTAATCACCATAATCTCGAACTAAATTTTATTTTTATAATATTTTTAGTGATAATGCTCAAACTATTCATAGTCTTGAGCAAAAATAATGAATAAAATAATAAAATATTCAAAAAAACATCTCTCTCCTCCACTATAAATATCACCCCTCACCACTCCTTCTCCTCGCACCTTCAAAGCCTTGAAGCTTGCTTATATTATGTCCATTTCCTCTCCCAAACCTCTCCCCCACATTTTGGTTTTGCTGGTCTCACCAAAATATCATTTCAAAGTTCCTTAAGGAGGTTCTCAAAGAAAAGAAATCAAAAGGTAAATCATCTTTCGTTCTTTTATTTTTCTTTTAATTTATTTTCTTTTCTTTTCTTATATTTTCCTCACCCCTTATATTTAAACATGCATGATAACTCTAGTATCTTATATATACTAAAATTTTATTGTGTTAATGGGATATCCACCATCAATTATCTTTTCTTCCCCTTTTGTTCTAAAAATGAAAACGACATTCATGAGGTGTCGATTCACTACCTTCAAGGATAAGGATTTTTCGTTTTTCAAATCTACTTTCAAGGCTGGTCATAAAACTATTTTTATGGTTAAAACAAGCTTTAATATATGTTATAAAACTTATTTAATGTTTTGGAACCAGTATATATACATAACATTAATTAATAAAACAAAATGAGTGCGTGATGATCGGAAAAAATACCAAAATAATACAAATGGTTATCATTAATATTTTATCTAATAAATCATCCTCATATCTGGAAACAAAATAATATATAATATCATTAAATATTTTGTAAGTTCATTAATAACATATAATTTCAATTTTGTATAACTATTCTCATTTCCCATGATCTTTCATACATGTATATAAGTGAACCAATCATGAAAACCAAGGAAACTAACACTCCCAAACGATGAAAGTGAATCTCATAACTGATCAAAAAGACAATAAATGAACTTAATAAAATTATACTAAATCAAATACATGTTTAGTAGGTTCTGAATTAAATTATTAATGAATCTAATTTCATTATCTAGGACGTTAAGTACAAGTGCAGAACACTTTCGGACATAAGGTATGGGTTTTCTCATCTCACTTTCATTTCTATGAGATATGTCTTATTCACCACTATTTCTTGTGTGTAGTGTATGTATACTACCCATTGATGTATCATATCATGAATCATTCACTACGCCAAAATTTGTATTTAGTGGCAGGTTTTTTTTCGTTTAGCGGCGGTTTAAACCGCCACGAAATCGTTCTACAATGGTTTTGGAAAACCGCCGCTAAATCGTGTGTCAGGAAATAATTAGCGGTGGTTTTTTAGTGGCAGTTTAAACCGTCTCTAAATCATTTTTATTTTATTTTTTATTTTTTTTATTTTTTAAAATTTTTATTTCTTTATTTTTTTATATTAGTAATTTATTTATTTATTTAATATTTTTTTCGTAATTTATTTATTTTTTTATTTTCATAATTTATTTATTGATTGATTTATTATTACCACGCACATGTCCATCTCCATGCATAAGTCTATGCCCATGCATAAGTCTATGTCTATGCACATGCCCATGCGCAAGTCCATGTCCATGCCATATATATAAATTTTGCGTTGGGTGAGATTTGAACCTCTTGCCTCTTGCTTATTCTTCAAAGACTTTACCACTCCAGCATGCTCTTCATGTGGTCAATAAATCGAATTTAATATGCTTAGACACACACACACACACACACACACACACATATATATATTAATTGGAAAAACAAGTAATACATAACAAATAGATACAAACTAAATAATTATCCATCAATAATTAATAATTAATCGTATATAATATATAATATATAATATATAATATATAATATATAATATCTAATATCTAATATCTAATATATAATATATAATATATAATATATAATATATAATATATAATATATAATATATAATATATAATATATAATATATAATATATAATATATAACATATAACATATAACATATAACATATAATATATAAGACATAATATATAATACATAATATATAATACCTAATATATAATACATAACATATAAAATATTATATATAATATATATTATCTATTATCTATTATATATTATATATTATCTATTATCTATTATATGTTATATATTATATAATACATAATATATAATACATAATATATAATACATAATATGTAATATATAATATATAATATGTAATATGTAATATATAATATGTAATATGTAATATGTAATATATAATATATAACATATAATATATATAAGTAATGTATAAATAATAAATTAATTAAAAAATAATTTAATATATGATAAATAAATAACAAATTAATAATAAATTAATAAATAATAGATAAATAAATAAATAATAACTCATAAATAATAAATAGTAAATAGTAAATAGTAAATAGTAAATAATTAATAATTAATAATTAATAATAACTAATAATTGATAATTGATCATTAAGAGTTAATAATTTATATTTTATATTTATAAATTTATAAATAATTAATAAATTGTTAATAAATTATTAATAAATAATTAATAAATATTGAATATTGAATAAATAAATAAATAAATAAATAATGAATAATAAACTAATAATAAACTAATATTTATTAAATTAAAAATAAATTAATAAATAATAAATAAGAAATAAGAAAGAATAAATATTAAATATTAAATAAATAAATGATAAATAAATACATAGATAGATAAATAATTAATAATTAATTAATAATTAATAATAATTAATAATTGATAATTGATAATTATATAATTAATAATTCTTAATTAATAATTAATATTTTAATTTTAATATTTAATATGCAATATTTAATATTTAATATTTAATATTTAATTAATATTTAATTAATATTTAATTAATAAATAATCAATAAATAATCAATAAATAATAAATAATAAATGAATAATAAATGAATAATAAACTAATAATAAATTAATATTTAGTAAATTAAAAATAAATAATAAATAATAAATAATGAATAATGAATAATGAATAATGAATAATAAATAAATAAATACATAAATAATTAATTAATAATTAATAATTAATAATAACTAATAACTAATAATTTATAATTTATAATTAATAATTAATAATTAATGAATAGAGAATAATGAATAAATAAATAATAAATAAATAAATAAATAAAATGAATAATAAACTAATAATAACTAATTAATAATTAATTAATTAATTAATTAATAATAAATTAATAATTAATGTTTACATAATAACTAAATAATAGTTAAATAAATATTAATTAATTAATTAATTAATATCAAGTAAATAAATAAATAAATAAACAATTAAATAAATAAATCATAAAACGTTAAGAACAACTGAAAACCCTAAAAACACTGAAATGGCCATAAAATATGATTTGAGACTCATTTTCCCATGCTACAACCATTCAAATCAAAGATCGTGAAATGAGCTTCGATATGATATGTGGTACAGGCCGAACGGACATCTGGATCGAAAGTTATAACCGTTTGAATTTTAAGAAATCGGTGTCTGCAACTAAAACCTCTCTTTCAGAGGCCTTTTGGGCTTTTCTAGCAGAATAAAAAGTGGTTCAATACTCAAAGAGTTAGTACCATACCTAAGCGGCGTAGATCTTGTCGCAGGCTTCAATTTGATATGTGGTAGAGCCCAAACGGACACCCGGATTAAAAGTTATGGTCATTTGAAGTTCAAGTTCGATTTTCGACTTTTGAATTTTGAATATATATTTTTTCCTTTGATTATCACATGATTTAAATCTTGCTTGGTTTTTTATCATTTGATAAACTTCAATTTTACTGGTTGTGGAGCTGAAATGGACTCTCGGATCAGAAGTTATGGTCATTTGATGCCGAAGTGTGTTCTTCTACTTATTGAAGATTTGATTTCAGTTTAAAAATATTATTAACTAATAATTGTAAATATTAATTAATTGACACATTATAAATATATAAAATTATAAATAATGAACTATATTTGATTTTAAATAATAATAAATAATAATAAATAATAAATAATAAATAAATTTTTTTTAAAAAAAATCTTAAATTTTGCGGCGGTTTTCAAAAAACCACCGCTATTTCATGGCGGATTTTTTAAAAAACCACCGTTAAAAAAATAAAAAAATTTAGAAGATATTTTAACAAATATATTTTTAAAAAAATAGTTGCAGTTTTTTCACAACAGTTTTAAAAACCGCCGCAAAAAAACCGCCACTAAAACATTGTTTTCTTGTAGTGGTTTTATCTTCATGGTATTCAATGTCTTGTTTGATTATCATTAATTTTATGGGCATATGATTCGTCTGTTTGCAAAGTGGTAAGGGATTCTCCCCAAATCTTCATTTTTCATTCGGGTTATGTTCTCTCTCTCTTTACCCCAATGTAATTATTTATTCTTTTTATATACTTCTTCTATATTCTGTGTATATGTTCCAAACTCATGTATCCATATCATTTTATCTTTCTTTAATAGAGAAATACATGTTTTACAAGGTTTCTTTTCAATTCCTCCTGATAAGCAAGCCCTGTAACGACCCAAAGTTTCATTAATGGAAATTCCTCTTGATCTAATTAAATGTCTCTTTATGTTTATATAAAATGTAAACTTCTTTGGTTTTATGTTAAGAATTTTGACCGTTGCTAATATAGCCGTTGAACAGTGATCACTTGATTAGTATAAATATAGGGCTTTAACAAATCCAATTTATTCAGACAAAAGAAGCGATGGTCTCATCCAGTATAATTGCTCCATACGAAGCACATTTGTCGGAACTCGGAAAAGAGGTGGTGTCCTTGGGCTTCGCTCTTGACCAAGCCCAAGCTGAGCTTCATCGTGTCAAGCTCGAACGGGACCGTCTACGTGAAAAGTGGAAGTTGGTAGAGATTACCACTCGAGCAATGTTATCCGAGTCACCCCAAGAGTCTGTCACCATCGCACACCTTACTCTTAGGTCTTATGCAGCTGTTTTAAGGGGTTATGTAACAAATCGCTAGTACTATGTTCATGTATATTATTTTTGTATATAATAATGAATATACCTCCTTGTCATTTTTTTGATACATTGTAAATAGTTTTTAAAAGTACAAATAGTGTTTTTAGAATACTATTTTTTAAAAATTAAGGGATTTTTGAATTAAATAATATTTTAATAAAATATTATTATTATTATTAAATTAATTTTTATTAAATATAAATGATCTTATAATTTTATGAATGCAATTATAATTTTTATTAAGGTTTGAAAGTTATTTCTGTCAAAACCCGTGAATTTTCGATAAATATCGGTTTTTATTTTAAAAGTGAAAATTAACATATTTAGAAAATTATTTAGATAAAATAAATGTTTTTTTCTGGAATCAGGATGTCGAAATTATCCAACAGTGAATTTTTCATAATTTTATGAGAGTCAAATTTTTGGGTAAAAATTAAATACCGTTTAAATATATAATGTGTTTTATGACATCATAATGACTCAATAGTGATGTAATAAAATACTATAATCTTTATGTTCGGCC
This sequence comes from Viscum album, assembly GCA_963277665.1. Classification (NCBI taxonomy): domain Eukaryota; kingdom Viridiplantae; phylum Streptophyta; class Magnoliopsida; order Santalales; family Viscaceae; genus Viscum; species Viscum album. The sequence goes on along the minus strand of OY728164.1, from coordinate 1,549,059,441 downwards.
AATATATGTTTTACCATTAAAATAATGTGATTTTGGGTTTGTTTGACTTATTTTTCAAAGCATTAATGGATCCCTCAAGACTTATTAAACACCTTGTCTTTTTAAATTGTTTTCCATGGGAGTGTGACTCACCTCCACATAAGCAACCCTATTATTTTAAGAAGTTCAGACTTTGGCCTTATAAAATATTGTTTTCCTCTTCCCTTTTCTAAAAACCATGGGCAAAAACCATGGGATGGTTTGTGGTTTGGATTAATTTAATATAAGGGGTCTCAAACCTAAATAATAAAGAATTCTCTCACCTTTCCTATATAAACACACCCAAGCTCCCACTTCCTCCTCACTCAAAGCCTTTGGAGTTTGTCCAACCTCTGCCATACTCTCTCTAGAATCCTCCCAATGTTCCCCAAGCTCCCAAGAAGGCTCTCACAAGCCTCTCTTTAGCCTTTGGAAGCACACTTTCAAGTAAAGGTTTTTCTTCCTTTCTCATTTTTGTCCAATTTTCTTTAAGTTGTTTTGCCCTTTTAATTTCAATTATGAATGTTGGGGTATGGTTTCGCATCTCCCTCATATTGCCCTCTTTATGTTTGAATGATGGGAGACCCCTTTCTCTCTCATTAAATGCCTCACATGTACACTCGTTACTATACCAAAATTCTGAAAGGAACTTCTCTCTCCTCATTTACATTCAAGCAATACTTTTGTATCATGAATCTAAATTCCATTACAATTGTTGGGACATGTATCTATATGACCTCCTTACTTTCCATTACATGTAAATATGATGAGGAACCCCTTTCTCTCTCATCAACCTTTTTTATGAATTATTATGTCACGACGTTACGCTGCCGAAATCGCACCGACTTTCTAAGTCAATGCCATTATGTAGTGAATATCATGTTCATTTCTCCATCAAGGGTATTCACCTATATGCACATTTACTTATTGATTATAAAGTTTCATGTATGAATTCCACATTCCTTTATCGTGGAATAAGTGATTATGTTTAATGAATCCATGTTTTATGATTCATGTGGCACACTTATGCATGAAATGAAATGTTTAAGAAGGGTACGCCCTTATAGCGCTCCAATGCATTGGGTAAAGTATAGTATCATGATACGTCGTGTGAAATGAGTGTTGACTCATGCTAATTCAAGTGTAACAAGGGTTTACTCATGCTTCATGTGCAATGAGGATTTACTCATGCTCTATGTGCAATGAGCCTTGGCTCATGCTAATTCCATGTTAAGTGTTGTTGCCACATTTCCATGTTATGATTATCATGCTTTATCATGTCTTTATGTTCATGTTTCTCTTGTGCTCTATTGATATGCCTAATGTCTAACATGTATTGTACTCCTCATGTTATTCCATGTGTATTCCCTTACTGGGCTTTACAGCTCACCATTTTCTTATGCATGTCCTTAGGTTATCCCATGCAATGCTAAGTACGAGGGAATGTAGTGGTCGTGTAAAGGAAGTTTTCAATAAAGATGTTGTATTTCATGTTTTAAGTTTTTATGTAATGATCCGAAGCCCCAAAGACACTAAACCTCTCGATCTTTTTTGTTGTATCAAGTGAAGTTTTATGTAATAAATCATGTTTAAGTTTGTAATAAAAGCAGGGTTGTCATAAGCCCGATTTAAGAGAACTTTCCAATTTCATACTCATTTTCAAGTACACTCCACAGTCTGTTTTAGGCCACCAATATTTTTCTAAAATCACTCTTTTTATCATAAAAACTATCTTAGTTCATTTTTAGTTTTATGCAAACAATTAAGCCTTTGTCTGTTTTAAAGACTCTAATATTTTTCCTTAAACCGCACTAAAGAGACTCATTTCTAAAGTTTCTTAAACTCTTTTTACAAGTTTTCACTTCAGTTGGACATCATTTATGCATCAAACATAATTTCATTATCCTTATATTTTCTTTTCTGGAATATTCATATTTACAATCTGATTTTATAATAAATAGAAATGATTTTCCAAAAGAACTCTTCTTTTCAAAGTAAATGGTTGTTTCTCTCAAGAATTTATCAATGATTTTATTAGAGTATTTTCATCTATGATTATGACTTAGATATTTCAAAGTGGTATGGGACACTTTTATTTAAATATATCTTTTTAAATTGATTATTTGATATATGAGGAATGCATTGGACTTAGTAAGTGAATGGTGGGGCCCGCTATAGCCCCTCGATGCATCAGTAGGTATCATGAGACAAACTAGACTGGGGTTTTACCTATTTCCCTCATTATAATATTAGTAATTGATAATCCATGTGATTATTCAACTAGTAGAATATTCATGGTTAAGTTCCTTTCTTATGTGATTATTAATGACATTATTTAATCAATTTTTATTCCTGTCATATTATGCTCAAGATTATGTTTTAATGGCATATATTTCACCATGCTTTATTGTCAGTTTATTTATGATAGCTTACGCTGTATTATTTGCTCTTACTGAGCAACTAAGCTCACTCATTTCTTATGTTTTATTTTTTCCTGGGATACTGACTGAAAATTAAATTTTTATTATTATCATAACCCCTTTAAGGGCTAAGAGGAAACCCAACATGACTTCAAGACTTAAAAAATTAAATTTTTCCCCAAAGGATCAATGGTTGTGAAGCCGAATCACATCAACAAGAGCAACCCTGCCCCAGCATCAAAACCAATTAGTCCAGCTTCCACCTTTTCATCGATGTTGGCTAGTTGTCCCGTGCAAAGATGCACGGGCCTAGTACCGATGGCAAGAGTCATACCCTCTCAAACGTCCAATTCCAGATAGCCATAATCCGATGAAAACTCTCAACTCTAAACCTCATCTGAAGCAGCCCCTGAAGCAGATCTGGCAGCAAAGACTCTTGAACCCCAGATTGCACAGCAGAAAACACCACCATACCAGAGTCGCACAACCAATTCACAACAATAAGGAGAACCACAAAAAGAAACAGATTCACTACAAAAAATCAAAGCTTAAACCCATCACCATAAGAACGGTCTCCCGAATGCCCGAAACACCAGAAGCAAGCCTCACCGCAGCAAAACCGAGCCAAAACAGACCTGTCGCCACCTTCAATCCCGCTGGAGAAGACCACATCAAAACTCAAAGCACTCACAACCACAACAAATCCAAGCCGCAACCCTCAAACCGCAGATCTGACCACGGGCCTTCGTTGCGCCGCCAAGAAGAGATCGAACCCACGAACCCGCAGATGTCGCATCTCGGCGAACTAAAGCAGGTCTTTCGCTCGTGGACCTCGAACCGGCAACGCTGCAGATGCCTGGATACTACGTCGCCACAGCAAGAGGGTTCACACGTCACGAACTCACCGCGGAGAAGCACTGTTGAGAGGATCGGTAGCCGACCCACATAGGGGAGAAGAAACCACCTCCTTAAGCCGCAAAACCGAAAAATTCCAAACCAAGAACTCACGATCCTCCCCACTTTCAGTCACACCGGAGTCGACGTCAATCCACACCAGGAGACGAAGTCGAGGCCACGTCGGAGCTGACGCCAAGCAGCACCACCGATTTGAGAACAACGCCAATCCACATCGGAAAACCGGTCACGCCACGTCGAAATCGAGGCCTCACCGGAGCCGAGGCCGAGACAAGCGAAGGCCACGCCGAATCCAAAGCCGTGGCCACGCAGAATTTTCAATTCAAATTTAAATAACCAACTTCTTTACTTTTTTCTCCCACTTCAATTCAAAATGTTGGATCAATCCAGAATTTCTAATCACTATTGATATGTTTAAGGGTTGTGAGGAATCGAGTTTCGGTAGTCTTTGAGTCATCCATGAAGCCACGTCATCAAAGATACTTGAAACTGTACTTTTTGCACAAATCACGGCTTGAAGAGGTATATTGGGGCATGATGAGTGTGATTTCTAAAATGGTTACCCCAAACTACTCAACTTTTAGGAGGATTGTGGCATGGCCTAACTCACTGTAGTGTGACCTCTGAAATCCTTCACAAACAGAGAAGTGCTAAATTCTCACGTCAACATTGCAGCATGATTTGAAATTCCACAGCGCAACCCCCTACTTTACGATGCAATTTCATTGCCTGCACCAAACAGCCTGAACACAAAATATCATTGTATGCCCTTTGTGATGTGATCTATGTGTTGTGAAAGAACAGGTCAAGCATCTTCAAAGTTTGTAGCAAAATCACGGTATGAGCTATATTCATTGCAGCATGATTGTTTCTGAGTCAACAAATTTTCAATCCTGATAAGAAAATCACGGCATAAGCCTCGCCATTATAGTGTGATTTGCTATATGATCTCTCCAGCATCTCTAAACTTCACTCTTCAACTTCAAACCTCTTCCAATCAATTACAATCTTCCAAATGACTTTCACTTCAACCGAATTACCAAGATTCACTTGAGTTTGAATATAATTCATATGTTGACTAATGCATTGACAACAAAAGGCAACACCAAAATCATAAATCATATTCACTTCACTTCTCCGTCAACCAACAATCTCCTTATTTCAATAATCTCCCCTTTTATATATCAAACATTTGTTGTGGCATCTTCATACTCAAACACATTTCTGGTCGCAACAATAGGTATTTGTTCAACTTTGAGATATAAGAGAATGAGACTTCGTCGTCTCCTCCTTCAGAGAATGAGTCTATGGTAAATACTTCAGTAATTTTTTCCTTCTTATGTGTCTAAATCTTTGAAATAGATGTATTCAATAGATCTTTTTATCTCTTTATTGGTATTCCAATCTTCCGAGACAAGATACTTAAGATCTTCTTTTTCTTCTGTCATTTGAATGTTTGTGGGATGGTCTTGCTATGCAGTAGTGTGCCAATCAATAGATCATCACCTTTATACATTTTATTTCTTGACTCTATGAAAGGATATGATACTGTGCCAACTTTATAATGCACGTCTTCAGAAGGATATGACACTGTGCCAACTTATAATGCACGTCTTCATAAGGATATGATATTGTGCCAACTTATAATGCACGTCTTCAAAAGTTACATCGAATAGTTTGATCGTCCGACTCTTCAGTTGTCTACTTTGAAGGTATTCATCATCGAAAATTTTAGTGATCTTCAGTATAAAGTGATGAAACAAGTTTTTATACATCAGTATCCATGTTGGATGTTAGAATGTTACATATAAAAACTTTTAAATCAAAATTTAAAATCCCCTGAGGGTGAATGATTTTACCTCCTCCATAGGAAAGCAATAACATTTAAGAATGATAAGCCAACTGGGCAGACTCATAAATATTATAAAGAATTTCATGTCTTTCCAATAAGTAAAACCAGTTCCGCCAAACACATGAGGACAATTAAAAAGAAAGTCATTTGAAAATGTTTTTTAAAAACAAAAGCAAGAAAACAAAAGTTTCCAAATAAATCATTACACTTTAACCTATTAGAGCTGAAAAGACGTGATCTTTTAAGAGTGCTGTGATACCAATTCTGATATGATCTTTACCCTCCAGTGCCCACATTATGATGAACTAACAAGTCCTCATCCATTCGGCGTATCAAATTCTAGCTCTTTCAATAAACACTAGAGACAAATAAATTTGAAAACAAATAAATGTATTGTAATTATTAAAACAAATAATTATATTATGGCACAGCATCCAAGTAAAAAAAGCAGGATTATCAAAAATATGGATCCTTCTTAGATACTGTGTGTAGAAGAACTACAATCACATCTTTCCTGGCCACCCACTACAATAAAAACACCACGGAATTTCTTCTTCTAGGTCAAAAAAAATAGAGAAAATAAGATGCAGGGGAGGGGAAGAGTTGCAGGAGCAAGAATGAATTGCCTCCGACCGGTTGGTGAGGCAGCCAGTTCCAGACATTCAACCCCCAGAACCATTTTTTTCTGTTCTGCTCCATCTTTCACCATCTTTAAGCGTAATACATATACAGGCTGTTGGCAGCAGCGCAGGCAATGGAATTCTCAGTAGGGTGCCATGTCAGGTGAAGCAGCTTTGTCGAGAAATCAAATGAATTCCCATTCGTTTCAGCACCACCAGCCCCATCGCCTCCTGCTAAGCATCAAAAAAACCCATTCAAATGTCAAAACTGCTTTTTCTTTTAAAGCATTAACAAACGGGCCCTTAAACAGTCCCCGACCTCGTCTCACAGCACGAGTGATGCTGCTTAAAGATCTGGAGGCCCTGGAAGGAGTCTGAACTTGCCTCCTGAAATGATTCATAGCATTTTCTTCAGTCATTACATAATTCACTGCACAAACTCACCCATCTATTCAATGCTGTTAGGTACCTCAAGGGATTTTTGCTGGCCTCCAATGTGGTAGCCTCCGAACTCCCTGCGGTACAGCCGAACACGCGGAACAGATTGCTGAAACAACGGCATTTAAATGTAAAGACACAAAGCTGAGAGCTAGCTTCAGAAGAAAGACAAGAGACAGACCTGTACGAGCCCGTAGCCACGCGCACTCCATCGCCGCTCAAACAGCACTCAAATTTATCGAAGATGGAATCGTTTTCATACAGGTCGCACAGCATGGGTCTTAAATGTTCATGAACCTGGAATGTTGCAACCGGACCCGCATCCATGTTAACATCCCACAGCTTCAGGGTCATGTAGTCACGGCTTAGTATATGGCGTCCGCCCTTGTCAAATTTAATATCTGAAATTGATGCAATTATCTCTGTAAAAAAGGACCTCGACCCGGGTGCCTCCTGTTCCTCGAACCTGAAAGCAATCCAGTAAAACCCAGCTTCAAGTAAAATTACTACACTGATACTTTTATTTTGAACTCTCTGAAAAACAAGAGCGCAAAAAGCAAAACTAATAAGCCGCTTACAGCTTGGCATGAGAATCACATAAAGCTGATTGCCGCAAATCAACGAGGCGGATTGATCCTTTTGAACTACTATAAGCTAGAGTATTACAATGAATAGGGTGAAACTCCGCTGATGTGATCACCTCTGCAACAAAAACAGTGAGACATGTGGCATCATAGAAGAAACAACAGTGTTCAAATTAAGAAAGGCATACCGGTCAGATCCTCCATATTTGCTGGCTTCACATCAACAATATTGAAACTTTGATTACTAATTTCTAAGTTCCAGAGATTTATCCGCAGATCATCAGCTGATATAAATGTCTCACCATCACTAGGGATATAAAGTAGGGAAAGGTAAGACGTCATCAGTAAAATAAAAGTTAAATTGACATGGTCAACACAAAAGGCCAGGGCACTAAAATCATCAAAACTATAAAGATGCCGGACGAAAAACATCATATAAAGAGATGTTACCATCGTATGAAATGCTAGCAAAATTTATACAACTCCCGCACAAAGTAGAAATAATTTACCACAAAAACAGGATAGCATTGGTATATGCAACTCAGTTTCTGAATTTTCCATTACATAAATTTAACAGGCCTGGATGGCATCATAATTTTAACAATATTCCCAACAGCATTATCAAATAAAATAGTATATATCCTATCTATTGACCCAATAAGTCGCCTGTGTTTGCCTTTGAGAGAAAGGAAGAGATCATAAAAGAATAAAGTGCATAAAAATAATTACAGTGTTCCTAGTCTAGCAAGAAAATCTTGTAGTGGATAAATATGAAAACACATCCATCTTCAGCCGATCAGTTTCTACAGTAATACACCAGAAAAATACAGTTTCCCAATTAATAAATAATTTACAATAGATGGATCCACCTGTTACTAGAAATAGAATTGATATGGTAATCATGAGCATGAGCATATTTTCTCCGACATCTAGCCACAGGGCTGGTCTCATTGCTTGTTACCTACACATGGTATGATTACTGTCAGTTCATTTTAAATGTAGCACGATACTAAAAAACTAAAAAAGCTCAAGACACTGACAAAAAAATGAAATTCAATAAATTTAGACTATAATACACCTATAATAATAAAAAGATAATGAAGAAAAACAAAAAAAAAAAGACAGCAAACATTCAACACACACATATATAGATGGATATCGCCCTTCGAACTATGCAATCACCAGTAGCTCCAACCATTCTTTTACAACTCTTCCCTGCACTCAATTTTTTCACTCATTCCAGATCTACGCCACTTAGCATTGCTGCAGCCAACTGAGAGCCAAAATACAAGCCCTCAAACTGCACAAACTTTCCCAACTAATATATTTAAGGGTTCCAAATAAAAGATCTCAGATAAACAAATCTGCAGTCATAATACTCTCCAATTTTGTGGGTTAAAACATCAGAAAAAGCTAGAAAAAGATCCAAATTTTGATTGTGAGGTTTTGTTATATGAATGGGAGATCATGTTCTTGATTTATTATATGTGCCTAATGCAAATTTACATGATTAAGAATTTGGCAGGGAAAATTAAGATTGAAAATCCAGTTAATTGGATGTCACAACCAATAAGTATTCAATAGAAAACTGGAGTGAAGCAACATCAACGACAAACCTTAAAACCCAATTACCACATGGATCAAACCAATTAGCTTTATTAAAGACCGTATTTTTATTGAAACCATTTGGATTAAGTTCATCTTAAATGATTTGTTCAAGAACTCTTTCAAGTCTACATCGACTTCTTTTAATAAGTAAATTTGTCATTAAGTTTACCCTATTAACAGATGCATCCCTAAGTCTTCTTCCAACATGTTCCAACCATCTTAATCCAGTCGCAGTTATCTTCTCATCGATCGGAGTCACCCCAATTATCTCTCGAACACATTTATTTTCAATCTTATCCATCTTAGTTGCCCACATGCCCATCTTAACATTTTCATTTATACTACCCTCATTTTTTGTTCAAGGTGTCCCGTCAAAGGTCAACACTCACTACCATATAGAATAACTGGTCAAATAACAGTTCTATAAAATTTATCATTCAGTATCAAAGTAATTTTATGATCACAGAGCACCCCCAGAAGTCTTTCTCCATTTTATCCATCCAGTCTAAATCCTATGAGAGACATCTTCGTTAATATCTTCATCACGTTGCAGAAATGAGCCTAAATATCAAAAACGATCAACTTTTGAAATAACGCAAGATCTCAATCTCATGTTCATAACATTACTATACAATCCTTTTCTAAAACGACACTCCATATATAATGCTTTATCCCTACTAAAACGGAAACCTTTAGATTCTAAAGTAGCTCTCCGTAACTCTAACTTTAAATTGATAGTTTCTTTGAATTATGCAACAAGAACTATATCATTCGCGAAAAACAAGCAATTACGTATCTCATCTTGAATATGCTTTGCAAGTTCATCTAATAAGACCAAAGCAAAAAGATATGGGCTTAAAGCTGAACCTTAATGAAATCCTATCCAGACAGTGAAGTCTGTAGTACCACCTACTCAAGTTCTAACTCGAGTCTCTCTCCCTTCATACATGTCATGGATGAGTTTCATATCACCTACAACCTTTTTCTTTCAAAGGATTTCCATAAAACCTTTCTAAGAACTTTATCGTATGACTTCTAAATCAATAAAAACCATATGCAAATCTAGGGCTTTTTGTCAAAAATACTCCATCAAACCTCTAATCAAATAAATTGCTAATAAGGATGAATGTCCAACCATAATGTAAATTTCCAAATCCTATAATATACATATGTGATGTAAGTATCATAAAATAAATTGTGTCAAAAGGGTGCATTTCCCATGGATTAAGCTTGTTGGAGTCTGTATCCCACATCGGACTTGTGGTCCGATGTGGAGTTTATCATTCATTATAAAAGAACACCTCCTCACTTTGAGGTAAGAAGGCAAGGGGGTTTCCTCATTTTACATGGCATCAGAGGGATTTACTGTCGACCCTCCCTCCCTAATTATTTTTTTTTCTTCTCCCTTTAGGGTTTTCCCTGACCGGGGGGCGGCGGCTCCAATCCAAATAGTCGCCCCCCCCCCGCCTCCCTCCGTTGCTCCTGCCGGTCATCCCTCCCGAGCGGCAACCTCCCGCTCTGGCTCTGTCCGGCGGCTTCCCCCTCGGTGCGGCCCTCCCTGCCCCGGCGGCCCTCCCTGCCCTAAGCGGCTCTCCCTCCCGGCGGAACTTCCTCCTGCGCACGGCGGCCCTCTCTCCCTCGAACGACGTCCCCTCTCCTTGCGCGGCTCCCTGCGCGACGGCCCCGCCTCCTGTTGCGGCATCCCGACGCCGGCGCCCGCCTCGTCCTCCTCCCGCTTGTGCGCGGCGCTTCCGCCTCGCCTGCGCAGTCCCGACGTCGGCCCGCTCGTCGCCGCCAGATCCCGCAGCGCCTCCTCTCGTCTTCTCTCCCGGCGCCAGGCCCCGCCTTCACTGCGGCATCCCTCACGCCGGCCTGACGACCCATCCCGGCGGCTCCCTGTGCTTCGTCCGGCAATGCTCCGTTGCTCCCGTCGACGGCGTCCCCTCTCCTGCGCGGATCTCTCCCGCATCCCGCCTCCTTGCGCGGCTCCCGACGGATCGGCTCCCTTCCCGGCGGATCCCTCCCGCCGCGATCCCTGCGGACTCCCTGCTTCGCCAAGCTCCGCCCTCCCTGCGCGCTTCCCCTGTGCGCCGGAATCCAGCCGCTCCTGCGGCGTTTCTCCCCGACGTCGCCCCTCCTGCTCCCACGCGGCATCGATCCTCCCGGCAGATTTCTCTCCCCTGCCAGCTTGGTCTCTGCCGGCCTTCTCCCCATGTTCTGTCCTCCCGCTGCTCCTACCGTTTGCGGCCATGTGGCTCCTCTTCCGGCAGATCCCTCCTTCGCCTCTTTGCGCCAGCGGCCGTCCCGCCTCCCGCTTTCCAGCGGCTCTCCGGCGGCTTCCAGTGCTGCCTCCTGCTGTCCTGCCTCCTCACCGGCCCCTCCTGCGGAGTCCCCGCCTCCTGTCCCCGGCATCTCCTGCCGCCTCCCGGCAGTCGCCTCCCTGCCCGGCGTCTCCTGCGGAATCACTGCATCCCATCGCCGGCCTCCTCTTGCGGTTTCCCGGCGCTCCGACGACCGGCCCGCCAGTGCGGTTTCCCGACGCTCCGACGACCGGCCCGCCCGTGCGGTTTCCCGGCGCTCCAACGACCGGCCCTGCCAGTGCGGTTTCCCGGCGCTCCGACGACCGACCGGCCAGTGCGGTTTCCCGGCGCTCTGACGACCGGCCCGCCAGTGCGGTTTCCCGGCGCTCTGCTGACCGGCCCGGCCAGTGCGGTTTCCCGGCGCTCCGACGACCGGCCCGCCAGTGCGGTTTCCCGGCGCTCTGCTGACCGGCCCGCCCGTGCGGTTTCCCGGCGCTCCGACGACCGGCCCGCCCGTGCGGTTTCCCGGCGCTCCGATAACCGGCCCTGCCAGTGCGGACTTCCCGGCGCTCTGTCGTTCGGCCTCACCTTTGCGGATTTCCCGACGCATCGTTGGCGCATCCTTTACAGCATCATCCATCCATCATTCTGAGGTGAAGCTTCGATCGTGAGGGGGAGCAGCAGCAGCAGCTTTATATTTTATTTCTTCTTGTTTTGTCATCAAGTTGGGCTTGTCCAGCTTGAGGGGGAGTGTTAGCGTCTGTTTTGTTGATTTCTTTTCATTATGTGTCCAAGCTAGGTACACCTAGCTTGAGGGGGAGTGTTGGAGTCTGTATCCCACATCGGACTTGTGGTCCGATGTGGAGTTTATCATTCATTATAAAAGAACACCTCCTCCTCACTTTAAGGTAAGAAGGCAAGGGGGTTTCCTCATTCTACAAAGCTAAACCTACATGTCATGAGAGACTTTTGTCTGCCTGAGGTTTATGGTTGATGCCTTAGCAATCTTTTTTTTTTTTTTTTTTTTTTGAATGTGGCGTGTGAAGGCCTAGGCCGGGGCCTTACATTTAAGGGGTGGCCTGAAGGCCTTACATTTAAGGGGTGGCCCGAAGGCCTTACATTTGAGGGGCGGCCCTAAGAACTTGCAAGGAAATTGCTTCAGCCAGAGTTTGAATCCCCAGACCTCAAGGATACCTTTACAGGGAAATTACAAGTGCTGCTTATGCTTTGTTGAAGAGGAAAAAAGTTGTGTACAACACAGCAAATCGTGTGGCTGTTAATATCAATTTTGCTTTTAAGACCTAAAAGATTATATAGATATTAGAAAAAATGTACACAATTTGGGAAGGTTTCAAGACTGCCATCACAGCATCAAACCTAAATTCATATATAGGCAATGAGTCAAGAAACCTCACAAGTCCAAATCCCATAATTAGTAGTGCAGCTAAGCATAGAAAGAACATGGGAGGTCTTAATCAATTCACAGTACCCAATTTGTTCATTACAGCAGATGGCCTAAGACTCTTTAGTCCAGGGTTTTTTATACCACGCAAAAACTCTATAGCTCTGTAGCCTCTGCAAAAAAGATGACGGACATTTCAAGCAAGACCCTATCAAATAGCTTAAATTTGAGGCAATCATTTATGATCAAAAAAAAAATATGGTTATGGTAGGTTTGACTTAATTATAGAATATTAGATTTTCAGACTTCAATTTGGTAGACAATACTCAGGTTACGGAGTTGGTATTGTTCCCAATGTTTGAAAACTCTGCAGTGCTATTCCATGACATAAGGGTGCATGTCTATAATAAGTCAAATGTCACCCTCAGAATATAACTTCTGGGTTGAGGGCTGTCATAGGTTGCAAGCTGCCTACAAAAGACCAAATCCTAGGCCTCGCCTAATGCAACCATTTACCATCGGCATTCTTTTATCATTTTACCCTCTTGGTTTATCAATCCTTTCAGAAATAAATATCATCTTGAAAAGCCAATTAAACCGTCACAACCTTAATAACACAAACAATAAAGGTTGATAACCATTACCTTGGGCAAACGTAGCGATGGAATGCCCCCAGGTGGAAATGAGAAGTCATTGTTCAAATAGCTGGGCAATCTCTCTCTGCATCCTCCATTTGCAAGATGTGGTTTGGAGCAAGCTAAAGCGCTGGAATTAGAAACGCTATCGTTTCCATCAGCATTTAAAGAGTCAACATTCATATCAGAAATATTCCTGACCTTCTTCTCTTGAACCTGCGAAACTACCAAAATGAAATAGTGAAAAACTCATCGAGTGAAACAGGTAATCATTCATTTGACTGATATGATCAACTCTAGGATCAATGTTTTGATTTAGGAAATTAACAGAACGACATCACAGTTTGGCAACTCTAAACAGTTCCAGCATTAAATTTTCATGCCGCCAAATTTAATTTATTAGCATGCTGCAGCATAAAAAGAGCAACAATACAAAAATATTGTCTTGGCAATCTCCAACAGCCAAGTTAGATGATGTGTTTTCAAAACACTGACTCTGTTGACATGTGACAGGCCATGTGCAGCTAGTTGTGAACATTCTTAAAGACACTTGGCACTCAAAATAAATAATGTGGGTATCTCATTGGTGCAAGTTTGTCAATCAAAAAGTCCAATTACCGGACATAAAAGATGATATCGTAATGATATACAATATTCTTAAAAAAAACATTATGAAAGAATATATTCAAAAACAGCTCTTGTGTTACTTGTTCAATTCGCTTATTCCAGTGGAAAGGATAGAATGAAAAGAATCATTGTTACATGGCAAAAACAAAAAAGACTTTTAACAGACACTAGTGTATTCTATCAACAAACTAAAAATAAAAGCCTTGACTATTAAACACAAATTGACTACCTTCCAAAACTTGATGGTCTTGTCATTGGTAGACAGAAGAAACAGGGAACCATTCGCTGGTTTGCACCATCTGATTTTGTTGATTTTTTCCTCTATTTCCAAGCTCTTAAGATAGTCAAACTGAACATGAACAGATGCACCACGTCCAAGATCAGGAGAGTCCAGCAACTAACACAAAATGCAAAATTTTACTGCAAAGTGAAAAATCAAAATCACCTCAGGTTCATGGCTCTGAAACTCCGTTTTGTAACGAAACTCTGGATGCCTGCAGATTGAATAATCCATTCTCTCAAAATCTCTTCGGCTTGCACCTTGCTAAAAATTGTAACAAAAGCAATGTCAAACAAACATGAATGGAAAGAGAAAACAGAGTTCAGCAAGAGAAACTCTTAAGATGCAAATGTACATACATCCCTTGTATCTGTCCTTTCAAACAAAACAACCCGCCCCCCTCGGTCACCAGTAGCAAGATGGTCACCAGTTTCATCAAACTCAATTGCAGATATAATATCAACTACAAAGAAAAAAATGGCATTAGGCATAACCCAAATTAAATGCCTAACAAAATCAACTAACAAGAACTGCAAGCTTAACCTGACTCATGCCATAATGCTACAAAATTAGGTAAAAAATATGGATTAAGAGTTATCCACGGAGGCCTTGCACATTAACCAAATTCCACCGTGTCCACAAACCCTCTAGACATATGAAAGGTGGATAGAAGTAAGTCATATGATACATAAATGCAGCATTTTTATAAAAAATTGTACAGGCAGCATTTTTTAGCATTTGTCACCCTATATAACTCCAAATCAACACCAGAAAATAATTGGACAAGCATTCCAGCCAATACGCAATGGGAAGTTCCCTGACATATTCCCATCATTTATGTGAGGGACAAAAAGACAATCCAATACTTGAGAACATTGCAGCTTACTAGACATTCTAATTCTTGACAAAGGACAAGAATTTTAAAGTCAACCAGAAATGATGCTTCAAAGCGACAGATACCTAGCAAACTCGATCATAAAACATCATTCAAGCTTAAAGTGAAAACAAGGAGCCCTCTTTCTCACTTGTGTATGCTCATGCATTCCTATAAATCTATAGAGGGATTCATCCGCCTCATTAATTTCTTATTTTTATTTCTACTTTCTGGAGTTTGCAGACTGCACCCTGCTCAAATTCTGTTTCTATCTTGACCCACAGCAAGGTAAGTAGGCTCCACATGACATGATCCCAGCAATAAGGGTATTGTAAAAATAGCACAAAACCAGCACAAAAAAGCTTTATGTAAGGCTTACAAGCATGAATTTTATTTCTTCTTCTCAAATAATGTAGAATGCATTAGATTTAAAAAAGGAATGCCTACAACCAAATCATTAATCTAAGAAGACCAACAAAATTGGTGCAATAATTTTTTGACAATTGCCATCTGGAGGGCAGCTGAACACAATTAATCACATCAAAGGTTGTAGATAGCAAATGAAATGGCATTGCAAGAAAGATCGACCAACAAATAACAACATTCATATGAATGATAAGAACAAGACACGCCTACATGAAATTTGAACGCTGAAGGACAAGTGACTGAATTTATATTATTGATATAATAAGACACAGCTACACAAAATGTGAATGGTGAAGATCAAGTATGCAAAGAAAACGTAAAAGTGTGTTTCTAAAGAATGTTGTGCTGAACAACTTGTGGCTTCATAATCAACTACCCTGAAAATAGAATTGCAAGATAAATACAATTTTTTGAAAAAAAACAGTTAAAATTGGTTCGATGAACAAGGCATGTTTTATTTGCAACCTGACCAATTTGTCACAGCATGTTGTTTGCTATTGTACATAAACTCTTTAAATGTAACAAATAATTTAATTTAACTTGCATTTACAGTCGGTAACTAGTTTATAAAAATCAAGAGGTGGAAGAAAAATCCTTGCAGCAGATCTCAAGAAGATAGAATTCAATGCTTTGTTAGATTTTGTTTAGAACAAAGAATTATCAAATTTGGAAGTCACACTCATTAGTCATAACATCTTACATACCAAACAACAAAAACTAAAACCTTTTTTAATTGCAAAAAAAATAGAAATTCCAAGAATGTGGCGAAATCACAAAAAACAAGAATAACTAAAACAGTTTTGAATTGCTTTTGTAAAAGTTTGATTTTCAGCTAGTTTTTAGTTCATCTTCCCCTCTCTTGATGTTTTTGATCTCTGTAGATTTTGCATTACATGGGCCTGCGCCCCCCTTGTGCCTTTTTTATAAAATTCTTTTTACTGATTAAAAATTTTGAAACAGAAAATATGTAAGTGAAATGAGACCTAATAATAACATTCTAGGTTTTGCTACTAAAATAATACTGTTAAAAGACCAATGCGGAATTTGGACTAGACACTGCTACTATGATGCTTGAAATTATATGTCTACTTTCATAGTTTTCAGGTGGAACTTTGACATGATATAAGAGCTGGATTGTCCAGAGTCCACTATAGATTCATGTTGTGTTAGATTAGTCATATTCTTAAGTTGAACAAGTACAATACTCATGTTCCATTCAATTTGTCATGCATCGAAGCAGAACTAAGCATTAACATTTATTTAGAATACCCTGCCAAACTACTTTCCTTACAAACAATACCTTGCCAAACTACTTCCCTTTCAAACAACAATATTTGGAGGGAACCCCTGAAAAAATTACCAAATGATCATAAACCATCTGTTCATAAAATCAGAGTTTGAAAGGCAGTCAGTATGAATTGTGTAGATAATGTAGAAAAAAAAATACACCATAGAAAAAACAAATCCAGTTTCTTTTTTTCGCAATCGATTCTAAAAATATTCATTCATATACGCATAAAAACTGCACTGATCAAATGATGCTAAAAGTGCAACGTGGTATCGCTCAACTGACAAAGCAACCACTGAATGAACAGATAACAGGGAATGGCGCTGGGAGACAGTGAAGGACCACAAATCAATGAAGAACGGTCTACGTAAACAGACTGAAAACACGACCAAAAAAAAAATCCCTGGTCACAATACTGATGGGAGTGTGAATCAAATGAGAAACGAAAAAGAAAGAAAACCTAAGGTACCTTCTTGAACCTCCTCGCCGGCAGCCCTTTCGCCAAATACCTGCGAAAATTTCCACTCCAGTGGCGGTAACAAGGCCGCCTGGGTTGCTTCAACACCTGCATCGCCGTTCATTTCTGGACGCAAATCAGCGGGCCACAATCACTACGTCAACCGCCACAGCCACCGCCAACAAATCCAAAGCGCAACACCTCACTCGCACTGCATCGGGGGATCGCCTTCAATCGTCACCTGAAAGGAGATCATAGCTCCGAGATCGTCCAAAGAAAAAACGTCAATTTGTCGGTCTTTTCGCTGTCGATTCAACCATCGGAGCAAAGATGAACATCCAAGCACGATTCAAATATAAGAGAATTTCTGGGAGTGCGCCGCTGTTCTTCGCCCGATTTACAAAAAAGTATGAGAAATTTGAGATTCGGAGAAGCAAACCGTTCCCAGCCTGGGTCCTGAGAATCGACACACAGTTTTCGGTCGAAGCTCACTCTCTCCAAAAATAATTTACCTTTAATTTTATAATAACAAAATGATCTGATACTGACATCCATGACGGTCATCGTTCGGTCACCCCTTTCGATTTTATTGGCAACCGCAGGGGACCGGGAGGCAACGTGGAAATTGCTTATTGGTGGTTCACCACATGATTGCTGACGGGCGGTGAGCTTATGGAAAATACGACCAAAACGATCAGGAGGGAGTCGGTCGTCAAATGACGCATTTGTCCACCGGGATTGTGATGAAGGGCGGGTGGCTAGGATGTAATTTCGATAATTACTGTTTTTTTTTTTCAAACTAACTTATCACCCATTCATTCCCACCGGTAATAAATATGTACAGATTCCAACCACTGATTGTTTTTTAATAAAAAATAAAACAAATATACAGATTATAAAAATAAAAAAAAAATGGGAAAATTGACTATTGAAGACGAGTAAATAATTATGGCAGGTGAAAACAGCCCAGGTACAAAATATTTGAAAAATAATGGGTCACCCATTAACACTTATTCCTCACCCATTTACATTTACATGTTGCATTCAAACATGCTAACTTTTTCAATGAAAAATTACACAATAGTTATGTGTCCCTTATCGATGATGGTTATAAATAATGAAGGAGAAGAAATAAATTGTATAGTTTGTTTTTTTCAAATTTTATTGGCAAGGATATGTATTTGAATCGTGGTTATGGTTTATTATATTTGTTATCAACCGACTCATGTTACCACATAATCTCCCTTTGTTAGCGTTTGAAATGAGCTTTGTCAACATTAAAAAAAACATTGATGTGCCGAGTGATGATAAAACCGGTTGTTTTTATCAACGTTAGAAAATACATTGGTAAATACATCATTTGTAAACATTTTTTTAATACCGACTAAGGGTGTGTTTATCACCGGTAAAAAAATGTTGATAAAACAACAAGATTTAAAAAAAATAGTCTCATCACGCCTCCTATCAGTGCGCCCTCGTCAGCGCTCACTCGTCGGACCCCCTATTGCGCATGTGCAACGCCAACCCCACCTCCACCCCCCTTTATCAGCGCAACCCCACTTCCTGCTTAGTCACCACTACTGCAAATACAAGTTTTATGAGCGCTAGAAATTATCTTCATCATCGCTAAAGAAACACTGATATTGTAAGCAATTTTAAAAGTCGACTTTTATTGGCTAAAAATACCACTATTGAAAGCACTCTTTATCAACACTAAAAAAACACTGATAAAATTGTCTCTTTATCGACGTTTTTTTAGCGCTAATAAAACCCAAGTTACACCAGCGTGATTGTAACATCTCGCTCGACTCATTGGCTTCAGAGAAGGCATAAGTGCTACTAACCTTAGGTTATATCCCCAATATACCAAAGGGTGACAATAAATGTCAAGGGCTTAGTAAACAGTTGGAGGACGATTTGCTCCGAATAACAAACAACCTACTGAAACGAAAGAATAACAACATAACTCGATAAAATACTAGTACAAAAACCATATCGGAGTAACAGCGGAATAGGAAAAGAAAGCAAGGTTAGGACTCCATAACATAAAGACTCACACTAACGTGGCGCCACACCAGATCCGGATGCAGACACTCCCCAACTCCACCTCTAACGACCAAGTCACGGTATAAAGGAACACCACTAGTGAGGTAAGAAACTTGCCCCTTGTATCTTATTAAATGACATTTGCAAACGCACCAAAGTACAAAAGCAGATGGTGAGTGTATCACTCAGTAGGTAATCCCTAGAGACTTCCCAACACACGTCACTATGACAAGAACAAGTTAGAACATTTTATATAAAAACAGTTGAGAAGTAGAAAAACAGTTGATACATGTTATAAATAGGTTCCATGGAAAACATTCAACGAAGCTTTTAAACCATTTCTTACCACTTGGCATAATCACTCCATTTCCACACACACCCCCAACACACACACGATGCATGCAACCATGGACCTCTCTATGCTTGTGGTATAGGTTTTGGGCGCAGCGAAAGTGCGTGAATGAGTGTACCCAACTTTTAATTTTTCCATTAACAATGATCAATCCGAGATCCTTCACGATAATAAAATGTCGGATCTTCATAATAGAACGAAGAACGAAAGAAAAAAAGGGAAGTCCTGGAACCATAGAAAGAATCATCATATGTTGGTTATAATTAATTTAATTAAAAGACAAGAATTACCTTGATGAAATTATCTCTCTGTTGATGCTTCCGGTCACAATCCAATGTGATCCGTCATTGTGTCATAGAAGCCAAGTGTGATCTTCCTCTAGTGGTGATCCACACGCGCTCTACGTATCTCTGGACATCGCCGAAGGGATCTCCGGGTGCTAGCGCGGAAGAGCCTTCGCTTGTGGCGTCCGCCTTCGATCGCCTTGAGAGTCGCTTCCAAAGCGCTCTCCTTGATCCGGTGGAGGACGATCTCTCTTGTAACTTGAGAGCGTTCTTGGAGGAAAGAAATTCTCTCTTGGCCTGAGAGCTTTCTCCAGATCCGTTGTGCACAACCACATAGAATGGCTATATCTAATGAGAATAATGTAATTGGGATTTATATTACTTAGAATAATAAAATGAATTAATTACTCAAAGACATTTATTAATTTCATTTAATTCTTAGTGAGATCTCATGTCTAATAATAACATTTGACTATTATCATCACTTTACATGCGCCCAGTGAATTACACATAATATTATTTAATTAAATAAATAATATTATTTCTCACAAATCCCCAGAAAAATCACACAGCGTGTATATTAATATACACGACGTGTACTTTTGTTTTTCCATTTTCTTTATTTCCTCCATCACATTTATTGGACCTTGAACAATGACTATTTATTTCTTAAATAAATATCACTGCATTATTCGCTAATAAATATATTATTCTGCCTACAATATATTCTCTCGAATAACTAGTTTTGAAATAAATGCGATCAGACATCCTTGAATAACTATTAAACCACAATCAAGAATAATCTTTATTCAACTTGTTAAATGAATATTTAACTGAGATACTTGGATATACTTAGTGTGTATGACCCTCTAAGTTTCTTTCTTAGTGACATTAGGCGGAGCCTGCCTAATGTCCAATGTTAGCATCTAGCAACACGTCAAGGCACCCATAGAGAAAGAAGTTAACGTTGCAATGACGTGTCACCTCATACAAATGCTTACCGTGTAATGTAATCCATTTGGCTTGATATCTCGAATCAAGTGGGTTGCATGTTTTGTGTTCGATTATTCTTTCTTTGACTTCTCGGAATTGAACTCACCCATTCATCACCATGACCATGGATTTATTTAGTGTACATCAATTTCATTAAAGGGCCTGAGATATTAACTTCCGTTATGAAACATAAGAGACAAATCATTTCTCTCATTATCTATTAATGCAGTATTACTCGTGACGCACCCAACATATCCCACCTCACTGTGAATAGTGTGCCGTCACAGTTTTCCTCAATACATCTAAGTGCGTGAGTTGTAATACCAATTAATAATAATCTTAAATTCTAAGGACCAATACACACGTCCGCAGATAAACATTAAATGACACTATGAAATGTGGATTTCCTACTGGTGGGTCTCGTTCTCATAATATCCTCCTGGATATTACCAGTGACGCACACCATGAGAAGGTGTCTCAAAGTTTTACGAGTCCTCACCCCTAATGCCCTATATTATTTGTGTCTCTCAAATAACATTATCCGACCATAGAACATATATTCAAGAATAATATTATGACACTTCTGGGTTCTCATCATAGCATGGATCCACTATGACCCTTTAGTGCAACAATTATCCTTAGGACATTATCACATGCATTGTCATGCAGAAGAAAAATCAAGATATGATAAAATATTTATTAATATTCAAATCCATGAATACAAGTCTATCATAAAGTACAAAGTAGTTGGTTCTAGGCCACCAACTCCAATAAACTCTCACTTGGACTAGAGCCAACTACTAACAACCTTTAACCCGCTAGCTCTCACATGATATTCATTATTCTATTGAAATAGGTCTTTAGTCATGAGGTCCACCACGTTATCTTTTGTGGACACATTTCTCACTGCAACTTCACCCCTTTGATAGAAATCCCTCAAGAGGTGATATTTCCAGAGAATGTGTTTTGTCAGTTGATGCGACCTTGGTTCTTTTGCAAGAGCCACCGCTGCAGTATTATCACAATACAATGTGATGAGATCTTTATTTTTAGGCACCACATCAAGCTCCTGAACAAAGTTATGAATCCAGACGGCTTCCTTCGCTGCATTAGAGGCTGCTATATATTCGGACTCCGCTGTAGAATCGGTGACAACTGGCTGCTTTGAACTCTTCCAGCTCACAACTCCTCCGTTGAGACAAAAAACATATCCTGATTATGACTTCAGATTGTTCTTATCTATCTGAAAACCAACATCATCACACTCTCTAATGTCAAGCTCCTCATCTCCTCCATACACCAGGAACATATCCTTATTTCTTCTCAGATACTCAAGGATAGTCTTAACAGCAGTCCAATGTTGTTCACCTGGATCTGCTTGATATATGCCTACCATGATCAATGCATAGACAACATCAAGCCTCATACATAACATGACATACATGATGAATCCTGTCATGACCCGTCCCCCAGGGCCCGTGCCGTGACTACCCCAAGTCCGCCTTCCATAGGCCAGGGTCTGACGACTAGCACCAAAGACGTAAATCCTTAAAACTGGGAAGACATTGCCTTTATAACCTAAAAACACACACAACAGAGTACAAGCTGGAAGCAAAACACTAAGTAAAACTATATAACAAAAGAGTGTTGAAAAGTAAAAGGGGCAAAAAATACAAGCCCAACTCTAAAGTACAAGAAACTGAAAGTACAAGTACTAGAAAAAGGGAAAACAACTCGTGGATCGTCCACCGGGAAATCCTACCTGGAGGGTAGGTACAGATAGACTCCGCAGCACTCCACGTCTATTCATCACCTCCGTGTACCGTCACGCCGTGTGGTCCACCTCTGGGTACCGTCCAGTCCTGGTACACTCAGCCTCGGTCAACGTTGTCTGTCGTCTGCATCCAATACAACGAGGTGCGAGAATAACCCGTGCAGGGGTAGGTATAACAATACTTAGTAGGGACCCCGAGACCCTCAAGGTCTCACAAAATCCAACAAGGATAAACCACAAGGTATGAAATCAACAAATAACCCCACGAAGGATCCATGAACAGTAGTCAGAGCGCAGCCAGCCACAGGGTTCCGCACAAAGCATGCTTGATTTCGTGAGGGTTCGCTCCTCAAGCCAAGTGTCGATACACCAATAGCCATGAAGTCCCAAGTTGATGTATCCAAAAGATCCGTCTTTCCATTAGAAACCCAACGCGACAGACGGTGCGTCAATCGGACGCCCGGTCTGAGAGTTATTGGCATTTTAGTCCCAGGGGCCCGGTTGGATTCGTGCTCAATCCAACCTGACCATATCTCAAATACACCCAAAACTCCAGTAGGGTATACACAAAGGGATCGTCGTGCTCTAAGAATACCAGCGCCATTGATGGTTCGTCAAACAGACATCTGGTGCCAAAGATATGGTCAAAAGAAAGTAAGGGTCGGTAGTAGGTCCGGGTTCAGTCTGATCGACCCGACCCAACTTAGTCTGGGATGACCCATTTCGGGTCGACCCGGCCGGACCCATTGGGTCCGGCCTGGTCCGTTGGGTTTGGCCCGACCCACTGGGCCGAACCCACCGGCCACCTCCCGGCCAGGCTGGCGGGCGGCCAGGTGGCCGACGGGTAGCCGGAAGCCGGCGCGGCTCAGGTCGGCGAATGACTCAACCAACGGGCGGCGCGGTTCGCGGAGGCCGCGGGTAGCGTGACCGTTGCCTTCGTTGTCATGTCGCCTCATCGTCATGCTGATGATCATCATAAACAAGAACGATGGAGGGGTCGGGCCATGTTGGTTTGGCCCGCACCCTCCGCGTTTAGGGTGGTAACATTTGACTCACCAAGTAAGAAGAAAGATGAACTTCAATTTTTTTACAACCACCGCATTGATTCCTTTTCAACCGAAGAAGAAAATAAGGAAAGTAATATTACACAAATAAACCTCCTACCTTTTGTTCGTTGTTCGACGATGAAGTCACAGGAAGAAGATGGAGTTGTCGTCGTTCGTTGTGTCTACCACACACTTCCAATCCCGAGCTCGCACGTCAGTTGTGGAAGACCTTCCACGTTGGTAGGATCCGGGGATGAAGGTCGAAGGAGATTGTTGCCAGCATTCTTCGTTCTTCGTTCTTCATTGGGAGCTTTCTCCCAATAATCCTCCTCTCAAATCACCCAAGTGAGAAGTTGTGCCAAATAATAGATTATAATATCTATTATTTCATTGGCAAGAATTCAAAAAGAAAAACTAAACATTTGGTAGGCACATTAAAAATTAAAGGGGAGGATTTGGCACCATTAATTTGGTGTGTTGACAATATTAATGTGGAGGGGTGGTGGCACCATTAAGTGGGGAGCTCAACAGGTTTCTCCCAACTTAATGGGGAGTTCAAGAGTTTTTAACCTCAGGTGGTCCCCACCACAATAAACAAGAGGACAAGGTTTAGACCTCGGGTGGACCCCATCTCCATAACCTCTCATGGGAGGTTAAGGTGTGGTGGTCTCCACCTCCAACCTCCTCATGGAGGTTTTAACCAACTAATAAAAATAAGTTTACACAACCTTATTTTTATTTAATTCATTCACTAAAATCCCCAAAACTAAATTTTATTCTCAACCAACTACCGTCGAGGTGAAATTATTCTTAAGCGAATACCAGCGCTGCGAGTTCAACGGTGCCCTCAGATTTCAATTCTGAGCACCAGTTCAAAAGTTATAAAAACCCGCTCGTACGTTTACTGAACGTACCCAAAAAAAACTTCAAAAATTGATTTCGGGCACACCGGGTCTCGGAATCACGCGCCATCAATTTTCACAGACTCGTAAAATTCCCATGTATTTAAGAAAAAAAAATTCTCACGAAAATTCCAGATCTTTACATTCTCCCCGCCTCAGGGATTTACTTCCCCGTAAGCTACAACTCGAACTAAGGGAACAAGCGGGGGTACTGAGCATGCATCTGAGCCTCCCACTTTCATGTGCTCTCCTGAAGGTTCTCGTGCTGCCATCAAATGCGCACTAGAGGTATCAACCGTCCACATAGGATCTGCTCTTATCGATCCTCATTCTCCACTGGAACCTCCGTAAAAGTCGCCCCATCGTCGACGTCCAACTCTCCATGGTCGATGATGTGAGAAGGGTCATGCACGTATCTCCTGAGCTGGGATAGATGGAAGACGTCGTGAACCCGGTGCAACTGAGGGGGAAGAGCTAAGCAGTATGCCACCTCTCCAACTCTACTGAGGATCTGAAAAGGTCCGATGAAACGCGGAGATAACTTGCCACCTTGGCCAAATCTCTGTATACCTCATCGAGGTGAGACCCGTAAAAAGACGTGGTCTCCATCCTCAAACTCTAGAGGCCTCCGTCTCCTATTATCATATGACTTATGCCTGCTCTGTGCAGTCTTCATCTGCTCCTGGATGATCTGCACCTTCTCCGTGGCAGCTCGTACCATCTCTGGTCCCACTAGTTCTGACTCCCGAGGGTCAATCCAGCATAAGGGTGATTTGTAAGGTCGCCCGTATAACGCCTCAAAAGGTGCCATCCCTATAGTGAAGTGATAACTGTTGTTGTAGGAAAACTCTACCAAAGTTAAGTGATCCTCCCAGCTGCGACCGAAGTCGAGGACGCAAGCATGGAGCATGTCCTCGAGGGTCTGAATGGTCCGCTCAGTCTGGCCATCCGTCTGAGGATG
This sequence comes from Viscum album, assembly GCA_963277665.1. Lineage (NCBI taxonomy): Eukaryota > Viridiplantae > Streptophyta > Magnoliopsida > Santalales > Viscaceae > Viscum > Viscum album. The sequence goes on along the minus strand of OY728164.1, from coordinate 1,549,034,339 downwards.
GAAGGCGGTGCTTAGACGAAGCTGCGTCCCGAAAGCCTCCTGCAACCTCTTCCATAGCCGGGAATTAAACCGTGCGTCACAATCGGAGACAAAAGAAGAAGATTCTCCATGTAGTCACACAATCTTCTACACATAGAAGCGTCACAAGCTCTCTACTGAACCCTGCTCTCTGATCAGTAGGAAGTGGGCCGACTTGGTGAGTCGGTCGACGATCACCCAAATCGAGTCGTGACCCCTGGATTTATGTGGAATTCCTATCACAAAGTCCATGAATATCTCATCCCACTTCCACTCTGGGACCTCTAAAGGTTGAACCAAGCCTGTTGGTACCTGGTGCTCCACCTTCACTTGCTAACAAGTGAGGCATCAAGAGACAAAATCCACTATTGCCTTCTTCATACCTGACCACCAGTGCTATTGTCTGAGGTCCTAATACATCTTCGCCACTCCGAGATGTATCGCTAGAGGGGAAGTGTGGAACTCCCTCAACACTTCCTCCTGAAGTGCCACTGGTACCAAGGTGCGTCCTCTGAAGAGGATGATGTGCTCCCCACCTTTAGAAAATTCATCAGTTGCCTGCCATGTGGATATATGAGCACGTCATGTCTCGCAGTCAGCGTCTACATGCTGTGCCTCCCTAACTTGCTGAAGAAGAGAGGGAGTGACTGTAAGAGACTGAAGGAAGGCTGCTCCATCTCTATCTACAAAGGATATCTATAAAGAAGCCAACTACTCTGTCGCCTCACCTAGTAGCTATATACCAGACCTCTTACTGAGTGCATCTGCAACAACATTCCCCTTCCCAGGAGTATAGACTATCTCGAAGTCATAGTCCTGGAGGAACTCAATCCAACATTGCTGTCTCAGGTTCAGGTACTTCTGAGAGAAGATATACCTGAGACTCTTGTGATCAGAGTACATGGTAAAACGCTCACCCATCAGATAGTGTCACCACATCTTCAAGGCGAAGACCACTACTGCTAACCCAGGTCATGGGTAGCTTAGTTCTACTCATGTTGCCGAGAACCATATGTGATCATTGCTCGCTCCTGCATCAGGACACACCCGAGTCCAGTCCCTAATGCATCGTAATAGACTACGTACCCTATGCCTTCCTCTAGAAGCCTCAAAATGGGGGCACTAGTCAGCCTCTGCCTCAACTCCTGAAATCTCTTCTAGCATATCTCCGACCACATGAAGGGTTTCCCCTTCTTTGTCAAGACTGATAATGGTGCTGAAACTCTGGAGAAGTCTAGAACGAATCTTCGGTAGTAACCAACCAAACCCAGGAAACTCCGCACCTCCATCACACTCTTGGGTGGATCCCAAGAAAGTACCGCCTCAATATTCACTGGATCCAATGAAAATCCAATCTCTGAGATGACATGTCCTAGAAAGTGGACCTCTCGGATCCAAAACTGGAACTTCGAGAGCTTACCATAAAGATGATGCTCTCGGAGTGTGTCCAGTACTACCTGCAAATGGTAGGCATGCTCCTCCTCAGTAGTCGAGTAGATCAGAATGTCGTCGATGAAGACTACTACAAAGCGATCGAGGTATGGCTGGAAGATCCTGTTCATGAGTCCCATGAACACTGCCAGAGTGTTGGTTATGTCGAATGACATAACCAAGAACTCTTAGTGGCTGTATCGACATCTGACGACCGTCTTCTGCACATCCTCATCTCGAACTCTGAGATGGTGATAGCCTGATCTGAGGTCTATCTTTGAGAGCCACTGTGCTCCCTTCAGCTGATCAAAGAGGTTGTCAATCCTCGGGAGTGGGTACTTATTCTTCACGGTCACCTGGTTCATAAGATGGTAGTCGACATAAAGCCTCAAGATTCCATCCACCTTCTTGGCGAACAGAATTGGGGCTACTCAGGGAGAAACACTGGGCTGAATGAATCCCTTCCCCTGTAAGTCCTCATACTGTACCCGCAGCTTGTGAAGCTCTGCGGGAGCTATCCGATACGTTGGTGTAGATATCGGTGTCATACCGGGGTACATGTCAATGTAGAAGTCAACCTCTCTATGAGGAGGTAGACCTGGGACATCATCAGGGAAAACATCCGCGTACTGGTCCACCACTATAGGATAAGTCAGACTCTCCACATCAACTGCTCCGAGGGTAAGGCAAGCCAACTGATGAGTGATCAACTACACTCTCCTTCGGGAAATTCCATCCTGTGCTACAAAGGCTCCCTTCTCACCGGTGAAGGTGAACCTGGTCCCATCCGTGCAGACACACCATACTTTGCACCTAATATAGTTGATATAAGCATGGACTGTAAATAACCAGTTCATACCCAAGATGACATCGTAAGGCCTCGACGCTGCTACTAGGAGATCCCAGCCGAAACTCTCACCTCCTAGAGTAAGCTCACACTACTAGAACCAGTGCGTAATCATCAAATCTGCTCCTGTAGAAGTCTCTAGCCGTAAGGATTGAGCCAACAGATCCGTCAAAATCTCCGAGCTCTGAACGAGGGTAGTGGCAATGAAAGAGTGATTGACACCTGTGTCTATAAGAATTACAACTATGGTGGAGTAAACACAGACCGTAACTCGAATCATCTTTGGAGCGCCATGACCGTATGCCTCAGTTTCCTGGAGATGAGCTCTCCCCTGTCCACCTGCTTCTTGCGGTTAGGGTGGACCTCCTGGTGGTGGTGGTGATAACACCTCGTAACATCGTCCACCGCCTGCTGCACAACCAGCTCCTCTGCCATGTCTGCCCGCGCCCTGTGGATCAACTCAATCGAACCTCTTCCTCTACCTGGGAGGTCCCTCAACTGTCTGCTGATCATCTGAAGGGTGGGTCAGACAATCATGAGCCATGCGACCCTGCCCACCGCATGTGAAACTCTTCCTGTTCCTCGAATGACCGGCTCTGTCTCGTGTGCCTCGCACAACCGAACCTATGTCCCGAGGTCGTCCACTGGATGGTCTGGTCTGCTTGGATCTCTGCGACATCTGTCTGCTGCCAACTATAGAAGACTCTTCTACGTGACGCCTGGTGGAGAGTCTCGCTGCTGGTGACTACTCAGTAAGGAAACTCTCCACTAAGAGGGCTCGCTCCAACACCCCGCCTGCGTCAGGATACTGAGGGAGATCATCGAAGCCCTGATCTCTTGCCTGATCCCCTGCTCAAAGGTCTGGGCTCTAAAGAATGAGACCCACACCATATCTGTATAGTAGTGTGAGAGGTAGGTGAACCTCATTGAGTACTGTGTCACCGTCATGCTACCCTGTTGTAGATGCAATATCTCCTATATCCGCATTGCATATAGGGTGGCTGGGACAAACTCCGCCTGAAAAAGGCTCTTGAATTCTTTCTAGAGAAGTGTCGCCTCATCATGCACCTGGAGCATCAGGCTCCACCATCTACCTGCTGCTGCCTGAAAGAGACTCGCGACAAGGATCACCATAAGGTTTGCTGGTATACCTACCAGTTTGAAGACTCTCACCATAGCCTCCAGAAAATCCTCAGCTGTCTGCAGATCCATCTCTCCCCTGTACCGGGGCAGCCTTTGGCACTGGAACTCGTGCAATGCGCTCAGGCGGTATACACTCTCTACTGCTGGGGCTGGTGGCATCGGTGGCCCAACAGGTAGTGGTACCGTTGGTGCCTCCACTGTGATAGGGCCCTGCACGAAGGTCTCGTCGCTTGGTGGGATGCCATCTCGTACAAAGCCTGAAACCCTGGCTGGCTATCTGTGTGGAGGCATCCTAAAAAGAAACAGGTGCGCCACAGTCAAAAAGTTATACCTGGTGAGCTGACTCAAAGAGATCACAAATAAAACTCTTCAAAACACACATGTAATTAGTGTTTTTGTGCACTGAGTCGGAAATCAGAAGTCAGAGTCCTGGTATATGGATACGTCACCCGCCGCACCAACACTGGATTCCCTGAACTGAAAACCACACTCAATACCCTTAACACTATTTCTTCATATAAAAGATCAGAGTCTTAAGTTCTGTGGTAGAACTGACCCCTATGATACCAATTTGTCACGACCCGTCCCCCGAGACCCGTTCCGTGACTACCCCAAGCCCGCCTTTCATAGGCCGGGGGCTGGCAACTAGCACCAAAGGCATAAATCCCTAAAACTGGGAAGAAATTCCCTTTATAACTTAAAAACACACACAACAGAGTACAAGCTAGAAGCAAAACACTAAGTAAAACTATATAACAAAAGAGTGCTGAAAAGTAAAAGGGGCCGGAAATACAAGCCCAACTATAAAGTACAAGAAAATGAAAGTAAAAGTACTGGAAAAAGGGATAACAACTCCTGGATCGTCCACTGGGAAATCCTACCTAGAGGGTAGGTACAGATAGCCTCCACAACACTCCACGTCCGTCCGTCACCTCCGTGTACCGTCACGCCGTGTGGTCCACCTTCGGGTATCGTTTAGTCCTGGTATACTCAGCCTCGGTCAGCGTTGTCCGTCGTCTACATCCAACACAACAAGGTGCGAACATAACCCGTGCATGAGTGAGTATAACGATAATCAGTAGGGACCTCGAGACCCTCAAGGTCTCACAAAATCCAACAAGGATAAACCACAAGGTATGAAATCAACATATAACCCCACTTAGGTATATTCCCATACATATAACAAAGTAATCCATCTCAATCATGAGGTAAAACACAAAGTTACTGACTCAGATCACACAGGTATACAACTCACATAGAGTGTTAGAGATGATTAGATATAGCCACTAAATCATCTATTCTGTCGAACCCACGTAGGATCCAGGAACAGTAGTCAGAGTTGTCGAACCCACACAGGATCCATAAACAGTATCAGAGTTGTCAAACCCACAAAGGATCCAGAAACAGTAATCAGAGCTATCGAACCCACACAGGATCTAGGAATAGTAGACAGAGCTGTCGAACCCACACAGGATCCAGGAATATTAGTCAGAGATGTCAAACCCACGTAGGATCCAGGAAAAATATCAGAGCTGTCGAACCCATGAAGGATCCATGAATAATATCAGAGTTGTCGAACCCACGAAGGATCCAAGAACAGTAGTCAGAGCGCAGCCAGCCACAAGGTTCTGTACAAAGCATGCTTGATTCTAGGAGGGTCCACTTCTCAAGCCAAGTGTCAATACATCAACTTCCATGAAGTTCCAAGTTGATGTATCCAAAAGATCCGTATTTCCAGTAGAAATTCAATGCGATAGATGGTGTGTCAATCGGACACCCATCTGAGAATTATTGGCATTTTAGTCCTAATGGCCCTGTTGGATTCTTGCTCGATCCAACCTGACCATATCTCAACTACACCCAAAACTCTAGTAGGGTATACAAAAAGGGAACTTCGTGATCCAAAAATACCAGCGCCACTGACGGTTCGTCAAATGGATGTCTAGTGCCAAAGATATGGCCAAAAGAAAGTAAGGGTCGGTAGTAGGTCCAGGTTCGGTCCGACTCAGTCGGTCCGACCAGACCCGACTTAGTCTGAGCCGACCCGGATGGACCCGTTGGGTTTGGCCCGACCCGGGTTTGGGGCCGGTGCGGCCCGAAGCGCCGCGAGGGCACGACCCGACGCGACTCGGCTCGGAGGGCGTGACCGGGGTCGGTTCGGCCAGGGTGCCGCGAGGGGGGCCACAGGCCGGCTCGGGAGTCCGGCGTGGCCAGGGCGCCGGTTCGGTCGAGAGGTGGTCAGGTAGGCCGGCGGGTGGCCGGGAGGCATCGGGCAGGCCGACGGGCAGCCGGGCAAGCCGACGGGTGACCGGGAGGCGTCCGGGCAGGCCGGGTGGTGGCCGACGGGTAGTCGGAAGCCGACGCTACTCAGGCCGGTGGGTGGCTCGACCGATGAATGACGTGGCTGGCACGACTCTGAAGCCATAGGGCGGCGTGGTTTGCGGAGGCCGCAGGTAGCGCGGTCGTTGCCTTCATCATCCAGTCGCCTCATCGCCATGCCGATGATCATCATAAACAAGAACGACGAAGGGGTCGGACCATGTTGGTTTGGCCCACACCCTCCGCGTTTAGGGTGGTAACATTTGGCTCACCAAGTAAGAAGAAAGATGAACTTCAATTTTTTTTACAACCACCACATCGATTCCTTTTCAACCGAAGAAGAAAATAATGAAAGTAATATTACACAAATAAACCTCCTACCTTTTGTTCGTTGTTCGATGATGAAGTCATGGGAAGAAGACGGAGTTTTCATCATTCTTCGCGTCTGCCGCACACTTCCAACCCCGATCTTGCACGTCGGTTGTGGAAGACGTTCCACGTCGGTAGGATCTGGGGATGAAGGTAGAAGGAGATTGTTGATGGCATTCTTCGTTCTTTGTTCTTCGTTGGGAGCTTTCTCCCAATAATCCTCCTCTCAAATCACCCAAGTGAGAAGTTGTTCCAAATAATAGATTATAATATCTATTATTTCGTTGGCAAGAATTCAAAAATAAAAACTAAACACTTGGTTGGCACATTAAAAATTAAAGGGGAGGATTTGGAACCATTAATCTGGTGTGTTGGCAACATTAATGTGGAGGGGTGGTGGCACCATTAAGTGGGGAGCTCAAGAGGTTTCTCCCCACTTAACGGGGAGTTCAAGAGGTTTTAACCTCGGGTGGTCCCTACCACAATAAAAAGAAGAGAAGGTTTAGACCTCGGGTGGGCCCCACCCCCATAACCTCTCATGGGAGGTTAAGGTGTGGTGGTCCCCACCTACAACCTCCTCATGGAGGTTTTAACCAACTAATACAAATAAGTTTACACAACCTTATTTTTATTTAATTCATTCACTAAAATCTCAAAAACTAACTTTTATTCTCAACCAACTGCCATCGAGGTGAAAGTCTTCTTGAGCGAATACTGGCACTGCGAGTTCAACGGTGCCCTCAAATTTCAATTCCGAGCACTGGTTAAAAAGTTATAAAACCCGCTCATATGTTTACTGAACGTACCCGAACAAAACTTCAAAAATTGATTCTGGGCACACCGGGCCTCGGAATCACGCACCGTCAATTTTCGCGGACTCGTAAAATTTCCATGTATTTAAGAAAAAAAAATTTCACAGAAATTCTGGGTCTTTAAAAATCCTATAGCCAAAACGTATGAGATATTACTCATCCTATATTTCTCCTGTTGTGTCTAAGGAAACATTCTCTTAGAAAGATGCAGGCCATGTGACACTGGAACCAATCCCCTCTTGGATTGTTCCATACTAAATCTCTTTAGTATATGGACAATGTATATACCCTAACTTAGTCTAAGCAGCCTCTTGGATCTATCACGAATGATATTGATCCCTAGAATTTAGGCTGTTTCACCTAAGTCCTTCATGGAGAAACACTTTTTCAACCAGTACTTAACTGACTGTAAGACTGATATATCGTTTCCAATAAGTAATATGTCGTCAACATATACTACTAGGATAATGACCACATTCCCATTAAACCTATTATAAACACATGGCTCACATTTACTCTTAATGAAACCAAATTCTTTTATGGCTTCATCAAATAAAATGTTCCATGAGTTGGATGCTTGATTTAATCCATAAATGGATTTTTGCAACTTGCAAACCCGTTTGGCTTTAACTGGTGTCACAAACCCTTCTGGTTGTGTCATATAGACATCTTCCTAAAGTTTCCTATTAAGGAATTCCATTTTTACATACATTTTCCAAATCTCGTAGTCATGGTAAGTTGCTATGGAAAGTATGATTCTTATGGATTTAAACATGGAAACTGGTGAGAAGTTTTTATCATAGTCAATTCCTTGATGTTGTCTGAATCCTTTAGCCACTATCCTTTCTTTACAGGTGCTAACTTGACCTTCCATGTCCAACTTTATCTTGAATACCCATTTGCATCCAACATGATTTACATCAATTGGATCATTGACCAAAACCCTGACTTGGTTCTGATACATGGAATCCATCTCAGAATTCATAGCTTCTAGCCATCTTGCAGCTTATGAGCTCTCTACTTATTCCTTGTAGGAGAGAGGTTCATCATTGTCCAACAATAATGATTCACCATCCTCGGTGACTAAGAAACCAAATCTCTATGGTTACCTTACCTCTCTTGAGCTCCTACGTAGTACTTGTGTTTTTGGAACCTCTTCCACAGGGACTTGCAGAACTTGTTCTGGTACCAACTCCTATGTATCTTGAGCATCAACTTCATCGAAGTAAATCTTTCTCCCACTATCCTTTTTGAGGATGTTCTCCCTCTCAAGAAAGACTAATTGTCTGACGACAATCACTTTATTGTCTGAAGGATTATATAGGAAATATCCTTTCATTTCCTTGGAATATCCTATAAAGATACATCTCATGCCCTGGGGTGCTAGTTTTTTGACTAAGAAGGCCTTAAAAAATTCCTCACATCCCCATACATGTATGTGCAACAAAATGAGTTTCTTTTCCTTCCATAACTCGGAGGGAATTACATTTCTACCTTAGATGGTACTCAGTTTAATGTGTATGCTGCAGTTTGTAATGCATATCCCCAAAAGGATAATGGAAGACCTGCATGACTCATCATCAACCTCACCATGTCCAACAAGGTGCGGTTCATCCTTTCAATAACACCATTCCACTGTGGTGTATAAGGAGGAGTGAGTTGAGATAGAATCCCAAAATCCCATAAAAGGTCAATGAACTCTTGGTTCATATATTTTCCACCTCGGTCTGATCAAAACTTCTTTATCCTTTTACCAATATGATTCTCTACTTCATTCTTAAATTCCATAAATTTCTCCAAGGATCCTAAATTTTACCTTATTAAGTAGATATAGCCATATCTACTCAAATCACCAGTAAAAGTAATGAAGTAAGAATATCCACCTCTAGATTCTAATGGAAATGGTCCACACACATTCGTGTGTACCAATACAACAAGATCTGTGGCCCTTTCACCTTGTCTATAAAGTGTTTTTTCCAACGAGCCTATACCCTAGTGGTACAGGCTTCTGCTTGGCATCCAGAAGACCCAGGATCAAATCCGGGCATGGGCGATTTTCCAGGTACTGTATCAGTACTATAGAAGTACTGTATGTTAGAACTGGGCATGCAACGGAAGCCCCAAACAGGTGGGTTTTTAAATTTTTTCCACCGACGGTCAACGTAAACTTGTCGACGTCAGAGAAGAGCAGCCCAGTATTTGCCGAGGACCACGCGTGGAGGATTTTAAGCACAAACATAAACCGTAAAATACCTGGCTCAGATCCGAAGCCGCACATGACGTCTGTTCATCGTTGGCGATCACTGCTCGAAGAATCCGAATCCGAATTCCTCTAGATCATCCACACGCGCTTCAAGGAATCCGCTGGAGCGCCGTTCGTCGTAATCCAGGTGCTAGCACAGATTTGCGACGATGCCTTCGACGCTCCAACGACCACCGCATCGCATCGCTAGCAATGCCCTAGAGAGAGCTCCGTCCAAGATCCTTGGATCCAGAGTGTCTCTCTCTAGAATGTGGGAGAGAGGAGATAAGAGATAAGCTCCATGAATAGTATTTGGAAAATTCCCCTCCTCTTCTATTTATAGTGCACAATTAAAATACCTGGTATCGCCTCGCCGACCCCCGAATACTTAACGCACTATCAACGACATTTATGAATACTACACTGAGTCATAAATATTATTATCATTTACTGGTAATATATTAAAATATATTACATGATAATAATTGAGTCATTAACTTGACTCGTCGCTCCCATAAATATTAATTGAACCTTGAATAATTTAATATTCCTCAATTAATATTTTTTCATGTATTTACTTAAAAACTCATAAATACATTTAATAAATAAATTCAATACTCATTATTCTAAACTTGAATAATATGAATTTATTTATTTCATTGGTGATCGTTTAACTTTGGACAAATCCCAAACCCCTATAGCGGGGCCCGCCATGTCCAAAACTCATATTCAACTGAATAGGGCAGATTCTTGAATATGCTATTGTGTGTGACCCTCTAGGCCCTTATTTCGACAGTAGTGAATAGTATTCACAGACCAAGAGCAGGATATAGCAACCCATCATGGCCCCTGAAGAAATAAGGATTGTCACAACAACGACAACCAACCTACGAACACACACTGTAATATAATCTCTTTGTCTGTAATATCTCATAAAGCAGGACGCACTCACGTGTCATCATCCTTTTCTTGCTTTATAGTTTGTTGATGTAACTGGATGGATTTACCCTCGAATTCCATGGCCATGGTCTTATAAAGGTACTACAATCCATATCAACATGGCCAGAGATATATTACTTCCATAACCCAGAAGCGACAAATCCTTTCTTGACCATTCAACCAATGTCATGCCACTAATGACGCTCCCGACACAAACTACCTCGCCACGACTTCATCGCCATAGTTTTCGTCTTGCATCAAAGTACGCAATCAAATGACATACATTGGTAATGATCTAAAGTCAGGAGACCATTACACATGATCGTAGATAAGAACATCCAATGACACCCGAAACATGTGGTGTTCCTATTGGCGGGTCAGTCCTCATGATCTCACTACTAGAGATCACCAAGTGCGAACTTCATGAGAAAAAGTCTCAATGCTTATGATCCCCCAGCACCTGATGGTCATACATCTACTATGTCCAATTAGTAAGATGTATCTAGACCATATAACATATATTTAAGATTAATGTCATAATATCTAGAGGTTCTCATTATAGCCTGGGAACTGTTATAACCTTTTGATACGAAAATTAATCTTTGGACATTACCATTTCAATAGTGGACATAGAAAAGTCTACACTATAATGGTAAGATGAAATCATGCATAGTTAACTCTATACATGATATGGTAATAAAAAGCACATAATAGTTGGGTCTAGGGCACCCACTATTTCAACACTGTAGCAGCAGAGGAACTGTTGCAGTGACATCACTGTAGCGGTGGAGGGACTGTTGCAGGTACTGTAGCGGAGGATATACTGTAGCAGGGACTGTAGAAGCGCTAGTACTGTAGCATTATTGTTCACTGAGGGGTCCTTTGGGCCAAAAATTGGGCTTTCAATCCTTGTATTCAGGCCACTTGGACTTGGGCCTTTGGGATATGTAATGGATCTCCCTCTACCCAGTCTAAAGAGGTCTTTGCTTTAAATAATAAATTGAGGTTTCAGCCCCAACCTTTTTTAAAAAAAATCTATCAAGTGGTTTTTAGCTTAGTAGAGTCTAAATAACCATCTTGGAAGAGCTTTTTCAAGCACTTCTCGTTTGCATGACTGAGATAGTGATGCCACAACTAGGTGTTGTATGAGTCATGTGAGTTTGTTTCGTTATCGATTACCAATACATGGTATTCATAATTTAATACATACAAACTGTTATTTAAATGTTCCATTCCATAACATACATTGTTCTTATAAAATAAAAAACCCTTATTCCCAAACTTGAAAATAAATCCATCCATATCCAAATATGATACTGAAATTATGTTTTTGGTAACACTAGGTACATAATAACAGTTATGTAAAACCAAAAGCATCCCAGTTGGCAATGAGAGATGGTAATCGCCAATGGCCAACACAGCTAGACTCGCGCCATTAGAATCTCAAAGATCAACCTCTCCTCTAGAAATCTTTCTAAATTTACTTGGTTCCTGCATTTGAATACAGATGTGAGCCCTTCATGCTATATCTAATACCCAATGTGTAGAAATAGAAAGATTACACTCAATAAAAAACGCACCTTTAGCATCCTCATGCTTCTGGGTGAATTTCCTCTTCCAGTGGCATGAATTACCACATGAAAAATATACCGCCTTTCATTCCTTTCCCTGCTTCTTGATCTTCCCCTTCTTGGAGGGACGATGCTTAGGGGCTTCAAAACGTTTATAAATACTTGGCCCATTTTCCTTACCCTTCCTATTCTTATTCACCATAAGGACCACGAGTTTGTCACACCCCATGTACTTATCTACCTGGAGAATTAAGGTCAGAAGTTCTGATAGATTCATCTCATTGTTTCTCATGTTGTAGTTGACAATAAATCTAGATAAGGTCTTGGGAAATGACGATATGATGAGATCTGTACGCAACACACATGGGAACTTAATACTTAAGATGTTTAGGTGTTCAATGTAGCCAATAAGCTTGACTACACGAGGCCCAGCTGGCGCAAATTCCCAAAGATTATTTGTTAACAAAGCATTGGAGATCTCATATCTCTTATGTCTCGCCTTCTCTTGATAGAGATCCTTAAGGCGAGACATCATGCTATACACGTCCATGTTTTCATGTTACTTTAAGAGCTCATTAGACATGACCGATAACATGAAACATTGGACATCTGTGGAATCATCAAAATATTTCATATAGAGAGATATTTACTCATCACTGGCCTTGTTTCCAAGCACAACTGGAATAGGCTCCTCCAGCATATACAATTTCCTCTCACGACGAAGGATGACGCGTAAACGGCTCTACCACTTCTGGAAATTGGTGCTGGTGAGAAGGTTTTCCTTCTCAAGTATGGTTCACAATGATATGTTTGATGTAATTTTTCTTATCGTTTCTATAAATTAAGATGAGAAAATATTTATTACTTTACCATGATAAAACTGATACAAATAAATAAATTAATACTTATTAGTATCCCACTATTTTATCGAAATCCAATATCCCTCACCATTGACTTTAGAATATTATATTGCCTAAATATTCTAGTGGAAATGATCCATATTTCCCTTCGCATTACCCTAACTAGGGTTGGTTAAGCAACTTGAAAGGTTTTAGGTAGGCATTCCAAATGCCAACTGCATTAACTTGCAGCTCCTTGATCCGCTGAGTGGACTCCCCAATCCTTAAATCCTTTTATTTTGGATTTCCTCAACCTTTTACTCTTGGTTACACCAAGTCCTATTGTGACAGTCAACCCTTGATGTGAACCAAGTCAAGTGAACCCAAAACCTCAAATTAGAATTCCTCGATAATTGAAATCACCCCAACTAGGGTTGGTCAAGCACTTTGAACTATGGTTCGATTCTAACCAAGATTATGGAAGGCTATACCAACTTAATATTTCCTTAAGGGATTTTATCCTTATATGTAATTTTCCATTTTATTATCTTTATTACATGATCATTAATATTGTGTGGGATATACTTAAGTTATTAAACATGTCTAAGATAATATCTGCTCATAAGCCGATCTTATTTTAGTTTCATCTTGCATGCTTGTTTAATTCATTAATTATGTGATCGTGACAACACATCCACAATAAATAAACCATAAAAATGATATAAATGACATGATCATGAGCTTTTTATACTGGTCAGTTTATCTAGCGGTTGATAAACTAACCCAATACATAGGGGAGAAAACACCTTGAACCTTTTGGTACCGTGTTTACAACTTTCCACATGTTCACCTTTGTATCTCCTTAGATTGGTTTCACCTTGGATCCTAACTTGAGATGCCTCCACTAGCTTGGGAGCTCCATCCATTACATAATCTTTTATCTCACATGCAGGTGAGGGGTAAAGAGGGGTTTTACATAAAAGAAACCTTGGGCATACGGCCCTATATATTAATGAGGATAAGGCTCACAGAGCAAATTTTTTAATTTAAATAAATAAATTAAAAGAAACCATCTACATACAAAGGTCTTGGTCTAGCTCATGATCATCCATACATGCAATGATATTTACGCATAAATAAAACTAGTAATAAATTCTTTAATCATTCTTGTTTAAGATAAATCACGCTTGAATCAATTAATTATTATCTTTAATTAATCAATCCTTTTATCTTAAAACCTTATATGAATTTCCTTGAGATTCTCATCCATAATAATTTTAAACAAACAAATTCATTTAAAATTATCTTTGTACGTAACTTTTACCTTAAAGGCAACCCAGTGAATTCCTATCCATAACTACCCAATGAGTAGAAATAAACATTACACATATGTTAAATTAAACACATATGTATAAAACACATATCGCGTGTTGTGCCTCAGCTTTACGCCCGCACTGTGGCACACATCTCAAGAGTTTGTATAATATAATAATAAATTTTAATAAATATGCATAATTTGGATGAGTACATGATGTGTAGTTCCTATTACATGGCGTGTACTATCACTCATCGTCTATCCAAAGCACACACCCAAGGAGTCGACATGTAGATGTACTTCAAAATTATTTGAAGTACACATCATGTCCAGTGGTCCACACGCCATGTAGTATCCACATTACACTGTCTCCAGTCAGGAAAGACGTGTATGGGGTACATGGTCTAACCCTAACCCGAAGGGACTACACGCCGTGTCCAGTGGCCCACATGACGTGTAATCCGGAAACTATGTGCCACCTGTTCCTGGTAAACACACAGAATTATAAAGACTCAGATAAACTCTAACACATGGCTTGGTTTGGTAGACCAGTCCCAATGCATTGAACATTGACTACATGATGTTTAAGGTCGAATATACACCGTGTGTTCTGGTGTTGTTCAACTAGGAACCTTTGGCACCTCTGGATGAGATCCTCTATTTTTATTTTAATAAAAATTAAAAGAAAGGATCATTTTTTTAAGATAAATGAGAAATGAAAGAGGAGGAACATATCTCAAGATTCGAATTTACAGAACGATTAAATTGAATTTTAAAAACTAAATTATTAAATGCCAAAATCATCACCAAAAATAATAAATAATTATAATCAACAATATGACCACTCTGATACCACTTGTAGGTTTTGGTCACTGTAAGAACCTGATTCTTATTCTTGAGGTACGAGTTTCTTCCTTTCCTTTTTCCTTAAGTGTTTTTGAGAAAATAAGAAAAATGGGGAAAAATCCCAAATTTTGTGACTACACACCGTGTACTTTTCCACACATTATGTACTTTGGCCGTGTGGGATGGGTACACAGGGAGTGTAGGTCTGTTGGTGATAAAGGGTGTAAAAACTGACTACATGCCGTGTACTTGGTATTTACACGCCGTGTATTCAGTCGGCAGATGAATAGTAAGGTGGTGGGGGCAGCTGCCAGTGGAGCGACAATACACACTATGTAATTGGGAATACACGCCGTGTACTCATGTCAACAAGTGAACAGTTCGACGGTGAAAAAGTAGTCGTCAGAGGAATAGTTAAATAAGAAAAGTACACACCATGTACTTGAGAGTACACACTGTGCAGTTTGTTTTTTTTCACTTAAAATGGTAAGTAGCCTCCTCTGTTCACAGAGGAAGCATAGAACACCATAGGAGAGCGGGAGAGACAGCTGGAGCTTGGAGGATCTTCCGACCGCACACCGGGAACCCGATTCCTACGTCGTTGATCTCCTTGGAACCGCACAGGTAATCTCTTCCTCCTCCTTGTGTGTTTCTTACCAATTCTTTCCCGAGGGGAATTTATTTTAGTTTGAACAAGATTATGTTCCCCTCAGATCTACGCCATTCTCATTTGTGTCAGGAGGCGTCGTTCATGTATACCGACCAGAGACAATCGAGGTAGGTGGTCTGATGTATATTTCCAACTGTGGTGTTGAAATTGTGTATTGTTGTGCTATGAACCCATGTTGGGGTGTCGCGTGGCTAAGGCCTTGGCTGTTTTAAATACCTAGGATTGTATAGGTAATTAAATGTAATTATAAACTGCTGTTTAGGATCACTTCTTGGATCCAGGACCACCCCGAGTGTGCGTTCCTCTGTTTAGCCGTTTGGCCTGGATACCCGAGGGTATGCCATGATTATAATGTGTATTGAATTTCCTTGAGAGAAATTGTATATAAATTGCATGTTTATGCTTTGGGATCGGCCCAGTTACTTGCTTAGCCTACGGGCAGTGTTTCTTTTAGCCTGAGGGCAGTATTTCCTTTAGCCTGAGGGCAGTGGTTCTTTTAGCCTGAGGGAAATATTTGTTATGCCTGTGGGCAGTAGATTATGTGCCTGTGGTCAACACTTCATACTCCTGAGGACAATATTCGTTTTGCCTGTGGTCAATCACCCGTGGGTTTCGATTCTGATTACCTGAGGGTAAGGATTGTATGTCTGAGGACAATATTATCATGAATACTCACCGTGGTGATTTTTATATGTCATACCTTCCAAGTTAAAGCATGGGCTTGACATAGTTAAATGAATAATAAAATAGAAATATAACTGGTAAAGTTAGTTACTTTTGAGTACTGCTTAGTTTATTGCATTTACTACCGCACACTACTGTTGCACATTTTCACTGACAGTTGGGCACGGGCCTTTGGTGAGTGCCTACTAGGATTTATTTCTCACACCCTATTTGGGTCATGTCTTGTAATGGCCCGGACCTCTCCAGCCCTTTCCTTTGTCAAAAAGATGGTCACGAAGTGTTCTGGAGGGTAAAATGGACTTTTCCCACACTTTCCAGAATTTTGAAACTACACGCCGTGTAGTTTGAGTACATGCCATGTACCCCTTTTCCGGGTATACCCCGTGTTGCAGACCGTGTCCTTGCTGTGTGGAATAATGGGTACATGCTGTGTGCCCAGTTCTACACGCCGTGTAGTCCTTCCCCGTGTACGCGTTACCAGTCAACGGTCATGTACTGTGTTGGAGCCGTTTCCTTGCCGTGTGCAATAAATTAGTACACGCCGTGTGTCCAAACTACACGCCGTGTAGTCTTTCCCTGCGTATGCGTTACCCTCAAACCGTGTGTTGACCAGTCAACGACCGCGAGGCCGTGTTGGGAGCCGCGTGGAGATCATGTAAAATAACCAAGTACACGTCATGTACCCTAAATTACACGCTGTATACTTTTCATTTTCTCGCCTATAAAAGGAGGGGTCCCCTCCTCCTTTAAACTCACACCTCTCCTCCCCTCTCCTCTGAGCAGAGCTCTCTTAAGAGACTCGAAGGCTCTTCCTTCCATAACTTCTTTGTCCGAGCTCCGATTTATGATCTGTCAGCGGCCACGGGATCGTGACGATGAGGCGGAACTTCTGAGCTTGGATCTATTGTCTTTCCTTTGGCCTTTCATTTCTGACTTCCACCTGAGTAGGTTTTGCCGGGACCTGACAGAAGTGACGGACGCCGACAGACTTCTTCTAAAGTTGATCTGGGGGAGCGCTGTGATCAGAACCTGTTGAGGTAGGGATCTTACATTCATCTCTCTAATTTGTGCATCATGCGGTGTGGGTGTTCTATTGTTTACATGAAACAATTTTGAACCGGTTTAATAAAGATAATAACTGGCTTTAACAACGGGGTTGGGAAGTTTGTGATTGCTGTTACTTTATACCCTGTGATATTATGTTGTGAATTGAATGAGCTTCTACCTATTGAAAATCATGGTCGTTGGGGGGCCTTTGCTTATGCAATTAAATGTTTCCCTATCCTTCTGGATTTTCTTATGGATGGAAACTTTGTGGAATGTGGAATTGGTTAATCACGTAAAGTTGGCTGATTAAATGAAAATCTGGAACCCTTGTGTGATCACCCCGATTAAACAAAAATGGAATAATGAACATGTGGGTGTTGGCTTGGTTACGTGGCATGTGATAGGGGTGTTTTGTGGGTTTTTGTGGTTTGGGTGAGCAGCGGGGTTGCGGTTGGCTTAGTTATGGGTTGGTGTGAATGTTATGTTGGTAACGGGCAATGGGGCTGCGATAAATGGTATTAAAGGGATAATGATGTACGGGTTTTGGTGTAGTTGTGGTTATGGTAGTTGGAAGCAGGGCTACGGGGATGGTTTAAATGTGAATGGGCTATGGGTTGTGAATATTAAATTAAGGTGGAAGAGTTAATAAATGGTGGGGCATGGTAATGGAATGGAGTTAATAATCAATGGGGCTGGTTGGTTAATAAGAAGGGCTTGGTTGTGTTGCTTGTGTTTTCCTAACTTGATTTGTGGATGGCAGGGATATGTTTTACGAACGATCGATGTGGTTGGTTGTGGATAGTTTCCCAGTAGTTAAGGAACTAAATAATTTAATTCTGCTGAGACGTGAAAACCTAAATAGGGTTGGGGTTGTTTGTTGTATACATGCTTCGTAGTAGCAGTGCTGAGGCACGTGCTCAGTTTCTCTGTTTAGAAGCCATAGGTTGGGCTGTGTGGTTGGTATATATATATATGTATCTTTTGTGTTTTATCGCACCCCACCCATGTTGAGCACTTAGTGCCGAACACTCCCATTTCATTGGAGAGGGTGTTTTCCCTTAGTTACTAGCTCCTTCCTGCTCCTTCTCCCCTAGGCTGTGATGGCTTGAGGCGACCTTACACCTAAGACTCTTCAGGTAGGTTTCGATTGGGGTGGTTTTAGCCCAAGACTCTTCGGGCAGGTTCTACTGTTTCCCAAGAATCTTCGGGATGAGGCCCAGGTGTGTGCGGACAGGATACGTGGTTGTGAGACCCAGGTGTGTGCGGGGGGGATACATGGTTGTGAGGACCAGGTGTGTGTGGGCGGGATAAGTGGTTGTGAGGCCCAGGTGTGTGTGGGCGGGATACGTGGTGGTGAGGCCCAGGTGTGTGCGGGCGGGGAGAGTGTGGCAGCGTCAGGACATTCGTCGTTAGGAAGAGCATCTAACTAAAGGGAACTGGTGCGGGGTACCCAATACTCTTGTTTCTTATATACTACTACCTGTTGTGCTTGTGTTTTGGTGAGTGTGGATGGTGAGGTTGGGTGGATAGAATTCCTTGATAGGTTTCTTCTGTTATTATCACAGGACATTAGGATTTCTCCCCACTTGTGCACGAGAGATTTAGGTTTCCCTACTGAGTATACTTGTATGCTCACCCTATGTTTACTTTCAGGTTTCCAGGAGGACTACCAGGGCCGTGCGGGACCCTACTAGTCTAACAGTTGGAGTTGTTGCAGTTGCTGTTCCCTTGTTTTCTTTTGGTATTGTACTTTGATCTTTCTTGTACTTTTACCTTATTATAAAATTGTTTAAACATGCATGTGGGCTTGGTTTGGGTTTATTTCTATACACTTGTTCTTTTTCCTTTTTGGTGGTTGACTTGTCCTATTTCCCGATCCTAAATAAATAAAAAGGGTAATGCCTCCCATACTTGTGAAAACTCATACCCTTGGTGCTAGTCTCCACCCCGGGGCCTATTGGAGGCGGGACTCAGGGGTCATTATCTCCCTTTCACCATTGCTAGCTCAGGAGGGGCATCTTTGGTGGGAGGGGGTTGTGATAGAATGGTATGAGAGGCTGATGGTTGAGAGATAGGATGGAGTCTGGAGTTAGGCACAGTGAGGATTGCATGGGATGGTAGGGTGACAATGTTAGTCAATCTTGGTGCATGACATAGGCCAGGGAATACCGGCTAGGACACGGGATTTTAGGGCCCCCCATGATCCAATGCAAGGACTCTGAGCCTACCGAACGACCAAGTGAGACTACATTGATTGTAGGGTAGAGACCCTAGGGAAGGTACATTCATCATCATGATTGTGTTTTACTTGATTTGGGTGTTCTGGGAAAGAAATTGAAATAAAATGATAAAATAAAACCTTGAGTTTTCCTTACTACTTGGGCTTAGGCGATCCTTGTTTACCGTACAGCTATGGCACCTGGACGTCATCCCCGGGTGGCTCAGACGGCCGAGGCCCAGCAGATTCAGGCAGTCGATCAGCTGAGGATTGACCGAGAGGAGGAAGATAGCCAGTGGCAGAAGACCCTCCGCTCTTTCTAGCGGCAGACCCTCAAGAAGTACGAGGGTAGTACTTCAGATACAGAGATGGTGGGGTGGATTGAGGATCTAGGGATCGCTTTTACCTTGATCCGTGATCCGAAAGAGTACTGTGTTCCCCTAGTAGTTAGTCAGCTGAGAGGCGTGGCGCGACAGTGGTGGACGCTCTACCTCAGAGAGAGGATAGAGGCAGAGGTTCCATGGGCTGACTTTGAGAATGAATTCCGAGAGGAATTCCTTTCTTCCATGATCAAGGCGGAGAAGCGGCAGGAGTTACTCTCCCTTCAGTAGGGGAGTATGTCAGTACGAGAGCTGGGGATCAAGTTCAAGGATCTCTTGCGCTTTGTTCCAGATCTCTTTCCAGATGAGGAGTCTTGGGCGAGACATTTGGAGGAGGCGCTCCGTCCTTCGCTCCAGTATGCTGTCACCTCCTTCACCCTTCCGACGTACTTGGCGGTACAGAAGAAGGCATAGGTTGTAGAGAGGATGCACTCACTGGGAGGTGCACCCCGAGAGGGGATCCAGCCAGGCTCGTCGAAGGGGAAGGCAGTCAGCAGCAGGTCTCCTGCGACGGGACCTTCTAGGTTCAGACCAGTGGGGAGTAGGCCCCAGCAGTTCTAGTTCAGATCTTCGGGTCCTCGTCCCTTTTTCATGAGCCCAGGACCGAGGTGTTTTTCTTGTGGATGTTTCAGGCACGTTCAGAGTCGGTGCCCGACCCGAGCTCAGTATGGTGGAGGTGGGCAGGTTCAGTGCCCACCTCAGCAGCACCAGTTGCCGGCGAGACCCTTCCAGCAGCAACATGACCATGCTCCACCGAGGGCAGACTTTGCAGGAGGAGGCCGTCCTCAGGGTGCTCCTCAGGGACCTCGACTAGGGTGTGGTCGGGGAAGTGGACGACATCAGAGAGGTAGAGGAGCTGGGTGTGGACAGTTGCACGTAGCAGAGTTGACAGCTCCAGCAGGACCAGAGGTGGTGCGAGGTACGATTTGTTTGTTCAGCACTCTTGTTTCTGATTTGTTCGATTCGGGAGCTTCGCACTCCTTTGTTGCACCTGGTCTAGCCCATTCCTTGGGACTAGATGTGGAGAGACTTTCCGTACCACTGGTACTGAGTACACCAGTTGGAGGCCAGACCAGCGTATCTTGTGTTTTCCGGGGATGTGGGCTGACGTTGGGACCACATCGATCTAGTGGGGACCTTCTTCTGTTACAGATGCAACCATACGATGTCATCCTAGGCATCGACTGGTTGTTTTCTGTTGGTTCCGTTATCGACTGCTTCCGGAGAAGAGTCGTGTTCTCCTACGTGGATGGTCAGCGTGTAGCTTTTGTTGGCGAGAGTAGCTATCAGGTGGGAAGCCAGCGTGTGGAGCCTCTCCTTTCCTTGTTAGGTGGGCTATCAGTGGTTCCAACTGATACAAAGATGATGGATGTCCCGAAGTTTGTTGGGGAGTTCCTCGATGTTTTTCCTGAGGAGGTTGTGAATCTACCCCCCCGACGTGACGTTGAGTTCGGGATAGACTTACAGCCTGGTGACCGTCCGATTTCGATGGCCCCTTATCGGATGGAACCTTCGAAGTTGCGGGAGTTGCGGATTCAGATTGACGATCTGATGGATAAGGGTTTTGTTCGACCCAGCGTATCGCCATGGGGTGCTCCAGTTTTGTTCGTGAAGAAGGCAGATGGTGGTCTCAGGCTATGCATAGACCACCGAAGGTTGAACCAGGTAACGGTCAAGAACCGCTATCCCCTCCCAAGGATAGATGATCTCTTCGACCAACTGAGGGGAGCAGGTTGGTTTTCCAAGATTGATCTATGATTTGGATATCATCAGTTGAGGGTAAAGGACAGTGATATCTCTAAGACGGATTTTAGGTGAAGGTATGGGCACTTTGAGTTTGTGGTGATGCCGTTTGGAGTTACGAATGCACCGGCTGTGTTCATGGGACTTATGAACTTTGTCTTCCGAGAGTTTCTGGACCAGTTCATCGTTGTGTTTATCGATGACATCCTGATCTACTCAAGGTCAGAGGAGGAGCACGTTGAGCATCTCAGGGCAGTCTTGGAAGTCCTTCGACACCACCAGATTTACGGGAAATTGTCGAAGTGTAAGTTCTTGACACAAGAAGTACAATTCCTTGGGCACATGGTGTCTCAGCATGGAGTGTCAGTGGACCCGTCGAAGGTAGAGGCAGTTGTTTCTTGGGCAACACCCAAGAGCGTGGAATAAGTTTGTAGTTTCCTGGGGTTAGCAGGTTACTATCGGAGGTTCGTTTCGGACTTCTCTCGAGTTGCTACTCCTTTGACAACTTTGACGAGGAAGAACCAGGTATTCCTATGGAGCGATCAGTGCCAGAAGGCTTTTGACTACCAGAATGAGAAGTTGGTCAGTGCTCCCGTACTTAGGTTACCAGAGGAAGGGTTGTTGTATGAGGTGTTTTGTGATGCTTTTGGCCTTGGTCTGGGGTGTGTGCTGATGCAGAAGAAGGGAGTGATTTGTTATGGGTCTAGATAGTTGCGCCCTCACGAGCGTAACTATGCCACCCATGACCTGGAGCTTGCAACAGTAGTGTTCGCACTGAAGTTTTGGCGACATTACCTCTTTGGGGAGCGCTTTTTGGTCTTCTCAGATCACAAGAGCCTGCGTTATATCTTCTCCTAGCATGACCTGAACTTGCAGCAGTGGAGATGGGTCGAGTTTCTCCAAGAATATGACTTTGAGATCTCTTAAACTGAAGGTAAGGGAAACATTGTGGCTGATGCCCTGAGCAGGAAGTCACATCAGGAAGTGGTTTGGGAATCTGCTGATGCTTGGAAGGCGATGGGAGAGTTGGCTGCCTTTCACTTGGATGCCAGGGTAGAAGGTGTTAGAGGCTGTTTGTTTCAGATAACGGTGCAGTACTCCTTAATGCAGCAGGTGGAAGAGTCTCAGTGGGGGGACTCTGAGGCAGAAGTGATGCGGGATCGTGTCGATCAGGGGAATGATCCAGAAGGATGGTCAGAGGACAGCCGACATCGGATGCTTTTCCAGGGAAGGTTGTTTGTTCTGGAGGCAATGCGTGAGAGATTTCTCCGTGAGTTCCATAGCTCAGCCTTGGCGGTGCATCCAGGAGTATCAAAAATGTACCGAGGCCTGAGGGAATAGTTTTGGTGGCCCGGGGTGAAACGGGCAGTGGCAGATTTTGTGGCTAAATGCCTAGTGTGTCAGTAAGTGAAGGCTGAACACCGTGTTCCCAGTGGTTTGTTGCATCCTTTAGATGTCTCCGAGTGGAAGTGGGATGAAATCTCAATGGACTTCATTACAGGACTACCCAGAGCTTAGGGTGGTTATGATGCTATCTGGGTAGTGGTGGATCGACTGACGAAATCAGCTCACTTCTTAGAAATTAAGGAGTCAGTCCTGGTGAGTACCTTAGCACAGAGGTACGTAGACGAGGTGGTGCATTTGCATGGAGTCCCGAAGTCTATCATCTCAGATCGGGATACTCAGTTTACCTCATGAGTCTGGAGGGGGTTACAGCATGCTTTTGGCACCCAGCTATGCCTTAGCACTGCTTTCCACCCCCAGACAGATGGGCAGACAGAGCGGACTATCCAGACATTGGAGGACATGCTGCGAGCATGCGTTCTGGATTTCGGAGGATCATGGGTAAAACACTTGCCTTTAGTGGAGTTTGCCTACAACAACAGCTTCCACTCTACTATTGGCATGACACCGTTTGAGGCTTTGTATGGAAGACCATGTTGTTCACCCATTTTCTGGGCAGAGGTTGGTGAGACATGTGCTCTTGGGCCAGAGGTAGTGCAGAGCACCACAGAGAAAGTCCAGCTTTTACGTGAGAGGATGAAAGCGGCTCAGGACCGATAGAAGTCTTATGATGATCTTCGGAGGAGGCCCTTGGAGTTCGAGGTGGGAGATCATGTGTTCTTGAAGGTTTCCCCTCGACAGGGGTAGAAGAGGTTTGGGAAAGGGAGTAAGCTCTCACCTAGGTTCATCGGACCTTTTGAGGTGATGAGGCGGGTCGGCGAGGTGGCATATCAGCTGGCCATGCCACCTCAGTTGGAGAAGGTTCATGACATTTTCCACATCTCCCAGCTTCGTCGGTACTTACATGATGACTCCCACGTTATCGACTAGGGAGAGATAGATATGGGAGACGACGCGACCTTCGAGGAACGACCAGTCAAAATTGAGGATCGTAAAGAGAAGGTGCTCCATGGATGAACCATTCCCTTGGTTCGTGTGTTGTGGAGGCATGGCAGCCTCAAGGAGAGAACTTGGGAGCGGGAGACCCAGATGCACGCTCAGTACCCGGAGTTGTTTTGACTTGTGTTTTTCCCTTGTTCTTCTGAGCTTGTGTTTATGTTTTACTTTGTACCTTTGATATATGGAATGATTGGCTTGTCAGTTGTGAGACCTTTTGTTTCCTTGTCCCCTGGTAGTGTGTAGCATGTCCGGATGTGTGGGGAAGGGGAAAACCTGACCCTTAATCGAGACACATTAATGCGGATGCGATTGAACCCGTGCGGGCGAGTCAGTGCCGCCTAAAGCGGATAATATCTCGACATGGGAGAAGGAATTTCCCAAAACCACGTGTTCGGGCAGTGTGTTGGTTGTGTGGTGTTGGGGGTAGTGCGAGTTGAAAAAAATCCTAATGTATGAAAGTGGGAAGACCCAATTCTTAATCGAGACGCATTAATGAGGATGCGATTAAACCCGTGTAGGCGAGTCAGTGCCGCCTAAAGCGGATAATATCTCGACATAGGAGAAGGAATTCCTAACACATATGATTAGGGTTTTTGGTTGGGTTCCTGTTATAACGAGAACCCTGAGAGGTATCTTGTTGAGTTTCATCTGGGTTGGTTTTGAATTCTCGGGGACGAGAATGTTTTAAGAGGTATCTGATGTAATGGCCCGTACCTCTCCGACTCTTTCCTTTGTCAAAAATAAGGTCACAGAGTGTTCTAGAGGGTAAAATGGAATTTTCCCACACTTTCCAGAATTTTGAAACTACACGCCGTGTACCCCTTTTCCGGGTATACCCCGTGTTGCAGACCGTGTCCTTGCTGTGTGGAATAATGGGTACACACCGTGTGCCCAGTTCTACACGCCGTGTAGTCCTTCCCCGCGTACGCGTTACTAGTCAACGGCCGTGTACCTTGTTGGAGCCATGTCCTTGCCGTGTGCAATAAATGAGTACACGTCGTGTGTCCAAACTACACGCCGTGTAGTCTTTCCCTGCGTATGTGTTACCCTCAAACCGTGTGTTGACCAGTCAATGGCCACAGAGCCGTGTTGGGAGCCACGTGGAGACCGTGTAAAATAACCAAGTACACGCCGTGTACCCTAAATTACACACCGTGTACTTTTCCTTTTCTAGCCTATAAAAGGAGGGGTCCCCTCCTCCTTTCAACTCACACCTCTCCTCCCCTCTCCTCTGAGTAGAGCTCTCTTAAGAGACTCGAAGGCTCTTCATTCCATAACTTCTTCGTCCGAGATCCGATTTACGATCCGTCAGCGGCCACGAGATCATGACGATGAGGAGGAAATTCCAAGCTTGTATCTGTTGTCTTTCCTTCGGCCTTTCCTTTCCAACTTTCACCCAAGGAGGTTTTGCCGGGACCCGATAGAAGTGACGGACGCCGACAGACTTCTTCTAAAGTTGATCCGGGGGAGCGCTGTGATTAGAACCTGTTGAGGTAGGGATCTTACCTTCATCTCTCTAATTTTTGCATCATGTAGGGTGGGTGTTCTATTGTTTATGTGAAACACTTTTGAACCAGTTTAATAAAGATAATAACTGGCTTTAACAACGGGGTTGGGAAGTTTGTGATTGTTGTTACTTTATACCCTGTGATATTATGTTGTGAATTGAATGAGCTTCTACCTATTGAAAATCATGGTCATTGGGGGTCCTTTTCTTACGCAATTAAATGTTTCCCCCTCCTTCTGGATTTTCTTATCGATGGAAACTTTGTGGAATGTGGAATTGGTTAATCACGTAAAGTTGGCTGATTAAATGAAAATTTGGAACCCTTGTGTGATCATCCCGGTTAAACAAAAATGTAATAATAAACATGTGGGTGTTGGCTTGGTTACGTGGCATGTGATGGGGGTGTTTTGTGGGTTGTTGTGGTTTGGGTGAGCAGCGGGGCTGCGGTTGGCTTAGTTATGGGTTGGTGTGAATGTTATGTTGGTAACGGGCAGCGGGGCTGTGATAAATGGTATTAAAGGGATAATGATGTACGGGTTTCGGTGCAGTTGTGGTTATGGTAGTTGGAAGAAGGGCTGCAGGGATGGTTTAAATGTGAACGGGCTATGGGTTGTGAATATTAAATTAAGGTGGAAGAGTTAATAAATGGCGGGGCATGGTAATGGAATGAAGTTAATAATAAATGGGGCTGGTTGGTTGATAAGAAGGGATTGGTTGTGTTGCTTGTGTTTTCCTAACTTGATTTGTGGATGGCAAGGATATGTTTTACGAACGATCGATGTGGTTGGTTGTGGATAGTTTCCCAGTAGTTAAGGAACTAAATAATCTAATTCTTCTGAGACGTGAAAACTTAAATGGGGTTGGGGTTGTTTGTTGTATGCATGCTTCGTAGTAGCAGTGTCGAGGAACGTGCTCAGTTTCTCTGTTTAGAAGCCACAGGTTGGGCTGTGTGGTTGGTATATATATATATATATATCTGTATCTTTTGTGTTTTATCGTACCCCACCCATGTTGAGCACTTAGTGCCGAACACTCCCATTTCATGGGAGAGGGTGGTTTTCCCTTAGTTACTAGATCCTTCATGCTCCTTCTCCCCTAGGTTGTGATGGATTGAGGCGATCTTACATCTAAGACTCTTCGGGTAGGTTTCGATTGGGGTGGTTTTAGCCCAAGACTCTTCAGGAAGGTTCTACTGTTTCCCAAGAATCTTCGGGATGAGGCCCAGGTGTGTGCGGGCGGGATACGTGGTTATAAGGCCCAGGTGTGTGCGGGCAGGATACATGGTTGTGAGGCCCAGGTGTGTGCGGGCAGGATAAGTGATTGTGAGGCCCAGGTGTGTGCGGGCGGGATACGTGGTGGTGAGGCCCAGGTGTGTGTGGGCGAGGAGAGTGTGGCAGCGTCAGGACGTTCGTCGTTAGGAAGAGTAGCTAACTAAAGGGAACTGGTGCGGGGTACCCAATACTCTTGTTTCTTATATACTACTACCTGTTGTGCTTGTGTTTTGGTGAGTGTGGCTGGTGAGGTTGGGTGGATAGAATTCCTTGCTAGGTTTCTTCTGTTGTTCTCACGGGACATTAGGATGTCTCCCCACTTGTGCACGAGAGATTTAGGTTTCCCTACTGAGTATACTTGTATGCTCACCCTACGTTTACTTTCAGGTTTCCAGGAGGACTACCAGGGCCGTGCGGGACCCTACTAGTCAGACAGTTGGAGTTGTTGCAGTTGTTGTTCTCTTGTTTTCTTTTGGTATTGTACTTTGAGCTTTCTTGTACTTGTACCTTGTTATAAAATTGTTTAAACATGATTGTGGGATTGGTTTGGGTTTATTTCTGTACACTTGTTCCTTTTCCTTTTTAGTGGTTGACTTGTCCTATTTCCTGATCCTAAATAAATAAAAATGGTAATGCCTCCCATACTTGTGAAAACTCATACCCTTGGTGCTAGTCGCCACCCCAGGGCCTACTGGAGGCGGGACTCGGGGGTCATTATCTCCCTTTCACCATTTCCATCTCAGGAGGGGTATCTTTGGTGGGAGGGGGTCGTGACATGTCTTCAGCCCAAACAGACTATATTGCTGTAGGTGTCGATAGGGGAAAGAGTCCCTATACAGGTACATGATTGTAGTAGAGGAGTTAGAGAGCATGGGACCGAGCTTAGGCTTGCGATGCTGCTGCGTTCTGTTTACTCTGCTTTGTTTTGTTTGGTTGTACCTTGTATTTTGAGTTTTATTTTATTGTTTTACAATGTATCCTATTCTTACTACTTTCATATAATTAGTGACATGCTATATATTTATATATATGACTTCTGATTCTCTTTTACTTCAGTTGTCCATTTCAGTTGTATACTATCTACTACTTCCGCTGTTGCATGTTATTTATCTTTTCCGCTGCGCTACACTTTGAAAAATGAGGTCATAGTTTCTCCACTATCAGAGCTGGGCCTTCGCTACTAGTCAGCAGCCTCTGGAATTTTGGGAAATGCACTTGAGGTCATGTGACCAACCGGGTTTGGGGCACCCGTTGAGTGGCACCCAGATCCAGGATGTTACAAAGTGGTATCAGAGGAGTTTTTTTCTTTGACTTACTGTTTGGAGCCTTAGTCAGTGATAGGACGGAAATGGTAGTTGGTACTAAGCTATGACCGTGAGTAGCTAACCCATGTACAGGGAAAATCCAATTTACCTCGTGTTGCAATTTTTTTGATTTTTCACTTTTACAGTTGATTTGATTTTCACCGTTGGGTGACACACTTGTGGTGTGCTATTTATATGTTATACTTGGGTTCTATTTAGTTGCAACCTGATGAGATGATGGTATGCCATCTTATGCATCATTTAGGCACATGCTAGAAATCACATGTCATGCATTCTTCCATGGCATGTAGGTGCATTATAAATTGCATGTTGTTGTGATAGTTATTGTACTAGAAAAGCATGCTGTTGTGATAGATGCTTTAATAAATACCTGCTATTTGATAGGGTATTTTTGTGTGAGGTTTTGATAGGATGAACGCCAAAATTTGGTTTTTGGGGAGCATGGGCCCTCAATGACTAGAATTTGGTGGATCATCGATGTGTTTATTTTGTTATAACATGAGTAAGATGCCAAAATTTGATTCGCAGGGAGTATGGGCCCTCACGGATCGAAATTTGGCACTTAGGTGTTGGTTTCAGTGTTTTTAAGGGCTCTAGAGAAGTTTCTAAGGCTTGTTGTCTGAAAAAACCCAGAATACACGCCGTGTAGTTTTGACTACACGCCCTGTATTCTTCTGTTCAGGAGGAAGAGAAAAAGTTTTGAGTACACGCCGTGTACCCTAAGTACACGCCGTGTAGTAGCTACCCATGTCATAGGTCGTGTGGGAAGAGACACGGGATGAGGAAGTTCTAGAGGGAACATGCTGTATAGTTATTTCACACACCGTGTTGTGTGGACCCTGTGTCCGCCCGTGTAACTAACAACACAGACAGAGGAAACCTTTTCTTGTACATGCCGTGTCAATGATGAAAACGCCATGTAGTTTAACCTGGGGACCCGACCGTGTAGCTAACAAACACGGGTCGGTGTTACCTATTCTTGAACACGTCATGTACCTATGGGACACACCATGTATTATTTACCGGGGAATGACCATGTGGACCTGACCATGTGGCTGGGAAGACGGAGTGGTGTACACGCTGTGTAGTGTCAGCTGAGTGGTCAGCCGTGTCACTAACAACACGGGCAGTTGGAAATTAAGCCGTACACACTGTGTCTATCTGGTAAATTCCATGTAGTTTTGTTTAATGGAAATCCATGTGGATTAGCCATGTAGAAGGACTCAGGTAGGGAAAGAGGATTCAAGTATACGCTGTGTGTGTGGAAAACACGCCGTGTATTTGGGGTGTTACACAACCAGTTTTAGCTAGAGTACATGCCCATGTGAATGACTTGTGAGAACACACCGTGTAGTATTTATACATGCCGTGTAGTCAAGTTTTGTAAATCTTGAAAACTTTCTTTCTCCTATTTCCCTTCTTGGTCTTCTTGTTTTCGATCTTTGATAATCTTGATCTAAGGTGTGCGTTTGACCTTGTAGAGTCATGCCACCGAGACGACCTCGAGTTGTTTTCTAGGAGAGCGGCAACGATTCTAATCCGTAGATGGTGGGACATGGTCTACCAATGGAACCTCCAATAGAGCCAGATGCGGTGCCAACTGTTATACCGGACATAGGCACTGATGCGCAGTTCCATGAAGGCTTCATGCGGTTCATACAGACCTTCTAGGGAGCACCGCAGGCTGCCACATCTATGGCAGAGCTCACTCGTATATTCCAGTAGCAGCATCCGCCTTTGTTTTCAGGGGATGGTGGACCACAGGCTGTAGAGTCTTGGCTGAGTTCGATGCAGATGATATTCAAGCATCTTGAGACGCCTCCAGTGAGGAGGGTCAAGCTCGCTACATACATGCTGCGTGATTCCTCCAAGAGGTGGTGGGATGTTACCACCTAGTCTGAGCATCACCGAGACATGGTGTGGGAAGATTTTCAAGCATCTTTCTATGACTTCTTCTTGCTGGATATACTGAGGGTAGATCGAGCTCGAGAGTCATGAATCTGCAGCAAGGCGCCATGTCAGTGATGGATTATTCTGCTCGCTTCACCGAGCTTCAGCGTTTTGCACCTGTTCTGGTGGGTGATGAGGTGTTGAGGGCTCGACGCTTTGAGGATGGTCTTCAGTATGACATATGAGCGCTGGTGAACATTTTCAGGTTACCTACAGTACATGCTATTGTGAACCAGACATTGATTACTGATCAGAACCTGCGTGAAGCTAGTGGTGTGGTCCAGAGCGGTTTGACACTAGTTTCTGGTACTATTTCTACCGGTAAGAGGAATAGGCATATTGATTTCTCTCACAGCGGTAGTACTAGTCAGAAGAATACTTCAGGTAGCCAGGTTTTTTGCTACCAGTGTGGTAGAGAGGGGCACAAAGAGACCTCAGTGTCCTCGAGACCCGGTGGAGTGCCGAGCTTGCGGCAAGATGGGTCATCTGCAGCGCTTTTGCAGGGCGTTCCCACCAGTGGCTTGTGAGAGGGGTTCTATGCAGACTCCGCGTGTGGGAGCAGGACTAGCAACTTCACACCAGTTGGGAAATTGGGATACGTCATGACGTACAAGCAGAGGTGTTGGTCGTGGATGTGGTATCTAGACACCAGGATCTCAGAGACAGTAGGGCGGGATAACTCAGGGTAACTAGGTTGTATCACAGGGCTGCAGCACTGGGTAGACATATACAGTGCAACAGACCCAGTAGGAGCAAGATCCCGAACCTTCTACTGTTAGAGGTACTATTCTAGTATCTTCTGTTTTATCTTATGTAATTTCGATACCGGTGTTATACATAGCTTTATATTTGTGCCCATTGTGGAGAGCCTTGGGCTCTGTGTTTCTTCTTCTTCTGATGTTATGGTGTTATACACTCCATTGGGGACTAGAACAACTGGTGTGCGTCAGTGCAGGGAGTACCCACTTGAGGTTGGTGGGTGTCACTTTCTATGGGACCTCTACGTCTTAGAGATGACGAGCTATTAATTCATTATCAGGATGGACTGGTTGGTACCCTTTCAAGCCTTTTTATATTTCTATAGTCGCAGGGTGAGTTTCACATCACTAGAGGGTCGAGCGTTTCTATACAGAGGTGAATGGGATGTCCAGGCAAGTGGAGCTAGACCCGAGCATCGTGGGTGAGGTGGTGTGACAACCCATATTGCAAGTTTATATCTGGATGACCATGGAACTTGTCAGAACTATTTCCCTCCAGTAGTTGATCATTTCAGGGATGTCTTCCCGGATGACTTTTTAGGTCTTCCTCCAGAGTGAGAGGTGAATTTCTCTATTGAGCTTATGCTAGGAGTGACATCAATGTCCATTACTCCTTATAGGATGGCTACACCTGAGTTACAAGAGCTCAAGAGGAAGCTAGGAGAGTTACAGGCAAAGTGTTTCATCCAAACCAGTACTTCTCCTTTGGGTTTACCTGTCCTATTTTCTAAGAAGGCGGACGATACCCTCAGACTTTGTGTGGATTATCGGAAGTTGAACCACCTGACGGTCAAGAACCGATATCCCATGCCAAGTATTGATGATCTTTTTGATCAACTTAGATAATCACGAGTGTTATCGAAGATTTAATTGAGATCTGGATATCATCGGTTATGCGTTAGACCATCAGATATACTGATTACAACTTTTCGGATCATATATGGTCTATATGAGTACTTGGTTATGCCGTTCGGACTCACTAATGCACTGGTAGTTTTCATGGCTCTGATGAATCGTGTGTTCCATCCTTATCTGGATTCTTTTGTGGTAGTATTCATGGACGATATCTTGGTGTAATCTCACACTCGACACAACCATGCCACTCATCTTGAGATCATTTTGAGTACACTAAGAGAGTATTAACTATATGCTAAGCTCTCAAAGTGACACTTTTGGATGTACCAGATACACTTCCTGGGTCATATCATCTCAGAGGTAGGAGTTTCCATGGACCCAGAGAAAGTGAGAGTAGTAGTTTCATGGGAGAAGCCTAAGAACGTGTTTGAGATACAGAGTTTCTTGGGGCTGGATGATTACTATAGGTGCTTTATACAGGACTTCTCCCACTTAGCAGTGTTGTTGATGGGTTTGACTAAGAAGGGTGTGAAGTTCGTTTGGTCAGAAGCTTGCAAGACAACCTTTCAGGAGCTGAAGGGAAGGTTGACATCAACACCAGTCCTGATACTTCTAGAGCAAGGGAAGAGCTATATAGTTTACTATGATGCATCAGGTATTGGGATGGGAGCAGTGTTGATGCAGGGCGATCGATTTGTTGCATACGGGTCTCGGAAGTTGAGGCCACATGAGAGGAATTACCTGATACATGATCTCGAGTTGGCTGTAGTTGTTCATGCATTGCGCTGTTGGAGACATTATATCTTGGGAGAGTATTTTGTGGTTTTCACCGACCAAAAAAGTCTCAAATATATATTTACTCAGTGTTATTTGAACCTAAGACAATGAAGGTGGGTTTAATACCTTCAGTCCTTCGATTTTGAGCTTGCCTATACACCTAGTAAGGGTAATGCAGTTGCTGATGCACTAAGTAGGAAGACTCAGATACATGCAGTTCATGAGGCCAGTGGTGAGTGGCAACTTATGGATTTGTTCTCTGAGATGCATTTGGAGGTGCATGAGAGTCAGGAAAAAACCTATCTTTCATCCTTAGCTGTGAATTCTACCCTCATGGATAGAGTGAGGATGAGACAACTATCAGATTCAGAAGGCCTAGTTCTACAGGAGTCGATGGAAAGTGAGGACCCTCCTCCTGGTTGGACGATAGGAGATGATGAGGTACTGCATATCCATGGACGAGTATGGGTTCTAGGGGACATATGCGAGGAGTTGATGCGGGTGTTTCATGCTTCAGCTTGGGTAGTGAATCTCGGAGTTACCAAAATGTACCGTGACTTGAGACGTCAGTATTGGTGGCCAGGTATGAAGAGAGAGATAAATGGTTTTGTTACTAGATGTTCCACCCGTCAGCAGGTGAAGGCAGAGCATCAGAGGCCAGTCGGACTGTTACAACAGTTGCCCATTCTAGAGTGGAAATGGGATGATGTCACGATGGATTTCATGACCGGGTTGCTGAGGTCACCTTGAGGCAATGATGCTGTGTGGGTTGTTGTGGACAAACTCACAAAGGTAGCTCACTTTTTTCCGATCAAGGAGACCTTCAGTGTTGAAGAGCTCGGGAAGTTATATATCCGATAGGTCGTATGTATTCAAGGGGTCCCTCGTTCTATATTTTCAGATAGGGACGCCCGCTTTACGTCTCGTTTCTAGAAGAGTTTTCAGAGGGCACTGGGTACACAGGTTCTTCTGAGCACAACTTACCACCCTCAGACCGACGACCAGTCAAAGCATATGATATAGGTGCTTGAGGACATGCTGTGTGCATGCGTCTTAGACTTTGGGGGATCTTGGGAGAAGCACATACCCCTGGTCGAGTTTTCCTATAATAACAATTTTTAGGAAACTATTCAGATGTCACCTTATGAGGCTTTATATAGTAGGTCATGCCGATAACCCTTGTGCTGGTTAGAGGCAGGTGAGACAGCTTTACTGGGACCATGTCTTATACAGGAGACTTCAGAGTAGGTCCAGTTGATTCAGAAGCAGATGGATACTGCACAGTCTTGTTAGAAATCTTATGCTAATCACCGCAGATGACCCTTAGAGTTCGTGGTCGGGGATCGGATTTTCTTGAGTGTTTCACTGAGGTTGGGACACAGACGGATCAGGAGATAGGGTAAACTTTCACCGAGGTATGTGGGGCCGTTTGAGATTCTGGAGAGAGTCAGGCCGGTTGCCTATCGGTTGTAGTTACCATAGTGGTACCGGGCCATGCACGACGTCTTCCATGTATCTCAGCTGCGCCATTATCACTCAGACCCATATCACGTCTTTTAGCCTGAAGAGGTTGAGCTTCAGGTCGATGCATCCTTTGAGGAGCATCCGATTCGTATTGTTGATAGGAGCACGAAGGTTCTATGAGGCCTTCTCTCGTACGGGTGCTATGGCATCATGGCCGAGTGTAGGATGAAACCTGGTAGTGGGAGACCGACATACGTGCTAAGTGGCCTGAGTTGTTCACAACTGTATCTTAACCACCCTTGGAAGGGAAATTCGTGGACGAATTTATTTAAGGGGGTAAGTTTTTAAGAGCTCAGTTCTTATTCTTGAGGTATGAGTTTCTTCCTTTCCTTTTTCCTTAAGTGTTTTTGAGAAAATAAGGAAAATGGGGGAAAATACCAAATTTTGTGACTACACGCCGTGTACTTTTCCACACACCGTTTTCTTTGGCCATGTACTTTGGGGTGTCATGTGGCTGAGGCCTTGGCTGTTTTAAATACCTAGAATTGTATAGGTAATTAAATGTAATTATAAACTACTGTTTGGGATCACTGCTTGGATCCAAGACCACCCCGGGGTGCATTTCTCTATTTAACCATTTGGCCTGGATACCCGAGGGTATTCCATGATTATAATTTGTATTGAATTTCCTTGAGATAAATTGTATATAAATTGCATGTTTATGCTTTGGGCTCGGCCCGATTACTTGCTTAGCTTGTGGGTAGTGTTTCTTTTAGCTTGAGGGCAATGTTTCCTTTAGCTTGAGGGCAGTGGTTCTTTTAGCCTGGGGGAAATATTCATTATGACTGTGGGCAGTAGATTCTGTGCCTGTGGGAGACACTTTGTATGCCTGAGGGAAATATTCGTTTTGCCTGTGGGGAATCACATTTGGGTTTTGATTCTGATTACCTGAGGGTAAGGATTGTATGTTTGAGGACAGTGTTATCATGAATACTCACCATAGTGATTTTTATATGTTATACCTTCCAAGTTAAAGCATGGGCTTCGCATGGTTAAATGAATAATAAAATGTCAATATAACTGGTAAAGTTAGTTAATTTTGAGTACTGCTTAGTTTATTGCATTTACTACCGCACACTGCTATTGCACATTTTCACTGATAGTTGGGCACGAGCCTTTGGTGGGTGCCTACTAGGATTTATTTCTCACACCCTATTTGGGTCATGTCTTCAGCCCAAACAAACTATATTTCTATAGGTGTCGATATGGGAAAGAGTCCCTATACAGGTACAAGATTGTAGCAGATGAGTTGGAGAGCATGGGATCGAGATTAGGCTTGCGATGCTGCTGCGTTCTGTTTACTCTGCTTTGTTTTGTTTGGTTGTACTTTGTATTTTGAGTTGTATTGTATTGTTTTGCAGTGTATCCTATTCTAACTGCTTTCATAGAATTAGTGACATGCTGCATCTTTATATATATGACTGCTGATTCTCTTTTAATTTAGTTGTCCATTTCAGTTGTATACTGTCTACTACTTCCGCTGTTGCATGTTATTTATCTTTTCCACTGCGGTACACTTTGAAAAATGAGGGCATAGTTTCCCCACTATCAGACCTAGGACCTATCTACTAGTCAGAAGCCTCTAACATTTGGGGAAATGCTCTTGAGGTCATGTGACCAACCGGGTTTGGGGCACCCGTTGAGTGGCACCCAGATCCGGGACGTTACAGGCACAGTGGAAGTGTGTGGATGGGTGCACCCAACTTTTAATTTTTCTGTTAACAATGATCAATCCTAGATCCATCATGATGATAAAATGCCATATCTTCAGAATATAATGAAGAACGAACAGAAAAAAGGAAGTCCCAGAACCATAGATAGGTTCATCATATGTTGGTTATAATTAATTTAATTAAAAGACAAGAATTAACTTGATGGAATTCTCTCTCCATTGATGCTTCTGGTCATGATCCAATGTGATCCCTTGCTGCGTTGTAGAATCCAAGTGTAGGCTTCCTCTAGCGATGATCCACACATGCTCCACGTATCTCCAGATGTTGCCGAAGGGATCTCTAGGTGCTAGCATGAAAGAACCTTCATTTGCGGTTTCCATATTCGATCGACTTGAGAGCCACTTCCAAAGTGCTCTCCTTGATCCTATAGAGGAGGATCTCTCTCATAACTTGAGAGCATTCTTGGAGGAAATGAATTCTCTCTTGGCCTGAGAGATTTCTCTAGATCCGTTGTGCACAACCACAGAGAATGGCTAGATCTAATGGGAATAATGTAATTGAGATTTATATTACTTAGAATAATAAAAACAAATTAATTACCTAAAGGCATTTATTCATTTCATTTAATTCTTAGTGAGACCCTCTGTCTAATAATAACATTTGACTATTATCATCACTTGAAATGCACCCAACGAATTACACCTAATATTATTTAATTAAATAAATAATATTATTTCTCACAAATCCCTAGAAAAACTACACGGTCTGTATATTAATATACATGACATGTAATTTTGTTTTTCCATTTTCTTTATTTCCTCCGCCACATTTTTTAGACCCTGAATAACAACTATTTATTTCTTAAATAAATATCACTACATTATTCGCTAATAAATATATTATTCCTCCCATAATATATTCTCTTAAATTACTAGTGTCTAAATAAATGTGATTAGGCATCCTTGAATAATTATTAAACCACAATAGGGAATAATCTTTATTCAACTTGTTAAATGAACATTTAATTAAGATACTTGGATACACTTACCGTGTGACCTTCTAGACCTCTTTCTCAGTGGCATTAGGAGGATCCTGTCTAAAGTCCATGGTTAACATCTAGCAACACGCCAAGGCACCCATATAGAAAGAAGTTAACGCCACAATGACATGACACCTCATACGAACGCTTACCATGTAATGTAATTCTTTTGGCTTGATATCTCAAATCAAGCGGGTTGCATGCTAGTGCCATCAACCCATGTGCTCGATTATTCTTTCTCTGACTTCTCAGAATTGAACTCACCCATTACTCACCATAGACATGGATTTATTTAGGGTATATCAATTCCATCAAAGGGAATGAGATATCAACTTCTATTATGGAACAGAAGGGAAAAATCCATTCTCTCATTATCTATTAATGCAATATTACTCGTGACGCACCCAACACATCCTACCTCACTACAAATAGTGCATCATCACAATTTTCATAAATACATATAAGTGTGTGAGTTGTAATACCCATTAATAATAATCTTAAAGTCTAAGGACTAATACACACGTCTGTAGATAGGAACATACAATGACACTATGAAATGTGTATTTCCTACTAGCAAGTATTTTTCTTATAATATCCTCCTGGATATTACCAAGGGCGCAAATCATGAGAAGGTGTCTCAAAGTTTTATGAGTCCTCACTCCTAATGGCCTGTATTATTTGTGTCCCTCAAATAACATCATCCGACCATAGAACATATATTCAAGAATAGTGTTACGACACTTCCGGGTTCTCATCATAGCAGAGATCCGCTATGACCCTTTAGTGCAACAACTATCCTTAGGACATTATCCCATGAATTTTCATGCAGAAGAAAAATCAAGATATGATAAGATATTTATTAATATTAAAATACCTAAATACAATTTTATCATAAAGTAAAAAGTAGTTGGTTCTAGGCCACCAAATCTAATAGACTCCCACTTGGACTAGAACCAACTACTAACAACCTTTAACCCGCTATCTATCACATGATATTCATGCTTCTACTGAGATAGGCCTTTAGTCATGGGGTCTTCCATGTTCTCTTCCATGGACACTTTGGTCACTGCAACTTCACCCCTTTGATAGAAATCCCTCAAGAGGTGATACTTCTGAAGAATGTGCTTTGTCCATTGATGCGACCTTGGTTCTTTTGCAAGAGACACCACTGTAGTATTATCACAATACAATGTGATATGATCTTTACTAATTGGAACAACATAAAGCTCCTGGACAAAGTTTTGAATCTAGACAACTTCCTTGGCTGCATTAGAAGCTGCTATATATTCAGACTCTGCTGTAAAATCAGAGAAAACTGGCTGCTTTGAAATCTTCCAGCTCACAGCTTCTCCGTTGAGATAGAAAACATATCCTGATTGCAACTTCAAATCATTATGATCTATCTAAAAACCAATATCAGTATACCCTATGATGACAAGCTCCTCGTCTCCTCCATACACCAGGAACATATCCTTAGTTCTTCTGAGATACTTAAGGATAGTCTTAATATCACTCCAATGCTGTTCACTTGGATCTACTTGATATATGCCTATCATTATAAATGCATAGGAAACATCAATCTTGATACATAACATGACATACATGATGGATCCTATAGCCGAAGCGTATGAGATCTTACTCATCCTATCTTTCTCCTATTGTGTCTGAGGACACATTCTCTTAGAAAGATGTAGGCCATGTGACACTGGAACAAATCCCCTCTTGGATTGTTCCATACTAAATCTCTTTAGTATCTGGTCAATGTATGTACCCTGACTTAGTACAAGTATCCTCTTGGATCTATCATAAATGATCTTGATCCCTAGAATGTAGGCTGCTTCACCTAAGTCCTTCATGGAGAAACACTTGTTCAATCAATCCTTAATTGACTGTAAGACTGGTATATCATTTCTAATAAGTAATATGTCGTCAACATATACTACTAGGATAATGAATGCATTCTCATTAAACCTCTTATAAACACATGGCTCACATTTGTTCTTAATGAAACCAAATTCCTTTATGGATTCATCAAATCAAATGTTCCATGACTTGGATGCTTTCTTTAATCCATAAATAGATTTTTGCAACTTAAAAACCTGTTTGTCTTCACCTGGTGTCAGAAAACCTTCTGGTTGTGTCATATATACATCTTCCTAAAGGTTCCCGTTAAGGAATGCTATTTTGACATCCATTTTTCAAATCTCGTAGTCATGGTAAGATGTTATGGCAAGTATGATTCTTATTGATTTAAATATGAAAACTAGCGAGAAGGTTTCATCATAGTCAATTCCTTGATGCTATCTGAATCCTTTAGCCACTAGCCTCACTTTACAGGTGCTAACTTGACCTTCCATGTCCAGCTTTATCTTGAATACCCATTTTCATCCAACAGGATTTACATCAACTAGCTCATCGACCAGAACCCATACTTGGTTTTGATACATGGAATCCATCTCATAATTCATATCTTCAAGCCATATAACAACTTCTGAGTTCTCTATTGCTTTATTATAGGATATAGGTTCATCATTTTCCAACAATAATGATTCACCATCCTCAGTGACTAAGAAACCAAATATCTCTGGTTCCCTTACCTCTCTTGAGATCCTACATAGTACTTGTGTTTCTGGAACCTCTTCCATAGGGACTTGTGGAACTTGTTCCGGTACCAACTCCTATGTATTTTGAGAATAAACTTCATCAAAGTCAATATTTCTCCCACTATCCTTTTTAAATATGTTCTCCCTCTCAAGAAAGAAGGCTTTTCTGACAATAATCACTTTCGTGTCTGAAGGATTATATAGGTAATATCCTTTCGTTTCCTTGGGATATCATATAAAGATACACCTCGTACCCTAGGGTTCTAGTTTGTTGCCTGAGAAGGCCTTAACAAACACCCCTCATCCCCATACACATATGTGCAACAAAATGGGTTTCTTTTCATTCCATAACTGGGAGGGAATTCCATTTTCCACCTTAGTTGGTACTCAGTTTAATGTGTATGCTGCAGTTTGTAATGCATATCCCCAAAAGGATAATGGAAGACCTACAT
The DNA here is from genome assembly GCA_963277665.1 of Viscum album. NCBI lineage: Eukaryota > Viridiplantae > Streptophyta > Magnoliopsida > Santalales > Viscaceae > Viscum > Viscum album. Next base: position 1,548,994,769 of record OY728164.1, on the reverse strand, counting down.
GACTCATCATCGACCTCACCATGTCCAACAAGGTGTCATTCCTCCTTTCACTAACACCATTCCATTGCAGTGTATAAGGAGTAGTGTGTTGATATAGAATCCCAAACTCCAGTAAAAGGTCGATGAACTCTTAGTTCAGATATTCTCCACCTCAATTCGATTGAAGATTCTTTATCCTTTTACCAAGCTGATTCTCTACTTCATTCTTGAATTCCTTAAATTTCTCCAAGGACTCTTACTTATACCTCATTAAGTGGATATAGCCATATCTACTCAAATCACCAATAAAAGTAACGAAGTAAGAATATCCAACTCTATCCTCTACTGGAAATGGTCCACACACATCCATGTGTACCAATCCTAGAATCTCTTTGTCCATTTCACCTTGTCCATAAAAAGGCGGCTTGGTCATTTTCCATTGTAAACAAGCATGACATCCATCAAGTGGTTTTAGCTCAGTAGAGTCTAAAAAACCATCTTGGTAGAGCTTTTTCAAGCACTTCTCGTTTACATAACCGAAACAGTGATGCCACAACTAGGTGTTGTATGAGTCATGTGAGTTTGTTTCATTATCGATTTCCAATACATGGTTTTTGTAATTTAATAAACACAAATCATTATTTAAATGCATCATACCATAACATACATTGTTATTATAAAAGAAACAACCCTTATTTTCAAACTTGAAAATAAATCCATCCATATCCAAACATGATACATAAATTATGTTTTTGGTAACACTAGGTACATAATAATAGTTATATAAAACCAAAAGAATCCCAGTTAGAAATGAGATATGGTAATCACCAATGGCCAACGCATCCAGCCTCGTACCATTGGCAGCTCGAAGATGCACCTCTCCTCTGGTAATATTTCTAAATCTACTTGGTTTCTTTATTTGAATATAGATGTGAGTCCCACATGCTGTATATAATACCCAATTTGTAGAAATATAAAGATTACACTCGATAAAAAACACAACTTTAGCGTCCCCATGCTTCTGGGTGCAATTCCTCTTCCAGTAGCCTATCTTTCCACATGAAAAACATACTACTTCCCATTCCTTGCCCTACCTCAGGATCTTCCCCTTCTTGGAGGGATGGTGCTCATGGGCTTTAGACCGTTTATAAATCATTGACCCTTTTCCTTGTCCTTCCTCTTCTTATTCTCCGTAAGGACTGTGGGTTTGTCACACCCCATGTCCTTATCTACCTGGAGAATCAAGGTCAGAAGTTCTGATATACTCTTATCATTGTTTCTCATGTTGTAGTTGACAATAAATCTAGAGAAGGTCTTGGGCAGTGATGATAGGATGAGATCTGTACCCAACTCATCCAGAAACTTAATCCCTAATATGTATAAGCATTCAATGTAGCCAATAATCTTGACTAAATGAGGCATAGCTAGTGCAGAATCTCTAAGATTAGTTGTGAATAAATCGTTGGAGATATCATATCTCTCATGTATCACCTTCTCTTGATAGAGATCATTAAGGTGAGACATCATGTTATACGCATCTATGTTTTCATGTTTATTCAAGAGCTCATTAGACATGCCCGATAGCTTGAAACAGTTGACATCTATGGTATCATCCAAATATTTCATATAGAGAGATATTTGATCATCATTGGACTCATTTCTAGGTGAAATTGGAACAGTCTACTCCAGTACATACAATTTCCTCTCGTGGCAAAGGATGACGCGTAAACGCCTATGTCACTCATGGAAATTGGTGCTAGTGAGAAGGTTTTCCTTCTCGAGTATGGTTCATAATGATATTTTTGATGTCATTTTTCTTTCCATTTCTAAAAATTAAGATGAGAAAAGATTTAGTACTTTATCATGATAAAACTGAGACAAATAAATAAACTAATACTTATTAGTCTCCCACTATTTTATCAAAATCTAATATCCCTCACCATTGACTTTAGAATATTCTGTTGCCTGAATATTCTAGTGGCAATGATCCATATTTACCTTTGAATTACCCCAACTAGGGTTGTTCAAGCAACTCGAAAGGTTTTAGGTAGGCATTCCAAATGCCAACTGCATTAACTCGCATCTCCTTGATCCGTTGAGTGGACTCCCCAATCCTGAAATGCTTTTATTTTGGACTTCCTCAACCTTTTCCTCTTGGTTACACCAAGTACTACTATGGTAGTCAACCCTTGATGTGAACCAAGTCAAGTCAACCCAAAACCGTGAATTATAATTCCCCAATAATTGAAAGCACCCCAATTAGGGTTGGTCAAGCACTTTGAACTATAGTTCGATTCTAACCAAGATTATGGAAGGCTATACCGACTTAATATTTTCTTGAGGGATTTTATCCTTATACATAAATTTCCATTTTATTATATTTCTTACATTCTCATTAATATTAAGTGGGATATACTTAGGTGATTAACCGTGTCTAAGATAATATTTACATATAAGTTGGTCTTATTCTAGTTCCATCTTGCATGATTTTTAATTCATTAATTGTGTGATCGCAACAACACACCCACAATAAATAAACCATGAAAATTAATGAAATAAAATAAATGTCATGATAATGAGCTTGTTCTATTGGTCAGTTTATCTAGATGTTGATAAACTAACCCAATACCTAGGGGAGAAAACACCTTAAACCTTTTGGGTTCATGTTTACAACTTTCCACCTGTTCACCTTTGTATCTCCTTAGATTGGTTTCACCTTGGCTCCTAACTTGAGCTGCCTCCACTAGCTTGGGAGATCCATCCATTACATATGATTTTATCTCACACGCAGGTGAGGGGTAAAGTAGGGTTTTACATAAAAGAAACCTTGGGCATGCATGCCCTATATATTAATGAGGGGAAGACTCGCAGACCAATTTTTTTAATTTAAATAAATAAATTAAAAGAAACCATCCACATATAAAGGTCATGGTCTAGCTCATGATCATCTATACATGCAACAATATTTATGAATAAATAAAACTAGAATTCATTTTTTTAATTGTTATTGTTTAAGATAAATCACGCTCGAATCAATTAATTATTATCTTTAATTAATCAATCCTTTTATCTTAAACCCTTTTATGAATTTCCTTGAGATTATCATCCATCATAATTTTAAACAAAAAAATTCATTTAAAATTATCTTTGTACATAACTTGTACATTGGAGGCAACCTAGTGAATTCTCATTCATAACTACCCAATGAGTAGATTTTAACATTACATAGATGTTAAATTAAACACATATGTATAAAACACCTATCACGTGTTGTGCCTTAGCTTTATGCCCGCACCATGGTACACATCTCAAGGGTTTTTATAATGTAATAATAAATTTTAATAAATCTGCGTAATTTGGATGAGTACAAGATGTGTAGTTCTTACTACATGGCGTGTACTATCATTCACCATCCATATGAAGTACATGCCTGGGGAGTCAGCGTGTAGATGTACTTTGGAATTATTTGGAGTTCACGGCGTGTCTAGTGGGCCACACGCCATGTAGTATCCGCATTACACGGTCTCCAGCCGGGAAAGCTGTGTATGGGGTACACAGTCCAACCCTAACCCGAAGGGACTACACGCTATGTTCAGTGGGCCACACGACTTGTAATCCGGAAAATGTGTGTCACCTATTCCTGGTCAACACACAGAGTCATAAAGACTTAGATAAACTCCAACACATGGCTTGGTTTGGAAGACCGGTCCCAATGCATTGAACCTTGACTACATGGCATGTAAGGCCGAATACACGCTGTGTATTTTGGGGTTGTACAACCAGGAACCCTTGGCACATTTGGATGAGATCCTCTATTTTTATTTTAATCAAAATTAAAATAAAGGATCGTTTCTGTAAGATGAATGAGAAATGAAAAGGAGGAATAGATCTCTAGATTTATATTTACAGAACGATTAACTTGAATTGAAATAACTAAATTATTAAATACACAAATCATCAACGAAAAAACTAAATAATTATGTCACGACCCGCCCTCGGGGTCCGTGCCGTGACTACCCCAAGCCCGCCTTCCATAGGCCAGGGGCTGGCGACTAGCACCAAGGCGTAAATCCCAGTAAAATGGGAAGGCATTGCCTTTGAAAAGTAAACAAACACCACAGAGTAAGCAAGCAGAAAGTAAACACTAAACAAAAGCAGAGTACTACTGAAGGTGCGGAAAAGTAAATGGGCCAGTATACAAACCCAAACTGAAAGTAAAGTACAACTCGAAAGGGAAAACAACAACTGAAAAGTAAAAGCCGCTACTCCGAGCTGTCCTCTGGAAATCCCACCTGAAGGGTGGGTACAGATAGCTCCTCTGCTCCACGGGTCCCGCCGTCTGCTCCGTGCACGTCCCGCCCAGTGGTCCACCTCCGGGTACCGTCCCGCTGTGTAGGCCTCAGCTAAGGTCAACGCTGTCCGTCGTCTGCAACCAACACAACGTAGTGCGGGCAAAGCCCGTGCAGGGGTGAGTATAAGCTACTCAGTAGGGACCCCGAGACCCCTGAAGGTCTCTCAAATCCACAAAGGATAAACCACGAAGAAAAATACAATCACGAAGTAACAACCGACACTGCTTAGGTATATGCCCATACATATACCTAAGTCATCAATTCAAATACGCTCCAACCTCCGAGCCCAAGTACAACTCAGTCCACACAGGATAGTAAACGTATTCCACACAGGAAAGCAAAACGTAATCCACACAGGATTGCTCAACACAATCCACACAGGAAAGCAACAGGATTCAGCTCACACAGGTATACTTCTTCAAGGACGATAAAGATGATCACTGATCCATCTAAGTCGTCGGACCCACGAAGGATCGATAGGTAACTAACCCCCGCAAAGACCCACACAGGATCGGGCCCACACAGGACCTGTAGGCGCTGGCTCACACAGAACCGCTGAGCGCAAGGACCCACATAGGATCGGGCCCACACAGGACCTGTAGCACTGATCCACGTAGGATCGCTGAGTGCTGTAGTCGTCGTCGTCGAATCCACACAGGATCTCTGTACTGTCGTCGTCGAATCCACACAGGATCTCTGTACTGTCATCGTCGCAGTCACAGTAGTAGTCGTAGCAGTAGTAGCAGTCGCAGCCAGCACTAGGGTTCCCGCACATAGCAAGCTCGTTCGGAGGGTCCGCTCCATGAGCTGAGAGGCTGATACATCAACTGTCACAAAGACCAGAGTTGATGTATCCAAAAGTTCCGTATCGTCAATAGGAACTCAACGCAACAGACGGCGCGTCGATCGGACGCCCGGTCTGAGAGTTATTGGCATTTTCGTCTCCGGGGCCCGGTTGGTTTTTAAGGAAAAACCAACCCGACCGTACTCCACCTGCGTCCAAACCTCGGGCGGAGTATGCCAAAAGATCCTTCTCACTAAGAGGAACACAACGCGACTGACGGCACGTCAATCGGACGTTCGTAGCTCAAGATATGAGCGTTTCCGCTCCGAAGGCCCGGTTGGTTTCGTGAACGAACCAACCCGGCCGAACTCAAAGTAACCCGAAACCTTGAGTGCGATATACCAAAACGACCGTCTCGATCCAAGGATCGCGTTGCCGCAGACGGTTCGTCATTCGGAGGTCCGAGGCTCAAGATATGGGCCAAAAACCAAATCTGGTTCGAAACGGGGGGGTCCGGGCCGACCCGGCCCGACCCCCCCCCCTGGGGCGGCGCGGCGGCGCGGTGGCGCGGGGTGCCGCGGCGGCACGGGGTGCCGCGAGGGTCCGCACACGGTCGGCACGCGGGGGGCAAGCCCCCGCTGACTTGGGAAGCGGCGCGGCTTTGCCGCGCCGTTATTTTAAAAAGAGCCCCCCACTCACGTGGGGGGGGCCTGCTGGTGCGGAACCGGGGGGCCGACTGCCCCCCTCCTTCAAAGAACCGCCCCCCCTCATAAAGAGGGGGGTTTTTATGAGGTGGCCGGGGGATTAATTCCCCCGGTTTTAACGGCATCCGGCCGGCCAGCTGGCCGGCCGGTTTTCTCCAACGGGACCGGAAATTCCGGTCCCCTCTTCGGCTTCCGACGCCGGCGGCCCGGCCGCCGGTCTTCTCTACCGCCGCGGCCCGGAACCGGCCGCGGTCTCCTCGTCCCGCCGTGGCCCGGAACCGGCCGCGGTGTTCGTCGTCCGGCGCGGTGCGACGGCACCGCGCCCCTTTCGCCGTGCCTTGATTCTTTTCAACGCGGCGCGACGACGTCGCGTTCTTGAAGATTCTACCTCGGCGTGGCGCGACGGCGCCGCGTAAAATATTTGCACGATCATCCGCGTGGTGCGACGGCACCACGCCACTTTCTTTCTTCTGCAAAATAATTAAACAAGAACGATGGAGGGGGGTTCGGCCGTGTTCGTGCGGTCCGCCCCCCCCCCTCACGTTAAAATAATAATGCAACTTTAAATAAATCAAGCCACACGTTAGTCTTGCTAAAATCACGATCAAGAATAAAATAAGGAAACCAAAAAGAAATCGACAACCCCTACCTCGGGTATAAGGTTCGAAGATTGTCAAGGTTCCGCGGAAGACGACGTCGCGGAGGTCGGGCGTCGCGGTAGCCGTTCGTCAAATCCGATGACGAAGGGATGCGTTCGAAGAGACACGTCGTTGGCGAAACTTGTACGCCGACGAAGGTTGTCCGAGGAAGAAGTGGTGTCCCCTTTCGTTGACACGGGAAACGAAGAATGGAGGTGCGGCGTTCTTCGTCGGAGCTTGAACGTTCTTCGTCAAGATGAACGTTCTTCGAGTTCTTCGTCAGAGTTGAAGAAGAAGAAGAGTTCTCCACCTCTCAAGAATACAAACAAAAACCCCAAAATAAAATAAGACAACATCTTATTTTATTATCACATAACACAAAAGAATTTCAAAAGTTTGAAATTCAAAAGGTTTAACTCCCAATTAAAAGAGTAACTCAAGACATTAAATGAGGCGTTAAGGGAGTTGGGAGAATTTGAAAGGTTTAGGGGTTCGTGTGGGCCCCACCACACTTAATCCTCCCAAGGGAGGTTAAGTGGGTGTGGGTCCCACTTCCAACCTCCTTTGGTAGGTTTTAACAAGTTATAATAAAATTTGTTCTATACAAATTTTATTTAACTCAACTAAAAACCCCTAAAACTAACTTTCAACCCGCAACAAACGCAACTCCCGAAAAGGTCTCTTTAAGTGAAAATCGGCGTTGCGAGTTCATCGGTGCCCTCGGATTTCAATTCCGAGCACCGGATCAAAAGTTAGGAATTCCCGCTCGTTCGTTCACTGAACGTACCCGAGCCAAACTTTGGAAATTAATTCCGGGCACTCCGGGTCTCGGAATCAGGTGCCGTCTGAAACCGCGCTCTTGTAAAATTCTAAAGAAAATTAAGAAAAAAAAATTCCCTTGAATTTTACGGGTCTTTACAAATTATAATCAACTATATGACTGATCTGATACCACTTGTAAGTTTCGGGCATAGTGGAAGCGCGTGGATGAGTGTACCAAACTTTTAATTTTTCCATTAACAACGATCAATCCAAGATCTATCCTAATGATAAAATGCCAGATCTTCAGAATATAATGAAGAATGAAAGGAAAAAAGGGAAGTCCTGGAACCATAGAGAGGATCATAATATGTTGGTTATAATTAATTTAATTAAAATACAAGAATTAAATTGATGGAATTATCTCTTAGTTGATGCTTCTGGTCATGATACAATGTGATCCGTCATTACATCATAGAATCCAAGTGTAGGCTTCCTCTAGCGGTGATCCATACGTGCTCCACGTATCTCTGAACATCACCGAAGGGATATCCGGGTGCTAGTGCAAAAGAGACTTCACTTGCGATGTCCGCCTTCGATCACCTTGAGAGCTGCTTCCAAAGTGCTCTTCTTGATCCTATGGAGGAGGATCTCTCTCGTAACTTGAGAGCGCTCTTAGAGGAAAGGAATTCTCTCTTTTCCTAAGAGCTTTCTCCATATTCGTTGTGCATAACCACATAGAATGACTAGATATAATGAGAATAATATAATTGGGATTTATATTACTTAGAATAATAAAACTAATTAATTACCCAAAGGAATTTATTCATTTCATTTAATTCTTAGTGAGGCCCCATGTATAATAATAACATTTGAATATTATCATCACTTGACATGAGCCCAAAGAATTACACCTAATATTATTTAATTAAATAAATAATATTATTTCTCACAAATCCCTATAAAAACTACACGACATGTATATTAATATACAGGGCATGCACTTTTGTTTTTCCATTTTCTTTATTTTATCCACCACATTTATTAGACCTTGAATAATGACTATTTATTTCTTAAATAAATATCATTGCATTATTCGATAATAAATATATTATTATACCCACAATATATTCTCTCAAATAACTAGTGTCAAAATAAATGTGATCATGCATCCTTGAATAATTATTAAACCACAATCAGGAAAAATCTTTATTCAACTTGTTAAATGAATATTTAACTGAGATACTTGGATACACTTAGTGCGTGACCCTCTAGGCCTCTTTCTCAGTGGCATTAGGTGAAGCCTACCTAAAGTCCAAGGTTAGAGTATAACAACACGCCAATGCACCCATAGATAAAGAAGTTAATGCCTCAATTAAGTTTCACCTCATACGAACACTTACCGTGTAATGTAATCCCTTTGGATCAATATCTCAAATCAAGTGGGTTGCATGCTAGTGCCATCAACCCATATGCTCGATTATTCTTTCTTTGAATTCCTGAAATTGAAATCTCCCATTCCTCACCACGACCAGGGATTTATTTGGGATATATCAATTCTATCAAAGGGCCTGAGATATCAACTTATGTTATGAAATATAAGGGATAAATCCTTTCTCACATTATCTATTAATGCATTATTACTCATGACGCACCCAACATATCTTACCTTACTGCGAACAGTGTGCCATCGCAGTTTTCTTCAATACATCTAAGTGCGTGAGTTGTAATACCCATTAATAATAATCTTAAAATATAAAGACCAATACACATGTCCACAGATAGGAATATCCAATGACACTATGAAATATGGATTTTCTACTAGAGGGTCTCGTTCTCATAATATCCTCCTAGATATTACAAAGGGAGCACACCATGAGAAGATACCTCAAAGTTTTATTATTCATCACCCCTAATGGCCTGTATTATTTGTGTCCCTCAAATAACATCATCCGACCATAGAACATATATTCAAGAATAGTGTTATGACACTTCCAGGTTCTCATCATAGCAGAGATCTTCTATGAACCTTTAGTGAAACACCTATCATTAGGACATTATCACGTGCATTTTCATGCAAAAGAACAATAAATATGTGATAATATATCTATTAATATTCAAATCAATGAATACATGTTTATCATAAAGTAAAAATTAGTTGGTTCTAGGCCACCAACTCCAACACATGGGCGGTGAGTCATCTTGTCACTAAGCTGTCACATAGTGACCCAATTTGATGGCGGCACTTCCAACCATGATACATACCAAGTTTATCATTATTTAACACTGGAACTTATGAACATAATTTTCCCCACATGAAAATGAACTTACATCAACACAATCATGCCAAACTACAAATTAAAACATTTATTTGAAAACATAAATTTCTTTAAGCATCTTAGAAACCAACTTTGTTTCCATCTTTCAAAACTAGCCCCTTTGAAAACACATCAAAACAAGGATCTTCCATGTGAATTACTCAAGATATTTTCTGAATAAGGCATAATAAAAATTTAGAAAAGCTTAAGACATTAACTTATAGAATAGTATAATGGGAGATAATCCACCTACCTCGAGTTATTTAGCACAAATGATGTTAGATGATTCCACCAATCCGACCTCTTTATTTTATTCCTCTATTAAATCTCAAGAAGATCTCATCAAAACTCATCAAATTCCCATAGATCCAGGTATCAAAACTACTATATGGTTTCATTTAAGAAAGACTGATGAGATCCAAGACGAGAAGAAAAAATGAGATCCTAACCTTTGATTTCCACAATTGACTACTCAAAGATTCATTAGAATTAGAGTTAAAACATCGAAGATCATCGGAAATAACCTAAGGAAACCCTAGAAGCCAAGAGGAGAGAATTAAAAACGAATAAGGGTTTGCAAGTGCATGAAGGAATAAAATAGGTTGGACCCAACCTGATTGACAACGTGAATTAATGGTTCATGTCATGAATCCTCAAGAGGCCACTTATACCTAAAATCACGTCACCTCTGATGTAAACCCAAAACCAATTTAACACCTTGTAAAAAACTATCAAAACCTAACCTATAAGAAATTAATGTCATAAATGTCCTATTCATGGTGTGAATATCTCATGTATCCAAATTATATGTTACAATCCCTTTAATCCTCCAAACTATTCAAGTAAATTATCCAAACCACTCTAAACATGAAAGAAGAAGCATATAACAATGAAGTACCTCAAACCGGGGGGTGCTACAATGATTCTGGAATTTACAGCACACCACAACACCAAATATATAATTTAATTTCAATTAAATTTACATCACAATACACCCAAAAAAATTATGAAATGATTACAAACATTGAAAACATTGATATGAACAATTACATTAATACACATAATTTATCACAAACATCAACAAATTCAAAAACATTATTTTGCTGTCTTTGGACCCCCTCTTAAAAGAGTCTGATCATGCCTCCGATTGTCGAACAAATCACCCAAACTCGAATAAAAGAGTGTATATATATACAAAAACAATTCTTATGTTAGTAATACTAAAAAGAAACAAATTAAACATAAATATGATACAATGCATTAATAAAATTTCACTTTCAAACATAAAACATACACTTCAAGTCACACCGAACACACTGTGTGTCAGATTAACATGTGGTTGATTCTTACACATTAAAAATGATTAATTGATCATTTTATTAAAGTATCAAGACAATTCAAGTGCATTTTCTCAGTTTTGAGTACATGGCATGCGTTTTGTACTAAAATGTCAATTTTAAATAAAAACATACACCTTGAGTCATACCAGCCACACCGTGTGTTGAATTGATGTGCGGTAAATTCATACACATTATAAATGATTTTATGGATTGATATCCTAAATTATCAATACAACCTGAGCATGTTTGCTTTATTTTCAGTGAGTGGCACATTTTTTTAACTAAAATGTCGTTTCTAAACTGAAAACATGCATTTTGAGTTATATCGGTCACACCATGTATCAGATTGACGTGCAATTGATTCCTACATGTCACATATGACTTTTAGATTATTTTCCTAATGTATCAATAACATACAAGTGTGGTTAATCGATTTTAATGAGTAGAATATGGTTTTAACTAAAAGTCCACTTTTAAACCGAAAACACACATTTAGAGTCATACTGATCACACCACGTATCAGATTGAGGTGCAGGTGATAACTAAGCATTATAAATAACTTATGTATTGTTTTTTAAAAGCATAAAAACAATTTTAATGCATTTGATCTATTTTGAGTATGTCATGTGTCTTTTGAACTCAAATGTCAATTTAAAATAAAAACATGCACTTTGAGTCATATCGGCCACACCGTGTGTCAGATTGACATGTAGTTGATCCCTATATGTTAAAAATGACTTATAGATTTTTAATGTCCCCCAATATGGCACTCTATCATGTGGCCAGAAAGGGTTGGTTATGGGACCTCAAGTGCACCTCCTCGTATGCCAGAGGCTGCCAACTAGCACTAGAGGTGTGAATAGTATAGTGAGAAGACTACACCCCATGGTATGAAGTGTCATAGTAGTAGAAACACATTCAAATTGATATGAGGAAATAATCAGAGTAAAAACAATGCGGAAGACAACAATAAAAGCCAATTGAATAATCTAATAAATAATAAGAAATAATGTAATGACGTGCTGGAATGTAACTAAATGTCATGATAGAAAAATATAAGAAAAAGACTAGTAGACTAAAATAAAAGACTCAAGTACTGGCTCCCAATCCCCATCCTGGTCCCATATCCAAACTCTATCTCAAAATAAAACAAACAATCAATAGAAAGGTCATTTTCCCTTGTCCAAACCTGTATCCACAAAATCTACTTGGGTGCCAAACGACATCCCAAATAGGGTGTGAGTATAAATCAGTAGGTCAACACCACCATGAATAAAAAAAACCAGTTTGATATGAAGTGTATGTAATAAAGTGATAAAAAGTGTATTAATTGATTCAATAATTAATAAAATACAACAACAACATACTTCAACTTCATGCTGAAATATCTCTGAGCATGTTTTACAACCATGCCAACCACAACCATATAACCAAGGTAAAATAACCCACTTCAAATCCATGCCAGAATATCTCTGATCATGTCTTACAACCATGTCAACCACTGCTATATAACCATGGTATAGTCACAACAATCAATCTGGGTCAAAGCCCTATAAGCATCACAACATTACAGGTCAAATCCCTATAAGAATTACAACATTTCTAGGTCAAATCCATATAAGAATTACAACATTTTTGGGTCAAAGCCCTGTAAGCATTACTACATGGGACTGGTTCGAGCCCGCTCTCTATAATCATTACAACATATACATGTGAAAGTGTCTGTGCCTAGCCTGTTATATAAGCATCTCAACATGGAACAAAATCCCTATCATACAACATGGATATCACAATATCACTTCATATATTTCAATGGTTAATTATGTGAATTACCATTATTCTTTCATATACCACTTTGCAATTAAATTCAAAATTGATTAACAATTATATCAATAAGAAATAAGACACAATTTAGGGATTCTATAACAAGAAATCACCTTAGGTCACATGTCATGCTAAACATACTTTAATCCATTATCCAATTCATTTATATTCAATCAATTTGGGTGCACACTATGTTGGTGCTATCACAATATTGCATAACCTTGAAAATTATCAAACCATAGGGTTAAGATTTAGACCCCCTACCTTTAATTGATAATCCAACAACACTTAAAATGGATAATGACCATGAGGAAGAAGGTGCAGATGATCAAAAAGGGGTTCCTAAATAAAAACCAATCAAGATCAAAACCAACAACGTAATCAGCCAAAGGATTTCACCACAATGGTTGGAGAACCAAAGGGAAGAAGGAAGAAACCTAACCAAAGGAATTTACCAGGGATTGAAGACACAAATGGAACATTCGAAAGGGAGGTTGGCACTCTAAAATCACCTGGAGAATGCCCTAGGGTCAAGAAGAGAGGATATGAAACCAAAACATATCAGAATTCATCTACGCAACATGTTTAAAATAGCATTTCGGACATTTACATGATGTGTAACGTGATTACACATTATGTAAATATTTTTAATGGAATTCACTAAAAAACCTGTCTCCTAAGATTTATTTTATTAAAACCCTTGAATAATTACACGATGTGTAATCCCTTCACATGTGTAAATGTTCCATAGTTTATTTTTCAACCCATTATCCTTTTAAATAACCCTAATCCCCTTAAAATATTCTCAAATTACCAAGAACTTGTGAAACACTTAACCCATTAAAACCCAGACTCCATTAATTAAAACAAACTTACATCCCCAAACATTAGATCATTTTCTACAAAAAAGGACCCCTGTCTCCGAACAAGACTCGACCACCAAGGTTCAAATGAAAAATTCAGAGAGAGACATACCTAAAAAAATATGGGATCTTGCAACCTCCCCACCTTATAAAAACTCATCCCCAAGCTGCTCCAAGCATCACTGTGAGGTATCAGTGAACAAGTCTAGCCACTGTGTTCGTATACTAAACTCCCTCTCCTAGATATCCTCCTGAACTCACCCATTCTGCTGCTCCACTTGAACCAACAGTATAGTTCGACCCTGAAGATATTTATCACCACTATCCACAACCCGTATCAGATTCTTCTCAAAGGATGTATCAGCATAAAGCTTGATGTATGCTATATATATAACACGGGAAAGGTCTAGATGACATCTTCATAGTTGTGACACTTGGAAAACATCATGCATAACTCTGTAGCATTATGGAAGAGCTAAATAGTATGCCATTGGACCGACCTTGGCCACTATTTCAAACAGCCTGAAAAACCTGGGTACTAGTTTTCCTTGTTTCTTGATATAGAGTTGCCCCAATCTAGGTGACACCTGAAGGAAAACATGATGAATAATCTTGAATTATAGAGTTCATATCCTATGATCAACATATGATTTCTGCCGGATCTGTACGGTCATCAACCACTCTCTAATCAACTAAACCTGTTCAGATGTCTCCTGCATGAGAGTAGGACCAACAAGTGTTGACTCACCTACCACCAGCCAACAAAGAGGTGAACAACACGACCTTCCATATAGGGCCTCAAAATGTTCCATTTGGATTGATTCATGAATTCTATTATTATATGCAAACTCAATGAGTGTCATATGTTGCTCACATGAACCAACAAAATCTAAAACATAGGCTCATAGAATATCCTATAGAACCTGAATAGTTCACTTAGATTGACCATCAGTTTATTAATGATAGGTTGTGCTTAAAAGAACTTGTGATCCCAAGGCTTTCTGAAGACCCTGCTGGAAACACGATGTGAAACAAGGATATCTGTCTGAAATGATACTTCTTAAGCATGTAAATATTTCCCAAATCTTTAACTGTGAAGGTTTCCCTAATAGGTAATAAGTGGGATACCTTAGTTAGTCAACCCACAAAAACCCATACAACATCATTCTTATGGGTTTTCTTGGGTAATACCATCACAAAATCCATTGTGAGATCATCCAATTTCCACTCTGGGATGGGTAAAGGCTACAAAAACCCACCCGACCTTTGATGCTCAGTTTTCAACTATTGATAAGTAAAAAATCTATCCACGAAGCTTGTGACCTACTTCTTCATTCCTTACCACTAGTACTGTATACATAGATCACAATAAATCTTTGTTAAACCAGGATGTACCGCCCATCTCAAAGCATGAAACTCCCTCATCAGATCCTCGTGTAAGCCCATAGGAACCCATACTTAGCCACAAAAAAGAATAGATTTTCCACTATCGAGAGACCATCCTGATGGCATCTCCCCACCATATAATTTTTCTCTCAGAACTGAGACCTTTTAATTAGACAAATAATCAGTCTTAATCTAGTTCAAAAGAATAGGTATAACAGATGTTGAATTCATAGCTACTTTCCCTTGAGATTCTTGAACATCCAGATGCATGTCTGCAAAAAAAGTTCATTATCCTCCACTCATCACAAGACTCTTGTACTGCCTCTTTCTGTGTCTTTTGGATCAAAGTTTCAACAAAGACGTTTCCATTTATTGGTGTATAAGCTAATTAAAAGTTGAAATACTATAGATACCTGACTCACCTTCTATGTTGAAGGTTCAGGTATCAATGAGAAAAGACGTATCTGAGGCTCTTGTGATATGTATATACAACAAATATATCACCCATGAGATAGTGTCTCCAATATCTCAAGGAATGTACCACTACTTCTAACTTTGGACCATGAGTAGGAGAATTCCTCTTGTGCGGTCTCAGCTACCTAGAGCCATAAGCAACCACATAATCCTCCTGCATTATAATTGCTTTGAGTACAACTCTGGATGCATCACAATACATAGTATATGCTTTACCCAACACAGGTAAAGTGAGGATAGGTGATCAGATCTTCCTACCTTTAAGATATTGAAAATATCTCTTTCAAGCATTATACCAAACAAACTTCACACCTTTCTTAGTCAACCTAGACATTGGAGCTATTAAATGGGAGAAATCTTGGATAAAATGCTAGTAATAACCTACTAAACCTAGAAAGATATACATTTCAAAGATGTTTTTGGGTTGTTCCTAAGATAACATGGCTGTGACTTTCTTTGGGTCCACTGAAACTCCTTCCTATGTGTGACATTGCCCAATAAGTGCACTTTATTTATCTATAAACTACATTTTGTTAGATTGGCATAAAGTCGATGCTCTCCCAATGTACTCAGGATGGTGTCAAGAAGTTTGGAATGATCATCTGTTGACTGGGAGTAAACTAAGATATCATCAACAAAAAACACCATAGACCGGTCTAGAAAAGGATTAAATATCCTATTCATTAAGGTTATGAAAACCACAGGTGCATTATTCAACCCAAACGATATCACTACGAATTCATACAAGCCATAAATTCTTCTAAAAGCAGTTTGAGGTATGTCCATAAGTCTCACCCTTAACTGATGATATACTGATCTAAAGTCAATATTGAAGAAGATATTAGCTCTCAGTTGATCAAAAATATCATCAATGTGTGGAAGAGGATATCGATTCTTGATAGTCATCTAGTTCAACCTCCTATAATCCACACATAAGCGCAAAGATCCATTATAATTTTTGGTGAAGAGAACTAGAGAACCCCAAGGATATGTAATCATATGTATGAAGACTTTAGATTCTAGATATTCAGATCAAACCTTCAACTACCTAAGCTCTACTGGTTCCATTTGATAAGGTGGGATAGAAAATGGCTCTGCTCCCAACACCAACTCAATCGTGAACTCGATATCTTGATCAGGTGATAAGCTATAGAACTTGTCAAGGAAAACATCCCGATAATATTATACCACTGGAGGAAAATAATCCTACCAAATTCCACCATTATCTAGATAAATACTGGTGATTTAAGCCATGAGACAATCCAATTTGCACTGAATTGGTTCCACACAACTAGCCTGAATATCTCAATCACCCTGGTGAGAATAGTTACTTCCTTCTAGAGATAGGAAAGTAACTCTCCTATTATAACAATTGATATGACCCTAGTATAGAACTAAACAATACATACCAAGAATCAAGTTTAAGACTATCATTTCTAGTATGAATAGTTCCCAAAAGAAACGATAACCACCAATCTCTAGAGAACATGCCTTGTAACATTTGATATTCTATGACCGCACTCCCAACAGTGTGTCAATGGTTAAAACACCATATAATATTTACACATCCAAGACCAAAAAAATTTACAAAAAGAGTATATAGAAAATAATGTGATGCTCCAATATCAAACAAAACACAAGATAAGATAGATGACACAAGAATAATACCTATAATGGTAGACAATCCTGCATCCACGTTAGCTAGAGTAGTCTGCATAATGTACAACTGAATTATCCCTCCACCTTAGGATCCAGTGTAACTACCCTAAGATATTTCCATTGCTTGGAACTATTACTCATGAATTGGGGTACCATGTCCCCTGACTCATCCTGAATATCCTGTAGAAATTCAGATACCAGCCTGATGAGGGGTAGCTGAGCCCCTTCCCAACTTCAGTGCTTATCGTAATCCTCTACCGCTGGTCTTATGCGGAAAGTTTGCACAAAACCTATAAATATGACATAGTATTCCACAAATACATCACTTGACTTCGGGGTAAGGACACTGCGAGTAATTATGAACAAACTTACCACACTAATAGTACTGGAACAGAACATGATCTTGAAATAGTTATCCACTACCCTGAATGCTCTACCCACTATTGCTTTAGAAAAAACTATCATAACAGTGCTTCTTACCAATCAAAGAAAAATTCCCAGATTTCCTTGTTGAAACAGCCTAGCCACTACTTGGGGAATCTCTCAGATTTATTTTTGTGATGCATGCCTGATTCATTACGTCTTCAAAACTACATAAATAGAAAACATT
This sequence comes from Viscum album, assembly GCA_963277665.1. Classification (NCBI taxonomy): domain Eukaryota; kingdom Viridiplantae; phylum Streptophyta; class Magnoliopsida; order Santalales; family Viscaceae; genus Viscum; species Viscum album. The sequence continues at coordinate 1,548,977,079 of OY728164.1, read as the reverse complement.
TACCTATGACCTAATCTCATAATGAAGACCATCCTAGAAATGTCTTGACCAGAAGATCTCACCAACTGCCAAAGATGGCGCAAATCACTGTAGGTCGGTAAAATTTCCAACATAGTCCATCACTCACAATCCCTCTTGCATCATATACATGAACTTGTGATCTTTTTTATCCCTCAAGGTATTGAGATAGAAATAAATCAAGAACTTTATCACGAAGTCCTTCCAAGAATGCTCATCCTGCTGCCCAGATTCTTCTAGAATATCCCACTAATGCTTGGCAGGTCCATGAAACATATACGAAGCAAGCTTCAACCTATTCTCCACATATGTCTTGAGATGCTTGAATATTTTCTGGACCAACTCAATCTAGAACTTAGATACCTAGGGTCCCCCTTCCCTAGTGAACATAGGCGGATGTTGAAGATGAAACTCTCTTTTCAACTTAGACATAAAAGGAATGGTACAAACAATATCCCTTTTCATGGGTTGCATGACCCTTAGGAAGCTGTCATGAAGCTAAAAATCCATATTCTCCTTAGAAACTATAGGAAGTTCCAGTTTAGCTATATTAGAAGCATGTTGATTTCCACTTTTCCGACACTCAAGTCGAAGACGACAAGGAGGCATTTTCTCTATAAGACAAACACACACCTTAGCGAACTATCTTGCAATAAAGTAAACCCAATAAGTGATTAAAATAGAGAACTACTAACTCTTAGTCTCTCTAGACATGTATTACAAGTATTTTAGCATGAAATGACAACTCATTTCATTTATCCAATGAAACAAATATCTCATATCTCATTTTAACAAACAATTATATACCACATGAAAAATAGATATGTCCCTATCACAAACAATGTATGCCAATATATCTGGATGTGCCTATTATGATGCATGTATTCGCATCTTGCGCTATATTGGGCCACAAGTACAAAGCTCAAGAAATAATAACATCATAAAATAATAACCTCACATAACATGTGAATCACCTAAGGTGTAATAACATCAATTGCAACAAGCACACAACACAAACAACAATCTCATCCCTAGGTACTTGTATTTTCCCTCATACATGGGTTAGCTACTTCTATGCACAAACTCATTACCAAGTCCCAACACATCCTAGTCTTCTTTTTACCTTTCCACAAATAGTAAAACAAAAGAAAAAAACCAGATGCTCTATTACCACTTTGTAATATCCCTTAATCTAGAACTCTCTCATATGGCCAGAAAGGGTTGGTTATGGGACCTCAAGTGTGTCTTCCCATACACCAGTGGCTGCTGACTAGCAGTGGGTGTGTGAATAGTATAGTGGGAAGACTATACCCCCTAGTATGAAGTGTCATAGTAGCAGAAATAATTCATAATAAAATAGAAATAATTAGAGTAAAAATAGTGTGAAAGACAACAATAAAAGCCAACTGAATAATCCGATAAATAATAAGGAATAATGTAATGGCATGCTGGAATGTAACTAAATGTAAAGCTAGAACAATACAAGAAAAATACTAGTAGACTCAAATAAAAGACTCAAGTCTCGGGCCCCAAGCCCCATGCAGGTCCCATCTCCAAACTCTAGACCAATAGCAAACAAGAAATCAACATCAAAGTCCTTTTCCCTTGTCCAAACTTGCATCCACAAAATCTTTTTGGGTGCCAAACAGTGGCCCAAATAGGGTGTTAGTATAACTCTGTAGGTCGACACCAACGTGTTTAAATAAAACTAGTATGATAAGAAGTGTATGCAATAAAGTGATAAAAAAATGTATTAATTAATTCAAAAATTAATAAAATACAAAAACAAAATACTTAGGCTTCATGCCAAAATATCTCTGAGCATGTATTACAACCATGTAAACCACAACCATATAACCAAGGTAAAACAACCTACTTCAGGGCCTTTTTGGGATATCTCTGAGCATGTCTCACAACCATGCCAACCACCAACATATAACCATGGTATAGTCACAACAATCAATCCAAGTCAAATCCCTATAAGCTTTACAACATTTTGGGTCAAATCCCTATAAGAATTACAGTATTTACAAGTCAAAGCCCTATAAGAATTACAACATTTATGGATTAAAGATCTACAAGCATTACAACATGGGACTTAGTTGATCCTTCTCTCTATAAGAATTACAACATATACATGTGCAAGTGCCTGGGCCTAGCCCATTATATAAGCATATCAGCACGAAACACAATCCCTATCATACAACATGAATATCACAAAATCACTTAATATATCTCAATGGTTAATTATGAGAATTACCATTATTCTTTCATATTCCACTTTTCAATTCAATTCATAATTGATTAAAAATTATATCAATAAAAAATAAGACACAATTTAGGGATTATATAATAAGAAATCACCCTAGGTCACATGTCATGCTAAACATACTTTAATTCATTAGTCAATTCATTTATATTAAATCAATTTGGGTGCACACTACGTCGGTGCTATCATAATATTGCATAACCTTGACAATTATTAAACCATAGGGTCAAGATTTAGACCCCACATCTTTAATAGAAGATCAAAAAATGCTTCCAACAGCCAACACCCACTAGGAAGAAGGTGCAAATGATTTCAAAGAGGTTCCTAGATCAAAACTGAACAAGATCAAAACCAACAACGCAATAAGCCAAAGGATTTCACTATAACTGCTGGAGAACCAAAGGGAATAAGGAAGAAACCTAACCAAAGGAACTTACTAGGTATTGGATACATAAATGAAACATCCATAAGGGAGGTAGGAACTCCAAAATCACCTGGAGAATGCCCTAGGGTTAAAAAGAGAGAAGCTATAGCCAAAACATATCAATTCAGCTGCACATCATGTTTAAAATAAAAAGTCAGGCATTTACATGTCATGTAATGTGATTACACATCATGTAAATGTTTTTAACAAAATTATCCGAAAAAACAAGTCATATTAGATTTGTTTTATTAAAACCCACAAACAATTACATGACGTTTAATCCCTTTACATAACATGTAAATGTTCTGGAGTTGATTTTTCAGACCATTCCCCTTTTAAACAACCCAAACTCCCTTTAAAGCTTCTCAACTTATCAAGAACCCATGTGTAACATCCCAAGTAAATAAAGAATATGACATTTTTATATTTATTAATATTTGTGAATTAAATATTAATTTTACTTTAAAGGGGATGCTATGTTCAATGTTGTACCCTACATGAAACAATGGGTTTCTCCAAAATCTTATGTTACACACAATACTGAGTCATACTAAAAATAATAATAATATAATATTATTATTTTAAATGGTAGTTAATGACTAGCCGTTGTATTAGCGAGAATGAATATAACTAACTATATTATGATTAAACATGTTTTTTAAATGTTTCTAAATTTATACAATAAAATTTATAGGCTTAAAATGATAATTATTCCAATTTTAAGCATAAATACTCTAATATTTTTAAAAGGTAGTTTTATCGCCTTTTAATGGAGAACCCTTTTTAAATATAGTTTTTTTCACTTTTATATGTTCCATTTGAAAAAATAAACTTCTTCTTTAGAATAGGGACATAAAAATTTACTTTGGGTAAACTTTTGGTATTTTTCCGATAAAGTTCATTTTTAAGGAATAGTAAAAAATACTGCATTTTAATTCAAAACTGCATTTTCATCTAATTTATTTAAATAGATAGATTTTAATTTTAATTGGTTTTAAAGTTTAATTGGATTATATTTTTATCATTTAATCCATTTTTGTTCATTGTAAGTAATTTCACTTTGAAATTGGACAAAAACACATGTCAATATTTTGGTAATTTTTACTTCTTAAAAACATGCTTTTTGATTTTGATAACAGGAATTAATTTTAAATTAATTTCTACAATTTATGTGTTTTTAATTTGAAAAAATGGATTCAATATTTTGAATCAGGAGGTACAAATTATGTAAATAGGTACCTTTTATTTTTAGACATTATGAATAGTAACTTCAGTAATTATTTTATTTACCATGGTTAAATGGTAAATTTGGTAAATAAGGGTAAAAAATAATATTATAATAATATTAAACTACCCTAGAACGTGTTCACATAATATTGGATGATAAATGTAAGACCATGGACATCATTGAGTCGATTTTTGGACTCCATGGACCCACTTGGATTTGAAAATGACATTTTATAAAAATTAATTTAAAGTAAAGAAAAATATAACATAAGTATGTATCTTTTAGTAAAACAATTTTTATATGGGGTTATATAAGTGATATTTTCGACTATAAATAGTAATTATAAAGATAAAAATATTTTCTAAATCATGACATTTTATTTATAATTTTTATACATCAAATAAATAAATATATTTATGACACAATGATGATGTAGTGATTACCTTATTAATGAATAATTTAAATAATTGAGATTATAAATATTAAAATAAATTTATTTTGAAACTTTTTATTCCATAAAAGAATTTTATAGATGATTATGACTTTTTATATTTTAATTAATGAAGTTTTTTGAAATAATCAAGTTGTGATGTATTTTTAAAAAGTCATGATATGAATAGTATAAAAACTAACATAAATGAGTTAAAAAAATACTATTTTATTAAATGATATAATAGTCCTAAAAATCTAATATTCGTCCAAATGACTTAAATAATGTTGAAAATGTCATTAATTAACCACTTGAGGTTATATTTTTATTTTATAGTAACTATATTAACCATATAGTATGAATACACAAGAAGACATGATAAAAGTTAAATTAGTTAACTAAGGGTTAAAGCTAAAATATAAGGTTAAATTTGTGAACTATACTTGTATAAAACCTATTTTTTGAGAGTTTTTAGACCCAAAAGAATCTTATATTTTAAATAAATGACTTTGGGACCATTTGAAACTGAAAATCATTTTATAATAAAATAATATTTCAATACCTTCCTAAAGTGTCCCTCCTCCCTCTTATAAAAGGGCATCACATATAACCCTTAATCACACCTCTCAAGCCCAATGGATCATCCAAAATATTCCTAAATAAGCTCAAAACATACCTACCTTCCTCATATAAGCCTTACCTTGGGCAGAAGGAAATTCAAGAAATCTTTTTAGCTTAAATCAAAAGGAGTTACCTGATTTGAGGTAATGTCTTCTCTCAAGCCTCTTTAATTTATTTTCCTTCTCCAACCCACTAAAATATATTTATTACATTATTTTATAAAAACAAAAGTATCTTAAATATACTATGATTTTTTATAATAAGGATTCTAACCACACTTCCACACACCTCCATCTAATGGATATAAACATATTGTTTCTGTGTACGGTGAACTACTGTCTCACGAAACGATGATTGTTAGATTTTTCCCTACCACATCTCATGGTGGCCATTATGATGACAATATATTTATATGTGATATATATTATATTTATATTATCTCTATTCATCTGTATTTTTTCATTTATAGAATATCTTTATGGTTTTCATAATGGGTAAATACGATAATTTCATTTGAGAAAGTGCGGAGTACCGCCCCCTCAAAGTGATATGATTCGTTCATGATATACATGGAATGTATAAATGATGGATTTAATGAAATTATATATGATATTATACTGTAATTATAATATAACTATGTATCATCTAGTCTTCATTCCTTTAAATATGAAAAATAAATGAAAGTAACGTTCATGCGTACGTACAACTTACCGTCTCCATGAACGGTGCATTTCATTTCTTATCTCCAAATGTTATGTACTATTATAAATAAATATATATACTAGATATATATGATATTTAAATCATTAATATCGTTCTGGAGATAATGGAATTTTGACCACATGGACAATTTGTGATATAACAAATTCATTTTTGACTCAAGTACCAAATATCGACAAAATGATCGATATTAACTTAAATAATTATGTACTATTTCTAACATGGTAATAAGTGATATAAACGGAATAATAAACTTGAAAAAGGTTCTTAATCAAGTAGAAATTAACTTAAGTTTATTATTTAGGAAGAACAAGAAACATACGTGACGAGTCAGATTCAAGGTAAGGGACTTCATCTCAACCTCCTTTCATTGAGGCATATTTTGATTTATACGCGACTTTATTTTATATAGTGTATAAAACCCTTTTAATTTTAATTTCATTCAAATGGAATCTTTTTTCTACATATAATTTTACTAAATGACAAAGGGAATGTTTCTTTTAACGTATGCAGTGACAATGACCTTTCTTCCACTGCGAACATTATTTGATATTTGGATTCCTCTACAAGCCGTAGTATTTTTAAAAGGAAAAGTAAATACCATATACCCTTTTTTAAGTATTTTGGTATTGAAAATGGTTTCAATAATGGATTGATCATGTCAATATCTTGAACTAATATCTTGTGATTGCAATGTGGAAATGTTATCTTTCCTTTATGCTTGCTCTTGTGTTATGGTTATGTTATGGTTCTTGGGCATTGTTTAGGTATATGGGTGGTTCCGAGATAAACCTCGGGTGGGTGAGCCTGAGATTTCTCTACAATGCATCGAGTAACATGAATGAGGTAAACGTTAATGTTTCTCCTAAGATATTTAGGGAATACACTATGATGAGTATTCCAAATGTAACTCCCTATGTAGCTGTGAAAGATACTATGTAAGTATGTTATGGATGCTACAAGTTAACATTATGATTTATTATTTACATGTGTTATTTATAAATATTATGATTTAATGAGGTATTTTAAAGCAATTATGTTTTATTATTGAAAAATATGATTTTACTGATTTTTATGTATTGATGGATTAATATTTTATTTCCTTATTTTATAACCCTTACTGAGCTATTTATGCTCATCCCAAGTTTTTGAAATGTTTCTCACAGGGTATAAGGAAGGGTAAGAGAAAGCAAGAATTCAAGAATATTTATATCAAGAAAAGAAATATTGTATTATTTAAGGAGTTTTATTGTTGTAAAAAAAATTGGATAGAGTAAAAGTGTCTAATTTATAATATTTGAGATGTAATGTAATATTTATGGCCTAATTATCTAAAACTCTAAACCTGAAAAGATCCTCAATGTAAAATTCTTGACTTAACTCAATATTAAGTAATGTTTTAAGGTTGGGGCCTTATATTTGGTATCAAAGTTCGGTTTAGACAACTTTAGGAGTTAGGATATTGTTAAATTAATATCCATAAATCAATTTATGGTAAGATTGAAATGATATAGCATTTTAAGATTACCATATTGCTTTGCCTAAAATATTTCTGTATTCAGAATGGTTTTCCGCATAGGAAACATGACAACTATGATGGGACGAAATTAAGAGGAAAACAACTTTCCAAATCAGCAACCTGAGATGGTCAGAATTGGAACTGAATAGTTTGTTGTAGTGATGGAACATTTGACTCAGGCTATAAATGGTGGTGATATCCATGCACGAGATCAGCCAGATCAACTACGTAGGATAATTTCAATAGTGTAGAATTTCATGAGGCAACATCCCCCATAATTCAGAGGATCATCTGACCATGTGCTTGCTGAAGGGTGGATTAAAGCATTGGAAAATATTTTCAATGTCATGGGGTGTTCATAACATAAAAAGGTTAGTCTTATTGTTTACCATTTTGAAGGTGAATCCAATCAATGGTGGTCGATCGTTAAAAATATTAGGGATAGTGAGGAGATTTATTATCTTGATTGGGATGAATTCAAAGGTATGTTTCTTGAGAAATATTTTCCTAAGGAAGTTCGACTTAGGATGAAAAAACAATTCTTATAATTGAGGCAGGAGGATGACTCAGTGGATGCTTATGAAGAAAAATTCACTCGACTATAAATGTATACTCCAAATTTCATATGATATCTTGATAGTAAAATCAATTTTTTTACTTAGGATTAAATACAAAGTATCGAAGGGATTTATCTTCATGTGAGCTTAAAAGTTATGAAAAACTTGTTCAATGTGCGGAGAAGGTGGAAATGGAGTTTTCTGATGATCAGGTGTTCTTTAACAAACAACAGAATAAGAGGTCGAGGTGGTAGACGAAGGGTAAGAGCTCTTCAAAAAAGTCTGATGGTAAGAAACTTATGTTTATAGTTTGTGAAAATTATGGTAAAAAGAACACTGGTGAATACATTTTGAATTCCAGTAAGTGCTATCTATGTGGTAAAATGGGACATAAGGCTCGTAATTGCACTGAAAAAGATCAGGGTAATGGTAAGAAAAAATATGATTTACAGTCAGTAAAATGTTTTAAGTGTAATAAAATGGGTCATTATGAAAATGAGTATCCAACAAAGAACTCAACTGAGGGAAAGCAGATGAACTACAAGCAGAAAGGGGTAGTGAAATCATTTGCAAGTACTTCAGCAGATGTTGGGCCATCAAATGAAATATTATCAAGTACATTGTTTGTTTATTCAAATTATGCCAATGTGCTGTTTGATTTAGGGTTTACAAATTTTTTTATTTTTGAGAAATTTTCTAATAAATTAGGAATTCCATCTCAAGATATGAATCTTAAACTTGTGGTAAAAACAACTGGAGGAAATATTGAGACAAAAAGAAATTATAAGAACCTTCCCGTACTTGTGGCTGAAAAGAATCTACCTATAAACCTTATTGTTTTGCCTCTAGTAGAGTTTGATTTTATTTTGGGTATGGATTGACTTTCTGTTTATCATGCTAAGATTTACTATAGAGTTAAAGAGGTTTCTTTTCAGAAATAATTTCAGTTTGTGTATAAGAATGAACCCTTACTTTTGATAACATATCATGAAGCTGAGAAACTAGTAAAAGATGGAAATGAATGTTACCTTGCATATATTGTTGAAAACAAAGGAACTATTTAGATTAATGATGTGCTAATGGTAAATTAGTATCTTGATGAGTTTCCTGGTATAATACTTGATCGGGAAGTTGAATTTACTATTGACTTAATTCCTGATGCTAAGCCATTTTCAAAACCCCCTTATCAAATGAATCAAATTAAACTTTTAGAGTTAAAGAAGCAATTGCAGGAGTTAATTAGATAAAGGTTTCATTCGACCTAGCACATCACCATGGGGTTCTCCTGTCTTGTTTGTTAAAAAGAAAGATAGTTCAATGATACTTTGCATTGATTATAGAGCCTTGAATAACATAACTATTAAGAACAAGTACCATTTGCCTCATATTGATGATTTTTTTGATCAGATCCAGGGAGCTCAGTATTTTTCGAATATTGACTTGAGTTCAGGGTACCATCAGTTGAAAGTAAAGGAAGCAGACATTCCAAAGACCGTGTTTCATACTAGATATGGCTATTATGAATTTATAGTTATGCCTTTTGGGTTAACCAATGCACGTACTATATTCATGGATCTTATGAATAGAATTTTCTGTGAGTTCTTAGATAAGTTTTTGGTTGTGTTTATTGATGACATTTTGATATATTCCAAAAGTAAATAGGAACATGAAAGTTATTTAAGGATTGTCTTTCAAACCTTAAAAAGAAAATAAACTGTATAAGAAATCCAGTAAGTGTGAGTTTTGGTTGCAAAAAATTTCATTCCTTGGTTATATTGTTTCTAAAGATGGAATAACTATTGACCCTTCTAAAATAAAAGTTGTTGAAGAGTGGTCAAGACCTACCAATATCACAGAGATCCATAGTTTTCTTGGTTTAGTAGGTTATTACTGGAGGTTTTTTGAAAATTTTGCATGGTTATCTATCTCACTGACTAAGTTAACTCAAATAGGTGTTAAATTTATATGGAAAAAAGAATGTGTTGAATGCTCAAGTTTTGGAACTGCCTTCTAGAAATGGCGAGTTTGTTATCTATAGTGATGCTTAGTTGAAAGGACTTGGCTGTTTCCTAATGCAGAATGATCGGGTAATTTCTTATGCTTCACATCAGTTGAAACCTTATGAGTTAAATTACCCTACACATGATTTGTAATTAGCTATTGTTGTTTTTGATTTAAAAATTTGGAGGCATCATTTGTATGGCATAAAGTGTGAAATATATACATATCACAAAAGTTTGAAGTATATATTCACTCATAAATAATTAAACATTAGATAGAGGATATATCTAGAATTAATCAAGGATTATGATTGCACGGTCTATTACCATTTGAGAAAGGTAAATAAAGTGGCTGACACTTTGAGTCAAAAGAGTAATGCTACATTAACCATGCTACATTTGGAATGAGATCATTTGGTTTATGATTTGATGAATTTTGGATTGGAAGTTATTAGTGTAGGAAATTCCTCTATTTTGTTTTAGGTGGCAGTGAAATCGTCTCTAGTAGATAGAATAAAGCAAGCATAGAAAGAAGACAGCGAGTTTCAGAAAAAGGTAGATTTTGTTTAGAAGGGTAAGTTACCTGAATTTAACATTGATAAAGACTTTGTTTTGAGGTTTGGAAAGAGATTATGTGTGCCTTGTGATTCCTAGTTGAAGAAAGAGTTATTATGTGAAGCTCACAGTTCTCTGTTTTTATTTCATCCTAACAGTACTAAGATGTACAGAGATATTTAGGAGTATTACTAGTGGGATGGAATGAAAAGAGATATTGCTGACTTTACTATGAAGTGTTTGACTTCCCAACAGGTTAAAGCAGAATGAAAATTACCAAAAGTAATGCTTTAGCCTTTTCCAATGCTAGAGTGGAAATGGGAAAATGTGTCCATGTATTTTGTAGTGGGATTACCAAAGACTTCTCGAGGTAACAATTCAATATGGGTTATTGTTGATCGATTGACTAAATCTACTCATTTTATTCCTATTTGAGATACTCTGTCTCTAGATCAACTTTCTCGATTGTATATTAAAGAGATAGTCAGGTAACATGGATTTACCCTCTCCATTATATCTGATCATGATCTCAAGTTCACTTATAACTTTTGGAAGGGTCTTCAGAAATCATTGGGTACTGAATTAAATTTTAGTACAAATTTTCATCCTCAATTAGATGGTCATTCAGAAAGAACAATTCAGACCTTGGAAGATATTCTACGTGCTTGTTCAATGGATTACCAGGGAATTTAGGACCAACATATTTATTTGGTTGAGTTTTCTTATAAGAAAAGTTTTCATTCCAATATACAGATGGCACCATTTGAAGCATTATATGGAAAGCAGTGTCGAATTCCAACTTTTTGGGATGAAGTAGGTAAAAGGAAGTTGATGGAACCAGAATTGGTAGAAGAGATGGTAGAGAAAGTTCAATTGATTCAGAAGCACATGAGAATAGATTAGAGTAGACAGAAAAGTTATACAGATAACCAGAGGAAGGATATTTATTTTGAGGTAGGTGATCATGTCTTTCTCAAAGTTTCTCCATGGAAAAGTGTGATATGTTTTGGTAAAAAGGGAAAGCTGAGTCTGAGGTTCATTGGACCCTATGAAATCCTAGATAAAGTTGGATCAGTTTCCTACAGAGTGGATTTACCTCCTAGTTTATCCTAGGTACACAATTTTTTTCATGTTTCAATGTTGAGAAAGTATATACCAGATCCATCTCATGTTTTGAGTCCATAGGTAGTTCAGTTGGAAGAGAATCTTTCTTATGAGGAACAACCAGTCCAGATTCCTGATCATAGAGAGAAAGTGTTGTGGAATAAGGTAATCCATCATGTAAAGGTTTTTTGAAAAAACCATATGGTTGAAGAGGCAACATGATAATCTGAAAATACTATGAGGGATAAATACCCCCACTTATTTGATAAGTGAATAAAATTGCGAGGATACAATTTCCAAAAGGGGGAAGGATGTAACATCCCAGGTAAATAAAGAATATGAAATTTTCATATTTATTAATATTTGTAAATTAAATATTAATTTTAATTTAAAGGGGATTCTATGTTCGATGGCATACTCGACACGCAACAATGATTTTCTTCGAAATCGTATGTTGCACACAATGCTGAGTCATACTGAAAATAATAATACTATAATATTAATATTTTAAATGGTAGTTAACACCTAGCCATTTTATTAGTGGGAATGAATAGAACTAACTATATTATGATTAAACATGTTTGTTAAATATTTTTACATTTATCCAATAAAATTTATAGGCTTAAAATGAGAATGAATTCAATTTTAAGCATAAATACTCTAATATTTTTAAAAGGTAGTTTTAGCACCTTTTGATGGTGACCCCATTTTAAATATAGTTTTTGTCACTTTTATATGTTTCATTTGAAAAAATAAACTTATTATTTAGAAGAAAGACATCAAAATTTACTTTGATTAATTTTTTGGTATTTTTCTGATAAAGTTCATTTTTTAACGAATAGTGAAAAATACTGCATTTTAATTCAAAACTGCCTTTTCATCTAATTTATTTATATAGATAGATTGTACTTTTAATTGGTTTTAAAGTGTAATTGGATTATATTTTTATCATTTAATCCATTTTTTGAAATTATAAGTAATTTTACTTTGAAATTGGACATAAATACATGTCAATCTTTTAGTAGTTTTTACTTCTTAAAAACACGCTTTTTGGTTTTGACAACGGGAATTAATTTTAAATTAATTTCTGCAATTTATGTGTTTTGAATTTTTAAAAATTGATTTCATATTTTTAATCAGGAGGTACAAATTTTTTAAATAGGTACCTTTTATTTTTAGACATCATGAATAGTAACTTTAGTAATTATTTTATTTACCATGGTTAAAGGGTAAATTTGGTAAATAAGGGTAAAAAATAATATTATAATAATATTAAAATACCCTAAAATGTGTCCAAATAATATTGGATGATACATGTCTAAACATGGGAATCCTTGGATCAATTTTGGGACATCATGGAGCCACATGGATGTGAAAATGAAATTTTATAAGAATTAATTTAAAGTAAAGAAAAATGTAACATAAGTATGTTTTTTTAGTAAAATAATTTTTATATGAGGTTATATAAGTGATATTTTTTACTATAAATAGTCGTTAGAAAGATAAAAAGATTTCATAAATAATGATATTTTATTTATAATTTTTATACTTCAAATAAATAAATATATTTATGACATAATGATGATGTAGTGATTACCTTATTAATGAATGATTTAAATAAATGAAATTATAAATATTAAAATAAATTTATTTTAAAACTTTTTATACCATACACGAATTTTATGGATTATTATGACTTTTTATATTTTAATTAATGAAGTTTTTTCTAAATAATAAAGTTTTTATGGATTTTTAAAAAGTCAGGATATGAATAATATAAAAATTGACATAAATGAGTGTTTAAAAAAAAAAATACTATTTTATTAAATGATATAATTGTACTAAAAATTTAAGATTCAAAAAAATTATTTAAATAATGTTGAAAATGTCATTAATAAACCACTTGAGGTTATATTGACAACTTATAGTAACTATATTAACCATATAGAATGAATACATAAGAATACATGGTAAGAGTTAAATTAGTTAACTAAGGGTTAAAGCTAAAAGATAAGGTTAAATTTGTGACCTAGACTTGTCTAAAAACTATTTGTTAAGATGTTTTAGACGTAAAATAATATTATATTTGAAATAAATTACTTTGGTATCATTTTAAACCGAAAATAATTTTATAATAAAATCATATTTCAATACCTCCCTAAAGTGCCCCTCCTCCCTCTTATAAAAGGGCATCACCTCTAACCATTACTAACATCTCTAAATCACCTTGTATTATCCAAAATATTCCCAAATAAGCTCCAAAAATCCATCCATTCCTCATAGAATCCTTACCTTGGGCATAAGGAAATTCAAGAAAGCCTTTTAGCTTAAATCAAAAGGAGTTACCCAATTTGAGGTAATGTCTTCTCTCAAGATTATTTCATTTATTTTACTTCTCCAACCACATTAACTATATTTATTCCATTATTTTATAAAAAAATCAGTATCTTAAATATACTATAATATTTTTATGGGAATTATTCTAACTACACTTCCACAAACCTCCATCTAATGGATACAAACATACTGTTTCTATGTACGGCGAACTACTGCCTCATGAAACGATGGTTGTTCGATTTTTCCCTACCACCTATCATGGTGGACATTATGATGGAACTATATTTATATGTGATATATATTATATTTATATTTTCTCTATGATTCTGTATTTTTTTCATTTATAGCATACCTTTATGGTTTCCATAATGGGTAAGTATGATAATTTCATTTGAGGAAGTGCGGACTACCGCCCCCTCAAAGTGATATGACTCGTTCATGCCATACATGGAATGTATAAAGGATTAAGTTAATGAACTTATATATGAAATTATACTATAATTATAATATACCTATACATGATTTAGTTTTCATTCCTTTAAATATGAAAAATAAATGAAAGTAGCGTTCATGCGTACGTACAACTTACCGTCTCCATGAATGATGAATTTCATTTCTTATCTCCAAATGTTATGTACTATTATAAATACATATATATACTGGATATATATGATATTTAAATCATGAATATAATTTTAGAGATAATGGAATTTTGACCACATGGAAAATTTTTAATTATAACAAGTTCATTTTTGACTCAAGTACCAAATATCGACAAAACGACCGATATTAAATTATGTAATGTTTATAACATGGTAATAAGTGATATAAAAGGAATAATAAACTTGAAAAAGTTTCCTAAGCAATTATAAATCAAATTAATTTTATTATTCAGGAAGAAAAAATAACATACACGATGAGTCAGATTTATGGTAAGTGACTTCATCTTAATCTCCTTTCATTGAGGCATATTTTGATTTATATATGAATTTCTTTTATACGGTGTATAAAACCCTTTGAATTTTAATTTCATTCAAAGGGAATATTTTTTCTACGTAGTGTTTTACTAAATGAAAAGGGGAATGTTTCTTTTAACATACATGGTGACAAAGACCTTTTCGCTGCCGTGAACATTATTTGATATTTAGCTTCCTCTATAAGCTGTAGCGTTTTTAAAAGGAAAATTAAATACCATATACCATTTTTTACATATTTTGGTATTTAAAATGGTTTTGATAATGGATTGATTATGTCAATATATTGAACTGATATCTTGTTATTGCAATGTGGAAATGTTATCTTTCCTTTATGCTTGTTCATGTGTTATGATTATGTTATGGTTTTGGGGCATTGTTTACGTATATGGGTGGTTTTGAGATAAACCTAGGATGGGTGAGCCCGAGATATCTCTATAATGCATTAGATAACATGATAGAGGTAAACTTTAATGTTTCTTTTAAGAGATTTAGGGAATATACTGTGATGGGTATTCCAAATGTAACTCCCTATGTAGCTATGAAAGCTACAATATAAGTATGTTATGGATGCCACAAGTTACCATTATAATTTATGATTTCTATGTGTTATTCATAAATATTATGATTTCATGAGGTATGTTAAATATCTTATGTTTTATGATTGAAAAGTATGATTTTATTGATTTGTATATATTGATGGACTAATGTTTTCTTTCCTTATTTTATAACCCTTACTGAGCTTTTTTATGCCCATCCCAAGTTTTTTAAATGTTTATCACAAGGTATAAGGAAGGGTAAGAGAAAGGAATAATTCAAGAATATTTATATCAAGAAAAGAATTCTTGTATTATTTAAGGAGTTTTATTATTTTGAAAAAAATTGGATAGAGTAGAAGTTTCTACTTTGTAATATTTGAGATGCAAAGTAATAGTTATGGCCTAATTGTCTAAAACTATAAACCTGAAAAGATCCTCAATGTAAAATTCTTGACTTAACTCAAGATTAAGTAATGTTTTAAGACTGGGGACTTATACCATGAAAAACTTAACCCATTCAAACCCAAACTCCATTAATTAAAATAAACATACATCCCTGAACTTTATATCACTTTATCCAACAAAGGCTCTCTGTCTCTGAACAAGACTCAGCCACCAAGGCTCAAACAAAAAACTTAGAGAGAGAAATACCTGAAAAAATATAGGATCTTACAGGATCATTGCCTTAAAATATCAAGATAATTTTAGTGTTCTTTTATTTTTAGTGAGTGATACATGTTTTTAACTAAAATTTAATTTTTAAACTAAAAACACGCACTTGGAGTCATTCAAGTCGCATTGTGAATCAGATTGAAATGCAGCTGAATTCTACTCATCAAAAATGATTTATGGATTATTTTCCTAAAATATGAAGATAATTTTAGTGTTTTTCTCAATTTTCATAGAGTGACACCTTTTAATTAAAATTTCATTTTAAACCGAAGATATACCCTTTGAGTCATACTTATCACATTGTGTATCAAATTGATGTGAGATTGATTTAAAAACATCAAAAATGACTTATGGATTGTTGTGATAAAGTATCAAAACAATATTAATGCACTTGATCAGTTTTCAAAGAGTGAAACTCGTTTTTAAGTAAAAATGTCACTTTTAAATTAAAAACATGAACTTGAAATCATATTGGTTCCACCATGCATTAGATTGAGGTGAGGATGATTTATACATGTCACAAATGATTTATGGAATGTTGTCTCGAAGTATAAAAATAACCTGAAACCATTTTCTTGATTTTGAGTATGTCATGTGTCTTTGGAACTACAATTTTAAATAAAAACACACACTTTGAGTCATACTTGCCACATTGTGTTCCCGATTGACGTGCATTTTATTAGTACATGTCAAAAATAAATCATGGATCATTGTTATAAAGTATCAAGACAATTTTAGTGTGTTTATTTTGGTTTTTAGTGGGTGATGCATGTTTTTAATTAAAATGTTATTTTTAAACTGTAAACACTCATTTTAAGTCATATTGGTCACACCATGTATCATATTGATATGAAATTGATTTCAACTCATAAAAAATTAATTACGGATCATTTTCCTAAAATATGAATACAATCCAAGTGTTTTATTGATTTTTAAAGAGTGACACATTTTTAACTAAAATGTTATTTTAAACTAAAAACACGCACTTTGAGTCATATGGGTCACACCGTGTATTAGATTGATGTGCGGTTGATTTATAAATGTCACAAATGACTTTTGGATCATTATCATACTATATAAAAAAAATCTTAATTAATTTACTCATTTTTAGTGAGTGATGCATGTTTTTAACTAAAATGTCACTTTTAAATTGAAAACATACACTTCAAATCATACCGACCACACCATGTATCAGATTGAGATGTGACTAATTCTCACACATTTAAAATGAATTATGGACCATTTTACTAAATTATCAAGATAATTTGGGTAGGTTTCTTAGTTTTTAGTGAGTGACACATGTTTTAAACTAGAATGTTGCTTTTACATTGAAAATACACACTTTGAGTCATACCGGGTACACTGTGTGTCAGATTGATGTGTTCCTTATTCCTACATATCAAAAATAAATTGTAGACCGTTTTTATAAAGTATCAAGACAATATGAGTAAATTTTATTAGTTTTGATCATATGAAGTGTATTTTTTACTAAAATGTTGGTTTGAAATAAAAACACATAATTTCAGTCATACTGGCACACCATGTATCAGATTGAGGTGCTGCTAATTCTTATACATCAAAAATGACTTATGTGTCATTTTATTAAATTATAAATACAATATTAGTTCATTTTTGTAACACCCTACCCCCCACCCATTGTCTTGGGAAGAGGAAATGAGTGTTACTATCCTTAGGTGACATCCCCAAGGTACCAAAGGCTAGCAATAAATTCCAAGAGCCTCAAGAACATCGGGGGGATGATTTTCCCTTTTAAAGATAAACATAAAAACCATAAGATAATAACCAAAAAAACCTCTATATGATGCATGAGTACAAAATACCACTCAAAACATAACCAAACCAACAACCATATCATAGTACAAGCAGAAACCAAGTGACATAACCAAAGGAATCAAAATACAAAAAAAAACCAAAGACACCAAGACATCCAACCAGAAACTCCCAACATGCTCCAAACTCCAAATTTACAAGACACTCCCAAGGTATTAAGAGGAATCACTAAAGTATCGAGATACCTTACCTTTACCTATATCTCGATAGATGAAATCTGTAAACACACAACAATGCCCAAGCAGGGGGTGAGTCTAAACTCAGTAGAAATTCCCCAATGAATTCCACACTCATGCTACTAGGACAAGACTTATTAGAACATTTATATAAAATAGTTTAAAATAGTTAAAGCGGTTTATATCAAATCCAAAATAGTTTTCCATAGAAAGAAATAAAACAAGCCTTTAAAAAAATTATCAACTCATTTGGAATACACATTCCATGATTTCACACATCCACACATCCACACATGCATTCCTAGGTGAAAATTCCATACTCATGAGTGGTCTCTCATAGATCTACCAAATCATCACAAGGTAACCAATACCAGGTTCCCCAATGGAATACACCCCTTCCATAGGGCCACGTCTAATGTAAATGAACTCATGGCAACCATGTATTCCAAAAACCATGCCAAACCATTTCACATAAAACCTTTCTTTATTTAAATCATTTTAACAACCATTTTTCATGTATCAAATCAAAACCATAATTTTAAAATCTCTATTTTAAAATTTTCATCTAAGAGGATTTTCTATAAAACCACCCCATTTACAAAATTTCACAAAACCACCACTAAAGAGGTTTCCAATAAGAGTCACACATCAATTTCACAATTAATTCAAGAAAATGATTTATTTCAAACTAAGCCCTCAAGTTCTAATCAAGCAGAGTCAAGAGAGAAGCCACCAACCTCACAATAGTTGGTGAAAACAAAGAACGACACAATAATTATCTAGATATAGGATTGGATCTCCTTACCTTCAATATATCTAACCATAAAACATCACAATTTTCATCAAGAAACATGTATCTATACATAATGGATTAGATATAAGGTTCCATAAAAAAGGCGTAGAATATATCTAAGAAGAATAACCAAGAACATAGACTTACCAGTGAGTATGAATCTCTAATGGGATTTAAATCACCTAAAACATGTTCCCAGATTGAAGGGGATCACCTCTCAAGACTTGGGAGGAAAATGTATTATAGATTTAGGAAGATTTGGAAATTAAAAGGGGCCCCAATACTTGATTCGAATTAAATCTACAATTTTCATATCTAAATCTTAACAGTGTATGGTTAAGGTGTATAGTTAGTCAAACTGTGCACTGATCATGAATGGGATACTATCTCAATCCAAACCATCACATGGTTGGATCAAACGGTTAGAAAAACAGTGCTCCAACCATGTTTTTCCTCTCTGTTCAGTCATGCATGGTTCCCATAGACATATGCACAGTTTGGCCAAACCGTGTGCTAACTGTGCAAAGCTACTATCCCTCCTTCCACAAGCCACACGATTTCCTAGATGGTGTGCACACTTTTTACTAACCATTCCCACACCATGCACCTTTATAAAATCCACCAAAGCATTCCAAAACTCCAATGAACCTCACAAAACTTAACCTAATCAATATATATAATTAAAATACATAAATAAAGGGTCAAGTATGTGAAATTTGGGGTGCTAAATTCTCTCCACCATTGGTGTTTTCTCCTTAGAAAGTAGAAAACCAAAGTTTTCCTGGAAGAGTTTGGGCCATTGCTCCATAATTTCCTTTTCACGCTCCCATGTTTCTTCCTGAATTCAACCATGTTTCCATAAAATCTACACTAAACTAATTATTTTCACATGTAGAACTTTCTCTTACCTATCTACAATCCTTACTAGCACATGAATCAACATAGAATTCGAATCTAGGTCAATGTGATACAATTGAATCACATGGTCATAATTAGGTTGATACTTCTTTAATTGAGATACATGAAACACATTATGCACTGAACTAAACCTTGGTGAAAAAACTAACATATATTCCACCTAACCAACTTGTTCAAGTATCTACAAAGGGCCTATGTACTTTGGATAAAACTTTCCATACTTATCAAAAAAGACAATTACCAAGCCTTGGAGTGATTCTCAAGAACACACGATCACTCACCTAAAACAACAATAACCATCTACAATTATCCGCATATGATTTCTGACGACTCTGAGCCATCTCCATTCTATTCCCGATCAACTAAAACTTTTTTTGTCTCTTTCACAAGGATGAGTATAACTAGTGAAGTCGCACTTGTTTACACCCAACAAAGTGGATAATGATAAGTATTCCCATACAATGATTGAAAATGAGCCATATGTATCAAGGCATGATAATTATTCTTGCATGATAACTCTACTAACGATATGTGATCCTACCATGAGCCATCAAAATCCATCACACAAGACCTAAGCATGTCCTCTAATATTTGGACCATCCTTTTGGATTATCCACCCCTTTGAGGATGATATACTGTGTTCGTAGTCAAATGAGTCCCAAGGGATTACTAGAAGGATTTCCAAAAACAAGATATAAACTTGGGGTCTTAGTCAGATACAATCAAAATTGGAACATCATGCAACTTTATAACTTCTTTGATGTAGATTTTAGACAAGTCCTCCACTGTATGGGATTCAAAAATAGGGATAAAATGATCCAAATTCATGATCTGATCCATAATTAACCATATTAAATCACTTTTACTAACCATTATTGGTAAACTTGTCGCAAAATCCATGGTTATATTCTCCCACTTCCACATGGGAATTGTTAAAGACTACAACATTCCCGTTGGTTGCGGGTGTTTTTCCTTGACCTGCTGATAGGTTAGGCATCTCGAAACAAAATTTTCCACTACCCTTTTCATTCCAACCCACAAAAAATATGATTTCAATGTTGTATAAATTTTCTAAATGTCTGGATGAACATCTCATTTCAAATGGTGGTAAGTGTTAATAATTATCTCCTGACAAACCAAAGGTACCATGATTCGATCTCTAAACCTCATAATTGAACTCCCATCCATCTTCTAACCCTAAATGGTCTCCCACCATTGAGTTTTTACCTCATGGTTAAACATTTATGATTAAATACCTTTTTATCTTACTCAACCAAATCAGGAACAAAAAAAAAACGGGTAAGAAAACTGGAACATTACCTTGGTCGATATAATCTAGGTGCATGTCTGTTATGACTGACATCATCTGCCACTGAGTAGAAGTTTCTTTAGCCAAACAATTATAAAATTTACCAATTAATTCATATGTAACTGAAATCCCTTTACCTGGTGTATACATTAAGTTTAATTCAATCATTTTAAGGTATTTCATCCATCATCACTACCTTAGGTTCAAATATCTTTGTGAGAAAATGTGTTTCAAACTCTTGTGATCTGTAAACACCATGAATTTCTAACCAAAAAGATAACGATTCCATGTATTCAAAGTATGGACCACCACATCCAATTCCATATAATGATTTGGGTAGTTATTCTCATGAAACTATAATTACAGTGAGCCATAAGAAACAAAATGATATCCCTACATGAGAACACATCCCAACCTAGATCCCAATGCATCACAATAGACTACATATCCTTATCCAAACTCTGGAAACATAAGGATAGGTGTTGATGTAAGTATTACCTTAATCCCTTGGAAGGATTTCTGACATTCATTATTCCATTGTAAAGGAATGTATTCCCTCATCAAAGTTGTCATTTGTGACGCCAAATGTGAAAAATCACACACAAAACTTCTGTAGTATCCCACCAATCCAAGGAAACTACATATCTCAAAGACATTATTCAGTGGTTTCCAAGATATAACTACTTATATATTTTTAGGATCTATAGAAACACCTATTTTAAAAATAATATGGCCAAGTAAATGTACCTATTATATCCATAAATCACACTTTGATAACTTGACATACATATGATGTTCCTGCAAAATACCCAACACTATAGCCAAGTGTTTCATGATCAGATTTTTTCCTAGAATACACTAGTATACCATCCAAAAAACCACCACAAAGGAATCTAGATACCTTTTAAATATTTGATTCATAAATTCCATAAATATTACTTGTTCATTTGTAAGATCAAATTGCATAATAATGAACTCATAATATCCATATCTTCTTTTGAAAGTTATCTTTGGAATATCCACCTTCCGAACCTGCAGTTGGTGATATTCTGAATGTAATTCAATTTTAGAGTACCACTCATATCCTTTAAATTGATCAAATAGACCATCAATTCATGGAATTGGATACCAATTATTTATCATAACTTAGTTAAGCTTATGATAATATACACAAATATTAAGAGTTCCATCCGCCTTCTTCACAAAAAGAACCAATGCTTCTCATAGAGACGTACTCAGTCAGATGAACCCTTTAATTTATAAATCTTCTAAATTATCCTTAAATTCCCTCAATTATATTGGTTCTATCTGATAATATGGAAGGGAAATAGGACTGGTCCCTAATAGGAGATCAATCGTAAAATCCACTTCTCTTTTGGGTGGAAACCCCGAGAAATTGTCAGGAAAAACATCAAAGAAATGGTCCACTATGTATAAAAATACTCTATTCTTGATCTCATCTACTGATGACAAAAAAAATACTATTAAATAGTGAGAGATATTTCTAACTACCCATACCAAGGTCCTAATCTACTTGAATCCACTACCTAGTCTCCTTTAAAGAGATTCCTAACACCATCAGAAGATTTGAAACTCACCTACCATGTATAAAAATTGATATAGGCCTCAAAGTTTTTCAACAAATCCATTCCAAAAATCAAGTCATAGAAATACATCTATATCACAAATAAATACCATACCAACTCGTTCCCACTGATTGTTATCAAATACACTACACATTTTAAGGCTCAATACTCTCATTGTCCCAAAGGTATTTGGAGTTCCAAAACATAGGGCATCATCTCAACATGTAAACCCATCAGACCAAC
This sequence comes from Viscum album, assembly GCA_963277665.1. Classification (NCBI taxonomy): domain Eukaryota; kingdom Viridiplantae; phylum Streptophyta; class Magnoliopsida; order Santalales; family Viscaceae; genus Viscum; species Viscum album. The sequence goes on along the minus strand of OY728164.1, from coordinate 1,548,954,236 downwards.
GGCATGAGAAGCAATAAATGAATGGGAAACACCCATATCAAACAACTTTTATAAGGTTATAATTCAAAATAATCACACCTCTCACCATCAAAGATCCAAATTGATCATATATGATCACTTTCTCAGCTCCATACAATTTCTTACTCGATGCACTTTGCTCTTTTTTACCTTGCTGAGATTGCATATGTTGAGGAGTCATGGTGTTCCTAGACACACCATGGAATGATTGGTTCTAATAATGAGATCTATTCCATAAAACTAATCCCGTCAAAGCATAATATTTCTGAGAAACATGAAGATATCCCATCTGATTTCAATTGTGACATGCTTTAGGTGGTGTCGTATAATCTAGCTTCATATTCTCAAAAGAAACACACTAAAAACATCTAGGATTACTCTTAGGTTGAGGAGGAAAGTTGACCGATCCAATAGTCTGATTCTGGGATATATGCCCCCTTGAGAATAGGTGTCCATCCTTGGCTTGTTTTCAGTATTGGAGTTCCCACCTATTTTCACAGGAATGAACATTCTTCCTCCGACCGTGTCTGCCACCACCAATCTATTGACCAATTTTGTATAATACGTAATACATAGGATGGAAATATTTTAGTGAATTTATGGTTTTAAACCTTACTTAAAAATGAATTCCTTCAGGTATGCACTTACAACAACTTCCGGTGCAAAACAGACTAAATTCATAAATTTATCTACATACTCTGTTATTGAGAGATTCTCCTACTTCAAATTAAAAAGTACATTATTCTATAAATTATAAACATGTGAGGATATAATTTTTTATTGAAAAATTATTCAAAATCCCCCCATGAATTTCCTTAGTAAAATTTATCCTGAACTGAAAAATCCCACCACTAGTGTGCTAGATCCACTAGTATACACGTCACCAACTTTACTTTCAACTCTGTTGGTGTCCCAAGGAAATCAAAGATTCGATTCATCCAATTCAACTAGACTTTTGATTTTTATGGTTCAAAATCAACCCGAATTATGGGTGGATTATGATTTTGGAACTAAATTGAATGATTCACTTGTCTTGGTTCATCTCTTCTATTCCATCTATCCATGGACAAAAAATCTTGGACAATACTTTGGACTAACTATTGGTTCACCTGTGACTTAGGTAAAACCACATTCACAACAGATTCTTCCAGTTGGTTCTTATGGTGCCTACCAGGTGCCATTTTCTATAACCAAAATGAACCCCATTTAGTCTCACTCTCTAGAAATTGAAGGATTAGCTATTTCAAATTACCATTTCAATAATTTCCACAATCATGTTTATCCACAATAAACTATTTTAACTATTTTCAAAATACCACCATAAAGTCTTTTCAAAATATCACAATTTGAAAACATTTTCAATGATTTTCATAAATCCTTACTTTCTACCATTTCCATGAATAATTAAATCAATAATGAACAATGTAGTCATAGTGGTAAGTCATACTATCAATGCATGTAATGCAACTCTCATATGCTAAATCCATGATGATGAGGTGACAACTCACCTAGAAGTATTTAAAAACACTCATATACCCAAACTCCCTTGTAACTTGAGGTTCAACATAAAGAGGTTAGATATGACTTTTTTATGCTCTACATTTCAAGTTCTGGCAGTCCTACTCCTTACTACCATCCGTAGAAACAAACAAACTTATCAATACTAATACAATTTCAAACTTTAGGACAGAACACAACTGATACTCAAAGATCGAACAAACAGATACCATCTGTAACATACCTCCCCTCACCCATTGGCTTGGGAAGAGGTGATGGGTTTTACTGGCCTCGAGTGACATCCCCAAGAAATCAAAGGCTAGAAAAAAATTCCAAGGGCCTCAAGAACATTTGGGGGATGATTTCCATTTTAAATATAAACATCCAAACCACAAGACAATAACCAAACAAACCTCTATATGATGCATGAGTATAAAATACAACTCAAAACATAACCAAATGAAAAACCATATTATAGTACAAAAGGAAACCAAGTGAGATGACCAAATAAATCAATACAACAAAACCCAAATACACCAAGACATCCAACTAGCAACTCATAACCCACTCCAAGCTCCAACTCGACAAGACACACCCACAATATCAAGAACCATCACTAAAGAACTGAGATACCTTGTCTTTACCTACATCACGATAGATGACATATGAAAACATAAAATAGTGCCCAAGCAGGGGGTGAGTCTAAACTCAGTAGTAATTCCCCAATGAATTCCCAACTCACACCACTAGGAAAATACTTGTGAGCACATTTATATAAAATTGTTTAAAATAGTTAAATCATTTTATATCAAATCCAAAATAGTTTTCCATGTAAATCAATAGAATATGCCTTTAAAACATTTCTCATCTCATTTGTCATACCCATTACATGATTCCAAACATCCACACATCCACACATTCATGCCCAGGTGACAATTCCATACTCATCAGCACTCTCTCATCGATCTACCAAGTCATCAAAAGGTAACCAATACTAGGTGCCCTAATGGAACAAACCCATTCCACAGGGTCACATATAATAAAAATGAACTCATGCCAAACATGTATTCCAAAAACCATGCCAAGTCATTTCACATAAAATATTTATTTATTTAAGGTGTTTCAACAACCATTTTCCTTGTATCAAATCAAAACCATAATTTTAAAATACCTATTTTAAAATTTTCATCAAAGAGGGTTTTCCACAAAACCATCCCATTTCCAAAATTTCTCAAAACCATCACTAAAGAGGTTTCCAATAAGAGTCACACATAAATTTCACAATCAATACAAAAAAACATTTAATAATACTTTAAGTTCTAATAAATTATATTTGATAGAGAATCCACCTACCTCACAACCATTGGAGAAAATGAATAACGACACAATGATTCTATAGATCTGGGATTATATCTCCTTTCCTTTAATATATCCAATAATAAAACATCACAATTACTATCAAGGAAAATGGATATATTCATAGAATATTATATCTAAGGTTTTAGGAAAGAGAAGGAGAAGATATCCAAGAATAACAACTAAGAACAAAGACTTATCAATGAATCTGGATCTCTAATGGATTTTGAATCACCTAAAACTTACTCTTGGATCAAAGGGGATCACCTCTTAAGCCTTAGGAGGAAAAGGAATTCAAGATTTAGGAATATTAGGAAATTAAAATGGGTATCGGGATTTAATTAGAATTAGATCCATAATTTTTGGATATTAAACTACATGGTGTATGGTTAGAGCACATGTTTAGTCAAACTATGCACTAATTGTGCATGGGCTACTATCTCAAGACAACCCCTCACATGGTTGGATCACACGGTTAGAAAAACTATGTGCCAACCATGTTTTACCCCTCTATCCATACATTAATGGTTTACCCTAGAAATATACATGGTTTGGGGGAAAATGCACCAGCCGTGCGGAGCTAATGTCCATCTCGCCATAAGACACACCATTTCTTGGATGGGATGCACAATTTGTACTAACCATTCTCAAACCACACACCTCCAGAAAAGCCTCCAAAGCATGTAAAAACTCCTCCGAACCTCTAAAAAACTTAACCCAATAAATATATATACTTAAAATACCTAAATAAATGGTTAATTACCTGAAACTATGGGAGCAATAGTTTTCATGGATTCTAGTCAGTGATATGCATTTTGAATTAAAATGTTACTTTTAAACTGAAAACACATACTTTGAGTCATACCAGGCACACTGTGTATGAGATTTAAATTTGAACGAAGCCTACATGTCAAAAATTATTTATGGATTGTTTTCATAAAGTATCAATAAAATCCTAGTATATTTTCTCAGTTCTGAGTATATGAAGCATGTTTTGTACTAAAATGCAGAATTTTAAATAAAAACATGACATTCTTGTCATACCAGCCATACTGCATGTTAGATTTATGCATGACTAATTGATATACATAAAAAATAAATTAGGGATTGTTTTCCTAAATTATCAAGATAAACTGAGTGCGTTTTCTTAGTTTTCAGCAAGTTACACATGTTTTGAACTAAAATGTTACTTTTAAACTCAAAACATGCACTTTGAGTCATACCAACCACACTGTGTGGATGGTTCCTACACATCAAAAAGTACTCATGAATCATTATAATAAAGTATCAATACAATACATACACATTTTCTTGGTTTCAAGTATGTTCATGTGTTTTGATTTAAAATTTAGATTTTAAATCAAAACACTCACTTTCAATCATACCGGGCACACAATGTATTAGATTAACCCGAGGTGGATTCCTATATGTCACAAATGACTTATGGATTTTTTTTATAAAGTATAATGATAATATAAGTGTGTTTTATCAATTTTGATTATGTGAAACACGTTTTAAACTAAATGGTCAATTTTAAACTGAAAACACACACTTTAAGTTATACTAGGAACACCACACATAAAATTAACATGCTATCAATTTTTATAAGTCACAAATGACTTATGGATCATTTTCTTAAAATATTAATACAATTGAACCGTTTTTACTCCATTTTAAGTGAGTGATGCATGTTTTTAACTAAAATATCTTTTTTAAACTGAAAACATACACTTCAAATCATACTAGGCATATCACATGTCATATTAATTTTCAGTTAATTCCTACATGTCACAAATGATGTATGGATCATTATCTTAAAATATAGAGTCAATCTAAGTATGTTTTCTCTATTTTCAGTAGGTGACATATGTTTTTAACTAAAATGTCATTTTTAAATTGAAAACATGCACTTTGATTCATACTGAGCACAACACATGTTAGATTGACATAAAGTTTATTCCTACATGTCAATAATGATGTATGTATTGTTTTAATAAATTATCAAGACTGTATGATTATGTTCTCTTGGTTTTCAATGAGTGGCATATGTTTTGAGCTAAAATGTCACTTGTAAACTATAAACATGCACTTTGAGTCATACCGGGCATACTGTGTATTAGATTGTTGTGAAGTTTATTCCTACATGTCATAAATTATTTATGTATTTTTTTACTAAAGTATCAAGACAATACACGTGTGTTTACTCAATTTTCAGTGAGTGACATGTGTTTTGAACTAAAATTTTACTTTTAAACAAAGACATTCAATTTTAATCACACTGGCTGTACTGTGTGCCAGATTAATGTGTGATTGATTTATATACATCAAAAATGACTTATGAATCATTTTCTTAAATTATCAAGATAATTTGAGTGTGTTTTTTTGGTTTTCAGTGAGTGACATGTGTTTTGAACAAAAATGTTACTTTTAAATAGAAAACATGAACTTTGAGTCATACTAGGTACACCATGTGCTAGATTGATGTTTGATTGACTCCTACACGTCACCAATGACTTATGGGTCATTTTAATAAAGTATTAAGATAATTTGAGCATATTTGATCAGTTTTTGGCGAGAGACACACATTTTTAACAAAAATGTCATTTGTAAATTGAAAACATGCACTTTGAGTCATTTGTAAACTGAAAACAGACACTACTAAACATAAATAGATCAAATAAAGAAAAAATACCTTTATAAAGATAACAAATAGTACATGAGTGCATCATCCTTATTGAATACTTTGTTAAGAATTTATTTTTCTCCAAGTATTTTTTGATCTTCATATAGAACAAAATGGTTGGAGATAAATCAATTCTTGACAGAGTCACCTCTTGATGATATCTGTGAAAATTAACTAAATATGTAGTAGATAAAATTATAATAAAATTAAATAATAAATATTTAGATAAATGATGAAAAAATTAACTAAATAAGTAGTAAAAATTCACCTCTTCATGATATCTGCATACATTTTGACACATGTATCCTACCCACTTGGTTCTAAACAAATATATTTTCTCTTTTGAAATATGTGGGATGTCTATAGTCTTGGTAGTACTGGAAAAATATAAATAAACAAATTATTAATAAATATTTTAAAAAAAATTGTAATTATCATAGGAAATACCTCTTTGAGGATGCTAGTTTGTTGATGGAATATGATATCTTTCATAAATTTTCAAATGTAAGAACCATAATCTTTTCCAATAGTTTATTTCAGGCACTATAGAAACATTGAGAAAAATAATTAATTTGTTTTGATATATTTTTTGATAGTGAAATCTTATTATATATACCCTAATACTTATCTAGTTGTAAAAATTTATAGTCTTCTTTTACTCATGATCCATCCTCATACCATGATTTTGATGATATTTAAATAATAATTTATCATAATTTTTTTTTCGTTAAAACATAATATATAATGTATAACTTGAACTTTATTTGTAAAATGTTGAATATAGTGTATTACAAATTGATAAATGTTATCTTGTATGGTCAATGTTTTCGTAATCTATGCATTGAATCTAAAAGATAAATCTTTAGAGTATCCAAATTGATTTCAATGAGAAACCAATGCTCCCTAAAAACAAAAAGGAATAAGTAATGAAATAAATAAAAATATATTTTATATGATTAGATTATATAGTTTTATCCATACATCATGGGTATTAATAAGAGTTTGTCCTCTACAAGTTTATTTTAAAACATTTTGTCAGTTGGTCCACTATTTTTAAATATTCATTTTATTCCAATGAAATTTTTTTATATAGCAGTGATGTGAGGAGTAATGAGTCCAAATTTTCATTCATAGGGTTTTACCTTAAAATAATACTTATATATATGCCTAAAAAATATGAATAGTATTTAACAATAATTAACATAATTTATTAGTTATTGGACAAACAAATTATGAAAATGCACCTCATGTATACATTTACAACTGAGACTCCCAACTATCCATGATTGTGGATTTAATCTATATTCTCCAAACCAAGATATCTTGTAATGGACTCTCTATACATTTGTTATTCGAAATCAATGATGGCCGTATTACTATATTTGAATTTTGTATCCACATGAACTTGTAATATTAGTAAATGTGGTAGTTGAACTGATGGGGTAAAGGTACTATTTAAATTCTTTTTAATTGATTGGTTGATCCTTTATATTGTTTTGATTTGATCTTCTATTTCCCCTTCATTTTCTCTGTCTGTAATAATATTCCTCAACTCAGAACTTTTTTCATTAATTGTTAAAGGTTTTGTATAAAAAATAAATTTTAAAGGACATGACTCATTATCGACATGTATTTTTAGAAGATTAAATGACCATGCTATGAAAGTTCTAATAAAAAGTTTGACCATGTAAACATTAAAATCATCAATGGGAATAAGTAGCTCAACACTCGTCTCATGAGTTGCATGAATCCCTACTCTCACATGATCTTTTGGAAGTTGTTTGTTGTGTAGAATATATACTTCGATGTTGTACATTATACCCCTCACAATAAGGTGATGAGTGGGTGTTAATAGATATAAATCAATATCAATTTAACCTTGTAGAATATCAGTACAAGAAAGTTATTAGTATCAACCTAATTCATATTTTATAGAAATAGTTATGAAAAAATCGATTACCTCTTGTAAGGTAGACATTTGAGGGTAATGGAAAGCCTCAAAGATATGGTGGGGGATAGATATTCATGTAGTGGTTATTGTGTTGTTTCTTCTCTTTTATTACTTCCCACAACATTATCTAATAACTCAAACCACCAATTAAAATTTTATTCTAAAATATTTATTCGTGCCTGCATCTCATCCATTTTCTTATCTTGTGTATTTATTTTCTCAAAATATGTTTGAGGCAACCTCTAAAACCTAAACCTTAGACAAGACCATTCTAAGATCCCATTTTTTTCTAGGTACATCCCTCTTTGATTATTTAATTTGAGCCCTAGTGGCCAATTCTTATTCAGAGATGGAGTTCCTTTGTTGTGGGAAATGAATTAAATTTCATGGATGTCTGTTTGTTTGAATAAACACAGACTTGGGTTGTGAGGAAAATTGAGAAAACCGAAGAGGATCCATATGGGTAGCGGTTTAAGGAATCTATTTGAATTAATAGAGTCTGGGTATAAATTTTTTAAATAAGTTTATGAGGGTTTTTCATGATTTAGATAGATTTGGAGGTGGTTTGGGTTCTTTCCATGAAAAACAAGCTGAAGGCTATCTGCAGAACAATTATACACTATGTAATTAAGTTACATGACATGTAACTATTTCTAGGCACAAGCCATGATCTTGGTTCATGACATGAAATGGATACATGTTGTGAAGGCGTTACACGTCGTGTAATGTTCGGAAAATGTTAAAAATCACCCAAGGTGATGCATTTTTTGGTGTATCCACATTAAAAGAAATAAATTACATGTAACGGTATTAAATGCCGTGTATTTTTTTGAACATAAATTTTAAAGGTTTTGTGTGGATGATTTTCTTATCATTCCTTCATGAAACCTATTCCTCTAAACCCTAGGGCATCTTACAGGCGATTTTGGTGTGCCTCTATTGATTCCATACATCCCGTTTGTGTGATCGATCTGTGTTAATAGGTTTTACATCAGTTTTCCCTTCTCTCCCTTTGTTCTCTGACTATTGCAGTGTAATATTTTGACTGTGGTTGTTGTTGGTTTTGATCTTGATCAGTTTTGATCTAGGATACTTCTTGCCATCATTTTTACTTTCATTCTTGTTGGAAAATCCTGTTGGAAGCATTTTTTGATTGTTAACTAAAGGTAGGGGGTCTAAACATTAACCCTATGGTTTGATAATTGTCAAGTATGTGAAATATTTCAATCACGACAACATAACTTATGCCTGAATTAATTTAAAGGATGAAATAGATTATTCCTTAGAATCCCTTTGGATCCAATTGGTTATTGACCTGGATTGTGGAAACCATTCTGGTGAGAAAACCATTTATTATAAATTATTTTATAAATGGATTAAAGTTTTTTTAGCATGACATGGGATTTGAGTGATTGCTTGATATGGATTCACCTTGGCTTGACCTGTTTATTGATATGGCTATCATGTTGTTGGTTTAATACCAAAGGATTAAATTAAATATGAAATTGAAAGATAAATAGTAATTTTCATAATTAACCATTGATGATGTGATATTATGATATCCATGTTGTTATGACATGTGTTGTGATAAATGATGTAATGCTTATATGGGGGTGTTGACTTAGTTGACATGTTGAAATGATTATATAACGGCCTATGCCCGTGACACCTGTTGAAATGCCCAGGATCAAGCCTAATAAATGCTGAAATGATTATATACCAGGCTCAGCCTGGATAAATGATGAAATGATTATATACTAGGTTTGGCCCTGATAAACGATGAAATGATTATATACCGGGATTGGCCCTGATAAATACTGAAATTATTATATACTGGACTTAGCCCCTATTAAATGATGAAATGATTATATAGTGGGTATTGACCCAAATTTTTGTGATTTATACCATGGTTATAAGGTTATGTTTTACCATAGATATATGGTTATGGTTGGCATGGTTGTAAGACATGATCAGAGACATTTTTGGCATGATGGAAAGGAAGGTTATGTTTTACCATGGTTATATGGTTTTGTTGGAATGGTTGTGAGACAGGCTCAGAGGTATTATGTCATGGTGTCAAAGTAGGTTAATGTGTTATTAATTTAATTGTTTAATTGATTAATGCACCTATTTATTGAATTATTTCATACACTTGTTATCATCATACACTCGTTATCATACTAGTTATGTTTAGACACAGTGGTGTCTACTTAGTAAGTTATAATCACACCCTACTTGGGCCACTGTTTGGTAACTGAGAAGATTAAATGGATACAGGATTGGAAAAGGGAAAAGGACCTTGCGGTTTATTGTTTCTTGCTGGATGGATTGGAGTTTGGAGATGGGACCGACATGGGGTTTGGGACTAAGGACTTTTGAGTCTTTATTTGAGTATGCTAGTATTTTATTTTTATTGATTCTAGCATTAAATCTAGTTACATTATATCATGACATTACATTATTCCTTTATTCTTTATTGGATTATAATTTGGATTTTATTATTGGTTTTTTCTGTATTGTATTGTTTCTATTATTTTCACACTATAATATTTATTTATTATTGTTATTGGATTATTCCTCTATATTGTAACTATATAAATAGGGGGTATAGTATCTCTAATATGCATAACACTCCCTCACTGCTAGTTGTTAGCCTCTAGAATATGGGTATGTGTGCTTGAGGTCACATAACCAACCCGTTTCGACCACGTGAGAGAGTGTCAGATCTGGGGATGTTATAAAGTGCTATCTGAGCACACCAAGTTTCTTTTCTATTTATTCACTCTTTGGGAAATGTAGAAAGGATACTAGGATGTGTCAGGACTTGGTAACAAGCTTATGCATGGGAGTAGCTAACCCATGTATGGGGGGAAATCTGAGTGCCTAGGGATGGATTGCTGATTATACAGTTTTCTTGTTATAGTTGATGTTATTTCACACTAAGTGATTCACATGTTGTGTGAAATTATTATTTTATGATGTTATTATTTCTTGAGATTTATATTCATAGACCAGTATGGCGCGGGATGTGTATGCATGCATCGTAATAGGCACATAGGGATATATATTGACATGCATTGTTCATGGTAGGGACATACTTATTTTCACGTGATATATACTTACCTATTTAACTGTGATATAAGATATATATTATATACAATAAATGAAATAAATGAACTATTATGTCATGCTAAAACACCTGTAATCAATGTTTGGAGAGACTAAGAGTTAGTATTTCTCTGTTGTTGTCTCCTGTTGAGGTTGACCTTGTTGTTATAACCAGTGTTCTAAGGAGTGTGTTTATCTTGTAGAGAAAATGTTTCTTTGTTGTCTTTGAGTTGTGCATCAGGATAATAGTAATCAAAATGATCATAAGGCAACTAAAATAGAGCCTCCTACAACTTGTGAGGATTAAATGGATATTCATCTTCATAATAGCTTCCTGAGAGTCATGCGATCTATGGAAAGAGAGATCGTTCGCACCATCCCATCAATGTCTGAGCTAATGAGAAAGTTACAACTATAACATATGCCTAAATTTACTAGGGAGGGAGGCCCCCCAAGTAGCCAAGTTTTGGATCAAATCTGTCCATATGATCTTTAAGAATCTTGATACCTATTGATAGGAGGGTAAAGCTTGTTGCGTATATGCTTCGTGGACCAGCCAAACATTAGTGGGAAATTCTGGAGCAAGTAGGGTAGCATGATGAGTTATCTTGTAAGTACTTTGAGATAAAGTTCTTGAGCCAATTCCATCTTGAGATGTTGAGGGATGATAAGACTCATGAGTTCATGCACCTGACACGGGAGGGCATGTCAGTGCTAGACTACCACTACAAAAAACAGCAGATTAGCGATGATTTTTTAGAGGAGGTTATGCACAACCCCCTATAAATTAATTTTATAGGGGGTTATGCACAACCCCCTCTAATCATCAAATTTAAAGGGGGTTCACAACCCCCTCTAAAATCTTTAGAATTATTTTTTGATTATTTGGTTGGATTTTAGAGGTGGTTATGTCAAAACTGCTAAAAATTTAATAATTAGCAATGGTATATGTTCAGTTGGATTTTAGAGCCATTATATATATATATAATATTTTATGGATATTAGATGATATATATATATATATATATAATAGAATTTATTTTTTAAATGGAAATAGTGGGGGTTCACAACCCCCTTTAATTTAAGATATTAAAGGGGGTTCATAAATCGCAGCTAATCCCTTAGATTAGAGGGGGTTTTGAAACCCTTATAATTTAAGAAACTAGAGGGGGCTTTGAACCCCCTCTAATATATGAAATTAGAGGGGAGTTTTGAACCCCTTATAATTTAAGAAATTAGAGGGGGTTTTGAACCCCCTCTAATATATGAAATTAGAGGGGGGGGGGGGTGAACCCCTTCTAATTTATGACATTAGAGAGGGTTGTGAACCTTATCTAATTTATGAAATTAGATAGGGTTTTCAAAACACTATAATTCATGAAATTAGAGGGGGTTCATGAACTTACACTAATCCCTTTGATTAGAGGGGTTTTTAACCCCTTCTAAATTTTTATTTATTTTTAAAATAAATATCATATAAATTAAAATTCTATAATATATATGTGTGCGTGCACATGTGTGTGTATATATATATATATATTTCATAAACACATTATATAACTATATTGAAATGCATTATAAACACACACACACACACATATATATAGGCATTATATAAATACTTTAAATAAATACTTATACATATAAATAAAAATTTATACAAATATAAATATTGTTATACATAATATAAATGTAATTATAAATATATTTATTCAAATATATAAAATTTATATATGGTTTTATAAATACTATACATTTATATTATGATTTATATTATACATATATTATATTAAATACATTTTTATTGTTTATTTATGTATAAATACATTTATACTATTTATGCATGCAAATATATATAATATGTTGAGTCAATAAGGTTTTCCTTATGACTTTTACATTCCTTCATGTAAGGGGAAGATTGTTAAGTCATTAAGCTTTCCTTATGACTTTACTATTCCTCTTGTTTTGAAAATCACAAACACCTTATTTTAAGGCAAATCTTATTTTACCCCTATTTTACTTCTATAAGGAAAATTTCCTTCCCCAAGGAAATTTACCCTTGCCTAGATTTCATTATTCATATCATAATTTTTCTAAGTATAAAACTCGGATTGAAACCAAAAACCTCAGAATCATATAATACTTAGATATGAGTTATTCTGTTTAAGACTCCGAATTATGGATACAAACTCTCATAAAGTTCAACTCTGAATTATGGATACGAACATTCATGAAGTTTAACTCTGAATTCCGAATAAAAACTCTCATGAAGTTCAACTTCGAATTCTGGATACAAACTCTCATGAAGTTCCACTCTGAATTCTAGATACGAACTCTCATGAAGTTCAATTCTGAATTCTGGATATGAACATTCATAAAGCTCGACTCCAAATTCTGATTACGAACTTATGTAAAGTTCAACTACGAATTCTGATTACGAATTCTAGTTACAAACTTCTCTAAGTTCTGACTCCGAGTTCTCTGAATTCAGACTCTGAACTCTTATGAGTTCTGACTCTGAATTCCCATGAACTCTGACTCCGAACTTTGTAAGTTCTGGTTCCGAATTCTTATGAATCCAGAATCCGAATTTCCTTGAAATTAAGACTCTAGAATTCTACAGAATTTAGGTTCTGAATTCCTACAAAACAGAATCCAAATATCTTAGTACAACAGATTCTGAATTCATTTTTTCCTAGATTCTGAACTTTCATTTACCTTTATTCCAAATATCTGTTTTGGTTATGATTACATCTGTTTAGTTATAAAACGATGTCATGCCTTCAGTTATCAATTAACCGTTGTTTGAGTTACACATGTACATGTCCCTCCAAAATTCAAGGAAGAATATGACCGTTGGAGGAGGGAGCTAACCGTTGGATCTGTGCTTATAAATAGGAGCTCATTTGAAAAGAAGACAACAACTTTAACACTGAACTTTGAAAACTGTGCCTAGATGCTGTTGAAGTGATTTCTAGAGAGAGGGGCTCTTATCAAATCTCAAGCTTTGTGCAGAAAGTTTGAACGGCTTGTGAAAACTTTGCTTCATGCTGATTTTCTTCATGCAGAGGTTCGATTACCTTAAAAATCAGAGACTTCAGGTTGTGAAGTCAGAGGTTCCGATTTCCTTACAAATCGAGGGCTTGCGGGGATAGCAAGACAGATACCGATCTTCAGATTGAGGGCTTACCTGGGTTTGGGTAAGACAGAATTTCTTGAAAGTATAAATCAAGGGAACTCTTATCTAGAGTTGTTTGATACCCTCCTCTTTGGGTTAAAAGAGTTTATACTTGTTACTTTTAGTTTTACTATGTTTTTCCACTGCTTTTGTATTGATTGAGGAAAGTAAAACTCTCTTATACTTTCTCATTTTTGTACTCTGATTTAGTTAGATTCTATATGATTTAAGGTAGAATATTATCTGTTGTAAACTTCTATTAAGTTTCATTTTTGGAACCATTTTTCCAGAATCAATTAAGTCATTTGAACTTAAAGGTGTTGTGAATTTTGGTTATCCAAAATTTCCTAAGGGAATTTTTAAGTATACAATTCACCCCCCTCTTGTATTTGTATCTCATTTTACTTATTTAATCCTACGTTTAGTATTATAGAGTATATCACACTCAGTCATACCATCCTAACAATTGGTATCAGAGCATTGGTTCAATCAGAATTAATCTCACGATTAGATTCAGAAGGGAATTCTCGGAATTACATTTTTCGGATTCATATTTTTTGGAATCTGTTTTTCGGATTGATACTTTTTTGGATTCATAAATTTGGACTCATATAGTTTAGATTCACTTTTGCTTAGAGATACAATATCTAGTTCCTTGCTTAGGATATTTCCTCTAGTTTACAAACTCGTACTACTAACAAGTTTGTGTGCCAAAGATTTTCTTAAGAATGGCAGGTTTAAATGTTGGTTCTATTGATAACCTAAATCCTCCCAGACCTCCTATTTTTGACAGAAATGATTATTTTTACTGGAGAGATAGGATGAAGACTTTTGTTATCAATACTGGAGTTGATAACTATCTAATGCTGACTGGAGATTATAAGATTCCAGATAAGGAATTGAGAACCTTTACGAATCAGGAGAAATCAGAATATCAATCAAACTTCAGAGTCAGAAATACTTTGTTGTGTTCCATGACTAGGAACATCTATAGTCAAATATCATCATGTGAAGCTGAAAACAGTATCTGGAAGAAAATTTAAGTTACCCATTTTGGTACATCCAAAGTCATAGAGACAAGAAGAGCTATGTTGAGAGCAGAATATCATGGCTTTAATTTTCCTTATGGAGAACCTATAAGAAAAGCACAACAAAGGTTTATGACTATCGTGAACAACTTACAATCTATGGGAGAAAAAGTTTTGGATGATGAGGCACTTATGGATAAGATCATAGATATCATGCCAAATTAATCGGAGTCCAAGAGGATAGCTATTGATGAGAACAAGAAAGTCACTCAGATTTCCTTAGATGAGTTGTTTGGAACTCTTCTTCAGCATGAAACCAGAATGAAGAGAGATGATGAAAATTTTAAGAAGAAGAATGGGAATGGAGGAGTTGCCTTTACAACCACTTCTAAACATATGAAATCCAAGACCCTAGATAGAGTGACTAGATCTAAATCTAATAAAGTCATTATTCAGTCAGAATCTAGTGATATCGAAAAATCAAAGAATGAATTAGATAATCTTGCTCGAAGAATGAACAATATTGAAGCTTAGAAGAACCATCATAATAAATACAAGAAGAAAGATTACTGAGATAAGAAAGATGGCTAAGTTACTTGTTATGAATGTATAAGAACAGGTCATATCAGACCTGATTGTCCTTTGTTGAAAAAGAAGGAAAAGAAGGAAAGGAATTCAGAGATGAACAAGAAGAAATTATATAGATCAAAGCACAAGAAAAGTCTTAAAGCTAATGATACTTTGAGTGATAGCTGTTGAGACTCTTTAGAAAGTGAATCTTCTAAATATGATTCATCAGAATAGGAGAATATGGGATTCATTTCTACTACTTCTTTCCCTAATACATGTCTTATGGACAAGGTACGCTCTTCCGAGGCTCTAACAAATTTATCTCTTGATAAGAATTTCTATTCTGAAAATAATACTTCTAATGAAGATACTTGTAACGACCCAAAATTTCATTAATGGAAAATCCCTCTTGATCCAGTTAAATGTTTCTTTATGTTTTTATAAGATTTCAACTTCTTTAGTTTAACGTTAAGATTTGTGACCGTTACTTTTATAGCCGTTGAATAGTGATCATCTGGGTAGTTTAAATATAAGGCTTTAACGAACCAATTTTCTACTCAGACAAAGGAAGCGATGGCCTCATCTAATAGAATTGCCCCTTACGAAGCCCATTTGTCGGAGCTCGGAAAGGAGGTGGCATCTTTGGGCTTTTCCCTTGAACAAACCCAACCTGAGCTTCATCAAGTCAAGCTTGAACGTGATCGTCTACGGGAAAAATGGAAGTTGATAGAGATTACCACTCGAGCGATGTTATCCGAGCAACCCCAAGAGTCTGTCACCATCGCACACCTTACCCTTAGGTCTTATGCGGCTATTTTAAGGGGTTATGTAACAAATAAGTAGCACCATGTTCATGTACATTATTTTTGTATATAATAATGAATATAATTTCTAGTCATTTTTGATATATTGTAATTAGTTTTTAAAGTACAAACGGTGTTTTTAGTTATTATTTAATTAAGAATTATATTTTATTAAATTAAAGGATTTTTGAATTAAATAATATTTTAATAAAATATTATTATTAATATTAAATTAATTTTTATTAAATATAAATGATCTTATAATTTTATGAATGCAATTAAAATTTTTATTAAGGTTTGAAAGCCATTTCTGTCAAAACCCGTGAATTTTTTATAAATGTCGGTTTTTATTTTAAAAGTGAAAATTCACATATTTAGAAAATTATTTAGATAAAATAAATATTATTTTTGTAATCAGGACATCGAAATTATCCAACAGTGAATTTTTCATAATTTTCTGAGACAGCCAAATTTTTGGGTAAAAATTAAATACCATTTAATTATATAATGTGTTTTATGACATCATAATGACCCAATGGTGATGTAATAAAATACCATAATCCTTATGTTCGGCCAATATGTGTTTTATAATTAAAATAATGAGGTTTTGGGTTTGTTTGACTCACTTTTCAAAGCATTAATGGAGCCCTCAAGACTTATTCAACACTTTGCCTTTTTAAATTAATTTCCATGGGAGTGTGACTCACCTCCACATAAGCAACCCTAATTTTTTAATAAGTTCGGACCTTGGCCTTGTAAAATATTTTTTTCCTCTTTCCTTTTCCAGAAACCATGGGCAAATACCATGGGATGGTTTGTGGTTTGGATTATTTTAATATAAGGGGTCCCAAACCTAAATAATAAAGAATTCTCTCACCTTTCCTATATAAACCCACCCAAGCTCCCACTTCCTCCTCACCCAAAGCCCTTGAAGTTCGTCCAACCTCTGCCCTACTCTCTCTATAATCCTCTCAAGGTTCCCCAAGCTCCCAAGAAGCCTCTCACAAGCCTCTCTCTAGCCTTTGGAAGCACACTTCCAAGTAAGGGTTTTTCTTCCTTTCTCATTTTTGTCAATTTTCTTTAAGTTGTATTGCCCTTTTAATTTCATTTATGAATGTTGGGGTATGGTTTCGCACCTCTCCCATACTTCCCTCTTATTGTTTGAATGATGGGAGACCCCTTTCTCTCTCATTAAATGCCTCCCATGTACACCCGTTACTATGCCGAAATTCCGAAAGGAACCTTTTTTTCCTCTTTTATATTCAAGCAATACTTTTGTATCATGAATATAAATTCCTTTTCAATTTTTGGGACATGTATCTATATGACCTTCTTACTGTCCATTAAATGTAAATATGATGAGGAACCCCTTTCTCTCTCATCAGCCTTTTTTATGAATTCTTATGTCACGCCGTTACGCTGCCGAAATCACACCGATTTTCTAAGCCAATATCATTGTGTAGTGAATACCATGCCCATTTCTCCATCAAGGGTATTCACCTTTATGCACATTTACTTATTGATTGTAAAGTTTCATGTATGAATTCCACATTCCTTTATCGTGTAATAAATGATTATGTTTTATGAATCCATGTTTTATGATCCATGTGGCACACTTATGCATGAAATGAAATGTTTAAGAAGGGTGCGCCCTGATAGCGCTCCAATGCATTGGGTAAAGTATAGTATCATGATACGTCATGTGCAATGAGTGTTGACTCATGCTAATTCAAGTGCAATGAGGGTTTACTCGTGCTTCAAGTGCAATGAGGGTTTACTCATGCTCCATGTGCAATGAGCCTTGGCTCATGCTAATTCAATGTTAAGTGTTGTTGCCACATTTCCATGTTATGATTATCATGCTTTATCATGCCTTTATGTTCATGTTTCTCTTATGCTCTATTGATATGCATATTTCCTAACATGTATTGTACTCCTCATGTTATTCACTGTGTACTCCCTTACTGGGCTTTATAGCTCACCCTTTTCTTATGCATGTCCTCAGGTTATCCCATGCAATGCTAAGTACGAAGGAATGTAGTGGTCATGTAAAGGAAGTTTTCAATAAAGATGTTGTAATTAAAGTTTAATGTTTTTATGTAATTATCCTAAGCCCCAAAGACACTAAACCTCTCGATCTTCTTTGTTGTGTCAAGTGAAGTTTTATGTAATAAATCATGTTTAAGTTGTAATAAAAAGCAGGGTTGTCATAGTTGGTATCAGAGGATAGGTTTAGTTATTTTTGGGATTAGGAAACCCTAGTAAAGCCTTAGATACAAGACTAAGCATAATAAAAACATCCCTAAGTTTTGGTAAATACTAAGTAAGTGGTTTATCAAACAAATACATCCCTGTCTGGATACGAGCAGGTAGAGGCGGCTCTGGCACAGATGTATCCTAGGGGTAAAACCTGAAAACACCGCTTTGAGCTAGACTCGAACGAGAACTGGTGCACGACAACGGGCTTTGCTGCACTCTTGGTTACGACACTCCCGGGGGATATGTTTTGATAAATTCACAATCTTAGTATGAACCCTTATTAAGAAAAAAAATTCCCCTAAGAATATATGTTAGAAGGAAGATCATGAAAAGCCTGGATTGAATCCTATAGACTCATGAGTTAAAGAGATTAAAGTTTATTTATAAGTCATCAACTTTTGTCTTTGGATTAACCTTTATGTGTTACCCCTAACTTTATTTTATTCCAGCCAATGGCCGGTAATAGGAGAACTCGGGCTAACAACCATTGTGAAGATCAGTGTGATGATTGTACTTATGAGATGCCCAATCCAATGGGAGCGGGAATCGCGAACTTTGTCACGCTTCTCTCTCAGCTAACTCAAGTTTTGAATAGAAACACTGGTCAAGAGGAACGTTCAACCCCCCCTAAGAAAGAACAAGTCGCTATTGAAAGCTTCATGAGACAAAGGCCTCCTACTTTTAGTGGATCATCCGATCCCAAGATTGCTGAACAATGGATCAACTCCATTGAAAAGATATTCTCCATCCTCCAATGCTCTGAAAAAGAGAAGGTTCTCCTGGCGGCTTATCGTATGGAGGGTGAAGCTGATCAATGGTGGACATTGATCAAAAATACGAAGCCTGAGGAGGAGATCGAGTCTTTGGAATGGAAGGTATTCCGGAAGATGTTTTTCGATAAATATTTTCCACGCACCCTCCGTCTTAAGATGGAAAGGGACTTCCTTTACCTCAAGAAGAAAGATGAGGAATCTGTGGGAGCGTACGAGGCAAACTTCACAAGGCTTGCACGATACGCTTCCGGCTTTGTCGTTACCCCCGAATGCAAGGTTGACCGCTTCTTTGGTGGGCTGAAGCCTAGCTTGCGGAAAGCATTAGCAATCCGTGACTTCGACAGCTATGAGGAAATTGTCCGATGTGCCCTCAAGGTTGAAATGGAGATCGGAGAATCACAGGGGTATCATGGGGACAAGAAGCGGAAGGTGGACTTCAATGCTGGTGGTCCGATGGATAAATCCAACGGCGCTAAGAAATTCTAGAATCCCACTTTCCAAAAGTGTGGAAAGAAGCACCCTGGAAATTGCCTTAGGGGGACAAGAAAATGCTTCAAGTGTGGAAGAGAAGGGCACCTAGCTGTTAACTGTCAGCAAGAAGGACCCGCGGCTGTGACGGAGGGGAGGAACGCTCCGTTCGAACCTCAACGCGTTGTTCAATGCTTCAAATGCAAAGAACTGGGTCATTTTGCAAATCAGTGCCCTAATCCAAGGGTTATCGGAGGCAATCAACAATCTCCAAGACAGCAAGGAAGAGCTTTTGCCATCACTTCTGCCGAAGTGAACCCCGACAACGAAGTGGTGACAGGTATGCTAGTTATTCATTCAAGAATAGCGAACGTACTTTTTGATTTAGGTTCTACGCATTCTTTTATATCTCAAAAGTTTAGTAGAATAATCCCTGCACCACCACAAATCATGGAAGTAAAGATGTCGGTGAGTACGGAAAATGGGGCAATCATTGCATCCCATGAGTATAAGTCCTCCCCTGTTATAATCTATGGATTGAATTTCCCAGCGAACCTCGTCATACTCCCTTTGGTGGAATTTGATGCAATTCTTGGCATGGATTGGATTTCCTTATATAGAGCCAACATAAATTGTCGGGAGAGGGAAATCACACTCCATATGGAGAATCGACCCCCGATTGTTTACAAGTGTCAGGAGGAAGATGAATCTCCTTTAGCTCCATCATCTCAAGCATGGATATTACTGCCTTATGAGCACGCATATCTGACTCAGATGATTGAGTCCAAGGAAGAAACCACCCTTGAAGAAATTCCTATTGTGAGGGAATTCGCTGAAGTATTTCCCGAGGAACTTCCTGGTCTTCCTCCAAGAAGAGATGTTGAGTTCTCAATTGAACTTATACCTGGGGCGCTACCAATATCCAAGACTCCATATAGAATGGCTGTGGTTGAGCTTGAAGAACTGAAGAAACAACTACAGGAGAATCTGGATAAAGGGTTTATACACCCAAGTGCATCACCATGGGGTGCACCAGTCCTCTTCGTCAAGAAGAAGGATGGGTCAATGCGGCTTTGCATCGATTATCGTGAACTTAACAAAATCACGATAAAGAACAAGTATCCTCTCCCAAGAATCGATGACTTGTTTGATCAGCTGCGTGGAGCACAATACTTCTCCAAGGTCGACTTGCGGTCGGGATATTATCAAGTAAGGGTCAAGAAGGAAGATATCCCCAAGACTGATTTTCGTACAAGGTACGGGCACTATGAATTCATAGTAATGCCTTTTGGACTCACCAATGCTCCAGCAATATTCATGGACTTGATGAATAGAGTCTTTAGAGATTACCTAGATAAATTTGTGGTAGTCTTTATAGATGATATTCTAATATACTCCAAAACCAAGGAGGACCATGAGGAGCATTTAAGAATTGTACTGGAGACTTTGCGCAAGGAGAATCTCTATGCCAAGTACAACAAGTGTGAGTTCTGGTTGAAGGAGGTCTCATTCTTGGGTCATATCATCACAAGCAATGGGATATCTGTGGACCCCTCCAAAACAGATGCAATTGAGGGATGGCCGAGGCCAACATCGGTAACTGATATCCGTAGCTTCTTGGGGTTAGCTGGATATTATCGACGATTTGTGAGAAATTTCTCACGATTGTCCAACCCTCTTACCAAGCTAACTCGAAAGGGAGTAAAGTTTGCTTGGAGTGATGAATGCGAAGAAAGCTTCAAGGAGTTGAAAAGGAGGCTTATCACTGCACCCGTGCTCACTTTACCCACAAGTGGGGAGCTTTTTGTGGTATTCAGTGATGCTTCGAAGAAGGGATTAGGATGTGTGCTGATGCAGAATGATAAAGTGATATCATATGCCTCAAGGCAGTTGAAAATCCATGAGCGAAACTATCCAACGCATGATCTGGAGTTGGCGGCGGTGATCTTTGCCTTGAAAATCTGGCGGCATTATCTCTATGGAGAGAAATGTGAGATATATACTGACCACAAGAGTCTTAAATATATATTCACACAGAAAGAGCTTAATATGCGCCAGAGAAGATGGATAGAGCTCATCAAGGATTATGATTGTTCAATACATTACCACCCTGGGAAGGAGAACAAGGTGGCAGATGCCCTAAGTAGAAAGGATCCAGCAATTCTATCAATGATGAGAATTGAGAAGGATCCAATCTTCTTAGACTTGATGAAGATGGACGTGGGAATCATAAAGAAGGGAACATCATCAATCCTTTCACAAATGATTGCTCAACCATCTCTTTTGGAAAGGTTAAAGGATGCTCAAAAGGATGATGCGAGAATCCAAGAAAAAGTGGAAGCTATCAAAAAGGGAAAATCCTTAGAGTTTAATGTTAATAAAGAAGGAATTGTGCGGTTTGGGAAAAGACTATGTGTCCCATCAAGTTCGGAGCTGAAGAAGGAACTTTTGGATGATGCACATAGTTCAAATTTCTCTATTCACCCAGGGAGCACAAAGATGTATCGAGATCTCCGAGAAAACTTTTGGTGGGATAATATGAAGAAGGAGATCGCCGAATATACATCAAAGTGCCTGGTGTGTCAGCAAGTGAAGGCAGAGAGGCAGAAGTCTAAGGGGATGATGCAACCATTGCCCATACCAGAATGGAAATGGGAGAACATCACCATGGACTTCGTCACTGGACTTCCAAGGACATCCAAAAGCAACAATGCAATCTGGGTTATTGTGGATCGTCTTATAAAGACTGCACACTTCATTGCTATTCGAGAGGATTTCTCTTTGGATCAACTGGCACAGATATATATCAGGGAAGTGGTACGGTTGCATGGAGTACCACTATCTATTGTGTCTGACCGAGATCCAAGATTTACCTCTAAGTTTTGGAAGAGTCTTCAACATGCTCTGAATACTGAACTGAACTTCAGTACGGCCTATCATCCTCAAACTGATGGCCAATCCGAGCAGACTATCCATACACTTGAGGATATGTTGAGAGCGTGCTCAATGGACTTTAAAGGAGGATGGGATCAACATCTTCCTCTAGTTGATTTCTCTTATAATAATAGTTTCCACTCGAGCATCCAAATGGCACCATATGAAGCCCTGTATGGGAAAAGGTGTAGAACACCGGCATGTTGGGATGAGGTCGGTGAATGTAAGCTGCTTAGACCAGAAATGGTCGAAGAAATGGTGGAGAAGGTGAAAACCATTCAGCAGCATATCAAGGAAGCCCAAAGTTGACAGAAGAGTTATGCAGATAATCGTCGACGAGACCTTGAGTTTAAAGTCAGAGACATGGTGTTTTTACGCATATCTCCGTGGAAGAAGGTCATGAGGTTTGGAAAGAAAGGGAAGTTAAGTCCAAGGTACATCGGCCCCTTCGAGATTCTTGATCGTGTTGGGGCTGTGGCCTATCGACTAGCACTTCCACCTACTATGGCCAAGGTGTATGATGTCTTCCATGTATCCCTCTTAAGGAAGTACATACCAGACCCTTCACATGTACTCTCTTCTGAGGTGGTACAATTAGAAGACGATCTTTCTTATGAGGAGCAACCAGTGAAGATCTTGGATCGTAGAGAAAAAGTCCTATGAAATAAGACAATGCCCCTCATCAAGGTGTTGTGGAGAAACCACAAGTTTGAAGAAGCAACTTGGGAGTCGGAGGATATGATGAAGCTAAGTTACCCACATTTGTTTTAGTGTGGGAAAAGGAAAATTTCGAGGGCGAAATTTCTTAAGGGGGGAATGTTGTAACGACCCAAAATTTCATTAATGGAAAATCCCTCTTGATCCAGTTAAATGTTTCTTTATGTTTTTATAAGATGTCAACTTCTTTAGTTTAACGTTAAGATTTGTGACCATTACTTTTATAGCCATTGAACAGTGATCATCTGGGTAGTTTAAATATAAGGCTTTAACGAACCAATTTTCTACTCAGACAAAGGAAGCGATGACCTCATCCAGTAGAATTGCCCCTTACGAAGCCCATTTGTCGGAGCTCGGAAAGGAGGTGGCGTCTTTGGGCTTTTCCCTTGACCAAGCCCAAGCTGAGCTTCATCAAGTCAAGCTCGAACGTGATCGTCTACGGGAAAAATGGAAGTTGATAGAGATTACCACTCGAGCGATGTTATCCGAGCAACCCCAAGAGTCTGTCACCATCGCACACCTTACCCTTAGGTCTTATGCGGCTATTTTAAGGGGTTATGTAACAAATAAGTAGCACCATGTTCATGTACATTATTTTTGTATATAATAATGAATATAATTTCTAGTCATTTTTGATATATTGTAATTAGTTTTTAAAGTACAAACAGTGTTTTTAGTTATTATTTAATTAAGAATTATATTTTATTAAATTAAAGGATTTTTGAATTAAATAATATTTTAATAAAATATTATTATTAATATTAAATTAATTTTTATTAAATATAAATGATCTTATAATTTTATGAATGCAATTAAAATTTTTATTAAGGTTTGAAAGCCATTTCTGTCAAAACCCGTGAATTTTTTATAAATGTCGGTTTTTATTTTAAAAGTGAAAATTCACATATTTAGAAAATTATTTAGATAAAATAAATATTATTTTTGGAATCAGGACGTCGAAATTATCCAACGGTGAATTTTTCATAATTTTCTGAGACAGTCAAATTTTTGGGTAAAAATTAAATACCATTTAATTATATAATGTGTTTTATGACATCATAATGACCCAATGGCGATGTAATAAAATACCATAATCCTTATGTTCGGCCAATATGTGTTTTATCATTAAAATAATGAGGTTTTGGGTTTGTTTGACTCACTTTTCAAAGCATTAATGGAGCCCTCAAGACTTATTCAACACTTTGCCTTTTTAAATTAATTTCCATGGGAGTGTGACTCACCTCCACATAAGCAACCCTAATTTTTTAATAAGTTTGGACCTTGGCCTTGTAAAATATTGTTTTCCTCTTTCCTTTTCCAGAAACCATGGGCAAATACCATGGGATGGTTTGTGGTTTGGATTATTTTAATATAAGGGGTCCCAAACCTAAATAATAAAGAATTCTCTCACCTTTCCTATATAAACCCACCCAAGCTCCCACTTCCTCCTCACCCAAAGCCCTTGAAGTTCGTCCAACCTCTGCCCTACTCTCTCTAGAATCCTCTCAAGGTGCCCCAAGCTCCCAAGAAGCCTCTCACAAGCCTCTCTCTAGCCTTTGGAAGCACACTTCCAAGTAAGTGTTTTTCTTCCTTTCTCATTTTGTCAATTTTCTTTAAGTTGTATTGCCCTTTTAATTTCATTTATGAATGTTGGGGTATGGTTTCGCACCTCTCCCATACTGCCCTCTTATTGTTTGAATGATGGGAGACCACTTTCTCTCTCATTAAATGCCTCCCATGTACACCCGTTACTATGCCGAAATTCCGAAAGGAACCTTTTTTTCCTCTTTTATATTCAAGCAATACTTTTGTATCATGAATCTAAATTCCTTTTCAATTGTTGGGACATGTATCTATATGACCTTATTACTGTCCATTACATGTAAATATGATTAGGAACCCCTTTCTCTCTCATCAGCCTTTTTTATGAATTCTTATGTCACGTCGTTACGCTGCCGAAATCACACCGATTTTCTAAGCCAATATTATTGTGTAGTGAATACCATGCCCATTTCTCCATCAAGGGTATTCACCTTTATGCACATTTACTTATTGATTGTAAAGTTTCATGTATGAATTCCAAATTCCTTTATCGTGGAATAAATGATTATGTTTTATGAATCCATGTTTTATGATCCATGTGGAACACTTATGCATGAAATGAAATGTTTAAGAAGGGTGCGCCCTGATAGCGCTCCAATGCATTGGGTAAAGTATAGTATCATGATACGTCATGTGCAATGAGTGTTGACTCATGCTAATTCAAGTGCAACGAGGGTTTACTCGTGCTTCAAGTGCAATGAGGGTTTACTCATGCTCCATGTGCAATGAGCCTTGGCTCATGCTAATTCAATGTTAAGTGTTGTTGCCACATTTCCATGTTATGATTATCATGCTTTATCATGCCTTTATGTTCATGTTTCTCTTATGCTCTATTGATATGCCTATTGCCTAACATGTATTGTACTCCTCATGTTATTCACTGTGTACTCCCTTACTGGGCTTTATAGCTCACCCTTTTCTTATGCATGTCCTCAGGTTATCCCATGCAATGCTAAGTACGAAGGAATGTAGTGGTCATGTAAAGGAAGTTTTCAATAAAGATGTTGTAATTCAAGTTTAATGTTTTTATGTAATTATCCTAAGCTCCAAAGACACTAAACCTCTCGATCTTCTTTGTTGTGTCAAGTGAAGTTTTATGTAATAAAGCATGTTTAAGTTGTAATAAAAAGCAGGGTTGTCATAATACTTCATCCTCAGAAAATAAAGAACCTACATATGAAGAAGTATCTATATTTTCCAAGTTACTTGAAGATTTTTTTTTTAAAATTTATAAGAAATTAGACAAGGCAAATACTAGGGAGGAAATTATTATAAAATAGATTTCAGATCTTTCTAGAGATCTTAGAAATAAAGATGAGTTTTTAGAAAAACTTTCTAAAGACCTTGAGAAAACAAATTCTGTTAAGTAAGAACTTTCTAAAGATCTTAAGAATGCTATATTAAAGATAAAAGTTTTTGAGGAAAAATCTAACTCTAAGGAAATGATTCCTGAGGATAAAAATTTAGTCATCAGACTAAAATCCGAAATATTTTCTCTTAAGAAGCTTCTTGAAAAATTTACCTCTGGGAAGGAAAATTTTGACAAGATGTATTCTCAAATTAAACCTCAAGGAAACACTATTGGAGTAGGTTATACTCACCAAAAAATGGTCTTCAAAAACAACTATTTTGTTCCTTATAGATCCCATTTTTTCACTAAGTGTCAAAGTGGTGGGCATTGGAAGAAAAATTGCTCCTTGAATACAGTTCAATCTCTTGGGTTTTATAAAGATTATTTTTCTAAACAAATGTGGATACCCAAAATTTTGTTGTCTAAAAATTCCGGATCCAAGAAAGTTTGGATTTTAAAAATCTAACACTTTTGTTTTCAAGAAAATAAAGAAGGTACCAACAGTAATACATGGTACATGGATAGTGGATGTTCCCAGCATATGAATGGTAACAGAAACTATTTTGAAAAGATTATCAAGATGAAAGGAGGAAAAGTAAATTTCAGAGATAATGCTCAGGGAGAAATTATTGGTATAGGTAACATCGTTCTTCTTAGAAAAACTTTGATTTCAAATGTTTTATTTTTTAAGGGTCTTAAGAAAAACCTCATTAGCATAAGCCAATTATGTGATGAAGGTTACCTTGTAAATTTTAGAAATGATAAGTGCTTAGTACACAATTCCAATGAAGAATTTATTCTTTCTGCCAACAGGCAAGAGAATGTTTACCCATTAAACTTATAAGATCTTAGGATCCAAGACTTACCTTGTCTTAGTGCAATGAAAGATCACTCTTGGTTATGGAATAGAAGTTTATGACACTGTAACCTTAGGAACCTATGAAAAATTTCTAAGAAAGAACTAGTTAAGGATCTACCAGAACTTAGATTTGATTCTTCAAAAGTTTGTGATCCTTTTCAATATGGAAAGCAACATAAATCAAGTTTTAAATCAGTTGATGAAGTCTCAACTACTGATGCATTACAGCTAGAGAATATGAATCTTTTTAGTCCAACACAAACTGAAAGCATTAGGGGCAAATATTATGTATTTGTTTTGGTTGATGATTACACTAGATATACGTGAGTCTATTTTCTAGTAAAGAATCCTGAAGCTTTCTCTTATTTCAAAAGTTTTAGAGCCCAAGTGAAAAATGAGAAAAGCCTTCCATTGAAAACTATTCATAGTGATCATGGAGGAGAATTTCAAAATTCTGATTTTGAAACTTTTTGTAGTAGAAAAGGCATTACTCAATTTTCAGCGCCCATAACACCTCAACAGAATGGTGTTGTTAAAAGAAGAAATGGAATTCTTCAAGAGATAACTAGAACCATGTTGAGTGAGTATTCTTTAGCCAAACATTTTGAGATGAAGCTGTAAGTACTGATTGTTATACTATAAATCATGTTTTTATTAGACCTTTTCTTAATAAAACTTCTTATGAGTTATGGAATGGTAGAAAACCTATACCTTCATACTTTAAGGTTTTTGGTTGCAAGGTATTCATTCTGAATACTAAAGAGAATTTACACAAATTTGCACTAAAATCTGATGAAGGAATTTTATTAGGATACTCCACAACTTCTAAGGCATATAGAGTTTTCAATAAAAACACTCGTACTGTTGAAGAAACAGTACATGTTAAATTTGATGAAACTGATCCTTTTATTTTTAAACAACCTCAACCTACATCCTCGGATGTGTTTTCAAAAACTGATTATCAACCTATGATAGAAGATCCTTCTGATAAGGAAAATGTACAAGAAGATAATTCTAAAACATTTACCCCATAATATTTTCTACCCTATGTTGATGAACAGGTTTTACAAAACCCAAATCGGTCATTTCTAAAGAATCATCCCAGTGACAATATCATTGGTGATGTTAATCAACCTATAAGGACTAGAAGTTCCTTAATAAATGAAGTATAACATATAGCATTTCTTTCCCAATTAGAACCAAAATGCACTGATGAAGCTTTAGGTGATGATGATTGGATAAAATCCATGCAAGATGAACTAAATGAATTTGAAAGGAATAAAGTCTGGACCTTGGTTGAAAGACCTAAGGAAACTTCTGTTATTGAAGTAAAATGGGTCTTCAGAAATAAGTGTGATAAAAATGGGATCATTGTTAGAAATAAATCTAGATTAGTTGCTAAAGGATATAATCAATAAGAAGTAATAGACTATGAAGAAACCTATGCTCCAGTAGCTAGACTTGAATCTATTCGTATTTTACTTTCCTTTGCAGCATTATTCAATTTAAAACTTGTTCAAATGGATGTGAAATGTGATTTTCTTAATGGTTATGTTCAATAGGAAGTATTTGTTGAACAACCTCATAGATTTGAAGATCCAAAACATCCTGATCATGTTTTTAGACTTACCAAAGCTTTGTATGGTCTTAAAAAAGACCCTCGAGCTTGGTATGATAGACTTATATGATTTTTGCTTCAAAATAACTATGTTAAGGGAAATACAGATCTAACCCTTTTTATAAAGAAAGATAAGAATTTTTTTTGATTGTTAAAATTTATGTTGATGACATTATATTTGGTTCAACTCAGAAATCTTTAACTGATTTCTTTGTGGATCTAATGAAATATGAGTTTGAAATGAGTATGATGGGTGAGTTAACATTTTTTATAGGTTTTCAAATTTCTCAAAAACCAGAAGGAATCTACATATCCCAACATAATTATATTAAATATCTTCTTAAAAAGTATGTATATGACAACACTAAGAGTATAAGTACTCCCATTGGTACCTCAAACACACTTGATCTTGATGAAGCTAGGAAACCAGTAGATCAGACATCTTTTAGAGGTATGATAGGAAGTATACTTTACTTGACATCTAGTCGTCCAGACTTAATGTTTTCAGTATGCTTATGTGCAAGATATCAATCAAATCCTATGAAATCTCATTTAAAGGCAGTGAAAAGAATTTTTCGCTATTTAAAGGGAACCATGGATTTAGGACTATTTTATACTTCTGGAAATGATTTTGTCTTAAAAAGTTTTTCAGATGATGACTTTGGTGGATGTAGAATGGATAGAAAGAGTAAATTTGGAACTTGTCATTTCTTAGGAGATTCATTAGTTTCTTGGTCTTGCAAGAAGCAACATTCTGTAGCACTTTCCACTGCTGAAGCTGAATATGTAGCAGCTGGAAGTTGTTGTGATCAAGTGTTGTGGTTGCAACACACACTCACAAACTATGGATTGAGTTTTACTAAGACTCAAATTTTGTGTGATAACACAAGTTCCATTTCCCTTAGTAAAAACCCTGCACATCACTCTCTTGCAAAGCACATATATATTAGGCATCACTTTTTTAGGGATCACACACTAAAAGGAGATATCATTCTTCAATTTATCGAAACAAAAGATCAACTTGCAGATATTTTCACAAAATATTTACCCTCTGATATATTTGAATAAATTAAACAAAAGTTAGGAATGATAACCATAAGGTAATCTTCCTTGATTAAATTCTTGTTGAATCATTCTCCTTACAGTAATAAACTCCTTTTCATAGGGGGAGTACATCTATTATTGAAGTTTATTTTTCAAAACTTTTGTAATGAAAATTTTTCCATAGTTAGTTTTTCAAATTTTTGTAATAAAAATTTTTGTAGTTGGTTTTTGAAATTTTCGTATTGAAAATTTTCGTACTGGAAATTTTCGTAATGGAAATTTTAGTACTCATAATTTTCGTAATCAAGTTTTGGTACTCAAAGTTCTTGCAGTAAAACTTTTAGATCTTAAGTTTTTTTAGTGAGTTTTTCATAGTAAGTTTTTTGTAGTAAGTTTTTCGTAGTGAGTTTTTCGTATTAAGTTTTTCGTAGTAAGTTTTTCATAGTAAGTTTTTCGTAGTGAGTTTTTCATAGTAAGTTTTTTCACAGCGAGTTTTTTGTAGTCAAATTTTCTTCAAGAAGAATATCACCTATTAAGAATAATCTTTCTAGACAAATCTGAAAGGTATGACTTCCTTACTTAAGTTTTCATAGTCACTTTTACTTGCTGGTAGTTTCCCTTTCTTTTAAAATTTCTCGGATTCAAGTTTCCTTAAATCCGAATGTTTCCTTTTAAAACCTCAAAAGATCGGATTCAACCAAATTTTTTCCTTGTGAAAATTATATCAACTGTCAGATCAGATCAAATCATTTCCCAACCATTAGATTGAATTTGGAAGTAGAAAGGTCACTTCTATCGCCTATATAAAGGGGACCCCTGATGGTTGTCCCACATCGGTTTCCAAGCTCTCGCGTCTCGAAGATTTGCTCCTCTACAAATGTTCGTTATGAACTCTTCAAAAAGTGCTCAGTCCGAATGTCTATAGAAGACCCTTCTTAGGATATGTCTTCAGTCAAGCCGATCTCAGAGTGGAAGATATATTGGGAGAGGTTGGTACACCTAAACTTCTTCAATAAGTATGACTCTCTAATTTTCAAGAACATCAAGCTCAATGGATGGGAAGATGTATCCATTTCTAAAACTCGAGCTCAAGATGTGGTGTATCCGGACTTGATCATAGAGTTTTATGAGTCGGCCAGTTTTTTCAAGGAAGATGGATGGGAGAAGTTCTCTTTCAAAATCTATGGAAAGACGTATGCTTTATCTTATACCAAGGCGGCTAGCCTGGTTGGAATACCCTATGAAGGAGAGGCAAAATTTTTCTCTTAAAAGTTGCCTGAAGTTCAGGGTAGTTTTGTTAAGGCAAAGGCTATGGAGTGCCTTGGTCTTTCTCATATCAAAACTGCAAAGAATATCGCCCATCTTTCAACCAATAATTGGATTATACAAATTTGGGTGCAAGGGTTTATCGTACCGAGGAAGGGTGATAAGGATACCCTTAAGAAGAGTGACATGTATATTCTAGATTTTTTGGTAAATCTAAGGAAGGTGAATCTCATGAGACACATCCTCATTACAATTCAGAACATCAAGAATGACAATCTTAAAGCTCAGATCATTATGTATCCGACATTGCTTTAAAAGTTTATAGTTCGGTGTCTTGAGTTCTTCAAAATTCTATGCAGCTCCAAGCCGAGGAATTTCAAGGTGATGCTGATCAGTGATGACACCCTGAAGAGAATGAAAGTAAGTTTTTCAAAGGAGTCAGGTGAATTATAGGATCTACCTGAGGAAGAGGCAGAACCCATTCCGGAAAATGTGGAAAATCCAGAACCATAAAAGAAATTAGGAAAGAAAAGAAATCTGAAGGAAGTGGAATAGATAGACAAAACCCCCAAATCCAAGGAATCTCAATCCGCACCTCCTAAACCCAAAAATCAAAAATCCTACCCTGATGAAGTTGTAGAAAAATGGAGGTAGGATAAGCAGAATAGAAAATCAAGGGAGCCACAGTTCATTTTGGATCCTGCTGAGGCTAAGACCTTAAAAGAAACAGCTGCTAAAGATCTTGAGGGCCAAGAAAAGGAGAAAAAGCCAAAGAAGAAAATGTCTGAGGCCGAGATTGTTCAATATATCTTGAAGGATGCTAAGGTTGCTTTAGAAAACATCCCAATTTCAAAATCTTTCCTTGTGGAACAATTGCCCGAGACTCTAGGAAAGAGGTTTATGACACCAAAAAAGCAATAAGAGATAACTGTGGAAGAGAAGAAAGCTGAAGAAGAAGTGAAAAAATCTGAGAGAAATGATGGCTCTGATGATGTAATCAATCAAGTTGAATACTATCATGACAAGGATAATGCTTCAGATAAATTTTTACTCCGAACTTCTCAAGACGATCTTCAAAGCTTATTACACCGAGAGATGATGAGAAGGATAAAGAGGAAGTCAACATGACTTCTGAGGAAGAGAGCCACAATCATGACTTTATTCTTCCTGAGGATATTGAAGTTGAAGCTCAGAAAGAAAAACCTGATGAAGATAAGATTATACAATTATCCGGAAGTGAGCAGGAATCTCCTAATGAGGAAGCAGTACCGAAAGTTGATAATGGTAAACAAGTGGTTGTTGACACCCCAAAAAAATATATTATCAGAAAGAAACAAGCTGGAGGAACTTCTAAGAGGAAGTTGGTTGAGATAGAGGAAGAACCATATCAAAGAAGAATGTTTGATTCAGATTCATCTGCCCTGGGACATGATTTTGTGGTTCAGTCCTTGAAGAAGCTAGTGGATACTATTCTGATATTTCCAGCAATTAAATCTAGATGCCAGATGCTTCAGCACAATATGAATCAGAAATCAGACTCTGTATCTATGGTAATGGAAAGATGTGTGAAGATTTAGCCAGATTTCAAAAATTTCATGATCAATTATGAAGCTCACCGAATTTCTTTCAAGAAAATGACCAAATGGTATAAGAATATTGTTGAAGATATGGAAGAGCTTGATCAGTTCCAAGAAGATGTTAAGGAGGACTTTGGTACTGAGGATGCCAAAATGAAAAATCTTTTAGACAGCTTTCAGGAAAATCTAAGTCTATAATAAAGTTCTCAGATTCAGGATGTAAAAGATCTAAGTGGGAAGCTAAGATATATTGTTCATAGCTTGAAAACATAGAAGGATCTCCAGAGCAAGATATAAGAAAAGCTTTTGAAGAAAAATTAATTGCTAATTACTTAGGAAGAGGCCATGAAGGCTCGGGCAGAGGTCCTGAAGGCTCAGGAAGATAGGATCAAGACATTAGAAAAGAAAGCTAAGGAAGATCACAAAGAGATGAAGAAGTTAAATACCATTTTCAAGATGCTAATTCCTAAGGAAAAAGAAACAAAATATACCACTCCGATCTTTTTTTGTATTTTTCCCTTGTACTAATTCTTTCAATCATAATAGAATTATTGTTGTGTGCTTGGTTGTATACATTAATATTTCAGGTACTATATTTATTTTCCATTCCCTCAAACTCTTTTTGAAAATCACAAAGGGGGAGAAGGAAAAAGAACTCAAAAGGGAGAAGGAAAAATCTATAAGGGAGAAGAAAAATTTCTAAGTAAAGAAGAACTATCCCTAAGTAAGGAGGAGTCTATCTAAGGGGGAGTTCTCATTATGAAAATTTATACATTCAAATAAAATTCATCATTATGGAAATCTAGAATACTATCCTTAGAGTTCCAAAGCCTAAGTGGGAGTTAGTCGTATTCACCATTGTCCATAAACAAAGGGAGATAAGTTTTAATTTCAAAGTCTAGAAATTTATTCTAAGTCCTTACATTCTTTTTCATAAGGATGTTTGTGCTTTCAAAAAAGGGGGAGATTGTTGAGTCAATAAGGTTTTTCTTATGACTTTTCCATTCCTTCATGTAAGGGGAATATTGTTAAGTCATTAATCTTTCCTTATGACTTTACCATTACTCTTGTTTTGAAAATGACAAACACCTTATTTTAAGGAAAATCTTATTTTACACCTATTTTACTTCTATAAAGAAAATTTCCTTCCCCAAGGAAATTTACCCTTGCCTAGATTTCATTATTCATATCATAAATTTTCTAAGTATAAAACTTGGATTGAAACCAAAAACCTTGAAATAATATAATACTTAGATATAAGGTATTCTTTTTAAGACTCCGAATTACGGATACGAACTCTCATGAAGTTCAACTCCGAATTCTGGATACGAACATTCATGAAGTTCAACTCTGAATTCCGGATACGAACTCTCATGAAGTTCAACTTCAAATTCTAGATACAAACTCTCATGAAGTTCCACTCCTAATTCTGGATATGAACTCTCATGAAGTTCAACTCTAAATTCTGGATACGAACGTTCATAAAGCTTGACTCCGAATTCTGATTACGAACTTATGTAAAGTTCAACTACGAATTCTGATTACGATTTCTAGTTACGAAATTCTCTAAGTTCTAACTCCGAGTTCTCTGAATTCAGACTCCGAACTCTTATGAGTTCTGACTCTGAATTCCCATGAACTCTGACTCCGAACTTTGTAAGTTCTGGTTCCAAATTCTTATGAATCTAGAATCCGAATTTCCTTAAAATTCAGACTCCGGAATTCTACAGAATTCAGGTTCTGAATTCCTACAAAATAGAATCTGAATATCTTAGTACTAGAGATTCTGAATTCATTTTTTCCTAGACTCTGAACTTTCATTTACCTTCATTCCGAATATCAGTTTTGGTTATGCTTACATCTGTTTAGTTATAAAATGATGTCATACCTTCAATTATCAATTAACCATTGTTTGAGTGACACATGTACAGGTCCCTAAAAAATTCAAGGAAGAATATGACTGTTGGAGGAGTGAGCCGACCGTTGGAGCTGTTCCTATAAATAGGAGCTCATTTGAAAAGAAGACAAAAACTTTAACACTGAACTTTGACAACTGTGCCTACATGCTGTTGAAGTGATTTCTAGAGAAAGAGGCTCTTATCAACTCTCAAGCTTTGTGCAGAAAGTTTGAACGGCTTGTTCAAACTTTGTTTCATGTAGATTTGCTTCGTGAAGAGGTTTGATTACCTTAAAAATTAGAGACTTCGGGTTGTGAAGTCAGAGGTGCAGATTTCCTTACAAATCGAGGGCTTGCGGGGATAGCAAGACAGATACCGATCTTCAGATTGAGGGATTACCTGGGTTTGGGTAAGACAAACTTTCTTGAAAGAATAAATCAAGGGACCTCTTATCCAGGGTTTTTGTATACCCTCATCTTTGGGTTAAAAGAGTTTATACTTGTTACTTTTAGTTTTACTACTTTGTTTTTTCGCTTCTTTTGTATTAATTGAGGAAAGTACAACTCTCTTATACTTCCTCATATTTGTACTCTGATTTAGTTAGATTCTATACGCTTTAAGGTAGAATCTTATCTGTTGTAAACTTCTGTTAAGTTTCATTTCCGGAACTATTTTTCCGGAATCAAGTAAGTCATTAGAACTTAGAGGTGTTGTGAATTTTGGTTATCCAAAATTTCCTAAGGCAATTTTTTAAGTATACAATTCACCCCCTTGTATTTGTATCCGATTTTACTTATTCGATCATACGTTTGGTATTATAGAGTATATCACACTCAGTCATACCATCCTAACACAATATAGACAAAATTATATATATATATATATATTATAAAATATTATAAAATATTTAGTAAATATTATTATATTATAATATACTATAATATTATAGAATATTATATATAAATATTATATATTATATTATAAAATATTTTACTATATATATTATATTATAAAATATTTTATTATATATAAATTTATATATATTAATTATATAATTATAATATATATATTGTAGTATACCATACTAATTATAAATTAATTTAGTAAATATATATATATATATATCATTTAATTATATGATATATTTCCAATTATATGAATGTATTTAATTTCGTGTGTGTTTATATATATATGTGTGTATACATTATATAATATAAATGTATATAATTACATTCATAAATATATTATATAAACGTATTTAATATAATACATGTATAATATAAATCATAAAACATATAAATGTATAATATTTATAAAACCAACATATAATTTTTATAGTTTAAAAAATAAGTGTAATAATAATAACAATAATTAAAAATTAATAATATTATTATTACACACATAGACATATATATAAGTATATAAAAATAATTATATATATATATATATTATAATTATATTATATCTATAAATATTATATAAATACATAAATATACATACTCACACACACACAAATATAAATGTATTTATAAATTTATGTATAAATATTTATTTATATATGTAAATATAGTTATTTATATATATTATATATACAAAGATACAATATATATATATATATATCATACACAAATATATTATATATTAGACACAAATAGAAATATATTATATTATTTAAATTTCTATAGACAAATATATATATATATATATATATATTCTCTAATTTAACTATATCTAAATAAATATACTTTATTGTATATATTAAGCATAAGACATTTTGGCTTAGTGGTTCAGGCGCTATCTTATTACCGGCAAGTCGGCTGTTCGAGGGGGTTCATGAACTGCCACTAATCCCTTTGATTAGAGGGGTTTTTAACCCCCTCTAAATTTTTATTTATTTTTAAAATAAATATCATATAAATTCAAATTCTATAATATATATGTGTGCGTGTGCATGTGTGTATATATATATATTACAAAAACATATTATATAAATGTATTGAAATGTATTATAAATATATATATATATATATAAAGGAATTATATAAATACTTTGAATAAATACTTATACATATAAATAAAAATTTATACAAATATAAATATTGTTATACATAATATAAATGTAATTATAAATATATTTATTCAAATATATAAAATTTATATATAGTTTTATAAATACTATACATTTATATTATGATTTATATTATACATATATTGTATTAAATACATTATTATTATTTATTTATGTATAAATACATTTATACTATATTATGTATGCAAATATATATAATATTAGAAAAATTAAATAAATAAATAAATATATTATATTATTAAATATTGTAAAATATTTAGTAAATATTATAATAATATAATATGATATAATATAATATTATATTATATGTAAATATTATATATTATATTATAATATTATAATATTATATTATATTATAAAATATCTTATTATATATATTATATTACAAAATATTTTATTATATATAAATTTTTATATATTAATTATATAATTATTATATATATATTGTAGTATACCATATTAATTATAAATTAATTTAGTAAATATATATATCATTTAATTATATGATATATTTCCAATTATATGAATGTATTTAATTTCATGCGTGTTTATATATATGTGTGTGTATACATTATATAATATAAATGTATATAATTACGTACATAAATATAAAATATAAACGTATTTAATATAATATATGTATAATATAAATCATAAAATATATAAATGTAATGTATTTATAAAACCAACATATAATTTGTATAGTTTAAAAAATAGGTGTAATAATAACAACAATAATTAATAATTAATAATATTATTGTTACACACATAGACATATATATAAGTATATAAAAATAATTATATATATATATTATAATTATATTATATCTATAAATATTATATAAATACATAAATATACATACTCACACACACAAATATAAATGTATTTATAAATATATGTATAAATATTTATTTATATATGTAAATATAGTTATTTATATATATTATACATACACAGATAATATATATATATATATATATTATACACAAATACAAATACAAATATATTATATTATTTAATTTTCTATAGACAAATATATATATATTCTCTAATTTAACTATATCTAAATAAATATACTTTATTGTATATATGAAGCATAAGACATTTTAGCTTAGTGGTTCAGGTGCTATCTTCTTACCAGCAAGTCAGCTGTTCAAATCTCAGTAGGTGCGGGATTTTTTAATCCCTTTACTATTGGTGATAGGCGAGCTACACACGCTGGGGCCCACAAACAAGTGTTAGGCCTGGGGAGTCCATGGGGGGTTTTCTAGGGGTGCCTGAGGGGTCCATGGGTGTTTGTGGGGGTTGTCCGCGGGTTGTCATGAGGGTGGGTTGTTAGGGGGTTTGTCTGCGGGTGTCATGCAGGGGTTATCAGGGAGGGCGTACGTTGGTGTTTATGGGTGTTTGGGGGGTGTCTGTGGGTATCATGGGGGGTTGTGAGGGGTGTTAGGGAGGGCGTACATTGGTGTCTATGGGTGTTTGGGGGGTGTTCACGGGTATCATGGGGGGGGGGGGGTTGTGAGGGGTGTTAGGGAGGGCGTACGTTGGTGTCTATGGGTGTCTAGGGGGTGTATGGGGGGCTTCCCTGGGTTTCATGGGGGAAATTTATAAAAAAATAGGGATCATTTAGGGGTGGTTATAACTACCCCTAATCGAAACACCAATTTAGGGGTGGTTAAAACCACCCCTAATCTACTATTTACATTGAATTTAGAGCAAAATTAGAGGGGGTTATACCCCCCTCTAATCTAACCGCTGATAAATTCCAGCCCATTTTACCGGTGCTTACCCAAAAACATCCCTAATCAGAGTAGGTGGGAACATTAGCGGCAGTTAGGTAAACACCACTAATGTGTTTAGAGGGGGTTATAACCCCACTAAATGAAAAAACCACCTTCCAATCATCCTATTTTTTTTTGTAGTTTATTCTGAATGTTTCACCAACCTACAATGCTTTGCACCACCTTTGGTAGTTGATGAGATCTCCCAGATGAGATTTTTTTAGGATGGTCTTCACTATGAGATTAGGTCACAAGTGAATATGTTCCATATGTTCAGTTTTGCAGATGTGATGAATTAGACACTCATCACCGAAAAAAATCTGAGAGATGCCCCAAGCATCGGCCAAATTGTTTCAGTAGGGAAAACTATGAACTCTTATTTTAGTGGAAAGAAACGTCGCTATGACAGTTTTCTCCAAGGTGTAAGTGGTCAAATCAGTTAGGACATTGGGAAGTAATCTTAGGATCATGTTCCGTTGTAGTGCTATCAGTGTGGCAAGATGGGCCAAAAATAGCCTCAGTGTCCATACCCTTCTTTAGAGTTTCGTACTTGTGGAATATTGGGCCACCTATAAAGGTTTTGTAGGTGCATACAACAACAAATTAGTGGAAAGGGAACATGGTAGGTACCAGAGTTTGGGAAGGACTCGGTTACCCCTCAGCAGACAGGTAGCTGGAGTTCCACAAGATGTTCTGGTCGGGGCAGTGGATGTGGTACCCAAGTAAAGGAACAATAATACCAGGTAGGGAGTATAGCATAGGGGAGTCAAGCTAGAGCCCAGGGTAGAGGGGTTGGTCAACAACATGTTATGTAGACTACTATGGCTAGTGTGGATGCAAGACTATCTACTATTAGAGGTGTGCTTCTTGGATCATCTACCCTTTCTTGTGTTTTATTTGATATAGGATTATATCATTCATTTTTATCCACTCTTTTTATAAACAATTTGGGATTGGGTGTGGAAATATTGGATGGTGTTTTGACCATAGATACACCATTGGGAGTACGGTCAAAGAATATCAAATTTTGTAAGGCGTGTTCTCTAGAGATTTGTGGTTATCATTTCTTATGGGAACCATTTTTGTTAGAAATGATAGTTTTTGATTTGATTCTTAGTATGGATTGGTTAGTTCTATACTAGGCACATATCGACTGTTACCGGAGGATAGTTATCTTTCTATCTCTAGAAGGAGGTAGCTATTCTCACTAGGGTAAGTGGGATCTTCAGGCAGGTTGCGCAGAACCAATTCAATGTAGATTTTATTATCTCATAGCTCATATAGACACTCTTACTGGTGGAATGAAGTAAGATTATTTTCCTCCAATGGTATATCTCTTTTAGGATATTTTTCTTGATTATTTCTATGGATTACCACCCAAGTGAGAGATTGAGTTTACGATTGAGTTAGTACCAAGAGTTTCTATCCCACCTTATAGAATGAAACCATTAGATATTTAGGAGTAGAAAGTTCATTTGGAAGATTTGGAAGCTAAATGTTTTATATAGACTAGTACATCTCCTTGGGTCTATCCAATTCTCTTTTCTAAGAAGGCTGATGGGACTTTGCACTTGTGTGTGGATTATTGAAGATTGAACCAGATGACGGTCAAGAACTGGTATCCTCTTATATGCATTGAAGATCTCTTTGATCAGTTGATAGGTGCTATCTTCTCCAAAATTTATTTGAGACCAGGATACCATCAGTCAAGGGTGAGACCATTAGACATACCTCAGAATGCTTTTAGGAGTAGATATGGCTTGTATGAGTTCATAGTGATGTTGTTTGGTTTGACTAATGCACTGGTGGTATTCATGGCCATGATGAATTGAATATTTCATCATTTTTTGGATCGGTTTGTGGTGGTTTCTATCGAAGATATCTTAGTTTTCTCCCATTCAGTAGATGATCATGCCCAACATTTTGACATTGTCCAAAGTATATTAAGAAAGCATCATCTTTACACCAAGCTAACCAAATAAAATTTCTGGATGGATAAAGTGCACTTCTTAGTTCATGTTATCTCAGAGTCTACAGTGTCATTGGACCTGGAAAAAGTTGTTGTTATGGTTTCTTAGGAGAAATCTAATAATTTCTTCAAGACTCAGAGCTTTCTAGGTTTAACAGGTAATTATCGGTGCTTTATCCAAGACTTTTCCCATTTGGAAGCACCGATGTCTGGGCTGACCAAGAAAGGGGTGTAGTTTGTTTGATCTAATGTTAGTGAAAGAGATTTTTTGGAGATGAAAGGAAGGTTTAACTCAAAAATTATCCTCACTTTAACTATTCTATTTAAAGCATATACTATATACTATGACACATCCATAGTTGGAATCAGAGCAGTTATGATGTAGGAGGATTGATTGGTTGCTTATGACTCCAGATAGTTGAGACCGCATTAGAGAAATTATCCTACTCATGATTTGGATTTAGTAGTAGTGGCACATGCCCTAAGATGATAGAGGTATTATATCATGGGTGATAAGTTTGTGGTATACACATACCATAATATCCTTAGGTATATCTTTTCTCAGCAAGACCTGAACCTTCAGTAGAGAAGGGGGTCGAGTATCTGTTGTCTTTCAAATTCAAGTTGAATTATACAATGGGCAAGGGAAATGTAGTTGTCGATGAATTGAGATGAAATATGAAGGAATAGGTTGTAGAGGAGTCTCACGACAAGTGGAGGATGATGATCCTCTTTGAAGACATGAATCTAGATGTTTAGGAGTCTCAGGGTTGAGTAGCTCTGATTTTGACATCCGTTATACCCATTCTTTTAGACCATATCAAGACAGAGAAGTTATATGATTCCGAGGTCTTAGTTTTGAGAGAAAACTTATATGGTGTGGAGGCACCATTAGTATGGTCTCTTGGCAGTGGAAATTATCTTCTTTTTTGTGTCTGAGTATGGGTTTCTATAGGCATATGCAAGGAGATGATGAGAGAGTTTCATGCTTCTAGATGGGAACTACATCCTGGTTTGACAAATATGTATCATGATCTCTGTATACAGTACTGGTTGTTAGGAATGAAGAAGGAGGTACCATGATTTGTGTTGAGATGTTTCACTTGTTAGTAGGTGAAAGCCAAGCATTAGAGGCCAACTGGGATTTTTCAGCCTTTTCCCATTCTTGATTGGAAATTAGATGAAGTCACTTTGGATTTTGTGATAGGATTACCTAGGAAAACATGTAATAATGATGTTTTATGGGTGATTTTTTATCCACTAATGAAGGTAGACCACTTATTACCTATAAGGGAGATCTTCACAGTTGATGATCTGGGCATTCTTTACATGCATGAGGTCGTTCAATTGCATAGTGTTTCGAGGAGTATCATTTTAGAAAGATATATTCATTTAGTATTGTGTTTCTAGAAGGGTATTTAGAAGGATATGAGATCATAGGTTTTGTTGGGTATGACCTATCATCCTCAGACTCATAATCAATCTGAGAGAACTATTCAGGTTTTGGAGGATATGCTATGAGCCCATGTCATAGATTTTGGTGGTTTGTGTGAGCAGCATATGACACTCGTGGAGTTTTCATATAATAATAGATTCTAAACATCAATCAAGATGGAACATTTTGAGGATTTGGATGTCATTCCATGCTATTTGACTCATTGCTGGTGAGAGGTAGGTGAATCAGTGCTTGTTGGGCCTAGTCTCATATAGGAGATGTCTGAGCAAGTTCAGTTGATCAGACAATGATTGGTGACTGCATAGAGAAGGAATAAATCTTATGATAACCATCATATATGACCTCTGAAGTTAGATGTTGGTCATCATGTTTTCCTTAGGGTGTCACCTAGGTTGGAAAAATGTCATATCAGAAAATAGGGAAAGCTATCACCCAGGTTTGTTGGGATATTCGAGATAGTGGATATGGTTGGTTCAGTGGCGTACCGATTAGATCTTCTATAGAACTATAGTTCCATGAACTATGTGTTTAATGTGTCATGACTTTAGATATATTATCCAGACCCTTATCACATTATATACATAGCAAAAATCGAGCTTAGTGTCGATGTATCCTTTGAGGAGCATCCGATACATATTATAGACTGTAGTGAGAAGTATCTCCAGGGTAGGGTGATTCCTTTGGTTCGAGTGTAGTGGAAACATGGGCATGTTCAAGAGGATACCTAGGAGAGAGAGAGTCTAATATGTGAACATAGTGGCTATAATTATTTAGCGAGGCCCCACAGTGATACTTGGAGTAGCTCGGGGATGAGCAGATCTCATATTTTTTCAGGTACGTCCCTCTTTGAGTTTTTCATTTGAGCCTTGGTGGCCTAGTCTTGTTCAGAGATAGATATTCTTTATTAGGGAAAATGAATTAAAGTTCATGGATTTTTTTTGAATAAACACAAACTTGGGTTGCAAGGAAACTTGAGAAAATAGAGAGGATTCACATGGGGAGCAATTTAGGTATTCTGTTTGAATTAATGGAATCTAGTTATAAATGTGTTAAATGGTTTTATGAGGTTTTTTCATGATTTGGATGGATTTGGAGGTGGTTTAGGTCATTTACATGTAAAATAGGCCGAAGGTTGTCTTCAAAACAATTACATTCTATGTAATTAAGTTACACGATGTGTACCTATCATCAGACATGAGTCATGAGACTGGTTCAAGATGTGAAATGAATACATGCCATGAAGGAATTAAATGTCTTATAATGTTTAGGAAGTGTTAAGACTCACCCTAGGTGATGTGTTTTTTGGCGTATCCATCTTAAAATAAATAAAAGATGTGTAACTGCATTACATGCCATGTAATTTTCTGAGATTTTTTTAAAGGTGTAGTGTGGGTGATTTTCTTCTCATTAATTCATTCAACCTCTTCTTATTGACCATAGGGTAGCTTCTAAGATACTTTGGAGTGACTATCTTTATTCCAGACATCCTGTTTGTGTGATTGATCCCTGGTATGTGGTTTTTCTTTATTTTTCCCTTCTCTCCCTTCATTCTTCGACTGTTGCAGTGTAATCTTTTGACTATGGTCATTATTGGTTTTGATCTTGATTGGTTTTGATCTAGGATCCTTTTTATGATCATCTATGCCTTTGTTCTTATTGGTGAATCCTATTGGAAGCATTACTTGATCTTTAGTTAAAGGTAGGGGGTATAAACCTTAACCCTATGGTTTGATAATTGTTAAGTATGTGAAATATTGTAATCATGCCAACATAACATGTGCCTAAATTAATTTAAAAGATGAATTGGATTATTCCTTGGAATCCCTTTAGATCCAATTTGTTATTGACCTGTCTTGTGGACGCCGTTTGGGTGAGAAAACCCTTGATTATAAATTATTATATAAATGGATTAAAGTGTGTTT
Source organism: Viscum album (assembly GCA_963277665.1). Classification (NCBI taxonomy): domain Eukaryota; kingdom Viridiplantae; phylum Streptophyta; class Magnoliopsida; order Santalales; family Viscaceae; genus Viscum; species Viscum album. Next base: position 1,548,910,460 of record OY728164.1, on the reverse strand, counting down.
AACATGACATGGTATTTGAGTGATTACTGGATATAGATTCACCTCAGATTGAAAAATTTATTAATATGACTGGCATGTTGTTGGTTTAAGATCAAATGATTAAATTAAATGTGAAATTGAAAGATAAATGGTAATTTTCATAATTAACCATTGATGATGTGATATTGTGATATCCTTATTGTCATGACATGCATTGTGATAAATGTTGTAATGCTTATATGGGGCGTTGGCCTAGTTGACATGCTAAAATGCTTATATAGAAGGATATGACCAGTGACATGTGCTGAAATGATTATATACCAGAATCAGACATGATAAATGCTGAAATTATTATATATTGGGATCGACCCAAATAAATACTGAAATGCTTATATATTGGGCTTAGGCATGATAAATGCTGAAATTATTATATATCGGTCCTAGACCTGATAAATTTTTAAGTGCTTATATATCAAGCTCAACCTTGATTAAATGTTTAAATTCTTATATAGTGGGTATTGACCAAGATTTGTGTGATTTATACCTTAGTTATAAGGTTATTTTTACCATGGATATATGATTATGGTTGGAATGGTTGTGAGACATGCTCAAAGACATTCCAGCATGGAACTGAGGTGGTTTATGTTCTACTATTGTTATATGGTTGTGTTGGCATGGTTGTGATACATGCTCATAAGTATTATGACATGGTACCAAAGCAAGTTAGCGTGTTATTAATTTAATTATTTAATTGATTAATCCACATGTTTATTGAATTATTGAATAAACTTGTTATTATACTAGTTATTTTTATACATGATGGTGTCAAAATAATAAGTTAAACTCACACCCTACTTAGGCCACCGTTTGGTACCTGAGCAAATTATATGGTTGCAGGATTGGATAATGGAAAAGGACCTTACTATTGATTTTTTCTTACTAGATGGTATGGAGTTTGGAGATGGGGGTAACATGGGGTTAGAGACTGGGGAATTTTGAGTCTTTATTTGAGTTTTATAGTTTTTTATTTTTATTACTTAAAGAATGACATTTAGTTACATTCTAGTATGACATTACATTATTACATTATTATTTATTGGATCATCAGTTGGATTTTATTATTTGTTTTCTACTGTATTGTATTGTTTACATTATTTTTGAACCATGATATTTATTTGTTATTGTTATTGGATTATTTTTCTATGTTGTAACTCTGTAACCAGGGGGTATAGTCTTCCCACTATAGACATCACACCCCACTGCTAGTCAGTATCCTTTGGTGTATGGGGAGGCGTGCTTGATTTCTTGTAACCAACCCGTTTTGGCCATGTGAGAGAGTCCTGGATTAGGGGACATTACAACCACATTGTTCTATCCATTTAAAGGACATTAAAAGTAGGCATTCATCAGTTATAATCAATGAAAATTATTATTTCTAAACTGGATAAAAAATATAGAAAAATAATTAGTCATTTTTTTCAATATTGATTTAAATAAGATATTTTTTGTATTTCATACTTACACAGAATTACCATACTCTTTGTGTTTTTTCATCTACTATTATTCTATATTTATTTTCACAATCCTCATTTCATAGCACATGATGTGGGATAGAAGTGGTTTTGGATCTTGATTCACCAATCTACTTATAAAAAAAGGAACGTTATTATTTTTTTGTTTCATGCCACATAAAATTATTTCTATATATTTAAAATACATACTATTTTTTTCAAGTGAAGTGTACCCCATCCTTGATTTATGGTAGGGGTACATTAGTTTTGATACATGCTAATTATTTTTAGCACTCAGTTACCATTTGATAAATTTATAATTCTAAATCAAAGTGATTAATACACGTATTTCCAAGTAAAGTATTACCAATCACTATATACCTGAAATGTTGTCTCCTTACGATGACTAATAAATGAATTCCATGTTTATTGATTTATCATGTGTGCATATATTTGTTTTGGGTGCGGGTTTACTTTCCCTTCAACATCCCTGAGATGATGCTTTATAAGAACTGTTTGAAAAGCACTATGGGACTTTCCAGTGACTATTAATACAAATTTCATTCAATAACCATCTAGTATAAATTCACTCTATAAGAGATAATAAAGTGTAAATCAATGTTTCATTATTATTTTTGAGTAAAATAGAGAAATTTTATCATAATGTTACCCTAATATCTTTCCAGATTATTGAATTCATTATTGGAACAATATTGTGCCACATATCCACATTAATTGGAACATGAATTTTAGTGGTGACCCCAATGTAACTAATGAACATAGAATTATTGGGGTCAATATGCTAGTCATGTTCATTCTATCCAACCTTGAATTTTATGTCTTTACTTCCCACATTAATGATTTTTATTAAGAATGTGACGCTACGATGCTCCTGTTTTTTCTCAGACATAGGTTGTTCACATTCCACCATTTACTCAGTTTTAACATTTTTAATATGTTATTCCTCATTATTGGTAGCATCGACATATGTAGAAACATGTTTTTCCTTAGGATTAAAAGAATTAACATGTGGTAAAACCTACCATTCCTTAGGATTGGGATCGTTGACATGCGGAGAATCCATTATTTGTAGAATTAGTTGAACATTTTAGATTACATAAATTTAGTGGTCAACACACAATACTTTGAGCCAACACAATGTATATTACAAAAAAAAAATAACTTTATTATTGAAAACCTTTTTTTTCTTTAAAGGTTTAAGGGATTTGACACCACTATCAAGTATATGAATATCCTCATTAGGGGGTTATGTGACATACAAAAACCCATATACATTAGGAATACCATGAAATGATTGCGATATCCCAATAAAAGGGTTATCCCTATTTGAATTGGAATTTAACCATGAAGTGATTTTGGTTGATAACAGAACAATTAACCACTTTCTATTTGTAGGATCTGAGGCATAAAATACCTGTACCACCTATGATTCCATTATGAATGGTTTTTTCTTTCACCCTTCCTTACTTAAATCCACTTTCATGAATCTTAATTCATTAATTTTAACTACAATACTATTATCAACCAACTTTCATTGAAAAATCAACATTTGGAATGTTGTATAATCCAACTCCTATATTTATTTGATGATGCCAAAGTATGAAATATTTGGGTAAATTAGATTTTTACTATGGTACTAGATACATGCATCACTTCTTCCATAAGAGTAACTCCACAATTTTTCATGGTAATGTGGATAAAAATTAATTATATAACCATTATAAGATAATATATGCACACTTGGTCCTCCTTCTATCCATCAAAGTTGTTCTGAAATTAAATTCAAATTTGCAGACAATTCCTTAAAAATATAGCCTCAAAACCATCCTATAAACTATCAATTATGTGTATTTGATATCCATATTTTCATCCCTTGATGTATTCAAATGCCTAAGAATTATTTTTTGGGTTTTAATATATGGAAAAAATTCTAAACTATTATTTAAAATGTAAAGGTAATTCTGGTATTTCGTTTTAATAATAATTGCGACAATATATGTTCCAAAAATTCTTTCACCCATAAGTCACTGACTATAAATAGATTTGGGTGACCGATTCTCTCTAAACCAGACAGGTAGTCGGTACAGAATTCAAAGAATTACTCAACAATATATTACTCTACAATACAACATTTTGGATGACTTTGATTTTTGATACACCCTTTCAAAATCTTTATACACCATTCAATGGGGTATATACATCTATAATGTACATGACCACATAACCATATCTCTCTAACCAAGAAAACCATCATATCAAAGAATAATAAAAGGAAGAACATATCCAATTCATATAATATGATAGAGATTTCCTTTTACATAGTTGGGAAACTCAATGAGTTTATAAAATTACTGCATATAGATTTGAAAAATAAACAAATCTTGGTTAACGTATGAAAAATATTTTTAGGTAAAATGAAATGTAAAGTTACAAGCATTAAATATTACATCAAAACATGAAAGTCATGTGATTTCAGAACCTTTAACTTTAAATAAGTCATTGTAACAATGTTCTTGATATTGGATGAATACCCCTATGGAACCTTCACATCATTCAGGAAGTTTCAAAACTGATATCTCTCTTGCCTAGAAAGAGTGTAAGCATTTGGAGGAAGAAAATTCTACTTTCACCCTTCACTAGCACCAACTCTTCCCATATCCCAATATAAATCATATACAAAGTATCCTTAATTACATAATTTTTTTCCAAGTGTATTTAGTAATGTTCCAATGACACTATCCCATACATTTTTTTCTACATGCATGACATCAAGTAAATGTATGACATACAAACAATTCCATAATGAAAATTAAAAAAAAACTGATCACTTTTTCCAACCAGTTTTTGTAAGGTTTTTCAAAGAAGGTCTACCAAAATTGGTGACCATATCCTTACTTTCACAAATAGTTGATCACCAATTAGTGGATATGGTGTTGTACCTTATTTTGAATTCTCATCAAATGATATTGTCCAATATTAGTATTTATGCCACCAGGGTAAAAATTTTCAATGTCCTAGAAACACAATCTTCAATTAATGTTTAAAACTTATTGAGTGTACACCTTGTTCAAAAATAGGACACCTTAGGTTTCCTTTAATGTTATATATTTACAAATTTTCATAAGAATGAAAGTCATTTTTCATCCCGTACAACATAGATCTAAACATGAAATGTTAATTTCTATAAGAATCATACATCATAACAAAAAAAATAATATATTAATTTTAAATCTTTGATTAATGGATCCAAATAAACATCAATATCATTTATCAGTTGTTTTAGTATTGATATAAATAGAGGAAAAATAATGTATTTTAATTTTATGAATAACCATAGTGGAAATTTATAATATACCATCATAATTACCCTTGTATTGTGAGTGTTATTTTGTACACCAAAAGGATTCATTCTATTTGTAGATAGTGAAAAACAAATAATTCTCGACTTGTTTCTAAATTCAGGTAATCATAATCAATTTTCTTTCACCGTGGAGAGTCTATCGAGTAATGAAGCTTCCCATATTGATTTATTGTAACTATGTGCCATGTAAATTGTCTTATAGTCTCCTCATTTCCATATTGGGACCTAAACCTTGGAATAATTGGAAATTAACATAAAACCTTTGAAGGAATTGATTTATATTTTTTTATCAAGATGAGCCACACTTTGGTGGCATTTTTAAGTGATTCATGGTACTTGTGAAACAATATATAGTCATTTGGATAAACATGTATTCTTTTAGAGGTCATAACCATTGAACATAGAATTTATTTAATGTCATATGTTTGGTAAGGAAGATCATTATATTCTGGTAGCATATTATTCAAGAGAGAAAGTAATTTAGTAAAGTTGGTTTCACTCCATCCATTTCCATATTTTAAATTATATAGCTTTAGTATGGCTGACAATGTTGTATATCTAGTAAAAATATCACAGAATTACATCTTTGTATAAATATTTTACTTCTAAAATATTTTTGGATAATCATGAAGTTCATCTTCAATTGTGATGATCATTTACTCAATATTATATTCATCACCATTTACACTTTTAATAAAATCCTTAATATGATATTCATTAACTTTAACACTTATAATCATATCATATGATCCATAAAACATAGTGTCATCCCAGTCACTAGATATATCAAGTTCTCCATATTTAGTACAACATTTATAACTTTGATTTACTTCATGACAGATCAAATATTCTTCCAAATCCTTTGGACTAATTATTCTTGAATAAAAAAAATATAAACATGGACAAAGAATTTGAGAAGTTACATATACATGATATTTTGAAAATTCGATGAACTCTTTAGACCTATCCTCATACATTTTTTTCATATGATTTACATCAATCCATTTTCAATCTATATCAATCCTATTTGATTTAATAATATTAATATTTATTAAAAAAATAAATATACTAAATTTATGATCTTAGAATCCTAAAAGTATATTCTTTAAACACATACACACACAATAATCACACGTGATATAATTTTTCATTACATCAAAAACTAGTTATAACATATAAATACCAAGAATTATAGGTATTTAAAGTATTATAACACTTATTTTTTTATTACAATAAACCACATATCAAAAATCATTCTTTTTTAAATAGATTCATCAAGGGAGATAATAATGTAAACTTTAAAAATGGATATCACCACCTCCAATCAGTTCACTTCATCAAAGGTCATCAAGGTCATCAAATGTCATTTGAGGTCAACTTGAAGAACAAATACTTTTAAAAATTTTGGATGCTTTCAAGCCTATATCTCATATGGTGTATTTTGAGTTTTCATACATAGAACTTGGTTAACTATAAATGATATTGTTTCGAGAGCATAATCCCAAATTAATATAATAAGATCAATCTTAAATCATCATTGGTTGAAATATGTTTAATAATATTTTTTTCTTTTAATAAACCATTATATTATGGTATTTCCAAATGAGTAGGTTATGATACAATACCACACCCACTTAAAAAGTTGTTAAACTCTTTACTTAGGTATTCACTCCATAAATTTGGTGAAAATAATTTAATAAAATTTCTAATAACATTTTTTTTAAATATTGATTAGATATTTTGGAACATTTTAAAGATTCATTATTTGTGTTTTATTAGAAATACATATTTATATATAATAAAATCATATATGAAGGTAAAAAAGTACTATAAAACACTATTTTCTTATGTACTTGTTGATCTACACACATATGTATGTTTGAGGGAAAATAACTCAGTCTATCCATTTTACCTTTTCTAAAGGGAATCTTAGTCATTTTTCCCAATTAAAAAGATTAAAACATATAAAATTATTCATAATCAAATAATTATGAAAATATATATTTATGGGGATGTTGTGTAACAACCCCAACTCTAGTAACCCAGATTCAGTTTCTACTTTATTAAATTGGCATAAGATATAAGGGAACACATCACCATAGACTGATCAGTTTAGTCGTCTTGAAGAAATATATACATAAATGATTCCCATTTTACATTGAAAATAAAATATAAAACATAACAAAATAAAATATTATACATCCTTGAAACTCATTCAAATATTAATTCTTCATATCATGGGGAAAAGAAAACAAAATAAGGGCATGATTGAATACTCAGTAAGGGTTGTGTAAGTGGAATCTATCATGAGTAAATAAGACATGATCAATATTGCAAGGTAAATAATTGAAAACACTTGCCATTTAATCAATAAATTAAGCAAAAAATGTATACAAGGATAATATAAATGTAATAATATCATGGATAATAATAGATGAATTCACAATGAAGAAAATTCATAATTCCATATGTCTTGATCAAGGCCTTATGATAAGATATTTTCAAATATGAGTAGGTATATACCAAAAACCATTTAATAAAGTTAGCCAACTAGTTTGTTTCATGAGGCCTATCAATGCCTCAGGGGGATATCTATAATCGGGTCCCACCCATAACTACATTTTCAATGTATTCCTAATATATTGAATGATCAATTTAATTCCTAAATAATACACCTTATCAAAAAATATATGTTTTGAGTTAAGAATATGAAATATCTGTATTTCCCCAATCATTCAAATAACTTTCATAGTAAAAAATCATATGTAGAAATGGTATAAGATTTAGGAAATAATCACAGACATGATATAAATAATATGTATATAAAAGAGAAATGTATTACCCAATAAAAAATTATCACAATAAAATGAATGTTTCATGAGAAAATCAATGACTATAAAATCAATCAAGTGATGAGAGATGACCATCAATTCATCAGAAAAATTAATTTTGTTGTAAAATAAAGTCTTTTAGAAAATAGAAGAAAATGGAAGTGAAACATTTAAAATAAATCTTCATTAAATGTTTTTCTTTTTAAAACCATTGGAAAGTTTTAGAATAATATAAATAGTGTAAAATAGTTATGGCAGTAGAAAAATATGTTAATTTTGTATATGTTAAAAAGAAACACTCCTTTTGACTTTTTTGTAAAGAAATTTGATAATGAAACTTTCAAAAAAATTTAAATATTCATTTAAAACCTTTTAAAAATTCAAGGATAACATAAAATGTCCTTAATAAATCATTTATTTAAATAAAAAGGACTTTTATAAAACAATTTTGAAAAATATGTACATAAAAGAAAAATATACCTGATCAAAAAGAGAAATAAGATTAACCTTTATTTAAAAATTTATTTTCTTGATTAATGTTAAAGATAGAGAAAAAGTTTTAATAAAACATGTAAAATAATTAAATATCTAGATGATAATAAAATAGTGGATTTTATGAATGATAGATTATAATATTCCCTCAACAAAAATATAAGTAATCCCAAAAATAAAATCTCACCTCTTTGGTAACTTTTAAATTGTAACCCCTTGAATGAGTAAAATTTAATTGAAACTTTAATTTCCAGGAATAAATATATATTCATTTTATATACATAAATGGATTATTATATACACCACATAAAATAAAATAGGTGCGTAATATGAAATATCTCTCAATGGAGTGGAAATTGAGACGAAATCTCTTACCTCATGCTTCCACTTAGTTGAAATTGTTTTAACATCATGTATAATGGTTTTAAACTTGTTATTAATTCATAATATAACCATATTAATATTTATAATATCATATATTATCCAATTATAACATCTTATCACCAGTTCATTGACAATATTTCACTGTTATCATAGTTTTGGGTGTTAATTATTTAGTTTTCACATGCATGTTTTGTCGGGGAAGTTTCGGTTCTCGTGAATAGGTTATAGTTTAATAACCTATAGAATGATATTAATGTTATAATTATGATATATATATATATATAAATTCATTATATAAATATTTAGAATCATCCATAAAAATCAGACATGAAAAATGAATAATATCGCTTCATGGAGGTGGTAGTCCATATATACACATGAGAGACATTATCATTTTTAATGGGTGGAAGGGTAAGAAATTGGATGATATATTATATTTAAAGAATCATAATTATTTTATAAATATCATATATATTCATTATTTCCATCATTATGACCAGGTATGTGAGGCGGTGAGAGAAAACAAATTACATCGGTTCGCAAGACGGTGGTCCGCCGTACACATGAGTGATAGCTTTGTTTACCATTTTATGAAGAAGAATATGGATAAATATTATGTAATAAACATAATAAAATATAATTATATGGTATATAATGGTGTTATTATATTTTAATTGTTATTAAAAAATTGAACGTGGTAAAAGAATATTAAAAATGAAAGTGTTTGGTTAAGATGATTACCTCTTCTTTAAAAGTGACCCTTTAAATATCCTCTTAAGGACCCCAGGGTTTGTATTATGGGTAGAAAAAAACATATAAAACATGTATAAGGATGTTTATGAGAGATTTTTGTAGGTTATTTTCAATATAAATATCTCAAGAGGTGTAAAGAAGAGGGGGAGGGTCCCTTCTATAGGTGAGGAGAGTGATACACTTATAATTTCTCAAAGTTTAAAAATATTATTAAGCCAATTTCTTGAAAAATTGGCTCCAAAACCGAGTCTATTTAATATAATATACAGAAAAAATATCTTCATTAAAAAGTATTTATACAAGTTTTAAGTCCATTTTAACCGTTATTTTTTAGATTAATCCCCCTAGTAAGTCTGTTTTAACCTTAACCATGATAACCAATTTTTACAGTTCTTACTATTAATAATGACCACAAATTGAAAGTAAACTCATTAAAAAAAATTTAAATTATGATTAAAAATATGGAATATATTTTATCAAATTCAATTTCTATAATTGGTATAAAATAATTTAAAAATAAAACCGCAAAATGTGACAAAAATATTTTTTTCATGAAAATGCAATTTTCAAGCATAATATGATCTTACATTAACTATATGATTAATAATAATAATTATATGAATTTAAATACATATATTTAGATATATAATCTATAAATTTAATTTAAATCATTCACTATTAGATATTATTTTAATTAATTAAAATGAAAAACATTATGCACTTAAAAACAATTTTTTGAAAAATATATTTTTTCCTCCAAATGATTTTGTATTTATTTCTATAAAATTTATAATAAATAAATGGTTAATTATATATATCAAAACAAATAATTAAATATAAAATTAGGATTAGTTAAATACTACATTTTCAATTATTCATAAAATCTTATTTCTAAGGGATTATTTCAAAAATTCACTCTAGGCTTATTTTGATATAGTTAGTTCAAAATCAATATTCATCCTATCAAATTAGATTTTTTGTGCCATGAAATTTTAAAATAAATAAAAAATAAAGGGTCATTAGAAGTAGTTATTTAGTGGTCTAGAAGTGGTTTAAACCGTTTCCTAATAGTTTAGCGGTGGTTCCTAAAACCACAGCGTATTTCACAGTCACTAGTAAATTAGCTGCGGTTTTTTGAAGTTTCATTTTTGGAGAATTTTGTGAAGGTTTTTTGTTTAATTAGTGGAGTTTCTTTAATAAAAAAAATATCCACTAGGAATATAAATAAAATAAAATTAACCACTATGAAGAATTTAGCAACGATTATTTTTAGCGATGGTTAATCTAAACTGTGGCTAAATACATTCAATATAATATGTTCAACATCGGTTACTACAAACCACCACTAAATATATTTTTTAAATATTTAGTATAAAAATTCAAATACAAAAAAACTGAAATGATCTAAGATAAAACATAAATATATAATAAACCCATCATCCATACATCCCACATCCATAGTCATATACAAATAGCCATGGTCATCAGAACCTAAGTCTCAGTCACCCCATACATCAACCAATACATTGGTTATCAATATATACATGTAAAATATGTACAACAACAACCCATGCCCAATATAAATCCATGTCACAACCTCCACTACATATTTCTACCTCCACATCATCTCATCAACTGAAATTTACCATGTCATATCCTCAGCTGTAACAAAAAATGAAACAAAAATTAAAACTAAACATAATAAATCAGAATTACAGTATAGTAATTGATAAAATTTTAACATACCATAGAAACTAAGAACCATCATGAATGACTTATGAAAAATTTCATGGATTTGAATGACCAACATCCTACCTACTGCCGACATCTACCACCTATAATGAAAACCAAAACATTTAGGAAAAGAAATTCAAAAGAAAAAAGATACAAAATATATTCAGAATGTTGAACGTAGAATTTGTTAATTTGTTAATAAAACAGAAGCAATTTCCACATAAAACAAATAATATATAATGAAAAACACTTTGAAAATAGAAAAATATCTATTTAAGATAATTTTCAACACTTGAAACTAAAAATGGATAAGTAAATATTCTAATTTATTTTTAAAGTGACATGCAGTGTGCTTGAAATTTATTTAATATTTTTTTAAAGATTTTGATATCACATAATGTAATATATTTCAAAAACAAATAAGTGGTGGTTTTCCCATGATTTTATATCAATATAAGGTAATTTTCTATGGTTTTTATTGTTTCATGCATGTTTTAGTGTTTAGAAACATAAAAAATTTATTTATGACCATAATGGGAAAACCATCATTTGAAATGAAGTGATGTTAGTTTATAATTTTAAAATTAAATCTATAGTCATTGTACCCTAATTTTAGGACAATCTGACATTGTTTTCTTGGTTTTGATCATTCCACACACGTTTTAGTATTTTAAAACACAAAAAATGCATATACGACTATAATAGGAAAATCATCATTTAGAATAACATTCCATCAGTTCCTATATTTCAAAATTAAATTTATGGTCCTTTTCCCCTTATTTCAGGACAATTAAACATTATTTTCCTAGTTTTGGCTGTTCCATGCATGTTTTAGTGTTTTAAAATACTAAAAATGTGTTTACAGACATAATGGAAAAACCATCATTAGGAATGACGTGCCATTGGTTCCTACATTTCACAATTAAATTTACAATGGTATTACCATGATATAAGGACAAACTAACATAATTTTACTGGTTTTGACCATTCCACGCACGTTTTAGTGTTTTAAAACACTAAAAATGTGTTTATGACCATAATAGAAAACTGTCATTCGAAATGACATGCCATCGATTACAACATTTAAAAATTAAATCTATGGTGTTTGTCCCCTAATTTCAAGAAAATATGATATTTTTTGTCTATTTTGACCATTCCATGCATGTTTTAGTGTTTTAAAACACTAAAAATGAATTTACGACTATAATGGGAAAACTATAATTCATAATGACATGTTGTCAGTTCCTAAATTTTTCAATTAAATCTATGGTCTTTTCCCCTTATTTATGGACAATACGACATAATTTTTCTAATTTTGATCGTTCCATACATGTTTTAGTGTTTTAGAACACTAAAAACATGTTTATGAACATAATGGGAAACTGTCATTAAAAATGATGTGTAATTGGTTCCTACATTTCAAAATTAAATATATGGTAGTTTTCCCCTTATTTTAGGAAAATACGATATTTTTTTTCTGGTTTTGACCGTTCCATGCATGTTTTAGTGTTTTAAAACACTAAAAACATGTTTATGGCCATAATGGGAAAACTGTTATTCAGAATGAAATTACATTGATTCCTACATTTCAAAATTAAATCCATGATATTTCCCACTAATTTTAGGGCAATCCAACATCTTATTTCTGGTTTTGACCCCTGACACTTGTTTTTAAAGGCTTTTGTACCTTTCATAAGTGTTTACCGAGTAATTATGACCACAACACATGTCATATTGATGTGTTGTCTATGTATACAGATAAAAAAACTAATTGGTGGTTTACACCTAATTTCAGGTCAATCCAATTCCATTTTCATAGTTTTTACCATTCCACCCATGTTTTAGTGTTTTAAAACACCAAAAACATATTTACAACCATAACAGGAAATCTGTTATTCAGAATGATATATCGTTGGTTCCTACATTTCAAAATTAAATCTACGATATTTTTCCTCTAATTTTAGAGCAATCCAATGTTTTTTCTTAGTTTTTACCATTCCACGCACGCTCTATTGTTTTAAAACACTAAAAATAGGTTTAGAGACATAATAGAAAAAAAACCATTCAGAATAATATACCATTAGTTATTATATTTCAAAATTAAATATATGGTTGTTTTCCCATGATTTCAGGACAAACCGACACAATTTTCTTGGTTTTTACCATTCCATGCACGTTTTAGTGTTTTAAATCACTAAAAATGTGTTTACGGCCATAACGGGAAAATCGTCATTCAGAATGACATGCCATCAATTCCTATATTTCAAAATTAAATATATAGTCATTTTCCCCTACTTTCAGGGAAATTAGATATTTTTTTCCTAGTTTTTACCCCCATAACACTTGTTTTTAAAGGTTTTTGTACCTTTTATAAGTGTTTACCGAGTCAAAATTGAGAAAACAGGTTAAGATTGTTTTTAAACATATGGATAATGATCTATAATTTATTTTTGAATTTTAGAAATCAAACATACATCAATCCGGCATAATATGTGGTCAATATAAATTGAAATGCACATTTTCTCTATAAAAGTGTCATTTTAGTTTTTTATGGACATTGTATGTGTTCTTTGCAAAGTCATTGGACATGAAATGTAGTTAGGGACATTAAAATAAAAAAACATATAGAAATAAAAAACACAACACTTTATAAGTATATTAAAATTTTTTACTCATGTCTTTTAAATTAGTTATCAAGGAATATGAAATTAATTTTATCTTTACTTGAGTATCAAAGACCTCATTTTTTCAAGATGTAGGAATATGAATGCAATATTTATAATTAATGGGAAAACTCACTATATCAAAAGAAAGATGCCTAATAATCTCCCCATATATTCCACCAATGTCATTGGTAGGCACCCTGAACTCTTCAAGTAGAATTATAATCTTGAAGTCCTTTAGGTCCCATACATATACTGTGATCATATTTGTATCCCTTCTATGGTCGTCTTTATCTATTTGACAAATTAATTAAATAATTAATAATTTTTTTTTTGAAAAATGACATACATAACAGTAATGGTAACTCACCAATATCCCCTAGATGGAGGGGTGACCAATTGATCCATCACCAAAGGTGAATCAAGCGGTGGGATACCAAAAAAATATGGGGAAACAACTGGCTCACAAGAAATATCGAGTATAACAGAATCACTAGGATCCACAGAAGGTGACAATAGTGGTGGAATGATCTGAAATACTAATCGGCTAGAATCCATAAATTCTTTTGCTCTATAAATTTATATATTTCAAATGGTTAAGGTATATTAAATATATAAAAAATTCAAAACTAAAATCTTTTTATAAAAAAAGAAAAAGAAAAACTAGAGCACAATATATATGTACAAAACACTTATCAATGAATTTTTTTAATATAATTTCATTATCAATTTATACATTCAATTATCTTCATTTTAATTATCTTTATTATTATTAACCTCTATTGTGATGAGTCCTTAATTTTCACCCTCTCTTGTAAGTTCTATCATTTCAATATTGTTAGGAAAAAACCTTTCAATATTTTGTGGTTGATGAGGTTCACTATCATAAAGCCCTAATTGATCTTCATCACTCATATCATATAAGTCTATCTGCTTTAAGTGCACAAAAACACTCCAACCTTCATGTATTTAATCATCCATATAATAAAAAATCTTCTCTTGTGAAGCCAAGATAAATGGATTATTCTCTACATGCTCATCAGTATCTATTAAGTGAGAGAAGTTAACAAAAGTAAAATGTAATGAATCTTTCATTATACCCCTATCAATGTTGACCCACTTGAATTTGAATAAGACAATTGAAAAATATCCATGATTGTTTAATTAAATTATATAAATTATCTTCCCATAGTATTCCACCTCTGAAAATGTAAATACACCACTATTTTTTCAAGTCTTCTTCACAATAAATTGTACAAAACCTAGAGCTATGAATATTTTTGGCATCGAATCTCTTAGCATGCCTTAAAGGACCTCAAGCCAAAAACTTCAAATCATTCAATATTTTAGCTCGATTTTCAAAATTCATTATCTAGAAAAATATATATAATATTTTACTTTTAATATAGACAAAATAACTACATTCCAATAATATTAATATGAGTATATACTTACACGATGGGTGAACCATTTGACAATCTCCTTATTAATAACGTTTGTTAATTACAACTCATTTTGAACTCGACCCCTTAGTTACCTCTTTGTTTGTAGTCAAAATTATTCAATAAATGGACCTGTAATAACAATATTGAGTAGTACATATCTATGTTCTTGTAGAACCTTCAATTCAATTAGTGAAAATTTTTTCCCCTTTCCAATTAGTCATCCAATAGTTGCAAATTCTGATGATTGATTTTCAGAACTAGAATTAGTGGAGATGTCGTCAACACATCCAACCTGATTGAATATAGTCCCAATCCCATCCAAATAACTAGAATAGAAGGCCAATAACTCTTCATCTATGTAACATTCAGAAATATAGGCTTATAGTTGATCTTTATTCCTCACACATGATTTCAAATGACCTAAGTATCTGATGAAAAAAAATAAGAAACATGTTAAAAAATTTACACAGTAATTTGATAAAATCAAATTCAAAAATGAAAAAAAATATCAACTTACCTCTCAATTGGATACATCCATCGATAGTGTACTGGTCCACCGAGTTTATCTTCTTCAACCAAATGAATAGTCAAATGAATCATGACTGTGAAGAATGAAGGGGAAAATAACATCTCCAAATGACATAGTTTTCAAATAAATTCTTTCTCAAAGTTTATCAATATTGGTTGGATTTAGAGTTTTTCCACAAATATCTCTAAAAAAGGTACAAAACTCAACTAGAACTGTAGTTAATTTTTTAGTTAAAGTATTACACAATGCCAACAACAACAACTTCTCCATAAAAATATGTGAGTCATAACTTTTCAATCCATGTAACTTTTGATGTTTGAAGTCAACAAACCTTGATTGTTGCTTAAATATCAATTTGGAACTTTTAAACTCTTTAAAGTTCAAAGGAATACATATATATCATGATTCTTCATTGTAAAAATATCCAAAGGATACTTGAAATTCTAATTTGACTAAAAACCATGCTTTATATTCATTGTTTCCAAATACTTACGAGCATTAAGTTGATCCTTTGATTTACCATGCTCATTAAGCACTGTAAAAATTATATTATCAAAGGAATTCTTCTCAATATGAATTATATCATGATTATGACGTATCAAATTAAACTCCCAATAAGGAAGTTTGAAGAATATACTCCTTTTATTTCATTGTTGTGTTCCAGCTTCTTCAGATGCTGTACCTTGTACCCTTTTCCCCCTTTTTTAAACTGATGTCATTTTCCAAATTCTTTAGTGACATTCATTAATTGTCCCAAGATTTATGAACCAGATAACACCTTAAGTGGATTTATAATTTCAATATATTTATTCAATTGTATCTTGTTAAACCTGAATTTATGAGAGGCATCAAGAAATAAACAATGACACATAAAACACAATTTTTAGTTATGAGGTAATCATTGAGGTTCAAAATCCAAATTAAAAACTAGACAATCCAAACCTGTATGATTGTTCCAACTAGATAAATTTTTTAGTTCAATAAATTCCCTAATTTTCCACATTAAATTAGCATGCATTTTGAATATTTTTCTCGTTGAAGCATCATATGTTTACTGGGATTTTGAAATTCAAATATGTGTTCTAAATTGGCGGGAAGTGATGTTTTTGGGTTTGTCTACTGGTTTGTGGTCACTATTTGGATTTTTTTATGGTTCACACTTAGCCTTTAAAAGTGTCTTTAGAAAATGGAAAAAATATGGATTTGAAGGTAGCTTTGATTAGAGGTTAAAGTTATGCATCAATGTCATTTCCAGGAATTTTATTTCCATGTATAATCATCAAAATAATGAAATAATTATTCTTCATACATATCCATGGAGGTAGATTATAGGGGATAAAAACAACTATCCAAAATCTATGATTAGTACTTAAAGTACCAAAAGGTTTAAAAACATAAAAATCCAATCCCAAACGTACATTCTTAGGATCCGAAGAAAAATCTGAATATATCAAATCAAACATCTTCCATGATGTTGAATATTTTGGATGTCACATCAATCTATTGTCACTATCTTGAGCATGCCACTTCATGTCATATTTAGTATTAGATGACATAAATAATCTTTTCAAGCATGGTTTCAGAGGAAAGTAATGCAATACCTTTTCAAGAGTTTTATTCTTATGTTTCTTTCTAGGGATGCATTGATTTATACTCTCACTATTGTTTATTGACTTCCATATACTTTAATGTCATATTACGCATTATTCTTTATCAGAATATTCTCCCTATAAAATCATATAATCTTTATGGCATACATGTATCTTTTTATAATCAATTCCAAGTTTATTGATGACTTTTTTATCTCATAGAATGATGTAGGGATCTTAGCTTCACTAAATGTATCATGAATCAACCCTAAAATCATGTACATTTCTTTTTATTTAATTCCACAGAGACAATTGATATGATACAACTTAAGTAGAAAAGTCAACTTTGAATACTTGGCACACCCTTCATACAGTTCTTACTATCCATCTTCAAATAATTCATAAAAATCATTTTTTTGTCACTGAATTTTTGGGAAAGATTAACCAACCTAGGATAAACCGAAGGTTCTGTTGATCTATTTAAATCTTAGAAATTGTATTCTACAAAACCAAATGCGTCATTTAACAAATTTCAAACCAAATTCTCCTCCTCCGGGTCACTTTGTATTTCTTTGATAGTATTTTAATTATTTTGAATTTCCATAACATTTGATTCACCATGCCAAATCCAACATAAATATCAAACATGAAACTGTTTCAATATCAAATTCTCATACACTTCATTTCTATTCAACCATCACTTGAATTTACAATTAGGACACAAAAATTTTATTATACCATCCACTGATTGGTTTGCAATTGCATAATCTAAAAATTATTCCAAACCCTTGGCATATCGAGTCATGTTTTGAGGTAAATTAATCCAACTTTTATCTATAGTTATTGGATTGTATTCTCCCTATACATTTAGATATAAAGATATAATGTTTAATCAAACAATTAAAATCAAAATTAAATATCACCCAACTTCTCCACTGACTCTTTCACAACAAATATAAAGGAAAATGGGATGAATCAAATAATTAACTTTTTCTTACTAAACTTCTAATATAAAAACATGAATCAAATAAATTATTATCTATCACAAAAATAGATTAATGGGATGAATCAAATAAAATATAATGGTGTATTCTACCCTAGTGTTGTAACTAAGGAGGGTTAATTCCATTGAAAAATTATCTACATTGATCAATACCCAAACCATTTCCCATGATCAAACTAAAACTAAGAGAAACACTTTAAAAATATGAATGTAAAGTATACTTTATTTGGATATCACTATATTTCATGCATACCCAAAATATTCAAATCTATATGTCTATATTCTATTAAATTGGTTTAGTGTGACTTCATGTTGTTCCATGAATTATATAAATCAACTTTATTCAAATAACATAAAATCGGATGTTCCTTCAATTTTAGCTAAACATAAAAAACACAATGTTAACATAAATTTGAATAATTTCTATTGTGATTTTCAAATCAAATGATAAAAAATTCCACATTTGAATTAACAAAAAACAAACTACACACTATAATTAGTTCTATTAAAAATCATGTTAGTTTAAATAAAATCAATGAAACTATGTTGGTTGTTCCAATTACTATGGTCAATAATTGATTGTCATGCATCTAAAACTTAACCCTAACAACTCTATCATTACTCGACAGATTTTATTAAACTAAACGATTCCTCACATATGAATAAAACATGAATCATTCTAATAAATTTAAAAGGGTCCAATATCTCATTTTCAAGGACTTTATCCTTAGATAACTTTTTAGGGTTGGTGATGAAACCATGTGTAACCCCAAACCCTACCACAAATTGGTCATGAGTTGGAAAATAACCTCAATTATGCATGTGTCAAAAATTAGAGGCATCGACATATATAGAACAAAGTGGAATTAATTAATATAAAATAAAAATCATAAAATCATGAATGATCTAGATTCCCTAATTGACATATATCATAAATGAATTTATTTTTTTAATTTAATACAACATAACCAAAATTAATGATTATTATAACTCCAAACAACTAACTATAAATCAAAATAACACATTATAAACCAAAATTACATATATAATTATTGTCCAATTAATAAAAAAAAAATTATATATTGTTTTTATCACCCATTATTATCCATCTAATTATAATCAATAATAAATTTATGGTGATGATGATGTAACCTTTAGGGGGGGTCTACGTTACCACTGAGGAGGGGATCCCTGGGGGGAGGGAGGTCGGGGGGGGGGGGGGGTCACGTCACCGACAAGTCGACCAAAGAGGTGGTTGGGGGGGGGGGGAGGTTTGAGGGGGTCAAAGTCAGAGGGGGGGGGGGGGGTTGTAGGGTTCGGGGGTCACGGGCTTGGGGTTGTAGGCTTGGGGTCACAGGATTGGGGTCGCGGGCTTGGGGTCACTGAAGGAGAGAGGAGGAGGGGGTCGGGGGAGGTGGAGGGGGGGGGGGTTGGGGTCGCATGGAGGGATCAGGGGAGGGGGGATTAGGTTTTTTTAAAATGTTTAGTGAAGGTTTAATTAAAACCGCCACTAATTAAAAAAATAAAAAAATTGTCACAGTGGTTTTATGAAACTTTCACTATATTATATATTTTTTAACTGAATTTATTTCACGGCGGTTACTAGAACAACCATGAATATACCATCACTAACCATCAATTTTTTTTCATTAAATGTGCATTGTATTATAGTTTCATTAATATAAAATGTAAACTTAATATAATTGAATCTCATGTGCTACATTCTTCTATCATTAATAAATTTCATTATCAAAATTTTCATGGATATACAATCTAAAGAAATGAGGGTGGTTCTTCTTCATAACTTCCTCAGGTTCCCAAATTGATTCCTCTATTTTATGATTTCTATAAAGTACCTTTAACGGTCGATTCATTCTATTCCTAAAAACTTTTTCTCTAGTGTTAGGAATTTGGATAGACTTTTCATAAGAAGATAGATCAAGTTACAATTCTATTTCATCATAGGTGAGAACATACATTTGGTCTGGCATATACTTAATTAACAATGAAACATGGAACACATCATTTACTCTAGAGAGGATCTATTTCATTACCAAATAGTAATCCATAACTCCAATTATTTTCAAAATTTCAAAAGTTTCGATGTACCTGGGGCTTAGTTTTCCTTTCTTACCAAACCTTATAACACTCTTCCACAGAGATAATTTCAAGAAAATGTGATCTCCCATTTGAAATTCAAAATACTTTCTTAGGTTATCGATGTAAATATTTTTCATGATTTTATTTACATGAATATGGGTCTCGATAGTATTTACCTTTATAATTTCATCCACAAAAAGTTTTGGGCCCACAAGATTCCTTTCACCAACTTCATCACAACAAGTTGAAGTATTATATATCTTGTCATATAATGCTTCATATGACTCCATTTAAATACTTGAATGGAAGCTATTATTCTTGGAAAACTCCACCAAAGTTAAATAATGATCCCATATACCTTGAAAGTCAAGTATGAATGACCTTAACATGTCTTATAATATTTTAATGGTCTTTTTAGATAATTCATTAGTTTGAGTATGACAGTAGGTGATCAAATGAATCTCAATATCAATAACCTTTTAAATATTTTTCTAGAATTTTGATATAAATAATGAATCATTATTAGACACAATTAAAATAGGTTCACCATAAAGCCTTAAAAATTTGTTAATATAGTGTTGTATGAAGTACTCAAGAGGTAAATCTTATTTTATAGAGAGTAATTGTTCTGATTTGGTAAGGAGGTCAAAAATAAACTATATGATATCATTTCTTATAATATTATTTGGTAATATAGTGAAAAAGTTTATATTTATTCACCCCATTTCAATATAGGAATGAGTATAGGTTGAATTAATCATCGAGGATGTTGTCTATCAGCCTCCACATGTTAACAAACCAAGCATCGTGATACGTAATCTGAAATTTTCCACTTTATATTATCACACCGAAAATGTTCCTTCAAATCCTTATACATATTGGCGCTACCATGGTATATTGAGAAATTTGAGATATGAGATTTTTTTAATAATCCCCTTTTCAGATTAGGTATAGATGGAATACATAACCTCCTTCTAAATTTCAGAACACCATCTTTATAAATGATGTTTTCCAATTTCACATCATTCACAAATTTAATTTTCTTTTGAAAATTCTCATCACCAGGCTGATTTTTTTATCTTTTCCAATAAAAATGGTTTGAAAATAATTTTAAAAAATGTGTGATGTTTCTCATTCCTTAATAATTACCATATCCATATTTACTAATTCCATGAACATAGGATCCCTATTAGTTATCATTTTTTTAGGACTCTATGATTGTTTCTACTTAATGCATATGTTACCTTATTTTCCTTCCTTGGGTGGTAGTGTATTGAGAAATCATAATCCTTGAGTAGATCGAGCCATCATATTTGTCTCATGTTGATCTATTTATATGAAAATATATTTTCTAGATTCTTATGACTTGCGTATATCCCATATATTTTTCCATAGAGATAATTACTCCATATCTTCAAAGAAAATATTGCAGTTTCCAACTCAAGATCATGGGTTGGATAGTTCTGTTCATGATTATTTAACTTTCTTGAGCGTAGTAATTGACTTTATCATTATACATAAGTACATGGACAAGTCCGTTCTTTAATATATCATTATATATCACAAATACATCATTTCCCAATGGTAGAGTCAATATTAGAGCATTGACCAATATAATCTTCAATTCTTCAAAACATTCTTCACATTACTTTATCCATATAAACACAAACCCTTTATATGTATGATTGGTTAATAGGTTCACCAATAAATAATTTTTTTGAACAAATCACTGATAGTAACATTTCAATCCATGTAAACTACATACCTTGGTTATGTTTGTCAGTGTAAGCCATTTTTTTACCGTCTTTGTCTTCAAAGGATCAAATGATATTCCATACTTGGAGACAATATAGCCAAGAAAAGAAACTTTTTGTAGTGTAAAATTCACAATGACTTAATTTAACATATAAACATTTTACTATAAGAGTCTCTAGATTAATACACAAGTGATTCTTACAACCCTAATAGATTTTATAGTACACCAAGATATCATCAATAAACACCAAAAAATATTTATCAAAATCTTACTTAAATACTATGTTCATTAGATCCATAAAAAACAAGGGTGAATTAGTCAATATAAATGAAATTACTGTAAACTTTTAATTTCCATACCTCTTAAAAAATGTTGTCTTTAGAATGAAGGTTAATATTTGAAAAATATTTATCTCCTTAAAGTTGATCGAATAAGTGATCAATGTGAGGTAGTGAATGTAACAAACCAAAATTTTATCATTATAATTTCCCTTCTATAATTATGGTATAAAAAAAATACATAGCATAGATATCTCAATAAAAATTTATTCTCATAAATGAAGAATGAAATAAGTGATATATAAAAAAAATTAAGGAACCTATATTGATGGAATAATAACTTGATCCTTGGAATAATAACTTGGCCATTAGAAATATTAATCCATCCAATAGAATAGTAACCTCACCTATGAAATTATAAATAAAAGTTAGGCATCTTATAAGTGATAATATGATATAATTATACTACAGTATAAGTAAATAAATCTTTTAAAAATGATAAATTAACTCTTGGTATTTTTTTAAAACAAAAATGTTTATTTACAATTTTATAATTAATATAATAATTTGAAATAAAATTTATTTTCATAATATAGATTCATAAAATAAATATTTTGTTTTCTTATGATTATAAGATAATTTTATGAAACTTTAATTACCTAAATCCATATTTTTGTATTTTCAAATGACACTTTTAAGAGAAAGTGTGAACCTGAATACAACCACATGATCCCACATATTCCACACCCACAAAATATACTTCATTATATACGGTATATATACATTATATGTTATATATACTATTCCTTGAGTCATAGATGATGTAATACCATAATATAAAAATATAATTCATTATTTAATATATTTAATCATAATAATCAAAACTATTTATAATCTTGAGTCAAAATAATAAACTAATAAATGAAATAATGGGAAAACACCCCTCTCCTCCCCTATAAATACAACCCCTCACCACCTCTTATCCTCACACCATAAAAGTTTTGAGACTTGTCCAAGTTCTAAGAAATACTCTTCCCAATACCCGACCACACATCCAATATCCCTTGGCCTCATCAAAAGACCAAAACCTTGTCCCTAAGTGGTTCTCAAGGAGGAAAAATTCAAGAGGTAAAATCCTCTTTCTTTTCCTTTCATTTTTTTCTTTTTAATTTAATTTATTTTATTATCCTATAATAACATCCACTTATCCAAGTGGAATGATAACAATAGTATCTTTTATATACTATAATTTTATTATTTTAATGAAATAATTCATCTTTAAATCTCTCCCCTTTTCCATTTATTCTAAAAATGAAAATATAGTCCGTGGTGTATCGATTTACCACCACCATGGACAATGCATTTTCATTTTTTGCTACCACATTCAAGACTAGTAATAAAACCATTATTATGGTCAAATAATATTTTATTATAAATATTATAAGTTATATAATGTTCATAATACAATATATAAACATGATGTTAAATAAAATGACATAATCTCACAATGGTCGTAAAAACTGCCAAAATAAATTAAATCATTTTTCATTAACGTTATATCTAATAAATCATCCTAAAACCATATAAAAAAATGATATATAAGACCAATTACACTTCTTTGTGTTCATTAATAACATATAATTTCAATTCTGTAGAATCATTCTTATTATACATGAACTTCCATACTTATAAACAAGCAAACCAATCATGAAAACCAAGAAAACAAACACTCCTGAGTGATGAAATTGAACTCTAAAACTCATTAAAAAGGATATAAATGAACTTAATAGAACTTTAATAAATCAAATAAATGTATAATATGTTCTATATTTTTTAATTAATGAATCTAATTTTATTATCTTGGATATTAAAGTGAATAAATCATTCAGACACAAGGTGAGGGGATTCTTGAACCCAACTCTCTTCCTTTGGGTTTTCCCTCTTTCAATCCATTTTTAGTATGGATTTTCTATTAATGTTCCTTAAATAAAATTTATTTATCCCTCACTTATATTTTATGGGATATAAATGTTTCAAATATAATTTTATCACAAATGAAAATATTTTTTCCAAAATAACTCTTCTTTCCAAAAATACATCTTTTACTTCTCATGAGATTCTTTATTCTTGATGATTCTTATAAAAATTATGTTATTCCCTATTTATTTTGGGAACCAAAAGGTTTATTCATGAATTTATTATTTATAAAATTAAATCCATTCTTTTCCATGGGTTATTTTATCTCCAAGATTGATATACGTTCTGTGCGTCATGCATGATAATGTGAATGTTATGATGTTATGGGTGCATCCAGAATTATATAGCGCATATAAATGTTATGATGTGTTGGGTACACATGAAATTATATAAATATCTAATTCATTGGTTAATGTGATGTATCTCATGAGATAATTTGAAATATGCATGGTAGTTGACCACTAAGACATGATGTTTCATTTTTATGCACTTCCACATTCCATGACTTTATCTAATACTTACTATCATGATTATAATGATGATTTTATGAGGATGATTATGCTCACCCCATGTTATATTTATTCATGTTCTTATCTATCCTATTATTATGATTTTATATCACCCCTTTCTTTGATGTATATCCTCAACTGATTACTTATAATAAGGATAACACAAGGACCACTAAGAATCTTGAGAAGAAGGAATTAAATAAATGTTTATGTTTTATTTTGTAAATTTTATATATGGTCCTAATTTTCCCAATACAATAAAACTTTTGATTCTGTTAGTGTAATGATTTTATGTTGTTTATATTTAAAATGATGTAATATTCATGTAATAAAATGTAGGGTCTCTATAGTTGGTATTAGATCATGGTTTAGTTAATTTGGGAATTATGATTAGTGAACATTAGTGAAAACCCTTAGTATGAGACTAAGTATATGTAAACACACAAGAAGATTTATTTTAGAAAATTCTAAACATAGTAATCCCACAAGATATTCATTTAGAGTTAATTTCACAAAAGAATAAATTATTAATAACTTTTTGACTAATTTTTTGTTCAAACCTTTTCTATTTTATAAAATAGTGGGGACTAAGAGAAACCAGGCCAACAACATGTGTGAGGGCCAATGATGCGATTTTCTGAACAACATCCCAAATGCCTTGATCAGTGGAGTTAAAAATTTCATAGTGATACTTACTTAGTTGTCTTAGGATATAAACAATAACCTAAACAATGTGGAACATCCTCCTTCACCTAAGAGGGAGAAAATAGATATCAAGTCTTTTATGAGGCAAGGACCACTGACGTTTAGTGGATCTTATGATCCACTAGTCGCGGAACATTGGGTCAACTAAATAGAGAATATATTTTCTATTATTTACTATTCTAATATGGAGAAGGTGACTCTGTCTGCTAATCGTCTAGATGGAGAGGCCAAACAATGATGGGTGTTAATTAAGAAAACCAAGATGAAGGATTAAATTGAAGAGTTGGAGTGGGAAGACTTTAATATAAAGTTTATTAACAAGTATTTCCCTAGAAATATTTTTAAAAATATGAATATAGAATTCATAGAACTGAAACAAAAGGAAGGTGAATCTGTCATGGCCTACAAAGAAAATTTAAAAAGGATAAAAATGTATTATTTGTGTTTATTATAAAAAATGATAGAAAAAATTATAGATTATTTAGTGGTTTAAAACCACACCTTCAAAAGGCTCTAGAAATTCTAGAATTTGGGAGTTATAAAGAAGTTGTTCGATGTTCTCTCAAAGTTGATATAGAGTTTGGAGAATGGTACCATGGATATGGTGATAAGAAATGAAAGATGGAGTTTCAAGCTGAGGGATCTAATGAAAAAGGTGGAAAGAAATCTCAACCACTCACATGTCAAAATGTGGGAATAAGAATCACAAGAACTGCCTCAAAGGTATGGGGAAATTCTATAATTATGTGATGGAAGTTCACCAAGCTCATGAATTTCATAGAGGAATAAATAAGCTGGCCAATGTGATGGAGGAAAAGAGAGCATCACCCATGGTTTAATGCTTCAACTATAGGGATCAAGGGCACTATGAAAGCCTGTGCACTAAACCTCGAGTCATTGAGGGTAATCATCATCACCAACCACCATAGCCAATGGATAAAGGGAATGATTATGCCATCAATACTGCTGAAGTAGAGTAAGAAAATGAAGTTGTACAAGGCACACTTCCTATTCAATCAAGAATGGTAAAAGTCTTATTTTATTAGTATTCTACGCATTTATTTATATCTTGAAAGTTTTCTAGAACTATTGAATCAAATCCCTGAAACCTTGAAGTAGAGATATCCATAAAAAAACATAGTGGTGAAATAATTTCAACCCAGTTGTTGGACTCTTCTCCTATTGGCGTATGTGGGAAGATTCTTCCAGTGAATCTCATGATACTTCCCATGTTCAAATTCTAAGATATAATAGGAATGGATTGGATCTCGTTATGTAGATCACATATAAAATATTGGGAAAAGGAAAAATATTTTCAAATTATGAACCATCCCATGATCCTCTACAAATGAAAGGAATATCATGAATTTACTATAAAAAATCCTTCAATAGTGTGGATGTTAGTTCCCTATGAGGAGTCATACTTTTCTCAAATGGCTGAGTCAAAGGAAGGTATCAAACTAGAAAAAATTTCTATTGTGAGGGAATGAAATGATGTATTTTCTAAAGAGTTTACTAGACTTCCCCCAGATCTTGAGGTAGAGTTATAAATAGAACTCATACCCAGAGCTACTCTTAACTCAAAATGTCCCTACAGGATGACCCCAATCAAACTTGAGGAGTTAAAGAAGTAGCTGCAAGAGAATTTGGACAAAGGGTTCATACACCCTAGTGTATCACCTTGGGGTGCTCCAGTGATCTTTGTGAAGAAGAATGATGGATCAATACAGATGTGTATCGATTATCAGTAACTCAATAAGATCACCATAAAGAACAAGTATCCTCTTCCAAGGATTGATGACTTGTTCAATTAGCTATGAGGATTTCAATACTTATCAAAGGTGGATCTTCATTATGGATATCATCAACTTAAGGTGAAGAAGGAGGATATTCATAAGACTTCTTTCCATACAATTTATGAGCACTATGAGTTTATAGTGATTCCCTTAAAACTTACTAATACCCCTGAAATCTTCATGGATTTGATGAATCGAGTCTTTAGAAATTACTTTGAAATTTTTTTGGTAGTGTTTATCGATGATGTTCTCATCTACTCCAACATAAAGGAGGAACATGAAGAACACCTAAGGATTGTGCTGTCAACTTTGAGGATGGAGAAATTGTACACCAAGTTCATCAGGTGTGAATTTTGGATGCAAAAAGTTACATTATTGGGACACATGATCACAAGTGATGGAATTTCTGTGGACCCTTAAAAAACAAATTCAATTGAGGAATGACCCATACCCAATAGTGTCATGGAAATCTATATTTTTTTTGTATTAGTAGGGTACTATCGATGTTTTTTGAGAAATTTCTCATGATTTTATAGCCCGCTAACTAAGTTAACAAGGAAATGGGTAAAGTATTTCCGAATGGAAGAATTCAAGGAAAGATTCAGAGAGATAAATATAAGGCCGATCACTGCACCTGTACCCACATTACAGAAAAGTAGAGAAAGTTTTGTGATATATAGTGATGCTTTAATGAAAATATTGGGTTGTGTACTCAAGTGATAGCCTAAACCTTATGGTAATTGAATATCCATGAACATAACTACCTGACACATGATTTGGAGTTAGCAACTGTGATTTTTTCCTTGAAAATATAGTGGCACTACCTCTATGGTGAGAATTGTGACATATATACTGATCATAAGAGTATAAATTATATATTCACATAGAAGGAACTCAACATGCATCAAAGGATATGGTTAGAGATAATTAAGGACTACTATTTCTCTATTAACTATCATCCTAGGAAGTAAAATAAGGTAACTAATTCTCTTAGTAGAAAAGAATATACTACTCTATCCATGATGTGGATTTAGAAAGAACCTATCTTCTTGGATATACAAAGGATGGATTCGAAAATCATAATGGTAGGGAATAAATAATACCTTTTCCAAATGATTTCCCAACCATCTATCCAATAGATGATTAAATAGGCACAAAGGGATGATCTGGAGCTTTAAAACAAGGTGATAGTAGTAAAGGAAAGGAAATTACAAGAGTTACATATTGATGATGATGGTGTGATTTAGTTTGGAATAAGGTTGTGTGTTCCTTCATCACCTGATATAAAGAAGGATCTATTGGACAATGCACATAGATCATCTTTATCCATTAATCCTGGAAGTACCAAGATGTACCATGATCTCTGAGAACACTTCTAGTAGGACAAAATAAAGAAGAAGATTGTAGAATATATCTCAAGGTGCTTGATATGTTGACAAGTTAAATCAGAGTGATATAAGTCCAAAGGGATGATGAAACCATTAAGTATACCCATGTGGAAATGGGAGAATGTCACCATTTACTTCATCGCTGGTCTCTTAAAAACATCCAAATGAAATAATAAGATATGGGTTATGGTGGATTAACTCACTAAGACTGCCCACTTTATTAATATTCGGGAAGATCTCTCACTTGAAAAACTTTCCAGGATATATGTGAAGGAAGTGATGATGTTTCATGGGTTCCACTTTCACTCATATCTGATCATGATCCAAGTTTCACCTCTAAATTATGGACAAGTCTCTAACATGATTTAAGTACTGAATTGAATTTTAGCATAGCCTATCACCCTCAAAATGATGGCTAATCTAAAGAGGAAATTCAGATTCTCGAATACATGATAAGATCCTTATCAATGGAATTAAAAGGAGGATGAGATCAACACCTACCATTGGTTGAGTTATCACAAAAAAACAACTTCCACTAGAGTATTCATATGGCTCTATATGAAGATTTGTATGGAAAGTGATGTAGAACTCCAACCCATTGGGATGAAGTTAGAAAAAAAATCTACTTAGACCTGATCTTGTGGAAGAGATGATAGAGAAGGTTCAATCCATCCAACAACATATCAAATATGCTCAAAGTTGGAAAATGAGTTATGATGACAACCATCGAAGGGACTTGTATTTTGATGTTGGAAATAAATTCTTCTTTCAAATATCACCATGGAAGAGAGTCATGTGGTTTGGAAAGAAAGGGAAGTTAAGACTAAGGTACCTTAACCCCTTTGAGATCCTTGATCATATATGAGAAATGACCCATCAGCTTGTAGTTCCACAAATTATGGATCAAATTCATGATGTGTTCTATGCATCACTCCTGAGGAAGTAAATACCAGATCCCTTACATATATTGAACTCAGAGGTGGTACAACTGGAAGATGATATCTATTAAAAGGAGTAACCGATGAAGATCTTGGACCTTAGAGATAAATTTCTACGCAACAAGACTACTCACATAGTCAAATTACTATGGAAGAACCACAAGTATGAAGATTCAACATGAGAATCAGAGGAAGCAATGAAGGATAAGTACCCTCACATGTTCTCATATTAGTATGTAAAATGAAATTTTGAGGGATAAATTTCAAAAGGGGGGAAGAATGTAATGACCCCAAATTTTATCAATAGATTTTTCTTTCTTCTAATTATGGTATAAAACACATACATAACATAAATATCCTAATAAAACATTATTCTCATAAATGAATAATGAAATAAGTGATATATAAAAAAAATTAAGGAACCTATACCGATGGAATAGTAACTTGACCCTTGTAATAGTAACTTGACCATTAGGAATAGTAATCTAGCCTATATAATTATACCATAGTATAAGTACATAAATTTTTTAAAAATAATAAATTAAGAGTTGGTATTTTTTTAAAACATAAATATTTATTTATAATTTTATAATTAATATAATAATTAAAAAAAATTTATTTTCACAACATAGATTCATTAATTTTTATTTTATTGTCTTATGATTATAAGATAATTTTATGAGACCTTAACTAATTTTTCAAAGTGTCGTAAAATCAATTATAATATTAAAATCAGTATATTTTGAATAAATGATGATTTAAATTAAAAAATAAAATTTTCATATTTATAAAATTATTTTCAAAAAATGGATTTCATTTTACACATTGAAAAATGGTTAGGGTAAATTTTTGGGATTTTTATAAAATAGTTGAATTTTTGGTGAATAGTGAAATACGGTAATTTATGATATATATACATTATATGTTAAATACACTATTTATTGAGTAATGGATAATTTAAGCCTATAATATTGAACTATAATTCATTATTTAATATATTTATTCATATGAATCAAATCTATTTATAGTATTGAGCCAAAATAATAAACTAATGCATAAAATAATGGGAAAACATCCCTCTCCTCCCCTATAAATACCACCATGACCACCTCTTCTCCTCACACTTTACAAGATTTGTTCTTTATCCAAGTTCTACCAAATTATATTCCCAATCCCCTCCCCCACTTCCAGGATCCCTTGGTATCATCAAAATACCAAAACATTTTCCCTAAGGAGACCCTCAAGGAGGAGAAATTCAAGAGGTAAAATCCTCTTTCTTTTCCTTTCATTTTTTTCTTTTCAATTTCATTTATTTTATTATACTCTCCTCACATACACTTATACAAGTGGAATGATAAATTCAGTATCTTTTATATACCATAATTTTATTATGTTAATGGAATAATTCATCTTTAAATATCTCCCCTTTTCCTTTTATTCTAAAAATGAAAATATCGTCCGTGGTGTATCGATTTACCACCACTGTGGACGATGCATTTTCATTTTTCACTATTGCCTTCAAGGATGGACAAAAAAACATTATTATGGTTAAATAAAATTTTATTATACATATTATAAGTTATATAATTTTATGGATACAATATATAAATATGATGTTAAATAAAATGATATAAGCTCACAATGGTCGTAAAAACTACCAAAATAAATTAAATCATTTTTCATTAACGCTATATCTAATAAATCATTTTAAAACCATATAAAAAATGATATATAAGACCAATTAAACTTCTAAATGTTCATTTATAACATATAATTTCAATTCTAGAAAATCATTCTTATTATACATGAACTTCCATACTTATAAACAAGCAAACCGATCATGAAAACCAAGAAAATGATCACCCACGAACGATGAAATTGAGCTCTAAACCTCATAAAAGGCTATAAATGAACTCAATAAAACTATAATAAATCTAATAATTTTATAATAGGTTATTTATTTGTTAATTAATGAATTTAATTTTATTATCTAGGATATTAAAGTGAAGAAATCATTCTGACATAAGGTAAGAGGATTCTCGAACCCAACTCTATTATTTTTGGTTTTCCCCTTTTCACTCCATTTTTAGTATGGATTTTACATTAATGTTACTTTAATATCATTTATTTATCCATAAATTATATTTTATTATATATACATGTTTCAAATATGATTTTATGAAAAATGAAAATATTTTTCCAAAAAAACTCTTCTTTCCAAAAATACATATTTTACTTGTGATATTGTTTCTTCTTGATGATTCTTATACCAAGTATGTTATTCACTATTTATTTTGGGAACCCCAAAGTTTATTCATAAATTTATGCTTTATTAAATGAAACCCATTCCTTTCTATGTGTTATTTCATGTCCAATATTGATATACGTTCTACGTGGCATGCATGATAATGTAAATGTTATGATGTGATGGGTGTGCTTGAAATTATATAATGCATGTAAATTTTATGATGTGATGGGTGTGCCTAAAATTATATAATGCATGTAAATGTTATGATGTGATGGGTGTTCTCAGAATTATATAGTGATCCAATTCATTGGGTAATGTGATTTATCTAATTAGATAATGTGAAATATGCGAGGTAGTTTACCACTAAGACACAATATTTCATTTTTATGAATTTTTACATTCCATGACTTTATCTAATGATTAATATCATGATTATGATGATGATGTTATGATGATGATTATGATCACTGCATGTTATATTGATTCATGTTCTTATATATCCTCTTACTAGGATTTTATCTCACACCTTTCTTTGATGTATATCCTCAGGTGATTACTTGTACTAAGTAGAACACAAGGACCACTAAGAAGCTAGAGAAGAAGGAATTAAATAAATGTTTATGTTTTATTTTTGTAAATATTATGTTTAGTCCTAATTTTTCCAAGACACTAAACCTTTGGATCCTAGTTGTGTAATGATTTTATGTTTTTTATCTTTAAAATGATGTAATAATCATGTAATAAAAAGTAGGGTCTATATAGTGAATACTTGTTCTTTATGGTAATAAAATTTATTTCCCTATAATCAATGAAAAAAATTATAGACCCATATTTTTTATTAATGAAAATAACAAAGTCTCCCAAAGGTGAAACACTAGGGTGTATAAATACCTTATCACATGACTCCTATAGTTGTTTCTTCATTTATAATAATTACATGGTGGGAATTTTATAGGGATTATTTTATATGGGTCTTTCATTAGGGATTAAATCAATAAAAAACTCAAATTGATGCTCTGGTTGATGTCCGTGTAATCCCTCAGAAAAAACATCAATGTATTACTTTATAATAGTTACATCTTCAATTTGAAAATCAAATTTCCCATTAGTAGATTTCATATATTCTTCTTCCCCAAGAATCTCATTTAGAAGAGCTGCTATAGGTGGATCTAGACATGAACTAGGTGATTAATTTTCCCCAAAAAGATAAGGAATTACAAATCTTCATCATGAATCATAATTTAATTCTCTTGGAAATAAATTGTTTCATTATATTTTTAAATCCATTCAGTTCCAATTTTTATATAAAAATAAACTATAGTTATAAAAAAAATATGTAAAAAGGGTACATTAATGTGTTATAATAGGAATTGAATGACACATCCTTGTTGCGGTAAGAATTCCACAAGGAGTCTTGACTAATAACTCCCTTCTTATGGTGCTAGGGAAATATTTAATTTTCTTAGAAAACATAACATATATAAAAGAGTGTGAATATATAAAATCAGATAAATCATTATCTAAATTTGTGTCTATGATTAAAGTACCCACCATCACATCTTTAATAACTTCAAAATTAGTTATAGTGATCACATAATCATGGAATTCTCCCTCCATTACCTTTTATTATAGGTTCCCTTGATACTTGGGACATTGGTGGGAATAATTCACCATTTATCTACACCTAAAGTACTATTTAACAGTAGTTTCTTTATTATCTTTGAATTCATTAGCCAGATGACCCTTATCTCTACACTTGTAACAAACTCTCATGCCCTTCAATCATTTTCTAGGATGTTTCTTCCCATAATTTTCACATGATGGAAATTTATTTATTCTATTATTCTTATTTAATGAGTTCCCTTTTCTTGGTTATAAGAAAACCTATTCTTATATTTATTTCCCTTGAATATATAGGATCTATAAAATTCCTTATTAGTTTTGATATCACATAATACTATTTCGTCATATAATGAAAATTTTTGAGAAACCAAAGCCCTTTGAAGGATTGTCTTAAAAACTTCAAAGAAATAGTCAATATGAATTTTTGAATTATTTTTGTAATTTATATAATACCTAGATATCCTTATAAAGGTAGTCTCAACCTCTGTAATAATCTCTACTTACTTTTTCTTTAAGTTGAGGAAATTTCTCTTCATTTTAGTTTGTTTCTCATGAGGGAAATATTTATCAAAGAATGAAAATTTAAGTGATCTCCATCCCATATGTTTTATTTCTTATTCCTCCTTAGTATTCTGGATATATGGACACCATTTATCGTGATCACCTTTAAGAAAATACACTTCCATTATAACCTTTCCCCTTTCATTACATCCTAAGGGTAGAAATATATTTTCAAAGGACTTAATACACTAATAAACTATCACTAGATATGTAGTTTCACTAAAATATAGAGTCTTATGTCACATTAAATGATCCAATATAGGTGTATCATGTCATGGAACATTATGTTGTCCCATGTGTTCAAGGTTATTAGTCATAACCTGGGTTAGAAACCCTAATATGGCCATGATATGCTCAGCTCCAACACCAGTTGTATTAGATTTATCATCAAGATAATCTCTACATTGACCATGAGTATTGATACCATTATTTTAAATATGTACCATTTTTAAACAATTACATAAAATAAATTATCTCATAACATTATGAATTTTAAATCATATTATATAATTGGTGTAACTCTTAACATAAATTGAAAATTTATGCATAGATACTCTCAAAATCATATAGATGGTTTCTTTAGGGATATACTCAAATAATAAATATATTTTTAAATATTTCATAATGGTTTATAAATAAAATGTGAATTAACCCAATAATATTCACTAGGAGTGTCAAACTAGGTGTGCAGTAAGGGCTCATTCACCATCCACCAGAATGATGTCTGAGATATACTCATCCAAATATTTTTTGGATTATTTCCCCTAGATGCATCTACGCTAAAACCATGTACACTTTTAATATCCAGACATAGATTTATTACTATTAAAACCACATAATCTATACCTCAATAAAAATTTATGATATTTACAAATATACATATCCTCAAAGTCTGTCATAGGGTTATGTTCAACAATATATGTTTTCCTAAATCTAGTTCCAAGGTTTCTACTAAACTTATTCTGATACCAACTATAAAAACCACAACTCCAATAACCTAAATCTTATGTCTAATTTATTACATTGACATAAGATACACGGGATCACATCACCATAGACCGATCAGTTTAGTAGTCTTGAAGAACTATATACATACATGATTCCCATTTTATATTAGAAATAAAATATAAAACATAATAAAATAAAATATTATATATCCTTGAAACTCATTAAATTTTCCTTCTTCACATCTCGAGGAAAATAATAAAAAATAAGGTTGAACTAAAATTATTATTAAGGGTTTCATACAACAGAACCTATCATGATTAAATAAAGTATAATCAATATGACAAGGTAAATAACTGAAAAAACATGTCATTTAATCAATAACTTGAGCATGAAATGAATCCATGGATAATATAAATGTAAAAATCTCATGGATAATAATAACTAAACTATCAATGAAGGAAATTTATAGAGTGAAAATATCTATTTACACATATTATTACATGATTTTAAGCATAATTAACCATAAAATACAATCCAAGGATCATAAAGTCTAGTGACTTTGGAATATTAAGTACATAAAACTAAAAACATGTAAATAGAATAGAACATATTTATATTAATCATCTATAATGATATCCTAAGTCCCTTTGAGCTCTTAAATCTGTATAGGATAACTTAGGGAATACCTAGACAAAAGGGATGAGCTAAAAAGACCAGTAAGGGAATAAACATAGAAACAAAGCATAACACATGGGTTAAAAGGAATAATACGATGAAATAAAAAGGCATAAAACATAGATAAACATGTAGAATCATAACATATAGAACATGGGATAATGTAATAATGGAAACATAGGAATTTGGTAGTAATATATAACATGAAATAAACATGATCCAATGCTAACTACCAAGACTAAATCACATGGTGGACAAAGTCCCATAAAGGAATCATGTTTACTCCCTATCTCAACATGACGTCTCATGTGACTAAACATTACCCAATGAAATAGAGTTCTATTTGGGAATACCCATCATAGAATATTCATGAATATCTATTCCACATGAATAATCAAGCATAAGGGTTACCCATGGAAGGAATTGGGTATCATAAACATGTTATAAGGAATAACCAAAGGGAGTATCATAATGGTGTACAAGAAATAATAGATTTAAATAATATTTGGACATTTCATAAGGAAAAAATAGGCATAGATAATGATAAATTATTTCCAAATTAAGTGAAATCATGTAAAAATAGTGTTAAAGAAACTTATAGAAATGAGACACTTTAGTATAGTTTAAGGAAAAATATTTAAGAGTCTTTAAAAGGAGAAAAGAAATAATTGTTTGTATAAAACCATAAATGAACTAATATATTTTTTCATGATAAAAATAGTTATTTTATAAAAATATTTTTGGCTTAAAACAAATTATGGAGTATACTTTAAAGTGGGTAATAAATTGAAAACTTCCCTTTAATCGGGCTTGCTTTTCGAGAGAAATTGAGAAGAGAACCTTATATAACATGTATTTCCACATAAATGAAAGCATAATTGAGGTATGTACATAATTTTAGAACATAAAAACATAATTTAGGAACATAAAAACATAATTTAGGAGTAATAAATAAAAATAATTAAGAATTAAATTGGGGTAAATGTAGAGAAAGCGTAACCCAATGGAAAGATGGTTCAGAGATAATCCCTTACCTTATGTACAAAAGTGTTTTGAACTTGTAATTAATGTCCTAGATAATGAAATTAAATCCATTAATTAATTAATTTAGAACCTATTTTACATGTATTTAATTTATTATAATTTTATTAGGTTCATTTATGGCCATTTCGTTGACTTATAGTGTTTAATTTTATCATTTCGGGAGTGTTCGTTTCATGGTTTAATGGTCGGTTCATTTGTGTATAAATATGAAAGTTCTTATAAAATGGAAGAATAAATCCACAAATAGAATGATATGGTATTAATTTATTTCAAAAAATTTATATGTTCCCATATATAATTTTATTTTTTAAAATGAGTATGATTCATTAGATAAATCATTGATGAAAAAAGTGATTAGTTTATTTTGGAAGTTTTTACAACCATCATGAATTAATATCATTTTATTTAATAATATGTTTATATAATAGTTACAAAACATTAAATAAGCTTTAGTAAACATATTATAATCTGTTTTAACCATAAAAATGTTTTTATGACCAACCTTAAAGGTGGTAAAAAAACAAAAACTCACCGTCCATGAAGGCGGTGAATCGACACCTCACATACAATATTTTCATTTTTAGAAAAATAGAAGAGGAGAAGAGATTTGATGATGGAAATTCCATTAAAATAATAAAATTATAGTATATATATGATACTGGAGTTATTATTATACTTTGGACAAGGAAGGTGAGGGAATGATAATAAAATAAAAGAAGTTAAAAGAGAAAGAGGGAGAGTTTTACCACTTGAGTGTTGTCTCCTTGAGAACCTCCTTAAGGAACTTGGAAATGGTATTTTGGTAAGACCAGAAAAGCCATAACATGGGTAAGAGGTTTTATAGAGGATTTGGATAGAATATAAGAAATATACAAGTCTTATAAGGTGTGAGTAGGAGAGGTAGCGAGGGGTGGTATTTATAGTGGGAGGAGAGGGGTGTTTTTGATTATTTTATTCATTTGTTTATTATTTTGGATCAAGACTACAAATAGTTTTGATTATTGTGACTAAGTAAAGTAACTAGGGTATATGAGTTCTAGATAATGGCCACTTATATCATCTATGACTCAACCATGACTCAAAAATTCATTTATTTACTTATAATGTTAAATACCGTAAATTATCGAATTTCACTATTCACCAAAAATTCAATTATTTGAGACAAGTCAAAAAAATTATCCCTAATTATTTTTCAACATTTAGATTTAAAAAATAGACTCCATTTTATGAAATAATTTTCTAAATATGAGAAGTTTAATTTTTAATTAAAATCATCATTTATTAAAAAAATACTGATTTTAAAATTATAACGGATTTTATAACACATTGAAAAATTAATTAAGATCTCATAGAATTATCTTATAACCACAAGACAAAAAAATATTAATTTATGAATATATTTTATGAAAATAAATTTTATTTTAAATAATTATAATAATTATAAAATTGTAAATAAACATCTACGTTTCACAAAAATACTAATACTTAATTTATCATTTTTAAAACATTTATTCACTTATTAAACGATATAAATATATTATATTTTCAGTCATATGATACCTAAATTTTATTTATACTTTTATAGGTTAGGTTACCATCCTAAAAACTAGATTACTATTCCTAATCATCACATTACTATTCCCACGGTCGAGTTACTATTCCATTGGTATAGGTCCCTTAAATTTTATAAATAACACTTATTTAAATATTAATTTATGAGAATAAAGTTTTTATTGGGTTATATATGTAATGTATCATATTTATACTATATTACATAATTATAATAAGGGAATTTCCATTTTCAAAATTTCAGGCTGTTACATTCTCCCCCCTTATGAAATTTCACCCTTGAAATTTCATTTTACAAACTAAGGTGAAAACAGGTGGGGATATTTTTCCTATTTCCCACCATTAAATATAAAATAAAAATAAAATTAGGGGGCTTGAATACTTGGATAATAAGCATATAAAAAGGAAAATTTGAACATTAAAGGATAAACTTATAAATGAAAAGTATATCCTAACATGTGATTCCCTAAGTTTCAATCTTGGTTATCCATGGTGATAAAATTATCCCAAGGGGTATTACTAAAGTTTTTTAGTCCTAATCTTTAAAAATAACTAGACTATACTCTGATACAAACTATATAGAACTTATCCTTTTACACATATTATTACATGATTTTAAGCATAATTAACCATCAAATACAAACCAAGGATAATAAAGTCTAGTGTCTTTGGAAGATTAGGTACATAAAACTGAAAACATGGAAATAGAATAAAACATATTTATATTAATCATCCATAATGAGATCCTAAATTCTTTTGATCTCTTACATTAGCATAAGATAACCCGGGGAATACATAGACAAAAGGGATGATCTAAAAAGTCCAGTAAGAGAGTAAACATAGAAATAAAGAAAATCACATGGGTTAGAAGGCATAACATGATGAAATAAAAAGGAATGAAACATGAATAAACATATGGAATGATATCATATAGAACATGAGATCATGTAATCATGAAAACATAGTAATGTGGAAGAAACATATAACATGGCATAAACATGATCCAAGGCTAGCTTCCAAGACTATATCACATGGTGGAAAAAGTCCCATAAAGGAATCAGGTTTAATCCATGTCCCAACATGACATCTCATGAGAATAAACATTACCCAATGAATTAGAGTGCTATCTGGTAACACCCATCATAACATGTTCATGAACATGTGGCCACATGAAGAATCAAGCATAATGGTTACCCATAAAAGGAATTGGGCATCATAAACATGTCATAAGGCATAGTTAAAGGGAATATCATAATGGTGTACAAGAAAGAATGAATTTAAATCATAATTTGACATTCAAAAGGGAAAAATTTTCATATATAATGATATATTATTTCCAACTAAAGTGAAAACATGTAAAAAGTGTGTTTAATAAGCTTTTAGAAATGAGCCACTTTAGTACAGTTTAAGGAAAAAGATTTAAGAGTATTTAAAAGGGGAAATGGAATAATTGTTTATATAAAAACAGAAATAAACTAAGATAGTTTTTAATGATAAAAATATTGATTTTATAAAAATATTTGTGTCTTAAAACATATTATGGAGTGTAATTGAAAATGGGTAAGAAATTGGGAAGTTCCCTTTAATCGGGTTTGCTTATCAGGAGGAATTGAGAAGAAAACATTATAAAACATATATTTCCCCCATAAATGAAATTATAATTGAGATAGGTACATATGTTTGGAACATACACACATAATTTAGGAGTATTACATAAGAATAATTAATAATTAAATTGGGGCAAATAGATAGAAACCATAACCTGAAGGAAAGATAGAGGTTCAGAGAGAATCCCTTACCTTATGTCTAAAAGTGTACTTCATATGTACTTAATGTCATGGATAATAAAATTAAATCCATTAATTGGATCAATTAAGAACATATTCTATATTTATTTAATTTATCATAATTTTATTAGGTTCATTTATGTCTATTTTTTTGACTTATAGTGTTTAATTTCATCGTTTTGTGAGTATTTGTTTCATGGTTTCATGATCGATTCACTTGTGTATAAATATGAAAGAACTTGTCAAACATATTAAAAACTCCAGAAATTGAATTATATGGTATTAATTTATTTATATAAATTTAAATTTTCCCATATATCATTTATTTTTTTGACATGAGGATGATTCATTAGATAACATGTTGATGAAAAAAATGATTAGTTTATTTTGGCGGTTTTTACGACCATCACAAATTAGTATTGTTTTATTTAAAAATATGTTTATATATTGGTTCCATAACATTAAATAATTTTTAGTACACATATTATAATCTATTTTAACCATAAAAATGGTTTTATGACCATCCTTGAATGTGTTAAAGAAAAATGAAAACTTGTCATCAATGAAGGCGGTGAATCGACACCTTAAAAATGATGTTTTCATTTTTAGAAAAAAAGGAGTGGATAAGAGATTTGATGATGAATATTACATTAACATAATAAAATTACAGTATGTATATGATACTAGAGTTATTATATTACTTTTTATAGGGGAGGTGAGGTAAATATAAGAAAATAAAATAAATTAAAAGAGAAAGAGGGAGGGTTTTACCTCTTGAGTGTCGTCTCCTTGAGAACCTCCTTAAGGCACTTGGAAATGGTATTTTGGTGAGACTAGAAAGACCAGAATATGAGAAATCATTTTGGGAGAGGAATTGGGCAGAATATAATGAATAATCAAGGCTTATAAGGTGTGAGGAGAATAGGTGGTATTTATAGTGGGAGGAGAGGGACGTTTTTGATTATTTTATTCATTTGTTTATTATTTTGCCTCAAGACTATCAATATTGTTGATTATTGTGACTAAGTATAGTAAATAGAGAATTTAATTTCTAAATAATGGCAACTTACAACATCTATGACTCAACCATGACCCAAAAATTCATTTATTTACTTACAATATTAAATATCGTAAATTACCACATTTCATTATTCACCAAAAATTCAATTATTTGGAAAAAATCCCAAAAAATAACCCTAACCATTTTTTGGTATGTAGATTTAAGAAATGGACCCTATTTTATAAAAATAATTTTCTAAATATGATAATTTTTTTTTAAATTAAAATCAATATTTATTCAAAAATTATTGATCTTAAAATTATAACTGATATTATGATGCTTTGAAAAATTAATTAAGGTATCATAAAATTATCTTATAATCGTAAGACAAAAAAATATTAATTTATGAATATATTTTATGAAAATAATTTTTCTTTTAAATCATTATATTAATTATAAAATTGTAAATAAACATTTATGTTTCCTAAAAATACCAATACTTAATTTATCATTTTTAATTTTTTTTACTTATTCCATGATAAAAATATATTATATTTTCATTCATATGATACATAAATTTTTTTATACTTTCATAGGCTAGGTTACTACTCTGATGGCTAGATTAATATTCCTAATCATCATATCACTATTCCAATGGTCAAGTTACTATTTCATTGGTATAGGTTCCTTAATTTATCTAAATACTACTTATTTAATTATTCATTTATGAGAATAAAGTTTTAATTGGGTTCTTTATGTGATGTATACTATATAAAATAACTATAAGAAGGGAATTTCCATTGATAAAATTCCGAGTTGTTACAATGTATAATTCTAGACATCTTAATCAAGGCCTTGTGCCAAGATATTTTTAAATATGGGTATACATACAACAGAAACCCATTTAATAAGGCTAGAAAATTAGTTTGTCTCATGAGACATGTTAATGCATTGAGAGGATATCTATAACTAGACCTCCTCCATAAATACATTCCCAATGAATTCCTCATATATTTAATGATAATTTTAATTTATAAAAAATATTCCTTATTAATAAATTTATATATTGAGTAAAGAATATGGAATATGAATATTCCCATATTCAATCAAATAACTTTCATCGTAAAATAACATATGTAGAAATTGTATACAGTTTAGGAAATAAGAATATACATGATAAAAAGAATATGGATATTAAAGAGAAATGTTTTACCCAATAAAAGATGATCATAATAAATTGAATGTTTCATGAGAAATTAAATGGCTCGAAAATCAATCAAGAGATAAGATACGACAATCAATTCATCAAAAAATAGATTTTATAGTAAAATAAAGTCTTTTAGAGAATATAATAAAATGGAATAAAAAATTTAAAATAAATTTTCAATAAATAATTTTCTTTGCAAAACCATTGGAAACTTTTAGAAGAATCTAAAAATAAAAAAATGGTTATGGAGGTAATAAAATCCATTAATGCCGTATACATTAAAAATAATTATTCCTTTTGATTTTTTATAAAGAAATATAAAAATGACCCTTTTATAAAACATTATAAAGATTATTTTCAAACCTTTTTAAAAGTCAAGGATAACATAAAATAGTCTCAATAAATAATTTGAGTAAAGAAAAAGGAATTTTATAAAATAATTTTGAAAAATATGGACATGGAAGAAAAATATACCGGATAAAAGATAGAAATAAGACCGGATTTTCTTTTAAAAATTTATATAAGGAAACAACCTTAAAAATTACATAATCATTAGTTTTAGTCAAGAAATTTATTTATTTAAAATTGAGGTTATTTTAATGTTTATAGTTTTAGATAATTAGGCCATAACTCATACATAACAAAACCATAAAATACAAAGTGGACACTTCCGAACAATATATATTTTTCCCATAGTTTATTTTTTTTAAATTAAGCATGATCTCTTTTATAAAAACTCTTCATAACTTTCAACACAACTTCTTCCAATCCCTTACTCATCCTTAAAACCTGTGAAAAGAATTAAAAAACATGGGATGGGCATAAAAATCTTAGTAAGGGATATAAAAATAAGAAAACCATTAGTCTATTGATAAAAAATAAAACCCATGAAAACTTTACCATAAAGTGATAATTTTTACCCTTAAGAAGTAGTAAATACTTTCCTTTGAAAATAATCTAATTGATTACCCTTTTTTGTAATCACAAGATTACCATAAAACGTATAACAAGAATAGAAAATACATAAATTTATCTTAGGAAATTATTATACATTTCACTCTTATAAATGGAATAATTGTGTGGTTGAATTCTATACATATCACTCTTAAAAATGGAATACCCATACGAACGACTTCTATACCCAATGCATTAGAGGGATATCATGTACCCACCCATCGTTGGTTTATCACAGAACCACCCATCATTGGTTTATCACAGAACCACCCATCAAATGTAAGAGTACCATTATATAATCATAATACATAAAATAATTCAATTTTCAACATGTCATTCATAATATTCCATTTTCACTCGTAAGAAAACATTTCAAGTAATTGAAATAATCAATCCATTTTCAAAACCCATTTTCAATAACAAAACAGAAAAAATTAAAAGGGGTTTTTTTTCTTTTAAAAACATGAATTCTTGTGGAGAAATCTAAATATCAAAATAGATATAAAATTTACTTTATAATCATTTTATATTCATATAAATAAATATGTAAAATAATATCAAGAATATTGACATGGAGGAAAATAAAGATATTTTTATATCAAAGGGCACCACAACACTTTTAAATAAATTTAATCATAATCCCTACGAAGGAATAAATTTTAACAAATCATTAAACAATATAAGAATAAATATACACCTCATAAAAGAAGGTGGGTTTATAACATCAAAATATGCCTTAATGAAAGGAGATTGAGACGAAATACCTTACCTTGAGTCCAACTTATCATGTGTGTATTTATCTTCCTTAATAATAAAATTAAATTAATTATATAATTTCTTTAGAAAACTTTTCAATTTTATCATTACTTTTATTTCTCTTATTACATTTTTGTATAAAACTACTTAAACAATTAAGTTTATGTCGTTTGTTTTGACCATATTCAGTTTATGTGTCAAAATGACCAAGGTTGGTTGTATACATCACCAGAATAATAACCATTACATAATTATCATATTTATATATAAATTATACTTTTAAAACCACTCATAAAAT
Source organism: Viscum album (assembly GCA_963277665.1). Taxonomy (NCBI): domain Eukaryota; kingdom Viridiplantae; phylum Streptophyta; class Magnoliopsida; order Santalales; family Viscaceae; genus Viscum; species Viscum album. Next base: position 1,548,866,048 of record OY728164.1, on the reverse strand, counting down.
ATAGTTATGGAAAATTAACCAACGTTACAATTATGGAGACGGTAGGCTGTACGTACGCATGCGTAATGTTTCCATTTTTCAATGATCATTATGAAAAGAAGGTAAGTAACATTTATCTTTACATAATTATAATTATATCATATATAACATATTATTTAATCATATATACTTATATATATAATTATTGTGATTTAAACAAAATCACATCACTTTGAGGAGGCAATAGTCCACACATCCACAAATGACGTTATCACCTTTTTAGTGTGTGAAAAGGTAATAAATAAAATGATATATTATATTTCAAGAAAAGTAATTATGTCATGAATATCATATATATGTTATATATTTAACATATTTTTATTAAAAACATCCTTAATACATTCCATGTAAAGTGTGAACGTATCACATCGCTTTGAGGAGGTAGTAGTCCACATGTCCACTAACGATGTTATCATACTCCCAAAAAATAGAAAGCATGAAGTTATGTTTATATAAAAATTAAATAAATATTAATACATAATAAATATAATATTTATATCATATAGAAATAGTGTTTCCATCATAATAACCAACCATGATAGGTGGAAAAGAAAAAATGAACGACATCATTTTGCGAGGCGGTAGTCCGCTGTACACACGAATGATAATTTAGTTACCCATTTGATGGAAGTGTGTATAAGTGTATGTAAAATCCTTATAATAAAAAAATATTTGTATATTTATGATAATTATTTTATTGTATATTCATGTAATAAGAATAATTTAATGTGTGTATAAATAAATAAAACATAAATGCACATTGAAGAATGTTACCTCTTTTTCAAGTGACTCCTTTTGGTTTGCACCAAAGGGATTCCTTGGTCGAATTTTTGAACAAATTTAGGACTATATGGTGAGGGTATGGATTTTGAGAGATTTTTTGATCAAGGTTTTTTTGAGAAAAAATTATTTATAGGTTTAGAGAAATGGGGGAGGGTGAGTTCCTTTTTATAGTGGAGGAGGGGTGATATTCTTGTAAATATGAAAAGGTAAACACTATTGGGAGGTCTCACTTACATAATGTGCCTCCAATAATGATCCCAATTTGATAAAATAGGGTTTATTATCTAATAATTTCCATAAAATTTGTTTTTTAAAAGTTTCTAGGTCATTTGGACTCTTAATATTAAAGTTTAACTATTAAGTAAACACATTTTTACCTTAATCATTGTAATTAATTTTAATTGATTTCAATAATATTTTTGGTCAAAAACTAAGCTGAAATTATTAGATATTATAAATTATTATGATTAAAAATATGGAATCCATTTTTCCAAATTCCAATCACATAATTATTATAAATTAATTTAAAATTAATCCCACAGACGGGATAGAAAAGCATGTTTTTAAAGTGAAAAGTTCAAAAATATGACTTGTTTTTATATATAATTTCAATATGAAATTGATTTAAATGACATAAATTTAATTTATTTATGTAAAATTTCACTAATTATACTTTAAAATAAATTCAAAACATAATTTAACTATATAAATAAATTAGATGAAAAAACAACTTTCAATTAAAAATCATTATTTTTCACTATTCTTCAACACATGAAACTTCTCAGAAAAATAAAAAAAATAAAAAGTTAATTTTGATATTATGATTTTAAAAATGAAATTTATTTTTTCATATAAAAATTATAAAATTTTAAAAATTTAGTTTTAAAATAGGTGCACCATTAAAAGGTGATAAAAATGATTTTTAGAAAATTGATCTTTTAAGAATAAAACTAGATTTATTCTTTTATAATGCCTATAAAATCTATTGGATGAATCTCAAAACATTTTATAAACATGTATAAACATAATATAGTTAGGAATATTCATTCCCACTGATACTGCATCTATGCAATAACTTCTATATTAAATAATAATATTAATAGTATATTATTGTTTGGTATAACTCAGTCTTGTGTGCAACACAAGATTTTAAAGAAACTAATTGTTGTGTTTCCTATATGCTATTGGAAATAACGTCCATTTTTTTGTAAAATTACTATCTAATTCATAAATGTTAATAAATATAAAAATACTTATTCTATCATTACCTGGGCTATTACATCCTTCCCCCCCTTTGGAAATTTCATCCTTGTAATTTTATTCACTTATCAAATATGTGGGGATATTTTTACCTCATAGAAATTTCAGATTCCCTTATTCCCTATTTAACCATGTGGTTTTTCCATAAAACCTTAACCTGTCGAATTACCTTATTTCACAACACTTTCTCTTTGTGGTCAAGAACCTGATATGGTTGTTCCTTGAAAGAAAGATTCTATTCTAGCTGAGATACTTCAGGACTCAAAACATGAGATGAATCCAGTACATACTTCCTTAACATTAAAACGTGAAATAATTTCTGTACCTAGGATAAACATGGAGGTAAAGACACTCGATATAAAACTGATCCAACTTTCTCCAAGATTTCATATGGTCCAATGAACCGTGGACTCAACTTCCCCTTCTTACCAAAACACATCACACTTTTCCGTGGAGAAACTTTTAGAAAGACATAATCACCTACCTCAAAATAATTATCTTTCCTTAGATTATCTATATAAATTTTCTTTCTACTTTGAGCTTCCCTTATATGTCACTGAATCAAATGAACTTTATCTATCGTTTATTCTACCAACTCTATTTCTATAAACTTCCTTTATCCTACATCATACCAAAATGATGGTGTTTGACACCAATTTCCATATAATTCCTTGAAAGGTTTCATCTAAATACTAGAATGAGAACTATTATTATAAGAAAAATCAACCAAAGAAATATGTAGATCCTAAATTCCCTAGTAATCCATTTAGAAAGAACAAATAATATCTTCCAAGGTCTGAATCTTCCTCTCATATTGTGCATCAGATTGAGGATGAAAAGCTGTACTAAAATTTAATTCAGTACCCAATGACTTCTTAAGTTCTTATAAAAAATTATATGTGAACCTAGGGTCATGGTATGATACAATAGAGAGAGGAACTCCATGTAACCTGACAATATCTTTTAGAAAACATCGAGAAATATGATCTAAAGACATCGTATATTGAATGATAAGTAAATGTGAATATTTGGTTAATCAATCAACAATAACCAATATCACATTATTACCTTGATAATTATTTGGAAATACTACGATTAAATCCATTTATATGTTATCCCATTTCTAATATAGAATTGTAAAATGTTGAAGCATCCCCTTCGATAACTATCATTCTAATTTAATTTGCTGACAAGTCAAACACTTCATGGTAAATTTAGAAATATCTCTTTTAATTATACCATACCAATAATACTTTTAAAGGTCTCTGTACATTTAAGTGCTGATTGGATAAACAGAAAATATAGAACTATGAGCTTTATTCAACAACTCTTTACTCAAATGTGAATCACAAAGAATACATAATCTTTTTCCAAATCACAAAACACCTTATTAATAAATATTAAAATTATGAAACCTACCATTTTTAATTGATTCTAGCCTTTCTTTCAAAGATTGATCGACCTTATAAGCCATCTTCATTATTTATGACAAAGCTGACTACACTGAAACCTGAAATAAAATAGAGGATTTCACTATATCCAAAACTTCTAGGACATAATTCATCAAATCATTAACCAAAGGGGCACATTCCAAACATAAATAATTAATGTATCATTACTTTTTATCCTCATGGAATTAGCCACCTTGTTTTATTTTCTAGGATGATAATGAATCGTGCAATCATAATCCTTTATAAGTTCCAACCATCTTCTTTGTCTCATGTTAAACTCTTTCTAAGTGAATATATACTTCAAACTGTCGTGATCAATATATATTTCAAACTTCACTTAATAAAAATGACGACTCTAAATTTTTTATATAAAAACAACATCATTTAATTCCAAATAATGTTTAGGATAATTTAACTCATGATTTTCAATTGACGTGAAGCATAAGAAATTACCTTACCATTCTATATCAGGACACAACCAAGTATTTTTAATGAAGCATCAACGTAGATGGAAGAATCACCATTTCTAGAAGGAAGGTATAAAACAAGGGCATTGACCAATTTTCTTTTTATTTCCTAAAAACCAACATCAAATTATATTTTCCAGATAAAACCAACTCCCTTTTGTGTTAACTTATTTAGTGGTTTAGATAACTGAGATAATTTTTCAACAAACCATCCATAATAACCCACTAATCCAAGAAAAATCTTAATCTCTATGACATTAGTAGGTCTTGTCTATTCTTCTACAAATTTTTTTTAGCAGGTTCAATAGTTATGCCATATTTAAAAACAATATATCCAAGGAAAGAAATTTTTTTTCAACCAAAATCCACTCTTACTAAAATTTATATATAGTTTCTTTTATTTTAAGGTTTTCAAAAAAATACTCAAGTTCCTTTCATGTTCCTCATGGATTTTAGAATATACCAAAATATCATCTATAAACACAACCACAAACTGATCCAAAAATTAATGTAAGACTCTATTCATAAGATTCATAAATATAGTTGGTGCATTAGATAACCCAAAGGTCATAACTAAAAAACCATAATGCCAATATCTCTTATGAAATTTTGTCTTCATAATGTCATCCTCCTTCACCTTCAGTTTATGGTACCCAAACCTCAAATCAATCTTCAAAAAAATACTGATCTCCTTGGATCTAATAAAAAAAATCATCGATATGAGGCAAAAGATAGTTGTTCTTAATAGTTATGTTATTCAAGACTCTATAATCAATGAAAAGTCTCATCAAACCATATTTATTTTTCACAAATAAATTAGGGTCACTTAATGGTGAAGTGATAGTTTGAATGGAACCTTTATCAAGCAATTATTGCAATTGGTTTTTTAATTTCACAAGTTCTACTTGAGCCATTTGATTAGGGGGTTTATAAATATCCTTAGCATCAATCACTAAAACAATAGTAAATTCAACTTCCCGATTAGGAAAAAAACTAGTAAAATCATTAGAAAAAACATATTTAAATTCATTTACTACTGGGATGTCACTAATTATAATTTTTTATTTCTTTTCAAAAAAAATGAGCTAGATAACTTTCACTGCCATCTTTAATCAATTTCTTAGCTTCTTGGTATGTTATAAAATGTATGAAATCATTTAATAAAACTTTTTTGGATTTAAAATCTATTTTATCATAATAAATTAAAATCTAATACATACCCAAAATGATATCAAACTCCACTATGGGTAGTTCAATAAGATTTTCAGGAAATACCATCCCCCCAATGATAATAAAAAGATCCTTATAAATCTATTTTTCTCTAATACTCTAACCAGAGTTTTTACCAAAAGTTATATATTACTTTCATAAGGTGATATTACCAATTTACTTGAAAATTTATTAGAAATGAAAGAATGTGAAGATCTAGAGTCAAACAAAGTAATTTCATAATTCGAATAAAATAGTAACACACTTGTCACCACTTCATTTGATGGCCCAACATCAACTATAGTAGTAGAAAAATATTTTTCCATACCCTTTTACTTTTGATATTAATGGTTTCCACCCTAGGTAATCAAATTTGGAAACACATTGACATAATGACCTAACTCATTTAAACTAAAATACCTCACTATTAGATGGCTATTTGTTACCCCATTCTTTGGTTGTTCAGGGATCTTTTATTTACAGTTATGAATCCTGTGACTAAAATGACCACACCATAAATACTTTTCATATCCTATCAAACATTATTTAATTTTTTTTTTCCACAATTGGAACATTTTGGGGGCTTAACTATAGACTTCTTAGTTGGTTTATTCTCCATTTCATGACACATTGAACGTTTCTTACTCTTTTAATCTCATGGAACGTAAGTGTCAGAAAACTCCATCTCAACTTTTCCAACATAATGAAAGACTTTATCATAACTTTTAAATTCTTGAGTGGCTAAATATTTTCATTTAATTGGTTTTAATCCTAAGTAAAACCCATTAATTTTACTATTAATGTCTCAAACAAATTTTGATATGTACCTGTACAATCTTTTAATATTTTCTTCATGTGCGGACACCGAATATTCATCCCTTTTCCTCAATTCCAAGAATTATTTCTATATAACAAGAAAAAAAACTTCAGGTAATATTTCTCAAGGAATATATTTTTAAATTTTTCCCATTACATGGAATAAAGACCATGTTTCTATCTAGTATTCTTAACCAAGGAATACCATTGATCAGATTCCATGTTTCCTATGTGGAAAACCATTTTTAATAGACATACTTTAGATGAAGCAACTTGGAAATATTAAAACACTATATCATTTCAACTTAACCATAAAGTAAAATATTTTAAGGGCATTTTATTAAAACTATACTACCAATAAATTTATCTAAACCTCCCTCTAATACAAACTATAAGTACCCTAAATTAAACATTATATAATCATAAGTTTTATTCAAAAAATTTATTTATTTAACACTGAGGATATTTTTAGGTTTAGAGTTTTAGAGAATTAGTCCATAAATAATACATAACAAAACCATAAAATACAAATTGGAAACTTCCTAATAGTATCCATTTTTCCCATAATATATATTTTTAAATAAATTATGGCCATTTTTATGAAAAATTTTCACAACTTTCAACATGAATTATTCTAACCCCTTACTCATCCTTAATTCTTGTGATAAACATTAAAAAAAAGTGATATAAGCATAAAAATATTAGTAAGTGATATAAAAAGAAGGAAACCATTAGTACATTGATAAATAATAAAACCCAAGAAAACTTTATAATAAGGTAATAATTTTGACCCTTAATAAGTATTAAATACTTTCCTTTGAAAATAAGCTCATTGCTTACCCTTTTTTGTAATTACAAGATTACCATAAAACTCATAGCAAACATAGAAAAAAATAAATGCATCTTGGGACATTATTATACTTTTCACTATTATAAATGGAATAACTGTGTGGTCGAATTCCATACATTCCACTCTTATAAATGGAATATCCATACAACCGATTTTCATACCCAATGCATTGGAGGGCTATCATAGATCCACTCTTCATTGGTTTACCATGGAGCCACCCATCATTGGTTTATCACGGAACCACCCATCAAATGTACAAGTACCATTATATAATCATAACACCTAAAATAATTCAATTTTTAACATGTCACTCATAATATTTTATTTTCACTCATAAGAAAACATTTCAAATAACTGAAACAATCAATCTATTTTCAAAACACATTTGCAATAACAAAATAATCAAAAGTAAAGGAGGGTTTTTTTTTATTTTAAAAATATGAAGGATTGTAGAGGAATCCAAATATAAAAATAGATATAAAATTTACTTTATAATCCTTTTATATTCATATAAATAAATATGTAAAATAATATCAAGAATATAGACATGGAGTAAAACAAAGAGATTTTTTAATCAAAGTGTCCCATACCACTTTGAAATAAATTAAATCACAATCCCCTTTAAGGAATAACATTTAACAAATCATTAAATAACATGAGAATAAATAAATTCATAATATTAAATGTAAAATGGGCTGTATATACACCTCATAAAATAGGGTGAGTGTATAACATCAAAATATTCTTTAATGAAAGTAGATTGAGATGAAATCCATTACCTTGAGTCTAACTTGTCACATATGTATTTATATTTCATAATAATAAAATTATGTTAATTATATACTTTATTTATAAAATTTTTCAATTTTTTTATTATTTTTATTTCACTCATTACATTTTTTATACAACTACGTAAACAATTAAGTTTATGTCGGGTGTTTTGACCATATTCGGCTTATGTGTGAAAATGACTAAGGTTGGTTATCTACAATCAAAGAGGTCATTATATAAACATATAAAGAATAATAATCTTGAATTAAATATCATATTTATAAATAAATTATACTTTTAAAACAACTCATGAAATATGGTTATGAAAAATGCACCAACATCATAATCATGGAGACGGTAGGTCGTACGTACACATAAGTAATGTTCTGAGTTTTCAATGATCATTATGAAAAGAAGGTAAGTAACATTTGTATTTATAGAATTATAATTATATAATATATACCATATTATTTACTCCTATATACTTATATATAGAATTATTTTTATGTAAAAGGAATGACATCACTTTTGAGGAGCCGGTAGCCCACACGTCCACGAACAACATTATCACTTTTATAGTGTGTGAAAAGGTAATAAAGAAAATGATATATTATATTTCCAAAAAGGTAATTATGTTATGAATATTATATATATATATTATATATTTTACATATATTTATTAAACCCATACTTAATACATTCCATGAAAAGTGTGAACATATCACATTGTTTTGAGGAGGAAATAGTCCATACATTGACAGACGATGTTATCATACTCCCAAAAAATGGAAAGCATGAAGGTATGTGTATATAAAAATTAAAAAAGTTAAAGTAAATCATAAATAATATATATATATCATTAAAAAATAGCGTATTCATTATAATTCCCAACCATGATAGGTGGTAAAGTAAAAACGAATGACATCATTTTGTGAGGCGGTAGTCTACCGTACACACGAATGGTAATTTTATTACCCATTTGATAGAAGTAACTACTAGGAGTCCATGTTTTCCCAACGGTTTCAAACCATTGGGAAAGACCCTCAAACCGTTGGGAAATATTATCCCAACGGTTTTAGAAACCGTTGGGTTGTGAGGCGTTGGGAAAGCCTTTTCCCAACTGTTCAATGTGAATCATTGGGAAAAGGCTGTTTGGATACTGTTATACCAATGGTTCAGATGAACCGTTGGGAAAATCAGCGCACAAGGGTATAACCCAATGGTTTTAAAACAGTTGGCATAAACATATGGGGGGGGGGGGTATGACCCAACGGTTTTGAACCATTGGGAATTGCAGAAGCACATAGGGGTATAACCCAACGGTTTTAAACCGTTGGGAAATGCAGCAGCGCACCTGTATAACCCAATGGTTTTGAACTGTTGGGAAATGCAGTAGCGCATAGGGGTATAACCCAACAGTTTTAAACTGTTGGATTAGACCCCCAATAATTTAAAATGAAACATCCTTCAATCAACTGCAGACTGCAATGAAAAATGTGTGAAAAACCTGCCATCTCACAAAAATACACTGCAATCACAAAAAAAACACTCATTCTGTGTGTTTAGGAACACTGCAATCTGAAAACATAGAAAACACACTGAACACATAAAAAACTCACAAAACCTCACTTCAATCACCTGAAATCACACAAAAAACACACAAGAAACACATAGAAATAATCATCTCATTTTTGAAGGCTTACTCACATCCCTTCCCCTTGTATGGTTCACATATTGATGTGGTAGAGAGACCAAGAACCAACAAAATGTTGCCTTGTTGATAAAATAGGGAGGGGGATATTGCAAATTCAAGTTTATAACTCATATATGAAGAATCCACTGCCTCAATCCTGATCTATCAGATAAGGGTTATTGGTTTTGATTACTCCTGGATAAATTTGATATTTTTTCGATGAATTTAATCATTAAATATACGAACCTAGAAGGATATTTAAACTATGACCATTATAAACCTTTTGTTCCTAGAGTATAGTGATGGGGGAATCATATACTACGGGGCAATGACTTCTATAATGTCAAGAGATTTAGTTATATTGTTTCATTTATCAAGGTATTGGTTTGTGTTTAAGAGAGGGATATTGGTCAGGCTTCTGTGACACATATATTCTATGGGGATAGATATTTACTTGATTCATGAGAGATATCACATGCCTAATTTTCAAGGGAATATTCTATGATGACATCCAACATGGTGTTTTTCAGTGGTTATGAATCATTTACATCATCTGTTGGGATCAATTTGGAAATTTTCTATCATATTATAAGAGGATAAGATTACAAGGTAATATTCTATCCCCAATCTGTAATGCAAACATTTAGATAATCCTCCATGACAATCCAGTAGATTACTACATGAATTTTAGTATATACCTTCCATAGATTATTTTTGTATCCATTGAAATTTGAATGATGATCCATAGGGAGAATCATAAAAATTAACCATTTATCACATGGAATCATGGTCTTCATGGTGGTACACTAGATGGTGAGCTATGATATGGACCAAATTCCCTTGTTATTTCATACACATGTTGTGTGACAAATTCTAACTAGTATAGTGAAATATCTTAAGGAATGAAAACACCTTGAGTGATTAGGTGTTGGAAGGACCCTTACTTGAGTGATAATGATGCTATAATATTATATAAATGATATCTAACACTAACATGATTGATAAGGTAGGGGAATAGGTCCCGAGTGACTAGAACCAGGTACCTATCTAGTGAGCTATGATATGGACTAAATGCCCTTGTTGTTATTTCATACACATGTTGGGTGAGAAATTCTAACAAGTATAGTGATTTATAATAAGGAATGACAACACCTTGAGTGATAAGGTGCTAGAAGGACCCTTACTTGAGTGATAATGAAGTTATCATATTATAACATGATATCTAACCCTACCATGATTGATAAGGTAGTGGTCAATATAATGGCCTCACCTTGAGTGATAAGGTTCTAGATGAACCCAACCATGAGTGATAATGGAGCGTTTGGAATGTGATATTAGACCTACCGTAGTTAATATGGTATTATTTCAGAAAATGAATTTACATTGATCATAATGTATTAACTTGGATGTTTGTTGAGTGAGAAGGTTGGTATGTGATATATAGTTATATGATACACTACCTTTAGTAGTATGGAAGATGTTGGGAGTTGAGTGATGAGATATATTGAGTGAGAAGTATTAGTCTAGGGCTTTAATAAGGGTAAAAGTAGTGGATACATATAAATACGTTGGGATAGAAAAGACATGTGTGAAGATAATTTACTATTTTGAAAGTGGTAAATTACTACTTGTGTAGAGGTAATAAAGAGGTACATGAGGGAAAATATTGATCCTTTCCATTTTTTACTTAGTAGTAATGAGACATGTGGAACTTTTTTAAGGAAATGAATTGATTAGTTGAATGAATGTATATATATGATTTCTCAACATAATGACGTATTAATCTTGATCTACGATGGATATAACATTTTTACATTCCATAGTAATTGTACCTTGTTGTATTATGCATGGGGATTTTACATCTCCTACTAGACTCACAAAATGGGTCTTCCACGGTTTCTACAACATTGATAGTATAAGTAGGGACATGGCTAGAATTATAGATTCTTCCACGAATGTGCCTTATCCGATATACTCGGGTCCTACGAAATCGTTCTGCAGTTCCCTAATTGAGTTCAAGAAACTCAAGTTCATCTCCATACTCATCCACCTGCCCAACCACCCCACTACCCCACCTGCACAGCCACCACCCCACCTGCACACCCCCCCTGCCCAGCCCCCACCCCCTGCCTAGCCTAATCCCCTGCACATCCCACCGCCTGCCCCACCTGCCCATCCCCCTCCCCCACCTGCCCATCCCCCTCCCCCACCTGCATAACCACCACCCCCACCTGCACACCCCCCTGCCTAGCCCCCCTCCCCCATCTGCCCAGCCCCCCCACCTACACAACCCCCCTGCCCAGCCCCTCCCCCTTGCCTAGCCTAGCCTAACCCCTGCACATCCCACCCCTCCCCCACCTGCCCAGCCCCCCACTACCCCACCTTCACAGCCACCACCCCACCTGCACAACCCCCCTACCCAGCCCCCTCCCCCCTACCTAGCATAACCCCCTGCACATCCCACCCCCTCCCCCACCTACCCAGCCCCCTCCCCCATCTGCCCAGCCCCCCACCTACACAGCCACCCCCACACCTGCAGAACCCCCCCTCCCCCTACCCAGCCTATGCCCCACCCCCACCCTACCCAGCCCACCCCTCCCCACCAAACCCCCTACACAGCCCCCCTCCTCCCCACCTCACCCCCACCAAGAACCCCGCCTCCCCTACAAATTCCCATAGGGTAGTTGATTTTAAGTTTTAATCGTATTTTTTTGGGTTTTTGGTGACCCTTTCAGGATTCAATCTATGAATACTTTGGAGAAATTAGGTGTTTTGGGATATTTTTGGGGGGTTTAGTTTGGGATAACTCATGTACATGATGTGTAATTTCGAGAACACACATCATGTGTTCTTTGTACTTGGGAAATATGGGTTTTGGGAACTAAAATATTTACAAGGGGGTGGGTTACACGCCATGTAGTGGTGACTCAGGGTGTGCTAGTGGCAGATGACTATGTAGGGTATAAAGATATATCTAGTGCGAGGTACATGGATAAGCATTGTGCATGGGTAGACCTTGTGTGGGGGGGATATATGGATAGGTACATACATGAGAACCATATGTGGGGTAAAGATTGTGTATGGGGTGATACATTCCACGTAGTAGGGAATTTTTCATGCTAAGTGGGGCCTTGTATGTGAATATACCCAGGTGGGGGTAAACATCATATACCGAAACACATGATGTGTACTTTGGAAAAGTACACACTGAGCAGTCTATATCACATGGAACGAGGGGACACTTTGGGTTACATATCATGTACCTAAAGTACAGGTTGGGTACTTTTTTCTCCTTGTTGTGTTTACCCTATTTTAACCCTACAGTCAGAATTAGATTTATGAGTATTCAATTTTGATTAGTTTTTCATATAAATTTTCATGGTGGAATAATTTCTATGTTTGAATGTGGTCTTTATGATGTTTTGGACTAAAATAATTCTTTATCAGGATTTCTTCAAGGATTGGATTCAAAATCATCCAGTAGGTTGGGTTGTGAGATGAGAATCATGTGTGAGGGTTATGAGATCATTAGTTGGAATAGATTGTGAAATATAAGCTAGTTTTGTTCAATGTTCTTTCATATAGATCCTGAAAATTATAATCAAGTAGTATATATGAAGAGATCTTGTTTTATCCTGACATGTTGGTACCTATTTCTCAAGGTTAGAACAGTTAAGGATTACCTCCTTTTTTTAGGATTGGAACTATTGGAACCATTGGGATGGGATGATGTTGTGGGATAGAAGTTATGGTCAGATTTCCTTAAGATATTTATATGCATCAAAGGGAATCGTGAGGATACCATAGTGGGATTTTTACTGATTGAGTGACCAATGTTTTCTATAGCTGTTAATTAATAATGCCCATGTGGAGTGGTAAATCTTTTACTATAGAGCCCTTGTAAGGTAAAACTTTTGTGATTTTCATGAGGACCATTGATAATTCATTGGTTATTCATTTCTTTTATATACCCCATTGGGTGTGTTGTTGATAGATGATCAGTTGGAGACATTGTTGATCGATGATTAGTTGGAGGCCATTTAGGGGCATTTGGGATATTTCTGCACTGGGTGTGTCTTGTTCTTTGGATGCACTAGTGGTACCCCTCATAGGATGTATGTTCTTATTATGGAATTTTTCTAATTTGAGTTTTTTTGAATGGCTTGGGCCAAGATTTTGGGTGCACCTGAGGACGCTATAGTTGGAAATCACTTTATATTGTCACATTGAGGACCATGGGAGCCCTGTGTTTTGGTTTGGCACTAAGGTGGGTCAAAGAGAGCCAATGGTGTTTGTTTTTAGAGGATAATATCCTAGGGAACATAGAGAGGGTATGTTTTTTTTGTGTGAGTTGATCAATGCTTCTAGATCAGCTATTTGGACAGTGGTTTGAAGGCTAGATCATCCCATGTTTGGTTGGAATTTAATCGTGAGGTTTGAGGATGTTTCTAGTCAGGACTCTAGTCCAAGGAGAAGACACATATGATGATAGAGCTTCTAGATTTGAGAGAAGAAGATTTTTAGAAAGAGACTGTTATTAGAGAAGATTCTGGAATTACCAAACAGCTGAGGAGAGAGAAATCCTCTGAAGTCCCAGGCCAATCTGCCTTCTAACCGAAATCCAGACTCCCTAACAAACTAACCTCCCATCCTATTTATAACCACCGCTGGACTGACTCAATAGAAATAGTAAACAATTAAAATATTACCCTTAATAAATCCCCCACCCCCTTCTTTGATATGTAAAAATAACTGGTGGCCTGAACCGGCCACCAAACTCCTCCCTCTGGCCATCTGACTGCTCCCGCTGCCTATCAATTCCTCCCTCTTGAAGAAACACCTTGTCCTTGTGGTGGATATTAGAGAACTGGGCCTTTATTACCAAATAATCTTCCCAAGTCGCCTCTTCTTCAGCTCTACCATGCCACTGGACAAGCCAAAATAGGGTTCTGCCTTGAGTCTTTTCTTCCAGAATTGCCACAGGATATTCATCTTTTTCTATAAATACTTTCGGTAAAAATTCTTCTTCCTGGGTTCTCCCTATAGCAAACTTTAATTGAGAAACATGGAAAACAGGGTGTACCCTGATATTCCCAGGAATCTGTAGTTTGCAGGCTGTGGATCCAATCCTTTCAACAATAGGGAAGGGTCCATAATAACGGGCTGCTAACTTGGAGTTTACCTTAGTCACACTACCAAGATTATTGGGTTTTATTTTTTACTCAGACCAAATCTCCAATTTGAAAAACAAATTCCCGCCAATTTTTGTTAGCATACTTAACTATAAGTTGTTGTGCTTTATGTAGATTAACCCGTAATTGTTTCAGTATATCATCACGAGATACCAAAGCTATTGCCACAGCTTCAACAACAGCCTCTCCTTTGGTATAATGCATAACATGTGGTGGTTTGCATCCATATACAACCTCAAAAGGAGTTTTACCAATAGAGGTGTGAAATGAAGTATTGTAACTGTACTTTGCCCAGGACAACCAGGAGGCCCATTGTTTGGGTTTATCAGAAGAAAAACATCACAAATAAACCTCCAAACATCTGTTCACTACTTCTGTTTGTCCATCGATTTGTGGGTGGTAAGAAGAACTCATATTTAGTGTTGTTCCCTATAATCTGAACAGCAATCACCAGAACAGGCTAGTGAACAGAGGATCCATGTCACTGAATATAGCGGAAGAAATTCCATGTAAGTACACAAATTCATTTAGGAAAACTTCTGCCACTGATTTTGCAGTAAATGGATGTTTAAGAGGGTTGAAATGTTCATATTTACTAATTCTATCAACCATGAAAAATATAACTTCATAACCTTGTGATTTTGGAATTCTAGAAATAAAATCCATTGAAACTTCTTCACAAATTAAACTGGGAATTGGGAGTGGTTGTAAAAGTCCTGCTGGGCTTAAAGCCTCATATTTATTCTTTTGACAAACTTCACATTCCCAAATGAACTGTAAAACTTAACGAGTCATCCCGGACCAATATAAACCTTCTTCTAGGCGTTTATATGTTTTCAAATACCCCAAATGTCCTCCCATCAAAGAATAATGGTAATGTAGTAATAGTTTTGGAATCAAAGAAGACTCACTGGGTAAAACCATCCGGTTCTTATAGAATTACAGTCCATTCCGAATTGAATATATGGGTTTTTCCTCCCTACCCTTCTTGAGTTGTTCCATTATTGCTGAAAGCTTTGCATATTGAACCAACTCTTTCTTAAGAACACCTAGTTCCTCCCATCCGGGTTCTGAAATTGAGATATGAAAATACTCCCTATCTTGTGGCACCCTGGATAGAGCATCAGCAGCATTATTCAATCTCCCTAGTTTATAAGTAAATACAAAATCATACCCAAGTAATTTTTCTTGCCAGCATTGATGATTTATTGACACCACCTTTTGATTAAGTAAGTGTTTGAGGCTGCTATGGTCTATAAAAACCTCAAACCTCCTACCAATCAAATACTGTTTCCAATTTTGGATTGATAGAACCAATTCTATAAGATCCTTCTCATAAACAGAATTCTTCAAATTAGTATCAGATAATTCTTTGCTGAAATAGGCTAAAGTCCTCCCTTCTTGAATCAACACAGCTCCAATACTGAATCCTGAAGTATCACATTCTATAGAAAATCCTTTAGAAAAATCAGGCATCTTTAGAACAGTATTAGAAGTAATATTCTCTTTCAGTAAATAAAATGCCTCCTGAGTTTCAGGAGTCCATTTATACCCCTCTTTTTTATTCAATGTCATTGACGGTCTGGCTAGTTTCCCATAATCCTTAACAAATTTCCTTTAATATCCAGTAAGCCCCAGAAATCCCCTCACTTCTTTAATATTCTTGGGTTTCAACCACAATTTAACAACCTCCAATTTCTTTGGGTCCATAGCCACTCCTTGAATAGATATTATGTGCCCCAAGTATTCCATAGTTAGTCTATTGAAGGAACATTTTTTAATATTGGCATACAACTTGTTTTCTATCAATAAATTGAATATTACTTGTACCGAATGTAAATGATCTTCCCAGTTTCTGCTGTAATCAAGTATGTTCCGGCCAGGAGCAAAGGGAGCGGGAGGAAGTGGGGAAACATTCCGGTCGTCGCCTCCCTCCCCATTAACTATGGGTGAGTAATGTATCTAAAACTCTATCTAGGTATCATATATCGAATTCCAACAGGACTGAGAACCGCCGTAGGGTGTTGTCCTGGAGCAGAGCCAAATCACGACGTGACCGCGGTGTGACCACGGCGTGACCGCGGCGTGACCGCGGCGTGACCGCGGCGTGACCGCGGCGTGACCGCGGCGTGACCGCGGCGTGACCACGGCGTGACCGCGGCGTGACCCTGGCGTGATCGCAGCGTGACCGCGGCGTGTTGGCCCGATCCATCGACATCTGTGGAGAAGCATCTTCCAACCAGGTGATAAGGGAGCAAGAGGAAGTGGGGCAACATTCCGGCCATCGCCTCCCTACCCATTAACTATGGGTGGGTAATGTATCTAAAACTCTATCTAGGTATCATACAACGAATTCCGATAGGACTGCGAACCGCCACGGGGTGTCGTCCTGAAGCAGGGCCAAATCACGGCGTGACCGCTGTGTGACCGCGGTGTGACCGCGGCGTGACCGTGGCGTGACCGCGGCGTGACCGCGGCGTGACCGCGGCGTGAACCCGGTGTGACTGCAGCGTGACCGCGACGTGTTTTCCCGGTCCAACGACATTTGCGGGGCAACATCTTCCCGCCCGGAGCTAAGGGAGCGGGAGGAAGCGGGGCAACATTCCGGCCGTCACCTACCTCCCCATTAACTATGGGTGGGTAATGTATCTAAAACTCTATCTAGGTATCATACATCAAATTCTGACCGGACTACGAACCACCGCGGGGTGTCATCCTGGAGCAGGGCCAAATCACGGTGTGACCGCGGCGTGACCGCGGCGTGACCGTGGCGTGACCGCGGCATGACCGCGGCGTGACCAAAACATGTTGGCCCCATCCAGCAACATCCGCATGGCAGCGTCTTCCATCCAGGATTCCAAATAAATCCTATGTAGTCGTCCTTCACATTATAGAAACTAATCTTATGTTATAAAAAACAGACTCTTGATTCAGGATTGTGGTATGATAAAGATATATATTTTATATTCGTTGTTTTTAAAAGTGGTTTTATTATAAAAACATGAATTTATTTATCAAATGAAACAATTATATTAAAGAAAAATTATTCAAGATATGCAATTCAATATAATTAAGCAGAATTAAGAAAGAAGCTAAATTCAATTTAAAGCATTCTTAAATTAAAGAGGCTACGAGAGGGACTCTACCTCAAGGTGGAACCAAGCCGTCCACTTCGGCTCTTGGAGCTTTCTAACTAAAAGATGCTACTCCCCCACTGGGTATACGCACCTTCACACACATGCAAGGACACCTAGACCCTATGCAAACACCCGCATGGCCATGAGCATGTGCAAGGGGATGCTTACAAATATGCTTATATGCATATACCAGTCTCCACTCACCTGCGTATGCATTTTTATATATATATACATGGGAACACCTAGCCCCATACGTGTATAATCATTTCCATGGTTGACTATACACGTAACGGGGGAACCCACATACATATACTTACTTACCTATGCACACGCAGGTGAGTCACTCTTGACTTGGTGACTCAAAACCAACGAGTAGGGATCAATTCACTACACAAAGGATATTAAGAACCTTAAAACACATAAAGGACCCTACATAACCAGAGAAAAACCAACCAACAACATTAAAGCCTTACCTCGATTGGCGAGAACCAAATCCACTCGAACCAACACAAAATGATGCAACACCCTACCAAAAACATAATATGGAGTCAAAAACATTGAAATCCCCAAAATATATGAGGTGCGAGACAAGTAGTAATCATAGAATCTTACCTCGGATCAAAGCCGGTGGACTGAAACAATCTGAACCCCTTCTGGCCTCCTTCGTAGAATATAACTACTCCCTGTCCATAGAAACCAGTAAAAGAACTAAGTGGCCAATGTGATAAAGAAAATAAAATAAAAACTAAACTAAAACATACCTGTATCCTGTGACTATACATGTCACCACCCAACATATAAGAACCACAATGCCACATGGGTCAAATCATGTTCCTGAAGCAAGGGGGAAACAAATCCATATTTCAAAATGATACTATCAAAAAGTACATTCCTATTAATTAACAATTAATCATCCTATAAATGGTATATAATTAGTTTGGCTCGAGTTTCATCTTAGTTTGGTTTTGTTCAATACAAGTTTGTTTGGGAAATTACATGGCTGCACCATTACTAAAGGGTCAAAATAGGTTGTGGTGTAAAGTTATTGTGGAATGGAAGGATGAAAACATTATTAGAAGTGATTCCAACTAATCTTTAATGAACACAACTTCCTAGATGAGCTTAAACAAGCTTGATCTTGAGATCTCTTAGATATTGAGTAGGAAAAATTGTTAGTGATTGAATATGAATCAATATTCACTAATCTGGTAAGTATATATCAAATCATATGATTAATATAAGGCTTAAGGCATGAATATTTGTGATGAATCTATGACTAATGATGTGATCATGGACCAATCTTCTGTTTTTTCTCACCAATATATTTGTGGTTAGTATGATGACTTTGGAAAATATAGGTTTTACATGAACATGGAAGGGGAGTTATTTAATTCCTCATTCAGGTGGAGGGAATACATCATTTAGCAGTTAGAAGATGAAGTATAATCACCTCCATGGGCGATCAACCATTACTTAAATTAATTATTTCTTTAAATAAGAATTCTTATGTATATAAAGATAGTATTAAGAGCCTCGATAGACCCTTAAACACTAACTTGATTATTCGATCATATATTGCCAAGGGATTGATTATAACTATGTTCCATGGGAGTCATGAAGTCTAAGGACGGTAAATGAAAGTAAATATATTAACATAATAGACCTATAGATACGGTGTTCACAAGCCTCCAAGGTTTAGATAAAATTATTTAGTGATTATATGGAAATGAAATCACCCTGTCACTAGGTCTCCAAGTGGATAAGATATCGATTGGGATATGAGTGGTCTAACATATGTCTTATAATTTGGATGATATGTGTATGTACTAGATGAGGGTTTAGATCAAGTAAAATATTCCTAAGAGGATTGGGCCTTATGGTGATAGATGTGGCAATTGTACGTCTTGTGTTTGATGAGGAAATAATTATGAGGATTGGATTGGGCCTTATCTAGTTATCATACATCGAATTCCGACAAGACTGCGAACCGCCACGGGGTGTCGTCCTGGAGCAGGGCCAAATCATGGCATGACTACGGCGTGACTGCGACGTGATCGCGGCGTGACCGCGACGTGACGGCGGCGTGACCGCGATGTGTTGGCCCAGTCCAGTGACATCCATGGGGTAGTATCTTCCGGCCAGGAGCGAAGGGAGCGAGAGGAGGCGGGGCAACATTCCAGCCATCACCTCCCTCAAGGGGGAAACAGTTCCATTTAAGAACCACACCGCCCCATGGGTCAAATCATGTTCCTGCAAGCAAGGAGGAAATAATTCCATTTAATAATCTCTTCATTTTTAATTATGTTCTTTATATAGAACATTGTTGGAAACACCATACTATTACACTTAGCCATTGAATATGCACGTATGCTATATTAGTTGAGTTGAATATTTTGCACATAACCCTGCTAGAACCCCGCCGCATCGCACTGTGATCCGATATTGACTAAAAAACCATGTGTATATTTAAAAAGTCAAACATCACAAAATCCCAAACCAAAATTAAGAAACAATTCTAATAGGAGAGGAGGTATTGAAGGAATTAGAGGGCCTTATCTGAGGTTCTATGTTGTTGGGTTCGCTAGTTCCATCACATTATGTAACAAATGGGGCCAATTATTAAAATGGATAGAAAATAATGACAGAGAATAATTTATTAGATAAAATAGTTGTTTGGAAGTTTTTTTAATGAGGGAATGAAATTACAAATAATGAAATCCCAGGTCATCCAATGTCCTATTTCTTTGACCCTCTAAATTAGGGTTGTAAAAAACCTTGAGTGCTCGCAAGCTAATTGGACTCGCTCGACAAATACTTGAATTCGGTTGGGATTTTTTCAAGCTCAAGCTGCGAGTAGTGAAGCCGAATTCAGTGTTATAATAACACAATCAAGTCGGTCACAAAGGCTAATCGAACATATAATATTTTAATATGCTATTTTTATTCAATATATGTGTTTTTAATTTCAATATTGAGATCGAATTAAAGCAAGATATTGTAATTAAAATTATGATAAAACATCTTAATCAAAAAAAGTCGAGCCTAATTGAGTAGCTCAATCAAGATTGAGGTCGAGCCGGTAAATTGATGCTCGATCGATCAATGAGTATAATAAAACCATTTCATTTCACCATAAATCAAACATTCAATTAAGTTCCATTACATTTTATAAAATATCTCAAACATAAATGAAGGTAAGATGGGATTCATGGAGACATACCCATAAACAGCACCCGACCATCTCCGTGACATGTGAGGCATCTATCCACATCATCCCTAGTGAGTTTAGAGGGTTATCTCCCACAAGGAACACTGTTGAGTTTCTATAGCATCCAGGAGATCTGCACACATTATCACATCTTTAGGGACACCTATCGTGGCCTATAATGATCATTGCAGATATAACAGAAATGATCTTTGCATATTAAAAAACAGTAAAACAACAAAAAATTCATTGTTTTACAACGGAAAAAATCTAGATACCAAAAATGTAGGGAAAAAGCAGACATTTCACCCATTACAGTAGTACCAATATAAGAAGAAGCTCTCCAAATCCAAGGCTGAGAGCTCCCAATCAGCTAAAGCTAAAAGCCACCCAGATTCGACTCCATCGTAGCTACTCTAGCTCTTGGGGGGCAGGGGTCGGCCCTGAAAATCTTATTTCCCAGGCGGGAGGAGAGGGATCCAAGAGAGGGGGATGTACCATGGGGTGTTCGGCCATGGGGGGTCTCACGCACGACTGGAGAGGGGGTCGGGGAAGTCAGAGGAGAAGATTGAGCTCAGATGTCGCCAAGAGAGGGAGACAAGAGGGGAGGGGGGAACGTCGCCGGGAGCTGAGAGGAGAAGGGGAACATCGCCGAAGGAGAGGGAAGGGGCCGGGAGGCGGAGGTAGAGGCGGAGGCCAGGAGGTGGAGGCCGGGAGGCGGAGGCCGAGGCTGGGAGGAGGTCGAGGTCGGGGAGGGGAGGAGTGCGCGGGGATGAAATGTGTTGAGGGAGGGAGCCCTAATTTGGGTCTAATATTTCCCAATGGTTAATAAAAACCATGGGTAATAAATCTCTTTCCCAACGGTTCTCTTAAACCATTGGGAAAACTCACCATAAAATAGCATATGCCGACGGTTCTAGTAAATAGTTGTCATAGGTTCTTTTTCCCAACGGGTTTTCTAAACCGTTGGGAATAAAGTGTTGGTATAGGCTCTATTTTCAGTAGTGAGTGTGTGCAGGTGTAGGTAAAAGTCTTAACATAAAAACATATAAGTATACTAAGGATACTTATTTTATTATATAATAATATAATAATAATAATTTAATTGGTGGATAAATAAATAAAACATAAATGCATGTTGAAGAATGTTACCTCTTTTTTGGGTAACTCCTTTTGGTTTGCACCAAAGGGATTCCTTGGTTGGATTTATTCCCAAGGTGAGGACTCTAGGGTGAGGGGAGGTATTTTGGGAGATTATTTGGTCATGTTTTGGATGATACAAAGGCCTTTATATGTGTGATGAAATGGGGTAGGGTGAGTGCCTTTTTATAGTGGAGGAGGAGTGACATTCTTGTAAATATAAACAAGTAAACACTATTGGGAGGTCTACCTTACATCATGTGCCAAAAATAATGATCCAAATTTGATCAAATATGGGATATGGTCGAATAGTTTTTAGCCAGTGGGTTTTTTAAAAGTTTATACGTCATTTGGACTCTTGAGATTAAAGTTTAACCACTAAGTAAACAATTTTTTACCATAATCACTGTAATTAATTTTAATTTCTTTCACTAATATTTTTGGTGAAAAAATAAGTTTAACTTATTATAAATTATTACTATTCCAAATATGGAATCAATTTTTTCAAATTCCAATCATATAATTGAAAAAAATTAATTTAAAATTAATCCCGTATATAGGATGACAAAACGAGTTTTTAAAGTGAAAACATCAAAAGTTTGACATGTTTTTATATGCAATTTCAATGTAAAATTGATTAAAATTAACTAAATTGGATTGATTGATGTAAAATTTCACTAATTATACTTTTAAACCAACTTAAAACATAATTTAACTATATAAAATAATTAGATGAAAAATCAGTTTTCAATTAAAAATCATTGTTCACTATTTATGAAAATATGAAACTTCTCAAAAAAATAACAAAAAATCACTATAAGTTAATTTTTATATTCTAATTAAAAAATTGAACATTATTTTTTCATATAAAAATTATAAAAGTCTCAAAATTTAGTTTTAAAATGGGAGTTCCATTAAAAGGTGGTAAAAATGCTTTTTAGAAAAATAGAGCTTTTAAGCATAAAACTAGATTTATTCTTATATGATGCCTATACAATATATTGCATAAATGTCAAAAAATTATAAAAATGTGTAAACATAATATATTTAGTAATATTCACTACTGTAGATACAATATCTAGGTGATAACTTCCATATTAAATAATAATATTAGTAGTATATTATTATTTGGTATAACTTAGTTCTGTGTGAAACACAAGATTTCAAAGAAACTCATTATTGTATTTCATGTAAGCTCTTTGAAATAGTATCCATTTTATTTTAAAATTACTAACTAATTCATAAATATTAATAAATATGACAAATACTTATTCAATCATTACCTGAGATATTATAAGTTATTTACTTGATTCAAGTGAAAAAGAGATGAAAAGTTGTAAGAATACATGGAAACTCATTAAATATACAAAGTATAAGAAAATATATTAAGGTTATGAAGGATATATTATAATATTCCTTCAATGAAAATATAGGAAATCACAAAAATAAATTCTCACCTACTTAACAACTTTTAAATTATAATCCCTTGAAAGAATAAAAGTGAATTGAAACTTTAATTACCATGAAAAAATATATATTCATGTTATATACATCAAATAGGAAATATATACACCATATAAGATAAAATAGGTTCATAATACCAAATATGTCTCACTGGAGTGTAAATTGAGAAGAAATCCATTACCTCATGATTCCACTTAGTTGAACATGATTTAACCACATTTATAATGGTTTTAATTTTTTTATTAATTCATGAAATAACCATATTAATATTTATAATATCATATATTATCCACTTATAACATCTTATCATCCATTTTTTAACAATATTTAATTATTATCCTCATTTTGGGTGTTAACTATTTAGTTTTCTCATGCATGTTTTCTCATGGAAGTTTTTGTTATTGTGCATGGTTATAGTTTCATTATCTTGAAAATAATATTCAGGTTATAAAAATATTATATATATATTCATTATATATATATATATTTGTAATCATCCATGAAAATCATACATGAAAAATGGATCACATCACTTTGTGGAGGTGGTAGTCCACATGTTCGCAAGAGCGACATTGCCATTTTTAATGGGTGGGAGGGTAAGTAATTAGATGATGTATTGTATTTAAAGAATCATAATTATGTCATAAATATAATATATATTAATTATTACCATCATTATGACCAACCATGTGAGGTAGTGATGGAAAATAATGTACATCGGTTCGCGAGGTGGTAGTCCGCTGTACATATGAGTGATGATGTTGTTTCCCATTTGATGGAGAATGAGATGGATAAATATTATGTAAAAAACATAATAAAATATCAATATATATTATATACTAGTTTTATTACATTTTAATTTTTTGGTCATAATTAAAGGTGGTAAAATAAGAATAAAAATGAAAGTGTTCGATTAAGATGATTACCTCTTCTTTAAAAGAGATCCTTTTGATATCCTCTTAAGGACCCTAGAGTTGGTATTTTGGGAAGGCTTGAACCTATATAAAATGGATAATTATGTTAGGGATATGTTTTGGTAGGGTTTTTCTGAAGTAAATGAATCAACAGGTTTGAAAAAGAGAGGTGAGGAGGTTCCAGTTTATAAGTGAGGAGAGTGACACACTTGTAATTTTTCAAAATTTCAAAATATTATTAAGACACTTTCTTTGAAAAGTGGATCCAAATTGAGACTATTTATAATTTTAGATAATATATGGTATAAATATATTCATTAAATAGTATTTATACAAGGTTTAATGTAATTTAAACCCTTATCTTTTTAGATTAACCACTCAGTAAAATCGTTTTAACCTTAACCATGGTAACCAATTTTTTCCATTTTTACTATTCAAAATGAAAAAATTAATGTAAACTCATTAAAAAATATAGAAAAAACTGATTATAAATACATAATACATTTTATAAAATTCAATTTCTATAATTGGTATAAATTAATTTAAAAAATAAACTCGCAAAACTTGATGAAAAATAGTTTTTCATGAAAATACATTTGTCAAGCATAAGATGACATGAAATTGACTATATGATTAGTAATAATAATTATATTAATTTAAATCCATATATTTATATATATAATATTTAAATTTCATTTAAATAATTCATTATTATATATTATTTAAATTAATTAAAATGGAAAAAACATTATGCACTTAAAAATAGTTTTTTTTAAAACATCCCTTTTTACCTCCAAATGATTTTGTATTTATTTATATAAAATTGATAATCAATACATGGTTAATTATATGTATAATAAAACATAATTATAAATAAAATTATTATTAGTTAAATACTACATTTTCAATTATTCATAAAATATTATTTCTAAGGGATAAATTCCAAAATTCATTATAGGATTATTTTGACATAGTAAGTTCAAAATTAATATTAATCCTATAAAATTAGAATTTTTGTTCCATGAAATATTAAAATTTACATTTTATTATAGTTTCATTAAGATAAAATGTTCAATTACTATAACTGAAGCTTGAATTTTACAAATTGGATATGTTTTTCATTTTTACATTCTAGGTGGTAATGATAAAATATTTTATTGTTACCTTTGAACATATTATTTCATACATTATTGGAATAATTTAAACTATAAGATGTATAAAACTTTTAAATTAAATATACCACCATAAAAAATTTCATTTATGTAAATTGATACTTTTTTATTAATCCTTAAAAACATTTCTTATTCCAAAAAAGAAACAAAGATCAAATTCCTTATGGTAGGAACTTATTATCAATTTTATAATACTTGAATAAATACATTAATAAAAGGTATATTGTAGGTTACTATGATTAAAAATAACCCTTACTTTATTTCCCGCATGAAGATTATCTTTTACTTTAACTAATTCCATTTTTGTTCTCAAATAACACATCAAAAAATATGTATGATACACATATGATATCTAATGCCCATAAAATATAATCCAAATGATTAATATCCCTAACATATACACATTAATACCCATATTTTTTGGTTTATAATTAATTCATTTGATCATATTTAACGCCTTTGTGTTTTCATATTTATTTTGAATTTATAATACATGGAGTTTAGTATAATAAATATCAGTTCAAATGAAAAAACCATTATTAATATGAAAATGATAATGAGGGTTTTTAAAATTCATATAAAGAAAAATATTTCTTAGATTATTATGGAAATTAGTCAATGTAATGAAAAAAAATTGCGAAAATAAGAAAAACCAAGAATCATAAAAACAAGGGTTAAAACATTAATCAAAATAATAATAACAAAAAATCATTTGATAAAGGTACCAAAAAATTATTATAATATAAAAACCAAGTAGAAGAACCAAAAATAATTAAATCACAACCAAAACATCATGCATACAAGAAGAACCCAATGAGAAGAACAAAAAAGATCACAAAAAAAAAGATGAAAGATCGATTAAAAATGAGTAAGTAATAATATACCTTTAATTTAAGGTTTGATTCATTAAAAGGATTTAAAGGAGGTGACTAAATAATTTGAATTACATATGAGATTGAATAGTTTAAGTAGAGGTTATCTTAGTTTGGGTTCTTTTAAAATAGGGTAAGGGGTTTTATTAGTGCTGAAGAATCTAGGTGTTGTGGAAGCATCGGTAGGGCATGTACAACTCATATTTTTGTCATAATAGTTGGTTAATATGAGATGTACATAAAAAAAGATGATTTGAACAATGGAATTTAATAAAATATTAATTTACACGGGAACATCAAAACCAAACTCAGGATCATCACATAAGGATTTATAATTAATTTAAGTAGTTAACGAATTACATTGCAATGAATTATTTATTAATTGATGAATCTGAAAACGTCCCTATGTAGTAATATCAATTAGTTTTAGTAATCATGTGTATATTCCCTCCAATGATGATCCACATGTTCACCATGAACCTATTATTGACACTATATGAATTCCTGAGTGTTAGCAGAGAACATTCTAACGCTTGTGTTGTTCATCTATGATCACCATGAGAATCACTTCAAAGAAGGAATATCCTTAATATCTCTAGAATCAATAGGTGTGGTGGTGGAGGATAGCAATCCATTATTGAGAGTGTTCTTAGAGAGGAGCACTTTGAGTATCAAGAGGATTCTCTGATGTCATTGTGCACAACCAAAAAACAAATAGCTATCTTTGGGGTTGGAAATAATATAATTAGGTTTAAATAGTTATGGGGTTAAAAAATAATAATTGCACATGTTCCCTTATTATTTTATTAAATTCAAAATAAATCCATGTTTATAATAATAAAAATATCATTTATTAACATGAGAAAAATCATCGAATTCATTAAATATTATTTCTTGAATAAATTGTTTAAAATTTATTCAAATAATAATTTTTATATTATTTCTCATCAGAACTTTAAAATCTATTTTCCATTCCTATAAAATATTTATCAGGTATTGAATAATTAATATTTATTTTTTTAAAAAATATAATTATATTATTCATTAATAAATAAATAAATATTATATTCACTAAATAGAAAATAAATATTTATTAAGTATTCTGCCCATAAATATTCTACCAAATAACTAATAACTGAATATATGTGATCAGGAAAACATGGATAATTATTAAACCAAGTGTGAGAATAATATTTATTCAACATTTTCAATAATAAATAAAATTTAATATTTAATTGAGGTTCTGGATACACTTAGTATGTGTCCTTTTAGGTTTATTTCTTGGTGGCATTAGGCAGAGCCATCCAAAGTCCAAGGTTAGTGTTTAACAACATTCCAAGGAACCCATAAAGAAACAAGTTAATATCACAATTACATACAACTTCATATGAATTATTACTATTTAATATAATCCCTTTATCATTATATACATAATCAAGCAAGTTACATGCTGGTGTCATCAACCTATGTGTCCGATGTCTCTTTCTTTGACTTTTTGGTAATGAACCTACCCACAAAATAATATGTCCATAGATTTATTTAGGTTTTCTCATTCCCATAAAATGGACTAATATATTAAATTTCATTAAATCATATAATGGAAAAATCATTTCTCACATTATTCATTAATTTAATATCACTCATGATGCACCCAACATATCCCACTTTGCTACAAACATATGTCAGTGTGGTTTTCATTAATACATCAAAGTATGAAAAAAATAATATTCATTAATAAAAATATTAAATTCTAAGGAAAAATAAAAATGTTTGTAGATAGGAATATCCAATGACACATATAAATGTTAATTTCTTACTAGCGGGCTGTGTCCTCATAATCTCATGCACTAAAAATTACTAAGGGCATACACCATAAGAAAGTTCCTCAAAGTCTTATGAGTCTCCACCCCTAATAGACTATATCATTTATGTCCCATAAAATTATATCATCTAACTATAGAACATGGATATATTTTAAGAATATTTTCATGACACTTATAGGTTATCATCATAGCAGGGAACTACTATGACCTTTAAGTGAGACAATTACTCTTAGGAAATTATCACATACTATGTCACAGATAAGAATAACCACGATATGATAATATGTTTATTAATATTTAAACAATGAATATAGGTAATTATAAACCACATATTTTTTTTTCTAGAGCACTAACTCCAACAGACTACCACTTGATCTAGATCCAACTTCTAACAACCTTCATTCCTCTAGTTCTCATATGATACTCATTCTTCTTCTAAGATAAGGATTTAGTTAAGGGGTATTCCATGTTTCTTCCATGGGAAAACTTCTCACCATAACTTCACCCTTCTAATAAAAATCCCTCAAAATGTGATACTTCTAGAGTATGTGCTTTGTTCATTGGTATAACCATGTCTCCTTTATGAGATCCACCAATGTAGTATTATCATAATATAATGTATTAAAGTCTTTAATACTAGCTACCATATCATAGTCCTGGAAAAAGTTTCATATCCAAACAAATTATCTATCCACATAAAAAGATGTTATATACTCAGACTCCACTTTAGAATTGAAGACAAATAACTACTCTGAACTCTTCTAGCTTGCAGCTCCTCCTTTGAGACTAGAGACATATCCTAACTATGAATTTATATCATTCTGATATTTTTGAAAGATAGCATTAGTATAACCTCTGATGAACATATCCTCATATTCTATATACACCAGTAATATATCCTTAGTTCTTATTATATTATTAAGGATAACTTTAATATCATACCAATGTTGTTTAACTGGATTGGTTTGATATATGCCTACCCTGATCAAAGCATAGGTAACATCAAGACTAGTACATAACATGACATAAATTATTGATCTTATCATATAAGCATATGATTTCTTAATAATTCTCTATTTCTCATCTTGTATCTGAGGACACATTTTCTTGGAAAGATGTATACCATGTGACACTAGAACCAATCCTCTCTTGGATTGTTCCACACTAAATCTATTTAGTATCCAGTCAATGTATGCACCTTGAAATAGTCAAAATAGACTCTTGGATCTATCATGAATGATATTGATCCCTATAATGTAGGTTTCTTTATCTAATCCCTTCACAGAGAAACACTTGTTTAACTAGTCCTTAACCAACTATAAGACTGGTATACCGTTTCCAATAATTTATATGTTATAGGAATATACTACTAGGATAATTAATGCACTCTCAATGGACTACTTGTAAACACATGGCTCAAATTCATTCTTAATGAAAATAAATTATTTTATAGATTCATTAAACCAAATTTTTCATGACCTAGATTCCTAATTAAATCCATAAAAGGATCTATAAAACTTGAAAACCTTTTTGGCATTACTTGGAGTCATAAACCCTTGTGTCATATAGATATCTTCATGAAGGTTCCCATTATGAAAATCTATTTTTACATCCACCTTCCAAATTTCATAATCATGGTAAGCTGTTATATTAAGTAGAATCTTGATAGATTTAAACATATAAATTAGAGAAAAAGGTTTCATCATAGTCAATTCCTTGATGTTGTTTAATCCTTTTATCCACTAGTCATGCTTTATAGGTGTTCACTTTATCTTCTTTGTCCAGTTTCATATTGAATACCCATTTACACCAAATAGGATTTACATTAACTATAGGATTGTCTAGAACCGAAAATTGGATTTGATACATGGAATTCATCTCAGAATTCATGGATTATTTCCATCTTATAGCTTCTGAGATATATTCTTCCTCTTTGTAGGAGATTGGTTCATCATTGTTAATCAATAATGAGTCACCATCTTGGATAACTAGAAAAATATATATTTTTGGTTCTCCTACCTCTCTAGTACTCATATATAGTACTTGTGTTTTAGGAACAACTTCTTCCATATGGAACCATGGGATCTATTCTTATACCAAATATTGTGTATCTTAAGCATCAACTTCATCAAAGTCAATATTGTTTTCACTATCATTCTCGAGGATGTGATATCTATCAAGAAATATGGCTTATATTGTGAAAATAAATTTATTATACAACATGTTATATAGATAATATCACTTGATTTTCTTGGTATATCATATAAATATACACTTTATGCCCTGAGGTGATAGTTGGTTTCTAAAGGTGACCATAACAAATGCCTCACATCCCCATACATGTGTATGTGACAGAATGGTTTTTCTACTCCATAACTCAAAGGGAATTCCATTTTCGACTTTATATGGTATTTAGTTAAATGTGTATGTCTTAATTTGGAATGCATATCCCCAAAAGGATAATGGAAGAACTGCATGACTCATCATCAAACTTAGCATGTCTAACAAGGTATGGTTCCTTCCTTCACCAACACCACTTCACTGTGGTGTATAAAGTGGAGTGAGTTGATATAGAATATCAAAATACCATATAAAGTTGATAAAATCTTGGTTAAAATATTCACCACCTCAATCAGATTGAATCTTATTTATCTTTTTACCAAGTTGATTCTCTACTTCATTCTTGAACTCTTTTAATTTCTCAAAGGTCTCAGACTTATACCTCATCAAGTAAACATATCCATATCTAATTAAGTCATCAGTAAAAGTTATGAAGTAAGAATATCCACCTCTTGTTTCTACTGGAAAAGGTCCACACACATCAATGTGTACCGATCCTATAATATTTTTGTCCCTTTCACCTTTTCCACCAAATGGTGGTTTGGTTATGTTGCCTTGAAAATGATCATGGAATCTTTCAAGTCTTCTTAGATCAAAAGAGTATAAATAACCATATTGATAGAGATTTATCAGACACTTGTCATTTACATGAAATATATGGTGATTCCATAATTGGGTATTATGTGTTTTATGAAAAAATGATTTGGTATCTATTTCCAATACTTTTTTTTTGTAATTTAATACATAAAGACCATTATTTAGTTGTGTCATACTATAGTAAATGTTGTAATTGTAAAAAAAATTATTTATTTCCAAATTTGAAAATAAATCCATCCATGTTAAAGAAAGAAATAGAGATGATTTTCTTAGTAATACTTGGAACAAAATAGCAATTATTTAAAACCAAAATCATTTCAATTGGAAACAGAGGGTAGTAGTCTTCTATAGCCAAATCAGTGAGTAATGCTACATTGATTGTTCAAAGATCCACCTGACCTCTGAAAATAATTAAAAATATACTTGGTTCCTATATTTGGATAAATATGTGAGAATCATAAGATATATATAATATCCAATGTGTCAATATAGAAATATTACACTTAATAACAAATGCACATTTATCTTCCCCTTACTTTCGGGTATAGTTCCTCTTCTAGTGGCCTAGATTGGAACATGAAAAACATACTACTTATTTTTTCCTTCTATTGCCTTTGGACATTATTCTTATTGTAAGGATGATTCTTGGGAGTTTTAGACTTAGTATGAGTCTTTGGAACCTTTATCTCATTTTTTTTCTTATTCACCATAAGGACTATAGGTTTTTCACACCCCATGTCCTTGTCAACTTGGTGAATCAGAGTAATAAATTCTGAAAGAGTTTTATCACTATTGATAATATTATAATTCATAATGAAATTGGAGAATGATTTATGAATTGACGAATAGATGTGATATTTTTGAATATTATGAGAGATATTAAAGCCCAAGATGTCTAATTACTATATATATCCAATCATATTAGCTACATGAGGCCCAACTACCACTGACTGTCCAAGCTTGCATGAGAACAGTGCATTGGAGATCTCATATCTCTCTTATATCACCTTATCTCGATAGAGATCATGAAGTCAAGATATGATTTTATATACATCCATATCCTCATGTTACTTTAGAATCTCATTAGACATGGATGATAGAATGAAACATTAGATATGGGTGGCATAATCTAAATGTTTCACATAGAGGGAAAATTATTTATCCTAGATTCTTGGTTAGGAATTTTAGGAATGGGGTTTTTCAAAAATCATAACTTTCTTTCATGGCATAAAATAACACACAATCAACTTTTACATTCTTGTAATTTAGTACCAGTGAGAATGTTATCCTTATCAAGTATCAATTATAGTGATATAGTTGAAGTCATACAAATTTTTATTTATAAAATGAAGAAGATCAGAATTTTATTACTTTATATGATTTATAAAATTAGATAAAAAATATTAAATTTATTAATCTCCCACTATTTTATTGAAACCCAGTAGCCATTATCATTAGTTTTTCAATATCCCATTATTCAGATATTATAGGTTTTGGGTGCAATGGAAGAATCCTTTGATGGAATGACCATCTAAACTTTTAGTCATAAATCATGTGTAATAATTTATTTACATGATCAAAAAATCATGTCCAAAAAAATAGTATATTACATGACTAGATTAAAATGATGGAATTAGAATCAAAGGATCTTTACATGTAACTTATAATTAATTTATGAGAAGATAAATAATTTCCTCAACTTGAAATTCCATTTTCATCGATGATCCAGTTAATAAGATCTTATCGTACCATCATTATGCTATGGGATATAAGTTCAGAATCCCTATAGAAGTGATCCACATGCAACTATAATCTATGTATGATGTTATAGAATTTCCAGTTACTAGCATGAATGATCCTGATTTCTTTCATTGTTTATGTTTGATCACAATATAATTCTTCTTGAGAGAGGAAGAAATCATGATGATCTCTCGTTGACTTGAGAGAGGATGGGTGGAGAGAACTCTATATCTCTTTATATCTCTATAGGGATTGAGATATTCCCACTTTATCTATTTTACACAAAAATTTTGTTTTAGGAAATAAATATAATTAGATATTTATAATGGTAGGTTTAGGGTTTTCAAATTGCACACTAAAACCTTTCCCAATTCCATAATTCTTAGTTGACCCCACATCCAATAATAATAATAATATAAATATTATTATTAAACTCTTGACATGTGAAGTGTATAAAGAATATAAATAAATATTATTTATACCATTTTCAATCAGACTATTATGCTCAGTCTGCTTTCCCTCATCAATATTTACCAATCCTCAAATAATGATAATTTAATAAATAAACATCACTACATTATTCTATGGAAAATATAATAAATATTATATTCATAAAATATGAAAATAAATATTTATTACTATTATTTAACTCACTTATTATTTCAAAATACTTGTGATTAAATTATGAAAAAAAATCAAACCTAATTAAATATTATTTATTCTAAATTGTTAAATTCAGTACTAGAATTTAACTGAGATTGGGATACATTTAGTGTGTGACCCTCTAGGCCTTTTTATTAGTGTAATTAGACATAACTGGCTAAAGTTCAAGGTTATAATCTAGAAACACACCAAGTAATCCATAGATAACATCACAATGACATCCTACCTCCTATGAATGTTTACTATGTAATATAATCCTTTTATCAGGATATATTTAATCAAGAAGGTTTCATGCCAGTGCCATAAACCTATATAATAGATGTCTATTTATTTGAATTTATAAAAATTAACTCACATATTGAACACCTTGGACATGGATTTATGCAGGCAATTCCATTCCCATCAATGGGATTAAGATATAAACTTTAATCTAGGGTAGAGGGGATAAATACTTTATAATATTATCCATCAGTGCATTATCACTTATGAAACACCCAATGCATCCTACTTCACCGAAAACATATGTTGTCATGATTTTAATCAATAAATCAAATTACATGAAACAAGATATCCATTATTGATAATCATGAAGTCTAAGGATCAATACACATGTCTACAGATATGAACATCTAATGATAGGTAGAAATGTGGATTTCCTGTTAACATGTCTATCCTCATAACTACCAATATTAGTGATTACTAAGGGAGAACAACATTAGAAGGTTTATAAATTTCTTATGAGCCTCCTACCACTGATAACATACATTTTATGTGTCCTTCCATACAATATCATCCAGCCATATAATAAGTTTTAATAATAATGTCATGGAACCTCTAGGTTCTCATCATAACGAGGAACATCTATGACCTTTAAGTGAAACATATATTCTAAGGACATTATTACATACAAATATTATATATAAGAAAAATCATGATGTGATAAGAAAACTTATTTTATAAGAAAAAACATTTAATTAAGTACTAAACAAGTTGGTTCTAGGGCACTGAATCCAATAGACTCCCATTTTAACTAGATCCATCTGAAAATAAAATCCAGCCTAATAGATTTCACGTGATACTAATGCTTCTACTATGATAAATCCTTCATTAAGTGGTATTCCACATTTTCCTTTATGGATAATATGATCATAATAACTTCACCTTATTGAGAAAAATCCCACAAGAGATGAAACTTTCAAAGAATTTTCTTTGTCCTCTATTGAGACAAAAGACATATCCAGACTATGACTTCAAAACATTATAATATATCTAAAAACTAGAAAATATATAACCCCTGATGACTAGTTCTTAATCTCCCCCATATACCAGAAATACATCCTTAGTACACCTTAGATACTTAAGGATATCCTTAATAGCAGTCCAATGTTGTTCACTTGGATATTCTTGATATCTTATTACCATTCTCAAAGTATAGGCAACATCAAGCCTCATACATAACATGGAATACATGATAAATCCTATCATAGAATCATAGGATATCTTACTCATTATCTCTCTTTCTTCTTATGTATGAGGAAACATTTTCCTGGAAAGATGTGTACCATGTGACAATGGAACTAATACTATATTGGATTGTTCTAACTAAACCTCTTCAGTATCTGGTCAATATATGTACCTTTACTTATTTCGAGCATCCACTTGGATCTATAATGCATGATCTTGATCCCTAGAATATAGACCACTTCACCTAAGTACTTTATAGACAAGAACTTGCTCAACCATGCCTTAACCTCTTATTAGGCTAGTTTATTATTTCCAATTATAATATTCAATCAACATATACTATTATGAAAAAAACTATACTCCCACTAAACCAATTATAAACACATTGCTCACATTTTTTCTCAATGAAACCCAATTATTTCAATGATTCATTGAATCAAATGTTTCATGAAATGGATGTTTACTTTAATCCATAAATGGATCTCTATAACCTATATATCTTTTTGAAATTTCACGGAGTCACAAAATCTTATGTTTGTGTTATATACACATCCTCTTGAAGGTTCCTTTTAGGGAATGTAATTTTAACTCCAAATCATGCTTTGAAGCTACTATGGAAAACAAAATTCTAATGGATTTAAACATGGAAACCTAAGAAAATGATTCATTTTAGTCAATGACTAGATGTTGTATAAATCCTTTATCCACTATCCATGATTTTTAAGTATTTAATTTACCTTACATGTCCATATTTCTCTTGAATAACCATTTACATCCAACATATTTTACATCAAATAGAGTATCTATTAGAACCCAAACTTGGTTTTTATACATGGAATCCATCTCAAAATTCATGGCTTCTTGTCACCTTACAACTTCTTTGCTCTTCATCACCTACTTATAAGAGATAGAATCACCATTGTGAACCAATAATGAGTCACCATAATTAGTTATTAGAAAACCATATCTCACTTCTTCTATTACCTCTCTAGAACTCCTACATAGTACTTGTGTTTTAGGAATAACATCTTACACAGGGACCTATAGAATCTATTCCTATACAAAATATTTTGTATCTTGAGCATAAAATTCATAAAATTAAATCTTTATCCCACTATCATCCCTAAGTATGTGCTTCCTATCAAGAAAAATATCATTTATTTCAATGGTTACTTTCTTATCTATTTTTTTATAGGTATTATACCCTTGTTTCCTTGGGATATCCTATAAAGATACTCTTAATGCATCAAGGTTCCATTTTATTTCTTGAGATATCCTTAAAAAATTCCTAATAGCTCCTTGTATGAACATGTGAAAAAATGGTTTTCTTTCAACTCTAAAAATTAAAGGGAATACCATTTTCTTCTTTAGTTTTTACTCAATTTAGAAAGTATAATGCAGTTTGTAATGAATATACGCAAAAGGATAATGAAAGTATTGCATAAATCATCACCAACCTTACCATATCCAACAAGGTATAGTTACTCCTTTCATTAACACCATTCCATTGCAGTGTATACTGTGGAGAAATTTGAGATAAAATCCCATACTCCTATAGAAAGTTGATAAAGTATTGGTTAAGATATTCACCACCTCGATCTAATTGAAGTTTCTTTATATTTTTACCAATAGGACTATCAACCTCATTCTTGAACTATTTGAACTTCTCAAAGGACTCAAACTTATTCCTCATTAAGTAGATATGGCTATACTTTCTCAATCCATTGGTAAAAGTAATCAAGTATGAGAATACACCACTTTCTTCTACTTGAAAAGGTACACACACA
This sequence comes from Viscum album, assembly GCA_963277665.1. Lineage (NCBI taxonomy): Eukaryota > Viridiplantae > Streptophyta > Magnoliopsida > Santalales > Viscaceae > Viscum > Viscum album. The sequence goes on along the minus strand of OY728164.1, from coordinate 1,548,829,199 downwards.
TCAATATATACCAATTATAGAAGCTCTATGAACTTTAACCATGATCATTGAATGGCGGTTTGATTATATTACCATGTAAAAAAATGTGACATATTTCAAGTATTTTAATCTCAAAATATTATAAGTTACCATCTTGATAGATATTTTTCAAAAACTTCCCATTTATGTGACTAGGATGGTGATGCTATAACTAGGTGTTATATGAGTCACATGTATTTATTTCATTTCCATTTAACAATATTTGGTTTTTCATAATTTAACACATAAATAGTTTTATTCAATTATTTCATACCATAACATATGTCATATTTATAAAAGTATCAACCTTTATTTCCAAATCTGAAAATAAATCCATCCACATCTAAACAATAAAAAAATGATGTTCTTGGTAACACTAGGCACATAATAAAATCTCTTTAAAACTAAAATCAATCATGTAGACAATGTGAGATAGTAGTCTCCAATGGTTAGATTAGCCAAACTCACTCTATTTCTAGAAAGTATATTCACCTCATATCTAGTAATATTCTAAAATCTACTAGATTCCTGTATTTGAATACAAATGTGAGAACCATATGAAATGTCTAATACCTAAATTATATTTATAGAAATATTAAACTCTATAAAAAATATGATTTAATCTTTCCCTTGTTTCTTTGGATGGTTTCAATTCCTCTTCTAGTGTCCCTTATTAACACAAGAAAAACATATCACATCATGTTACTTTCATTTTATTTGGATCTTCTTCTTCTTAGAAGGATGATGCTCTGAAGCCGTAGACTTGGAATAATTTTTTGGACCCTTTTCCTTTTTCTTCTTCTTCATATTCACCATAAGGGCAATGGGTTTTTCATACCACATGTATTTATCAACTTGGTAGATAAGAGTAAGAAAATCCAATAGTGACTTTTTTACATTGTTCATATTATAATTTACAATAAAAATAGATATGTTTTTGGGTAGTGAGGATAGAATGAGATCTATTCATATCTCATTAAGGATCTTAAAACCCAAGATATCCAGGTGCTCAATGTATCCAATCATCTTGACTATATGTGTCCCAGCTAGCGCTAACTCTACAAGAATGCACATGAAAAGTGAATTGGAGATATCATATCTCCCTATTATTTCCTTATATTGATAGATATATCTAAGGTGAGAAAATATGTTATATGAATCCATATCATTATATTACTTTTAAATCCCATTAGACATGGAGGATAACATAAAAAATTAGATATCCATTGGGTCATCCACATGATTTACATAGTGAGACACTTCTTCCTCCCTAGCCTCTTTGGTAAGTGACTTAGGAAGCGGGGTTTCTAGTATGTATGATTTCTATTCATGGCGTAGTATAACGTAAAAGTGCTAATACCATTCCTGGAAATTCATGTTTGTGAGAAGGTTATCCCTATCTAGTATGGATCTCAGTTATATTGTTGAAGACTTTTTATTTTCCATTTTTACAAATTAAGAGAAGATAACTAGTACTTGTTTTTATGACAAAAATAGATTAATAAAATTAAAATTAATTAAATTATTATTAATATTCCAATATTTTTCAAAGCCTAATATCCCTCACCATTAGTTTTAGAATATCTTATTTCTTAGATATTCTAATGCCAAGGATCTATATTCCTCTTCTCATAACCCAGACTTGGGCCTGAAAAGCTGTTTAAAGGGTTTTAGGTATACATAACTTACCAACTACATTAACTCATAGTTCCTCGATCTGTTGAGTAGACTCCCTAATCCTGAAATACTATTTAAAATATTTTCTCAACCTTTTTCTCTTAGTCACACCAAGTCCTTCTTAGGTAGTCAACCCTTGATGTAAACAAGTTAAGTCAACCCAAAACTTCAAGCTAAAATTTCCATGATAAGTGAAAGAAACCCAACTTGGGTAGGTCAATTACTTTAAACCATGAGGTTGATTCTAACTTAAATATTTTAAGGTTAATCAAACTTAATATTTTAATTAAGATATTTTTATCCTTTTTCATAAATCCCATTTCATCATTTTACATGCCTTGTTATTATTAAGTGGATTTTACTTAAATGATTAACCATGTATGATAAAACATTTATGCATAATATGATTATATTTTATTCCATTTTTTATTATTGTTAATTAATTTATTATGTGATCATGTAATATTCATAAACATAAATAATCAACCATGTAACTAATAGAAAGAAAATATAAGTGTCATGATCGTGAGATTATCTAATGGTTAGTTTATCTATAATATGATAAACTAATCCTCAACCCTAGGTGTAAACACCTTGGACTGTAGCTTGGTTCATGTTACAATATTCCACCTTGGATCTTATGTGTCACCTTGATTGGTTTCTCCTTGTCTCATTGACTCAGACTACATGCTCTCTCTTGGGAGATCTATCCCTATATAATCTTTTACTCACGCATAGGTGAGGGGATCAATGGATTAGATAAAGTGGTTTTACATAAAATAAATCACGAGCATGTAGACCCTTACATAATAAGGAGGATGGGATGAATCATAGTCCACCAATAATAATTTAACCAAAAAAATTAAAATAAACCAATCACATAAAAGGGTTGGTCTAATCTCATGACCACCCACACATCAAGTAACAATCATGTATTTTCAATCCAGTTATGAACTACTTTGATTCATTATTTAGTTAAGATAATTCACCATGAATTAATCCATTTAATTCATTTTATATTAATTTTATCCAACCATACTTAACTCATCATCAACTGTAATTCTAAATAAAATTAACTTCATTTAAAATTAATGCAGCACACAAGTGTACATGGAGGCAACCTCATGTATTCATAAAAAATTTTAACACAAAAATTAATTTTATATAAAATTTCTAAACCCATTAAATGATGTGTACTATCGAATGAGCAACACAAATAACACATAATTAATAGGTTTTAATTATATATTTAATTCTTCTTACCATAATAAATTGAAAACACTTCCAGTAGCAGACTACATGGAATGTACAAAAGATTACGGTGTGTACTTGTCTTCTGCCTATGATTGCATCACACACCTTGGGTTTGGTCGTGTTCCTTACCATAGAAAACCTTGAGGTACACAATTTATAGTCTAATATACATAGTGTGTGACATATTTTTTCATGAAATTTTAGTCCCAATATCATGTATATGATACACGACACACTTGGGATACCTCATGTACTAGATCGTGAGATAATGAGGACTATACATCATGTATAGTGGTTACACAGTGTGTAGTTCTTCATGTCATATTCCAGACCATCTGTATCCATACTTAGATCTGATCTATTTGGATTTATATCATATTTTATTGGATATGACCAGAAAGACAAGGATATATATGTGAAAAAATAGTACATGGTGTGAATACTGATAATACAAACCATGTATTATAGATCTGTCTAGAAAGAACCTATGGAACCTCCAGATGGTGTGATTTAAATGGTTTTTATTTTTTAATTCTTAACCATTTATAAATTATGTTATCAAGAATTAAGAAAGAGAAGAGATGGCAGTTTTATATTTTAAAATAAATTGTTTTATGTAAAATAAAATGGAAATGCATGAAATAAATCAATGAATAATAAATTATTATAAATTAAACATGTGACCATTTTTATACAACTTTTAGGTTTAGGGTATAGTAGAAATTCCCTTTGATGGAATGACCATCTCATATTTTAGTCATAAATCACATGTAATCATTAATTTACATGATAAAAATTTCATTTCCAATGAAAATAGTGTATTACTTAACAAGATTAAAATTCCAAAACCAAAAGAGAATGATATTCACATGCAATTTATAATTAATTTATGAGTATATATAAAATTGCCTCAACTTTTAATTCTACTTTTATTGATGATACAATTAACAAGATCTTGTCATACTATCACTGTGCTGTAGGATCCAAGTGCACAATCCCTCTAGTGGTGATCCAGACATGCACCACAATCACTGAAAAACATTATAGAATCATCAGGTGATAGAATGAATGATCCTAGTCACTTATGTTGTTCATGGTTGATCACAATAGAATTATTTTAAAGAGAGGAATAACTCTTGATGATCTATCATTATCTTAAGAGAGGAGGGGAAGAGATCACTTTAGATCTCTTATCCCTCTCTAGGGTTTGAGAGAGTCTCAATATATTTGTTGTGCACACCAATAGTGTTTTATAAAAGAGATAAAATTAGATATTTATTATGATAGGTTTGGGGTTTTTAAATTACACACTAAACCCTTTCCCAATTCCATAATTATTATTTGAACCCATGTCCAATAATAATAATATAAATATTATTATTAAATTCTTGACATGTGAAACACATAAAGAATATAAATAGATATCATTTATACTATTTCTAATCGGACCATTAAACTCAGTCCTCTTTCTCTCATTGATATTTACCGATCCTCAAATAATGAACATTTAATAAATAAAGGTCACTGAATAATTCTATGATAAATATAATAAATATTATATTTTCTAAACTTGTAAATAAATATTTATTATCATTATTTATCTTATTATTTAAAATAACTTATGATTAAATTATGGAGATGAACCCAACCAGAATAAAGATTATTTATTCTAAGTTGTTAAATTTAATAGTTTAATTTAACCAAGATCACAGATACACTTAGTGTGTGACCCTCTAGGCCTTTTTCTCAGTGTCATTAGGCATAAACGACTAAAGTCTAAAGTTAGCATCTTACAACATGCCAATGAATCCATAGATAAATAAGTTAATTTTATAATAACATATACTTATTATGAATTTTTACCATAAAATATAATCCTTTTATCGTGATATCTCTAATCAAGAAGGTTTCATGTTGGTGCCATCAATCTATATGCTCGATGTCACTTTCTTTGAATTTTTAGAAATGAACTCACCCATCGAACACCATGGCCATATATTTATACAAGAATTTACATTCCCATAAAAGGGTTTGAGATATTAACTTATTTCTATGGAAAAAGGGATAAATTCTTTACCACATTATCCATTAATTCAATATCACTCTTAGTGCACCCAACACATCCTACTTCCCCAAAAACATATGTCCTTATAGTTTTAATCAATACATCAAAGTATATAAGTCATGATATCTATTAATGATAATATTAATTTCCAAGGATCAATACAAATTTCTGCATGTAGGAACATCCAATGACACATGGAAATGTGGATTTTATATTAATGGGTCTTTTCTCATAACTTCCTATCTTGGATATTTCCAATGGTGAACACCATGAGAAGGTGTGTCAATGTATTATAAGCCTCATAACTCTAATATCCTATATTGTTTGTGTCACTTTAGACAATATCATCCATCCATAGAACAAGGTTCAATAATAATTTCATGGCACCTCTAGGTTCTTATCATAGTGGGGAACTTCTATGAACTTTCAAAGTTACATATATTCTAAGGACATTATCACATGAAAAAATTATTAAGAAGAACAATCATTATTCTATAATAAAAATTCTTTAAAAATAAAAAACATGTAATTAAGTACTAAAAAAATTGGTTCTAGGGAACCAAATCCAATAGATATTCTAGTGAAAGGACCCATATTCCCCTTCTTATAACCCAAGATTTTTCCAAGAAAGTTATTTGAAGGGTTTTAGGTAGGCATAATTTTTCCAACTATATTAACTCATGGTTCCTTAACCTGTTGAGTGGACTCCACAATCCTAAAATCATTGATTTGTATTTCCTCAACCCTTTCCTCTCAGTTACACCAAGTCCTACTTTGGCAGCCAACCCCTAATGTGAACTAATTTAAGTCGACCCAAAAATAAAGTTAGAATTCCCTAATAATCGAAAGCACACCCCCTTGATCAGTAAATCACTCTGAACTATGGTTTGATTTTAACTTAAGAAGTGGAAGACTAAACCATCATAATATATTTAATTGAGGTATTTTTATATTTATGCATAAATTTAACATTTTATCTTTATTACATGTCTGTTAATATTAAGTGGATTGAATTAATTGATTAACCATGTATTAGATTAATTTCATGCATAATCAAATTTATTTTAGTTCTATTTTGTATGATTGTTGATCATTAATTCATGTGATCATGAAAAAACATCCACAATGAAATTAACCATAATAATTGATAGAAAAAAAATAATAATATTGGAACGATCATGATATTTTCTTAATGTTTAGTTTATCTAGAGGATGATAAAATAATAATTTATCTAGGGGGAAAACACCTTAAAACACGAGTTGGTTCATATTTCGGATTTCCACCTATCCTCCCATGTATCTCTTGGATTGGTTTCACCTCAGCTCCAAAATTAAACTATCTCCACTCTCTTGAGATCAACATCCATTACATAATGTTTTAGTCACATGTAGGTGAGGGGAACCAAAGGATTGGTTTAGGGGGTTTATATAAAAGGAAATTGTGAGAATGTAGGTCCTTACATAATGAGATGAGGGATGACACACATGCTATCAATTTAATTTAATAATAAATTTAAAGTAAACCAATAACATAAAAAGGTCTAGTCTATTCTCATGATCATCCACATATATACAATTTATTACACATTTAATAAACTAGCATTCATTCCAAATAATTATTATTTAAGAAAAATAATGGTCAAATAAATTAATTATTTTTGTTTATTAATAAATTGTTTTATCTTAATTATCATCCAAAATTTCTTGATATTCTCACCCATCATTATTTTAAACAAATTAAATATTTTATTTAAAATTGACTAAGTACAAAACATGTACCTTTTATGAAACATGATGAGTACACATCCAAACTACCCAACATGTATGATATTCATATACTGTTTACTCATGAGACAAATAGAATACACATCTTATCTTGTAATTTCATGGAATATACTATTAAATAAATGAAACATAGACAAATTTTATTTATGTATTGTGTTATGTTTTAATGTGTGTAGATTAATCATTGTATTATGAATTATACACAAAATTCAGTTCAAAATATTACAAAGAAATTAATTAAATATTTAATATTTATAAAACTCATCACATGGTGTGTATGAGTCAAATAAATGACACACATAACATATGTTGATAATGTTTAAGAAATATTAATAATTAATTTAAAATATGAATAATTAGGTAATATAAATGGTGTGTACTATCTAGATACACATAATGTATAGTTCTTCACCATTTATTCACAACACTTTCTTAGGGAATGGGCATGACATCCTGCCATAGACATTAATGGAGTACATAACATATACCTGAGCTACATGTCATGTTGTCTCTAAGTTACACAGTTACCAATCTCACGTGTCATGTAATAAACACATGGATCATCTTTGACTATTGGAATACACATCATGTACATTAGTTACACATTGAATAGTCTAACTAACCATGAATCAAACCATACCGATCAACACACAATGTGGATTAATTATTGACCATTTGAAATAAATGCACAATTCTACAAATTATTTTATGAGGCATCCTAGTTCATTAAACTTGGGTACATGACATGTACCTATTGGCTCTATGATGTCTATTCTTATGCTATCTGAATAGAATCATTAGCACCTCTGGATGAGTTCTTTGGATATTCTTTATTCACTAGTAATCCATTTTTGATTATATTTTCAAGAACGAAGAGGAGGAATAGGAGATCTCATGATTCAGATTTAAAGAATGATTAAACCAAAATTAAAAACTAATGATAAATGAGAAAATCAATCAATGATCTTTAAATAAATATAAATTATTATATGGATTCTCTAATACAATTTGATGGTTATAGGTGTAATGGAAGTGCCAATAGGGTATTTCCAACATGGAATTTTTTCATAATTGATGATTAATCTAATACTTACATGATGAAGATTACCATGAACAAAATAATTGAATCAAATATTAATTGATATGAGAACATCATAACCAAATGAAGGATCATAAAATTATGATTTATAATTAATATAAGTAGTTAAAGAATTACCTTGAAATGAACTATTTATTCATTAATGAATCTGAAAATGTATCTATATCATACCATCATTACATCACATGAATCAAGTGTAGATTCTATCTAGTTGTGATCCACACACGCACTAAAAACCTCCAAGTGACACTGTAGAAATCTATGATTGCTAGTGTGTAAGATCTTAATACTTGTGTTTTTCATCTATGATTACCATAAGAATCACTTAAAAGAAGGACTCTACTTTATCCCTATATAATTGAGAGGGGTAGAGGAGGATGATTTTTCTCCATTATTAAGAGAATTATTAGATATGATCTCTCTAGGGCTTGATAATATTCTCTTAATGTCATTATACACAACCAAAAAATGGATATACTTGTGGTTAGAAGTAATATAATTGGGTTTAAATAGTGCTAGAGTTATTAAATAATAATTACATATGAAAACTTATTATTTATTTAATCCCCATGGAACCCCATGTAATAATATTATTTATTAATATGGGTAAAACCAATGAATTAATTAAATATTATTTCTTGAATAAATTCTTTAAATTTTATTCAAATAATATTTAATATATATTATTTCTCATTAGGTATTTAAAATTGGTTTTAAATTCCTCCATTATCTTTATCAGACCTTGAATAATGACTATTTATTTAATAAATAAATATTACTACATTATTATATAATAAATAAATAAATATTATATCCAATAAATAGAAAATAAATATTTATTAAATATTATGCCCAAAAATATTCTCTCGAATAACTAGGGACTGAATATATGTGATCAAGCAAACATGAATAATTATTAAACCATATATGAGAATAATATTTATTCAACATGTTAAATAATAAATAATATTTAATATTTAACTGAGGTTTTAGATAAACTTATCATGTGGACCCTCATACCTATTTATTAGTGGAATTAGGCGGAGCCATCCAAAGTCCAGGGTTAGCATCTAACAACACTTGAAGACACCTATAGAAAAATAAATTAATGTCATATAAACATACAACCTCATAAAAATGTTTACTATATAATATAATATATTTATAACAATATCTTTAATCAAGAAGGTTTCATTCTTGTAACATCCTAACCTAAATGACACTAAACCATGCTTTGAGATGGTTTGACACAAGGCCTTAAATGCACCTCTCTATATGCCAGAGGCTGTCAACTAGAAGTGAGGGCCTATGGTATGTTCATGGAGAGTCTATTCCATCTTGTTACAGTGAAGATAATATAAATAACTAGATATCACTAAAGGTACTAAATAATCATAGCGAGGAAGCAATAAATAAACAAAAATAGAAAATGGTGTAATAATAATGAAATGCTATAAAAACCCGAACATCTATATCATACATACAACACTGGTCACCCACTGACATGACCATACATACATGAGTACATAAAAAAATTGAAATAAATGTACAAGGATATACTACTAATTCAAAGGTAGACCACATACGCACTGACCTGATCATAAGAATCCATATGAGAGGCCCTTCTTGATCATGCAACTTTGGGCCTCAACCTTATCCATCATGTATCTGTGCTCAACCTAAAAGTATATGTAAGGTTTGAATTCACACTGATGTTCACGTACAGGGGTGAGAAATAATCTCAGTAGGCACCCCAATAATGAACCTGTAAATCTATTGTCATAAGTACGTGATCATGAAATATACACAGTCTTGCTGAGACACAACTGAAAAGATAATAAAAAAAATAACGTGAAATCACAGTCAATCCATGGGTCCATAATTCCATTCAACTATGAAAATTTTCATAATATATATATATATATATTACCATAAATATATGTATATATATATATAAATATGAATATACATGAGTAAGATGAAAAATAACATAAATCACTAGGAATCGATCCTTAGGTCTATAATCCTAATCATATGGAAATCCCATGAAAAGGGAATTGAGTTTGATGTCGTACCACTAAATTTGTGTATAATTAAGTTGATATCTGGGTCCAAAATCCCAATTTAAAATACCTTCTTTGGACAACACTAGAAATTTATCTGAGTAAGTTACATCACCACAGGGGGGTACATGTCCTAGCCTTAGGTTCACTTGTACTCGCCTCTAATCGATATAACGAGGGATTCCTCATACTGACATATAATCTTATAAATATGGTGGTTAATTGGACATCATACCACACTCACCATGTAAATATAGTCCAATGTCTGATCCCTAGTTTCTGGTCTATATGTGTTCATAACATTTCAACTCGAATAATACCTAAGGGATGACCCTTAGGGGATGTATAAGGAGAACTCATCGGTGAGACGTCATACCTACCCCTCGAGGTCTTTAATCAAGGAGAGCATAATCATCCCCATCACTCAAGAGGGTATAATCACCCATGAGTATATATCAATGATGTGGAATTCCATTTCCAACTCCACGATCAAGTAATCAATCAGGTAGAGTGTAATCATCCCTATCACTTGGGAGGGCGTAATCATCCATGAGTATAATCAGTAGGGAATCCATGCCCATATATCATAATCATAGGGATTCCATGACCAAATAAAGGAGAGTGTAATCACCCTCCTTAAACCAGAAGTCTTGGATAGTGGAATAATCTTCATCAACATCAATAAAGATGTGAAGAACATCTAAACCTATACGACTCAAAAGCCAGATCCCAGGAGTTACCTTTAGAAATCCTAATAAAATAACATAACAACTAAAGAATCAGAATATTAATCCTAGGAAACACATATGGGAACCCCAATAATGAATAAGATAGATCCCAAGAAGTATGTCTAGGCATCCCAAAGATAAATGTCGCATCACTTGAGGTCCACCGACCATAAACTAGGAAGCACCACTGGTAATCCTCGGTGCATCAACAGTAAATATGTGAGCGCATAAATAAAAGAGTGAGGGTGGTTGAATGTCTAACCCACCAATACTTTCAAATCCTCTTAGGCTCACAAGTTCAACATGGGTTCTAAGGTGAAACCCAATACCATCTCCACCCACACCTGATATACTAGATTAGGGCCGATCAAACATAGGGTCACCCATTAGGTATCTCAAGTCAAAACTCTGGAGAGGAATACTACTTGGGACCCTCAAGTTATACATATAAGTTAGGGAATACTACTATGGATCCTCAATAGTGAAGGTAAAAGAAAAATCCTACATGGGATCCTCTAACAATAAGAAAAAAGAGTCATCCTACATAGGATCCTCATAATGGTACATAGGAAGAGGTGGCCTACATAGAATCCTTGGAACGATATACAGGTAAAGGGATCCTACAAGAGATTCCTAGAGTCAACATATAAGTGAAGGCATCCCAAAAAGGATCCTCAGTAGAGTAATAATATAGAGTCATCCTACATGAGATCCTCTAGGTAAAAATGTAAGTAGGTAAATCCTACAAGGGATCCTCAGAAACAACTAATCTAACGACCTACTGGGCCAGAAGGGAAAATCCCATAAGGGATACATCCTCAAGGGGAAATATAAATAAGAATTGGTTGAGATAGATAGATTACATCTCATTTAAGATCAAAGGGTCTCTCTCAGAATATAACCAGATTGTATTATCAGAGGAAGAACCTCTTGGTTTAGAAAAAGGCTAAAAAATCCACCTAGGAGTTCTCAAAATACCTCAAGGGTTTTACCATCATGATACACATGGAAAGATAATTAAAATATACTACTCATGTGTCAAATTCCCACTACTGAGTGTAAATATATGAAAAAAACTTAATTGGGTAGTTAGGGGTAGTACATGGCATTCATACCCTAGTTCACAACGTGTGCTCCCAAACCCCCGCCTGGGTGTGTACTCCAGCCAGACTTGGCATGTAAAAACCCAAGTACACAGAGTTTTGATCATGTATACGGTGTGTACCCTAAATGGGGTACCTTCCTGTGTACCTCACATGGACTAGACTTATACTTTACCTAGCTTCGTACCTCTATACGATGTGCAACCCACATGAAGTATAACCGTATACTTTACACAACCATGTGCCCCCACATGGGCTGTTTAGTTGGGTACTTGGATACATGACCGAGTCCTAGTACATGATGTATATACCCCATACATAGAGTGTACCTATAAAAGTTCCTCTTCCCTAAATAGGAAGAATATACATCATGTGTTTATGAACTACACACCGTGTGATCGGGATTTATGAATGGGAACCCCCTCAAATTGACCGAAACCACCTGTTTTCTCCTAAGAATTTATAGATAGACCCACAAGGGGTCCTAAGTAGTCATAATAAGACATTAAAACTTAGAAAAAGAAAATATATGGGTATTTATGGAAAAACATAAAAAAAACCTGCCTTTGGGTAAAATCCGTTGAAGCTTCACCTGTATCCACAGTCCACAACTACCACATGACGATTCGACTCCTTCTGAGATCCACGGTGGTACCTATATTACCCTATCTCTATTTATATCTCTCCATATCCATAAAATATATTTGCTGTAGTGAAGGATACCATAGATGGGAATACACAAGAATCCAAAGGGAGAAATAAAAAAAGAAAAAGGAAAAAAGAAAAGGAAGAAAAAGAAAAGAAAAAGAAAAAGGGGCCCGAACCTGACCCCGATGCCTGATCTGAGTTTATTCCTTGCCTAGAAAAAAATACCCATTCTGTGATCAAAGTAAGAGAAAAAATATCAATACAATGATCCATTCAGAAGATACACCCAAATAAACATGTGTGAATAAATTCATATTTAATTAATTAAATATTAAATATTATTATCCCATGAAAATTACGATTCATAATTCCACCAAACTTCTATAATAGGGTAAAAACCCTATTCTAAGACCAAAAAAGTGGTCAAAAAAAATTACACGAGATCATATTATAGGGGAAAATGACCATTTTACCCCTTAAAAGCATCCGAAGGAAAACGTTCAAATTTCTGCTTGAATTTCTAGTCCAAAAAAATATGGGTCGTTACAACCTCCCCACCATTAACCTTCTCATACCCAAGAAGACTTGGTGGAAAAAAATATTCATGATCTCAACCTAAGAATCTTCACAAACACACTATCTTGACTATCCAATGACTACTCTCACATCTTCAATAACTATTTATGACATAGGATACGTTTAACTACAACTAATTTGGTACTCCCCACTATAGGAATACCCTTATCGTCATATTACAGCCAAAATATATGCTCAACGGCCCACAAAATTGATGAATTCAATTGAAAATGTGGTTCAACATCCTTAATCAGCCAATGGTGCACTCTCCACTATATTAATTACCTTACAACACTCCTCAAACATAGCCTCAATAGGTTCCTCTATCAAACTGGGAAAGATATTTGAAAATAAAAGAAGCTCAGTGTAGAGCCGACGCTCTCTAAATGTACTCAAGATGATGTGAAGGTGGAGAATGATTGTATCTAAATATAAATACACTAATATTTTATCAAAGAGTCATGTATAGATCTCTTCAAGCCACACTCATATCAAAACATGCTACACTTTACTTTAACCAACTCCTGACACCATATCTACCAACAATACATGTCCAAGTCTTACAACGCATCTAATGACTCATAGAAACTGATTCATTTTCAATGTATCCTCTACCATGGAGGTACATTAATCATTTAACCATAACTCCCAAGAAACCATGACCACAAAAAGCCTTGAAAACATCGGTCTTAGGCTCATATACGACCACCCACCGATTTATGAGTTAAATGATACCATGTGTAACTAGTGTGTACCCTTATCAACAGAATCATACTCTAGCGAGTCATCCATTAAAAAGCTAAGATGATCGTACTACATGACATATCAGTCCAAACAATCCAAAAACTCCCTTGTAACCCCTCTTCAAAATTTGAAACCTTTCCTGTGACATTATCTATTCCATGATCGATCGTCACATAAAATTATTCTAGCTATGAAAGTCTACCCGTGCTTTGACTACATTAAAACAAAGAAAAAATTGGTCAGGAGGTCTAGAAACCTGAACATTCCTACCTATTGAAGCTAGTCTTGATACCAAATTACCCTAGGTTCTTTATAAAAATACAAGAGTAGAAACATTCTGACATCTAAAAACATGAGCTCTAACTGTGAATCAGTCTAAAATGAGAATATAACCAAGATCACTACCTTAAAAAGAATCCAAAACCCAGGACAAACTATTAAATAGGTTTCCCTTAATCAAACTGAATTTCAAACTACAAGGTTCTAATTCAAACTAAGGGCCTCTAGGCATCTCACCTAGCCCTACTGATCAAGTGCCACAACTAGTTCACAAGGTCTAACCACCCATCCAAAAAGATCAAAACTCACCATGGGAGGTAAATAACAAAAATGATCTATGAGGGTCAAAACTATAAGGAATAGGCCTATCAGGGCCCCAATCCTCACCGAGCCTCCTCATAAAGAACTCCTCCCTAGAGCATCATGATATCAACACAAAATAGATACTGAACTAGCACTCACTGGTCATCCATATACAGTAATACCCCCTAAAGGTCCAACTCACCAGAAAAATTTAGGTATCTATTATAATCGTACAAAGAGTCCTGACTAGATAACTATAAAAAAGAGTTGGTTAAGTAGAATGTAATTCCAAGCTATACAAGAAAACACTATATAGTTTGTTACTAACACTTTAAATAACTAATCGTAAGTAAAATCACCCTATAATGGTTCAAAACATGGGAATCATGTGCCCTATTAACCTACTAGGGTTAATGAATCTCTCATTCATGAGAAATGAGACATCATCCTCACCATAAAGCATCTTAATGTAGATCCACAACACATTCCATCAAAATGAAATATATATCCAATTCAAAAAAAATTAGTATAATGACACCAAAAACCTATAAGTGAAAACACCATTTAGGTTTTTGTTGAAACTTTAAAAATTTGGCCTCTATCATTAGTAAAATCACACATTAGAAAGACTATAACATGTGAATCATACATATCAAATATGATGCATGAGACACCTCTTTCCTTTGCTGTACAAGATTCAAAATAAATCAATGGACTCTTAAAAATGGGTCAAGATCCATGAATCTATAATAAATAATCACATCCATATAACATGTGAATCAATAAAATATAAAATAATATAAAAATATAACATCATATATCAAAACCGAAATCCCATAACCCCAGAAACCATGAATTCATACCATAACAAGTGTTATCGACACACCAATCTGATATCCATCACATGTTCTGACACATTCCTAATACTCCCATATACCACATCCCAAATAGTAAATCAAAGGAAAGGAAAACCTATGATAATAATTTTTAACTTCCTAAAATGGATGCCACTAAACCAGTGCTTCATGCTGGTTCACCACAAGGCCTCAAACGCACCTATCTATATGCCAGAGGATTCTGACTAGTAGTGAGGGTCTAGGGTGTGTCTGTGGAGAGACTATTCCCTCATATCTGAGTAAAAACATCTAAAATAACTAGATATAATCCAAGGTAGAAAATAATTAAAGTGCTTAATTAGTAAATAAACTAAAATAGAATATTCTATAATAATAATGAACTTATATAAAATCCCAAACATTCATGTCCTATATACAAAACTTGTCACCCACTGGGTCTACCATACATACAGGAGTACATAAAGAAACTAAAATAAAAGTACAAGGATAAACTATTAACTTTGATATTGACCACATAACTGGTCTCCAAACACTGTTGAACTACACTAACCTGATCATAACAATCAACATTAGTAGCTCTACTTGATCATGAAACCCTGGGCCTCATTCATATCCATCATGTATCTGTGATCAAACTAAAAAGAAAACATAAGGTCTTCATGCACATCGAGGTGAATGTACAAGGGTGAAAAATAATATCAATAGTCCACCCTAATGACGAACCTATAAATATGATTTCATAAGTTCATGCTCATGCAATATGCTCAGCCTAACTGAGACACAACTGAAAAAAATGAAAAAAATAACATGAAACCACAATCAATCCCTGGGTCCATAATCTCGATCAACTAGGCAATGCGACATCATTTATATTTATAGTTATATGTATATATATATATTCCAATAAATCTATATGTACATTAATATGAATATAAATGATTAAGATGAAAAATAACATAAATCATCAGCATTGGATCCTTGGGTTTATAATCCCGATTGTCTGGACAACCTATGAAAAGGGCATTGAGCTAGATGTTTTACCACTCAAGTCATGTATAGTCAAGTTGATCTCTAGGTCCGTAATCCCAATTGAAAATACCTACATCATAAAATTATTGAAATTTATTTAATAAAGCTACATCACCATAGGGGGATACATATCTTTGCCCTGGGTTCACCTGCACCCGCCTCAAATCACTATAACGAAGGATGTTATATACCAAGAGACACTCCTATAAATATGATGCTAGGTTTGATTTCACACCATGATCTCCATGTAAATCTAGTCCAATGTCTAAGACCTAGGTCTTGGTTCATAGTTAGGCACAAGATTTTGAGTTGTATAATCCCTAAGGGCCTGATCCATAGGCAATGTATATGGAGAGCTCACTAGTGAGACGCCATTCCCACCCCTAGAGCTCTTTGATCAGGGATATCATAATCATACCCATAACTTTTGAGAGAAAAATCAAACATGAGTATATATAAATGATATGGAACACCATGTCCAACTCCACGATCAAGTAATCGACAAAGGAGAGTGTAATCATACCTATTGATTGGGAGAGCATAATCATCCATTAGTATAATCAGTAGGGATTCCATGCCTATATATCATAATCATAGGGATTCCATGCATAAATTGAGGATAGAATAATCCTCATCCTTAAACCCCAAGTCAAGGAGAGAATAATAATCCTCATTATACAATAAATTGAGGAGATCAAAATCATCCTCAATAGCATCAATAGGGTTGTCAAGAACATCCAAACTTATACAGCTCAAAATTTGTATCCCAGGAAGTACCTATGGACATCCTAATAAAATAACATAACAAAAAAAGTCTCAAAATCCTGATCCTCGGAAACATATATAGGAATAAAAATAATAAATAAGATGGATCCTAGGAAGTAAATTTGGTTATCCCAAAGATAAATATCGCATCATGTCTGTCCGACTAAGCACAAACCAGAAAGAACCTCTTGTAATCAGCACTAAATCAATAGTAAAAATGTGAATGCACACATAAAAGAGTGAGGGTGGAAAAATGACTAACCCACCACTACTTTCACAGCCTCTTAGGCTTATAATTTTGGAATGGGTTCTAAGGTGAAACACACTACCATCTATACCCACATTCGAAGTACTAGCTTAGGGCCAGTCAAACATCTAGGCACCCACTGGGTCCCTCAAGTCAAAAAATAGAGAGGCATCCTATTTGGGATTCTCGAGATCTATATATAAGTAAAGGAATCCTACTTGGGATCCTCATAAGTGAAGGTAAAAGGATTAATACTACATGATATTCTCTAAATATAATCAAACAGAGGCATCTTACATGGGATCCTCAGAGTGGTACATAGGAAGATGTTACCTACATGGAATATTCAAAATATTATAAAGGTAAAGGGATAAGACAAGGGATTATCAAATTCAACATATAAGTGAATACATCCCATAGGGGACCCATGGTGTAATAATAATATAGAGGTATCCTACATGGGATCCTCTAGGTCAAAACGTAAGAAGATGCATCCTACATGGTATCCTCAAAAACAACTAATCTCACGAACTTTTAGGCCAGAAGGTCACACATCACAAGGGAGTCATCTTCAAGGGGAAATCTACATAATTATTGGTCAATATAGATAGCTCATGGATTATCTTATATCAAAGGGTCTCTCTTAGAATATAGCTAGATTGTATTACCAGACGAAGAACCTCTCCATTTAGGAAAAAGGCCTAAAACACCACCTAGGAGTCTTCAAAATACCTAAAGGGTTTAACCATCATGATATACACAGAAATATACTCAAAATAGAATAATCATGTTTCCAATTATGACTCATGGGTGTAAAGATACAAAAAAACCTTAAGGGGGTAGTTAGGGGTTGTACACGACGTGCATACCCTAGTACACGGTGTGCACTCCCAAATCCTCACATAAGCATGTTCTCCAACTTGACTTGGTGTGTAAAAACCCAAGTAAACGGTATGTTGATCATGTAAATGGTTTGTTCCATACACGAGGTAACTTCATGTTAACCTCACATGTCCTGTCCATGTATTTTTCCTGGCTATGCACCTCTACACGGTGTGCAACCCACACAGGGTTTGGTTGTGTACTTTAAACGACCATGTGCCCCTACATAAGCTGTCTGGATGGGTACTCAGATACATGAATGATTCCCAGTACATGACGTGTATAACCCATACATGGAGTTAACCTATAAAATAACATATTACCTAAACAAGAAGAACACACAACCTGTGTTCCGAAGTTACACGCTGTGTGATCGGGATTTTCAAATAGAAAACCCCTCAAATTGCTCAAAACCCATGTTTTCTCCTCATAAGGTATAGATCGACCCACAAGGGTAACTAAGAAATCATAATAAGACAATAAAACTTGATAATAAAATATATATGGGGATTTATGGAAAAAATTTTAAAACATGACCACCTTTTGGTGGAATCCGCCTAAGCTTCACCCTTATCCACAATCCACAGCTACCGCACGACGATTCAGCTCCTCCTAAGCTGCACAGTTGTACCTCTCTCCCCTATCCCTATTTCTATCTCTCAATCTACCATTACTCTCTATATCTTAGTAAAGAAAAACACATAGTGGAGTACATGAGAAGCCAAAGGAATAAAGAAGAAAAGAAAAAGGAAAAAGAAAAGAAAAAGAAAAAGGGGTTTGGGCACGGCCCTGGTGCCCGATCTGAGTTTATCCCTTGCCTAGGAAAAACTTCCTGTTTTAGACTCAATAGAGGAGACATAATATCAATATGATGTTCTATTCAAAATATAAATCCAAACAAATGTGTGTGAATAAATTAATATTTAATTAATTAAATATCAAATATTAATTATTCCATGAAAATTCGAACGGTTCAGAATTCCACCAAACTCCTTTCTTAGGGAAAACACTATAATCTGGGATTAATAAAATGGTCAAAAAAATTATTTGAGATCATATATTAGGGTAAAATGGCCATTTTACCCTTTACAATAATCCAAAGGCAAAATTTAAAATTTATTCTCAAATTTTCAGTTCGTAAAAAACACGGGTCGTTACAATACTGGTGTCATTAACCTATATGTATGTTGTCTCTTTCTTCGACTTTCTGAAAATGAACCTACCCACATAACATCATGGTCATGGATTTATTTAGGTTGTTTTATTCTCATCAAAGTTACCAAGACATCAACTTTAATTAAAGTAAAAAAGAGACAAATGCTTTCTCACATTATTCATTAATGCAACATCACCCATGACTCACCCAACGTATCCTACTTCGCTTCAAACATATGTCGTCACAATTTTCATCAATACATCAAAATTCACGACTAATAATAACCATTAATAATAATTTTAAAGTTTAAGGATTAGTACACACTTCCATGGAGAGGAACATACAATGTTACATATAAATGTAGATTTCCTACTGGCGGGTTATGTCCTCATAATATTCTGCATTGGAAATTACCAAAGGCGTACAACATGAGAAAGTGACTCAAAGTCCTGTGAGTCTCCACCCCTAATAGACTATATCATATATGTCCTGTCAAATGAATCCAACTATAGAACACACACACACACACACACACATATATTAAGAATATCGTCTTGACACTTTCAGGTTCTTGTCATAGTGGGAAACCGTTATGACTTTTAAGTGTGACAATTACTCTTATGACATTATCACATATTACGTCACATAGAAGAACAATCATGATGTGATATTATGTTTATTAATATTCAAAAAAATTAATATAGGTAATCATAAAGTACATATAAGTTGGTTCTAGGGCACCAACTCCAATAAGTACTAGTAAAACGAGTTGACAAAATAGACATTTATCAACGCTAAAAAGGTGTTGATAAATCACACATTTATTTTCACTTTCAATTTTAACACTGATAAATATACAATTTATCAACGCTTATTAAAGGGATGATAAAAGAAGCATTTATCAGTGCTTCATATAACGCTTATAAATAGTAGTAGAAAATAAAAATAAAAATTACAAAATAAAAAATACAATAAATTACTAATTATATAAAAATGAATATTTAAAATTAATTTATAATAAAAAATAAAAAAATATTTAAAAAAATATTCAATATTTTTTATATTAAATGTATTAATAAATGTGATAATATTATGATAAATTAATAAATGATATTAATTATGTAAGTCACAAGAATATTAAAAACGAATAAATTATATATATTACAAAAAACAATATAAATGAATAGATATTAAAATGAAAACGAATAAATAAAAAAACAACATTTAAATTATAAGGATTTAAAATAAATTCTTAATTAAAAAATGAATAGATATTAAAATTGTAAAGATTTTAAATAATAAAAATATTAAAATAAAAATAAATAAATATGAATTGTATAAATTAAAAATATCTTGAAAATATTAAATATTAATGAATAAAAATATATAAATAAATATAAAAAATGAATAAATTACATGAATATTAAATTAATAAATATAAAAAATGAATAAATTAAAAAGATGTTAAAAGTGAATAAGTATAAAAAATGAATAGATAATAGTAAATCAATGAATATAAAAAATGAATGAAATTTAATAATTAAAATTGAATATATTGCAAAAATATCATTAAAATGAATTAATAATTTTAATTATTTAAATTACTAATA
This sequence comes from Viscum album, assembly GCA_963277665.1. NCBI lineage: Eukaryota > Viridiplantae > Streptophyta > Magnoliopsida > Santalales > Viscaceae > Viscum > Viscum album. The sequence goes on along the minus strand of OY728164.1, from coordinate 1,548,808,311 downwards.
TATTAAAAATGAATAAATATTAAAATCTAAATAAAAAAATGTTAAAAAATAAATTTAAAAACATAAGATTTGAAATGAAGTACAAATTATTAATGAATAAATAATAACTGTATAAAGATAAAAAAACAAATATATTATAATAGAAATGAATAAATATTAATTATATAAATTACATACATATTAAAAGTATTTAATATTAATATTTAAAAATGTACAAATAACTATTACAAAAATATTAAATGAATAAATATTAGAAATCAATAAATATTAAAAATTAATAAATTGTAAAAAATATTAAAATGGTGAAATATTAAAAATGGAAAAATAATATTAAATGAATAAATGTTAAAAATGAATGAAATTTAATAATTAAAATTAAATAAATTAAAAAAAACAATAATATTAATTATACTAGATACAAGAATACTTAAAATTTATAAATATTAAAAAGTACATTTAAATATAAGAGGTTTATAATAAATTAACAATTAAAAATGAATAAATAATAAATGTATAAAGATTTAAATACAAAAATTACTGAAATAAAAAAATAATAAATATTAATTATTTAAATTATAAACACATTATAAATATTAATTATTAAAAATTAGAAATATATAAATAAATATACAAAATTGAAAAAATCACAAAAATATTAAATGTGTGTATATATATACTTCTATATAAAATTGCATTAATTACATCTGAACAACCTAATGAATTTTCCTGTGATTGTGTGTACATATATGTATATATGTATACATATACTATAATGAGATATTTCATATTGAAAATGGCTATTCTTGATATATAATGTTATATTAATATACATATACATAGAAATACACATACACACATACATATAGATAAACATACACATGAACATACATACTCATACACATACACATACACATACACATACACATAAACATACACACATATACATGAACATAAACATACATACATGTGCACACATGTACACACACACATATGCATACATACACTTACTGCATAAACACACACACACACACACACATACACATGTATACATACATACATGTACAAATACACACACACATACACATATACATATACATACACACATACATGCATATACACAAACACATACATACACGTACACAGACACAAACACAGACACACACACACACACACACACACACGTACACATAAATACACACATACAAAAACATACAGAAACATACACACACATACATACACACAATACATATATACACATACAATATATACAAACACACACAAACACATACATACACATACATACATGCATATAAAGACGTACAGATACATCCACATACATACACATACATGCAAATACATGTGTATATTTTAAATTATTTAATATGAATATAAATATATAAATTAAAATAAGTATATTTAAATAAATATATATTCATTTATATGTTTATACAATTATTTAAATAAAGTATTAATTTTTTTATTTATGTATACATTTTTTAATTAATTTATATAAATAAATTATTAAATATTTTATTGACTAATATAAATTTGATAATTTTTTATATTTAAAATTTTAAAAATAATATTGATAATATTTTTTTATCATAATATATTTATATAAATCATATTTATATATTATATTTTCATATATATACTTATAGTTATATAAATCATATTTAGAAATATATAAATATGGATAAATAAATTAAATTATTCACGGTGTTTTTTATGAGCGCTAAGAAAAAGCATTGATAAATGGAACATTTTTCAGCCCTAAAAAAAGCGCTGATAAAAGGTCACCCATTATCAATGTTTTTAGCAATGATAAATGTTCAATTTATCAGTGTTTTTTGTTAGAACTGGCCAAAGAACCCTCCTTTTTAGTGTTTTTAGCATTGATAAAGGGAAGCGCTAAATATTATGGATTCTATAGTAGTGCATGTGCTTGAATTCAAACATGGGGCCTCCACGTGCAAAGTGAATTCCCTTACCACCACTCTATATTTTTCTTCCATATTTTATGATATATATATTTATTTATATATATTTACATACATATTTTTTGTCTATATATTTATTTATATATTTATATATATTTATATAATCATATTTAAATAAATTTATAAAATATATGTTTGTGTGTGTGTTTTTGGGATAAATAAAACATTGAATTAAGAAAGAATCGTTAATAACAAGAGAATCAAGAAAGTTTAGAAACTTATAATTCCAAGACTAAGAGAAAATTGAAAAAGAACGAGAATCCATATAACGAGAAACCTTATTCCCTTCTCTATTTATAAAGGAAAACTTGAAAAAGGAGGAATATTGTTCCAAAGACCAAATATTCCAGACCAGTAAACAAAATAATTATAAATGCTCATTATGTGAATAGATAGCATTGATCACCACTTGATAATAAAATTCATGTATAATATCCCTCCAACCTTTCTCAAGCATGAAATCCAAGCCATATAGAATAGTAAAATCCTCCACTAAAATTACACTCCGATTGCATGAAAGGATTTATGGTGTGAAGTAAGGCCAGGTCCAAAGGAATTATTGACAATCAGACAATGGTCGACCCTAAATGACCCAAGATTAAAATCATTCACATTTATTTTAAAGAGATCTATAGGGTGATACCATCCATGAATGCTGGAATTGATAAACATGGTCAAGTGAGGCACTATCTTATTATTCCACATTGATATCCAAAAAATATATTATTCAGCTCAGAACAAACACGATTTGAAAAATATATTAAAAATAAATTTATTTATACGATTCCAAATCATCAAATCCACAATATACTCCATGAAAAAAATATCCACAGAAAGTGATGAATACCATTCTTATAATAAAAAATGTAGATAGCTAGATAAGAAAAAAAACACCATAATGATCACACCCTGTAGCCAGAAATATCTCACCCTTGGGTAGTGATGAATAACATGGGAAACAGAATCAACCAGTGTCAAATAAAAGGGGAACATGGAGTATTCAAAATCATGGTGCATAAATAGGAATTCTTTTGTAGGGTGAACACCTATACACACTTTCCATTGGAAAAAAATTAATTTTAGGTGGGATCGGGAGGCTATATAGAAATTTCCACCACTGAGGGATCCCTGTGAAAGATAAATCTCAAGAATTCATGTAGCTTGACTTCATAGAGTATGCACATACGTATTTATTACTCCAAAAATATGGTCTACTCCATCACCACTCACAATAGGTAAATCGAGAACAATATTTTGGCCTCTTTCATTAAACCATGTTGACAATTTATCCAGACACCAGCCATTATGATCTTCATTAATCAATGAATACACTAAATAATCTTCCATACTTGGGAAAATGGGTGATGAATCCATTAAACCACTATTATAAACAATCCACAGATCCTTAAAAAGATTAACACTAGAACCATTACTAATATATTAAAATAATCCCCTATATAGTAACTTATGGGATCCCCAAACACTTCTCCAAATAAAGATTTGAAAAGGGAATAAGTGCAATTTGAAAAAGTATAAATGGGGAAAATACTTTTCCCAAAGTACCCAAGTGAAAAAGGAGTCATAATTATAAATGATTCACCATACCTATTTAGTAATTAGATCATCATTAAACTGATTAAGATCTCAGAAACCTAACCCCCTATTATTTCATCACACAAAGTTTCTCCCAAGACACCTAATGGGGTTTATTCCTATCATTATAAATACCCCACCATAAATTCACAAGATGAGACTGAATGTGATTGATGACAGTTCATAGGATATTGAAAAGCAACATAATATTTGATGAAATAGACTGACACTCCACTTTAATAATCCCTTATTTTCCTTCATTTGAAATTATCCTGCTAGACCACCCCTATATTTTCTTATCCACTCCATCCAAAATAAATTAAAATCACAAATTTGGTATCTTAGGACCTGATTTTTCTTTGATTAGATGTATATTAGATGTATTGAATATTAACTAAACATATTATGACATATTTATCATTATTTTCTATATATTTAATGCAATAATATCCTAGAGTATTTGTCACATTGATAAAGTCATATAAGTTCCCTACTATGATGAGAACCTTGAAGTGCTATGAAAATATTCTTAATATAGTTCTGTGGTTGAATAACATATTATTATGGGACATATTGAATTTATACCTTCAGGTGTGAGTACTTATAAGTGGATGAGACTTATTCTCATAAAGTTTTCACTTCGTAATCTCCAAGATGGGAGATTATGAGAACATACCCACCAGTAAGAATTCCATATGTTTTGGTGTCATTGGATATTACTATATACAAGCATGTGTAATGGTCCTTATACTTTAATATTATCTTTAATATATTCCATGACTCACACACTTAGATTTACTAACAAGAACCATCATGCCATATATTGGATGGAAGTAGGATATGTTGGGTGTGTCATGATTAACATGTCATTGATAGATAAGTTGACGAAGTATTTGTCCCTTACATCATTGTGGGAGTTGATATCTCATCCCTTTTATTGGAATATAATCGTCACCTAAATTCTATGTCCATGGTTTAATGACATGTTTATTTCAAATAATCAAAGAAATATGTATCGAGCAAATAGATTGATGACACCATCGTGCAAACTTATTGATGAGATATTATGACAAAGGAATTATACTAAAAAATGAGCATTCATATGTGGATTTCATCATTACAAAATTAATTTTTTTTCTCTTGGGTGCCTTGATCCATTTCTAGACGGTAATCTTGGACTTTAGGTAAGCCCACCAAATTCCAAAGTTAAAGAATCCTAAAGGGTCACACACTACATGTTTTTGTTGATCTCGATTGAATTATATTTGAATTTAATTAATGTAATAAATATTATTCACAATATTTAGGAATAATTTTATTTAATTTATATTGATCACATAAATTAAATAAATATTTATTCACTGGCATGTGAATAAAAATATATTTGTTTATTTTATTGAATGTTTAATAAATACTTATTTGATGGTATGTGAATGAAATATTTATTTATGAATAAAATATTTATTTGGGTATTCAATAAATATCAATGAGTTCAAATGGATCAAGACCATGCACGATGATAAAATAATTATTCACTATACGGTAAATATTATTTATCAATTTGAACAATTTGGTGCTCCATAAAATAATAATAATATTATTATGTGGCATAAGGTTTATTAAAGGTTTTAAATGTTATTTAATCGTCATCATAAAATTAAATAATATTTTAACCTAAACCCTATCTCTATAAATAGATAGTTATGTCTATTGTGTATGAAATCCAAAATTGATAATAGAGAATTTTTGTTCACAAAAAATTCTCCCTCAAATCTTCCTTATCTATCCCTCTCAAGAATAAGAAACACATGAGATAATTTTTTCAATACTTAAGAATGAGTGATCATGAGAAAATAATGAATGACATTCTATTTTCTACAATATTACCCAAAGATCGAGTGGCGTTTCTCAGAGATCATTAGAGCACATGTGGATCACTGCTAGATGGATTCAATAATTGGATCCTCATAACAAAATGAAGGAAATCTGAAAGGTTATTTTTGGATGATCAACATTAATCAATGAAGAAAGTTCCTAATCCCATATATTTATTTATTCAGATATTAAATAAATTAATTATAAATTTGATGTGCAATATCATCACTCATGGTTTCAGTAAATTATTATTAAAATAAATTTTAATAGATAACCCACCATCACTTTCTTTCTATATATCCAGAACCAATTAGTGGTATCAGAGAGGTCACATTTAAATTTAAAATTACTTATTTTATTGTTTACCTATGTGAAATTGAGGTTAAATTTTCATTTCTTGTTAGTCATTCTTTAAATATGATTTTAAGTAACATGCTTCAACATATTAATCATAATATTTCAAGTGTTTTCATTTTTCTTAAAGTTTTACGAATAGATGAAGAATGAATAGAGATTCCATCGGGAAACTACCAATTTTTGGCTGGTAAGATCGGGTTATGTGATGTGTACCTAGAATTACACACCATGTACCCTAGTGCACTACATCTATAATATCCTAGGGATACAAGGTGAACCACATAGTAATTATATTTAGTTCACGCCGCATGTTGACTGGCCAGGGTGGAACATGGGTTTTCAGATTACATGATGTGTATCGGTGTGCATGCCGCGTAGTCTACATGGGTTAGCGAAGTAAATCATGAAACCCATGTGGTCATTGTACATGGTCAAAGCCACATAAGACTTACAACCTAGAGCATTTACGATATACACGATGTTCATGTGGTGTAAAAGGAATGCAATTCATCAATTCCTGCATTCAAAGAATATGCCGAGCGACTCAGAGAGAAAAATGGACACACAAATTGAAGAGATACATGACATGTAGTTGGATTATACATGCTGTTTAGTCTACTAAGACACACAAAAAAGAACCAAATGTATATCTCGGACAAAAAAATAAGTGGAACAAACAACATGTAACTAGTTTGTACATTTCGTGCAGTCGGACCAAGGTACACACCATTAACCCAGGAGCATGTCCTGAATACACAGAAATCAAGATACACAACTGGATGTACACAATGTGTAGTCTCCCATTAATGGAAAGAATTAAAAATTAAATTAAATTAAATTAGAAAATTTTAGTACTAAAACTTTGTATTTTTGATTGGAATACCATTGTGTGTTTGAAAATTTAATAATGGATTTAAATATTTTTAAATTTTTAATTAATTTATTGTAATAAATATGTCATTATTGGTTCTTCTATTTATTTTCCATGAATTCCATAAATGATGGGTATCTTAAATTATGTTTGGATGATCATTAATATAAAAGTTAATTAATTAAATTATTAATTAATTAATGCAAGTGTATTCATATTAATAATAAATAACGAAAAAATAAGTGAATTATAACTAGTCACTTTTGAATATTCATTATATATTTGACTATTTATGATCTTGACCAAGATCTATGTATGTGTTGAATATTTTAATTTAATTTATTTCATGGGTTTTCAATTACTTAATATTAAATTAAATGATGGCTTGTGAGTTATCTCTCCCTCCATTATTATATAGGACCTGCATGTCCAAGGATATTTATGTAATCCCATTTTAACCAATCCTTTGGTTCCCCTCACTTACATGTGAGTCATAAATATATATAATTAATGGAGTATCCCAAGGAGTTTGGAGGTAGTTAAAGATGGAACCTTTATGATTCCATCTAAGGTGATACAAAGGTGGACAGATGGAATGTTGTAACTCATTCCAAGATTGACAATAAGAATTATTTTCCCTAGGTCAAAGGTTGATTTAATACCCAATCATTAAATCAACCATTATATAAATCTCATTAATGGGTCATTTAATTAATTATTTATTTCTATCAATGAAATTATTTATTTTATAGTTTAAAGTTCATAATCACATAAATAAATGAATTAATGTGTAAAGATGGAAATTAAAAAAAATAAATTATGTGTAAATGTTTTATCCAACATGGTTAATTAATTAACATCCACTTAATATTAACATGAAATTTAAAGGATAAATAAGATAAAATTTATATATAATAGATTAGAAATCAATTAACTTAATATTAAGTCAGACTTGTCCATCCATTGCTTGATTGGGAATAAAACTCCATAGAACTATGTGTTTGACCAACCCTTATTGAGAAACTTAATTTTATAAGGGGGAGTTCTTATGAAGGTCTTGGGATTAATTAACCATTTTGAATTAATAGGAGTATACCTTGATAAAATTGGTGTATTTTGGAGGCAAGTGTTGAGTAAATACAAGTCAGGATTTCAGGATAGGAGAGTCCACTCAACAAATCAAGGAGCTGCAAGCTCACAGCTGGCAAAGACCTACCTACCTAAATACCTTCAAGCAGCTTGAAAAACCCTTGTTTGGGTTATGTGAAGGGGAATATGGATCCTTTACACTATAATGTTAGAGCTACTAGACATTCAAATTTTAATGGTGAGGGATATTGGAACTTGATAAAATAGTGTAAGTTTTAATAAAATCAATTAATTTATTATATCTCACCCAATTTGTAATCAAGAAAAGTACTAATAATTTGATTATTTAACTATAGAATAAAATTTAAATCTCATCATCCACATTATCAGTATTATAAATATTAGATAAAGACAACCTATTAACTGCCAGTAACTTATAGGAATGGTATAGATGCCTTCAGGTTGTGCTATGACATGAACAAAAATCTTACATGCTAGAATCCTAATTTTCAGATCCACCTACTGAGGATGCGAGTGATGAAGAGTTACTAGTCTATGAGAAAAATATGAATGATGTGGTCCATGTTCAATGTTTGATGCTTTTTCCTATGTCTATTGAACTCATGAATTCATATAAAAACATGGATGCATATAGAATGCTTGAGAGCCTCTGTTGTATTTACCAGAAGAGAACTAGATAGGAATAGTTTGAGATTTTCAAGGTTCTCTTTCAGAGAAATCTTGTATTGGGTTCTCCAGCTGGGCCTCACATATTCAAACTCATTGGATACATTTAGTTCTTAGAGTTTCTAGGGTTTAAACGCCCTAAAGAACTTCGCACTGATCTCATTATAACATCGTTCCCTTAGAGCTTCCCCAACTTTAATATTAATTTTAATATGAAAACCATTTAGAAGTCTCTTCTAGATCTTATTAATCTTATCCATTAAGTAGATAAGGATAATAATCATGAAAAACCTTCCATCGTTATGGTGAAAAAATTGAAATGGAAAGAAAAGATCTTTAATCCCAAAGCTTCTTCACACCCTTCCAAGAAGAGTAAGATTAAGGGGAAAGTAAGGGAACATGATGCTCTCTATTTTTCATGTGGAAAGAAGGGCCACTGGAAGAAAAAATTCACTCATCCAAATAACTAAGGAGAACTTCAGGTGCGTTTGTTATCGAGTGTAATTTATCTATTTCTAAAAATTGGGTATTAGATACAACTTATGGTGCTCACATATGTATTCAAATACAAGAACCAAGTAAAATTAATAAGGATTGACTGAGGGGAGGTAGGTTTAAGAGAATCTAATATATCTAAACTTTCTTTTATAGATATCAGTTACTAACACCTCACACTACTAAACAAAATGATCTTGGTTTTTAAAGGTTGATATTATGTTCCATCTGTTAAAAAAACATTATTTCTATATCCAGACTTGATACTGATGGATTTATTTTCAAATTTGGGACTAAATGTTTCATATTTTATAAATATATAATTTTTAGGGTAAGACACATTTAAATAAAATTCTTAATGTGTTAGATTAAAAAAAACAAGTAATGGAAATAAATAATGAATTTACTTCACATGACTCATACCACAACCAACTTTGGAATCAATGGGTAGGTCATGTAAATGAAAAGTGCTTGACAAAATTACATCAATATGGATATTTAGATTATTTTTAACTAAAACCACTTGGTGTTTTTCACACATTTTTAAAAGTTAAAATTACAAAATATCTCACTACAACATAAATTTCCTTTAGCGGCGGTCTTTTAGCGGCAGTTTTGTAAACCGTCGCTAAACCTTTTTTAAAGAGGGTTTAGCGGTGGTTTATTAAAAACCACCGCTAAACCCCATTTTTTTTTCCAGCCGCAACACTTCCCCCCGACCCCGACTCCCCTTCTCCCTCAGAACCCCATAACCGATCCCCGAACCCCAGCTCCGACGACCGTCTATCCGCGCCACTTCCCCCCAACACCCGACCCTGAACCCCCTTCTCCCCCCGACCCCCACGACCCCATCTTCTTCCCCCGAACCCTACAAGACCCAAACCCTAGCTCACCTCCCTGTCACAGGTAAATTTTATTTAGGTTATTGTTTCCTTTTTTTTGAATTTTATTTAAGAGATTTATGTGTTCTTGGATTTATAAATTAATTTCTAATCCAGATAATGAGGGTGTGGGTTATCTAGGTTTGGTTTATAATGGTTTTATATAACTTAACTTGGTTTTAATGTGGCTTAAAGGTTTTAATTTCATGTTTAAATGAAATTTTTATGTAAATTTATATTTTATACATTCGACATGTTTGATAAAATTAAAATAATGGTTTTATATAAGAAAAACACATGGTCATTTGATTTTAAGGGAAATTGGTTTTTCAAAGTGGGTTACCCTTTGGGGGTTAAATGGTTTCCATGTTTCAAAGGGAAATGTTGTTTTATGAAATGGAATTGTGCTTCATTTGGGTTATGTTGGTTGTGTTTTGGAAATGATTATGATTTCCTTTATATTGGTGTTTTAATTCCAAAACATTTTAAAAAGAGATTTACAAATGTATATATTATATGTGATAATTTAAAGTCTTGGATGACACTTTGTGATGTGATATTTGAGTTGATTGGTTCGTTGTTCCCTTGTTGAGCCCCTTTTCATTTATTTATGATGTCATGTTTATCCATGTGATTAGTTTTTGTGATGTGATTCATGATTTTCTTATGGGTGGGGGATCATTATAAGCTAAATGTGGGATGTGGGAAAGATTTTATTATTACGCTATCCTTTGGATATTATTATTTTCATTGTATGACATTCACTTTAAAAGTGTATAAACTCATTTAGTTATTTTATAGGGAACCCTAGGATACTAAGTGGGAAGTCATGGGATGTTTCTAGGTACATTGAGATTACACACTTTCTAGTTACGACTAGTTGTACAAAAGACCGAGCTAGTGGGGTGTCACAGATGATATTGCATTTAGAGTGATTTGTTTGATGGATGTGTAACCGTTAACCTAATGGAATTAGGTTCACATTTTCATGTATTATACTTTTCCCATTAGTTCCTAATGTGTTTCCTCATTATATTTATCATTTGTTAGGCCTTTAATTATTTATTAGCTTGTGTATTGCTTTTTTACTTGGATGGAATTTCATTGAAGCATCGATCCTCCAATGATTTAGTACTGATATTGATTAGGGTTGTTCCAACTGTTTATTGGAATACTTTATGACTTTATATAGGGAAATTTTCTTCATAGTTATCCTTGTTTTCTTACTTACTTTGAGTTTTTTGTGTTAAATATTTCAAGTGAGGGGAATTTTTATAAATTTTTTAGCCATTATTAGAAATTACTTTGATATGTTTTTAAACCATGTTAGGGTTTTTTATAAAAGGGGTGATGTTTTAAGGATAAATGAATGAGTTTTGAATTGTAATTGTTTCAGGAAAAACATCTTTATACCATTTTTTATAAATGTTGTTCATTAAAAAAGTGCATGTTTTATATTTTATTTATTTATATATCATGTTAATTGAAAAAACCTATTTTTCTATATTATTCTCAAACTAGAAATTATATTTTCTCTTATAAAAGTAATAAATGTCAATGAATTACACTAAATATAAGTAATAAATTTGCATGAAAGTCGGTTCAATATACTATCATGAATTGTAGAAGATAATACTTCCAATTCAACTAACTGCTATATCAAAATGATCAACTTGAAAATATCCCAATGCTCTGCAAGGTGACTTCTAATATAATGCTTCATCTTAACTCTTAACTTTTTTACTAATGCTGAACTTGCTCAAATATATCGGGAAATACTCATTATCTTCTTAAAATTTATATTGCCTAAAAAAATACTCACTATCTTCTTGTTTCTTTAAGTGATTTTGTAATCACATGTTTATAAGCATACACATGCATGAAAATATGTACTTTGGTTTTCTAGTGGGTGATTTACCATATGTATTTATATAGGAAAACCTTATGTAACATATTTATATATTTTTTCAACCAGTATATATGAATCTATTTCCCTATTTAGTAGTAACTATGTGTTTTATTTTTTTTAATATTGTGTAGGCACATTGTGATATACATGGATAAAATATGGATCACATTACTGAGGAACTCACCTCAGTATGTTATGGGTTTGAAGGACTTTTTAGATTTTTCAATTTCCAATTGATCATTTGAAGTGAGAATAAGATGTCCATGTTCTAAATGTAAATTTAAAAGATGGTTAAAGAGAGATGAAGTTTATGAATATTTAATACTGAAGCAATTCCCTGATCAATATTTGTGTTGGATTTGGTATAGAGAATCGAACGTTACTGAAAGGTTGAGGACTGTTGTTAATCCACAGAATGAGCTCCCAACTTCATCGAAAATGGAAAATGAAATGAAAAACCTCATAAATGATGCATTCAGCACTGCAAGATACCACTATCAACATCAAAACATAACAGAACAACCAAATGAAGGTGTTACAAATTGCAACGTGACAAGTGATGTTTTTGAGACTGTAACAGAACTAGATCAAGATTGTAACATATCATTGGATCCTCCTCTTGATTATGTAGATAAAAACATAAGATAAAAATTCACTAAGGAAAATACGTTTCAAGATTTAGTTGACGATGGAAATCAAGAGTTGTATAGTGGATGTTTGAAATAATCAAAGCTTTATTTTCAGCTGAAGTTGTACCATATGAAATGTCTATGTGGAATTACAAATAAGGCAATGTCCATGATATTGGAATTGTTGCGTTATTCATTTCCTAAAGAAAAAATCCTTGAGTATTTTTATGATATGAAAAAAGTTGTTAACAGGCTTGGTATGAATTATACGAAAATACATGTGTGTCCCAATGATTGTATGATTTATTGGTGAGAGGATTCAAGTAGAAAGAATTGAAAAAAATGTTCTTCTTCTAGATGGTAGTAAATGGGTGATGTTGGAAGTCTGAATCAACATACTTTCATGTAGAAGAAGAAAGGGAACACACCTGCAAATATTTTTCTCCGCTTTCATTTAAATCCTCGATTGTAAATATTATTCATGTCATTGAAAATCGCCGAACACATGAAGTGGAATTATATAGATAATAACAATGATGGGTTAATGATACATCCACGAGATTCATAATCATGGAAGACATTTGATTCATTACATCCATATTTCACAACTGATCCTAGGAATGTTCGATTGGGATTGGTCGCTGATTGATTCAACCCATTTGGGACTTTGAGTACCAGTTATAGCATTTGGCCAGTTGTTTTGATCCCTTACAATCTACCTCTTTGGATGTGTCTGTAACAAAAATATTTTATCATTTTGATAATTATTCCTGGAAAAAAAATTCCTGGAAATGATATTGATGTATACTTATAGCCTTTTATTGAATAATTACAGGAGTTATGGAGCAACAATGTTGATACATTTGATGCTTCTTCTAAAACAATGTTCAAAATGCATGCTGCTTTAATGTGGACCATTAGTGACTTCCCTAGGCTTGGGAATTTATCTGTTTGGAACATTTACATGGGTTTGGCTTGTCCAATTTGAAACTTTGATTTTGAGCCCAAACGGCTACCTCACAGTAGAAAATGGTGCTTCCTGTGCCATCAAATATTTCTTGATGCATCTAATAGATTTCAGCTGAACATATCAAAATTTAATGGTTTCATTGATTATAGACCACCTCCAAATTTGTTAAGTGCTTCTAAAATATTTAAACAACTTGAAAATGTTGAAAAAGAATCTGGGAAGGTTTATCATTTGAATGATAGTGGGAAATGGGTTCGAAGTGCATCATCAAGTGAAATCAGAACGCAACAATGGAAGAAAAAGTGTATAATCTTCAAACTTCCGTATTGGGAATTTAATTTGTTGCAGCATAATCCTGATGTGATGCATATTGAGAAGAATTTCTGTGACAATTTGATTTTTACATTTCTTAATGAGCATGGAAAGTCGAAGGATCATCTCAATGCTCACAAATACTTACAATTAATGAACATAAAACATGATCTCTGGCCAGATGAGAATGAAAAGTATGCTCTGACAATTTTTACAATGAAAAACAAGGATAAAGATACATTCCTTAGATTTTTAAAGAATGTGAGGGTATCTGATGAATATTCAAGTAACATCATGAGGTTTGTTGACTTGAATAATAATAAGTTACATGGATTGAAAATTCACAATTCACATATTTTGTTACAATAGTTACTACCATTGGAATTGCGTACATTATTACCTGAAAAGTTAATGTTGTTGTACTCCAATTCTGAACATTTTTCAGACAACTATGTGAGAAATCTCTATATCCATTTCATCTTGAAAACCTCCTAGAGAGGTTTGTATTGACCCTTTGTGCAGTGGAGATGATCTTTCCTCCATCATTTTTTACTGTCATGATGCATTTAACTGTGCATTTGGTTGAGGAAGCTAAATTAGGAGGCCTATTTCATTATCAATGGATGTATCCAATTGAGAGGTACTTTATTTATATGTTTTTAGTTAATTAAATAATTTTTGGAACTTAATTAAATTCATAATTATGTTTATTTTATTTCACAGATTTCTTGGGCATTTGAAATCATACGTGAGAAATAAAGCTCAACCAAAAGGCTCTATTGCTAAAGGCTATTTGGCCGAGGAGTGTCTTACCTTTTGTTCTAGATAATTGGATGATATTGAGACAAGATTTAATCAAGTTGTAAATGTTGAAAACACATCGACTCAATCTCAACTACATCATAAATCAAAATTATTTCCTGCTATTGGCCGATCAGTTGGGAGGACCTCAAATATGACACTGACAGAATTGGAATTATTACAGGCACATAGATATGTGCTGCTGAATAGTGAAATTATAGATCCATTTATTGAAGAGTTTAGGATACAAAAAAAAGAGATGAATAAGAGGCCAAACATGAAATGAGAAATATATAATGAATGCTATTAATAAAGATCTTGTAGAATGGTTTGCACGATGTGTAAGTTCATAAATATTGTAATAAATATGAATATTAGTTTGACACACATATTTTTAAATCTAATAAAGTATATTTCTTTTTTTAGATCATGAATACTAATAATCAAGTAGATTTTTCAGAAGATTTTAATTTTCTTGCTCGAGGTCCTCTAAAAAAAGTTAGAAAGTTTGATGCTTACAACGTGAATGGCTTTAGATTTTGTACTGTCAATCGAGAAAGGGGTTTGAAAAAACAGAATAGTGGTATATTTACATTTTCTAAAGTAGGATACTATGGAAAGATGACTGATATTATTGAATTAAACTACCACAAGAATTTTTTAGTTGTTTTATTCAAATGAAATTAGGTTGATATTATCAGAGGTGTTAAAAGAGATTGTTTGCAATTTACTTTTGTGAACTTCTCTCGCTTGATGGATGTTGGTGATCGTGAACTGGATGATCCATATATCTTATCATCACAAGAAAAAATGGTATATTATGTGAATGATGTTGTGGATGAAGGATGTAGTGTAGTTTCTCACGCAATACAAAGATATTTGTATGATATGGGTGATGGAGTGGAAGATTTGACCTTTGAAATTGAATCTCATCAACAACAAGAAGTAGAATTATTTTTTCATCATGATATTGAAAATATTAGTCTAGAAAGGATAAATGAATTGAATGAAGTAATGGATCAGGAAACTGACATGATTGAAGGGGAAAATGATTGTATGTATATTTATTTATTCATTCAACAACCACTTATTTCATTTGTGCAGTCATTCATTATCATTGTTATGTATATTTTTTTTGTTAGTATTGGGAATATATTATCATTTTTAATTTTTTTTTCGGAATATTTTTTTTGAAATATATGTTCTGAACTTAATTTTATTTGATTAAATGATAGGAATTCCAAGGAGGAAGTGATACACTGTTTCATCCACTACCGCGAAAAATGACGATCCATCTATCTCCCTTCCTACGACATCTGATCCACTAGATTCCTGCCCCCCCTGCACCATATCCCCCTTTACCATCTCTCACACCCTCTATGATAATCCCTTTAGAAAATGAGTCATCAAATCCCCCTTCAGCAGCCTCATCAGTGGGGCGGTGGTGCGCCACTTCTAGTTCATAACAGGCATACTGGAGGGTCAATGTTATAGGTACAAATTTTAATATAAATAAATTTATTTGACATTTTTTATACTAATTGTTTGTTCATTAAAGATGAAAAAATGAAACTGTGGAGAAAAATATAAAAAGTGTAGATGTGTGGAATATGAATAGAGAGAATATAGTTTTCCCATTTGATTTATATGGGGTCCCTACGGATGACGCCGTGGGATTACTTGGCCAAATTCTAGGCCAAATAGTAGTAGAGCCCATTTCCCTTCCTATTTCTTATGATGATTGGATACATATGCCTCCATGTTGGAAAAATGATGTTTTTGATTCCCAAATAAAGGTAATTTCAATACATTATGGTGTAATTAAATGTCATGTTATTAATATGTTCAAAATGAATTTCTGTATACAGATGTTTTTCCACTTTACAGTTGTTGATGTGATAACATGAAAGTGAACATTGAAAAATATTGGTAAGAAATGTAAAGACTTAAAATGGAGATTGTAGAGTGATGTCAATGATACTTCGTTGACCTTCCAACAAATGTATGAGAAGCTACCCAATGGGGTACCCAAATAATAGTAGAAAATTTTTGATGACAAACATCGTGATGAGAAGAAGATGGTATTTAAATATATATTATTATATTAACCTCATTTTACATTTATACATGTATATGAAGAGGCGATGACATTGAATACATTACAATTAAATTGAATTTTATTAATTTCAGGATCTCTCAAGAAATAATGCATCAACCCGGGCTAAGAAAGTCATCCCTCACACTACGGGGTCAAAAAGATTTTCTAGAAGCTGATCGACTCTGGTAATCCTTTCATTAGTTTAAATATTTATAAGAAAATATTATCTATTTAATATATTAAACTGTTGATTTATCATTGTTTAATGCAGTCACAGAGTTTAGGGCACGGAGCATCCCGAACTGAAGTGTGGTTGGATGTTCACCAAAAATCTGATGGAAGTTTTGTTAATGAGCCTGCCAAAGAAGTTGGGGTATGAACTCATTTTTTCATTATAATAACTTATTATCAGTTTTAACTATGTTAATATATATTTATATTTTATTTATAGGTAAAAATTAAAGAAACATGGGATGCCAATCCTGGACAGTCCTACTCAGTCTCCCAGGATGACCCGGTTGCTAAAGTCTTTAGGAAGAAGCATCCCGGTAGAGTGCGCAGGATGGGTTTGGGACTCATACCATATGAGGTATTTTTCAGACCATTGGGGATTATAGCTACATATACTCCTAGTTGTAGTAATTCCATACCTATAAATTCTCAGATAGAGATTGTTTCTCTACGAAACACAGTTCAAGACCAGGGGGCTCAGATATCCGCTTTGCAGAAAGCACTGACTGATATACTTCAGCTTATGAGAAGATATCCACCCGGTGGTATTACATTGACTGGTGGTGAGCAGGTAAATCACAAAAATTAAAAATCATTTAGTTTTCAAAATTTTATTGGTTTTAAGTTTAAATATAAATATGCAACACTATTTAGTTTTGAATATAATGCTCTTACAGGTGGTAGCAGGAAGTGGAGATGGAGGTGGAGAAGGTGACGATATCTTTTCATCATCGGATAGTGATTAATAGTATTGTTGATATGTGGACAAATATTTTAATAGTCATTTTGTATATGTATCACGTGTGGCACATAGTTGCCTCTAAACATTTTCATGACCTAACATTTTCTTGATTTCTCAGGTTTCCTTTTATGTATTTTATTGATTTCTGATGTTTCCTTTTATGTCTTGATTTCTCGAGTGTGGTATGCACCATATATATCGACTCTTTATTGTGATGATTCATTTTTTATGATTTATTTTTCCTAAATTTATTTTTTCATTATAATAACTTATCCTACATTTTCTAGCCCAATGCATTTACCACTACATTTCCATTTCTAAGAAGAAATTCTTAGTTATGCTCTTGTATCAATCCCTAGGGATGAGAATGCATGTCTCGCTAACATATTTAAGATATATCACCCTTTAGTGTGGCATAATTCTAGTATCCAAAATTTCAAAAAATAGTTGGAATCCATAGATACTGATACGATATTAGGGGAAATTTTTCTACACTGTCTGAAATGGAGTTTTCCCACCATTTCCAAAGTGGCCTCCAAGAATAGTCAGGTAGTGTGAATGACAGTGTCCATTATCTCAGTAGGAATGACATGCCAATGTGAAACTCCCTGTAGATTCTCTAAAACCCCCTGCCCTAGAAAAATGTTAAATAGAATACATGATCAGTTACTTACCATTCATAACATCAACTACCCTATCAAAAATAATTTATTATAAGTATCCATATTCGTTGATAGAATATATCAACCCCCTTCACAAGACACTCTTCCCTTTTAAGGAATGTGCTCGATCACTTCTATTATATTTTTCACATAAAAATAACTAGGATGCATAATGGGAGTTACAATATATTAGGAGCCAGATTCCATTCCTTCTAAGGAAACCACACTAAAGTCTCCTTTTCCAAATAAATCACATGAGTGAAAAAAATATGATACTTGAACCTGATCCATCACTCTTAAAAAATTAGAAACCCTTATCCATGGGAGAGATGATTTTACCTTTTTTCTATCTTTAGTTTCATGTATAATAATTCCACATGGAATAACCTAAGAGAGAGATGATTTTACCTAATTCCTATGTTATGTTTCATTTATAATAATTCCACATGGAACACCAACATAAATTAATCCCAAGAAAATATTACCACATCATTATTACCATGATAAAGGGTCTACCATCAAAATACTACACACAACATATTTTGAGTAACTATGGAATAAATAAATAACCACCCAATCATGTTCCTAAAGGATTGTAGGAGGGTTTAAACTTATCAACACATAGATGGAATAGAAATCTAAATAGTTACTATATATATAGTAGTAATATATATAGTTTATATATATTTCATCCACCTATATTTCCAAGGTATGTGAATATGTATGTAGCCATATAATTATAATAATACTGATGAATAGAACATGTCATAACTCAGACATCCCTAACCAGTCTAACGAGCCTATGTTCTCATGTAATTGGGTACATGCCCTATATCCCAATAGTGTGAGAGACGCCATGAAACAACACATGGGATGTTGAGTGCGCCATCAGGTCAAAATTCTAGTCATGGAATGTGGTGAGTAAATCAAAATAATTATATAGTAACATTTTTGTGATACACCATGCTCAACACATGATGTAAGGAATTGTGATATCTCCTTGCTCAACAATCTCATACCATCATACCAAAACCTCTATAAAGGCATATATTAAATATAACTAGCAAGGGGAATTACCTCACATCTATATATTATATCTACACCATATACATAATAAAGACATAATCATTTGTGTCATAATAGATAAGGAATAACCTCTTATTCATGTCTTTATCCATATTTAATTCCCATTTAAAATATTACAATCCGTATAAATCATTTTATAAAGAATAAATCAAGAGCATGACATTATAATTACTTGGGGTCATTCCATTTTAAACCAATTGATTTATTTTAAGAAAGGAAACCCATCATTAAATATCCATTTCACATTATCAGTTATATTTAACTCATTCAATTCATTAAAACATGGGAAACCCATATATAATCTCAATGGAGTCACTTAGATGGTGACATGTTAATCTAAGAAATTTCCCACTTTATAAATTCCAACTATAAGTGGTCCAAACACCTAAGGTATGCCTTGGGTTCTATCAAATAATCATATATAAAGGGATATTACATTCTTGAACAATTCCAGAAGACATGTGGGAGTACCAACATTTGAAAAAAAATCATATTGTCCCATTTCGACTAGAACACCCAATGGGTGACCATATAAGTTTCACACAACATGTGAACATCCAATCAAGGATCAACTAGTACATATGAGTCTGCAATGGTTAATTTTAAATACATAAATCACTTAAATAGATATTCTTGACCAAATATGGTGCGTGAGACAGTGGATTAATTACGAAACATCAATCCCCAAAGGGAAAACAATGTGACTTCAAACCTAAAGGTCATAGATGAAGCCTCTCCCAATATCAGCTTCATATTTCAAGATTTTTGGGAGAAATATGAGAATTGGTTCAGTTAAATAATAGTATGAAAAATGTGCTTATGCCTATACAACACAAAGGATCCAATGGGAAACTAAAATAGGATGTATGAGTGGGGTTTTCCTTACATTGATCTATCCAATTCTTCCTTCGGATCTTGAATTGGGTGTCTAATGATAGATATATGGATGGACCTATGTTAAAAAATTATGAGTTATACAAGAGGTTAAAGAATTCAAAATAACTGGAAGATGAAATAGAAAAGGGAAAGTGGTATAAGAATAGGATAGGGGTAAACTTGTAAATTCACCACTACATTTTATTGGATACTAGGATTATGCCATGTGATATGTTTATCTGCATTACTTTACTCACTGAACGATGCATTTGGTTGTGCATAGTTAAGAATCTCTTTTCATATTGATTGTAGTATGTATTCTGTTGGTGTTTTGGTATTCTTGGAATGGTTTTTTTCAGGGCAGTGGTATAGGGTCTCCAGAAACTGGTTCTTTTCTTCTTCTAAATTTGCTCTTTAGTGATGGTTTTAACAGATGCTAGCTATAATAGGTACATTTAGCGGTAGTTTTAACCACCGCTAAATGTCGATATTTTTCTATTAGCGGTGGTTTTAACTGCCTCTACGGTCTTCAATTTAGTGGCGGTTTTAACTGCCGCTAAAAAAAGGTAATCCCCTACTGTAACGCCCTGACCCCAGTTACCTAGAGTCGGTGCCTTATTAAATAACATTGGCATGATCACAAAACATCAAGTATCAAAATACAGATTATTTTATTAGCCTTGGAAACACTAGATACATTAATAAGTCTTACATTACATCATAAAGTGAAAAACAACAACAAGATAGTCTCCATAGTCCACACTCATATCCCCTCAGACTATCCCTACAGGTCAGTCATAAAATACTTCTTCACATCCTAGGAAAAATAAAACATAGAAAAAGATGACCTTAGATGCTTAGTAAGGATAACAATATAGCGGAAACTTTTGTAAATAAGCATAAACATTTAAGGAAATGTATAACTAAAAAAGCCTTTTAAACTTTAACTTAAGCATAATATGACAAAAATAAAATGAAATAATTCCATTTACTTATTCACATGGATATTATACTAGTCAAATAATCACATGAAATATCAATAACCACTTTCATAATGGTGGAATGGATAATGCCAAACTATCATAACCACATAGTCAAGGCCTTGTCCCAAGACTAAAAATAATATTTTTTCAAGGCCTTGTGCCAAGACACTAGTTTGTCTCATGAGACCTACCGATGCATCGAGGAGCTATAGCGGGATCCTCCCGTCACTTACTAAGTCCAATGTATTCCTCATATGAACAAGTTTAAACATAACATAAAAATTCATATCACTACTAGAATTTTGAGTTTCTGTGCCCCTGGACACGGGCGACTGCCATTGTCAGTCGCTATTAATACTATTAGCGACCGCCAATGGAAATTGCTAATCCTGCATAAAAAAACACGGGATTTTCCCACCATGTCATTCCACTTCCCTTCCTCGCCGCTGCAAATTCAAGCCGCCACCCACAGTTTCCCCCGCCAATGCACCGCCTCATCTGGTCACCCCTTCCACCTCCTTTGTCGGCCCCCGCTTCCCCCTACCCCATTGTAGGTGACCCCTGTCATTCCCCACATCATTGGAACACCATCCACAAGCACCATCAACTTACCTCACATCCCTCCGTCCACCGTAGATCCGCCATGACTGGCAGTAGAATCTTCACCATCCCTCATCACCACTGCCTGAGTCCACTGGTCATCCATACAACGAAAATCTACTGTATATCGATAGAGGCTTTAGCAACCACCATTGGAGGTTACTATTTCTCTTTACCGATGAAGCAACAACGACCACCCAAATCCATCTCCAGGCGGTCTCTAAAGTCCTATAGCGACCGCTTTTGGCGGTCGCTAATGGCCTTTATTGTAGTAGTGTATTAAAACTAGCATACGAAATGTCAATACTTTCTCCATAAACCATGAATGGTATAAAAATAACACATCCATATTCAAACATATCACAAAACCTTCAATACAATATGGAAGTTTTGTATCATAATAAATCAACTTCAAATAAACTTAAAATCCATCAAAGGATGTTGACATAGATGAAATCAAAACTATTTGAGAGAAATATCTCTTTTTTTGAAATCATTTAAGAGTCACATAATTATAAAAGAAAACATTTACTTTGAAAATATTCTTACAATATTTTAAGGGAAGCATTGATGATTTTATAACGGTGGAAAATAAATGCACCCGCCATATAAATTAAAAAAAGACATTCTTACCTTAATTTAGTCGAAAAGGTTAAAAAGGACCTTGTTCGGAAAATGACAAAAAGATTCCTTTATAAACATATTATAAAAAGTCAAACAAGGGTATAAATGACTTTAAACCATAGTCTATAAAATAGTAAGAATGTTTTGAAATACATTTTTAAGAAACATGGATGTGGATGATAAAGAGGTCCCAGTAGATAATTACGTATAAACAACCTCAGATAATGAAGAGATTGTGAAATAAACCCTTAACTTGTACTTTTCCTTGGTCGAGGGTAGGTTAATCTCCTTTATAAAGGTGAAATAATTTTTATTAAATTATACAATAATCATATTAATATGATATTGTATATGATCTTTTAACATTTCTTTGTTAATAATATCTTAGTATTATCGTCATTTCTGGTGTTAATGGATTTATTTTCCTTTATATTCTTTGTTATGTGAGTCATATTTGTTATGGATAGGATGTATCTTATTCATATACAGAATGATATCAAGTCTTTAAACATTATTTTTAATCATCAAATGAAAATTAGTCTTGAATGGATATGATCAGGAATGAATCTCATTGCGTTCGTGGAGACGGTAATCCGTACATACGCACGAGCGAAAATATCATTCTTTTGATATTAAAATAATATATAATTGGATGGTATATCATATATAAAGAATAATTATCATTTTATATTTATTATTTACATGAATTAAACATCATTATTATACCCATCCAAATAATAATGTATTGAATAACAATTACAGCACGACGTGGAGACGGTAATCCGTACGTACACATGTATGGTGACATGCCATTCAAAGGATAGATAGAATAGTGAATATGGATGTACCATATTTATAATAACATCACAGTATATATAATATACTGTATTTATTATTTTAAAATGGAAATAACAAAGAAATAAGATGTGGAATAAGAAAAGAACTTGGAAGAGGGTGGTGAAATTATTACCTCTTGTTCAGGTTCTTCCTTTTGACTTGATCAAAAGGGCTCCTTAAGTAGGATTTATGACCAAAGTAGGGAATCTAGGATTAAGGGAGGAAAGTTGAGAGGATATTTGGGCAGGTGTTGGTTGATCTAAAAGGCTTTAAAGGTGTGAATTAGAGAGAAGGGGGAGTGCCCTTTTATAAGAGGGGTGAGGGGCACCTTAGGAAAAGCTAGAAATATTATTTTATAATAAAATCATTTTCAGTTTATAATGGCTTAAAAATGGATTATTTAAATTCTAATGTGGGGATGGGTCAAAAAACACTCAACCAATAGGTTTTAGACAGGTCTGGGTTACTATATGAACTTTATCTTTTAGATTTAACTCTTAGTTAAATAGTTTGACATTTACCATGTCTCTTTGTATTTTTATATTATATGGTTAATAAACTTACTATATACTTCCAAGAGAACAAAAAGTGGTTTATTAATAATACACCTATCATTATATAAGTCCTTTGGCAGAACCTTAGATTTTTAAGAACAGAATATCAATTATTAATATAATATTTGTTTTAAAAACTCTTTTATGTCAATTTTGACACTATTTGGTATTTTGTTTTTACTAAATTTGTAACAGCATTATTACTTAGAAAACAATTCATCTAACCAACCCTAATATGTCATATAAACCTATAAAATTAGTTTAATTCATAAAAATTATCAAATTACATTTATTTGGATATTTATAATATCAATTATTTTAATATTTCATTAATTAGGTAATTACTGTATCACCATTGTGTCATAAATAAATTAAATTATTTAATGTCTAAAAATTATAAATAAAATAAAATTATTTATGAAATATTTTTATCTTTCTAATGAATATTTATAATCAAATTTATCTTATGTGTAACCCTATATTAAAAATGTTTTAGTTATTAAACTTTGATTTTACCACTTTTAACTCTTCTTTGAATTAAATAATAATAAATGTCCTAATCTAATCCAAGTGGAACAAAGAGGTTCATCTTTTATTCCTAAGGTTGTTTTTGGTCGAATTATACTTATCCAATAGAATTAGGACACGTGTTAGGGTAATAATAATATCATTTTTACCCTTAATTACCCTATTTACTTTTAATCGTGGTAAATAAAAGTAAAAAATTACTATTCATCAAAAATTATTTTTATCTTATTGAACCACATTTTAATCCTTGATATTAACCGTGTCTCTCAGATTTTCTAAATTCCACTCACATAAGTGGTAAAATTAAGTTTTATGTGAATTTGCAAATTCTCATAGGATATGGGTAAAAGATGGTGAAAAGTTCAATAAAATTTTTATATATCTAAAACTATTATAAATTGACTCCAATGAATTACACTGAAATTATATAGGTATTATGTATCTATTTTGACCTAAAATAAATTTAAATAAAATAAATAATTATTTAAATAAAAATTCGGTTTTAAACTATAACTTAGTGTTTTTCACTATTCATCAAAAATTGAAAGTTTTCAGAAAAATACCAAAAATTCACCCTAATCTAATTTTGATATTATGAATAAAAAAATGAAGTCCATTTTGAAAGATAAAATTTATAAAATTTTAAAAAGTGGGTATTACTATTCATAATGGCTAGTTTGATTGGTTGTGGTGTGTGTTAGAACTCGAAGTTGCGTACAACACACGCTACTGCATTATTCAAAGAGAATCATACCATGGATGGTTGGGGTGTTACATTCTACCCTCCTTCAAATAATTTAATCCTAAAAAATTTTAGAATATTACTGCATAAAATGACTTGGGTGGTTCTTCATCATAAGTTCCTCGGGTTCCCACGTTTCCTCTTCCATCTTATAGTTTCTATATAGAACTTTTACCAGACGAGTTGTCCGGTTTCTCAGCACTTGTTCTATTGTATCAAGAATCTTGACAGGCTCTTCACAATAAGATAGATCGGGTTCCGGTTCTAATTCCTCATAGGTGAGTACATGCGTTGGGTCAGACATGCATTTTCTCAATAGTGATACATGGAACACATCGTGAACTTTGGAGAGATTTGGAGGCATTGCCAAACGATATGCTATAGCCCCAATTTGTTCTAGAATTTCGAAAGTTCCTATGTACCTGGGACTCAATTTACCTTTTTTACCGAAACGTATAACTCCCTTACATAGAGATACCTTCAAGAAAACATGATCTTCTGCCTGAAATTCCAAATCCTTTGGTTATCAGCATAGCGCTTCTTCCTACTTTGAGCTACTTTGATTTGGGTTTGGATTACCTTCACCTTTTCCATCATTTCCTCCATGAGTTGTGGGCCTACAAGTTTTCTTTCACCAACATCATCCCAACAAGTTGGTGTGCCACATCGCTTTCTATATAACGCTTCATATGGTGCCATCTAAATACTTGAATGAAAGATATTGTTATAGGTAAATTCTACCAAAGGTAAATATTGACCCCACATACCCTGAAAGTCAAGTGAGCAGGATCTCAACATGTCTTATAAGGTTTGAATAGTTTGTTCTGATTGTCCATCTGTTTGAGGGTGGTAGGCAGTGCTCAAACAAAGTTCTGTATTGAGTTATTTTTGAAGAATTTTCTAGAATCTTGAATTAAAACATGGATAACGATCAGAAACAATTGATAGGGGTACTCAATGAAGTCTCACAACTTCATTAATATATAGTTTTGCTAGAGGTTCAAGTGGTAGATCTTCTCTTATACAATAAAATGTGATGACTTGGTAAGACGATCAACAATTACCCATATTGCATCATTCCTTCTAGGAGTATTTGGTAGTCCCATGACAAAGTCCATCATAATATTATCCCATTTCCACTCAGGTATGGGAAGAGGTTGCATGACTCCTCCAGGATGTTTCCTTCCATCTTTCACTTGTTGACAAACCATACATCTTGACACAAAATCAGCAATCTCCCTCTTCATGTTGTCCCACCAAAAATTTTCCTTCAAATATCTATACATTTTGGTGGTACCAAGGTGTATAGAGAAATTGGAACTATGAGAATCATCCAACAATTCTTTTTTTAGATCAGTTATATTAGGAACACAAAGTCTCTTCCCAAATTTCAAAATTCCATCTTCATATACGAAGTCAATCAATCTCCAATCATTCACAATTTTAATATTCTTTTGAAACTCTTCATTACCGGTCTGATAACTCTTCATCCTTTCTAGTAAATATGGTTTGGAAACCATTTGAAAAAGCATTTATGTTTCAACTTCCATGGTGATTACCATATCCATCTTTACTAGATCCATGAAAATAGGATCCCTTTCAACTCTCATCTTGTTCAAAACCCCATGATCCTTTCTGCTCAAAGCATCTGCTAACTTATTTGCCTTCCCCGGGTGGTAGTGTATGGTGCAATCATAATCCTTGAGTAGTTCAAGCCATATCCTTTGCCTCATGTTGAGTTCATTCTATGAGAAAATATACTTCAAACTCTTGTGATCGGTATATATCTCACATTTTTAACCATAGAGATAATGTCTTCATATCTTCAAAGAAAATATTACAGCTTCTAACTCAAGATGATGAGTAAGATAGTTTTTCTCATGAATTTTTAGCTGTCGTGATGCATAGGCAATAACCCTATCATTCTGCATAAGGACACAACCAAGTCTTTTCTTTGAAGCATCACTATAAATAACAAACCCATCATTCCCCGATGGTAGAGTCATGATAGGAGCATTGACTAATCTTCTCTTCAGTTCTTTGAAACATTCTTCACAATATTTTTTCCAAACAAATTTAACCCCTTTACGCGTGAGCTTCGTTAATGGGTTAGCCAATAGGGAAAAATTCTGGATGAAATGTCTATAATAACCTACTAAACCAATAAAACTACGTACCTCATTTATACTCATTGGTGCTGACCATTCTTGGTTTTCTCTTATCTTATAAGGACCAACAAAGATTCCATCCTTAGAGACAATATGTCCAAGAAAAGAAATCTCTTGAAGCCATAATTCACACTTGCTAAACTTCCCATATAATTCATTTCTTCGAAGATTCTTTAGGATAATGCGCAAGTGATTTTCATGATCTTCGTAGATTTTGGAGTATACCAATATATCATCAATAAATACCACTAAAAATTCATCAAGATATTCCTTGAAAACTTTTTTCATTAGATCCATGAAAACATAGGGTGCATTAGTCAATCCAAAAGGCATTACTGTAAACTTGTAATGCCCGTACCTGGTTCGAAATGCTGTTTTCAGAATGTATTCCTTCTTCACGCACAACTGATGATATCCAGATCGAAGGTTAATCTTTGAAAAGTATTTAGCTCCATGAATTTGGTCGAATAAATCATCTATGTGAAGTAGGGGATACTTGTTATTTATTATTATAGCATTGATCTCCCTGTAGTCAATGCACAACCTCATAGATCCATCTTTCTTTTTAACAAAAAGAACAGGGGATCCCCATGGAGAAACACTAGGGCGAATAAATACCTTATTACTAAATTCCTATAGTTGTTTTTTTTAGTTCCACTAATTCCACAGTGGCCATTCTATAAGGGTTCTTCGATATGGGACTTGAACCAGGAATTAAATCAATGGAAAACTCAATTTCTCATTCTGGATGATGTCCAGGTAAATATTTTGGAAACACATCAACATATTCTTTCACAATAGGCACATCCTCTATTTGAACATTCCTTTCCTCACCCATAGTCATTTCATTATCTTCCTCCCCAATAATTGAATTTATTTGAGCTACTGGGGTTGATCTAGATAAGAATTAGGTGGTGACGATTCTTGTCTAAAGACAAGGTGTTCTTTATCATCATCATAAAAAATAGTAACCTCCTTATTCTTACAATAATTTTTTGCATCATGGTACGAAATCCAATCCATACCAAGGATTATATCAAATTCCATCATTGGTATGACGATGAGATCAGCAGATAAATAACGTTTATATGCCTTAATGGGAATTGATTCACAAAACTTTGTTGCAATGATACTTACCTTAAGAGTTTTGACTGACAACTACCTTGTTAAATCAAATTGGAAATATATAATTTTCTTAGCAAACTGGGAAGATATGAAACAATGCAATGATCCAGAATCAAATAAAGCATTGTCTAAACTTGAGGAAACCATTAAATTACCTGCCACAATGTCTTTCAGAGCTTCAACCTCAGCAGTAGTGATAGCATAAGCTTGGCCTTGCTCCCTTGGCATTTTCTGAGGTAATTTTCCCTGACGCTTAGGACATTCATTTTCATAATGTTTTATCTCCCTGCAATTGTTGAATTGAACATCGGTAGCTTCTTTCCTCCCCTTGCAATCACGATCTTGGTGGCCTTTTTTACCACACTTGTAACAACCTCCCATTCCCTTCAGGCAAGTACCGGGGTGTTTCTTCCCACATTTAATGCAGGATGGATATTCAACATTTCAATTATTCCCCTTATTTCCATTTCTAGAGTGATAAAAAAATCTCTTCTTCTATTGATTGTTTTAAATTTATAAGACTTAGATAATTCTTTTTCTGTCTTGATAGCACATGAGACAATATCTTCGTACGATGAGAAGGATTGTGAGACTAATGATCAATGGAGAAATGGTTTTAACCCATAAAATAAATGATTAATATTACTTCTTGGGTTACATATATAATCTTCAACATGCCTTGCTAACCTTGTAAATTTAGACTCATACTTTGCAACATTCTCATCCTGCTTTTGCCTCAAACTCAGAAATTGTCTTTCCATATCCGCTCGATGGTCATGAGGAAAGTATTTTTCTAAGAAAATATATTTAAACTCCCTCTATTCCATATTTGATACTTCATTATCTTCCTTCATGTTTTGAATCAATGACCACCAGTGATCAACATCTCCCGTGAGGCGGTAAACTGCCATGACAACTTTTTCCCTTTCACTACTCCCCAAGGCATGGAATATTTTCTCTAAGGAATTTATCCATTGCTCGGCTACTAGTGGATTTGTAACCCCATTGAATGTTGGTGGTTGTTTCTTCATGAAGCGATCTAACATTGATCCTCCATGTTGTGGATCAGGGTGCTCCATATGGGTAAGGTTATTATTCATAACATGAGTGAGTTGTCCCAGTATGGTGATTAACTGATCAACACCAGTTACATCACCAACTCCACTATAATTATCTTGAGTAGGAGGAAAATTCCTACATGGAGTGCGTTGATTGATACAGTTTCCATTCATTCTACTAGGCTACATTTCTAAACAATGGCATACACAATATTAGTGTATGAATCACAATACATAAATCCAAACTTGTAAAACACCTAACATAAATTGAACAGTTTATGGATATAATCCATAATCATAAAAATGTTTTCTTTGAGGAAGTATATACTCATAAAACCTTCATAATGGTTTGTAAAGAAAATGAGAATTATCCTAATCATATCCCCTGTGAGTGTCGTAACCAAGAGTGAAACAAGGCTCGTTGTCGTGCACCAGTTCCCGTTCGAGTCTAGCTCAAAGTGGTGTTTTCGAGTTTTACCCCTAGGTACATCTGTGCCAGAGCTGCCTCTACCTACTCGTATCCAGATAGAGATATATTTCTTGGAAAACTAACAAAATCTCTATACTACCAAAATTCTAGGAAGTTCTTCTATACTAATCCTCAAAGTCCATCTTTGGTCTATGTTCTATAATTAGAGTTTATCTAAATCTAGATTCCAAGGTTTGTACTAAACTTGCTCTGATACCAACTGTAACTACCTAACCCCAATTACCCATAGTCAGTGCATTATTACATAACATTTACATGATCACAAAAGATAAAATCTCGAAATACCGATTAGTTTAGTAGCCTTGGAAACACTAGATATATTCATAAGTCATACATTACATCATAAAGTGAAAAAATACAACAACATAGTCTCCATAGTATACACTCATATCCCCTCAGACTATCCCTGCAGGTCAATCATAAAATACTTCTTCACATCCTGGGAAAAATAAAACATAGAAATGGGTGAGCTCATATGCTCAATAAGGATAAAAATATAGCAGAAACTTTTATAAATAATCATAAACATTTAAGGCAATGTATAACTAAAAAAAAGCCTTTTAAACTTGAACATCAACATAATATGGAAAAAATAAAATGAAATAATTCCATTTACTTATTCACATGGATATTCTACTAGTCAAATAATCACATGCAATATCAATAACAACATTCATAATGATGTAATGCATAATGCTAGACTATCATAACCACATAGTCAAGGCCTTGTGCCAAGACTACAAATAATATAGGCCTTGTTCCAAGACACTAGTTTGTCTCATGAGACCTACCGATGCATCAAGGAGCTATAGAAGGCTCTACCCGTCACTTACTAAGTCCAATGCATTCCTCATATGAATAGTTTTAAACATAACATAAACATTCGTATTAAAACTAGCATATGAAATGTCAATACTTTCTACATAAACCATGAATGGTATAAAAATAATACATCCATTATCAAACATATAAAAAAACCTTCAATATAATATGGAAGTTTTGTATCATAATAAATTAACTTCAAATAAACTTAAAATCCATCAAAGGATGTTGACATAGATGAAATGAAAACTATTTGAGAAAACTATCTCTTTTTTTGAAATAATTTAAAAGTCACATAATTATAAAATAAAACTATTACTTTGAAAATATTCTTATAAGATTGTAAGGGAAGGTTTGATGATTTTATAACGGCTGAAAATAGCTGCACCCGCTGTAAAAGTTAAAAAATACATTCTTACCTTAATTTTGTCGAAAATGTTAAAAAGGACTATGTTTGGAAAACAATAGAAAGATTCCTTTATAAGAATCTTATAAAAACTCAAATAAGGGTATAAATGAATTTAAACCATAGTCTATAAAATATTAATAATGTTTTGAAGTACATTTTAAAGAAACATGGATGTGGATGATAAAGAGGTTCCCGTAGATAATTACGTATAAACAACCTCAGATAATGAAGAGATTGTGAAATAAACACCTAACTTGTAATTTTCCTTGGTCAAGGGTAGGTTAAACTTCTGTATAATGGTGAAATAATTGTTATTAAATTATACAATAATCATATTAATATGATATCATATATGATCTTTTAACATTGCTTTGTTAATAATATCTTAATATTATCGTCGTTTTGGGTGTTAATTGATTAGTTTTCATTTATATTATTTGTTATGTGAGTCATATTTGTAATGGATGGGATGTATCTTATTAATATAAAGAATGATATCAAGTCTTTAAACATTATTTTTAATCATCTAAGGAAAATTATTCTTTAATGGATACGATGGGGAATGAATCTCACTGCATTCGTGGAGACGGTAATCCGTACGTACGCACGAGCGACAATATCATTCTTTTGATATTAAATTATTATATAATTGGATGGTATATCATATATACAGAATAATTATTATGTTATATTTATTATTTACATTAATTACACTTCATTATTATACCCATCCAAATAATAATGTATTGAATAACAATTATAGCACGACGTGGAGACGGTAATCCATACGTACGCACGTATGGTGAAATGTCATTAAAAGGATGGATAGAATAATGAATATGGATGTAACATATTTATAATAACATCACATTATATAGAAGATACTGGAGTTATTATTTTATAATGGAAATAACAAATAAAGAAGAAGTGGAAGAAGAAAAGAACTTGAAATAGGGTGGTGAAATTATTGCCTCTTCTTCGGGTTCTTCCTTTTGATTTGATCAAAAGGGTTCCTTAAGTTGGATTTATGACCAAAGGAGGGCCTCTAGGATGAAGGGAGTAAATTTTAGAGGATATTTGGGTAGGGTTTGGCCGAGCCAAAAGGCTCTGAAGCTGTGAATTAGAGAGAAGGGGGAGTGCCCTTTTATAAGAGGGGTGAGGGGCACCTTAGGAAAAGTTAGAAATATTATTTTATAATAAAATAATTTTCGGTTTATAATGGATCCAAAATAGATTATTTAAAGGATAAGGTGGTTATGGGTCGAAAACCACTCAACCAATATGTTTTAGACAGGTTTGGGTGACTATATTAACTTTATATTTTAGATTTAACTCTTAGTTAAATAGTTTGACATTTACCATGTGTCTTTGTATTTTTATATTATATGGTTAATAAACTTACTATATACTTCCAAGATAACCCCAATTGGTTAATTAATGATACACCTATCATTATATACATCCTTTGGCCGAACCTTATATTTTTAGGAATAGAATATCAATTAATAATATAATATTTGTTTTAAAAACTCTTTTATGTCAATTTTGACACTATTTGGTATTTTGTTTTTTCTAAATTTATAACATCATTATTACTTCAAACAAAATTAATTTAACCAACCCTAACATGTAATATTAACCTATAAAATTAGTGTAATTCATAAAAAGTCTCAAATTACATTTATTTGGATATTTATAATATCAATTATTTTAACATTTCATTAATTAGGTAATTACTGCATCACCATTGTGTCGTAAATAAATTAAATTATTTAATATTTAAAAATTATAAATAAAATAAAATTATGTAGGAAATATTTTTATATTTCTAATTAGTATTTATAATCTAATTTATCTTATTTGTAACCCTATATTAAAAATGTTTTAGTTATTAAACTTTGATTTTAACTCTTTTAACTCTTCTTTGAATTAAATAATAATAAATGTCCTAATCTAATCCAAGTGGACCAAAGAGGTTCATATTTTATTCCTAAGGCTGTTTTTGGTCGAATTATACTTATTCAATAGAATTAGGACATGTGTTTGGGTAATAATAATATCATTTTTACCCTTAATTACCCTATTTACTTTTAACTGTGGTAAATAAAAGTAAAAAGTTACTATTCACCAAAAATTATTTTTATCTTATTGACCCACATTTTACTCCTTTATATTAACTGTGTCTCTTGGATTTTCAAAATTCCACTCACAGAAGTGGTAAAATTTAGTTTTATGTGAATTTGCAAATTATCCTAGGAGATGGGTAAAAGACGTTGAAAAGTTTAATAAAATTTTTATATTTCTAAAATTATTATAAACTGACCCTAATGAATTAAATTGAATTTATATAGGTATTATGTATATATTTTGACCTAAAATAAATTTAAATAAAATAAATAATTATTTAAATAAAAATTCGGTTTTAAACTATAACTCAGTGTTTTTCACTATTCATAAAAAATTGAAAGTTTTCATAAAAATACCAAAAATTCACCCTAAGATAATTTTGATATTATGAATCCAAAAATGAAGTCCATTTTGAAAGATAAAATTTATAAAATTTCAAAAAGTGGGTATTACTATTCATAACTGCTTGTTTGATTGGTTGTGGTGTGTGTTAGAACTCGAAGTTGCGTACAACACACGCTACTGCATTATTTAAAGAGAAGCGTACCATGGAAGATTGGGGTGTTACACCTACCAGGAAAAAATGCCTCGAAAAACAATATAACCACCGTGAAAATGCGCCATCTATGACGGTTCCCATAAACCGCCACTAAACCACATGAACCGCTACAAATATTTTCCCGACACACAATTTAGTGGTGATTTTTAGAAACCACCATAGAAGCATATGACGGCAGTTTAAACTGCCACCATATCCAAAAAAACTACCGCGAAATTTAAATTTTTCTGTAGTGTCTATTTGGTGGGAAAGGTGAATGGGAAAAATAGATTCGTGAATTAGTTCATATAGATGTGTGTGAACCATTTCCTATTGAATCAAGGGGAGGGTAATCATACTTTAAATTTTAATGATGATTTTAGTAGATATTGATATGTATAATTAATGAGGTATATGTCAAATTATTTTAATAAATTCAAGGATTACAAGAATGAAGTTGATAACCATCTTGGTAACAAGATTATGAAACATCACTCAGACCGTGGTGGAAAAAACCTGAATCAAGAATTCATTGATTATTTATGGGAGTTTGGGATCCTATCCCAAATCACTCCTCCTTATATGACTTAGTGGAATGGTGTTAGTGAAAGGAATAACCACACCTTGTTTGACATGGTGAGATCAATGATGAGTCTTGAAATTATTCCATTATCCTTTTAGGAATATGTGTTACAATCAATATATACTAAACAAAGTACCAACTAAATCGATAAATGATATTCCATATAAATTTTTGAGTGTAAATCAAACCATGTTATCAAATTTACATGTGTGGGAAAGTGAAGTGTTTGTTAAGGCATCTTCAGGTAATAAACTTGTACACCAAGGAACAAAGTATACCTCTATAGGATACCCCAAGTAAACATGGAGATATTACTTATACGACCTCTTAGAAAAAAAGGTTATAGTGGAAATTCATGCCATATTCCTTGAGAGGAATCAGATATCTAAAAGAGATAGTGGGACTGAGATATAATTTGGTGAAGTTGTGGCTCAAGGTACACAAGAGTTGGTACAAGAATATATTCCATAAAGCCTTGTGGAAGAAGATATTATTCCAAATACACAAGTACTACATAGGAGTACACGAGAGGTTAGAGAAACAGAACATTATGGATTTCTAATAACTGATGATGGCAACTCATTATTAGTTTATAATAATGATAATATAAACTATAAGGAAGTATTAAGTGGAACAAATGTTTCCAAGTGGAAAGAAGCCATGAATTATGAAATAGATTCCATGTACCAAAACCAAGTCTAGATTTTGATAGACCCTACAATAGATGTAAATCCCATTGGTTGCAAATGGGTATTCAAGAAGAAATTGGACATGGAAGGATAATTCAGTACCTATAAGTGTGACTGGTTGAAAAAGGGTTTAAATAGTGTCAAGGAATTGACTACGGTGAAACCCTTTCACCAAATGAAATGATAAAATCCATAAGAATTATAATTTCCATTTCGGCCTTCCATGATTGTGAGATTTGGAAAATGTATGTCAAAACATCCTTCCTTAATGGGAACCTTCATGAAGATGTATATATGACACAACTTGAAGAATTTGTGACTCCAAAGTATGTCAACAAGGTATGCAAGTTGCGAAGATCCATTTATGGATAAAATTAATCATCTAGGTCATGAAAAATTCTTTTTGATGAGGCCATAATAGAATTTTCTTTCATAAATAATGAATGTGAGATTTATGTTTATAAATGGTTTAGTAGAAGTGCGGTATTTTTCTTAATACTATATGTTGATGACATATTACTCATATGAAAAAAATACCAATCTTACAATCTGTTAAGGTATGGTTGAATAAATTCCTCTCTATAAAGGACTTGGGTGAGGAAACATATATCATTGGGACCAAGATCCATCATGATAGATCCAAGAGGTTTCTCGGACTAAGTCAAAGTATATACATTAAAAATATACCTAAGAGATTAAATATGGAAATATCCAAGAGGAATTTTTTTCTAGCAGTACATGAAATTCATATTTCTAAGAAAAATGTGTCCTCATACACATGAGTAAAGAAACAAAATGGAAAGTATTCTATACTCACTAGTGAGTGGTTAATTCATCTATGCTATTCTATATACTAGGCTAAATTTTTCCTATGCATTGAGTGTGGTAGGCCGATATCAATTTGATATAAGTGACCACTATTGGATGGCATTCAAGACTATCCTTATGAATTTTAGGTGTAATAATGATATGTTTCTGGTCTATGGAGGAAATGAGGAACTATTTATCAGAGGATACGCATATTCTAGTTTCTAAACTAATCAAGATAACATGAAGTCACAAATAGAAAACATCTTCACTCTGAATGGAGGTGTTGTGAGCTGGAAGATCTCAAAGATGGATATGGTTGTAGATTTTACATTGTATTTTGAGTATATTTTAGATTATATGGTAGCTAAGGAAACAATATGGATGCACAAATTTTTCCAATAGATTGATGTGGTACCTAGCAGTAAAGATCCTATCAAACTCTATTGTGACAATACTATAGTGGTGGATCTCACAAAAGAGACATGGTCACATTAGTGGATGGAGCACATACTTTGGAATTGTCATCTCTTGATGGATTTTTCTCATAGAGGTAAGGTTGCGGTGAGAAATATTTCCATGGAAGACAATGTAGAGGACCCCTTGACAAAAGCCTTGAATCTGCAGAAACACGATTATCATGTGAGGTCTAGTGTACTAAAGTCGTAGGAAGTTAGCTCTAGTCCAAGTGAGAGTTTGTTAGATTTAGTGTCGTAGGACCCAATGATTATACTTTTATTACATGTATATTCACTGAAATTGAATATTAATTAAACATATTATTACATATTGTTCATTATTTTGCATGGATTTAATGTAATAACATCCTAGAGTATTTTTCACACTAATAAGGTATTAGAAGTTCTCTACTGTGATTAGAACCTTGAAGTGATTTAAAATATTCTTAATATAGTTCTATGGTTGGATAAATTACTATGATGATACATATATTATTTAGTTCATTAGGTTCTATTACTCATAAGAGGATGGGGCTTCTTCTCATGAAGTTCACACTTGGTTATATCCAAGATGAGAGATTATGAGAATAGACCCACCGATAAGAATTCCTCATGTTTTAGTGTCATCAGATATTCATATCTATGGGCATGTGTAATGGTCATTAGACATTAAGACTATCATTGATACATGTCATGACTCATGCACCTAGATTTACTGAAAAAACCACCACATCATATGTTGGTGGGAAGTAGGGTATGTTGGGTGTGTCACGATTTATATGTCATTAATGGATAAGTCGAGGAAGGATTTTTAACTTCTATCTTTATAGGAGTTGATATCTCACCCCTTTTATTGGAATATAATCATTTCCAAAATTCCATGGACATGGTGTAATGACCTATTTATTTCAAATATTCAAAAAAGAAACATAGAAAAAATATGTTGATGACAATGCCGTGAAACTTTATTGACAAGATATTGCGACAAAGGGATCATATTACACAATGATAATTTACATGTGTTCATCATAGTTGTGACATTAAGTTATTTATCTCAGATACCTTGAAGCATTCCTAGACAGTAACCTTATACTTTAGGAAAGCCAACCAAATTTCATAGAGAAAGAATCCTAGATGGTCACACACTAAATGTTTTCATTAATCTAAATTAAATTCTATTTGAATTTAATTAATAGAATAAATATTATTCTCAATATTGAGGAATAATTTTATTCAATTTATATTGATCACATTAATTAAATAAATATTTATTATCCAACATGTGAATAAAAATATATTTGTTTATTTTTTTTAATTTTTAATAAGTATTTTTACTCTAGCATGTGAATGAAATATTTATTTATGAATAAAATATTTATTTGGGTTTTTAATAAATATTGAGGAGTTCAAATAGATCAAGAACATGTCCGGTGATAAAATAATTATTTACAAGCCAGTAAATATTATTTATCAATTTGTACAAGTTGTAACACCACAAAATAATAATAATAATATTATGTGTAAAAGGGTTTATTAAAGATTTTAAATGTCATTTAATGTCCGACATGCAATTAAATAATATTTTCAGCTAAATACTAACTCTATAAATAGATAGTTATGTCTATTGTGTATGACATCCAAAATTTAGAATAAAGAACTGCTGCACACAAAAAATTCTCTCTTTAATCATACTTCTCTCTCCCTCTTAAGAATATGAAATGAAAGATATAATTTCTTCAAGATATAAGTATGAATGATTAATAATGAACAACATAAGACATTCAATTCACCACACTAGCACTTAGAGATCGAGTGGTGTAGTTTCAATATCATTGGAGTATGTGTGTGTCACCACTAGAGGGATTCTATCCTTGGATCATCATAGTGCAATGAAGAAAATACGAAAGTTTATTTTTGGAAAATCAACATTCATCAATAAAGAAAGTTCCTAATTCCAGGTATTTATTTCTTTAGATATTAAATAAATTAATTATAAATTTGATGTGAAAGATTCTCTCTCATGGTTTCAGGATACAATTATTAAAAGAAATTTTATTATATCGCCCACTACTTCACGCTTTCGCTATGCCTAGAACCAATACAAAAGACTTCTTTCATTGATCTACTAAAAATAGTCAGAAGTCTAAGGTATTTTTTGTGACTTTAGACCATAAAAATACCATAAATGTTTTGAATCTCTTCCCTCTTGCCTTATGGAAAATCTAAGATAAAAGATATTTCTGATTTAGAGAAGTTAATTGACTATCCCAAAGCTGATTCATAGTAGAAAATATGATGCTTGATCATAAAGAATTCCTTCATGGTGTCCCTAGAGAATACCATAATATCATCTGCAAAGAATAAATGTGAAATAGGTGGGCCTCAATAGTAATCCTTTTCACCATGGATGATATTGTCCTTTGCAACACCTGAAATGAGGTTATAGAGAACATCATTGATAATAATAATGAGATATGGGGAGAGAGGATATATCTAGATGAGGCCCAAAGCAGGAACAAAACTATGGTTTATGCCTCTATTAACTCAGATCTTAAAGTAAAACAATGTTACACACCACATAACCACTTTAATCTATTTAGAGAAGAATCCCATCTTAGTTAGAACCAAACACAAGAGAGGCCATTCCAATATATCATAGGCTATAGTCATGTAAAGATTCCATTCCATAATACATATCTTAGATACAAATATTTTTTTCATGGAGTAAAAAATTTCATGAGTAATAATTTCATTTTCAGTGATAATTCTCTTAGGAATGAAGGTTATCAGATGCTCATAAATAATAGGTGACAACCAACTCCGATGTTAATTGAATAGAATTTTAGAGAAGATTTTATAAGAAAAATTGAAAAGAATAATGGGACTAAAAACAGATAAGAAATGAAAAATTTTCACCTTAGGAATAAGGGTATTAATAGTGTCATTTAAAGATATGATATTAGATTATCCCTTCCAAAGATCCTTCATGAGATGAGTGACCTATGAACCAAAAA
Organism: Viscum album; assembly: GCA_963277665.1. Taxonomy (NCBI): domain Eukaryota; kingdom Viridiplantae; phylum Streptophyta; class Magnoliopsida; order Santalales; family Viscaceae; genus Viscum; species Viscum album. The sequence goes on along the minus strand of OY728164.1, from coordinate 1,548,768,991 downwards.
TGTTCCAATACTGTTTGAATAAGTGATCATGGAATCTGTTTAGGTGAGAAAACTTGATAGAGTGGAGCTGTTTGAGGGAAAAAAAGACTTCATCATTAGTGATATCTCTCACCATTTTATGATTCATAACCTCTATAACAACTGAATAAATAAATTAAGAGACCATAGGAGTAACATTAGATCCCTATAAAGAATAGATATTTCAAAAAAAATCCAAGGATGAGACAGTGTATAACATTTTCTTCCACAACCATTCCACCTTCAAGAGTTTCCATACTTGAAATAGAATTCTTATGTCATCTCAAGGATTACTTATGGTGTAACTAATGTGTATTCCACAACCATTCCACCTTCAAGAGTTTCCATCCTTGAAATAGAATTCTTATGTCATCTCAAGGATTACTTATGGTGTAACTAATGTGTATTCAAGTGTACTTCTTTAATATGGTATTCATGAGCATGCATAAACCAAAAAACCTCCTTTTTCCTAAGAATCACCTATTATTTAGATTCAAGGGATGAAATTTGAGAGATAACTAGGCCTGACATGGGAAGAAAATAACATTCCTTTAACCTCTTCTACATGAAATAGATTTGGGTATCAAGGTGTAAAAATTTGGAGGCACCATGCCTTCGTAAGTTAGAGGAAACCTGACTTATATTAGAGTAGAAGTTAGTGCCCTTTTAATTCTATATTGAGTGGATAATATCATTACATCAATCCTACCAAGTCTAAAAAACTCTCACATCAAAACAAAGTAACATGAGGGATGCACCAAACACAATGGAAATTGGAGAGGATATTGGGGATTTTGTCAGATGATATTGGGGATGGGTGAGAGATGTGATAGGAGTTAAAAATATTGATATAATTATATGAACCTACAAAAAATATCAAACCGTTCTAATTTTTTTGAATTAAAATATTTCTTCTGGAACCATGTGAAAATGTTACTAGTGAATCCAAGGATGAAAAGATTCAGTCCCTGAAATACCTCCTAAAAGTCATCCACACAAGAAAGAGGTCTATCTCCTCCATCTTGTTTCTCATACTAAAATAATATCTCATTAAAATATCCTCCAATTTGAAGAAGGTTGGGGAAGTTTCTGGACATAGATCAAAACAATTCCCAAGACCACCATTTATCATTTTGACATGAATATCCATAAAGACCACAAAAGTACAAATGAGGATCCCCAACTGATGGACTGAAGTAGTGATATGGTTATTATAGAAGTGTTTAATTGTAACATACTCTTTCCAAAGAAGATAGATCCTTCCAGTTATTACTTATCGATCCACTGGTAGACAGATTTTGAAACTAATATTTATGAAAATACCATGAATGTAATTTACTTAAAACATGGTCTCAGAAAAAAAAAATCAAATCAGGGAACTTAGAGCTCATATTTTGGAGCGTTCGAACTATATGCGGGTTTCCAAGACCATAAAAATTGTAGCACAAAAGAATCATTGGTTCAAGAAAGGATGAATCAATCAAGCCTCCACAACTATATTTCCAAAGTGAGAACAAACCCTAAAGCCTTTGATGCATTTAAATCTACCATCATTATCACAAGCCTCCTCAAGTATTCTTTTCCTACCACTTGGATCCAAATAGAGGGAGTCTAAGATATGATCCGGCCTACCATCCCATTTCATTGTTCAGTTTATTTTCATTCTTGCCAAAACCAAGCAACCTGATGTATATTTGAACAAGCCGATACAGATTTTATATGATATAGATAAAAAACCAAACCGATGCCGAAGCAGATGGGATCACGATGATGTAGTTGAAATTCGATCAAGCCAAAGTAGATTTAGAAACCCAAACAATCCGACGCAATTCAAATAAAATTGGTTAATCAGATGAAACCACAACAAGTTTATACAAACAATTAAGCCAAACAACCAATACAAAAGCAGTTCGATCAAACTGAAATAGGTGGTGTAAAATCAAAGATAAATACAAAAATTAAACCAGGTAAAAAACAAAACAAAACACAAGATAGTGGAAAATCAAGAAGAAACCCTAGAAATAAGCTCTTAAGAAGAGGAGAGAAAAAAATATTATGTTAAGAAGACTTATGGGTGTTTTATGTGTTTAGATATATATAGTATATATTTATTTTTATTTAAAAACACTATATATTAATATTCATTAACATATATTAGAATATATTCATATATATATATATATATATATATTCATTTATTAACACACACACATATTAATATATAAATAATGTATATACATTTGTATAGGTAAGTATATATTCAAACATTTGTAATATATGCATATTTTAATACATATATATTTAAATATATTATTAGAATATAAATATATATATATATATATTTATCAACACACACAAATATTTATATATAAACATTATATATACATTTGTATAATACCTTTTATAAGGTAAATAAAATGGTTATATTTTTTTTTAAATAAAACGGATAATAATTATTTCCACATTGTTATATAATTAAAAAAATATTTTACATGTAAATATATTTAAATATTAATCCCTCTTAAATGAAGCTAAAATTCCATTGAATATTCAAAAAATAGGGTAACTAAACTAAAAACTTTACTTTGGAGGCCTTCTAAACCTTTTTTGAAAAAAAGGAGCCAAGGCCCCCAATTTAAATAGCAAATATCTTTTCATATGCTTCAATTTAACATCTCATGGAGCCCAAACAGACACCCAAATAAAAAGTTATAGTTGTTTAAAGTTCAAAACCTATTTTCAAATTATCTTAAGATCTTAATTAATTTATTAATATTTTCTATCACTAAAATATTTTTAAACATCTATTACTCAATACTAATTAGTCATTTTTAATTAATATTAATTTTTAATTATTTTATAAACCATTTTCACTAAATCGATTACATATTAAATGAAATTACATATTTATTAACATATAAATCATATCTAAGAAAATATTATATATATATATATCAATACATATATATTTAGTAATATATAATTCTTTTATCACCACTAAAAAACATTGATAAAAGGACCCCTTTATCACTGCTTAAAAAAAGGATAATAAATGTTTCCCTTTATCAATACTAAAAAACATTTTTAGTGACCCTATTTTTTTCTTATAAGACTTTGAAAAATATGAAGGAATATTTTTTGATCCAGATGTTGAGATGATGTGATATTTCGAGGCCCGATGAGCGAAAAATGGATATTATAAAAATATTAAATATATTAATATAAAAAACGTGTAGTTTTTATTAAATAGTGGAATAAATCCTGAATAGAGCCCCAGGTTAGAAATCTAAGACCATGGTTGATTCTAGTATGTGAGGTTTACCCTAGGTGTGACCTAAGGTTGTTCAGTGTCGAATGTTCGATTAAGGTAGTCGTTGATGGGTATATTTAATTAAAATAACTAAATAAATTATTTATTTGTTTTATTAAATGAAATAATTAAAATCCTCTATAAATACCATTTTATGATGATTTTACATGGGTTATCTACATAACCCTTTCTATACCAGAGAGGAGGAGGAGAAAGTTCTTCGTTGGCAGATCGACATCGAAAGACAAACGGTGATTGGATAGAGGTGGATTGATGGGTAGCGAATGCAGTGGGTCTTCCTTATCACTAATGAACAAATTATTCATCAATTATTAATCAATAGTTGAGTTAGGGATTGTTAATTTTGGTTTTATCTCCTTTTATTAAAATTTTAATCATGGATTTGTATTTTCTATTCTTAATATGCATTTTTACACCCTTTGCATGAGCCTGTTAAAAAAATTAATTTTTATTATTAAATTTATGATTATTATGCCATGATTTCACTCTGGTTATCCTTATTCATGTGATTGTTGGTAAAGAAAACTTTGAAAACTATATTTTCACCCTTATTCTTGTTCCTTTACCGCATTTGTTCTTCGCGTTCTTTGTCGTTGGCCTATGGGGTCACAATTCGACTTTTTTTGGGGAGAGTCCAAGCATGATCAGACCCCCAGATTCATGATGAATGTGTGAATGATGAAAAAATAATTGTTTTTTTTAATATTAGGAAGATTTTTAGGTAATTATTCATGGATCTTGGACCCAGAGTGGTGACAGGAAGTGATGCGAGGCTCTACGGTTGACCGGAGGTGATGCAGACTTTGAGCGGATTGTCATTTTCTGATTTTCGATTATCAGAGTTCGTGAATAAAAGAACACATATTTTTTCATCAATACCTGGTGTTCAAATGATGAAAATCATGGTAAATGTGGAATATCTGAAGAAACATGAAAACCATGTTGTTCGGCCTATGAGAAACTCGACTACACGACGTGTAGTTGGGAAGAACACATGTCGTGTAGTCCCGAGGTTGTGGTGCTAGGGTTTCAGGTGAAGTTAAATATAAAATTTTATAAAATTAGGCCTAAATTCCATGTAATCCTACCCATGCATCTAATCCATGTTCCATTAGAACACGCCTAATGCCCCGTGTCGATGGACACAATGTGTATCGGAGTACAGGGGTATGGATAAAAATACACGACAAGGGTTGAGATGAATGACCAGGACCCCAGGTGTTCATACATGATATTTATATTATAGGTAACACTATGTATAGAGACATGGATTATTGATCCATGTTTAGGGAGAACATGGATATTCAGTAGAGTTGTGCCACACACCTTATGGACCCCATACACATTGTGTAATCCTATGTGAATCTTCTGCCTCTCATACCTCCTTCTTCAGAACTCAGATTTTTCCCCATGATTAGCCTATCCTAAGTGTTTTTTCATGTATACCATTTCAGTGTCCTTATTAATGGATTTTTCAGTATGATACAAGATATTATATTCATGAATTTTCCTTAGGCAATGCTTGACGATGGAAGTGATTTGGCAGGATCATCGGAGAGATTCCAAGTAGAGATGGTACTCCCCTATTCAGGGTGCGGGTCCTCTTTATGTAGGGATGGTACTCCCTTATCAGAATAGAGTGTAGATCCCCCATAATCTCTAGTAAAGTCGAGATTGTACTCCTCTATTCAGTGCATGATTCCTCTATCTACGGGGATGATACTCCCCTATAGCACTATAACGCAGACGCCCATACTCTCTAGTTAGGTAGATATAATACCATCCTATTCAGGGAGTGGGTCCTCTATATATGGGAATGATACTCCCCTATCGCACCAGGGTGAGAGTCCCTTATACTATTTAGTCAGGTAGAGATAGTGCTACCCTATTCAGGGTGTGAGTCCTCTATCTACAGAGGGGTACTCCCTCGTCTTCGAGATCTGATGGGGTGTGGGTCCTCCATAGATCGTTTCACCCTTGGATATAGAGTATAGTGATTATAAGTGGTCCCCTCCACACATATTTTAGTTATGTTACTTTTTATTTTGGGCATCGATGATGGACTACTAGAGCTGCAGGCTTACTCATTGACTTTGGATGGGAAGTGAGATTGAGATCCTCTTTATCTCGTATTTTGGTTTATTTTTTATCATATATATGTATTAGTTTTTATTTACCTATTGCTTTAGGTTGAGATGACTATTGTTTTATCTCTCTATCACTCCCTTTTTGTTCTCAAGGCATCCCACTGAGTTTATATATACTCACCCCTACATGGTATTTTCCCACATGTGTCATGTATTATGCAGAAGATAGAAAAATCGATGGTTATTACAGTAGAGCATAGTGATACCTAGGTGCATTGACTATGTATGATGGTTGGGATTGGATATCAGGAGCTATAATCTATCTAATTTCATTATTTAGAGTTATTTTTTGGTTGGGACATATTTTCTGGCTGGGTGTGTATTTTTACCCTTTACATTTCATATTACACTATCGTACTCTTTTGTATTCCCTAAAGGTTTTACATGTATGGTTTTTACTCTATATTTTACTATATTTTATTATTATTCCACTAAAATTCTTCATGGATATGGTTGGGTGTGTTTGTAAATTTACATTAGGTAAATGCCTCACATTTTCATTATGTATTCTCAGTGCTTGTTTCTAGTCTCTAGTTTATTGGAGCTGGTTTTGGGGTTCTTATGAATCAACCTTCCATCATCCAGGTAGTCCCTAGTGGGTCGGGTCATTATAGAGTGGTATCAGTGGTGGTTCATCCTTAGGTTAGTGTAGAGACATTCCCATGGTGATGATTAGTTTGGAACTTAGGGAAATAATGTTGAAGTATCTCGAGTGTGGCTTTCAGTCTAAGGAACCCATTGTTGGTTTGGAGATCGCCGTATCTATATAAAAATACTCTAACTACCATCTTGTCAACTCATAATATCAATACATTAGTTATAGGGAATATTGGTACATGAATCATATAATATTTATTTCTTTGAATATCCATCTTGAGTTATCTCCCCATGTATATATGCTCATTTTACCTTGATACGTCTTGATCACTTTCAGGATTCCTCCACAAAGACAACCTTACAATTTATTAATTTAGGATCATGAAAATGATTTGATGATTGATAAGGATTCAATTCAATGGCCATCACATGAAATCTTTCCTCAAGGTGGGTAGATAGAAGTACCCCCACCTGTCGAGCAATATATTGTACTAGAAGGGTAAGATGGGGATGCATGTAGGCTTAGAGCACTCCACAAGTTCCTATTCTAGTGGCTTCTGTAGTGAGCTAGATCCCTATATAGTTGAGGATTGGATTGATTCATTGATATGATTCTTAATTCTCATTCAGAACCTGACTGATAAAATGGTTTCATTAGCACCCAATATTTTCCACGAAGTAGAAGGGCGTTGGTGGATCTAGTCACACAGGTGTATGATGAGTCGAAACTCTCATGGTATAACTTACAATAGATATTTTATGAGGATTAATACCGCTTATGATTACACTCAATTCATATTTAGGAGATTATAGAGATAAAATAGGGTATTACATCAGTAACTGAGTATGCCATGAGGTTCATTGAACTTACATGGTACTCCCTTGATATGGTGCAATATGGATTCTTCAAGGTGAGAAAGTTTGAGCAAGGTCTCTATAGAGACATATGAGTTAGCATGCTCTTTTTATGTATCCCTACCTATGTGGGATTTCTAGAGTTATCTCTATTTGCAAAGATCTTTATATAATGGGGATTTGGGCAGATGATGCCAAAATTGGGAATCGTGGGGATGAGTCATCTACACTGGCTGGTAGACAACATATGTCGAGGTCTCATAACAGAAGGGGTACCCATGCTAAAACTTTGGAATGTGGTCATAAAGTGAAGGGGTCATGAATAGGACTATAGAAACCAAGATAGGAGTGATTTTATGCATGTGGTGGGCATGGTCACATGGAATGTGATTTCTGACCCATTGAACAGAGGAGGGTAGGAAGGCAATTAATGGACCACCACGATAGAGATGATTTCATGATCAGGGTTTTTCCAAGAATGGACAAAGTAACCCCTAGGAAAGAAGAGCTAGAAGAGGATTGGGTGGGGATCTATGAGGAGATATTGGGAAAGTGTGATGCTATGAGATACTTCCACCTCCACCACCACTGGTGGCCCATAATAGGTGGCCCACAACAGGCCTAGGGAGCTGGTGGACGGGGCCATAGGCAGCTGCGGTCCATGAAGGATTATGATTTGGTGGCTCATGATATAATATGAGGTAAAACCTATGTTTATTATATACTTTTCTCCAGTAAATATAAAAATAACTTCAATTCACTCCTTCATTTAGGTATCCATTTTGCGAGAGCTAGACATTCCCATTGATACCTTAGCACAACATCTTTTGCTAGAGGTTCTGACTGGGTGGGATTCTCCGATATCACTTATCTTCAAATAGTGTGATGTATAGTTTGGTAGAAAGAGTTTCATGTGGGACCTCCTGGTTATCACAATGTAGCCTTATAAGGTCATATTGGGTATGTAATGGTTGTCCATGTTTCAATCCCAAATTCATTGTCATCTCAGGAAGGTCAGATTCCTTCAAACAGATGTGATGAGACTCTCCTTTATAGGTGAGAGAGATCTCATGGATGGATGAGTGTACCTTGAGAGTAAGAGGTTACATTCCATCACCCATCAATTAGTGAGTTTATCCATTAGTGTAGTGGGATCTTTAGGCATATGGATTCCTTTATTTTTAGAATATTTTATGGATGTCTTCCCTGAGGATGTTTTGGGACTACCTTAAAGGTAGGAGATGGGATTTTGCATTGACTTGAACCCTGAGACCATACTGATATCTTCTACAACATATCAAATATCCCATACCATGCTTTGATATATAAGGGTACATTTAGATGATCTTTGAGAGGAGGTTTTTATCATACCTAGTGCATCCTGTTGGGAAACACTAGTTTTTTTCGTGAAAAAGACGAATGAGAGCTTGTGGATTTTTATTGATTATCAACACTTGAACCAGAAAATGATAAAGAATAAGTACCCATTACTGAGTATTTATGACCTCTTGTATTAGTTATAAGTAACTAGTTATTACTTAATGATTGATCTTAGGTCTGGCTACCACCAGTTGAGGGTTTCTGAGACTGGTATTCTGAAGATGGAATTCTGATGTCTCTATGGAAATTATGAGTTCCCAGTGATGCCTTTTAGTATGAAGAATTACCCCACTATGTTTATTACTTTGATGAACCAGATCATCCAACCATACTTGGGATGATTTTTGGTTGTTTTCATTGATGAAATACTCATCTACTCTACATTAGAGGAGGATCATGAAGAGTTATTGGGGATGTTTCTAGAATTACTATGGGATAAATAGATTTATGGTAAAATATCAAAGTGCCAATTATAGATTCTTGAGGTTCAATTATTAGTACATGTCATCTTTGAATATGGATTAGTTTTGGGCTCAGTAAATATTGATGCTGTTCTTGCTTGGGATCCAACCAAGAGCACATTAGAGGTTCCCAATTTTCTTGTCTTGGTGGGGTACTATAGGAGGTTCATGGCATAATTCTCTAGGATTGCATCCCCTTTGACCACCCTGATGAAAAAGGGCAGTCATTCACCTAGATTGAGTAGTGTCAAAGACCTTTTGAGCAGTTGAGGCTAAGTTTGACCAGTGATATTTTGTTGAGACTACCATAGGAGGGAGTAAAGTACTTAAAGTATTATGATTCCTTCGGAGCTAAGATCAACTATGTGCTAATATAGAGGTGGGAAGTGATCGCAGATGGGTCAATGAAACTGAGACACCCTGAGAAAAACTACGTGACACAAATGTGGAGTCGGTAGTGATAATATTCACTCTAAATATGTAGAGGCACTATATTCTGAGAGAGTTCTGTGTTGTTTACTCAGACCATCAGATTCTTAGGTATATCTTCACAAAGGGACATCTGAATTTGATACAGAGGAATTGGTTGGAGTTCCTACAGGACTATGAATTTGATATAGTCTATAATCCTAGGAAGGGAAACATGGTGGTAGATTCCCTTAGTAAGAAGTGTTTTTCATGCCTAGTAGAGGATACATCTAAGCATTTGGATTCATTATAGCTAAACTTGGTAGAGGATAGGGGTGTATCTTATCTTCAGTTGATGGTGTTGACTGATCTACTTTTTTATCATGCGAGGGAGGCTTAGTTGGGATACATTTAATGTAAGGATATTTGTGATAATATATCTTCAAGAGATTCAAAAGTTGAATTTTTCAAAGGGTGGAAACACAAAATCCTTTTCTAGGGATGGACGGTGGTTTCGGTCACGATGTGAGAGAAGGTCATGAGGTGGTTTTACAATTCTCCTTTGAATGTAAATATCAGTGTAGGGAATATATATAGGGAACTTAAATAGTAGTTTTGGTGGGATGAAATGAGATAGTTCATGGCCTAGTTAATCTCTCGGGGTCTCAAATTTTAGTAGGTAAATGTTGACACCTTGTTATGGCAGGTTTGATATAGTCTCTTGACATCCGAAAGTAGAAATGAGATTTCATATCCATAGACTTTGTGACAGGGCTTCTGTGGACAACGAAAGCCCACTATGTCATCTGGGTGATTTTTGACCGAATCAAAAAGTTGGAAAACTTCATTTCCATAAAATATCAGAGTTCTGTGGAGAATTTTGGGATAGTTATAAATGTGCAAGATAATCCTAATCCATGGGGAACCCTTGATGATTTTCTCTAACTGTGATGCATAGTTTATGTCACAGCTGTGGAGAGGACTGTAAGAGGCATTGACGGCTCAAATATGGATGATTATGACATTCCACCCCTAGAAATATGGTAAGAATGAGCACACTATCCAAGTGTCAGAGGATATGTAGATATCCTATGTGTTAGACTTCGTCTAAAGTTGGGAGAATCACTTTACATTGGTAGAGTTTTCTTATAATAATAGTTATCACTCTACTATCAACATTAAACCTTTTGAGGATATGTATAGGAGAATCTGCATGCCACCCCTATGCTATACTGCAATTCTTGAGACATTCTATTATTGGGACATATATGGTGTCGGTGACAATGGAGACATTTCAGGTGATCTATGAGCATATGAGGACATCCTAGAGATAGCATAAATCTTATGTAGATCGATATCATAAGCCATTAGAGTTTGATCAGGGAGAACATGTTTTCTTGAGAGTCTCCCCATGACATTGATTATGGAGGTTTGTCTAGGGGGGAAGCTATCCCTAAGGTTCATCAGGTCGTTCGAGATCCTTTGGAGGTTTAGCAGGGCTTTCTTATCACTTAGCCTTACCACCACAACTTGAGTGGGTACATGACATCTTACATATATCACAGTTGAGGAGACACATTCATGATCTTATGCATGTTATTGAATAGGGTTATATAGAAATCAATGATGAATCCACCATCATGAAGTAGTCGGTGGAAATCAAGGATTATAAATAGAGGATCCTATGAGGATAAACCATTCCCTTAGTTCATGTGTTGTGGCATCACGAGAGCATGCCGGAGAGATCCTGGGAGTGGGAGAGCCTGATGTGGGTTAAATATCACAAACTTCCTATTTATCTTGTAATTTTTGAGAAAATAAATCCTTGAAGTGAGGAGTAATTTAATTTCCCTATTTTTTTCATTGTAATACTTTGATATATATTAAGGAATATTTTTGAAGGAGCTAAGAAAACATTTGATTTCGAGGCCTGGTGATCCCAAAATTGATATTATAAAATATTAAATATATTAATATCGTGTGAAAATATTTTTCTTGAAAAAGTGTAATAAACCCTGATTAGAGACTCATATCGAAAATCTGAGACCACGGTTGATTCCAGGACATGAGGTTTACCCTAGGCGCGACCTAAGGCTAGTTAGCACCAAATGTCCGGTTGAGGCAGCCATTGGAAGGTACGTTTAATTAAAATAAATAAATAATTTATTTGTTTGTTTTATTAAATGGTCTAATTAAAATCCTCTATAAATACTATCATATGATGATTTTCCAAGGTTTAACCACATACCCTTGATGGATCTTAGATGAGGAGGATAACATTCTTCATTGGAAGATTGACATCGAATGGTGATGGGATAGAGGTGGATCGATGGGTAGTGAATGAAGTGGTCCTGTCTTATCAATGGAGAATGAGTTCTTTACCAAAAATTGATCCATAATTAAGGGAGGACTCATCATTTTTTTACCCCTTTGATTAAATTTTTATGTATGATTTGAATATACTGTTCTTGATCTGTATTTTTGTACCCTTTTCATGATCCCATTAAAATAATTAAATTGTTTATTTTATTTATTCTTATTATGCCATGATTTTTCCCTAATTATCCCAATTAATTTTATTTTATTGGCCAAGAAAACTTGTCCAATGATGGTTTCACCCTTGTTCTTGTTACTTTCCTCCATTTATTCTTCACATTCTTCATCATTGATCTATGAGGTCACAGTTTGACTTTACTTGGGTGAGGATGAGTGCAATCAGATCCCCAGATTTGTGGTGTATGTGTTCACAATGATTGGATCGGTGATTTACAAATAGACCAAGATGATTTTTGGATAATGCTTCACGGATCTTGGACATAGAGTGGTGATAGGTGGTTACGCAAGGCACTATGAGTGACGGTAGGTGATTCAGATTCTGTGTGGATCACCAATTTATGATTTTTGATCATCAGAGGTTGGGAATCGATAGTCAAAGGTGTTTTCCATCGATCACTAGTTGTTAAATATTGAAAATCATTGTTGTGGAGATGGTTCTGGTGATGTGTGAAAACCAAGTTGTTCAGCCTGTATAAAACCCAAATACATGGTATATAACATTGAAGAACACACACCATGTTGTTCCTTGGATGTGATGTTAGGGTTTCGGGAAAAGTTAAATATCACACACTATGTAGGTGGGCCTATACTCTATATGAACCTACCTAGGTATCCAATCTATGTTCCATCCATAAACTCCCAGATCCCCATGTAGATGGACACACTGTGTATTAGAGTACACGGTAACAAGAAAAAATACATAGAAAGAGATAAGATGCATGACCAGGACCCCAGGTGGTCATAATCACCATGTATCCCAAAGGTAAACCATGTACAATAACATGGATTCCCAAGCTATGCCCAGTGTGAACACGGATAGGCTGTGGAGTGGGGCCACATGATTTGTGGACACCATAGACGCCATGTACTCCTATGTGAATCTTCTACCTCTCATACCTCCTTCTTTAGAACTCATATTTTAGTCCACGAGTATTCTATCATGAGTGTTTTCCCATATAGAACATTATGATATCATTCATAGTGGATTTTGAGGTATGATGTGAGTTGTTATGGGTAAGATATTTCCTTAGCTGACATTTTATTAGGGTAGTGATCAGGAAATATCATCAGAGATATTCTAGGTAGAGATGGTTCTCCCCTATTTAGGGCATAAGTACTCTATATATGGGGATGATATTCCCTTATCTCACTAGGGCATGGGTCTACCATACTCTCTAATTAGGTAGAGATGATACTCTTCTATTCAGGGAATGAGTCCTCTATCTATATAAATTGAAATCCCCTATTTCATCAAGGTACGAGTCCCCCATACTCTCTAGTTAGGTATAGAAGATACTCCCCTATTTAGGGCAGAGGTCCTCTATCTATGGGGGTGATAATCCCCTGTTGTACCAGGTCGCGGGTACCCCATAGTCTTTAGTTAGGTAGAGATGGTACTCCCCTATTTAGGGCAATGGTCCTCTATCTATAGAGGGTTAAAACACCATATTCAAGCTTTGATGGGGTACGAGTCCTACATAGAGCATGGATCCCTTAGCCATGGAGTATAGTAGTGAGGAGTGTCCCCCTTCATAGATATTCTGGTGAGGTTAGGATTGTTACTGGGCATCAGTGATGGAATACTAGAGTTTCAGGCTTACTCATCCACTTTGGGTTGGCTGTGAGATGAAGATCCTCTTTCTCTATCATCTAGGATACTTTTTGATCATATATATATATATATATGTAAAGAACCGGAAATTTCAAGGAATTTTTTTTAATTACTTTGGAATTTTATGAGTATGTGGCTTCTGACGGCACTTAATTCCGAGGCCCAGTGTGACTGGAAACAATTTCCGAAGTTTAGTTTGGGTACGTTCAATAAACGAAAGAGCGGGTTTTTCTATCTTTTGAACCCGTGCTCGGAATTAAAATCCGAGGGCACCGATGAACTCACAGCGCTGATAATTGCTTAAGGGGACCTTTACCGCAGTTGCGTTTTAAGTAGGTTGAGAATTAATATTTGGGGAGTTAGATTAAAATAAATAAAATTGGCGGAGCACAATTTTATTTTAAGGATGATGGTTATTTCCTCCCAAAGGGAGTTATAGGTGGGGCCCACACATGACCTAAACCCTTGAACTTATCATAACTCTCATAAACCCCCGTTAAATTCCCTTGTTTAATGTTGAAAACTCTCCCAATATTTATGAGATCTCTTCACCTCCTCTCCCTCTCTTTATTAATTGCCAACACATTTATTTAATGAATTCAATCACTTCAATTAATTAATGAAGTGGTTTGAATTTTGAATTTTAAATTACATGTGTTAATAAAATAATATCATTGGCCTATTATTTTATATTCGGGGCAATAGTTGTGTTAAGGAGAATTTGGGAGAGCTCTTGAGTTTTTGAAGAACACCGAACCTCCGACAAAGAACGACATATTCTTCGACGAAGAAAACCAGTTCCATGAATAATGATGACGCGATTTTCTTTCTCTTCTCTGTGAAAAGCGAGGAGATGCCGCTTCCTCCTTGGATGCACTTCGACGTTGTCTACGAAGCCTCTTCTTGCGACGCCGTCTTCCGCAACGTCCGACGTGCGACATCAATTATCGAGGTAGGGGAATTTGTTCAATTTTAATGGATTAAAATTGTGCCTCATTCATTGTTGTATTATTTTGATTGTCTCGGCCTATTGCCATCGCTTAACGCAGTGGGAACGGGCCGAAAGAACACGGCCCGACGACCCTCCATTTGATCTTGTTTATTTTGGAATCGGAGACCGGATGTGGAATGAGGAAGAGTCCAGTGGTGCAAGGGCCTCCGTAACACACGCAAAGAAAGCCGCGACCAAGCGGGCCATGGCCGAGGAAGCACAACGCCATTGCGCCGTGCCGGGAACGTAGAGCCACGGCCAGGGAAGGCCGCGGTGGAGGAAGCCGGCGCCGTTGCGCCGACTGTGCGGAAGGGACCGCGGCCCACTTTTGCGGCCCACTTTGCGGCCCACTTAGGTAGAAGGACCGACCGACTGGGTGGAGGGAAGCCGAGGCGCCAGGAGGGCGCTGTGCCAGATGAGCCGCGGCTCACCCGTGCAGGCCGCTTGAGCCAAAAGGCTGACTGGTTAGGGAGGGTGGCACCGCTTGGCGCCACCGGTTCGGGCAGCCGGGGGGGGGGGGGGGGGCATGCCCCCCCTCGGACCACTCGACCAACTGGCCGAGCTTGCGGGGTCTTGCCCAGCTGGGTCGCGCCCAGCCGGGCCGCACCCCGCCGGGCCTTGCCACGCCTCCTCGGGCCGGGCCGCGTCTCCTCGGGCTGGGCCGCGCCCCACGAGCCAAGCCGCGCATTTCTTCAAGCCAGTCCGACACCCATACCGGGTCAGACCCGTCAAATCTGGGTTAACCTGACCCGCTAGCCCACTGGGCTTAACAAGCCGAGCCTGTTTTCACTTAAACGTGAATATCTTGAAGATCGCGCTTCCGAATGATGTGCCGTCTACGACACTGGGACCCTATCGACGAGGCGGTCCTTTTGTGATACACTAATTGAGTTTTGGATAACTTTGGTAAACGACAAGGTTTGGAATGAGTATATTTCCAACCGGGCCCCTGGAACAGAAAAGCCAATATCTCTCAGATCAGGCGTCCATTTGATGCGCCGTCTATCACGTTGGGTCCTTTTGATGAGATGGAACTTCAGGATACATCAACTCAGGACTTCATGATAGTTGATGTATCGAATCCTTTACTCGAGGAGTGGACCCTCCCGGAATCGAGTACGCTGTGTACGGGATCCCTAGAGCTGGCTGAGACTGAAATGACTACTGTGCTGGGATCCTCCGTGTGTTCGACAACGATGACGATTGTACTTGGATCCTACGTGGGTTCGGTAGTGAGGACGACTGTACTTGGATCCTTCGTGGTTTCGACACCGATGACGACTGTACTTGGATCCTATGCGGGTTCGGCAGCGATGGTTACTGTACTTGGATCCTACGTGGGTTCAGCAGCGACGACTTCTGTACTAGGATCCTACACGGGTTCAACAGAGGATATGATTCATAGGTTACATCTAATCATCTCCACCCCTCTTCATGATTAGTATACCTATGTGAGATGAGTCTTGAATTGCAATCATTACCAACGGTGTGATTGACTTCTTTCCTGTGTGGACTCGATTGTGCTTGGGCTCGAGAGTTAGATCTGAACTATAATTGATAAGGTATATGTATGGGAATATACCTAAGTTGAGTTGGTTGATAATTCATGATTGTATCTTTCCTTTTTGGTTTATCCTTCGTGGATTCTAGGAGACCTTTAGGGGTCTCGGGGTCTCTACTGAGTGTCGTATACTCACCCCTGCACGGGCTATGCCAGCACTACTTTGTGTTGGATGCAGACGATGGACAACACTGATCGAGGTAGAGGTCTGTGGAGCTGGACGGTACCCGGAGGTGGAACACTTGGCGGGACGTACACAGGGCGGACGACCGGACCCGAGGAGCTGAGGAGACCATCTGTACTCACCCATTAGGTGGGATATCCAGAGGACAACTCAGTGGTTCCTGCTTTACTTTACTACTATTATACTTTCTTTTCATTTGTACTATACTTTCAGTTGTGTTTGTATACTAGCCCATTTACTTTTTAGCACTTACTTTTGTACTCAGCTTTACTTTGTGCTTACTTCAGCTTGCATACTCTATTGTGTTTGTTTACTATCATAAAGGAAATGTGTTCCCTTTTTATCAGGATTTACGCCTTTGGTTCTAGTCGCCAGCCCCTGGCCTAAGGAAGGCGGGCTTGGGGTAGTCACAGAATGGGCCGCAAGGACGAGTAGTGACAAATTGGTATGAGAGGAGTCGGTTCTACCACAAAACTCAGGACTCTGATCTTTCTTCTTTGTGAAGAAATAGTGTTAATAGTATTGGGTGTGGTTTTCAATCTAGGGAGTCCAGTGTTAGTGCGGCGGCCGATGTATACATACACCAGGACCCTGACTCCTGATTTCTGACTTAGTGCATGAAAACATTGATTGCATGTGTGTTTCAAAAGTTTTCTTTGTGATTAATTTGTGTCAGCTCACCAGATATACTGTTTGACCGTGACGCACCTATTTTTTTTCAGGATGACTCCATGAAGGCAACTAGCTAGGGTTTCGAGCTACGTGCGAGATGACATCCCACCGAGCAATGAGGCCTCGGTGCAAGGCCCCATTACAGAGGAGGCACTAGCGGTACCACTACCCGCTGAGCCACCGATGCCACTAGCCCCAGCAGCAAAGAGTGCACGCCGCCTAAGTGCATTTCATGAGTTTCAGCAACAGAGGCCGCCCAGGTTCCGCGGAGAGACGGACCCTCAGGCAGCCGAGGATTGGATGGAGTCTATCTTCAGAGTCTTTAGATTAGTGGGGACACCAGCTGACCTTATGGTGATCCTTTCCGCGAGTCTCCTGCACGCAGCAACAGGTAGATGGTGGAGCCTGATGCTCCAGGAGCATGATGAGGCATCTCTACTTTGGACGGTACTTGAAGGTGGACCACTTGGCGGGATGTACATGGGGCATACGACTAGACTCGAGGATCTGAAGAGACTATCTGTACCCACCCTTCAGGTGGGATATCCGGAGGACGACTCAGTGGTTGCCGCTTTACTTTACTGCTGTTGTAGTTTCTTTTCAGTTGTACTGTACTTTTAGTTGGGTTTGTATACTGGACCATTTACTTTTCAGCACTTACTTTTGTACTCAGCTTTACTTTGTTCTTACTTTATCTTGCGTACTCTGTTGTGTTTGTTTACTATCATAAAGGCAATGCCTTCCCTTTTTATCAGGATTTGCGCCTTTGGTGCTAGTTGCCAGCCCCTGGCCTATAGAAGGCAGGCTTGGGGTAGTCATGGCATGGGCCCTGAGGATGGGTCGTGACAAATTGGTATCAGAGTGGAAGTGGGACGAGATATCCATGGATTTCATGACGGGGCTTCCACGTACATCCAGAGGACACGACTCTATCTGGGTGATCATCGACCGAATCACCAAGTCGGCCCACTTCCTTCCGATCAGATAGCAGGGCTCAATAGAGAGCTTGGGATGCCTCTACGTTCAGGAGATCATACGACTTCATGGTGTGTCATCGTCTATCGTCTCCGATCGAGATTCTCTCTTTACTTCCCGGCTTTGGAAGGGGTTACATGAGGCATTTGGGATGCAACTACACCTGAACACCGCCTTTCATCCTCAGACGGATGGCCAGACGGAGAGGACCCTTCAGAAAATCGAGGACATGCTCCATGCATGTGTCCTTGACTTTGGTTGTAGTTGGGAGGATCACTTACCTTTGGTGGAGTTTGATTACAACAACAGATACCACTCCACCATCGAGATGAAACCATACAAGGCACTGTATAGCCGACCTTGCAGATCAACTCTGTGCTGGACTAACCCTGGGGAGTCAGCACTTGTAGGACCTGAGATGGTTCAGGCTATAACGAAGAAGGTGCAGATCATCCAGGAGCGGATGAGGACTGCACAGAGCAGACAGAAGTCCTATGCTGATAAGAGACGGAGACCACTGAAGTTCAAGGATGGCAACCACGTTTTCTCACGGGTCTCACCTCGATGTGGATTACAGAGATTTGGTCGAGGCAGAAAGTTATCTCCGTGCTTCATCGGGCCTTTACAGGTCCTCAGCAGAGTATGCGAGGTGGCTTACCGCCTGGCTCTTCCACCTCAGTTGCATCGGGTGCATGACGTCTTCCACGTATCTCAGCTGAGGAGATAGGTGCACGACCTGACCCACATCATTGATCATGGGGAGCTAGAAATCAATGGCAGAGATATATTCACGGAGGTTCCGATGGATATCTAGGATCGATAGGAGCGGGTCCTACATGGACGGTCTATTCCTCTGGTGCGCATTCGTTGGTAGCATGGGAACCTCTAGAAGAGCACATCAGAGTAGGAGGCTCAGATGCGTGCCCAGTACCTTCATTTGTTTCCATAGTTTATGTTTTATCTTTACGGGGACATAAATCTCTAAGGTGGGAGTAATGTAAAGACCCTAAAATTTCAAGGAATTTTTTTAACTACTTTGTAATTTTACATGTCTGTGGCTTCTGATGACACTTAATTCTAAGGCCCGGTGTGCCTGGAATCAATTTATGAAGTTTAGTTCGGGTACGTTCAGTAAACTAATGAGCGAGTTTTTCTATCTTTTGAACCAGTGCTCGGAATTGAAATCTGAGGGCACCGATGTACTCACAGAGCCGATAATTGCTTAAGGGGACCTTTACTACAGTTGCATTTTAAGCGGGTTGAGAATTAATATTTAGAGAGTTAGATTAAAATAAATAAAATCGGTGGAGCACAATTTTATTTTAAGGAAGGTGGTTATTTCCTCCAAAAGGGAGATAGAGGTGGGGTCCACACCCACCTAACCTCCCATGGGAGGATAATTGTGGGGTGGGGACCACACGTGACCTAAACCCTTAAACTTCTCATAACTCTCATAAACTCCCATTGAATTCCCTTGTTTAATGTTGACAACTCTCCCAATATTTATGAGATCTCTTCACCTCCTCTCCATCTCTTTATTAATTGCCAACACATTTATTTAATGAATTCAACCACTTCAATTAATTAATAAAGTTGTTTGAATTTTGAATTTTAAATTACATGTGTTAATAAAATAATAGCATTGGCCTATTATTTTATTTTTGGGGCAATCATTGTGTTAAGGAGAATTTGGGAGAGCTCTTGAGTTTTTAAAGAACACCGACCCTCCGATGAAGAACGATGTCTTCTTTAATGAAGAATGCCGGTTCCATGAAGAACACTGCCGTGATTTTCTTTCTATTCTCCACGAAAAGTGAGGAGATGCCGGTTCCTCCCCGGACGCACTTCGACGTCGTCTATGAATCCTCTTCCTGTGATGCCGTCTTCCGTGACGTCCGACGTACGACGTCAATTATCGAGGTAAGGGATTTTCTTCAATTTTAATGGATTAAAATTATGCCTCGTTTTTCATTGTATAACTTTGATTGTCTCAGCCTATTGCCATCGCTTAACACAGAGGGTGCGGGCTGAACAAACACGACCCAACGACCCTCTGTTTGATCTTGTTTATTTTGGAATTGGCGACCAGAGGCGGAACGCGGAAGAGGCCGGAAGCGCAAGGGCCGCTGTAACACACGAAATGAAATCCACAACCAAACGGGCCACAGCTGAGGAAGCACCACGCTGTCGCGCCATGCTGGGAACGCGGAGCCACGGCCAGGGCAGGCCGTGGCAGAGGAAGCTGGTGCCGTCATGCCGGCTGTGCGGAAGGACCGTGACCCGCTTTGTGGGCCACTTCGACAGATGGACCGGCCGACCCGTTGGCCGGCCCAGCGGAGGGAAGCCGAGACACCATGAGGGCGCCACGCTGGATGAGCTGCGGCACGCCCGTGCGGGCCGCTTGCGCTAGAAGGCCGATCGGCTCCAGTCGGCCGGTTAGGGAGGGCGGAGCAGCTTGGCGCCACCGATTCGGGCAGTCGGGGGGCTGCACCCCTCCTCGGACTGCTCGGCCTTCGGGCCGAGCCAACGGGGTCGTTCCCCGCCGGGTCGTGCCCATCTGGGCTGGGCGGCGCCCCTCCGGGCCGGGCCGCACCTCCTTGGGCCGGGCCGCGCCTCCTCGGGCCGGGCCGCGCCTCCTCGGGCCGGGCAGTGCCCCTCGGGCTGAGCTGCACATTTATTCGGGCCGGTCCGACACCCCTATCGAGTCGAACCCGTCAAAGCTGGGTTAACCCGACCCACTAGCACACTAGGTTTAACGGGCCGGGCCTATTTTCACTTAAAGGTGAATATCTTGAATACCACATGTCCGAACGACGCGCCGTCTATGACACTGGGACCCTATCGATGAGGCGGTACTTTTGCGATACAATAATTGAGTTTTGGATAACTTTGGTAAATGGCCGGGTTTGGAATGAGTATATTTCCAACTGGGCCCCTAGAACGGAAAAACCAATATCTCTCAGACCGGGCATCCGTTTGACGTGCCATCTGTCGTGTTGGGTTCCTTTTGTCGAGATAGAACTTTGGGATACATCAATTCAGGACTTTGTGACAGTTGATATATCCACCCCTTTACTTGAGGAGCGGTCCCTCCCGGAATTGAGTACGCTGTGTGCGGGAACCCTAGAGATGGCTGCGACTACGATGCCTACTGTGATGGGATCCTCTGTGGGTTTGACAATGATGACGACTATACTTAGATCCTACATGGGTTCGAAAATGAGGACGACTGTACTTGGATCCTTCATGGGTTCGGCAGCGATGACAACTGTACTTGGATCCTAAGTGGGTTCGACAGCGATGGTTACTATACTTGGATCCTACGTGGGTTCGGCAGTGACGACTTCTGTACTAGGATACTACGTGGGTTCGGCAGAGGAGATGATTCAGAGGTTACATCTAATCATCTCCACCACTCTTCGTGAGTAGTATACCTGTGTGATCCGAGTCTTGACTTGCAATCATTACCAATGGTGTGATTGAATTCCTTCCCGTGTGAACTGGATTTTTCTTGGGCTCGAGAGTTGGAGCCAAACTGGAATTTATAACTTAGGTGTATGTATGGGCATATACCTAAGTAGAGTCGGTTAATACTTTGTGATTTTATCTTTCCTTTGTGGTTTATACTTCATAGATTTTGCGAGACCTTCGGGGGTCTCGGGGTCTCTACTGAGTATCATATACTCACCCTTGCATGGGCTATGCCCGCACTACTTTGTGTTGGATGAAGACGATGGAAAACACTAATCGAGGTAGAGGTTTGTGGAGCTGGACGGTACTCGGAGGTGGACCACTTGGCGGGACGTACACGGGGCGGACGACCGGACCCGAGGAGCTAAGGAGACCATATGTACCTACCCTTCAGGTGGGATATCTGGAGGACGAATCAGTGGTTTCCGCTTTACTTTACTACTATTGTACTTTCTTTTCAGTTGTACTGTACTTTCAGTTGGATTTGTATACTGGCCCATTTACTTTTCAGCACTTACTTTTGTACTCAGCTTTACTTTGTGCTTACTTCAGCTTGCGTACTCTGTTGTTTTTGTTTACTATCATAAAGGCAATGCCTTCCCTTTTTATCGGGATTTACGCCTTTGGTGCTATTCGCCAGCCCCTGGCCTAAGGAAGGTGGGCTTGGGGTAGTCACGACACGGGCCCTGAGGACGGGTCGTGACAATATATTAGGTTTTTTCCCACTTTCTTTGGTTTGATCTCAATATTATTGTATCTCTCTATCCCCCCCTTTAAATTTTTGGGGCATCCTACTGGGTATGTATATACTCACACCTATATGGGATTTTTCTACATGTGTCATGTTACATGTAGAGGACAGATAGACCCACATCGATTATAGTGAAGCATAGTGACCATATAAGGTGGTTGGGTTTGGAGATTAGGAGTTGGGATCTCTTAGATTTCATTCTTTCCAGTTATTTTCAGGTTGGGACATCTTTTATGGCTGGATGTGTATTTTTACCCTTTATATTTTGGATTACACTATTGTACTATTTTGTATTCCCTAGAAGTTATTATATGCATGGTTTTTTTCTAGATGTTATTTTATTTTATTATTATTCTCCCACACTTCTACATAGATATGTTCGGGTGCATGAATATAGGAACATTAGTCAAATGAATCTCATTTTAGTTATGCCTTCTCAAAAATTTTCACCAGACCCTAGCCTATTGGAGGTGGGTTTGGTGTTGTGACAACTCAGAATTATTCTAACTAGGTGGGACTTAGTGGGTTGGGTTATTAATACATTAATAAAGGGACCTTTATTAGTTCTATAAAAATCACTGATAATGGACACGTTTTATCTACACAAAAAATGTTGATCAAGGGTAGATTTTGTCATTGATAAAAAAATGTTGATAAAAGTTAAATATTGAATAAATAAAATTTTATATTAGTTTCAAAGATTATTGAAAAAACTAATGAAATGTTACAAATGTTTTGAAAACTATTGGAAAAGTATGAAGACCTGATAAGTGGTATCATATGACCTGTGAGTTTATGTGATGGATTACAATGTAGATAAAATAATATATTTTCATTAAAGTTTTATTATATGACATGATATATTACACTTTATGTCATAGGCTGTAATAGATAAATTAAACTGGAAGGAGATTTCATATCTTGTAATTATTATATACATAAACTTATGACATGATGTCATAAATGTTGATGATCATAATTGAATATTTTGAGAAGGATAAATATGTGAAATTGACTATATTATAGCCAATGATAAGGCTATATCAAAATAGGTGAAAACATATTGTATATCACAGTATAAAGAAAAGTCAATTCATGTTAAATAAATGGAAATACCACATTTGGAAACATTGTAATGTCACAATACATGTTATCTACCACATACATCAATATATGGATGTTTTAGTATAGACATATAATTATAAATGAGGGATGAATTTGGCATTCCATGATAGATAAAACCAGGGCATGCATTGCATATCATATAATATGATCCGAAAAGTGGTATACTACAAGATATAATAAAAATAATGAATCCATTTGATTTCAATTCTACATTTCAAAGTAAACTCTAAGGGAAATATGTTACCTTATTATGAAACCTTTAAATTTTAAATTAGAGAATAAGGATTTAGGTTACTAAGACCAACACTATAAAAAAACATCAGATCAAAAATGATTATTTAGAGGGGGTTATGCACAACTACGTTTAAATTAATTTTATATATAAATTAGAAATGGTTTTAGATATAAGTTTTTAAAATATATATGATCTATTAAATAATAAAATAATTTTTTTAGCGGTGGGTGGTTTAAATCCTCTATACTTTTTTATATTTTTTTAAGAAATCAGAACTATTTGAATGATCATTATCCTAAAACCACAACTAAATTAATATTTAGTTTATTTTTTTTATAATCACTACTAAAATATTGGTGATTTATTTTAAAAAATAAAAAAGAACTATGGGGGTTTAAAGAACTACTATTTTTTAATTTTTAATTTTTTTTTTTAAAAATTTATAATATATATATATATTTCACTTGATATATAAATTTATTTAATTACAATATATTAACATATTATATAGATATATTTATATATAAATTGTATAATTACATTAAATAAAAACATATATATTATATAAATAAACATGTATGTGAATTTATTAGGTTCCTGAAGTGTAGATCCCAGAATGAATTTTTTGTCAATAAGTCAATATGTGTTGGTGGATTAAGTGTTGATTCTTGGAGAATTGTTATGGAATCATTTGATGACATTTGATATCATTTTTTAGAAATTATCTATGTTTCAATTGTTCTGATGGTTGGACTGATCTTAAGTTCCAAGACATGTGTCAAGGAGGACGCATCATTTACTACAATGTTTGGAGAAGAAGTATATTTGGAACAAGTCCATGAAATATATTTTATTTCATTATGTTGTGATTAATTTTAATAATTCCATACAAATGTTTGTTTACATGAGGGAATTAAAGTATTCCATGAAAAAATATATAATATTCTATAATTTCATGATGAAGGTATTTGTGTGTGGTTAGAATTATATTTAATACTTATAATTTCTAAGTAATATATAAATTGGCATTAAATAAAAAATAGTTCCAACCACACAATACACTGAGGGATTTACCTCAACCACACTTGAGGGACCTGAGGGTCAACCTAGTGGTAGATACTTCCCAAGAAGGTTGCATGGTGGCAGGAGAGTGGGGGCCCATGTATAAGGACAAGAGGAGCACACACATGGTTTTGGGCTAGTGATAGTGGGCCAGTGCAGGTAAGAACCTTCCCATGAGGCCCATGTGGTGTATGTGTGTGTTGGTGATAATCCCCCACCACTATATTGAAGCATTGATGGGATAACTTTACAAATAAACCATGGCCTATAAAAATAGAAGAATCGATGTGCGACTCTCAGGCATGGTGCATTATTCCACCATCATTAAAGAGATAGAGAGAATGCCGACCATCCAATCATGTAGATCTCCTCTATCCGATATCCCATTCCACACATATTAAAATTCTCCCATTATCTTAAACCTTTATATGATGAGGCTTCTTTCCTCATGAACAAAGACAATAATAAATTCACTAAAATTAACCTTAGAGTTTAAGGAAAGGTCGATAAACCCTTGTATATTCATTCAATCATTGTCTTGTATGCATTTGATGATACATAAGTGATAATAATAACCTTTCACGTGAAGGAGAAGACATCATATGAATCCATTGTGTGATGATATATTGATCAAATAATTTAATGGAGATAGTCGAACTAGGAAAGAAGACAATTATTGTGACTTCACATGAACATAAATCCATTGTGTGATGCCATTGTTTAAAAAAGAACAAAACTTCAATCACATATTTCTTCTATCCTTTATATATATTATCACATGCGGATATTAGCCGATTGCTGAGTGGATTTCCATAGGGGATTCCCATGATAAATGAAGTGATCATTCGAAGCAATCACATGAACCATTTGATTACTCTATCATTGCATGAGGATTGAAGATGCTGAGAGTTTCAACATTCATGAGATCTCAGGATACTCGAGTGTTTGAATGAGTCCTTGACTCACCTTAAAAATCATATATAGGTGGTTTGAACACTATATATATAAATAGAGGCATGTATGAGGGAATATCCTACTTCCATTTGAGATACCAAGAGAGCTCTCTAAATAGAGCCTCTCACGTGATCCATTCAGATGAATGAAGAATAGGTTCTCATGATGTAATTATGCGAAGCCATATCATGAAGTACCTATTTCTTACATGAATGTGTTTGGGAGGAACCCATGGATGAAACAATATGTTTATGTGAGGAAAAGGCTCATGAGTCTTCTTATCTCATAAAGAAACCTGTAGACACAACTAGTTTCACACAAAAGAAAACCCATGGATACAACCAGTTTCATGTGAAATACATCCAAAATAAAAACCCTTGTCACATGAAGGAACCCACAAAAAAACATATCTTATCACATGAAGGAACTCACAGAGACACATCTTGTCATATGAAGGAAACCATAGATAGTTCCATGATAACATGAAGGAATTTTGTGAAGAACACTTGATTATCAAGTGATCTATGCATGTGTAGGGAGGATGAGAACTTGTGAGAAAAACTTGTGTTACATTAAGGTAGTGAAAATTCATGTGAACCCTACATGATCATGTGAATGGATCATTAAACAAGTATTTCATGCAACCCATGCATACCATGTACCCAACATACCATCTTTTTTAAGATTCAAGAGTTTGAAATAAAAATCCAAGAAGAAGTTTAAAGGGGTTATTGATAATTTTTTTGATTAAATAATTGATTTGATAAATCACCTAAAACAATGATAATGATAAAAGGCAGTGTGAAATATTCATGCACTTGTATAATTTCATTCATGTATGACTTGAATTGAGAATTCAAGAAGATAATGATTTGAAATTATTCAATATATTTATTGTATAAAAAATTATTGAATAATTTGTGTGCATCACTTATAGAAATTTTATTGAGTCCAAGACTTCATCATATAGAAATAAGAATTTCCCAAGAATATTTTCACTAAGGAAACTGATTAGATATAGGTGATTAGAGATTATTGAGTAAGACCATCTAGCTACAATGACTCTCAAAGTGTAAATGAGTAATTATGATTTAGTTTTCTTATAGAGGAAGATCAAGTGATCATCCTATATTGGATCAAGATAAAGGAGAAGAAGGATATTGTGACTGGGGAGTATACCTATTCATTGAAGAGCCTTGAGGTTGGGGATTATAACTAGTTGATGAGTAGAATAGGGTTGGGGGTATAACCAACTAAGGCTTAAAAGTTGGATTATTGGGGGGGTATAACCAATATCAACTTGAAGATCTACTATTTGGGTGTATAACCAAATTCTTCCTTATCCATTGTAATCATTGATAGTATTAAAGTGGATAATGCATGTTAGAGATAATAACAAACCTAGCAAGGAGTAGGTCTTTTTAACAAACCTTGTAAATCATTGTGTTTTGTGATTTTTTTATTTACAACATTATTTTAGAAGTGGTTGAGAGACAAAATAAGGATGGATAAAGGATTTAACCAACCACAAAGGTTTAATTTAAAGTAAACAATTTATAAAAATATAAAGATACCACTGATTAACCTATCCCCCCTTTTAGTGATCGTAAACTGATCTTGCCACTTCAAGTGGTATCAGAGTGATGATCCCCAATGAAAGATCCAACAGACTACTGAGGATGGATAAAATTAATTCATTAAATAGCTGGGGAGATCCCATTTTCAATGGTGAGAACTATAATGGTTGGAAAAATAGGATGATACCATATCTCTTATCACTTGGGGAAGAATTGATAGATGTAGTTATAGTGGTATTTCCATCATATGATGAGAATAATCCTATTAATTTTGTATATAAGAGAAACTTGGAGATGTATGTTAAGGATAAAAATTAAATCTTGATGGATTTACCAGAAAAGGTATACACTAAAGCGATGGGTCTCCAAACTGCCAAGGATATATGGGATAAACTGAAAACTAGTTATGAAGGAAATATTAAATTCAAATAAGATAAGTTGAAAATATATAGATGTAGATTTGAAGATATAAAAATGGGTGATGATGAAATTATTTATGAATAATTCACAAGAGAAAATGAATTTTCTTGTAGTATCAGAGGTTTTTGTAAGAAGATTAATGAATAAACCATTGTGAAGAAGCTGATGATAAAATTTCCAGAAAGATTTGATCTAAAGGTTTTTTCACTAGAAGACTGATAATATCTATCACTTGATTAAATTCACAATATTATCATAGTATATGAAATGATAAAAATAACAACATTTAAATAGAAATAAAAATATGAGATAGACTTTGAATCCATGATAAAAAGAAAATCTAGAGTTGAAGAAGAATTAGAATCAAGTGATTATGAGGATGAGGAAGTTAAAGAGGAATTTAGTTAAATTATGTCCTTAATCACAAGAATTTTTAAAAGGGGAAAGTGGAAAGGAAAGGGCAAAATATCACTCAAATATTGGAATTTCCAAATCAGTGTTCATTTTTCTAGTAACTTTCCAAAGAAAAAGGCCATTGACTCTAACTCATATGAATAAGAAAATAAGTCTCATAAAAGGAAATAGAAGAATCATAATAAAAGGTTTACTTACAAGAGGATAAATATAATGAGCCTTGAAATGGATGATTTTTCAATGAAAAGTAGTGAGTCAAAATATGAAAGATCTTCTAAAAATCACAAGTGTTTTTGGGAAAATTCAACAAATTTAAAGACTGATTTGAAGATGATAAAGATGATTAGATAATTGAGATAGAATGGATATTAAAAGAAAATATATAATATTATATTTTAAACAATATGAAACTCAATAAGGAAATTAAAATGACAAATAAATAAATTTACAAGATCACCTTTGAGAATAAATAATGTATCAAGAAAGAATAGACACATCTTAATGAAATAAGATAAAATAAGATGAAGATAACCGAGTTGGAAGGAAAGCTAAAAACTATTGAAAAACTAGCTATAAATGAAGATCTTGACAAGAAAGAATCAATACTTGTTAAATAAAGTAAACAAAAAATTGAAGATAAATGAATTTGAGAAAATGGTGAGTGATATAAATAAACATCTTGATAAGAAAAAGGAAGAATTATTTATGACACAATCAATGTGTCTTATTACTCAAAATGAGTTAAAGAAAATAATAGAATACTTCACTAATGCTTTTAAGATAAAGGGAAAATCTTCTAAAGCATTTAAGAATATGGGTATACAGAAAAGGGTTGTTTATATACCTAATTAATCTCAGTGTACATTTTTTATTTTGATAGTGTAGGCCAGATAGAAAATACTAAATCTTTCTAGATCAAAAGAAAAAATAATTAAAAAAATTTCACAATGGAATAGTGTACTAATTTAGCTAGAATGTTTTCTCCTAAGTAGAGACACCCACAATCTATGAAAAGACAACAAAAATAATCTTCATAGAAGAACTATTATCAGTCTAAAAGATCAAGGTTTAGAGGGTACTATTGGTGTTGTGGAGTGTTTGGTCATAAATCTTATTCATGCTGGTATAACATGTCACTACCAAGAATGAGGCATGAATCAAGGGGTATTAATACTAAATAGATGAGATCATATTATCAGAAATAGTGTAATGTTACCAAGACATCATCTAAATTGTTAACATTGATAAAAATTGAATGCTTGAATGAAGTATGTAAAATATGTTTCCAATAAGGTCACAAAGATGAGAAATGTAGAGTTATCTTATCAAGTAAGATTATTCACAATGTAAATGTGAATATAATATTGTCAGTGAAGAAAGATACAATCAATGATGAATTATGTGAGATCTAACACTGTAATAACATTGATAAATAAGGTTTAGTTATCTAGACTAACCAACTAGATAAGTCTAAATAGATGGAAAATGATTAAAAGCTTTATAAGAAAAATGAAATCATGTGGTGAAAATAGAGGAAGTTAGAGTTGATGTGAAGCTATCTACAAATTATGACCTAAATAATATGAAGTATAAAAGGTGTGAAAAAACTAGTCATGATGAAAAATATTGTATGACAATTTTGTAAGTATAATAAAAAATCACGGAGAATATGTGTAAATATCAACGAAATACTTCTCTTACTAGAGTGGAAGATACATCCACATTAAAAGTATCAACTAATGAGGAATCTGAAAAAACTAATAAAGGAGAAACATCTCATGATGAATCTAAGTATAAAAATAAGTCTATATTGAGAGGAAGCTCTCTGTCTGAATTTTATTTATGATAAACCAAAAGGTCCATCCTTATTCCCTTATATTTATATGTTTTTGTGATAACATTTAGGGAATTGAAGGATATGGATTCATACCTTGTGAGGGAACATTGATGAGATGAAGATGTTAAATTTTCACTATATATTGAATATGGGATTTCTAAATAGATTTATGAAATTAAAAGATGAGGTATGTCAATCACACTTTCATCCCTCATTCTTAATGGTATTAATCATATCAATTAAGGGGGAGTTCTTGGTTGATGATAAGATGAGAGAAAGGTAGAGATACATCTTTTCCAAATAAACTTTTTGATGTGTTTGTTATTGTGTGTGCATGATTTATCATTTTATTGATAAATATGATTACCTTCAACCCCTTAAATGAGATTTAAAAATTCTTGAGTATGATTTCACATGAATGGTAGTTTATGGACATCATAGAAAACCTTGTTCATATCTCTATTGTTTTCTATATTGGATTATCCAACATATACTTATAGTTTATTAACTAAATGTTATTTTCTTAAGAAAACCATGTGATATCATCCCACTCTCAGAAGTGCTCAAGAAATAATCTTCAAAGTGATAAGAACATGTTTTTGAGAAGAACGATGATATGAGAAGACCCCAATCATCCTTTTAATTTGATTATAAATAAGGAGAATAAGTTTTTCAACACACATTGAATTGAATGATATGTGTTGATATTGACAAAAAAATAAAAAGGGGGATATTTTTGAGTCCATACTGCATTTGGTGTCAATAATTCAATATGTGTTGGTAGATGAAGTGGTGATGTTTGGAGAACTTTTATATACTTAGTTTATGACATTTGATTTTATGTTTGAACAATTATCCATGTTTCATATGTGACAATTGTTGGATTGATCTTAATTTCCAATAAATGTGTCAAAGAGAACAAATCTTTTACGATAATGTTTATAGAAGAATTATAATTGGAATAAGTCCATGAAATATATTTTATTTCATGAAGTTTTGAAGAATTTGAAGAAGGCCATGCAAATATTTATTTTCACGAAGGAATTAAAGTTTTACATGATAAATTATTCTATAATTTCATGATGAAGGTATTTGAGAGTGGTTAAGATTTCATTTAATACTTATAATTTATAATTAATATATGAATTATACTTATATAAAAAACAGGGCCAACCACACAAGCCCCTAAGGGCTATCCCTCAAAAAAACTTGAGGGACTCAAGGGTAAACCTCATGGGAGAGCCTTCCCAAGGAGGATTCATGGTGACAAGAGAGTGGGGGAATATGTATAACGCTTAAAGGAGTGCATGAATGATTTTGGGCCAGTTCTAGTGGGCCAATGTGGGTAAGCGACATCCGATGAGGCCTGTGTGGTGCATGTGTGTGTGGGTGCTGATCCCCCACCGCTAGATCAAAGTGGTGATGGGAGTGGTTATCTAATAAGTTTCAGCCTAGAAAAATAGAAGAATCAATGTGGGACTGCTGGGAATTACACACTATTACTTTGTCATTAAAAATATAGACAAAATGATGGCCATATGATTGTATAGATCTTCACCATCTGATCTCCTACTATGCATATATTTGGAGTCACCCATTATCTTTAACCTTCATATGATGAGGCTTATAACTACATGAATGAAGATAATCATCCATTTACTAACATCCACCTATGATTTCAAGTCAAGGTTGACCAACCCTTGTACATGCATGAAATAACTATATTACATGAATGCGATGATACATAAGTGAGAAGAAAAATCTGTCACATGAAGGAGAAACTGTCACATGAATCCATTGTGTGATGATATATTAATCATGTAATTTTACGAAGACAATCAATTGAGGCATGCAGAAAATCACCACAACTTTGTATGAACATAAAGCCATCACATGATTCCATCACGTAAAGAAGAACATAACTTTAATAACATATTTCATTTGAATTTTATATATATTATCACATGAGGATATCAGTAAGTTATTGAGTGTCTTTCCACATGGGGGTCTCATGATCAAAGAATTGATCATGTGAATCACGTGATCACTCTAGTGATGCATGAGGATCAAAGATGTTGAGAGTTTAAACATTCATGAGATCCTAAGATACTCAGGTGTTTGAATGATTCCTTGAATCACCTTAAAAATTAGAGATAGGTGGTGTGAACACTACCTATATAAATATAGGCATGGATGAGGAAATATGTTGTTTCCCTTTGAGATACTAAGATATCACTCGAAAAATAGACTCCCACATGATCCATTCATGTGAATAAACAAGTTTTTCACATGATCCAATCACATGAATCCATATCAAGAAACACCTATTCCCTACACAAATTCATTTGTGAGGAACCCATGGATGAACCACTCTAGTTACATGAAGGATAGGGCCCACGAGTCTTCTGATCTTATGAAGGAACCCATAGACATAACCAATGTCTCGCAAAAGACAACCCATATACACAACCAGTGTCACACGAAAGACATCTTGTGGATAAACCCTTATCAAAAGAATTATCCCATAGACATACATATCTTTTTATGTGATGGAACTCACAGACACACCTCCTTTCATGCAAAGGAACCCACAGATAGTGTCTTGATCACATGAAGGCCTTTTGTGAAGAAAACTTGATCATATAGTGATCTCTTCATATGAAGGAAGGAGGAGAACCTATGAGACACACTTAGGTTATGAGAAATCTGTGATAGTTTTCATGAACCCTACCTAGTCAGCTAAAGGGATCATTAGACAATCCTTTCATGCAACCCATGAATGACTTACACCCTACATACCATCTTTGTTAACCTTTAAGAGTTTGGAAGAGAAATACATGAGTTGTTTAAAGTGGTGTTTGATACATTTTGTGATTAAATAATTTATTTGAAAAAGTACATAAAATAATTAGAATGATAAAAGTTTGTGTGTAATGTTCATGCACTATTCATAATTTCAGGCATGTATGATTTGAATTGAGAATTAAGGAAGATGGTGAGTTGATAATGTGTAATATATTTCTTGTATAAAATATTTTTGAAGAATTTTTTTCATCACTTTCACACATTTTATTGAGGTTGATACTTAAGGAAGAATTTCCCATGCATAGTTATACTAAGGAAACTGATCAGATATAGGTGATCAAAGATTATTGATCAATTCCAACTAGTTTTAAAGGCTCTCGAAGTGTACATGAGTAAGTGGGATCCAACAAAATCATGAAGTAATATCAAGAGATCATCCTATAGTGTATCAAGATAGAAGAGAAGAAAGAGCTTGTGACTGGGGTGTGTAACTAGTTAATGAAGAGGCTCAAGGCTAGGGTGTAAATCCAGTTAAGGAGAATAAAATGTTTGGGGGTATAAACAACTAAGTTAGAAGAGTTGGATTGATAGGGGGTATAACCAGGATCAACTGTAGGATTGACTACTGGGGTGTATGACCAGTTTTCCCCTTATATATTGTATCATTGATAGTATTATAGTGAAGAATCCATGTCAGGGGGAATAACCAACATGGAAAGAAGAAATTCTTTATACCTAACCTTGTAAATCCTTGGGTTCTGCGTCTTTTCATTTACAACATTATTTGAGGAGAGTCTGAGAGACATAATAATATTTGATCAAGACATTAATCAGCCAAAAATGTTTAATTGAAAAGAAAAAATTTATAAAAAGAAAAAGGTATCATTGATTCACCCCTCTCTTAGTGATCAAACACTGATATGGGCACTTCATGTAGGTTAAAATAAATTTAAAGGCCCCCCTTTAAGGGTTCACTCACACTATAACAAGAACATTGTAATTTTTAAAGCCTAGAGACTCACCATTTGATGGCCTAAAGACCCCTTTGTCTTGGATGAAAGGATCCTTATCTACATCCCACGCTATGATTTCTAGAGTGTACCCAAGTATGCACCCCTTCCTACATCATAATCCATATGCTCAAATACACTACATAAATAGTTTACAAAAATATATTTATAAATATATAAATACGTTTATATTTGTAAACATATAATGAATGTAATTATATATTTATAAATATATTCACTCAAATAAATGCGTATATATAATTTAGAGCATAATTATCACACACATACACACATTATATCATATTATATAAATATATATTATATAAATGTGATTAATTTTATGTATATTATATATATTTGTATATATAATATAAGATATAAATATATTTAATTTTATACATAAATATATAATATATTATATACATATACACTTAATCTAAATGTATTTATTATTTATATTATTATAATTATATATAAGGCACATTACATAGATGTATTTTTTATTTTAATATATAAATAAATGAACTTAAATTAAAATATTAAATATATAAATACATTATGCATATAAGTACATAAAAACAATTGTATTTTATCATATATATATATATATATTATTGTATATAAACTATATAATAAATTAATATAGAAAATATATAAATACATTATATATATAAGCATAAAAAAATAGATATTTACAGATAGATATATAAATACATGTTCGTGTCTATGTGTTTGATATAAATGTGTTTATAAATATATGTATAAATATATTTATACAAACATGTGTGTGTACGAACAAAAATATAATTATATAAATAAAATATATACATTATATTATATCACATTATATATATATATATATATGTATATATATATATAATATTTGTGCGTGTGCTTGAATAAATGTATTTATAAATATATTTATATAAACACAGGTATAATATATATATATATACAATATCACACACACACACATAAATATATATTAATATACATAAATATAAATGTATTTATAAATTAACGTACATGTATATTATATTATATAAATACATTATACATATAAGTATATACAAATAATTATATAAAAATATATATTGTATTGTATTACACAGACACATATATATTATATTGTATTATACATTTCTTATTATAAATTCATATAGTAAATATATAAATACATTATATACATAAGAATTTATAAATAATATACCAATAAATATTTATTGATAAATATATAAATATATATTATAATTATATTAAGATACGCACACACACACATATATTTACAGATATATATTATATATTATATTTCCTATTATATAATTTTATTATATATATTATATTATACATTTATTATTATATTATATTTCTCATATTATATAAATACATTATATACATATATATCATATTATATATTATAATATTTGTAATGACCCGGATTTCCTCGGGCCATTCCTTTGTGAAAATCCAGTGTTTTAGGTGTTCTAGGAGGCAACGATGGCTCGTTTCAAGAGTTTGCCAAATTTTTAGTTTTTCCAATTTTTCCAACAATGACTTTGGGTGTCGGCATCGGCATGTCAGTGCATCAGTGAGTCAGGGGCGTCGGTATCGGTGAGTCAGGGGTGTCATCATCAGTGAGTCAGAGGCATCAGTGTTGGTGAGTCAGGGGCATCAGTGCCAATGAGTTGAGGGCGTTGGTGTCAGCGAGTCAGGGAATCGGTAGGTCGAGGTGTCGGTAGGTCGAGGCGTCGTTAGGTCATTGCGTCAGTATATTAGCATCAGTGGATCAACATTGGTAGGTTTCCCATCGGTGGCTCATTGTCGATGACTCATTTATAGTTTTTCCAGTTTTTCCTAGTTTTCCAATTTCGCCCCTCTTACGTTTTAATTAATGTAAACAGAGTTTAAAGCCTTGTTTGACCATTTTTAAGGGATTTTTGAAGGATATTAAGTATATCTTTAATATCCCAATGCTCCAAGGGTCTTTGAGATATTCAAATTGTGTGATCTTGACCACAATCCCACAATTAATGGCTTTCCAAACCATTCCTCCTTAAATATAGGATCCAGTTCTTCAAAGATTGTATCTTCTCTTTCTAGTGTGTTTTCCATTCCCTATTGGTGCACCTAGAGACTTCTTCCCTAGAACAGTTGTGTTCCTGTACTAGATCCCCTCTTGCTCAGCTTTCTTAGAGTTCCATGCTGCTCGCGCAATCCCCTATTTTTGATGCAAAGAGGAGCTTTGGTTGCATGTTGTTTCAAATAGGGATTTCTCCTTCCTCTCTTTAATTTCACATCATGCAGGGTGGGTGTAATAATGATGCATTGTGAAGAAAAAGTGAATAATTTTCTTAAAATAAGAAATAAATGAGGTTGGAATATGATCAAAAGATAATGGAGTCAATAAAACAATGGGCTGGGAGTGGTTTGATATTGATTGCCTATTTTATTTGTTATCTTTGATTATTTTATGGTTTTTGTGGTTGTATTACTTCTGAAAATCATGGTCATTGGTGGTCTTTGCTTGCACACTGGTGGTGTTTCATTTCTTTTGTTATGATGTTTGATAATTGTCTGTAACATGAAATCTGTTTAAAAATGTACACTTGGTTAATTAAATGGATGCCTGAGGATCAAAACTGTTCTATCATCACCTTGGTTATTTAAAGTGTAATTAAATAACCCATATTGTATAAATATGAATACCCTTGGTTTGATGGTGTGGCTGTGTTGTGTGTGTTTTATGGGGTTATAGCCTTGTGTAGGTTTTGGGTATATGGGAGGACAGAGGAGTTGGTTCTGTGAGAAGGGTGTGGTATGTGTGTGCAGCAAGGATGTGGTTTAATGGTAGTTTCTATGAGATTGTTGTGTGGGGAAGTATGGGGGGGTGTGTTGGTATCTCAGTTTGAGAGACTGATTGATTACATAATGGATGGACTTGTAGGCAGTGCAACCACCGTTATTTGTGTCGTGGACATCGAGAAACATTGGGAAGTGGGACTGTAATGTTGTTATGAACTTGTTATGTAGTGGGACTGCATTTAGGAAATGTTAGGATTGTGTGGTATAAATTTTAATAATGAAAGTTGATAGTGTTTTAATGGGTGTATAGGGAAAAAGGGGGAGTGTGCAGTGGGATTGTAGGTTGGTTGTTCTCAGTTGTTTTTATGAATGGGTGTTAAAATGGAAATGATTTACCTTGTTCCCTCTTTCCTTGTTCAGTGTTGTGCTTGTTAGATTCCACGGGTAGTGACAGAATAATTAAAATTAACCCCTTAATAAATAAATGGAAAATGGTTGAATTAAAAGGGGTTGGGTTTACGCTTTGGCAATGAATGTTGTGTGGTTGTGCATATATGGGTAGCAGCAAAAGGTGGTTCTAGTTGGAAGATTGTTTGTTTTGGAACCCGTAGATAGGGGTTGTGTGTTTTCTTGTATATATATATATAAATTGTAGTTCCTTGTGATTTCTATATGCAACCCACCCTTGTTGAGCACCATGTGCCAAACACCTCCATTTCATGGGGGAGGGTGTATTTCCCAACATCCTGGTGGGAGGATGGATGGTTGGTTACTGACTTTCTTCCTAGAACCCTCTTTTGGATTCTTAATGGTCAAGCGTATCCGGGCAGACTGTAATGGCTTGAGGCTTACCATAGTCCAAGATCATTTGGGTAGATTTTTTGTGGATGAAATTCCTAGGTCTTTGCAGGCCAAAATTATTTTACCAAGTGTCTTCGAGATGAGGCCCATGTGACTTAGGTAAAGAGGTATGGTTGTTGTGGCCTAGGTGTTTGTGGAAGAGATGTGTGGTATGGTTGGGGCCCATGTGTGTGCAGGCGGGTTGTGGAAGTGAGACTGTATTTTGGGAGAGTGGTAGCATCAATATGCTAGTTGTTCAGAATAGTAGTTAACCTGTGGGAAAGTGGTGCGAGGTACCCAAATATCAACGTGCTTATACTATTACTTTACTTGAAATGCCTTATTTGAGGAGTGTGTCTTGCTGAGGATGGGATGGTTAGTAATCCTTGGTAGTTGCTTTAGGTTCTACTATTTTCTCACCGGAGCATTAGTATGTTTCCCCCACTTGTGCAGGGGTGGATTTAGTTTTCCTACTGGGTATACTTGTATACTCACCCGATGTATGTAAAACTATTTTCAGGCTTCCATGAGGACTTTGAGGACCAAGCTGGACTTTACTAGATCAGGCATCAAGATTTTTTTTGTGTTGCTACTTAGCTTCTTTTCTTTTGGTACTTTATTTTGGAGTTTTTTGTACTTTGTATCAGCTTTACTTTTGGACATGCATGTGGGAATGAATTTTGGACTTACGTTTACCTTTAATATTTGGAGTTGCTTGGGATTTACCGTCTTATCTCCCAATACAATTTTCATTAAAATGTCAATGCCTTCCATTTTGTGTAAGATTCTATACCCTTGGTTATAGTTTCCACTCTGGGGCCTGCTGAAGGTGGGTCTCAGGGGTCATTATCTCTTCTTCATCTTGAAGAAGGAAGGGCATGGAACTTTACCACTCCTTCCGTAATCTTGAACAAGGCGAGTCATGAAAATGTGGTATCAGAGGGAGGATGATTG
Source organism: Viscum album (assembly GCA_963277665.1). Lineage (NCBI taxonomy): Eukaryota > Viridiplantae > Streptophyta > Magnoliopsida > Santalales > Viscaceae > Viscum > Viscum album. Next base: position 1,548,730,986 of record OY728164.1, on the reverse strand, counting down.
TTGAGAGATATGATGAATTTCAGAGTTATGAACACTGAGTATTTTATGGGATGGTATGGTAACAATGTTAGGAAATCTTGGTGCATGAAATAGGATAGAGAAGATCGGCTAGGACATCAGATTTTAGCCCCCCCTCATGATCAGATGCAAGGAATTTGGACCTACTGAACGACCAAGTAAGGATACACTGATTGCAGGGTAGATACCCTAGGAATGGTACATGAATCACAATAACTTGTTTTCTTATGTGTCTCGGGCATCTTGGGAATTTAAATGTAAATAAAGAGTTTAAAAAATCTTAAAAAGGAAATTTCTATACTACTTGGGATTGGGAGTTCCTTGTTTACTTTTTTCAGCTATGGAACCCAGACTTCACCCACATGTGGTACAAGGAGTTGAGGCCAAACAAGTTTATTTGGTTGATTAGTGGAGGGATGATCAAGAGGAGGAGGATGAACAATGGAAGAAGATGCTTTGTGCCTTCTAGCGACAGACTCTAGGAAAGTAAGAGGGAAGCGTCTTGGACATAGAGATAGAGAGTTGGCTAGAGGAGCTGGTGATTGCTTTCAGATTAATCTAGGCTCCAATAGATTAATATATTCCTTTAGTGGTGAGATATATGAGGGTAGAAACATGTCAGTGGTGGACGCTTTACCTCAGGGAGAGGAAGGAGACTGATGTTTTGTGGGATGACTTTGTGAAGGAGTTTCAGGCATAATTCCTTTCTTCCACGATGAAGGCTAAGAAGAGGCAAGAGATAATATCCATCCAGTAGTGGGGAATTTTGGTAAGGGAACTGGGGATCAAGTTCAAATATCTCATATGATTTTCACAAGATCTCTTTCTGGATGAGGAGTCACGAGCGAGACACATGAAGGAGGCACTCAAAACTTCTCTTCAGTATATCGTCACTCCATTTACTCTACTGATGTACTTAGAGGTTCATAAGAAAGAAAAATTACTGGAGTGGATACCCTCAAAGGGAGGTGTACCATGATAGGGGAGCCATTAGAGTTCATCGAAGTGGAAGGTAATCAGCAGAAGGTCTCCGATGTTAGGTCCTTCCAAGTTTTGGCCAGCTGGGAGTAGACCTCAACAGTTCCGGTTCCGATCTCCTGGTACTCACTATTTCCACATGGGACTAAGACCAAGATGATTTGTTTGTGGAGGAAGTGGGAATATTCAAAACCAGTGCCCAGTTCAAGCATAGTATAGTGTGGGTGGGCAGGTTCAACACCCACCCTAGCAGCAGTAGTTTCCGGTCAGGCCTTTCCAGCAGCAGGGGTAGTGAGCTCCTGCTCTGCTAAGGGTATATGGTGCAGGGGGAGGCTGATCTCAGGGTGATACTTAGGTACTTTGACCAAGGCATGGTCAAGGAGGTGGTCAACAGTAGAGGATAATAGGATCTTGGTGTGGGTAGTTTCACACTGTTGAGGCAACAGTTCTATCAAGGCCGAAGGTAGTTTGAGGTACGATCGGTCTGTTTAGAACTCTTTCTTGTGCTTGGTTTGATTCAGGAGCCTCACACACCTTTTTTTCACCCGTTCTATCCCATTTTTTGGGACTATATGTCAAGAGGCTTCCCATGACCCTGGTTTTGTGTATGCCAGTTGGAGGTCAAACCAGTTTGTTTGATGTTTTTCGAGGATGTAGACTGATATTGGGACCACATAAATCCATTAGGGATCTTCTTATGCTATAGATGCAGCCATACAATGTCATATTAGGCATCGAATGGTTTTTTCTATGTACTCTATTATCAACTTCTTCTAGAAGATAGTCATGTTTTCAGGTGTGGATGGCCAGCGTGTAGTTTTCGTTGGTGAGAAGAGCTATCATGTGGATAGTCGGTATGTGAAGCCTCTTCTATCCTTGATGGCTGGGCCGTCAGTGGGATCAGAGGACATAGAGATGGTGGAGGTTCCGAGGGTTGTCAGAGAGTTCCTAGATGTCTTCCCAGAGGAGGTTTTGAATCTAACCCCTCGATGTGACATTGAGTTTGGAATACACTTGCAACCCAATGCTCATATGATTTTGATGGCTCTCTATTGGATGTCACCTTCTGAGTTGAGAGTGTTGTGAATTCAGGTTGAAAAACTGATGACGAAGGGTTTTATTTGGCCAAGTGTGTCATTGTGGGGTGCTCCAATCTTATTCACGAAGAAGGAAGACGATGGTCTAATACTGTGCATAGAATATCGGAGACCAAATCAGGTGACAGTCAAGAACTGTTACCCTCTCCCGAGGATCGATGACCTTTTCGACTTGGTAAAGGGAGCATGTTGGTTCTATGAGATTGATCTGCAGTCTAGATACCACCTGTTGAGTGTGAATAAGGGCAACATTCCAAAGACTACTTTCAGATGTAGGTATGGGCACTTCGAGTTCATGGTCATGCCCTTTGGTGTCATGAATGTACTATTTGTGTTCATGGGGCTCCTGAACTCTGTTTTCTATGAGTTCCTAGACTAGTTTTTCATCATGTTCATCAACAACATCCTGATCTACTAAAGTTCATAGGAGGATCATGCTGAGCATCTGAGGATTGTCTTAAAGGTCCTATGGTACCACCAGATCTATGGGAAGTTTTCCAAGTGAAAGTTATGGATATGAGATTTTCACTTCCTTGGACACATGGTTTCTCATCAAGGGATAGTAGTGGAACCATCAAAGGTCGAGGTGGTTTTTTCTTTGGAAACACCCAAGAACATGGAAGATGTTTGCAACTTCCTGGGACTAGCAAGCTATTATCAGAGATTTGTACCCGACTTCTCTCGAGTTGCTTCTCCATTGACGACATTGAACATAAAAGACCAAGCCTTTGTGTGGAGTTAGTAGTGTTAGGTAGATTTCAACTACCTTAAGGGGAAGTTGGCCAGTTCCCCCATTCTTAGGTTACCATAGGATGGGGTGTTGTTTGAGGAGTTTTGTGATGCATTTGACCTAGGCTTGGGATGTGTGATGATTCAAAAACAGGGAGTGATCTCTTATATGTTTAGGAAGTTATGTCCACATGAACATAACTATGCCACCCATGATCTGGAGCTTATGACGATCATGTTCACACTAAAGTTTTGGCAACATTACCTCATTGGGGAGAGCTTTGTGGCCTTCACAAATCATAAGAGATTAAGGTATATATTCTCCCAACGAGACATGAAATTGCGGAAATGAAGGTGGATAGAGTTTCTCCAGGATTATGACTTAAAAATATCTTAAACCCTAGGAGAGGGTAACGTGGTGGCTGATTCCTTATGCATGAATTCATAAAAGGAGATAGTTTGGGAATCCACAGATGCATGGAAGGTGATGGAGGAGTTGGCCGCTTTACATCCAGATATGAGAGTGGATGGAGGTATTGGATGTATGTTTTAGATGAAGGTCCAGTATTACTTGATACAGTAGGTGGGGGAGTCTCAGTGTGGAGACTTGAAGATTGATGTGATGTGTGATCGTGCTGTCTAGGGAGATGCTTCAAAGGGATGGTAAGAGGATGGTCAGAATCAGAAGTTGTTCTGTGGGAAGTTGTTTGTCTTAGTGGAAATGTGCGAGGGAGTTATCCGTGAGTTCCATATCTCACCCCTGTAGGTGCATCTCGGAATCTTTAATATGTACCAAGTATTAAGGGAATAGTTTTTATATCCCATGGTGAAACTTTAAGTGAAATAGTTTGTTGCAAGGTTCCTAGTGTGTCAGTAGGTGATGTCTAAGCACTGTGTTCCCAGTGGTCAGTTGCAGCCCTTAGATGTTCCCAAGTATAAGTGGGATGAAATATTGATGGATTTCATCATAGGATTACCCAGGGTTCAGGGAGGATGCAATGATCTTTGGGTAGTAGTGGACCAGTTGACGAATTCGGCTCACTTCTTGGCAATCAAGGAGTCGAGTGCAGTGGATGCCTTAGCGCGGAGGTATGTGGATGAGGTAGTGCGGCTGAATGGAGTTACAAGATCCATTATCTTGGATTAGGATATAGGTTTTACATCACGAGTCTAGAGGGGATTGAAACATTCCTTTGGAACCTAGGTTCACCTCAGTACTGCTTTCCCCCCTCAGATGGATGGAAAAACTGAGAGAACCATCCAGACGTCGGAGGACATGTTACGAGCATGTGTTTTGGACTTCAATGGGTCTTGGGTGTGACATTTTTTCTTGGTAGAGTTTTCTTAAAACAATACCTATCACTCTTCCATTGGTATGGCCCCATTCTAAGAACTATACGGGAGGCAGTGTCATTCACCCTTGTGCTGGAAGAAAGTTGGGGAGGCAACCATTTTTGGTCCAGATGTGGTGCAGAGTACGACATAGAAGGTTCATCTTGTCCATGAGAGGATGAAGGAAGCACAAGATCGATAGAAGTCATATGACTATCATAGGAGTATGCCTTTGGAGTTTGAGGTTGGGGACCATGTCTTCTTGAAGGTTTCCCCTCGACGTGGGTAGCTAAGGTTTGGTAGAGGGAGTAAGATTTCTCCTAGGTTTATCATACCTTTCGAGGTGTTGGGATGAGTTGGTGAGGTGGAATATTATTTGGAATTTCCACCATGGTTGGAGAGGAACCATGACGTTTTCCATGTCTCTTAGCTCTATCGTTATCTATAAGATGACTCCCACATCATTGACTGGGGAGAGTTGGATATCGAGGACGACATGACGTTCATAGAGTGACCAGTAAAAATCGAGGATCATGAGGAGAAGGTGCTTCATGGATGGACCATTACTTTGGTTCATGTGTTATAGAGGCATGGTGGCCATAAGGAGAGTACTTAGGAGTGGGAGGCATAGATGCATGCCCAGTACCTAGAGCTGTTATGAGTTTTTCTCTTGTATTTTTCTTTGTGCCTTGCTTATGATGTAATGTTTGACCTCATTTTCTATAAGATAAGTTGTTTCCCTATTCTCTAAGTATGTGTGAAAATTCTTGAATATGGGTAGGGAAAGAACTTATCCATAATCGATATGAATTAATGTTTATGTGATTAAACTCATGCGAGTGAGTCAGTGCCGCCCAAAGAGGATAGTATATTGACATGAAAAAAGGATTTCACTAATCAATGTGTCTGAACATCATGACCTTTAGTGTTTGTGTGGTTGTTTGGGGTATTGGGTAATTATTGTTTTTATATATGTTCAAGAGATATATTTCCAGAAGGTATCCTTGGATGTTGAGGTTTTAACTCTAGATTTTGAATAACACAAGGTGGTTTTCTCCTGAGAGGTATCTTAAGGGGTGGTTGTTCGGTCCCCCTTTCTTATGGGTTAGTTTTGAATTCTCGAGGATGAGAATAGTTTGATAGGTATCTGATGTAATGACCTAGATTTCCCTAGGACATTAATTTGTGAAAATCCAGTGTTTTAGGTGTTTTGGGAGGCAATGGTGACTCATTTCAAGAGTTTTCCAAATTTCTAGTTTTTCCAGTTTTTCTAGTTTTTCCATCAGTGACTCAGGGCATCAGTGTCAGCATGTCAGTGAATTGGTGAGTCAGGGGTGTCGGCATTAGTGAGTCAGGGGCATTGATATTAGTGAGTTATGGGCATTGACATCAGTGATTCAGGGGTGCCGACATCAGTGGGTCAGGGGCGTCGACATCAGTGAGTCAGGGGCGTCAATGTTAGTGAGTCGATGACATCAATGTTAGTGATTCAGGGTGTCGATAGGTTGAGGTTTCAATAGGTCGAGGTGTAGGTAGGTTATTTCAACGGTAGCTTAGCGTTGGTGGATCAATGTCGGTAGGTCGCATCGGTAGCTCACCCGTTGGTGGCTTAACATCGGTGAGTCACCCATTAGTGACTCATTTACAATTTTTTCATTTTTTCTTAGTTTTCCAATTTCTCCCCTCTTACATTTTAATTAACATAAAAAAAGTTTAAAGCTTTGTTTGGTATTTTTTAAGATATTTTTTAAGGATATTAAGTATATATTTAACATCTAAATGCTATGGGGGTCTCTGAGATATTCAAACTGCATGCTATTGACCACTATCCCATGATTAATGGCTTTAGAAACTATTTTCCCTTCAATATAGGACCCATATCTTAAAAGTATGGATCTTCCATTTAAGTTTTCTATTCACTCTTAGAGAACCTATAGACTTGCTCCCAAGATGAGTCATGCACATGTGCTAGAGCCCCTCCTGCTCAACTTTCTTGGAGTTCCGTGCTTCTCGCACAATCCCCCATTTTTGACACAAAGAGGAGCTTTGGTCTCCTATTGTTTCAATCAGGGAGTTCTTCTAACTCTCTTTAATTGTGCATCATGTAGGGTAGGTGTAATAATGATTCCATATGAAGAATGGGTGAATAATTTTCTTAAAACAAGAAATAAATAAGGATGGAATTTGATCAAAACATAACAGAGTCAATGAAATTACAGGCTGAGAGTGGTTTGATGTTGATTGCATATTTTATTTGTTATCTTTGATTCTATTATGGTTATTGGGGATGTATTCCTTCTGAAAATCATGGTTGTTGGTGGTATTTTCTTGTGCACTGGTGGTGTTATGTTTGTTTTGTTACGATGTTTGATAATCAGTCGTAACATGAAATCTGTTTTAACATATACACTTGGTTAATTAAATGGATGAACTAGGATCAAACTTGTTCTATGATCAACCTATTTATTTAAAGTGGAATTAAAGAAACCCTATTATATAAATCTAAATACCCTTAGCTTGTTGGTATGGCCATGTGTTGTGTGTTTTATGGGGTTCTATCCTTGTGTAGGTTGTGGGTACAAGGGTGGAAAAAGGAGTTGGTTCTGTGAGAAGGGTGTGGTATGTGTGTACAGAGAGGCTATGGTTTAATGTTAGTTACTATAGTCATGGTGTGTGGGGAAGTACAAGGTGCGTGTTGGTATCCCACTTTGAGAGACTGATTGATTGTGGAATGGATGGACTTGTAGGCAGTGTAACTGCCTTTGTTTTGTGTCATGGCCATCAGGAAACATTGGGAAGTGGGACTGCAATGTGGTTATGAACTTGTTATGCAATGAGACTGAATTGGGGAAATTTTAGGATTATGTGTTATAGATTTTAATAATGAAAGTTGATAGTGGTTGAACATGTGTATAGAGAAAAAATAGGAGTGTGTAGTAGGATTGTAGGTTGGTTATTCTCAGTTGTTTTTATGAATGGGTGTTAAAATGGAAATGCTTTAACTTGGTCCCTCTTTCCTTATTCAGTGTTGTGCTTGGTAGTTTCCTTAGGTAGTGCAGGAACAATTAAAGTGACCCCCTTAATAAATAAATAGAAAATGGTTGAATTAAAAGGGGTTAGGTTTATTCTTTGGCAGTGGTTGTTGTGTGGTTGTGCATATAGGGGTAGTAGCAAAAAGTGATTTTAGTGGTCTGATTGTTTGTTTTGGAACCTATAGGATGTGGCTGAGTGTTTTATTACCTATATATATAAATTTCAGTTCTTTGTTATTTATATACACAACCAACCCTTATTGAGCACCATGTTACGAAAAAATCTATTTCATGGGGGAGGGTGTATTTCCCAACATCCCGGTGGGAGGATGGATGGCTGGTTACTGACATTCTTCCTCACACCATCTTATGAGTTCTTACTGCTCGAGCATATCCAGGTAGGCTATAATGGATTGATACTTACAATAGTTTAATATCCTTCATGTAGGTTTGTTTTGGATGAGAGGCCTAGGTGTCTACAAGCCCAGATTGTTTTCCCAAGTGTCTTTGGGATGAGGCCCAAGTGTCTTCGGGTGAGAGGCATGGTTGTTGTGGACCAGGAGTTTTCAGGAAAGATGTGTGGTATGGTTGAGGCCTAGGTGTGTGCAGGTGGGTTGTGGTAGTGGGAATGTGTTTTGGGAGAGTGGTAGTTTCAATATGTTAGCTGTTAGGAATAACAGTTAACTAGTGGGAAAGTGGTGAGGGGTACCCAAATGTCTATGTGCTTATACTACTAACTTACTTGGCTTGAATTATTTTGTAAGTGTTCCTTGGTGAGGCTAGGCTGGTTATTACTCCTTTTTAGGTGTTTGAGGTTTTACTGTTTTCTCACAGGAGCATTAATATGTTTACCCACTTGTGCATGAGTGGATTTAGTTTTCCTACTGGGTATACTTGTATACTTACCCTATGTATGTAAAACAATTTTCAGGTTTCCATGAGGACTTTGAGGACCGTGATGAACTTTACTAGCTCAGGCGTCGAGATAATTTCTATGTTTCCGCTTAGATTCTTTTCTTTTGGTACTTTATTTTTGCGTTTTGTTGTACTTTGTATCAGCTTTACTTTTTGACATGCATGTGGGAATGAATTTTGGCCTTACTTTTACCTTTACTATTTGGAGTTTCTTGGGATTTACCATCTTATATACCAATCCTATTTTCATTAAAATGGTAATACCTTCCATTTTGTGTGAGATTCTATAACCTTGGTGCTAGTCTCCACTATAAGGCCTATTAAAGGTGGGTATCAAGGGTCATTATCTCTTCTTCATCTTGAAGAAGGAAGGGCATTGCACTTTTCCACTCCTTCCCTCATCTTGAAGAAGGAAGGTCATGAAAATATTATATATTTTTCTATTATATATTATATATATACACAAATATATATATATATATACATATATTAAAATGCAGCATAATAAAGTAAGAGGTACATGCCAAAGTGAGTTGGATATCTGCCCGACTTCAGTCTTGAAGGTCTCATGTTAGAGACTGGGGATTAAGAAATTTTTTATGTGGCATAGTTGTTTTGATAGGTAGGCCTGTGGGAATAGGGTGGGGTAGGCATTTTGAGGATGGACAGGGGCATGGGTGGGCAGTTGTGTGGAAACGAGAAGGATAGAGGTGGGAATATTTAAACCGCCCCTAAATCTTATTTTATTTTAAAAAAATCAATGTTAGTTTTAAATTATAGTTATTTTATTTTTGATTTTTTTAAATATTATCAGTGGTTACACTTATGATTATTTTTCAAAAAATATTTATAATATATTAAAATCTCTACTAAAATAATCACCACTAAAATTTTCACCCTACCAATTCCTACCCAAAATCGCTGCTAATAGAAGTCGGTGACCACTTTAGCATTGATTTATCATAACTTCCACTAATTAATTTAGAGGTGGTTATAGCCTCCCTTAATGGAAAAAACCCCCTCTAATAAATTCTCTATAAGATAAAAATATTTTGATCCATTTTTGAATGTTTTTAGAAATATTTGATAATCCTTAACTGGAAAATTGAGTGGAGATTTTTTTTAGATTTGGGATTAGAGGCATGATTGTTTTATATGTGGTATTTATTGTTGCATCTGATTTCATTATTATGAAAAAATAAGGTCATGATAAAAGAATAAGATTTTTTTAAAAAAAAGAGATATAATATGTTATTTAAAGGTATTTTAATGTAGATGATAAGGAAACAAAAATCATTGACTTAATAATGATAAGTGATTAACCTAAGAATACCTAGAAAGATAAAATTTGAAGAGTTAAGAGTCGTACATGAAATAATAAGGTTTTGACTCACAAAAAGTGAGTGACAATGCTGATATTGAATATATGAGAAAAGAGACAATGTATATATTCAATATCTGATAAGAAATATCATGTTTCATGATTTAAATATAAGAATTATGTGAAAGGAATAGGATAGTGATAACCACGATGGACTTATGAACAGTTGAAGAAGAAAAAAAGGAGTAATATTTTTCTTCTAATATGTAAAGTAAAGGTGAAACTGATATTGGAGATCCGATCTTGTGCACCCTTCTTTGTAAAATATTTTAGATCATACAAAGGTCATCAATCCATTTTATAAAGTCTAGTGAGCCCCAAAATAGTAAAGGTAATACAAACCATGTTTTTTATCTATAAATGAGTCCTTGGATGGACAATAAGCCTCCTTGAAACTCATACAAGTTGTGATACTAGGTATCAAATAACCCTACTTAGACCCCATAGATAAAAGTGATTTAGTGATTTGTACATGGTAGTATTGAATTATCATTCTACCTTGAACTAGCCTCCACATTATAGGTAAACCAAGTAAATGTTATATATCCATGGGTATTTAATTATTATTCTATAAAATTTAGGGAGAGTGGGATAAGAAATCAAACTAAGACAAATAGTGGTCTTAAAAATATGATCTTGTTAACCATGGTGAAGATCCCATGTGAAAGAATGAGATTGCATATCTCACATGCATATCATGTTTTATTTGTTGTTAAAAGACCATACAAGATAAAAACATCATAAACAAGAAGATGGGATGAAGCAAAAAATAAGGATCATAATGAGTTAGAGTATAAAGAATAAGAATTCAATAGAAACAAGGTACATAATAATCATGAGAATGTTTAATCACTAAGGGATGATGTTTCCTAAATAAAATTACTTCATAAAGTTTTTTGTTGGAATGAAGCTCCCCAGGTGATAGAGGGCCATGGATAAGCTTCCATGATACAAGGAATAATACAATAAATATAATTTTATTATACACATTATTGTTTTCTTTTTCAGTTTCTTAAGAGTTTTTTACAACTGAGATGACAAAGATTAATATTGAGAAGAATAATGGGAAATTCAAGGGGTAAAAGTGAGTGGATCATGTAAAAAATTGAAAATTATTCCTTTATATAAGAATAATTTCTCTTGAAAGAATAAAAAAAGTTAAATTTTTTCCAAATAATCAAGAAAAGTTTTACTATAGTTTATTTTAGATTATGATAATTAAATAAACCTATTGTATTTTATATGAATGTAGCAATATTTTTTTCAATAAATATGGGAAAGGTCTCACTAGTATCATGTGAGGTAAAATGATTTATATTTGTAATTTTAATGATATCTCTAAGTATCACAGATAAGTTGAAAGCATTATTAAAGAATCTTGAGTCTCCTAAATGATAAAATAATAAATCCTAAAAAAATAGGAAGAATGTAACTTGAATAAAGTATAAAATTTTTATACCACATGTAACATGATAAAGACTACTAGATCCAGAAAAAAATCATCAGTCTTTCATGTTTATAAAAGGTATGATATTTTTGTAAGGAATCTCTGATATCCAACATACACAATAAGAAAACAAGAAAAATATGAGTTGTGTAAAGTAACATAGAACTATACTAAATGTTTTGAGTAGAATAGAATATACATTAAAATATATACTAGAAATAATTGGTTGTGTGAATTAACAATGAATTCGACTAGGATTTATGTTTACAAAATCTATTGGACTCCATTTAATAGAAGTCTACTTAACACAACATTATTCAACATGACATGAAAAAACAACAAATACATGATTATATAGAATATAAATGGAATATACTAGATAAAAAAATGTGTGATTATACTAGAAGCTTTACTTATGAAGTTTTATTGGAAGAAGGGAATGAAAAATCAACCAGATACATATCTATCAAACACAATGATCATAAAAAAACTATTAGGTGTTGCAATACTTGAGATAACACCATTAATCATGGTCTGTACTCTACAAAACCATTCCACTCAATTTTACTTGAATAAAAACCTCAAAATGAGTAACTTTACCCAAATTAAAAGGTTTACACTTTGGAATTTTCACTAGACATGCCTATGAAGCATAGTTTACTCAATGCAACACATATCTTTTACCCAATGAAATAGTGTGAAAAACAATTTACCAGAAAATTCTTTTAATTTTAGGGATTTTTAACCAAAAATATTTAAAGTATCATTAATTAAATAATCATGTTTTTGAGTATATTTCCATAAATAAAAATAATATACATTTGGTTAAAAAAATGAATTTTATTAGAACACCATGGTGGAAAATTTTATGCGATTGAGTTTTTTTCCCAAAATTAAATCAAAAATTGGTTGAAGAGATTAATATTCTCACACTTTATGTTTATTAACTTAAATATGAGATATGATTTTAAAAATTTATAGGAAAAAATAGAGGGAATTTCTGGAAAATATCAGGGGAGTTTTGTGATAATTCTAGAAGATTATTTTATTATTGGAAGAAGTCATGTTTTGATAAAATAAAACAATTATAACTATAAAAAAGATCTATAATTTAGATCTTGGTTCTAAATTTTCATCTCAAGAAAAAATTATCCAAGGATTGAAATAAAATTTTTATAGAACCAAATAAAAAATTAAGGTGCATGAAGATAATATATTAAAGGATTATAAAATTAAATGATTGGATACTTATAGAGCTCTAGGGAGAAGGATGAATATTGTAAAAAAAATTGGATAATTTCCTAAGAAAATAAAGACCTCATTAAATGGGTAAAACTAGACTTAGATACACTAAAATTCTAGTTAATAAATTTGTGAAATCAAAGAAAATTGTTGTCTTTATATGGAATATTAATATAAAAAATATGGAAGCTATAAAATATTCTATGTCAAAATAGATTAATAAAAGTTTTAAGAATACCATGTCGTAATAAAAATAATTTCATGATTATAAGGGGACACTCACCCATGATAAGAAGTGACATGATACTTCTTAAGGAATAAGATTTATATTTTTGTTGAAGGAATGATCGATAAAATTTTACTAATTAAGAATCATAATATTTATTTTAATGTCTATAATCTATTTTTTATGTTTATGTAGGGGTAAAATTATTTTTTATCTCACATGTTTTTATAAAAATTCCAAAACATTAGTGAGACAGAATAGTTCATATATGAGGTTAATTATGAATTTTTGTTTGTAAATTGGATCTTGTTAGTGGACTCATATAATGAGTAGAAAACTAAAAACAAAATCTATATATAATACATTTTTTATAAAATTTTTAAGGTTCTTATAAAAGTTATGGTACATTTACCCACACACAAAAGAATTATTGGAATTAAAAAATCAATATGGGAGAAGAAAATAAGACATTTATGCTAGGTTCGAGGAAATTTATTTAGTTTCACCATACCAAGTTTACTGGATGAAGGTTATCAGACCAAGATGATCAGACAAAGATCATCAAATAGGCTGGATGAATGATATCAATTGACCAGTTTAGAGAATTCAGGTAGGAAGGTCACTAGATAGATTTCCATCGAACAAATAGAACCAAATATAGTTGACCACTCAGTGCAATCTTGTGAATAGTTTTTAGTGTCATTAGACATTTATGATCAGATGAAGTTCTCACATATAGTGTTCATCAGGAGAGAAGAATCAATTCATTGGTTGTTTTTTTATGGTGATTAGATATTGGTGGTTTAAATAGACGGTTCAATAGTTTATTGGTTATTTATTAGGTCAACACAAGGTTGATCATGTTTCTTAGAGGTTGGTGTCACAATTTGATTGTGAAAAAAACTAAATATAGAGAGGTGGTGGCCTAAATATGACGGTGTATTGTTTTTGAGCTTGATAGTGGAAGTTTATAACTTATAAAAGACTTTTTAAAGTGGATGGTAAGTGATTGATAGTGTTGTACTCATTTGTAACTCCTTAAATGAAAGATTTTTGTAGTGTTATTCCATGGATATAGGACATTTTTTCAAAATAATTAAATTTTATTTCTCCTTTTGTTTTTCTATTTTGTTTGTGAAGTATGTTTTAAAATTTTGTGTGGTGGTTAGGTTGAATCTCATTCTAGTTCCACTGAAAAACTTCAGTGGAGGAGGTTATCAGAAAGATCATATATCTGGTAACATTGTGAAGATTTCTCTTTTATAGGACAAGGAGATTAGAAAAATGTATGTCCAGTGTATGTGGTGCTTTCCAGGTCTATCCATTGGGTCAAACAAACTGAGTGATTCTCACAGGATCCTCTTCCCAAAAAGTGGTATCAATGGGTATGGTTGGTTCTACTTCACTCATTGTATTCTAGTTAATTCTCCTCATGTATTTTAAGTTATTTAATTTCAATTGGTTTTAATATTATCAGAATATTAAATTTAGAGGAAATAAAGTTGTGTATCTATAATTTCTATGGAATGGAATTTTCGTTTTAGATAATTCAATTAGAGGATCTTTTGATAAAAAAATTATCTTTATGCTCATCTATCCAGTGTATGTCCCGAGACTAAAGAAAATATATAATGGGAGAAGTTATACATGAATTATTTTTCCTTAATTAGGATGTCTCTTACTAATGATGTTGTGTTCAACATTAGAGAGAAGAAAACTACTACAAGGGTTATGAGTGAATTGGATAAAATATATGATAATCCATCAAATCTTAATAAAGTTTTCATGATGAAAAAACTATTCATATTGATGTTATCAGATATAAAGATTGTATCCAATCATGTGAATGAATTCAATATGATACACAAACAACTTGAATCCATAAAGGTAACTTTCACAGATGACGATTTTATTTTTCTATACTTAATTATAGATAGTTGGGATTAAATGGTGAAAAAGGTGATGAATTCTAGTGGGAAGGAAGATCTTATGTTTGATAAAATTAAAATCTTGAACTTGAATGAGGATTTGAGGAGTAATTAAGTTTAGAATCTGTTTGGAAGTGATCTTAATTATACCAGACAAGGATGGTTAGTTCATTGAAAAAACCATTAGAAGAAGAAATATTCATAAGATAAGTCCCTAAGAAGATGTCGATAGAAATCAAAAAGTCTAGGTCTTACATGTTTTCTTTTTGGGAATAAGGGATATATAAAGAACGATTACAAGAATCATATGGTGGATTCAACTTTCATATAGACAAAATCATTCAGTATAATGGATGAAGGGTCCATCTTGATACTAATTTTGACCATTATAGAGGATTATTGGGTCATTGAATCAGAGGAATATTTTTATACAACTAGTGAGTTTGGGTTTATAGTTGATTATATATCAGAAAACTTAAGTAGTTTATATCTAAAAGATGATGAAGCTCTAGATATAGTTGGGAAAAGTAATGCGAGTATTCATATGAAAAATGGAAGTGTCTTGAAACTGAAAGATATTAAAGACATTTGATCTCTCTGAAAGAACCTCATATACATGTGAAAAATTGATGATGCTTCTTTAAAAATGAAATTTTCAAATGGATTTTGGAATATCAACAAAGGGTAGATGGTGACTTCTCATAAAGTTAAGAACCAGACCTTGTACATTACCCGTTGGAGTCGTAAAGATACAATGATCATAACTAATTTATCCGTTGGTCTAGAAAAGTGGAATTGTGAGGTTTTTCACCTGAGTGAGAAGAATCTAAAAGTTATAGTGGATAAGGGAATAATTAAACTCAATCAAAAAAACCTTGGAATATGTGATAATTGTATGTTGGGAAAATAAAAGAGTGTTTCCTTCAACTTGGATGGTAGAAATCCAAGGAATCGAAAGTTAGAACTTGTTTACTATGATGTTTAGGAACCAAACCTTATTCACTCAAATAGAGGATCACTATAATTTATGACTTTCATTGATGATGCTACTCCAAAATTAGAGGTTTACTTCTTGAATAATAAATCTAATTTTTTTAGGCATTCATTCAGTGGAGAGTTTTGGTCGAGAAAGAGTGTGAAATAAAGTATAAAAGTATCTAGATAGAAAATAGTGCAGAATTAACTAGACAAAACTTTTATAACTTCTATTTAAATAATGTAATCATACATGGGATGAATATTACAGGAACTCCATATCAAAACAAACTAGTTGAAAGGATGAAGAGGACTCTGATAGAGAAAGCACAGAGTATGAGGCTTCACTCAATAATGCATAATGCCTAAGGTAATTTGGGAATAGTATTTGAATAAAATAGATTAATTAGTTAATATAAGTCTTTATTTATCTTTGGTATAAGAAATTCTAGAGAGACTTTATTCTGGTAAGAGACTATAGGTGAACCATCTCAAAATCCTTGGAAGTATCACATATGTTTATATCAATGCTAAAGATAGAGATAAGTTGGAGATGAAATCCAAGGTGTGTTTTAATATGTGATATGGTGATGAGAACTTTGGTTATTTTTGGTGGGATGATGAAAAGAAACAAGTCATCCAAATTTGAGATGTTTTCTTCAATAAATAACTTCAATAGAATGATCAAAACATGGATGTGAAGGAAGTTGAAGATAGTTCAACTGCTGAAGTTCAAGGTGATAAAACAGAGGTTATTAGGCAACCATTCAGTATAGAAACATTAGAGTTAGAAAATATGATAGTTAGGATATTAGATGGAGGGAGATCAGATATAAAATTACAATATGGTGAAATTTCTAATAGAAAAATACAATATAGATAACAATCACACAAACCTCTACCATACAGATGACTACCAGAAAGAGAGGTTTGAACTAATGAACATGTGGTTATGCTAAGAATATCCAATTGTATCAGAAAACCAATTCATAGGTTTGGATATGATAAGAATTTCTTAATTCTAACATACATAGGTTAACTAGTTAGTTTAGAGGAGGAAACTACTCTTAGAGACTTGAAATAGTGGGAGTCAACCATAGAAGAAGAAATGGATTCCTTAAATCTCAATAATAATTTATAATTGGATGAGATACAATAAGTAAAGAGAGATCTAAAAAATAAATGTTTTTTTAAAATAGTAAGTGGATGGAAGTAAGATTTATAAATCAAGGTTGGTGGTGAAGGGTTTTAAAAAAATGGTAGGAATTGACTTTTCTGAAATTTTCTCACTAGTAGTGAAACACAAAACCATTCAGACGATTCTTATAATTGTTTCATCCAACAATCTCAACTTTTAATAGATATATGTAAAGATATATTTTATTCATGTGGATTTGGAGGAATAAGTTTACATGGTTTATAATAAGGGTTAAGAAGTTATTTTGATTAAGGATTTGGTTTGTAAGTTGAAACAAAGTCCTTATGGCTTGAAGAAAGCTCCAAGATTGTAGAATTGGAAGTAAGACACTTTCATGATTGAGTAAAATTTTAGTTGATGTGATTTTGATCACTTTTGTTACAAAAAGTAATGGTCTTATGAAACATATATCATACTATTGCTGTATGTGGATGATATATTGATTTCTAGTCTGGTGTTCCATCAGATAAAGGAACTAAAGAGGAAGCTGTCAAGAATGTCTAAGATGAAAAACCTTGAATAAGATAAGAATATATTAGGAATGATAATTGAGAAGGATAAGAAATCCAAATATTTGGATTTATCCTACAAGGAATACATAATTAATTTCTTCAAAATATTTATAATGATTAGTTATAATCTATTTTAACCCCCCTCACCAGACACTTCAAAATTTATAAAGCATAGACACCATCAATAGAGGGACAAGTTCATGACATGGGGAAAGTTTCTTGTGATTTAGTTTTGGGAAGTTTGGTGCATGAAATTGTATATACTTGAGCATATATTTCTTTTTTTAGTGGGATTTATAATCCATTTTGTGTTAAATCCTAGTAAGAAACATTGGGAGGATATAAAGTGTATCATTTGATACTTAAAGGTGTCAGAGGATGAAACTTTATGTTTTGGTGATGATGATCAATTGAAAGGTTATATAGATACATATTTTTCTAGAGACATGGAATCAATAAAAAGTAATAAACGTTTTTTATTTACTTTTGGTGTAAAAATAGTCATTTGGATATATCAATTGAAACTAGTGGTTACTTTATCTATAATAAAAGCGAAGTATGTCGCTACTGCCGAAGCAGGTAAAGTGTTGATATTATTGATACACTTACTTAAGGAAATAAAAAAGGGATTAGATATAGGGATTTTATTCTATGATATTTAGAGTTCCATTAATATTTCTTATAATGCTATATTTTATAAAATAATGAAACACATTGACTAGAAATAACAATTTATACATATTTTTTTGGAAGATAAATTTTTGGACCATCAATAGGTTCTTGGGAAGAAAAATACCATGGATATGTTTAAAAAGGTGGAAATATAGAAAAGGATGAGGTAATATTGTACATAAGTTGGACTCAACCATCATAAAGAGTAGAGGACACTATATACATCCAAAAGAAGGGAGACCTCGGGTGGATGGTTAAAAAGGTTGAAATTCTAAAGCAATTTATAAGTGGGATATTGTTGAGTTCGTGGAAATTTCTTTAGGTTCACTGAACTCAGTTTACTAGATGGAGGTCACCAAACCAAGATGATATGATATATATCATTAGAAAAAATAGACGAATGTTTCCTATTGACCAGTTTAGAGTAGTCAAGCAGGAAGGTCATCAGACAGATTTCTATAAAGAAAGAGAACCAAACAAAGTTGACCAGCTAGGTGATTCCTATGGAGAGAATTTAGTGTCACCAGATAGTGATTTATATGGAGATAATTAGATGAAGTTATCACATATGGTTCTCATTAGGGGAGGTGACTCAATGCATTGGCTGTTTTTCATGGTGACTAGATATTGGTAGTTGCAATAGATGGTTAAATAGTATATTGGTAGTTTCCTAGGTCAATGGGTAGTTAATAATGTTTCTTGGAGGTTGGTGCAACTGGTTTTTTGGATATATATCGTTATATAGAGAGGTTGTGGATTAGCTTTGAAGGTGTATTGTTTTTGTGCTGAATAGTGGAAGTTTCTGACTAAATTTTCTGACACTTTGTAAACTGGAGAGAAAGTGAGTGAGAGTGTTATACTTTTTTGTATTTTCTAAAATAAAATATGTATCCAGTGTTCTCCCATGGATGTATAAAATATTTCTATTTGTTTTTATATTTTTCTTGAAGTATGCTTGCAAATTTTTTGTGGTGATTAGGTGGACACTCATTCTAGTTCCAGTGAATCACTTTAGTAGAGGATCTTATCAGAAAAATCATATTTCTAATAAGATTGTGAAACTTTCTATTTAATAGAATTAGGTGACCAGAAAAATGTATATCCAGTGTACATAGTGCTTTCTAGGGCTATCTATTTGGTCAAACAGATAGAGTTCTTCTTAAAGGGTCCTCTTCCCAACAAATTTTTGAGGGGTAAATAAATTTATGAGAGGATGTAAAATATGTAACAAAATAAGAGTCATTTATTGTCCTGTGAAGAATTAATGGAAGATATGAACACTAAAATAAATTCCCCTATTTTTGGTATCATTTACAATAATATCCTTCAATCTAAGTTTTTTTAATTAAGGTATATGAGAAAGTAAAATGGGTGTGGTGATCATTAAAATCATGGAAACTAGTTTCTTATTAATCATCTGAATGAGATGACAAGGTTAAAAATACTTTCTTAACCTAAAAAACCATAAAGATAGCATGCTATAATATCCATCCCATTATCACTATATTTATATTTGGATTATGTTTTCAAAGGGATAAATAAGGAAATAAAAATTATTTTAGTGGGAAAGAAACTTATACTTTTATAGGTAATGTCAAAACCCATAAATCTAAGGGGGAGAAATGAAAAAATGATGGATTTTATATTTATGGAATGAGGTTTTTTTGTGTAGATATGAAGGTGGAATGTCTTGTCATGAATGATTCTAAATAATTTGTAGCTACACCACCAAGGTCCCACATCTATTGCATGATGGGTTGGGATGGGCTTGTTTTTGGCCTGACCAATTTTTTTTACAAATTCCTATTCTGAATGACCTTTTTTGTGTGTTTTGGGATTTTATGTTTTTCGATGTTTGTTTTGGTATTGATCCATTATACTAGTTTCCCATATCCCATATTATGAATTTTATTAAATAAAAAATTATTGAGAGATAAATTTAATATTTATTATCTAAGGAGATAAATCAAGTGTTGAGACTTTGTATTATCAAATATATTACAAGAAATTTTATGTTAATTCATAAATTTTAAATATTATATATAATAATTCTGTGTTTGATTGGTATATGAAAATTTTTGGTTAACAAAAAATACAAATATTGGATTAAATATCCTATGTGAAAGTGGGATATTGGAGATCCTACATGAAAGTAGAAGTTTGAATATCTTATGTTCATATCATGTTGTATTTATTTTCAAAGAATATTAATGGAGTAAAGAATCATAAATGTGAAAATAAATTTAATATTTAATGAATTATCATGATTTAATAAATCTATTTGATGAATATAAGAAAAATTATGAAGGATTTATAATGTCATGAGAAGAATCTGAATTAAGAAGAATGGTCATCTTGAGTTTGGGTTTGAATAATAAGAACCCATGAGAAAGAATTTTCTTCATAAGAATGATATTTCTTAACCACCTTGGCATGAATTTTATTCAAAAACATCACCCATGTTTAATTATGTGGTGGAAAAACCTATATAAGTGAGAGTATTAATAGATAATCTTCTATGAGTTGATGAAAATTAGAAGGCACATGATTTATCTTGAATATTATTTTCATTTTTTCCAAGTTATTTTGAGATTGTTTCGACCAAGATAATATAAAATTATTGAGAAAAATATTAGAAAATATAAATAGGATAGAGTGAGTAGAGAACCCCTAAAGAAGGTGAAAAAAATAATTCCTTAGGATAAGGGGAATATTTATTAGAAGAAAAATAATGAGAAAATGTTTAATTAAAAATAAGTATTATAAAACCTTAATTAATTGGAAAAAGATATGTGAAATTTTATATCATGTGAATAAAAAAATAAATCTTACTGAACATTAAAGAATAAAATAATTTATGGCATAAAATTCAAGGGAATATAAATTAGATGAATGTGGAGAGTCTTACTAAGAGTAAAATTAACATTGATATATCAACCCTAAAGTGATATAAAACTGATGTATGTTATGATTTCCAATGACATGAACTGATAAGGATTTTATACAACTTAAAGAGAAATTAATCTTTAAATATGTTATACTAGGTAAAAATTGATATGTGTGGAACAATGATTCAAAAAAAAAATAGTTTTAAATATATTATATGAATTTTATTGATAATTATAACAAGATGACATGAATTATTTCTATGTGTTCCAAGGATGTTATTATAGGTTGTATAAAGAGATACAAAAGTTTGGTTAAAAACAAACATGGTAGAAAAATAATTTTTTTAAGATATCACAATGGATATAAATAATTATATTTTGAAGTGGAAAATTATTTGGAGAAGTATGAATTTTTTTCATCAAATGACAGTTGTGGGAACTCCTTATCAGAATAAAGTAATTGAAAGAAGAAATAAAATTATCAATGATATCTAATTTTCACACACACAAACACATATTTTCATTGGAGTAATATTGTAAATTTTTTATAATTTAACTAATTTATAGATTTTTTTATTTTTTGAAGGTAAATTGATCTAATTGGAGATTTTAGAGAATTTTAGAATAAATTGAAGAAAAATAGATAAAATCATTTATAGTATCCATAAAATCACATTGTGGTTCTTGTGTAAGTGTTACTATTTTTTATGTTCTATGTTAAAAAACCCATTTTGGTTAGTTAGAGCTCACATGACTATTTTTTCTAAATATGAGTGACCTCTCACTCAGTTTGGGTGGCGACAATAGATTTTTTTTTTCAGACGAGGGTATATGAGTTCAAACCGTATCAATAGGGATCTTGTTTTCCATTTCAAGACTCACTCATAGATTTAATACATGTTTGTGAAATCCTTATCAACAATAATATTAGTTACCCTTTTCATCAAAGTGATCATTAAAACCATGTATTTATGAGAAACATTATAGGTATGATAGATTATATATCTTTTTTTCTTTTTTATTGATTATTTTATCGTTTAAAGTCACACAATCAGGTGCTCTAAAATTTATCACCATTTAGAAAGGTTGTGGGTATTTCCAAGTTGGTATTGAGCCTATATAAGGGGCTTCCTATGTATCCTTATCAATGGAATAAGAAAACATGTATTTTAGTTTCATTTAATAAGACACAACAAACCTTTTAAGGTTGTGTGACAATGGACAATATATTGAATTTTATGGTTACGAGACAATGACCAATGATGTGCCTTTTAAGGTTATACATCCATAACCATTATGTATTTTAGGGCCATATAGCTAAGATTATTTTTTATTTATGGAATTATAGTTATAACCATTACACCCATTAAGTTAATACATTTAGAACCATTGTGTCTTTTAGTTTAAGGCCATAAGACTAGGCTTGATTTTGAATAGTTTAAAGTGTTGTATAATGGACTACTAGGTATATGTATCTAATAATAGTTTGGTATAGGACTTAGACATGTATGAATATTTTTGGTTGGGGATTACACTAGGTTGGGGATTACACTAGTTTGGAGGACCAATATAACTCTAGATATTTTATAGGATAAAAGGAGGTTAATCAGATGCTTGAGAGATCCAAAGTTTAATTTAGAGAAACCAAGATGAGTGCTAAGAGAGATCCCATTAGTTTCCCAAGAGAATATATGATCATTATTAAGGGGATAAATGATTTATTATACCTTTAGGATCCTATTTGTTAGGGATAACAACTATTAGGTAACCAATTATCAAGGGAATATATGATCGATAGGGTGTACACAAGTGTGCATAGTGACCTAGTCATGTATACCAGCTTTCCATGGAAGAGGAATGGGTGGAATGGGATTTTTAGGGTTGTAACCTGGGTGAAAGGGTAAAAATTAGGTCTTTTAGGTAATTAGGTATAATGTCCTAGATTTAGCCTCTGTGGGAGGAAAGGGTAAATAAGGCACCTAGATACAACCTTTAAGGATGGGAATGGGTTCTTTTCAGGATAACTTGAGCACTATATTTTATTAACTCTGAAAGATGGGAAAAACTATAAATAGGGTACCCAGGTGAGTAAGAACCCAAGTATATCCTTGTAGAACTAGGAATTACTTCAATTATAAATACCTGAGAACCATATTTGGTAGACCTCAGAAACTGATCATGACCCCAAATGGGATACCTGGGTGAATGGGCACCCAAGTATAGTTTTGGATAATTAGGTAAAAATTAAATACTAAAGAACAAGGCACCATAATTTAGTTGATGATCTATGAAAAGCGGTGTCTTATGTAGTGTAACATCCCAGGTAAATAAAGAATAAAGAATTTTCATATTTATTAATATTTACGAATTAAATATTAATTTTATTTTAAAGGGGTTGCTATGTTCGATAGCGTACCCGATACACAACGATGAGTTTCTTTGAAACTTACGTAGCACACTAGTAATAAAATAATATTATTTTAAATGTTAGTTAACAAGTAGCCGTTGTACTGGCGGGAATGGATAGAAATAACTAAAATATGATTAGATATGTTTTTAAATGTTTATACATTCACCCAATAAAAGATAAAAGCTTAAAATACGGAAAGAGTTCAATTTTACGGGCATATATACTCTAATTTTCACGAAAGGTCCACTTATCACCTTTTGATGGAGAACCGTCATTAAATATAGTTTTGATCACTCTTATACTTTATTTTGGACCAAATATAACTCTTCTTTTGAATCGGGACATCAAAATTTACTTTGTGTAAATTTTTGGTACCTTTCTGATAAAGTTCATTTTTTTATGAATAGTGTAAAATGTTGTATTTTAATTCAAAACCTATTTTTAATCTAAATTATTTATATGATTATATTATTATTTTAATTGGTTTTAAATTGAAATTAGAAAATATTTTTACCAGTTAATCCAATGGTGGTCATTGGAATCAATTTCACTTTGAAATTTGGCTTAAACTGGTGTCAATCTTTTGATACTTATTGTTTCACAAAAACACGCTATTTGTCATGACAGCGGGAATTAATTATTAAATTAATTAATTTGACTTATATGTTTTGAATTTTGTAAAATGGACTTCATTTTTGAATTCAGAATATCAAATATAGCTTAGGGTGAATTTTTGGTAATTTTCTGAAAAACTTCAATTTTTGATGAATAGTGAAACCACTAAGTGGTAATCAAGCAAACTGATTTTTCAGTTAAATGAAAGTTTACCACTAATGTGTATTGAATTTTTAAAATCCAACATACATGGTTTTCATTAAAAAGTAAAATGTGGTTCAATGAGATTAAAATAATTTTTTGGTGAATAGTAACTTTTTTTCATTAATCGCGATTAGAGGTAATTAGTGTAGTTTAAGGTAAAAATGGTATTATAAGAATGTGAAAACACCATGACACTTGTCCTACACCTATTGGGTGAGTCATGGACGACCATGACAAGCCATGGGCCAACTTGGGGACCCCATGGAGCCACTTTAGTTGGAAAATGACATTAATATATTTTTATTTAATGTTAAAGTGAAAATGACACTAACATAAATTGTTTTACTAAAATAATTTCTGAGTGGGGTTATACAAGTCCAAATTTTTATTATAAATAGTCATTGGAAAGATAAAAAGAGTTCCTACATCATAGTATTTTTTTATAATTTTTAGACATTAAATAAATTAAATTATAAATGACATAATAATGATGCAGCGATGACATCATTATTTGACGATTTAAATAAAATGGAAAGATAATGTAAAATATATGAACTACACATGTCCAAAACCAATTGGATGAGTGGATTTCGAACCCTTATCACCTTATCCACGAATTATATCAATGTGGGACCTTTTAAAACCGAAGCACATTTTCAAATAAAGTAATATTTCTTTACTTTCCAAAAGTGCCCCTCCTCTCCTCTTATAAAAGGCCCCCACCTCTACCTCATTTCACACACTCCTAAAGCCTTTGGCTCGGCCAAACCCTGCCCATTTACTGTTTCCACATCCCTCTCCTCATCCTAGAGGATTACCTTTGGGCATAATCCTTTCAAAGGAAGCCTTTAGGCTCAAATCAAAAGGGAGTTACACTTTTAAAGGTAATTCATTCTCTCTTGTTCATTTGTTTTATTTTGCTTCTACAACCCTCTAAACTCTTTTTATTTACTTATTTTGTAACAACACCAGTATCTTCAATATACTAGGATGTTGTTATAATATTTATTTTAGCTACAATCTCACAAAACTACATCAAATGGTTAAAGAACATACGGTTTCCGTGGATGGCGAAATTCTGCCTCCCGAAACGATGATTGTTCAATACTCATTTAACACCTTAAAGGGTGGCCATTATGATGTCACTATTTTTATATATGATATATAATATGTTTATGTTTTCTTTAAGATTATGTATTTTTAATTTTTGTCATACCTTTATGGTTTCCATTATGGGTAAACACGATATCTTCATTTAAGGAAGTGCGGACTACCGCCCCCTAAAAGTGATGTGATTCGTTAATGCCATATGTGGGATGTGTAAAGGATGGATTTAAAGTTATTATATATGATTTTATACTGGAATTATAATATACCTCTATATAATTATTATTTCTTTCCATTAAAGTATGAGATAGAAATGAAAGTAGCGTTCATGCGTACGTACGGCTTACCGTCTCCATGAACGGTGCATTTCATTTATTATCCCCAAATGTAATGTACTATTAAAATTACATGTATATAATGTATATATATATAATTAATGATATATCTAAATGATGAATATAATTCTGGAATTAAAATATACATACCTCTCATTTAGTTTTAATTCCACTAATATGACAAAGAAATGAAAGTAGCGTTCATGCGTACGTACGGCTTACCGTCTCCATGAACGGTGCATTTCATTTCTTACCTCTAAATGATTATGTAATATTATAAATACATGTATATGCTGGATATATATGATACATATTATATCCAAATCGGGAATTTCATTCTGGATATAAAGAACTTTTGACCACATGAACAACATGTAATTGTAAGAAGTCAACTTTCGACTTAAGAACCAAATATTGACAAGACAAACATTATTAACTTAATTGGTTAAATAATGTTTATAACATGGAAATAGGTGATATAAAAGGAATAATGAACTCTAAAAAAGTTCTTAATCATGTAGAAATTAACTCAAGTTTATTATTCAGGACGTTAAAGAACGATCAAGTCAAGTCGGACCCGAGGTAAGGGAACTTCTTAACCCAACATCCATTCTTTGGGTTAATCTCCTACTTTCAAATTATGTCATGATATTATTATGTCTTATTTTTTATTTTTACTTTCTTTATGTGTACCTATAGTGAATGCACATAATATATCTATTTTATTTTAAAAATTGTCTTTGTAAGGGACTTCGTCTCAATCTCCTTTCATTGAGGCATATTTCGTTTTATACACAACTTTCTTTTATATGGTGTATAAACCCCTTTGAATTTTACTTTTATACAAAAGGAATCTTTTTCTACGAAGCGTTTTACTAAATGACAAAAAGGAATGTTTTTTTTAACGTACGCGGTGACAATGACTTTTTCCACCGCCGCGAGTATTATTTGGTCTTTGTCTTTCTCAACAAGCCGTAATGTTTTTAGAATAAAATAAATACCATATACTCTTTTATGTATTTTGGTATTGAAAATGGTTTTGAAAAAGGATTCTATTATGTCAATATATTTATGATATATTGTGATTAAAATGTGGAAATGTTATCATTCCTTTTATATTGGTTTTATGTTTTATGATTTTATATTGGTACTTGGACATTTTAACGGGTGGTTACGTTATAAACCATATGATGGGTGGTGCCGTGAATACCAGGACAGGTGGTTACGTTATAACCTCCAATGCATTGGGTATGGAAGTCGGCCGTATGGCTATTCCATTAAGTATGTATGGAAATTGGCCGTATGGCTATTCCATTAAGTGATATGTGTGGAAGTCAACCGTATGGTTATTCCACTTAAGTATGTTTATGTCCCAAGTTACCTTTATATATTCTATGTGTTCTTTATATGGGTTTTATGGTAATCCTTTGGTTCCAAAAAGGTATGTAATGATACTTTCTTCAGTGAAGATTTTTTTACTACTTCATGAAGGTGAAGGTATTACTTTGATATAGTATACATGGTTTACTTGATGTTTGAAAAACTAACAGTTTTCATTCTCTTTGTATCCCTTACTGAGCTTTTTATGCTCACCCCAAGTTT
Source organism: Viscum album (assembly GCA_963277665.1). Taxonomy (NCBI): domain Eukaryota; kingdom Viridiplantae; phylum Streptophyta; class Magnoliopsida; order Santalales; family Viscaceae; genus Viscum; species Viscum album. The sequence goes on along the minus strand of OY728164.1, from coordinate 1,548,704,143 downwards.
TTCGAAATGTTTTTCACAGGACTTAAAGTGGAATAAGGTCAAGGATGGGATCAAGGGAATGTCATGCTATCTAAAACATGGAATCTAGACATCTTTCTTTTTAAGAGTTTTTTTATGGAGACTTAGTAGAAGTGTCTACTTTGTAATCTTTTAAGATGTAATAGTTATGTTCTAATTCTCTAAAACTCTAAACCTGAAAAGATCCTCAATGTGAATTATTCATTTAATTCAATATTAAGTAAGGTTTAAGGCTGGGGCCTTATAGTTGGTATCAAAGGTCGGTTTAGACAACTTTAGGAGTTATAAAGGTGTTAAATTATAATATTATTGAAATGATATAGCATTTATGGATTACCATGTTGCTTCGCCTAAGATATTTCTGTGTTCAGAATGGTTTTTCGCAGAGGAAACAAAGCAGCTATGTTGGGACGACATCAGGAGGAAGATAACCTTCCAAATCAGCAACCTGAGATGGTCGGAATAGGAACTGAACAGTTTGTTGTAGTGATGGAACAGTTGAATTAGGCTATAAATGGTGGTGGTATCCATGCACGAGATCAGCCAGATCAACCGCAGAGGAACATGTCAGTGGTGGAAAATTTCATGAGGCAACATCCCCCATCATTCAGAGGACCATCTGACCCTGTCCAAGCTGAAGGGTGGATTAAAGCACTGGAGAAGATTTTTGATGTCATGGGGTGTTCAGAACATCAAAAGGTTAGTCTTTCTATTTACCGTTTTGAAGGTGAAGCTGATCAGTGGTGGTCGATGGTGAAAAATATAAGGGATAGTGATGAGATTGAGGATCTTCACTGGGATGAATTCAAAGGTATGTTTCTTGAGAAATATTTTCCTAAGGTGGTTTGTCTTAGGATGGAAAAACAGTTCCTAGAATTGAGGCAGGAGGATGATTCAGTGGCTGCTTATGAAGAAAAGTTCACTCGATTGGCAAGGTATGCTCCAAACTTCATACGAGATCTTGATAGTAAAATAAACCATTTTTAATCAGGGTTAAATCCAAAGAATCGAAGGGCTTTAGCTTCTCGTGAGTTCAAAAGTTATGAAAAACTTGTTCGATGTGCGGAGAAGGTGGAAATGGAGTTTGCCGATGATCAGGTGTTCTATGACAAACAACAGAATAAGAGGTCTAGTTGGCAGGCAAAGGGGAAGAATTCATCAAAGAAGCAAGGAGGTAAGAAAACCAAATATCCATCCTGTGAGAAGTGTGGTAAAATGTATCCTGGAGAATGTTTATCAAAGTCTGGTAAGTGCTTTCGGTGTGGTAAGTCTGGTCATATTGCTCGTAACTGTAAGGAAGATGATCAAGCAGGAAATGAAAAGCCAACAGTAAGATGTTTTAAGTGTAATGAAATGGGTCATTATGAAAACGAGTGTCCAACGAAGAACTCAAATGGGGGAATGCAGCTAGACTATAAGCAGAAAGGGGTGGTAAAATCATTTGCAACAACTTCAGCAGATGTTGGGCCATCGAATGAAGTGGTATCAGCTCCAGGGAGCTCAGTATTTTTCGAAGATTGACTTGAGGTCGGGGTACCATCAGTTGAAAGTAAAAGAAGCAGACGTTCCGAAGACTGCGTTCCGTACTAGATATGGCCATTATGAATTTTTAGTTATGCCTTTTGGGTTAACCAATGCACCTACTGTATTCATGGAACTTATGAATAAAATTTTCCATGAGTTCTTGGATAAGTTTGTGTTTGTGTTTTGAGGTTTGGGAAGAGGTTATGTGTGCCTTGTGATTCACAGTTGAAGAATGAGTTGTTATGTGAGGCTCATAGTTCCCCGTTTTTAGTTCATCCTGGCAGTACTATGATGTACAGAGATTTGCGGGAGTATTACTGGTGGGATGGAATGAAAAGAGATATTGCTGATTTTACTGTGAAGTGTTTGACATGTCAATAGGTTAAAGAAGAGCGACAGTTACCGAAAGGGATGCTTCAGCCTTTACCAGTGCCAGAGTGGAAATGGGAAAACATATCCATGGTCTTTTTTGTGGGATTACCGAGGACATCTCGAGGTAATCATGCAATCTGGGTTATTGTTGATCGCTTGATCAAATCTGCTCATTTCCTTTCTATACGAGATACTTTCTCTCTTGATCAACTTTCCCGTTTGTATCTTAAAGAGATAGTCAGGTTACATGGAGTTCCTATCTCCATTGTATCTGATCGTGATCCTAGGTTTACATCTAACTTTTGGAAAGGCCTTCAGAAGTTGTTGGGTACGGAATTAAATTTTAGTACAGCTTTTCATCCTCAATCAGATGGGCAGTCAGAACGAACAATCCATACATTGGAGGATATGCTACGAGCTTGTTCTATGGATTATCAGGGAAGTTGGGACCAACATCTTTCTTTGGTTGAATTTTCTTATAATAACAGTTTTCATTCCAGTATACAGATGGAACTATTTGAGGCATTATATGGGAAGTGGTGTCGAACTCCAACATTTTGGAATGAAGTGGGTGAAAGGAAGCTGATGGGACCAGAATTGGTAGAAGAGATGGCAGAAAAAGTTCAGTTGATTCAGAAAACACATGAGAACAGCTCAGAGCAGGCAGAAGAGTTATGCGGATAACCGGAGGAAGGATCTATCTTTTGAGGTAGGTGATCATGCTTTTCTCAAGGTTTCTCCTTGGAAAAGTGTGATGAGATTTGGTAAGAAAGGAAAGTTGAGTCCATGGTTGGTTGGACCATACGAAATTCTGGAAAGAGTTGGATCAGTTTCATACCGAGTGGCTTTACCTCCGAGTTTATCTCAGGTACACAATGTTTTTCACGTTTCGATGTTGAGAAAGTATATGCCAGATCCATCTCATGTTTTGAGCCCAGAGGTAGTTCAGTTGGAAGAGAACCTATCTTATGAGGAACAACCGGTCCAGATTCTTGACCACAGGGAGCAAGTGTTACGGAATAAGGTGATTCATCAGGTAAAGGTTTTGTGGAAAAACCATGTGATTGAAGAGGCAACGTGGGAATCTGAAAATGCTATGAGGGATAAATACCCCCACTTATTTTGATAAGTGAATAAAATTGTGAGGACGCAATTCCCAAAAGGGGGGAAGGATGTAACATCCCAGGTAAATAAAGAATAAAGAATTTTCATATTTATTAATATTTACGAATTAAATATTAATTTTATTTTAAAGGGGTTGCTATGTTCGATAGCGTACCCGATACGCAACGATGAGTTTCTTTGAAACTTACGTAGCACACTAGTAATAAAATAATATTATTTTAAATGTTAGTTAACAAGTAGCTGTTGTAATGGCGGTAATGGATAGAAATAACTAAAATATGATTAGATATGTTTTTAAATGTTTATACATTTACCCAATAAAAGATAAAAGCTTAAAATACGGAAAGAGTTCAATTTTACGGGCATATATACTCTAATTTTCACGAAAGGTCCACTTATCACCTTTTGATGGAGAACCATCATTAAATATAGTTTTGATCACTCTTATACTTTATTTTGGACCAAATATAACTCTTCTTTAGAATCGGGACATCAAAATTTACTTTGTGTAAATTTTTGGTACCTTTCTGATAAAGTTCATTTTTTTATGAATAGTGTAAAATGTTGTATTTTAATTCAAAACCTATTTTTAATCTAAATTATTTATATGATTAGATTATTATTTTAATTGGTTTTAAAGTGAAATTAGAAAATATTTTTACCAGTTAATCCAATGGTGGTCATTGGAATCAATTTCACTTTGAAATTGGACTTAAACTGGTGTCAATCTTTTGATACTTATTGTTTCACAAAAACACGCTATTTGTCATGACAACGGGAATTAATTATTAAATTAATTAATTTGACTTATATGTTTTGAATTTTGTAAAATGGACTACCTTTTTGAATTCGGAATATCAAATATAGCTTAGGGTGAATTTTTGGTAATTTTCTGAAAAACTTCAATTTTTGATGAATAGTGAAACCACTAAGTGGTAATCAAGCAAACTGATTTTTCAGTTAAATGAAAGTTTACCACTAATGTGTATTGAATTTTGAAAATCCGATATACATGGTTGTCATTAAGAAGTAAAATGTGGTTCAATGATATTAAAATAATTTTTTGGTGAATAATAACTTTTTTTCATTAATCGCGATTAGAGGTAATTAGTGTAGTTTAAGTTAAAAATGGTATTATAAGAATGTGAAAACACCATTACACTTGTACTAAACCTATTGGGTGAGTCATGGCCGACCATGAGAAGCCATGGGCCAACTTGGGGACCCCATGGAGCCACTTTAGTTGGAAAATGACATTAATATATTTTTATTTAATGTTAAAGTGAAAATGACACTAACATAAATTGTTTTACTAAAATAATTTTTGAGTGGGGTTATACAAGTCCAAATTTTGATTATAAATAGTCATTGGAAAGCTAAAAAGATTTCCTACATCATAGTATTTTGTTTATAATTTTTAGACATTAAATAAATTAAATTATATATGACATAATAATGATGCAGCGATGACATCATTATTTGACGATTTAAATAAAATGGAAAGATAATGTAAAATATATGAACTAAACATGTCCAAAACCAATTGTATGAGTGGATTTAGAACCCTTATCACCTTATACACGAATTATATCAATGTGGGACCTTTTAAAACCGAAACACATTTTCAAATAAAGTAATATTTCTTTACTTTCCAAAAGTGCCCCTCCTCTCCTCTTATAAAAGGCCCCCACCTCTACCTCATTTCACACACTCCTAAAGACTTTGGATCGGCCAAACCCTGCCCATTTACTCTCTCCACATCCCTCTCCTCATCCTAGAGGATTCCCTTTGGGCAGCATCCTTTCAAAGTAAGCCTTTAGGCTCAAATCAAAAGGGAGTTACACTTTTAAACGTAATTCATTCTCTCTTGTTCATTTGTTTTATTTTGCTTTCCAACCCTCTAAAATCTTTTTATTTACTTATTTTGTAACAAAACTAGTATATTCAATATAATAGGATGTTGTTATAATATTTATTTGAGCTACACTCTCACACAACTACATCAAATGGTTAAAGAACATACGGTTTCCGTGGATGGAGAAATTCTGCCTCCCGAAACGATGATTGTTCAATACTCATTTAACACCTTCAAGGGTGGCCATTATGATGTCACTATTTTTATATATGATATATAATATGTTTATGTTTTCTTTAAGCTTCTGTATTTTTAATTTTTGTCATACCTTTATGGTTTCCATTATGGGTAAACACGATATCTTCATTTAAGGAAGTGCGGACTACCGCCCCCTAAAAGTGATGTGATTCGTTAATGCCATATGTGGGACGTGTAAAGGATGGATTTAAAGTTATTATATATTATGTTATACTGGAATTATAATATACCTCTATATCATTATTATTTCTTTCCATTAAAGTATGAGATAGAAATGAAAGTAGCGTTCATGCGTACGTACGGCTTACCGTCTCCATGAACGGTGCATTTCATTTCTTATCCCCAAATGTAATGTACTATTAAAATTACATGTATATAATGTATATATATATAATTAATGATATATCTAAATTATGAATATAATTCTGGAATTAAAATATACATACCTCTCATTTAGTTTTAATTCCACTAATATGACAAAGAAATGAAAGTAGCGTTCATGCGTACGTACGGCTTACCGTCTCCATGAACGGTGCATTTCATTTCTTACCTCTAAATGATTATGTAATATTATAAATACATGTATATTCTGGATATATATGATAAATATTATATCCAAATCGGGAATTTCATTCTGGATATAAAGAACTTTTGACCACATGAACAACATGTAATTGTAAGAAGTCAACTTTCGACTTAAGAACCAAATATTGACAAAACAAACATTATTAACTTAATTGGTTAAATAATGTTTATAACATGGAAATAGGTGATATAAAATGAATAATGAACTCTAAAAATGTTCTTAATCAAGTAGAAATTAACTCAAGTTTATTATTCAGGACGTTAAAGAACGATCGAGTCAAGTCGGACCCGAGGTAAGCGAACTTCTTAACCCAACATCCATTCTTTGGGTTAATCTCCTACTTTCAAATTATGTCATGATATTATTATGTCTTATTTTGTATTTTTACTTTCTTTATGTGTACCTATAGTGAATACACATAATATATCTATTTTATTTTAAAAATTTTCTTTGTAAGGGACTTCATCTCAATCTTCTTTCATTGAGGCATATTTCGTTTTATACACAACTTTCTTTTATACGGTGTATAAACCCCTTTGACTTTTACTTTTATACAAAAGGAATCTTTTTCTACGAAGCGTTTTACTAAACAACAAAAAGGAATGTTTTTTTTAACGTACGCGGTGACAATGACTTTTTCCGCCGCCGCGAGTATTATTTGGTCTTTGGCTTTCTCAACAAGCCGTAATGTTTTTAGAATAAAATAAATACCATATACTATTTTATGTATTTTGGTATTGAAAATGGTTTTGAAAAAGGATTCTATTATGTCAATATATTTATGATATATTGTGATTGAAATGTGGAAATGTTATCATTCCTTTTATATTGGTTTTATGTTTTATGATTTTATATTGGTACTTGGACATTTTAACGGGTGGTTACGTTATAAACCATATGACGGGTGGTGCCGTGAATACCAGGACGGGTGGTTACGTTATAACCTCCAATGCATTGGGTATGGAAGTCGGCCGTATGGCTATTCCATTAAGTATGTATGGAAATTGGCCGTATGGCTATTCCATTAAGTGATATGTGTGGAATTCAACCGTATGGTTATTCCACTTAAGTATGTTTATGTCCCAAGTTACCTTTATATATTATATGTGTTCTTTATATGGGTTTTATTGTAATCCTTTGGTTACAAAAAGGTAAGTAATGATACTTTATTCAGTGAAGATTTTTTTTACTACTTCATGAAGGTGAAGGTATTACTTTGATATAGTATACATGGTTTACTTGATGTTTGAAAAACTAACAGTTTTTATTCTCTTTGTATCCCTTACTGAGCTTTTTATGCTCACCCCAAGTTTTTCGAAATGTTTTTCACAGGACTTAAAGTGGAATAAGGTCAAGGATGGGATCAAGGGAATGTCATGCTATCTAAAACATGGAATCTAGACATCTTTCTTTTTAAGAGTTTTTTTTATGGAGACTTAGTAGAAGTGTCTACTTTGTAATCTTTTAAGATGTAATAGTTATGTTCTAATTCTATAAAACTCTAAACCTGAAAAGATCCTCATTGTGAACTATTCATTTAATTCAATATTAAGTAAGGTTTAAGGCTGGGGCCTTATATGTAGGTTCTAAGTGTAGATCCATTAGATGAAACAAATACCCCTAATTTCCATTACTTTTCCCTTAGTTTTGATATGAAAATGACCCAATGGAAAAAACTTGGAAGGTCTGAGCATATGGATTATCACCTCAAGTATTTATATGATACCAGTTCCATATGATGTGGTATTAGTGTCATGTACTCCTTTAAAGGTTGAGGTTAGTTATTTTTATAAGAAATGGAAGCTTAAGCACCTTGGTTATTGCTTTTAACCATATGGGGTGCCTATTTTCTATGAACAAGGCATGAGATTGGATGTTGCAGGACAAGGTGCAAGACTAGGGGATGAGTAACAAGGTGCCTAGGAACCTAGGAATTGGGTGTGAGGTAAGGTTTTTGGGAATACGATGCATGCCTAGGTTCATGGGAATAAGGTGTGAGGTAGGGTAACTTTTTAGTGGATCATGAGCCTGTGTGCTTGGGAACAAGGTGCAAGGAAGCGGTACTCAAGTGCTCTCATTCCATTGATATTATTTTATTTTTATGTTGGATTTGTGGAGTTTAAATTTCACCAAGATCCAAAAAATTCATCCCCATATAATTGGGTCCAATTAGGATTAATATGATCAAATTCCAAGGAATACATGACTTGATGATTAACTTGGAACGAAGGGGGATTCACACCCATGTTGAGATGGGGACCCATGCTCAATTTGGTGTGAACACACTGATGGAATTATTCACTAAAGGAACCACCACAACATGGTGGTTTAAACTATTTCATTATTTTACTTGGACACACCACAAAATTGTGAGGGTTACCACACCATAGTGTTTTTCATAGAAATTATTGTATTATATGATAATTATTGGTTCGACCTCCATCATTCACTTATAGCTATCACTCTTGGTTTAATCATCATGTGATGATGATTGGAGGAGTTTGAAAATACAAGGATAATAATTTAAACATTAAATGATTTCTATGAATATTGAAGAGCATGTTACAAGAGTTGTAACATTTGAATCATTTTGTGAAACACTCCATCAACATATCTTAGCATTTCATAATGAAAGAGGGTCCTTTGATGACTATGTAAACTAGTTCATTCCTTGGATGTGTGTTCAATATGTTATGACATTATGAAACAACTTGGTTGAATTTTTTATTTTATATTTTTTATCTCCCACCTTTAAACCCAAATTGTAACACCTCTAAATTCTAAAGTAGGAACATTGTATTCGATAACGTGTATGGCACGCAACGCCAAGCATGCAAGGGAATATAATATCATAAGACTTTATGATATAATTACTATTTTAAATAAATTAAATCTAAGATATATCTTTCAATGCACACAAATTATAAGTTAGAATTCCTTACATGCAAGAATGATCTTGTTCGATATCTTGCATTACATGCAAGACCGAGTTTTACCAAACAATAATATATTATTAAAATGTTTTTATTTAATATAATAAGACTTAACCTAGCCGTTAAGTTAGAAGTTATTAATAGTATTATATAACTTATGATAATATGTGTATTATATATCCAATATTTTTTTTATATTCACCAAATTTATTTTATTGGTATAAGATGAGAACAAACCCAATTTTAAGCATAAAAACCTATATTTTTATAAAGTCACTTTTACCAGATTTTAATGGAAAACCTATTTTAAATCCAATTTATGGAAATTTTATAAATTTTATATTTCAAAATAAAATTTATTTTCAAAATAGAAACATAAAAATTATTTTAGGGTGATTATTCAGTATTTTTTTGTGAAGTTTCATTTTTTGATGAATAATGTAAAATACCGAGTTTTAATTCTAAACTACCTTTTCTTCTAATTTATTCATAAGGTTAAACTATATTATAAATTAGTTTTAAAGTTTAATAAGATCATATTTTCATTAATAAATTCAATTTAGGCCATTGGAATCAATTTCACTTTGAAATTAGATATAAAAACTTAGCAAACATTTGGACATTTTTTCTTTAAAAACCCGCATTGCCATCCCATCTATGGGATTAATTTTAAATTAATTTATTACTATTATGTGATTAGAGTTTTTAAAAATTAATTCCATATATGGAATCATAATAATTTATAATTTATAATTTATAATAATTTCAACTTAGTTTTTGACCAAAAATATTAGTGAAAGTAATTAAAATTAATTACAAAGATTAAGTGGAAAATTAGCTTTATAAAGTACTAAAACTTAAACTTAAGGCCCAAAATGACCTATAAAATTGTCATAAATACATTTTATTGACATATTTAGACCGTGTAATACCTTTTATATAATTTGGACTATTATTAGAACCACTTTAAATGGGATAACTTGGGTGGAATTCCCTTTCAAAAAATTTACAAGGATGATACTCCTCCTGCACTATAAAAAGGCACTCACCCTCCCACTTATTCACACCTATAAATACCTTTTTCACAACCAATATCTACCCAAATAGCACCTAAAAATCACTCCACTCAACCTATAAGCATCAATTTGGGCAAAAATCCATCCAAGGATTCCCTTTGGTGAAAACCAAAAGGAGTTACCCAAAGAAGAGGTAACATCCTTCCTCAATCTCTTTAGTTTTATTTTCATTATAAAACCATCAGATATTATTACTAAACGATTATATATTAAAAAAATTATCCTGAATATACTAATATTTTTTATTCTAAAGGTTTGACCCATACTTACACCCATTTCTATCTAATGGGTAATGAACTTACTGTTTATGTGTACGATGAACTACCACCTAACAAAATGATGTTGTTCATTTTTTACTTTACCACCTCTCATGGTTTGTAATTATGATGTAAAAACTATTTATATATGATATATATATTATTTATAATGTATTTATGCTTATGTAATTATTTTATAACACATAACTTTATACTTTCCATTTTTTGTAAACATGATAATATTATTCTCTAATGGATATTAATGACCTTTATCAAGTAATAGTACCATTTTCCCACTCTTTGGTACTTAAAATGTTTTAAAAAATGTTTTTAAGAAAACACAACTTCATGTATCTCTTTAGTCAGAAAACCTATTTTCTTCTAAAACCCTATTTTGTAAAAAGGATTTTGAAAAAGTTTTTCAAAATGAAAAGGATATTTTACCTAAGAATGTTTTTAAAAGTTATTTTTATAGTATTACCATTCATAAATGACAAAAAACCTCTATTTTATTCTACTTGGGATATATTGTATTGATATAATCCTTATTCTTCATCCAGATGATTTATGATTTATTTAACTAAGGATAGTATTTACATTCACTAACTTGATTTCTTTTTTATTCTCCTTGAAATATTCAATTTTATATGATCATTGAACATTGAATTTTAACCTAAATATCCATATTATTTATCATGGATATGATTATTTCTTAAATCGTATAATTTTTTTACATAAGGTGTTTAATTTGAAAGTTATTTGATTAAATAGAGAAATATTGATAAATACATATATTCTACTCTATACAAATATTTGATAAAGAAAATTATTAAATATATTATTCAATATACGAGGAATGATTTGGAAATGTACGAAAAAGGTGTGGCTCAATTACAGATATCCCCTGGATGCATCAGTAGTCTCATGGGAAGAGTCTGTTGGATAATATTAGATGGGTTTTTACTCAATATACTAAACCATATTGTGAACGGTCTTGACGGTAAATGTACCATGTAACTAGGAAGCATGATGTCCAATAATTAATAATTTCCATCATTTAGATTCATTTCATATTTACCCATGAGATTTTGTGTCAACATATCTATGGTTGCATTTCATTCTCTATTTATTGATTTAACGACATGTATTTCAGTTATTTGACTTACCATATTAATTATGACCTATATAGTTATTTGAATGGAATGAATTTTTAGTTATTACCCTTACATATTATTTATCCATTCAGTTTATTAATTATATATAATGTGTGTTTAGTTATTACCTTTACATATTGTTTATCCATTTAGTTTATTGATTATATGGAATATACGTTCATTTATTACCTTGACATATAGACTACTATCATTGATTAATTATTACTTCAACTATACTTAACCCTTATTGGGATTTTGAGCTCACATTTATTATGTTTTCTTCCCTAGGATTACTTGAAGTATAAAAAGAATGTTATGAAAGGATATAATTTATAGAATACAATTACTATCCTCTAATGAGAAAAAAATGTTGTAATTAATGTATTAATTTGTAATAAAATACTCATGTATGTATCGGGTTTACCAAGAATAATATACTGTTTGATCCTTTGGGATTCAATTTAATTTTATCTTATTACAATATAATTGTAGAATGAAACCATCTCTGGGATTTCTATGGTTGGGTTGCTATAGTTGGTATTAGATAAAGTTTAGTAGAAACCTTGGGAACTAGATTTAGGGAAACATAGATTAGATAACTTAACCCTAAGATATAATTTGAGAATAAGTATAGAATAACATCCTAGAATTTTGGTAAGGTAGATATTACGTGGGTATTCCTAGAAATAATTCCTTGTTTGAATACTATAAGGGGACATGGTTCTGACACAGATGTACTTAAGGGTAACAACTCCAATAAGGTGCGTCGAGCCTGACTCGATGTAACCTAGTACACAAAAACATGCCTTACTGCACACCTGGTTTGACACTCTCTGGGGATATTCTTAGCATAATTACCATTTTATTTACAAACCATTATGAAGGATTGTAGTAGATAATGAAAATGAATGACCTAGGTTAAAATTGAGGTGTCCTAGATTGAAAATAATATGTCAAGATATAGAAATACTAAAAATGAATATATGTTATTTATAACATGATAATTGATGATCACACTGTGGTTTTTGGTTTTAGGAAATTAATTATTCTAAATGATACAATCTATACCAAGGAAGGACCTATGTGTAAATAAATAGATGAAGTATTTATGTATTGGGGTTGTATTGAAAGCCTTAGTGAAATTTTTTTAGTGATTAAACTTATTTCATGCATTTCCGTCATATTTATTTTGGAAATTATATTAATATGGTTTTTGAAATGAAAAACCAGTATGCCAAGTGACAACCCATCAAATCCGGAAAGGCAGCAGGACTTAAACCCATGATCGAAGGATGATAAGGGTTTAACACCAACCACTAACCTATGAAATGTCCTTGTTAATATGTAATTGTTTCTAGATGAAAAATTTAATGAATAAATAATAATAATAAATTATTAATATCAATTTTTTAGGTTTAAATATTAATGCATTAACCATTTTTTCTTTGGAGAATAGTTAGAGAAAAATAGTTAGACGTTTTACTATTTTATGGGCCTTATGATCTATTAAAAGTTTATTTTAGTTCTTCCAAAATCAAAGTTAATTTTTGGATATCTATTTCATGAAGTAATGTATGAAATAGAAATTGATCAAAGAAAAAACAAAAGATTATTTTTTATAGAAATATGTCAAGTATGTATATTTTCTTATATTATTAGGTAATAAAATAATTACTCAACATTAAGAAAATGATAATAAAATATTGTCCCAATTCCTTAATTTTTATTGAACCAATGGTCCTATTAAATCATTATATATTTTTGACTTTGAGACCCTTGAATTTCCATTGATCATTCACTTGTTGGTGATTGATTACCTTATTCCCTACCTATAAATATTTACACCTTACGTCTAAGTCTATTTTCTCACTTTCCACTAATGTTCTCTTTTATATAAACCTAGTTATATGTCAGTCTACACGACCATTATACTTACCATTCTCTCTTTTCTAGAGGATGTTTTATGAACCCTTCTCACAATGTGTGATTTAAATATATAAAATATCAAACAATCTATTACCATGATCAGGTTTAAATTGTGAGGACATAATTTATTTAAGGTGAGGAGAATTTAACACCCCATAATTGTAAAATAAGAACATTGTATTCAGTAGAGTGTATGACACACAACACTAAGCATATAAGGGAATATAATATCCTAAGACTTTATGATATAATTACTATTTGAAATAAATTAAATCTAGGATATTGATTTCAATGCACACAAATGCTAATTTAGATTTCCTTATATGAAATAATTATCTTGTTTGATAGATTGCGTAACATGAAAGAATGAGTTTTTCCGAACAATAATATATTATTAAAATATTATTATTTAATATAATAAGACTTAAACTAGATTTTAAGTTATAAGTTATGAATAATATTATCTAAATTATAAGAATATATGTATTATATATCCAATAAAATAGTTTTTTATATTCATCCAATTTATTTTACAAGCATAATATGAGAACAATCTCAATTTTTTGCCTAAAATCTTATATTTTTATAAAGGTAATTTTATTGAATTTTAATGGTGAACCTATTTTAAATATTTTTTTGGAACTTTTATAAATTTTATATGTCAAAATAAAAATTATTTTTTAAAGTGAAACATAAAAATTAGGTTAGGGTGACTTTTTGATATTTTTCTGTGAAGTTTCATTTTTGATGAATATAGAAAAATTCTGAATCTTAATCCAAAAATGTTTTTTATTATAATTTATTTATAAGTATAAATTATATTTTAAATTGGTTTTAAAGTTTAATAAAATATATTTTTTATTTATTAATCCAATTTAGTCCATTGGAATTAATTTTACTTTGAAATTGGATATAAAAACTTAACAAACTTTTGGATGTTTTTAGTTTAAAAACCCCCATTGCCGTCCTGTTTGTATGATTAATTTTAAATTAAAATTTCCAACATATGTGATTGAAATTTGGTAAAATGGATTAAATATTTTTAATTATCATAATTTATAATGACTAATAATTTCAACTAATTTTTTGAACAAATATATTAGTGAAATTAATTGAAATTAATTAAAAAGATTAAGAAGAAAATTAGATTAACAAAGGACTAACCCTTAAACTTAAGGCCCAAAATGACCTGAAAACTTGTCCAAAATCCATTTTATGACCATTTTTAGACCCTAAACTACCTTTTATATAATTTTTAATATTATTAAATCCACTTTCAATGGTAAAAACGTGGGTCGAATTCCCTTTCAAAAAAATTACAAGAATGCCACTCCTCCTCCACTATAAAAAAGCACTCACCCCTCCCACTTATTCACACCTCTCAAGCCCTTTGGATTGAATAATATCTACCTAGATATCTACTAAATACCCCTATACTGAACCTATAATCCTAACCTTGGGAGGAAATCTATCCAATGAATCCTTTTGGTGGAAACCAAAAGGAGTTACCCAAAGGAGAGGTAACATCACTCCTCAAGCTCTCTAGTTTTATTTTCATTCTCTACACCATAAAATCTTATTATTACATGAATATATAATAAAACCATTATCCCAAATATAATTATATTTTTTATTCTAAATTTTTGACCTTCATGTACACAAACTTCCATATTATGGGTAAAAAACTTACTGTTTATATGTACGAAAAACTACCACCTCACAAAAAAATGTTGTTTGTTTTCTCCTTTACCACCTCTCACGGTTGAGAATTATGATGGAAAATATATTTATATATGATATATTTAATATTTATAATTTCTTTATTCTTATTTATTTATTTTATAACATATACCTTTATGCTTTCCATTTTGTGTAAATACGATAACATCGTTGGTGGAAGTGTGGACTACCGCCCCCTCAAAGCGATGTGATTCATTTACACTATACATTAAATGTATAAAGGATGGTTTTAATAAAAATATATAAAAAATATTACATAAATATTATACTAGAATAATAATAAACATATATATAATTTACGTTTTATTATTTTAACATGGAAAAGAAATGAAAGTATCATTCATGTGTACGTACGACCTTCCGTCTCCACGAACAGTGCATTTTTTTTCTTATATCCAAATATTATGGATTATTATAAATACATGTATAATAAATATATATGGTAATTAAATCATGGTTTACATTATGGAGATTATTAAATCATTATTTAAGTAATAGGAATAACAAGTAACAAGTCAAAACATACTAAAAAAACTAGACAATTGACACCCAAAATGGTGAAGATAATGAAAAATTGTTAACAAACAGATAATAAGATATTATAAGAAGATAATATATGATTTCATAAATATTAATATGGTTTGTAATAATTTATTAACATTTTTAAAACCATTATACAATAATTTAAAGTATTTTCACCTAAAATGAAATTTAAGGTAAGATATTTTCATCTCACTTTTTTACATCTATGAGATTATTGTCATATTCACCACTTAATTCTTTTGTGTGGTGTATCAAATAAAGTTTTATATGTTATATAATTAATATATATATTATAAAGATAATATAAATTTAATTTATTTTTATTCCTTCATGCTGATTTTGATTCAAATGTTTCCAAGTGGTATGAGTCACTTTGGAATGTTTAAATATTATTTTCTTTAGGAAGGTTTTTAATAAAATTCCAATGGTATTTAAATTATTTGAGGCATAATTTATAGTTGTACACCTAATTTGTTATATATGGTGTAAATAATTACACTTTTACATGTAATTTCATGATTAATTCATTCTTCATGGTATTTTTAGTTTCAATTTTAATTATTTATTTTAAGTGGATTTGAGTAAAAAGGTACCAAGTGGTAAATAAATTTCATAACTCGACTCCATTTCATTGGGTTATATTACTTTATCATTGTCATTAATATTCTAAGGTTATTTTTTAATCACTTTTTTACTATCTATTTTTGTATTTAAACTTATTTTTTTTGTGTATTTACATTTGACATACATAATATATTCATTGATTTATTCTCACTTAAACATTATAATATTTTCAAGGGTTTACTTTACAATTTCATTTTTTTGGGATTGTTTACACTTGAATTTCCATCATAGGAAATTATTTTATCATTGTATGTTAAATATATTCATATTCTTATCCTATGGTTATTCATGACCTTTATCAATTAATAGTACCATTTTTCCACTCTTTGGTTCTTAAAATGTTTTAGAAAATGTTTTTAAGAAAACCCAACTTCATTTATCTCTTTAGTTAGAGAACTTGTTTTCTTCTAAAAATATTGTTTTCTAAAAAGGATTTTTAATTTTTTTCAGAATGAAAAAGATATTTTCCTCAAGAATATTTTTAAAAGATATTTTTATAGTATTCCCATTCATCAATGAAAATAACCTGCAATTTTACTCCAATTGGGATATATTGTATTTATACCATCCTTATTATTCATATGAATGGTTTATGATTTCTTTGACCAAGTATAGTATTGACATTCACTAACTTGATTCCATTGTTAGTCCCCTTGAAATATTCAATTTACTATGATCATAACACATTTAATTTTACCCTAAATATCCATATCATTTATCATGGATATGACTATTACCTAAAATTTATGCCATTTTTACATACGGTGTTTACTTTGAATGTTTGATTAACTGAGGAAATATTGATAAATATGTATCTTCTACTACATACAAATATTTGATAAGGTGTATCATTGAATTGATTATTTGATATATGAGGAATGATTTGGACATGTATGATACAGGTGGGGCTCGATTATAGATAGGCCCTCAATGCATCAGTAGTCTCATGGGATAAGTCAATTGGCTAGACTTAGATGGGTTTTTACCCGATATACTAAACTGCCTTATGAAAGATCTTGATGATAAATGTACCATGTACCTAGGAAACATGGCTTCCAATAATTAATAATTTCCCTAATTTAGATTTTTATATTATTTATCCATGATATTTTAGATCGACATTTCTATATATGCATTTCATTCTCACTTCATTGATTTAATGGCATGTGTTTCAGTTATTTGCCTTGCCATATTAATTATGCTTTATCTAGTTATTTTAATGGAATGTGTTTTCAATTATTACCTTTCCATATTATTTATACATTTGGTTTATTTATGATATGGAATTTGTGTTCAGTTATTACCTTACCATATTGTTTATCCATTTAGTTTATTGATTACATGGAATGTGTGTTCATTTATTAGCTTTCCACATTAACTAATCTCATTTATTCATTATTGCTTCTGCTATACATGACCCTTATTGATAATTTGAGCTCACCCTTATTATGTTTACTTTCCTTAGGATTCCCTAAAGTGTATAGAGAAATTTATACAAGGATACGCTAGATGTAATAGTGCTATTACCCTCAAAATAGAAAAAAATTATGTTGTAATTACTGTATTCATTTGTAATACAAGAATCATATATGTATAAGGTTTACCAATAATACTAAACTATTTGGTCCTTTGGGATTATATTTACTTGGATCTTATTCCAATGTATTGGTAGCATGACCTCAGCTCCAGGCTTGCTGGGGTTGGGTTGATACACAAATTTCTAGAATATCATGGATTTAGAGAGATCCTTACCGAGCATCATGTGATTTGTATGATCCATGGATTCCTCCAAAGTAAGGATCCTATCAGAAACATCTCATGGATATCAATAAAATTCTTTTGAAAATATTTGATAATCTAGATTAACTAGTGAAATGTATTCCATTCTTATTCTTTATTTATATTAATTCCAAATAGATAGATTGATTCTAGGTTTAATCAGGTTTCATATTGTTCTTCTACCACATTCTAGATGTTATACATACCTTAAAAACCTAAAAATGGTATAAAATTAAATCTATCAATGTTTGGTTTGATATTTGAATGAATAAATAAACTGGAGAATATGATTTTTTAAGATCCACAATGCAACCCTTGTGAAATTCTTTTTTCCGTTCTTTAAATTTAAGGGATATAACATAAAAATTATGAAAAAAGGGCATGGTTCTTATAAAATTTATAAGTATATTCCATAAAGATCTTGAAATGGACATTTTAGGAATCTCCTAAATGTAATATAAAATATAGAATCATATTCGATGCCACTATGCATTGGTTCGAAGATCTTTGTGATGCGATGGCCTTCATAATTATGGCTACTATGACATAGTGAACTTGGAAAATACATTTTTATTATTATCCTACCAACATGATATGAATTGGAAAAAAATTCCAATGACTCCTCAAAATGTGGAAAACCCCGGACATCAGCCTAGCCTTTTTGGACTTATAAAATCGTTCTCGAAGCAACATGTTTCTCATAATGGTTGGGTAAAATGAAATTGAAAAATTCCCCAGATAAACCCAAAATGACCACTAAAATGGATGATATGTATGGAGTGTTCAAAGGACCAAAATAGAATGCATTACACCATGGAAAATCCATTTTAGCCACAATTGTTTTTAAAAATATTTTGTTAAAATTATAAAAAACCTTCACCATTACAAGCTCAAAGGGCCACCGTCGAAACTGAAGGGCAGTTTTAAACCATACCAAGTGTTTTGGTAAATCAATGTTTAAAGTGTTTTTACATAGTAAATTATTTTTAAGTGTTTATAAATTTAAAATAAGGAAAATATAAAAGTTTTTATATTAATTTATGAATTGTCCCTAAATTAGAATATAAAATTTTTGTATCAAGTACCTATTTAAACTTTTTTAAACCATTACAAAAAGAGTTTTAGATGATGTTATTAATGGTTTAAATAAAATAAAATGTGAGTTATTAAATTTATATAAACTGTTTACATAAATATGTAAATTTTATTATTCAAAAAATAAAAGTATTAATAAAATCTCTCATAATTTGAATATGAATGAGTTCATATTTAAACAATGTAAATGATAATATAAAATGTTTATATTAGATAAAATTGATCGTTCATGTTTATCCATGATTGAATTATAAAGTGTTTATAATTTATTTATGAATTTTTCATAAATATTTTATATCATATTTAAATCTATGAATTTTTCATTTATTAATCTTATCCCTAATTTATTTATGAATATAATTGTTTTATTATGAATAAATTTATTTTTTATTTTAAAGTGTTAAAATACTTATATATATTTCCTTACATGTATCCAAGGAGTTACATGTTATGTATGATAATTGATTTAGTTTTCTTCTACCATGACTTTATCTTATACTAGGTTATGATATTGAATCTAGAAGTTAATTATAGTTTATACATATTAAATTTTAGAATTATGATGGAATTGAAGTCTCACTTGAGTAAAGTAACCTAGGCCATAAGGACTTTAGGTTAGAATGATCACTATCCTAGAGTCTTATGTATTTTCTAGACAATCAGGGGTTGGAAATTTATTTCTCCAAGCTTACTCTTGTGGGTATTTATCATTTCACATGATTATAAGACTTTAAATAAAATGGTTTCATATACCTTATTCATAGAATTAATTTGGATGTGTATAAATATTGTTGGATTTTAATTTAGGTTAGTAACACAAGATATGAGTTAAATAAATATTTATACATAAATATGGTTTGAACATGTTGATTTGGTTCAAGGAATATGTTTTAAAAATAAATCATTATAGGCATGCATACATGTAAATGGAATTCAAGGGATAAGATGGGGAGATTAAATCCACTTTATAGAAACACTAAGTGTTAGATTCTATCTAAAGTAGAAACTTGTCAATACATAGTTCATCCAATAGGGAGATTCATGATAAAGATGGATAAACCTAGATTATATTGTGTAAGTAAAGTAAGTAATGATGTGAACCTAAGAGTTAAGTGCACCATTTTTGGAATTTTTTTAGGTTACAGTCAGTTGGGAAAGCCTTTGATATAAGAAACTTGAGAAAAAGTTTTGAGTTTATCCATATGATAGATTGGGAAAGGTGTTATCCGCTTAACTATCCAATAGTAATATATGATATAATTGTCATGATGATCTACCTATATATCTAAGTGGTGATACGAACCCTAAATTTGACTCAATAATTAGTGAAATATGGATTTTTGAGAACCATGTATATGATTAATTTTAAAAGGGTTATCATTTTATTGGGATCAAATTTAATAAAAATCCTTATTAAATGAATATAAATCATGATACTCTTCTGATAAAATATTATTTTACAGATAAATGGAATCATCACCATTAAACATGGATTTGGGACCATCCTCAGAAAAAGAAAGAACTTAATGTAAGAAACTTCTTAGATTGGTATAAAACATAAGAAATGTTCTCAAGTAAAAAGTGATAATTCTATAAGATCAATTCCTTAATGAATAACCAAAATTTGAAGTTGTTCAACAAGTGAATCTAGATTATTGTGTGAATAATAAAAGTATTAAATCAAGGTTTCAAAGGAATTATACACAAGATGATCTAAGGAACATTATTCTATACTCTTGTACTCAATATGATTGAGTATGAAAAATTAATTATAGCGAATAAAGGTTTATATTAAAGTTTATCAATTATATTAAATCTATTCATTTTGAAATGTTTTGATAATGTAAACATGTTTATGAAATGTTTACCACATTTTCTAAAATCATTGAAGAAAGATAAACTAGATTAGGTTATGTCTGGGTTTTGGTGCTATATTAATAATAAAAATGGATAAAGTTAAAACTAAAAGAATATAATTTATTTAGAGATTTAAATAATGTTTATTAAAGTAGCCAGTCGATGTCATTAAAACCTAAAATAGGTGTTAGGAGGTAGGGGTAACGTTTTAATTGGATAAAAGCATCCAAAATACCTAAAGGAGTTTTAGAAACTCCATGAAATGTTAATGTCATGTATTAATGTTATCGAAATCAATTATTATAAAATGAAGGGTATATGCTACTAAATGTGTAATATATAAATTTTGTGAGTATATAGGATTTCCAAATCAAGAAAAAATTGACGGAGCTTATAGTTTTAATTTAAATGATGAGGCAAAGGGTTTTTGAATCATGGTTTGAATGCAAAGGAATAATTCAAGATAAGATGGATCTTAATAAAAGATTTGTATTTTCATATCATTCTCTTATATGATAAGGGAAGTTTTTTTAACAAGGATTTATTATAAAAAATATGAAATAATAGGATATAATACACATGGTTTATGATTTATCAGTTTCTATAACATGGTTAAAAAAGAATATACGGATAAAAGATGTTTTATCCAGTGTAAAATAGTTTATCCAAGATATTCCTTAAAATAGTAGGAATTGAGAATCTACCACCCAAAAATGATATATTTTAAAGAATAAAGTATTATTTTCAGAAAACTACTCCAAACACATAGAATATCATATATGATATGGATATAATAGTTTATTTTTTAAATTTTCTTAACAAGGGAATTAATTGTTATTTCTTCCCACAAAGGTGTTTGTGTATCATTTCATGATTTATAAAGATAATATAGTTTATAATAAGGATAGTAATATTATGTTTTATACTTTGAGATATTCAAAGTTAAAAAATAAAATATTGTTCCAGTCAGTATTCAAAGTGAAAAACTGTCAACATCCTAAAGAAATTTAGGATGTATTGGTAAATAAATAATGTAAAGTGTTAGATTAGATACGTAAATGATATCAAGGATATTCTTTATGGAAAGTTTCCAAGAATGATGATGACAATGGAATTAGGAAGAATTGTAAGTAGAAAATAAAAGTTACCAATATCTTAGTATTTGATGTTGTGGAGTAAAAGGGTTTGAATACCTATTTAAAGAGTTGAATATTTGGAATATAATTATTATGCCTCACCATTATTCAAACTAGATTTCTTTATAAATGTTACTCAATAAAGAAGTTTAGTGAGATGGTTTTTTTAGATGTTCATATAGAAATGTGGTAGGAATAACATATATATTCAATGTGTTTAACAAAACCCTAAAAATATAGTAAACATAAGGCTGATATGAAAATATATCATATGTGATATGGTTAGATAAGTGCTTATGAATGGGTTTGTTAAGTATTTTTAAAGTAGTTAATAATATAAAAGGTATCTTTTTATACAAAAGGAGGATTTTATATTATAATTAAATTATGTTTGTTGTATATTTTTCATGTAGTGAAATGATAATTAACCTTTTAAAATTTGACTAAAACCTAGTTGATTTTCATCATGGAGTATTATAGATTATGATGAAATTATAAGGTTATCATGGGTAAGATTTCATATAGAGATATAAAATATGCTCAAGAGGCACAAAATAGGGTTTTGTGCAACAGATAACCTCCCGAGTATATACCACAAGGAGTATCATACATAATGTCTTTAGTATACTAGGGTTACATGTTTCATATTAAATACTTATACCTGAGGTTTTATAGATACATAGAATGAGGACCTTAATACTTTTATACCTTTAATATAAAATCCTTGAGGCTTAGATAATCAGGAGATAGTTTCATATATTTTTGATCATGTCATTGGTTGGAGATTAACCAATATGGGATTTCCCTCTTATATGAAGAGTATGTCATCTGGGCCCTCGATTGAGATATACTAAATAAGTATAAAACCATACCAATATAGTATATATGATGTGCTGATCTATTTGGAAGAGGGTCATGAGATGTGGTCATCCACTAAGATGAATGTCATGTGATGTATTCATTCACCTTGTTGGTCAATATGTGGATAATAATGAACATATGGGTAGACTATATGGGGTTTTGATAATCCATGTACCATGATCACTTAGTGTCTAGGATAAAGATATTATATGATTATGCATAATTGTAGATGATTCAGATAGAGGACATGGGTATAAAGGTCATGCCAGATCCCTTTGTATCTTTATTAACATTAACACTTTGATAGAGGATGATCTTTACTTATAGTTATGAATATGATAATTCATACTTTTTTTCAATTATAAAAAGTCCCATGGGGTCACACTTTGTGGTCATATGAATGAGGATAAAGTTTATGAAACTTTGAGAGGTACCCTTGTGATAGGCTGGGATGTAACTATCCCATAATTACATGATTTATAGAAAATATTTCATTATATACATTACCATGAAATTTTAGGTTTATAGATTTAGATATTTAGGAAAAAATGTTAATTAATAATGAACATGTATTTATAAAATAATATAATTCCTCCCAATATATAAGAAACTACTTAATCAACAAAAAGTGTTTAATATATTCTAAAAATTATCCACACATTCTATTTTCTTCTAGACATATCAGGTGTAATAATTTTATTCATAACCTAGGGAAATAGAAACATAATAAGGGTGTTCTCAAAAACTCATTAAGGGAAATTGCATGCCAAAATATATGATAAAATAAACAAGGCATGAATAATATGGTATGAAGTAATTGATAATAAAATAATTCCATATAATTGATCGCATGAGAATGAAAAAAATACATATATGACATAAAAATATAAATAACCACATGGATAATAATAACTAGTTTTATAGTGATATAATTCATAATTCCTAACATCATAATCATATCATAAAGTCCTTATGTTAATACATCATAAACATAACCAACATAACAACATAAATAATTGGGTAGACATATATCAAATAACCATGTAAATTTTTCTCATGAGACCCACCAATGCATCAAGATGATATTTTTGGACCCTACCATCATTAATTAAGTTAATCACATTAATCATGTGAAGGAATGAATAAAATATATAATACATACCCAACATTCCTTAGTTATTAATAAACATCAACATTGAAATGAAAAGTATCTGAATTGTCAATATTTTCACAATCAATAAATGGAATATATTTATATATATAAATCCCTAAAACGAACACTATATAGATTAATGTTAATATGTTTAATCTAACACTTTCCCAAACAAATAAACTGTATTATATGATAATAATACATCCAAATAAAGAAGGTGGTGGTTAAACAACACATATCTTAATGTTCCCTAAAGAACCACATACATAATCATGGATAAGTAATCCGAAATTATCAATATAAAATAGTAAATATTCATATTATAAATATTTTACCATTCAAGGGAATAATTCATTTAACTAAGTGAATATCCAATAATACAATGGAAAGTCCCCATTTCAAAATAATGATAACAAGGTAGTATGAGAAGCACTTTCATGGGTAAGTATATCAATAGGAAATGATACATCAAAAAAATGAGTTCGTGAGGTTGAAATACAAATACATATAAGTGGAAGTGAAAATACTATTTTATATAATAATATGGTAAAATAATTCAACTTATAAGAAAGTGGTTCAAGAATAATCATTATAACTCAAAAAAGGAAATTAAGCTATGAAAAACCCTTATAAACATCATATTTTGAAGGAAGAATAATTATAAAGGTAGTTTATAATAAATAAATATAAATACCTATAAAAAATAGGAAATATATATTAATTAATTCATAGGTAAGAACATACCCAACTTATAAGAATATAGTTCAAAAAGAACAATCATAACTCCATGAATGGAAATTGTGTTAATAAAAACCCTTACGACTTGGATAACACTTAAATAGAAATATTATTGAAGAAAGTAAATTTATTAGGATTGGTATATCCCATTAATAATATGAGGAATATAGTAAATTAAATTAATGGTTATTAAATAAAAAAACCATATAAAAGGAAACATGGTGCACAAAATATAACATTCATGAAAGAGTTTGAGTTGAGACCAAGAAACCCTTACATCATCATTATCATTCAAATATAAAACCCACGAAATATAGTACATGAGTTGGATTTGTAAATATATTAGATTTTAGAAAAAAATATGATAAAATAAATTCATATCCGATATATACACCATGAAAAGAAAAAGGTAGAGAATATAAATCATACCTCCATAATGAAAAATTGAGAGGTAAAAACCCCTACATCGGGTCCTGATTCATTTTGCATGTGCACCTAATATCAAAAATAATAAAATTAAATTTAATAAAATCTTTATTAATAACATTTTAAAATTATATTTCATTTCAAAATTTCTATTTATTACCATATATTATTTATTTATTATATATTTTTCACTTATGGCAGTTACTTGTGGTGGTTTAGTTGGTTTCTATGAAACTTCCTCAAAATATTGACCATGGTTAATTTTTTTGTAAAATAACTGAATAATCTCCATAATTTTAGATATTTATGTTTTTTATTATTCAATTATCACAAAATTTATCCATATTCTTAGTTTTTCATAAAATAGACTCAAATTAATAATGTTTCCTTGATATGTTCATTTAAGGTGGCTAAGTTTACTATAACTGTTTATTATTAATATAACTTATATAGGGTAGAATATTATCATTCTAGGATATTAATAATGTTATAAATATAATTTTTTATACATTAAATATTTTTTGAAATTCAACCATGTCAGGTGGTAAAGGAAAATGAGAAACATTGTTCTGTGGAGGCAGTAGTCCGCATGTACACACAAATGATGCTCTCATTTTTCATAGAATCCGAGCGATGTAAAAAATAAAATAATTTATAATTTAACAATAATAAAAATAATAAAAATATTATATATTTTTATTAAATAAATATTTTTAATTATCTATTTAAGGAGATTTTGAAAAATATAACACTCCTTTCGTGGAGGTAGTAGTCTGCATATACGCATTGCGAAATCTTCATTTTTCGAATAGTTTTGGAGGATGGTAAAAAATTTATTTTACATTAGTATAATAAAATTTCAGAGTATTAATAATAATTATGTCACAATACTTTCATATATAGAATATATACAATGGGTAGAAGAATAAATGAATTAAGAAAGTTCAATTGAGAACATTACCTCTCCATTTAGATGTTATCCCTTAAGAAACAATTTAACGACCCTTATATTGGTATCCTAGAAAGTCTAAGGATTATAGGATTTAGAGATAGGGTTTATGAGATACTAGGGTAGAGTCTTGGTTGATATAAATATTTTTAATTGGTGGTGAAATGAGGTGGAAGTGATCTCTATTTATATGTGAAAAAATGGAATTTTGGAAAACACATATTACCTTTTCAATGATGCAATGAAAATATTCAAGGTCAAATTGCTCCAAAACTGGGAAATAATGAAGTTTAGGATGATATAAAGCTTATAAATCCACTATCATCCATTTATAAACTTGTTTTAATATATTTTTCAAGTCTTTTACCACTATTCTTCTTACATTTTACCATTTTGGTTTTTACCTTGGTAACTAGTTTTTACCCAAGTTATATTTTATTAAAAATACATGGTAACACATATTACTAAATTTTGGTGTTATAGAAATAAATTTAGGATCCATATAATCTAATTCAATTTCTAGATAAGATAAATATAACTTTTAATTTAAAAAATTTAATATATGGAAAAACCGTTTTCTTAAAAAATGTTCTTTTCACCATTAAGTGTTCTTAATATTATGAAATATTAATTACCAATTAAATTAGTGATAATATATTTATATATGTGTGTAAAACTCATATAAAAGTAAATATAAAAAATATATCAATTTAATTTATTAGATAAAAATTACAGAACATTAATGAAATAATTATTTGAAAATAACCCTTTCACCATTATCATGGTCTTTAAACTTAATCCTAGTAAATATATTTTATGCCAAAAAATGTAGATGAAATTGTTATATAATATTAATTTTTTTTTATCTAAAATGGGAAATTAATTTTTTAGATTTAATTTCTACAAGTGGTGAAAACTAATTTTTAATATAATATAATAAAAACCGTTTTTATTGTAAAATATAACTTAAGTTTCCAAAACATTAAACATGAGTTTTATAAATTCAATATAATCTTTTTAAATGATTTTATTTTGATAATTAGTTATATTTCTGGTATAATTTTTTTTAGTAATAATTAATTCAGGATAATGTTATATACATTATAGTATTAGTAAAAATAATATTTTTTCAATATTGACCTAAAAATTAATTATTTCATAAAAAACCCAAAAATTCATCATAAGATAATATTGATATGATAAATCCAAAAATAAAGTTCATTATGTCAAACTAAAATTCTATAATTTATAAATTTAACTTTCAAGTAAAAACATAAAAATATAATGAAAACAATCTTCATAGGAGAACAACTTTTTAAAACATTAATTATACTTATTCTTGTTTCCTATAAATTACAAATAAAATTGGTATTAATATATTATTCACATAAACAATTTATTATTCATAATATATTTATTTTCTTAAAATATGAACATAAAAACCAATCTTTACAAAGATTATCTTTTAAATAATAAATCTATCTTATTAGTTATTTAACTGTACTATTTGAGTTTTATCAATGAATTAGTTTTGACAATGGACCTTCAGTTTTATTTATATAACACCCCAATCTTCCACGATACGCTTCTCTTTCAATAATACAATAGCTTTCATTGTACGCAAGTTCGAGATTCTAACACACCGCGACCAATCAAAGTAGCAGTTACGAATAGTAATACCCACTTTTTGAAATTATATAAATTTTATATTTCAAAATGAAATTCATTTTTGAATTTGGAATATCAATTATAGCTTAGGGTGAAATTTTGGCATTGTTATGAAAAACTTCAATTTTTGATGAATAGTGAAACCACTAAGTGGTAGTTAAAAAACTGATTTTTTGTTTAAATGAAACATTACCACTTCTGTGATTTGATTTTCAAAAATCCGACATACATGGTTGTAATTAGGAAGTAAAATTTGGTTCAATGGGATTTAAATAATTTTTTGGCGAATAGTAACTTTTAAGTTTAATTAATCGTGATTAAAGGTAATTAGTGAAATTTAAGGTAAAAATGATATTAAAAAAAATATGAAAATACCTTTACACTTTTACTACCCCTATTGTATGAGTCATGACCGACCAAGACAATACATGGGTCAACTTGGGGACCCCATGGAGACACTTTGGTAGGAAAATGACATTAAAAACTTTTTATTTAATGTTAAAATAAAAATGTCACAAACATGAGTTGTTTTATTAAAAAAAAATTTAAAATGGGTTATACAAATCATATTTTTGACTATAAATATTAATTATAAAGCTAAAAATATTTCCTACATCATGATAATTTTTTTATAATTTTTAAACATTAAATAAATTAAATTATTTATGACACCATGATGATGGAGTGATTACCTCATTAACTAACGATTTAAATAAAATAAAAATATAATGTAAAACTTAAGACTTACACTTGTCAAAAACCTATTGGATGAGTATATTTCGAACCCTTATCACCTTATCCTCGAAATATATAAGTGTGGGACCTTTAAAATCTGAAACTTATTATATAATAAAGTAACATTTCATGACTTTCCAAGAGTGCCCCTCCTCTCTTCTTATAAAAGGCCCCCACCACTACCACCTTACTCACACCTTGAAATCCTTTTGTCTCAGCCAAACTCTGCCCAAATACTCTCTCAACTTCCCTATATTACTCCTAGAAGCCTCACTTTGGGCAAAATTTTTCCCAATGAAGCCTTTGGCTCAAATCAAAAAAGAGTTACCCGATTTTAAGGTAATGTCTCCTCTTATGTTATTTTGTTTATTTTGCTTCTCCAACCCCTTAAACTCTTTTTATTCCTTTCTTTTGTAACAAAACCCGTATCTTAAATATACTAGGATGTTGTTATATAAGTACTAGAGCTACACTTACACACACCTACATCTAATGGTTAAATAACATACTGTTTCTTTGGATGGAAAATTTCTGCCTCACGAAACGATGATTGTTCAACACTCATATAACACCTTAAAAGGTGGAAATTAAGATGTCACTATATTTATATATGATATATAATATGTTTATGTTTTCCTTAAGCTTCTGTATTTTTCATTTATGGCATACCTTTATGGTTTCCATTATGGGTAAACGTGATATTTTCATTTTAGGAAGTGCGGACTACCGCCCCCTCAAAGTGATTTGAATCGTTAATGCCATATGTGGGATGTATAAAGGATGTATTAAATGGTATTATACATTATATAATACTGGAATTATATTATACCTTTATATAATTATAACTTCATTCCATTAAATACGAAATAGAAATGAAAGTAGCATTCATGCGTACGTACGACTTACCGTCTCCATGAACGGTGCATTTAATTTCTTACCTCTAAATGTTATGTAATATTATAAATGAATGTATATACTGGATATATATGATTTATATGATATCTAAATCATGAATATACTTATGGATATAATATATATTTTATCACATGAACAAAGTGTAATTATAAGAAGTTTATTTTTGACTCAAGTACCTAAGATCGACAAAACGACCGTTATTAACTTAAATAATTACATAATGTTCATAACATGGTAATAAGTGATATAAAAGGAATAATGAACTTAAAAAAGGTTTTTAAGCAGGTAGATATTAACTCTAGTTTATTATTCAGGAGGTTAAAGAGCGGTCGAGTCAAGTCGGACACGAGGTAAGGGAATTTATTAACCCAATTTCCATTCTTTGGGTTAATCTCCTACTTTCAAATTATGTCATGATATTATTATGTCCTATATTGTATTTGTACTTTATTTATGTGTAATTATAATAAATACACATAATAGATATATTTTATTTAAAAAATGATCTTTGTAAGGACTTCGTCTCAATCTCCTTTCATTGAGGCATATTTGGTTTTATACACAACTTTCAATTATATGGTGTATAAACCCCCTTTGAATTTTTCTTTTATTCAAAAGGAATATTTTTATATGAATCGTTTTTACTAAATGACAAAAGGAGTGTTTTTTATTACGTATGCGGCGACAACTACTTCTCTGCCGCCGTGACTATTATTTGAGTTTCAGCTTCCTCTATAAGCCATAACTTTTTTTAAAAGAAAAATAAATACCCTTTTTTACTTTTCTTTTATTTTGGGTATTGAAAATGGTTTTGATAATGTTTTTATTATATCAATGTGTTTTATTTATATATTTTGATTGAAATGTGGAAATTTTATGTTTCCTTTATGCATGTTTTATGTGATACTATTATGTTATGGTTTATGATATGTTTAAAACTATTCATATGAGTAATGCATTGGACTTAATAAGTGACGGGTGGAGCCTGCTATAGCTCCTCGATGCATCTGCAGATCTCATGAGACAAACTAGTGTCTTGGCACGAGGCCTTGACAAAATCTTATTTGTAGTCTTGGCACGAGGCCTTGGCTATGTGGTTATGATAGTCTGGCATTATGCATTCCATCATCATGAAAGTGGTTATTGATATTTCATGTGATTATTTGACCAGTAGAATATCCATGTGAAGAAGTAAATGGAATTATCTCATTTTACATTTGCCATATTATGTTGAAGTTCAAGTTTAAAAGGCTTTTGTTTTTTTATACATTTCCTTAAATGTTTATGTTTATTTATGAAAGCTTCTGCTATATTGTTATCCTTACTGAGCATCTGAGATCACCCCTTTCAATGTTTTATTTTTCTCAGGATGTGAAGAAATATTTTATGACTGACCTGCAGGGATAGTCTGAAGGGGATATAGGTGTGGACTATGAAGACTATGTTATTGTAGTTTTTCAATTTATGATGTAATGTAACATTTATTAATGTATCTAGTGTTTCCAAGGCTACTAAAATAATTGGTCTTTCGAGACTTGATCTTTTGTGATCATGCCAATGTTACGTAATAATGCACCGACTCTGGGTAACTGGGGTTGGGGTGTTACAGTTGGTATCAGAGGCAGTTTATTACTAAATTTGGAAGTTAGATTTAGATAAACTCTGATTAGAGCACATAGCCCAAAGATATAATTTGAGGATTAGTATAGAAGAACTTCCTAGAATTTTGGTATTATAGAGATTTTGTGAGTTTTCCGAGAAATACATCCCTGTCTGGATACGAACAGGTAGAGGAGGCTCTGGCACAGATGTTCCTCGGGGTAAAATCTGAAAACACCGCTTTGATCTAGACTCGAATGGGAACTGGTGCACGACAACGGGCCTTGCTGCACTCTTGGTTACGACACTCCCGGGGGATATGCTTAGGATAATTCTCATTTTCTTTACAAACCATTATGAAGGGTTTATGAGTATATACTTCCTTAAAGGAAAGAATTTTATGATTATAGATTGCATCCATAAATTTTTCAATTTATGTTAAGTGTTTTACAAGTATGGAATTATGTATTTTTATTCATAAACTAATCTAGTTTATGACATTGTTTAGAAATGGCGCCTAGTGGGAGGAATGGAAATCGTATCAATGCACGTACTCCATGTAGGGATTGCCCTCCTGCTCAAGATAATTATTGTGGAGATGGAGATGCTGATCAATGGTGGTCATTGATTCAAAATACAAAAGAAGATGAAGAAGTATCAAGTATGGAATGGAGAGAGTTCACAGATATTTTCTTAGAAAAATACTTTCCTCGTGACCATCGAGCAGATATGGAAAGGCAATTTCTGAGTCTGAGACAAAAGGAGGATGAGAATGTCGCAAAGTATGAGGCCAACTTTACAAGGTTAGCGAGGTATGATGTAGATTATATACGTAACCCAATAAGTAAGATTGATCGTTTCTTTGATGGGCTAAAACCATTTCTCCGTCGAGCTTTAGTATCACAATCCTTCTCATCATATGAAGATATTGTCTCATGTGCTATCAAGATAGAAAATGAATTATCTAAGTCTTATGACAACAAAGTAAAGCAAGAGAAGAAGAGAATGGTGGAACAAGAGACAGATAAAGGGAAAAAGGGAAAGAAGGATTTTCCATTATGTGATAATTGTGGTAAGAATCACCCTGGTTCTTGCCTAAAAGGAATGAGAGTTTATTATAAATAAGGATAAAAAGGTCACCAGGCTCGTGATTGCAAGGGAAAGAAAGAGGCTATCAATGTTGAATGCTACAATTGTAGGGAAATGGGGCATTATGAAAATGAATGTCCTAAGCGTCAGGGAATCTTACCTCAAAAAAGGCCAAGGGATCAAGGACAATCTTATGCTGTTACTACAGTTGAAGTGGAATAATTAATGTATTGGTGCTTTTGGACTTAAGGATTATATTCTGGTTATAATAATAATGTGATATATATAAGGATTGTACTGCAGTACTTGTTTTTTTTTCATTAAGGTTTTAATATGATGAAGGTAATCATATTTTTAGTATGTGACAATAAGAGAAACTTTACTTTGTTTGGGGAATCTGATGTTACAATTGATTTTGGAATTTAGAGACCTTTTAGAGAAAGTCTGGACAGAGGTATTTTGGATAACTATATAGGTTGGAATGGATTAAGTTGAACCTTGGATAGTATTGTTTAAGGTTAAAACATTTCTGAAGATTATTTTTGGAATATTATAATACTATAGTTTTAGGAAAAGGACAACCTGCAGGTTGGGGGATAACCCGTCGCGTCGGACAAAGCTGCAGGAATCGAACCCACAACCATAGTGCGACATGCCTTTATTACCTACCACTAGCCTACAGGAAGTCCCTGGTTATTACAAAATAGTTTTTCTAATCTAAATGGTATGTGGTAATATTTGGAACCTTATACAATTAGGATAAATATAATATTTTTTGAGTTATGTTACCATTTGGAGTGAAAGATGGGTTCGTGGTAAAAATTTATTAAAGAATGAAAGCCTACATGACAAGTAAGTATATTTCCTTACGTTCTTAGAAAATCTCTTAAATAAATTCCTCAACTTTATAAAAGGTAACTTAAAACAAAAATGTTTTCGGTTAACTTTTCCAACTGGGGATTCAATGACCGTTTAACCAATCACAAGTTTGTGATTTTACCGTGGTTAACTTTCTCCTAATCCTGTTTTCTACAACTCTCCATTAGACCTTGATGGTTTTTTTCTCCTCCATATCCATATTTTTATAGAATCCCAGTATGGGCTATCTCGGTTGACCTTTGTACTTCTCTTTCTTTCTTTTAATGTTATATTCTTATTAACCCTATTTCTGATGTGGATTTTCCACAAAGGTATTTTCTATTTTCAACCTTTTATTTTCGAAGAACATTTTCAAATTGCGAGGATGCAATTTATTGAAGTAGGGTAGAATGTAACACCCCAAGCTTCCACGATATGCTTCTCTTTCAATAATACAATAGCTTGCATTGTACGTAAGTTCGAGATTCTAACACACCGCGACCAATCAAAGTAGCAGTTACGAATAGTAATACCCACTTTTTGAAATTATATAAATTCTATATTTCAAAATGGAATTCATTTTTGAATTCAGAATATCAATTATAGCTTAGGGTGAAATTTTGACATTGTTCTGAAAAACTTCAATTTTTGATGAATAGTGAAACCACTAAGTGGTAGTTAAAAAACTGATTTTTCGTTTAAATGAAACATTACCACTTCTGTGATTTGATTTTAAAAAATCTGACATACATGGTTGTCATTAGGAAGTAAAATGTGGTTCAATAGGATTAAAATAATTTTTTGGTGAATAGTAACTTTTAAGTTCAATTAATCACGATTAAAGGTAATTAGTGAAATTTAAGGTAAAAATGATATTATAAAAATATAAAAATACATTTACACTTGTCCTACCCCTATTGGATGAGTCATGGACGCCCAAGAAAATTGATGGGTCAACTTGGGGACCCCATGGAGCCACTTTGGTAGGAAACTGACATTAAAAACTTTTTATTTAATGTTAGAATAAAAATGCCACAAACATGAGTTGTTTTACTAAAACAATTTTTAAATGGGTTTATAAAGATAATATGTTTGACTATAAATATTTATTAGATAGATAAAAATATTTCCTACATAATGATATTTTTTTTATAATTTTTAGACATTAAATAAATTAAATTATTTATGACACCATGATGATGCAGCGATTATCTCATTAATGAATGATTTAAATAAAATAAACATATAATGTAAAATCTAAGACTTAAATTTGTCAAAAACCTATTGGATGAGTATATTTCAAACCCTTATCCCCTTATCCTTGAAATATATAAGTGTGGGACCTTTAAAATCCGAAACTCATTATATAATAAAGTAACATTTCATGACATTCCAAGAGTGCCCCTCCTCTCCTCTTATAAAAGGCCCCCCACCACTAACACCTTACTCACACATTAAAAGCCTTTTGGATCGGCCAACCTCTTCCAAAATAATCTCTAAACGTCCCTCTCTTACTCCTAGAAGCCTCACTTTGGTCATAATTCTTCCCAAGGAAGCCTTTGGCTCAAATCAAAAAAGAGTTACCCGATTTTAAGGTAATGTCTCCTCTTATGTTATTTTGTTTTATTTTTCTTCTCCAACCCCTTAAAATCTTTTTATTCCTTTAATTTGTAACAAAACAAGTATCTTCAATATACTAGGATATTTTTATAAGAAGGATTCGAGCTACACTTACACACACCTACATCTAATGGTTAAAGAACATATTGTTTCTGTGGATGGAAAATTTCTGCCTCACGAAATGATGATTGTTCAACACTCATATAACACCTTCAAAGGTGGCCATTAAGATGTCACTATATTTATATATGATATATAATATGTTTATTTTTTCCTTAAGCTTCTGTATTTTTCATTTATGGCATACCTTTATGGTTTCCATTATGGGTAAACGCGATATTTTCATTTTAGAAAGTACGGACTACCGCCCCCTCAAAGTGATTTGAATCGTTAATGCCATATGTGGGATGTATAAAGGATGGAGTAAATGGTATTATAAATTATATTATACTGGAATTTATTATACCTTTATATAATTATAACTTCATTCCATTTAATATGAAATAGAAATGAAAGTAACGTTCATGCGTACATACGGCTTACCGTCTCCATGAACGGTGCATTTCATTTCTTACCTTTAAATGTTATGTAATATTATAAATGAATGTATATACTGGATATATATGATGTATTTGATATCTAAATCATGAATATAATTATGGATATAATGGATATTTTACCACATGAACCAAGTTTAATTATAAGAAGTTTATTTTTGACTCAAGTACCTAAGATCGACAAAACGACCGTTATTAACTTAAATAATTACATAATGTTCATAACATGGTAATAAGTGATATAAAAGGAATAATGAACTTGAAAAATGTTCTTAAGCAGGTATATATTAACTATAGTTTATTATTCAGGAGGTTAAAGAGCAGTCGAGTCAAGTCGGACACGAGGTAAGGGAATTTCTTAACCCAATTTCCATTCTTTGGGTAAATCGCATTCTTTCAAATTATGTCATGATATTATTATGACATATCTTGTATTTGTACTTTATTTATGTGTACTTATAGTAAATACACATAATAGATCTATTTTATTTTAAAAATTATCTTTTTAAGGACTTCGTCTCAATCTCCTTTCATTGAGGCATATTTGGTTTTATACACAACTTTCATTTATACGGTGTATAAACCCCCTTTGACTTTTACTTTTATTCAAAAGGAATCTTTTTATACGAAGCGTTTTTACTAAACGACAAAAAGAATGTTTTTTCTTACGTATGCGGCGATAGAGACTTCTCCGCCGCCGTGACTATTATTTGAGTTTCGACTTCCTCTATAAGCCCATAACTTTTTTTTAAAAGAAAAATAAATACCATGTTTTAATTTTCTTTTATTTTGGGTATTGAAAATGGTTTTGATAATGTTTTTATTATATCAATGTGTTGTATTGATATCTTGTGATTGAAATGTGTAATTTTTATTTTTCCTTTATGCATGTTTTATGTGATAGGATTATGTTATGGTTTATGATATGTTAAACCTATTCATATGAGGAATGCATTGGACTTAATAAGTGACGGGTGGAGCCCGCTATATCTCCTCGATGCATCGGCAGGTCTCAGGAGACAAACTAGTGTCTTAGAATGAGGCCTTTACAAAATCTTATTTGTAGTCTTGGCACGAGGCCTTGGCTATGTGGTTATGATAGTCTGGCATTATGCATTCCATCATTAAGAAAGTGGTTATTGATATTGCATTTGATTATTCGACCTGTAGAATATCCATGTGAAGAAGTAAATGGCATTATCTCACTTTACTTTTTCCATATTATGTTGAAGGTCAAGTTTAAAAGGCTTTTTTTAGTTATACATTTCCTTAAATGTTTATGTTTATTTATGAAATCTTCCGCTATATTGTTATCATTACCGAGCATCTGAGCTCACCCCTTTAAATGTTTTATTTTTCTCAGGATGTGAAGAAATATTTTATGACTGACCTGTAGGGATAATCTAAAGGGGATATGGGTGTGGAATATGGAGACTATGTTATTGTATTTTTTCACTTTATGATGTAATGTAACATTTATTAATATATCTAGTGTTTCCAAGGCTACTAAACTAATCGGTCTTTTGAGACTTGATCTTTTGTGATCATGCCAATGTTACGTAATAATGCACTGAATCTGGGTAATTGGGGTCGGGGTATTACAATTTATACTTTTATTTTATAATTTAGTTACCTTTATTATTACTTACCAATTATATTAATACATTTTAATAGTTATATAATTTTCAATGAATCATTTTAGTTTGGCATTTCCTGTGAAATAAGTTATTTAATGCATTGTGTTTTAAGAAAAATATAATTTAAACTCTTAGAGTGTTACATTCTTCCCCCTTAAATAAATGTCTTCCTTGAACATTTTATTATCACTTACTAATTAAATAGACATGTGTATCCATAAGATAGAGAAAACTCAAGATATAATCACTAATGAGATATAATATTCACTAACTTTTTTAATATAAGGAAACTCATCTATTCTTTATTAATAGGAATATTCCCAATATTGTGTTTCTTTTTGTAATGTCATAGAATTTCTGTTTAATTTTTTTAGTTACATGTAATTATTTTAAAACCAGGCTCGGAGACGGTATGAGATTCCAAGGTCTAGAGAGCCCAAAATGTATTTTAAAACTTTTTTAAAGTACGTTAAGTAATTGTTGGAGCCGGGTTTTATAACTTTTGAACCGGTGCCCAGATTAAAAATCTAAAGGAACCGATGAATTCAGAACACCGATATTTTCCTAAGAATGGACTAACCTTGATCTATGTGGGTCAACCGAAAAAGATAAATTTCATACTTTTAGTGAAAAAAATAAAATAAAAATAAAATAAATTCAAAGTATATTTTATTAAAACTCTTTCCGCTACGACTAAACGACTAATCAGGGCTACGGTTCAGTGAAATGGAAATTCTGAATTATTAATAAACCTCATTAATGAGACAGTGTGGTGAAACACATCACGTATCTTTAATTTAATTAAACATGGATCCAGAGTTGAAAAACAGCCCTGGGAAATTCTTTGACCAATGAGAAATCTCTCTCTCTCTCCGACAAAAAATTCCATCAACGAATTCCATCTAATCAAGTATTTATGAATACCGGTGGGAAAAATTAAAGGGACGATGTATGACGACGAATGCTAATGGACCGAGGATCGACGATGGCTCAGAGCTTCCGCCATCGACAGTGACAGATCCTCAAACCAAGTAGGGGTTTAAAAGTTTTAAGTTTTCTCCATTCTTATTCTAAAACAATGAATGTGGATCAACCCATGAACAAGATGATCCGAAAATCACGTGTTCTTGTGGGAGGGTGTTTACCTTGGGTTTTTGCATCGAGATTGATGATTATCCGATAGAACTATGATCCCAAGTCTCCCTGGTTTTTAAACTTTTAACGTAGAGGGTGCATACCGACATGAACAAGGATCGAGCCCCTCTGCTTGTGCATTCTTCGTGGCCGCATCATCAAAATGGAGGAAAGGTGGATCCGAGGCTGTGGCAGTGATATAGAAAACCCAAGAGGCCTGTGGGCGCTGGAGAATTTGAGATACAACCACCAGAGCGGACCTTGTGGCCTACGAAAGGTGCCGTCGGTGCAGCGATGGTCGTAGGTGGGAGGTGGTTTCAACTGGCCCTGCGTGTGGGATGAAGCATCCAGACCTTTCCATCCACTCTGGAGGAGGCGGTGCGCCCAATGAATGACATAGTGGAGGAGGGCCGTAGAGGCTGACTGGAAGCGGTGCCAACGTGGCACCGCGTAGGAGGAGCAACCCACTCCATGTAGCACACATACTGACCATGGGGGAGGCTAGATGACCAATCACACACACCCCAACTAGACCAGGATTCCCAAGTGGCCCAGCAAAAATTTAGAGGTGGATCGCTTTAACGGACTGAGTCAACATGATAAAGCTGGGTCGTGCAGTGGCCCAATCTAGGAAAAGAGACTGGCCCGCCAGTGCTGGCCGGGTCGGATAAATTCGTGTCACTGGGTGACCAAGTGGAATGGACCCACTGCTAACCTTGTTCAGGTCTAGTGAGGAATAATGAACTAGACAGACATGATAGAGTCATGTGGGACCCTTGGTTGGGTTGGTTGGGTCGGTCCGAACTAGTCGGTCTGGGCCCAGATGCACTTTTCCTCTGTTTATAAAGAGGGATATATCTCCCAGAATGTGAATACGATTGATGCATCATCTATGGAATTGGTACCCATGTCACGAGGCTGTCCTTATGAAATCCTCTATGTAATATTTCATGGATGTTGAACCAGTGAGGCTTCGTGACTCAGCTACCCAGTGAAACTCTTTGGATCAGCTATCTGCGAGACTGCATGACTCAGCTACCCAACAAGACTCCGTGACTCAGATATCAATGAGACTCCCTGACTCAGCTACCCAGTGATACTCTGTGACTCAGCTATCAGTAATACTTCATGACTCAGCTATGCAGTGAGACTTCATGACTCAGCTATCAGTGAGACTGTGTGACTTAGCTACCCAGTGAGACTCCATGACTCAACAATCAGTGAGACTCCATGACTCAGCTACCCAAAGAGACTTTGTGACTTAGCTATCAGCAAGGCTACCTAACTTATCTACCCATTGAGGATTGTTTACTCAACTACTGAATAGGTCTAGGTGACCTAACTAGACTAAAGGGCTCATCGGGGAAGAGTTCCTTTGCAGTGATTGATGTTCAGTGTTTTCAACCATTGGTTTTTCTATCAACACTTTAAGTTATACCTGTGTCAAGATGAATCTAGTGACTCTAATATTTGTGAATTATTTTGTGATTTTTTTTGGATTTCTGTGAGACTCAAGTTGGTTTCGGGGTCCCTACTGAGTATTGTTATGCTCACCCCTACACGGGCTTCGCCCTCACCTGTTGTGTCTTGTGTAGATTATGGACAGATTTGACTGGGATATTAGAGAGCCAGGGATAGGTGGTTCTTGGAGGTGGATCTATATATGCAGTATTCTTCAGCAACATTCGACTGTGATCTACACCTACCCTTCAAGAAGGATACTTGGTGGAAGACCTCAATATCTTGTACTTCCTTTTAAAATACTTTCTTTTTTCAGTTAGGTTTATAATCTGGACCCTTTTTTCTTTCAGTTGCACATTTATTTGTGTGGTTTCTTCCTCATGTGACATAGATATTGTTGGTATCCTTGTTCCAACTTTAATTTTCATAGTATGGGATGTGTGTGTGTACAAGTTTAAAGGAAATGACTTCCCTTTTCAGGATATTCTTTTTTGTACCATTCACCAGCCCTTGGCCTATGAAAGGTGGGTTTTTGGTAGTCATGGCCTAGGGAATGGGGGATGGGTCATGACAGAGTGGTATGAAAGGTGGTCGATTCCACCTCAAATACTAAGAGTTGGTTGTTTTGTTTTTGGGCAATAGTGTTAAATGTTTCAAGTTCGACTTTTTGATTTGGGGAGTCAAGTGTTGGTGAGGGGACCAATGTATCCATACACCAGGACCTTGAATTCTTCTTTCTGACTCGGTTCATGAAAACACTGATATCTTGCATCTTTAAAATGTTTTTTATGATATCTTTGAGTTATATTTATCTCAAAAGGTATAATTAACTGACCATGGTTCATCTTGATTTCTCTCAAGATGCCACCATGTAGACAGCTAGTTAGGATCCCAATAAATTATCATGATGATGGTCCATTGAGAGACAAGGAATTGGTGTAGGGACCGGTTCTTGAGATTGAACCCCCGGGTGGTGTACCATAGACACCACCACCCATCAAGAAGAAGTTGATACCAGCCTTACCAGTAGAGGATTCATGCCGATTGAACATGTTTCATGGGTTCTAGAGGTAGAGGCCTCTGAGGTTTTGAGGCGAGACATATCCTCAATTAGATAAGGATTGGTTGGATGTAGTGATGCTAGTTTTCCACTTGGTGAGGATCCCATCAGACCATATAGAGATTCTATCCGCTAGCCTTGTACAGGGTGCGATAGAGAGATGGTGGAGCTTGACACTACAGACTCATGAGGAGGCGACCCTCACCTAGGAAGACTTGAAGTGACTTTTCAAGGAGGAGTTCTTCCCTGCGACCTTGTGCTCAATACACATACATGAGCTACTCCACTTACGGTAGGGCATCCTAATCGTGGCTGAGTACTCTATGAGGTTCAAAGAGCTCACCCGATACTCTTCTGATATGGTGAGAGACCCTTTATTGAGGTCCCAAACCTTTGAGAAGGGGCTTATATGGGAGATCAGAGCATCAATGATCTATCTCAGCATCCCTACACAGGATGGGGTGTTGGAGAAATCTCTTCTAGTGGATAACTTCCTGGAAGAACCTGAACCGACTGTGAGAGCTACCACCAGATGACAGTTAGCCAATTCCTTGGAAGTGGGCAGCTGACAGCTGACATAAGGGTCCAAGA
Source organism: Viscum album (assembly GCA_963277665.1). Taxonomy (NCBI): domain Eukaryota; kingdom Viridiplantae; phylum Streptophyta; class Magnoliopsida; order Santalales; family Viscaceae; genus Viscum; species Viscum album. The sequence continues at coordinate 1,548,663,234 of OY728164.1, read as the reverse complement.
GGACCAGAAACACTAGGGGATGACCTCGTGATACTAGATCGGCAGTGCAATTCCCCACAAGAAGTGGAAACTAGAAAAGGGGCAGGTTGTGCTTAATGTTTAGTGGGAAGGGTCACATAGCTTGAGACTGCCCGACCCTCCATATAGACGATCAGCAGGTGGTCGGGGTACCGCCAAGGCAGAGGTAGAGATTCAAATAGGGTGGTCCAAGGAGAGGCAGACATGGCATGGGAGAAAGTATATAAACAAAATATGGGAGGAGATATGAGGTAATACCACCACCACCCATAGGCAGTCGACCATGAGCTCCGGGAGTAGGTGGAAAAGGGTGGGGCCAACTTCAGGTGATGGATTATTATGACCATGGATCTCTAGAGATGATTATAGGTACGATCTGTGGCTACTCTACTTTAGATTTAGTTCTTATATACACAGGTTCTAGTCACTCTTTCCTTTCCACGAACCTCATTCGAGGCTCATAGATTCTGGTGGAGTCTTTGGATTGATCCTTACGATTAGAGGCTCCTACGAGAGGGGATTTGATGATTAAACACTGGTGATGGTAGTGTAAGATTAATCTAGGAGGTGAGAGCTTCGTCTGGGATCTCCTAGTAGCGGCGTCGAGGTCTTACAATGTCATGTTGTGTATGTGATGGTTATCTATATTCCATGATCATATATATTGTATTAGGTGAAAAGTTTGGTGTGTCTATGAGGATGGGACCAGACTTTCATTCACTAGTGGGAAGGGAAATTTTGCAGAACATGAAAAACTTTCTCAGATGAGGGTGTAGCTGGTCACTCACTTGTTTGTGAGATTCACCCTTAGTGTAGTGGATGAGAGGAGTCCGAGCATTCCTATAGTGGTGGACGAGTATGAGGATGTATTTTCTGAGGATGTTCTAGGACTACCTCCTCGCAGGGAGGTAGACTTCAGCATTGACCTGTACCCTGAAAAGATACCGATATCCACACCAGAATATTGGATGGCCCCAGTAGAGCTTCGTGAGTTGAGGGTATAGTTGGAGGACTTGCAGTATAAGGGCTTTGTGAGGCCTAGCATTTCACCATGGGCAGTTCTAGTGTTGTTTTCCAATAAAGTAGATGGAAGCTTGAGGCCATGTGTGGACTTCCGGCTCCTAAACTTGGTGAATGTGAAGAACAAGTATCCACTACCGAGGATTGATGACATCTTCGACCAGCTGAAGGGAGAGAGGTGTTTCTCTAAGATCGACCTCAGATCAGGCTAGCATCAGCTTTGAGTACGAGATGAGGACGTACCTAAGAGAGGATTTAGATACTGGTATGGACACTATGAGTTTTTGGTGATGTATTTCGGTATGAAAAATTCCCCAGAAATGTTCATGGGACTCATGAATAGGATCTTCCATCCTTACCATTACGAGTTCGTTTTTGTCTTTATTGATGAAATCTTTGTGTACTCAGTGTCATAGGAGGAGTACGCTGCACACCTATGGATTATCTTGGATACACTCAGAGAGCACCATCATTACGGTAAGATCTTGAAGTGCTAGTTCTAGATTTGGGAGGTCCACTTTCTGGGACACGTCATCTCAGAGGATAGAGTTATAGTGGATCTAAAAAAGATAAAGGTAGTGCTTTCATGGGATCCACCTAGGTGCGTGATTGAGGTGAAAATTTTCTTGGGGTTGGATGGATACTACTAGAGGTTCGTGCCCAAATTTTTCAGAGTAGAAACACCTTTATCATCCATGACATGAAAGGGACTACCCTTCGTGTGGACGAAGAAGTGCCAAAAGAATTTGCAAGAGTTGAGCCAGAGACTGACAAGTGCCCCAATCTTGAGACTACTAGAAGAGGGCGTTGGGTATGCATTATTCTATGATGCATAAAGGTCTAGACCAGGTTATGTTATGATGAAGAATAAAGTAGTGATCGCCAATGACTCATAGAAGTTGAGGTAGCATGAGTAGAACTACATGACCCATGACCTAGAGTTAGCAACAATGGTCTTTTCCTTGAAGATATGGAAACACTACTTGATGGGAGAATGGTTCACCATCTAATCTGACCACAAGAGTCTCAGGTATATCTTCTCATAGAAGGACCTGAACTTAAGAAAACAAATATGGCTGGAGTTCCTTCAACAATATGACTTTGAGATAGTCTATACTCATGGGAAGGGGAACATGGTGGCAGACACACTCCACAGGAGGTCTGGTTTACAACTGCTACGTGAGGCGACAGATCAGCTAGACGCAATGCATATATCCTTCATGGATGATGGTGGATCAGTTTACCTTCGTTTGATGATTGTAACTACTCCACTCTTATAACGATTCAGGGAGGCACAACTTGTGGATGTTTACTGTGAGGCCAAACGTGCTTAGTTATCCTCAGGACAAGCTCCTGATGAATTTTTGATAGGTGACGAGCACGTCATCCTTTTCATAAGAAGCACCGTAGTACCAATGAAATTTAGGGAGGATGTGTTATGGGAGTTTAATACATCCTCTTTAGTGGTACATCTTGGTGTGGAAAAGATGTACCATGAACTCCGACATCAGTACTGGTGGACAGAGATGGATAAAGTGGTGCCAGAGTTCATTTTATGATGCCTCACTTGTCAACAAGTGAAGGCCGAGCATAAGGTCCCAGTAGGCCTGGAACAACCAATTGAAGTACTGAAGTGGAAATAGAATGGTATCTCAATAGAATTTTTGACGGGGTTACCACGCATGTCCAGGGGCCACGATTCTATCTGGGTGATCTTCGACCGACTCATCAAGTTGACTCACTTCCTATGCATTCAGGAGTAGGGATTGGTAGAGGTCTTGGGACGCCTATATGTCTAGGATATATTTTAGTTACACGTGGTTCCTTCGATGATTTTATCAGCCCATGATGCACACTTTATATCCTGGTTGTGGAAGGGATTGTAGGAGGCCTTTGGGAGTTAGATACGCTTGAGCACAACCTTTCACCCCAAGATGGATGGTCAGACTAAACGGATGAGGACTGCACAGAGCATGGGTCTGGAGTTGGTATGGGCTACCACTGAGAAGGCATAGATCATCTAGGAGTGGATGAGGACTACACAGAGCATGAAAAAATCATATGGTAATAGAATATAGAGACCCTTGGAGTTTGAGTATGGATACCATGTTTTCCTTGAGGTCTCACCCCGATGGGGATTGCGGAGATTTTTTTGGGGTGAAAATTTATCTTCGAGGTTTATCAGACCTTTTCAGATTTTGAGTATAGTTGGAAAGTTGGTGTATCTCTTAGATCTTCCCCCATAGATTCATTGGGTGCATGGTGTTTTCCACATGTCACAGTTGAGGTGGTATGTGCATGATCTATCGCACGCCATCGACTGGTGAGAGATGAACATTGACGATGAAGTAATGTTTGTGGAGTTTCCAGTGGAGATAGAGGATCAACCAAATCGGGTCCTTCATGGGTGGTTGATTCCTCTGGTGTGCGTTCGGTGGAAGAACAGGAACCTCCAGGAGAGAACATGGAAACAGGAGGCTCAGATTTGTGCTTAATACCCCCATTTGTTTGTTTATCCTTATTTTGGTTTATGAGGACGTAAATCCCAAAATGAGGAGAGTAATGTAATGTACTAGAATTTATGTGTATTTTTTTTAATTACATTAAATTATTTCGAAACCAGTGTCAGATAATGCACATGATTCTAAGGTCCAGAGAGGATGGAATGTATTTTAGAACTTTTTTAAAGTAAGTTAAGTAATTGTGCGAATGAGTTTTTCTAACTTTTGAACTGATGCTCGGATCAAAAATCCAAGGGAACTGGTGAATTAATAACACCAAGATTGGCATATGAAGGGCCTAACCTTGATCGTAATGGGTCAACCAAAAAATATAAATTTCAGACTTTTAGTGAAAAAAAATAAAAATAAAGGAAATTCAATGTTTATTTTATTCAAACTGTTTCTACTGCGACGCAATGACCAGTCAGTGCTATGGGGAAGCAAAAATGTGACATTGAATCATTAATAGTCCTCATTAATGAGACAGTGTGGTGACACATAGTCCATATCCTTAATTTAATTAAATAAGGATCTAGAGTTCAAAAACAAACCTGGGGAATTCTCTGACGAATGAGAAATCTCTATCTCTCTATCCAATGATGAACTCCATCGAATCAAGGATCAAAAAATGCCAGTGGGACATATTCAAGAGATGAAAAATGATGATTAATGCTAACAGATTGAGGATCGAAGACGTCTCAGAGCTTCATCCCTCACCAACGATGATTCCTCAAACCAAGTATGGGTTTAATTTTTTTAAGTTTTCATCATTCTTATTCTAAAATAATGAATGTGGATCAGCCTATGAACAAGTTGATCTGTGGATCGTGTGTTCTTATGGGAGGGTTTTTACATTGGTGTTTTTGCACCGAGATTGATGATTATCCGATAGAAATATGATCCCAAGCCTCCCTAGTTTTTAGACTTCTAACGTGGTGGTCATGGACCGACAAGAACAAGGCCTGAGCCCCTCTGCTTGTGCGTTCTTCATGGACACATCTTTGAAATAGAGGAAAGGTGGATCTGAGGCTGTGGTAGTGGTGGAGGATACCTGAGAGGCCCAAGGTCATAGGAAGATTTGAGATTGGACCACAGGAGTGGACCCGGTGGCCCATAGAAGGTACCACTAGTGCGACGATGACTGACAGCGATGGCGCCCATCGGCGCCGCGTACAGAAGAAGAAGTTATTCCTCACCGGACGAGCTGGAAGAAGTAGCATTACCAGCACCAACCATGGTGGAGGAGGTACATGGCCCATTAGCTGGATGAATGCTGCGCCAGTGTGGCACCACATAGGAGGAGCAGCCCGCTCCATACAGGCTGCGTGTTGACCATAGGGGGCGGCCGACTGACGAGCCACACATGCCCCAACTGGATTGGCTGAGCCAGTCCAAGCTAAATTGGACTGGGCTTCCCAAGTGTCCTAGATAAATTTTTGAGCCGATCCACTTTAGAGGACCGGGGAGATGGGATAAATCTGGGCCATGTAGCGGCCCAGGCTAGGAAAGGAGACCAGCCATCCAGTGTGGGCCGGGCCAGATAAATTCGGGTCACTAGGTGACCAAGCAGATTGGACCAAAACTAACCTCAGCAGGGTCCAGTGAGGTGCAATGGTCCAGGAAAATGGGCTAGACAGAATGGATCAGTTCATGTAGGACCCCGAGTCGGGTTGGTTGTGTTGGTCCAAACCAGTCAGACTGGGTCCAGACGCAGCGTGTCTCAATTTACAAAAATGGACGTATATCCCAGACCGTGCATCTGATTGATGTACTGTCTGTAGTGTTGGGACCCACGTGATAGGGTGATCCTTATGAAACCCTCTATGCAAGATTTCATTGAAGTTGAACGAGCAAGGATTTGTGAATCAGCTACCCAGTGAGACTTCGTGACTCAGCTATCAGCGAGACTTCGTGACTTAGCTACCCAATGAGACTCTATGACTTAGATATCAGCAAGACTCCATGACTCATCTACCTAGAGAGAATCCATGACTTAACTATTAGTGATAATTCATGAATCATCTACCTAGCGAGACTCTGTGACTTAGCTATTAGCTAGACTTCATGACTCAGCTACCCAGCGAGACTCCATGACTTAGCAATCAGCGAGACTCAGTGACTCAGCTATCAGAGAAACTCCATGACTCAGCTACCAACGAGGATCCTTGACCCATCTACCTAGTGAGGCTTTGTGACTCAGCTACTGAATAGGTCTAGGTGACCTATCTAGCCAAAAGGACTCATCGATGATGAGTTCCTTTTCAGTGATTGATGTTCAGGGTTTGCAACCATTGGTTTTTCTATCAACACTTTATGTTATACATGTGTCGAGATGAATATAGTGAATCTAATATTTTTGAATTTTTTTGTGAATTTTTGTGAGATTCAAGTTGTTTTTGGGGTCCCTAATTAATATTGTTATACTCACCTGTGCGTGGGCTTTTCCCGCACCTATTGTGTCTTGTGTAGAGGACATAAAACTTTGGCTAGGATCTTAGAGGGACAGGTCTTGGTGGTTCTTAGAGGTGGATCTAAATATGCAGTACACTTAAGAAACATCTGAAAGTGAGATAAAACTACCCTTCAAGTAGGATAGTTAGTGGATGACCTACGGATCTTTTACTTCCTTTTATTGTACTTTTCTTTTTAGTTGGGTTTGTATTCTGGACCCTTTTTCCTTTTAGTTGCACCTTTAATTGCGTGGTTGCTTCCTCGTGTGACATACTTGTTGTTGGTGTGCCAATTTCATTTTTAATTTCCATAGTATGGGCTATCTGTGTGTGTATAGGTTTGAAGGAAATGCCTTCCCTTTTCAGAATATGCCTTTTGGTGCTAGTCTCCTGCCCCTGACCTATGGGAGGCGGGCTTGGGGTAGTCACGAAACGGGGCCCAGGGTATGGGTCGTAACACTTTCCAACCATTTTAGCCAGGTTTCCCTCATTATTTGGTATCATGACCCATATATAATTTCCTACCAAAGATATTTCATAATCATCATTTCATTGATATACTATCATAGTTTGATATGAAATGTGATTTACTTATCTTGAAAATTAATTTTACCTCAATAAAGAGAGATAAAATACATTTAAAAAATCAAATTAAATTCATCTAAAGGAATAATAATGAGATTTACATGAGTCAAATCCCCAAAAAGTTCAAATTGGGGTAAAATAATCATAAAACTATAAGTTTTATCAGACAATTCAATACCAAATCATTATGTTGGTGATTTAATACTCTTAAAAAAATTCTTAGATATACCAGAGTGCCTAGAATGAAACTATAACAAGACATCCACAAATACAGGGTGAAGGATAAGTGCACTCTAATTATTATTATTTACTTCAGTGGTTATCATAACATAGGCCTTTCCTTGTTCCCCTAGTATAAGAGGTTTTTGATACTCATCATCCTTGTTATTTCTATGATTAGAGCATTGACTAGGATAATGGATAATTTCCCCACATTTAAGACATTGAACTATTGGTGGTACCTTAGGATGAACAATATTTACCTTCATTTCATTAACCAAACTATTCATATTTCTTCCATAATTAGTCACTCTAATTATTTTTCCCATACATAAAACATATTCTAATTCTTTAAAGAAACATCCCTCTATGTTTCTTCCCAAATTATTAACATATAGAAAATTAAATATTCCTTCCATAATAATATTTATTACCCCAAATTATATGAAAATACATCCTCCTCTTCTTTGGCATGCTTGGAAAATCAACTAAGATCATATTGTTAATCATAATTCTTGATAGTCTGTTTGGAACAATCATATGGTTTTTTACTCTAGATCCTATACCATTTGGTATCTTATTGGGACAATCTATACATTTTCCATGACATACTATGTTAACTTGGTTACTTTTGGCTTTAACCATTACTTGAATAAAGGAATGTTAAAAATAAGAACACTTAATTCCATAATCTTATAAAAAGTAAAACTATTAACATAAAAGTAATAGATTATAAATAAAACATATATGCTAACCTATAAATTTATAGACATTAATTTAGGTTATTTATTATCTATCTTAGGACAACTTATTGTGCTCTGAGTTAAGATCAAATTAATACCTAACCAACCTATCTCAAGTTAATTACCCCTAGGTTCATCTATGATATAGTTGAATTTTAGTATCTGTAAAGGGACATAATTGCTAAGAGAACCACACAATCTCCACTATACTTTAATTTTGTGATTTTATCCTATAATTAGACTCATCCTTGGGGTTTTCACTAAACTTGTCTCATATTATTCCCTAAATGAGATAAAGTATTTAATATTACCACAATCAACCTAAGGGTTATCAATACATTTTAAATCATGATAAAACTTAAATTATCAAATCATGATAAAATTTATAACTCCTAAATTATCCTCAAATTATAACTAATTATCCTCTAAAGCTATCTAAACCCTGATCTGATACCAAATATGATACACTAAGATGTATGTGTCCTATAATTACATGATTCATAACAAATGTTACATGACATATATTCCCATGAACTTTTAGTATTTTAGTTTTAGAGAATTAGGGAAAAACTTTAACTAATAAATCCCATGTCATTATCAACTAATGGAAAATTTACCCACTATATAAGAAACTTATTAATCAATAACAATTATTCAACATCTCTTACAAATTATCCACACATGAAATTTTCTTCTAGATATATTTGGTGTAATAATTTTCTTCATAACCTGGGAAAATGAAAACATAAGAAGGGTGAGATAAAATGATCAGTAATAAAAAATTTATACTAGAATCTATCAAAAAATAAAAATGAATTAATAATATGGAAAGAAGTAAATGCTAATCAAATAATTACATATAACTGATCATAATAGATTGAAATAAATCCATGAATGACATAAGAATATAAATAATCACATGGATTACAATAACTTCTTTCATAGTGGTAGAATGAATAATTAAAGACATATTTATCATACCATAAAGGAATTATGATAAGATATCATAAACATGCCATCGAGGCCTCATTCCATGACATCATAAATAATTGGACAGATATACACCAAATACCCATTCTATTTTGTATCATGAGACCTACCGATGAATCAATGGGATATTTTGGGCCCCAACCATAACTAATTAATTCTAATGAATTCATAATATAAAGGAATGAATAAAATATAAAATACATTAACAAAATTTCTTAATAATTAATAAACATTCATATTAAAATGGAAAGTATACATATTATCAATATTTCTCCAATAAATAAATGGAACAGATTTCTATGTAATCATCCTTCAAAATAACACCGTATAGATTAATGGGTATATTATTAAGTCAATACTTTACCAAATTAATAAATGTAATTATATGATCATAAGATATCTATATAAAGAAGGTTTATGGTTAAAAAAATATATCTTAATGTTCCCTAAGGAAACTCATATATAATAATATCTAAGTAATCAATATTTATCTGTATAAAAATAGTAGATATACATATTTTCAATATTTTTTCATTTAATGGAATAATTTGTTTAACTAGGTAAATATCAAATAATAGTAATATTCAAAATATAATGAAAAGTACCCTTATCAAAGGAATGATAACAAGGTAGTAATGAGGAGTACTTTATGGAATAAAGATACCAATAGAATACGATAAACCAAAAAAATGTGTTCATGAGAATGAAATGTAAATCTATATAAATGGAAGAGAAAATACTATTTTATGCAATAATTGGGTAAAATAATTCAACTTAGAATAATGATGTACAATAAAAATCATTATAAATCAAAGAAAGGAAATTGAGTTATGAAAAACCCTTACAAACATCATATTTTAACGGAAGAATCATTGTAAGGGGATTTTATAAGAAAGAAAAGTAAATAAATAGAAAAAAAGAGTAAATAAATTATAATATAATCATATGAAATAATATGAAAAATTTATAAGAATAAATTTCATAAAGAGAAATCATTATTTAATGAATTAAAATTAAGTTAACAAAAACCCATATGGTTTGGGCAACACTTAAATTGAAAGCTAATTGAAGGAAGTATCTTGATTAGGATTTTATATCTGATGAAATACATGAGGGATATGGTAAATTAAAACCATGGGTAGTAAATCAAAATAAAACCATATAAAAGGAAACACATTTCACAAAATATAACATGTCAAAAAGAGTTAGAGTTAACACCAAGAAATCTTACATTGTCGTTTACTTTCAAATTGAAAATCCTTGAAAGGGAGAACATGAGCTGGATTTTTAAATAGATTATATTTCATGAAAAATTATTATAAAATAAATCCATGTCCAATTTATATGTCATAAAAGGAATTAAGTAGTGGATATGAATAGTATCTCAATGAAGTAAAATTAAGATGAAAAAACCCTTACCTCAGGTCTTGATTCATTTTGCACACTCACCTAACATATTGAATATTAAAATTATTTTCATTAAAAACATTCTTAATAAAAATTCTCACCTAAATTTAATTTTATAATTCCTAATTATTACCATATTTTATATATTTATTATAAAAAATTCATTTATGTAGTTGGGGTTTTCTTAGTGGTAAGCACCCCGTAATGCTACATGAAAAATGGGGGTTCAAAACCCATGGGGCGCAGGTACTGTAGCAGTACTGTAGTGTACTGTAGCAGCGGCAGGTACTATAGCAACGATGGGCACTGTAGAAGCGGCATGTCACTGTAGCGGCGGTAGGGTACTGTAGCGGCGGTGGGTACTGTGCAATACTGTAGCAGTGCGGGTACTATAGCAGTACTATTCACAGAATGGGCTTTGGGCCATAAATTTGGCCCTACAAGTCATGTAATGGGATAAATGCCCACTGGGCCTTCGGGTTATGTAATGGGTGTCCCTATACCCATTTAAAAGAGGTATTTTCTTTGATTTAATAATTAATGAGTCTTCGGCCCCAACCTTTTAAAAAAATATAAAAAATTCATTTATAGTGGTTACTTGAGGTTGTTCAATTAATTTATCTAAAACTTCCTCAATATATTGACCATGGTAAAAAATTCTATAAAATATATTCATAATATATTAAATTTTATATATTTATCTATTTTATTATTCTATTACCACAAAATTTATATAGTTTCTTATATTTTCCCAAAATAGACACAAATTAAGAAAGTTTCTTCAATATGTTCATTTAATACGATTAAGTTTACTATATCCGTTTGTTATTAATAACATATATATAATGTGAAATATTATATTTCCAAAATATTAATAGTGAAATAAAATTAATTTTTATAAATTAAATACATTTTTAAATTCATCCACATTAGGCGATAATGGAAAAAAATATTGTTCTGTGGAGGTGGTATTTCACATGTACACATGAAAGATGCTCTCATTTTTCATAGAATGTGAGGGAGGTAGAAAATAAAATAATTTAAAATTTAATAATATTAATAATGTTATAAATATTATATATTTTTATTAAATAACTATTTTAACCATCCATATAAGTAGGTTCTAAAAAATAGTTTAATTCATTCATGGAGGTGGTAGCCCGTACGTATACATGAGGACATCTGCATTTTTTGAATGGTTTTGAAGGAAGGTTAAAAAGTGAAATTAAATTAGTATAATAAAATTTAAATATACTAATAATACTTATTTAATCATAATTTCATGTATTGGACATATTTAAGTGGTTGGTGAAAAAATGAGTTAAGAGCTCTTAGTTGAGAACATTTCCTCTCCCTTCAGATGTTATCCCTTGGGAAACACTTTAAGGATACTTTGCATGGTCTATAGGAAATACCAAGGATTACAGGACATGGGTAGAGGGTTAAAGATATATTAGGGAAATTTTTTTATTGAGATACATCTTTCTAATTGGGGGATAAATGTTGTATAAGTGATCTCCTTTTATAAGTGAAGAAAATGACATTTTAGTAAATAACCATTATTTTTTCAATGATGACATGAATCTATTCAAGGTTCAATGGATTGAAAAGTGGTAAATAGTGGTTTTTTGGTGATATAAGGTCAATAAATACTCTAATATTTATTTTAAAACATGTTTTAAACATATTTCAAGTCTTTCACCTCTAGATGTTTTACATTTTACCGTTTTGGTTTTTACCTAGGTAACTAGTTTTTACCCAAGTATTTTATATTTTATTAAAAATATAAGGTTACCCATATTACTAAATTTTTTAAGTTATAAACCTAAATTTAAGATCCATATAATATAATTAAATTTTTAGATAATAGAAAATAAATTTAAATTAAAATGTTTAATATATGGAAAACCATTTTTTAGAAAAATGTTGTTTCCACCATTAAATGTCCATAATATGATAAAAAATTAATTAAAAATTAAAAGAGTGATCACATATTTTTATATATTCTTAGAAATTATATAAAATTAATTATATAAAATATTTCAATTTTATTTATTAGATAAAAATTTAACAACCTTAATAAAACAATTGTTTGAAAATAACCCTTTCACCATTATCAAGATCATTAAATTTAACCTTAGTAATCATACTATTATGCCTAAAAATGAAGTTGAACTTATTAAATAATATAAAAATTTTGATAAAAAATATAAAATCTATTTTTTTAGATTTAATTTCTACAAGTTATGAAATATAATTTTTAATATAGGCAAATAAAAATAGTTTTAGAGTAAAGTATTACTTAAGTTCCCAAAGTGTTAAACATGGGTTTTATAAATTCAACATAATATTATTAAATGATTTATTTTACTTCTTAAACATATTTATGGTTTAGTAAAATTTTTTATGTAATATTTCATTATTAAGTTATAAAAATTATAGTATTAGTAAAAACAATATTTTTTCACTATTCACTTAAAAACCAATTATTTTAGAAAAGTTAAAAAATTCATCTAAAGCTAATATTGACATGATAAATACAAAAATGGAGTCCAATTTTTCAAATTAAAATTATATAATGTATGAATTTAACTTTTAAATAAAAGCATAAAAATATAATGAAAATTGTTTTCATAGGAAAATAACTTTTTAAAATACTAACTATTCTTATTGTTATGTCCTATAAATTAACAATAAAATGATATTAATATATTATTCACATAAATAATAAATTTATTCATAATATATTTATTTTATTAAAATAATTCACATAAAATCTAAATTTTAGAAAGGTTTCATTTTAAAATATAAATTCTTCTTATTAGTTTTTTAGCTACACTAATTGAGTTTTATTAATGAATTAGTATTAGTAATGAACCGTTATATTTATTTAAACATATATTTCATAATTTTTTTACCTATATATTTTCCCACCAATTCTATGACTACATTTTAATGGTTATATGATGTTCCATGGTTCATTTTGGTTTGGTGTTACATATGAAACAAGCTATTTAACACTTTTTGTTTTAAGGAAAATATAATCTAAAATTTCAGGGTGTTATGTAACATCCCACCCCTCAACCATTGTATTTTAAAGAGATAAAGGTGCTATTGACCTTAGGTGATATCCCCAAGACACCAAATAGTTGAAAAAAGTGCCAAGGGCATACAAGATCATTATAGAATGATTTTTCCTGAGACAAGAACAACCTACTGAAGATGAAATAAAAAAACAATGCTATATGATGCCTGTAATGTAATAAAAAACAAACCAACCACAAATAAACATTAGAGTAGTAGATAGAATAAAAAGGTACACCATTAACACAACAAATAAAATCAAAACTCAGTGACACCAAAGTGGCATGAACCCAAGAATCACCCCAATAAAGATCCAAGATACAACTCAAAATACCAAGACCACTACATCATGATGCATCACTAGATAAGTATGACACCATTCAATTACATGTATCTCAATACACAATATCTACAAATTCATCAAAGTGCCCAAATAGGGGGTGATTATAAAACTAATTAGGTAATCCCCAAACACTTCCCAACACACGCCACTAGAATCAAGAAAAAATTATCCTAAATTTATATTTATAGAAACATATAAGTAAAGGTGGTTATAAATATTTCCATAATAAATAAATTAAATAAGTTTCTAAAACCATAACCACTTGGCCCCATCATTCCATATCTCACACACTGATGAATTCCCAATGGTAGTCACAATACTCATGAGTGGTGACCCATCCCATCAATAAGTCATCACCTAATAAAATATACCATATGAAACTTTGATAAAGGCACCAATTCCAAACCAGAATTGTGAAAAAATTCAATTTCATGGATTCGCACTAACCACACATTTCATATTCTAAAAAAAAAAATTATTTTGAAAACAATTTTCTTTCACGAAATTTATTAAACACCTTATGTAAAATATTTAAAAATGAAATATTTATAAACTAAAACCAAGAAATATTTCTAATTAAGAATGATAGAGTGATTTAAAAATAAAAAATTCAAGTTCTATAATGGTTAGAATAGGAGAGAAGCCACCTACCTTACTTCAATTAAGGAAAACGAGGAACAACAAATGAAACCTCTAGATCCAATCAGAAAACTTATCTACTTCATTAGATACAACACGATCTAAAAAATACAAATAATTTTTATTAATTCTATCTATAAAAGATTATATCTATGGAACTATGAAAGAGAAGACGAGTTGATATTGAGATAACAAGCAAGAACATGTACTTACCATAAATTCATAAGATACAACACACTTTTATTCATCAAAACCTGATTTTGGTTCAAAATAAACCTCCATGAATTCCTTCGTAAGGAGAGGAGTTCAAGAGACTAATACAAGGGAATACAAATGAGGGTTTTAGGGCAAAAAATTGAGTTCAAATATAATTTTTGGTGCATTTAATACATTTTTCACATTTTTTCAAATCATTAACTAATCATGTGCATGCCACTGTCTCCAAACCACCCACTCACACATCTTTCACATAACTTAAATAATCATGTTTAATCCATGTTATTCCCCATTATATCCACTCACATTGATTACTCTTGTAATCTATATGATTTGACCAAACTGTGCATCTTCCTAGTGACTCGCAGAACCTCCAACACAATTTCATGGAGAAAGTGCATGATTTTGCTGAACTATGTTCAAATTTTGAACCCTTAAACCCCCCCAAAACACTTAAAAACCATCAGAAAAATATTAAAACTAAACCCCAGTAATATATATATTTAAAGTAAATAATAAAATTGTAAAGTAACTAAAATAGAGGGTGCTAAATTATCCCCACCATTGGTATTTCCATCCTTGGAAATTTAGATATTGACATTACTTTGGAAGAGATTGAGCCCCTTTTTTAGTATTTTCATATCATAATACAATGTCTCTTCCTGAATCTATCCATTCTATCATAATTATCATACCAAATTGATGATTTTACCAGGAAAGTTCTTCTCTTGGATATTCATAATCCATATCAGTACATGAATCAATGTAGTACCAAGCTCAATATCAACATGACCCCATCAAATAAAATGATTAAGATTAGAATGATACTTCTTTAATTGAGATACATGAAATACATTTTTTATAGAGATAAATATTTCCTATAAATCCAACTAATAATACACATCACTAATTTATTTTATTATCTCAAAAGTGACACTTTACCAAGGAGACAATTTTCTTTGCTTACCAAAACGACGATTCCTTACCCTCAAAGAGACTATCAAGAAAACATGAACACCCACATTAAACATTAACAGTTGGATAAAATGACATGCATACAATTTGTGATGGCTCTAAGCCATTTATATCCTCTTCCCAATCATATACATATTCTCTTTCTTCTCATGCATAAGGACATGTCAGATAAGTGAAGTCTCACTCTTTTACACCCAAAAAAGTGGATAATAATAAGGATAACAATACTAATCTTTAAAATAATCTATATATATTGATTAATGATAAATATTATTATATGATAACTCCAATAATGGTATATGATCATCCTATGCTCCTCTAAAGTTCTTAACACAAGATCTAAGCATATCTTCCAATATCTGGATCATCTGCTCATACTAGACATCCATTTTAGAATGATAAGCTATGATCATGGTTAATTGGATTACAAGGGTTTTATGTAAAGATTTAAAAAATAAAGATGTAATCCTAGTGTCTCAGTCATAAAAAATTGAAACCAGTACACCTTGAAACTTTACAACTTCCCGAATGTAGAGTTTTAAAAAGTCTTCCACTGTACTGGATTCAAAAATAGGGATAAATTTAGCACAATTTATGAGTCGATCCATAATAACCCATATGGAATTGAGTTCCCAAACCATTCTTGGTTGACCTTTGATAAAATCTATATCTCTTTGTTCCAATTTACACATGGGAATAGGTAAATATTCTAACATACCAGCTAGCCGTTGGTGTGCTACCTTAACCTGCTGAAAAGTGAGACATCTCAAGATATAATCTTCAAACATTCTTTTCATGAAAACCCTAAAAAACTATGTTTTCATCACCTTATATGTATTCTTAAATCTAGGATAAAAAACTCACTTTGAGTGGTAATTTCCATAAATCATACACTCCTAGTAAGTTGAAGGAACCACAATATGTTCTCTAGAATGTAATGAAAATATACTATTTAGAATCTATACCTCAATGGTATCCTCACCATTAAGTTTCAACATCATGGTTAGAATTTTATTATTGGATGTATGAGTATATTTATCCTACAAAATCAAATAATTAACAAAATAAATTGGAAAGAAAACCACAATTTCACCTTGCTCAGCACAATCCGGATGCATATCAACTATGACCATCATCAACTACCAATGATCTAGACTCTTTAGAAAACTGACTATATGACTTCTTACTCAATTCATTAACCACATAATTTCCATTACCCAATGTATACATAAATTCAAATTCAAACATATAAAGGTATTCCTAAAGGTTCCAACATTAGTAAAAGCACTAATGGTGGGCGATAAATCAAAAAATCATTTCAATTTAGGATTTATCGAAACCCAAAGAGAGGATCTTTCATTTCAAAATTATAATTAATTTATTTAAGATCAGAATAAATAGTTTCCATAATTTAAGAAATTTATTTAATAAATATGTTTTTTATCACCTAAGAACCCTTTTCTAGATTACATTCATTACACAGTATGTATATAAGTATAAAGTTCCTCTAGTAGTGATCCACACATGCTCCTTTGATCTCTGAATGACACCAATTGATTCTCGGGTGATACCAAGACAAATCAATTGTCCTATGTTGTTCATGTTGATCATTTTTAGTTCCTTAGAGCTTGAAGTAATCTCTTTATCATTTCTCATTCTTGATAGAAAGAGAGGAGAAAGAATATAGAGAGAGTTCCATTGTGTGCAATGATTATCAAATCTCAATTAACCCTATAAAATAGACATAACAATCTATTTGTAGATCAAGGGTTTATTTTAAAATATTATTTAGTTACATAAGAGCCCTTAAATAATATATTATTCATTATTAAACCCCATGCCTTATAATAATAATAATATTATTATTTTATATCACTCACTAACAGATATAATAAAAAATATATTTTACCGGATTGTAAATAAATATTCATCGTCGAACATTATCTTGATCTGATCCAATTCCTCAATATTTATTGAATACCATAATAAACATTTAATTAAATAATATATTCATTAATAAATTAAATAAATATTTTATTCACAATCTAGAGCATAAATATTTATCAAATATTGACATAATAAATTATTTATTACCGTGTGAATATTAGTGACCAATAAAACATGAATAAAATTGTCCATTAGTCTTAAAAATAATATTTATTCCATTAGTTAAATTTCAATATAATTTAGTCAAGATCAACAGAAATACTTAGTGTGTAACCCTCTAGAATTCCTTTTCATTGGAATTTGGTGGGTTTGCATAAAGTTCAAGATTAATATCTAGAAACAGGTTACAAAACCCAAGAGAAAGAGATTACTTCTACAATGATGACAACCACATACAAATTCTATTTGTGTAATATAATCCCTTTATCTCAATATCTCATCAAGGAGATTGAAAATCCATGTCATTAGACCATATGCTCGATACATCTTTCTTTGACTATCTGAAATAAATATTCCTTTACACCTAGACCATTGAATTTAATATTATGGTTCTATTCCAGTTTAAGGGACAAGATATCAACTTCCATAAATATGTAAGGGAAAGATCATTCCTTGACTTATCCATTAATAAAATTTCACTCATGATGCACCTAACATATCCTACTTTTCCATGAAGAGTAGCATCAAGGTTTATGAAATACACCTAAGTGTGGAAGTTGTAACATGGATTAATAATAATATTAAATTATAAGGACCATTACACTTTCTCATAGATATAAATATCCAATGACACCAAAACATGCAGAATTCCTAATGGTGGATCTTTTATCATAATCCCATATCTTAGAGATTACCAAGTGTGAAATTTATGAGAATAAGTATAATATGATTATGAGTACTCTCACCTGGTAGTCACATTTTATGTATACCTTCATAGAATGTTATCCGACCACGGAACTATATTTAATAATATAATCACAATATTTCAAGGTTCTCATCATAGTAGGGAACTGCTATGACCTTATCAATGTGACAAGAACTCTAGGACATTATTATATTAAAGTCATGAAAATAAATGGGCAATATGTAACAATATATTTTATTAATATTCAAATCATCAAATATACATGCAATACAAGTACAAATAGTTGGTACCCGGACACCAACCCCAATAAACTTCCAAATGGACTAAATATAACTACCTAAAACTTTCAGTCTTCTAACCCACTACAAGAAATCCACTGCATAACAGTGATTTAAACCTCCATCATATTCTTTTGTAGAAGTTTCATAAAACCACCACTAAATTGGGTGTCGACGTTTAATATGAGGCAATTTATTCAATTTAGTGGCAGTTTCTATAAACTGTTGTAGTAAACCCATTTAGCTGTGGTTGGTGTGGTTTTTGTGACAGTTTTCTTGGAAAAACTAAAAACTTTTTTAGTGGTGGTTAAAACCGCTGCCAGAAAAAGTTTCATTTTTCCTGGATAAAACGCCGTGAAAACCACTCCAATCGCCGCTAAATGATAATGGAAAATGAGAAGTGTTTAGTGGCAATTTTGACCACTGGTAAAAAATATAATTTTTTTTGTACAAAAATTGCTCCTAAAGCACAAAAACTACTGCTAAATTATACCGTGCATGTATTTAGCAGTGGTTATAACTGACACAGATAATAAAAT
Organism: Viscum album; assembly: GCA_963277665.1. Taxonomy (NCBI): domain Eukaryota; kingdom Viridiplantae; phylum Streptophyta; class Magnoliopsida; order Santalales; family Viscaceae; genus Viscum; species Viscum album. Next base: position 1,548,644,415 of record OY728164.1, on the reverse strand, counting down.
ACAAAATTATGCGATGGTTTAAACCGCTTCTAAATATGGTCCATTTACCTAGTAGCAATTTAAACTACTGCTAAAGGTAGATTTAGAATTAAAAAAATATTGTTGATTCTACCACCCCAGTACCAGTACCCTGAAAAAAACCATGTGAAAAAATCATATAACACTTGGGATGGGCGGGGTATATATAAAAACAAAAACAAAAGTACAATGCACACACACACACAAAACACACACACACATATATATATATATATGTATATATATATATCCACATACATGCCCATCCTATGGGTTCACAACAAGAGTGCCAACCAAATCAGAACATCACCACCAAAGTTCATATAACACCTAGGATAGGTGGGGTACATATAGAAATCAAAAGAAACATACAATGAATATATATATATATATCCACACACATGACCATCCTATGGGTTCACAACAAGAGTTACAACTAACTCAGAATATCACCACCAAATCTCACAACCTCCACCACTTTTACAGCCATCACTAAATTAATAACACCATAAAAGTAATCCAAGAGACAAAATTTACATACAACTTTCTTTTTTTAAGTTTAAATCGCTCCAAAATCTCCAATAATCATATGTAATTATAAGGGAAATCGACTCTATGGCCAGCTAGCCTAGAATCTGGCCAAGTAATCATACGACATCATCCATAAGGACCCCATAAGAATCAAATGGGACAACTCTCTTCTCTCTGGTAAGATTCCATATATCTAAAATTTTCATATTTTTCTCCATACTTACACTATTTCGATCTTTTATGAACAAATAGTTAGTATAAAAAAGTGCAATAAATTTAATCATATTAAAATTTGTACCTATAACAGTAACCCTCCAATATCCCCATGAAGAACTAGAAGTTCCACCCTAATTCCTCCTTGGTATTCCAATCATTTAATCAAATAAAATTATGTTTAGAATATATATTTCAAAAAAGTTTTGCAAAAAAATAAAATAAAAATGATAACAGATGCACAATAATAGCAAAAAATATACATAATAATGATAATTAATGACTGCACAAATGAAATAAGTGGTTTCTAAATTAATTCATAACTGTACATACAATCATTTTCTCCTTTAATAATGTCAGTTTGCTACTCCATTACTTCATCCACCCTTTCTAGACTAATATTTTCAATATCAAAATGGAAAAATAAGTCTGCTTCTTTCTATTGATGAGATTCAATGTTAGAGGTTAATTCTTCCACTTCATCACCCATATCATAAAAATATCTTTGTTTTATGCAAGAAGCTACACTCTACCCTTCATCCACAACATCATTCACATAATATACCATTTTCACTTGAGATGATAAGATATACAGATCATTATTTTCATGATCACCAACATCCATCAAGCGAGAGAATTTCACAGAAGTAAATTGCAAGGAATCTTTTTTAACACCTCTGATAATATTAACCCAATTGCATTTGAATAAAACAACTAAAAAATTCCCTTGGTAGTTTAATTCAATAATATCAGTCAAATTTCCATAGTAGCTCACTTCAAAAAATGTTAATATACCACTATTATATGTTTTCAAACCCTCTTCTCGATCAGTTTTATGAAATCTAAATCCATTCAAATTGTAAGCATCGAACTTTCTAACTTGTTTTAGAGGACCTCGATCAAGAAACTTCAAATCTTCTAAAAACTCTGCTCGATTATTAGTATTCATGATCTAAAAATATAAATATACATTATTAGGTTTACAAAATATATGTTTCAACCTAATATCCATATTTATTTCAATATTTATGAACTTACACATCGTGCAAACCATTCTACAAGCTCTTTATTAACAACTTTCATTATATCGTTATTATTTTGTGTTCTGCCTCTCATTCATATCTTTGTTTTTATCTTAAAATCTTAAATAAATGGATATGAAATTTCAATATTCAGTAGAACATATCTATGTGCTTGTAATAATTACATTTATGTCAGTTTAACATTTGAGGTTCTCCCAACTGATCAGCCAACAACATGATGTAATTTTGATTTCCCATGTATTTGAGATTGAGTTGATGTGTCGTTAATATGTCCAAATCAATTAAATCTTGTCTCAATATCATCCTAGTATCTAGAACAAAAGGCAAGACACTCCTCTACCAAATAGCCTTCATAAATAAAACCTTCAGGTTGATCTTTATTTCTCACGTATGATTTCAAATTCCCAAGATATATGTGAAATAAAATAAAAAAACATAATTATGTATTTAATTAATTGAAAATAATTGTTTAATTAACTGAAAAACATATAAATAAAATACCTTTCAATTGGATACATCCATCAATAATGTACGAGGCCTCCTTATTTAGCTTCATCAACCAAATACATAGTTAAATGCATCATGATAGAAAAAAATTATGGAGGAAAGATCATCTCCATTGAAAAAAGTGTCAATACAAATATATCTTGAAGGTTCTCAAGCTCAAAGGGATGTAGATATTTCTTACATAGTTGTCTAAAAAATGTGTATAATTGGAGTACAACAATAATAACCTTTTCAGGTAATAATGTACGCAATGCCAATGGTAGTAACTGCTATAACAAAATATGTTAATCATGAATTTTCAATCCATGTAACCTACAATTATTTAAGTCAACACACATTGATATGTTACTTGAATACCCATAAGATACCTTCACATGCGTTAAAATTCAAAGGAATGTATCTTTATCCCTATTTTTCATTGCAAAAATTTCCGAAGCATACTTTTCAATATCATCTGGCCAGAGATCATGTTTTATGTTCATTGCTTGTAAGTCTAGATGGGCATTTGTAACACCCTAAGATTTCATAGTACGTTATTTCTTCCAAGTAATTCAATAACTTGCACTACACGCAACACCGTGTTCTCGCACACCATGACTTACCAAAAAAGCCGTTCAAAAGTGGTTATGAATTTTATTAAATGAATTTTGAACTTTATATAATCCTTATAATTTTAGAATCCATATTATGAGTTTCTTAGACATAATGTAAGAATAAATACATTTTTTTCAGATAAAAGAAGTATTTTTTTTCAAAAAATGCAATTTTACCGCCTTTTAATGGTGAAGCCTTTTTAAATCCAATATTTGAAACTTTTATATATTCAATTTGACAAAATAAAATTCTTATTTAGAATCGGGACATAAGAATTTAGTTTCTATAATGTTTTGGTACTTTTCGGATAACTTTCATATTTTGATGAATAGTGAAAATTACTAAATTTTAATTAAAAACAACTTTTTATAGAAATAATGAATAGTGATAAATTATGAATTTGAGTGGTTTTAAAGTATATTTAGAATATATCTTTACAATTTAATAAAATTTTGGTAATTGGATGTAATTTCACATTTAAACTGGACATAAACAAGTGTAAATCTTTGATAGTTATTATCTCTTAAAAACACACTTGTTTGTTTTAACAAAGAGAATTAATTTTATATTAATAAATGAAAATTTTGTGTTTTGAATTTTGTAAAATAGAATTCATTTTTGGATTCAGAATATCTAAATTAGGTTAGGGTGAATTTTTGGTATTTTTCTGAAAACATCCATTTTTTGATGAATAGTGAAAAAACACTGAGTTATAGTTTAAAATTGAATTTTTATTTAAATAATTATTTATTTTATTTAAATTTAATTAAGGTAAAAATATATACATAATACCTATATAATTTCAATGTAATTCATTGGAGTTAGTTTAGAATAATTTTAGATATATAAAAATTTTATTGAACTTTTCACCGTCTTTTACCCACCTCCTAGGAGAATTTGGAAATTCACATAAAACATAATTTTACCACTTCTGTGAGTGAAATTTTGAAAATCTGAGAGAAAGAGTTAATATCAAGGAGTAAAATGTGGTTCAATGAGATGAAAATAATTTTTGGTGAATAATAACTTTTTTACTTTTATTCACCATAGTTAAAAGTAAATAGTATAATTAAGGGTAAAAATGATATTAATATTACCCTAACACAAGTCCTAATTCTATTTTACAAGTGTATCTTGACCAAAAAAACCTTAGGAATAAAATATTATCATTTAGGTCCACTTGGATTAGATTAGGACATTAATTATTATTTAATTCAAAGAAGAGTTAAAAGAGTTAAAATCAAAGTTTAATTACTAAAACATTTTTAATATAGGGTTATACAAAAGATAAATTCCATTTTAAATATTAATTAGAAATATAAAAATATTTCCTACATAATGGTATTTTATTTATATTTTTTAGACATTAAATAATTAAATTTATTTATGACACAATGGTTATGCAGAAATTACCCAATTAATGAAATATTAAAATAATTGATAATATAAATATCCAAATAAATGTAATTTGAGAATTTTTATGAATTAAAATAATTTTATAGGTTAATATGACATATTAGTGTTGATTTAATTATTTTTTTTCTAAGTAATCATGCTGTTATGATTTTCACAAAAATCAAATACCAAATAGTGTGAAAATTGACATAAAAGAGTTTTTAAAATAAATATTATATTATTAATTTATATTCTATTCCTAAAAATCCAAGGTTCAGCCAAAGGACTTATATCATGATATGTGTATCATTAATGGACCACTTGTGGTTTCTTGGATGTATATAATAAGTTTATTAACTATATAATATAAAAATACAAAGTGACATGGTAAATGTCAAAATAATTAACTAAGAGTTAAAACTAAAAGATAAGGTTAATATAATGACCCATACCTGTCTAAAATATATTTTTTGAAATTATTTCTACCCATACCCACCTTATACTTTGAATAATACACTTTGGATCCATTATAAACCGAATATAAATTTATTATAAAATAATACTTTAAGTTTTTCCTAAAGAGCCCCTCCTCCCTCTTATAATAGGACACAAATTCAAACCAATTATTAACACCTTCAAAGCCTTTTGGATCGGCCAAACCCTGCCCAAATATTCTCTCAACTTCCCTAACTTCATCTTACATGCCTTAGTTTGGTCATAAATCTAACCTAAGGAGCCCTTTTGATCAAATCAAAAGGAAGAACCCGAAGAAGAGGTAATGTTTTCACCACCCTCTTTCATTTTCCTTTCTTCTTCAACTTATTCTTTCATTGTTATTTATATTCTAAAATAATGACTCAGTATATCCTATATACTTTGATCTTATTATAAATATGCTACAACCATATTCAGTATTCTATCCATCCTTTGAATGACATGTCACCATACGTGCGTATGTACGGCTTACCGTCTCCACGTCGTGGTGTAATTGTTCTTCAATACATTATTATTTGGATGGGTATAATAATGATGTGTATTTCATGTAAATAATAAATATAACATTATAAGGATTATGTATATATGATATATCATCCAATTATATGTTATTTTAATATCAAAAGAATGATATTTTTGCTCGTGCGTACGTACGGATTACCGTCTCCACAACGCGATGAGATTCATTTCCAAGTTTACCATTCATCGACGATTATAAAAATATATATTACTAATAAGTATGTAATATATGACCTAATAATTCTACTGGAGATATATATATATATTTATATATATATAAGTATTTACGTACTTACATATATCTTATTCACTTACTTTCGTTCAATACTACATGAAAACAGAAACAACGTTTATGCGTACGTACGGACTACCGTTTCCATAAAAGGTGTTTTCCATTTCATATATATGTCTATTATACATATTTATATTATAAATATATATGATATATTTATCATGTTTTATATTCTGGTAGTATTTAAATCATTATCTAAGTGATACAATCAAGAGTAACAAGTTAAAACACGTACGATAAAGAAAGCGATTATTACCTAAAATGTTAAATTAACATGGAAATTATTATTAAATGGGTAGTATAAAGTCATATATGAATCATGTATGATATCATAAATATTAATATGGTTCTGTTATAATTTAATAACATACTAAGATCTTCATACAGGAGGTTAAACATACCCTCAACTAAAGGAAAGTACAAGGTAAGGGGTTTTCATCTCACTCTTCATTCCCGTGAGATTCATGCCATATTTACACTATTAACTTTTGTGTGGTGTATATACTCCCCATAATTGTATTCATTTTGGAATACACTTTAATATATGTGTATTTATATATTCATTGTATGATAATTCTTTCATGGGGTGTATGTTTCGTAATTTACCAAATTGGTAATGGTTAATTTCACAATCTCTTTATTATCCGAGGTTGTTTTTACGTATGTATCTACTGGGACATATTTATTATCCATGTCCATGTTTTATGAAAGAGTTTTCATGGGGATTATTTTAAGGGACTTTTTACTAAAACATCATTTCAAATGTTTTAAATATTTATTCTTCTAAATCTTTCTCATTAATGACTATGTCTTCACAATGGGTTTTAAGGATTTATTTATATGGACATGAATGTTTTTAAAATGTTAATTCCTTTCAAAAGTTTCAAAGTGGTATGGAACACTTTGATTAAAAAATGTCTTTAAATGAATTATTTTCCAAATTGTGTGACTTTTAAATGTTTTCATGAAAAATATATATTTCTCTCAAAATATGAAAATCCAGTGCAAATGTATATGTATTTAACAAAAACGTAAAAATGTTTTCAAAAAACCCGACTCTCGAGTGTGGTAGACAGAAAGGGATTGGGAGTGGACCCATCATGGCCTATAATTAGTCGAGAAGTCTTAGAATTAGTTATTTTGTTTTCAGAAGCTTGCATAATGTATTCAAAAAAACACTGGAGTATATTTGAGCAATTTTAAACGTAAGTATCTTAAAAAAATTGCATCGGTAGGTCTCATGAGACAAACTAGTGTCTTGGCATGAGGCCTTGACAAAAATTTTATTTTTAGTCTTGGCACGAGGCCTTGGCTACGTGGTTATGATAGTATAACATTATGCATTCCATCATTATGAAAGTGGTTATTAATATTGCATGTGATTATTCAATTAATGGAATATCCATGTGAATAAGTAAATGGAATTATTTCATTTCATTTTTTCCATATTATTCTGAAGTTCAAGTCTAAAAGGCTTTTGTTTTAGTTATAAATTACCTTAAATGTTTATGTTTTTTTTATGAATGTTTCTGCTGTATTATTTTTCTTACTGAGCATTTGAGCTCACCACTTTCTATGTTTTATTTTTCCTAGGATTCCAAGAAGGGTATTGTGATTGATATGCAGGGTTAATAGAAGAGAATAATGGCGTTCATAAGGGATTATTTATGCTGTTTTGTATGTTATGAAGTGTAATGTAACATTCATATATGTAATCTATTTTTCAAGACTGCTAAACTGATCGGTCCTTTAGGACTTGATTCCTTGTAATCATGCCAATGTTATGTAATAATGCACCAACTCTAGGTAACTGGGGTCGGGGCGTTATAGTTGGAATCATAGGAATTTTAGTACAAAAAATGGAAGATAGATTTAGAAAAAATCTGATTAGAGAACATGGACCTAAGATGGACTTTGAGGATTAGTATAGAATAACTTCCTAGAATTTTGGTATTGTAAAGATTTTGTGAGTTTTCTGAGCAATACATCCCTTTCTGGATACGAGTAGGTAGAGGAGGATCTGGCACAGATGTACCTCAGGGTAAAACCCGAAAACACCACTTTGAGCTAGACTCGAACGGGAAATGGTGCACGAAAACAGGCCTTGCTGCACTCTTGGTTACGACACTCCCAAGGGATATGCTTTGGATAATTCTCATTTTCTTTACAAACCATTATGAAGGGTTTATGAGTATAGACTTCCTCAATAAAAACATCTTTATAATTATGGATTATATCCATAAACCGTTCAATTTACATTAGTTATTTTACAAGTTTGGAATTATTCATTTCAATTCATAAACTGACCTAGTTTATGCTATTGTATAGAAATGGTGCATAGTAGAAGGAATGTGAACTCCAGCAATACATATGATCCAAAGAGTAAGCAGGATCGTATCTTTCATGGTATTAAGCCAGCATTTAGAAGGGAAATTATCTCCCATTTATTATCATCATATGAAGAAATTGTATCA